>OX155898.1:57418627-58716127 GCA_944588485.1 Phosphuga atrata | reverse complement strand
ATCTGCTGCGTTTTTGCAGCAGAATAGTTTATGAGCATTTTAGCTTGCCTCTGTGCTGGCGTGTTCTTCCAGTAGGTTTGTTTTTGTTCTTCTTCCCATTTCTTAGCCCCCTGCCTTATGTGGGCCTTTGTAAGCCCACAAGTTGGCTCCGGGCCAAACAAGGGACCATCGCCCCGCTTTTGGCGAGTGCGTCGGCCAAAGCTTGAAGAAGACCAAGAATCGGTTGGTATTAATGGCCACTGATCTTAAAACGGGTGAGTGTCCCAGCTGAGGAAGCAGTCAAGCTCGGGATCGTTTCTCCTGCTGAGATCAAGGCGATGGAGGGCAAGAAAGTAGTCGCAGGCCAACACATTTTCGTGCAAGATCCCAAAACTGGGGAGAACGTAGCAGGAGATGAGGCGGTTAGGATCGGTTTGATCACGCCCGCTGAACTGGAGGAGATGAAAAATTCGCAAAACAGCAGGAAAATCATCAGGAAAACAACTGTGATGATCACCAATCCCAGCACGGGAAAGCCCATGAGCGCCCGAGAAGCGCTCGCAGCTGGGATCATTGCGGAAGAAGAGTTTGGACGTTTTGGAGCTAACCAAGGCTTGGTTGAAATTGGAACCGCTGAAGGTAGAGATTTAGAAAAAACTGTCCTGGATTAAACCGTTAGTTTAGAGAACGTTGAGCTAAAACGCGGTGAGATTACCCCGCACGAAATTGATGCAGTTGCAGGAAGTGGAGATGCTTTTAACCGTGGAAGTAAACCGCTCATAGACGGAGAAGTAGGAGTATAGTTTGCGTTTACGATGCGAAGACCGGGAAGGGAGTTGCAGGATTGATAACACATCAGGAATTTGAGAAATCCGCGGTTCAAAGTTTCAGCCGAATGGTGATCGAGCCGAAATTCGAGGTGGCGATAGGTCGGGCGCAATCGTTAAGCCCCGAGGGACAAGCGGTCAAAGTTTTGCAAAAGCTCCGCAGGAAAGTCATCAGACCGAAAGATGTCGTGAAAAAGGGGCTGATCGACGCTAAAACCGCCGAAATCCTCTCGGAAGAATAGTTTGTCTCGGCCACCGGAAGCAAATTGAGTATGCAGGAAGCTTTGGAAGAAAATCGACGGAAACAAAGGCCAAATCGTCGATCCGCAACGAGGCAACGTCCTGACCATCAACCAAGCCGTGGCCAGAGGAATCTTGGATCCGGACGGCACCAACGAAGTTCTGATCCCGTTAAACAAAAGCCTGTCGATTCCGGAGCTGTACCAACAAGGTTTGATAGATCCTGCGACTAGCAGGATCATCCATCCTGAGACAGGAAGCCAATTAACGCTGCAACAAGCCATAGCTTGTGATATCCTCGATCCTTACAGCGAGATCAATTTAGCAAGAAAACAGAAAATTGGAGATGCTTTGAACGAAGGCAAGATTCCTGCTGCGCTTGATATCAAGGCCGCTTTGAATGCAAACTTATTTGTGGCTGGGCAAGAAGGTGATCTACTACCAGCAGGAATGACGTTTGAGGTCGCGTTGAAACGAGGCTTAATAGATTTGCAGGAAGCAACGTTCAGGAAACCAAACACGGGAGAAGTCGTTGGTTTGATCGAAGCTATGGACAAGGATTTGATTATGGTTTTGCCGTTCCGCGCAGATCCAGCTGGAGTCACGTTGCAGGAAGCTTCAGAACAAGGACTGATCGATCCAGCAGGAAGGTTCACGGTTGCAGGAAGCAGTGAGGTTTTGGAGATCGGCGCAGCAATCCAAAAGGGATTGTTGCTGTTGAAGCTGTTCGATCTAGCAGGAATTCCTGCAACCACAGTGAAGAGGATCGAAAGTTCTGTGCACGTCATCACAACGAAAACGATCGAATTGTTGAAAGGCTACGCGTAAGTGGATATGGATCAAGTCCAGAATCTGCAAAGTGGTGAAATAATTAGTTTTGAAAATGCTAAGAAGCTCGGGATCGTTCTTGGCGAAGATGTAGTATCCAACGCAACCATGATGAAGAAGGTCCTAATGACCTTTGCAGAAGCGCTACAACGAGGTTTAATCGATATACTAAGAGGTACCTACATCGATCCCAAAACTGGAAGCACATTACAAATTTCCGAAGCACTCCAACAAGGAATCCTACAATCTACTCCAGATAAATCGATTATTACCGAAGTGCAACAAAGCGATTTTAATATTGCGGAAGCATACGAGCAAATATACGATGCCAGCTCCAAGAAATTCAAAGATCTAACCACCAAGGAGCTATTAACCTTCCACAAGGCACTACAAAAAGATATCATAGATCTAAATTCGATGATATACGACGTCACCACGCAACAACCAATCACTATCCATGAAGCCGTCTCCAAAGGTCTGATTGATCCGGCCACTGGAGACATCAAAGATCAGAAAACTGGAGATAAATTCGACTTTAAAAAAGCTGCGAAAATGGGTATAATAGACGTGATTGGTGGATTGGCCGTATCGGTGGTCGCTCCCGTGTTGGCCGGAGCCGCTGCAATTGACGCCGTCAAGAATAAACTGGAGAAAAAGAAGGGAAAAATTGTGCAGGAGAAAGAAACCGCTGAAAGAAGTGGTGGGAATGATGTAATGGCGATTGAGGAAGGTGGAAAGAAGTTGGATGTTGAAGTAGGTGAGAAAGATTTAGGATTGGAGGAAGTGGGCGTTGCGCGAAAGGAAGAAGGCGTAGAGAAGGTTGTTGAGGATGGGAAGAAAATCGAATTGGTGGCGGAAAAGGTTGATGAAGCTTATGAAAAAAGTGGTAGGTAGGTGGATGGGGAAAGACCTGTGTTGGAAATTGGCCTTCCAATTTCGTTCCCATATATGCCCTAGTGACCCGGTGACCACATTAGCGTGAGTCTGTTACCTTTCACCAGTTGCTTCAGGGTTTGTTTACAGTTACAGGTTAACTTGGAATTAAAGTTGTGGGCTTTTAAATTCCTTACAGCTACCTGGCTGTCTGTTAGGATGTAGATATTCACTCCTTTTCTTCACGACGTTTCTTTAGGCAGATTTGTGCGCATCTTTCAATGCCTATAATTTCAGCCTGTAGTACCGTGGGAGTCTGGCCCAATGCCGTGGACTCCCTGTGACTCCGGCTGTATATGCCAATTCCTGTACCCTTAGCAGTTTTTGATGCGTCGAAAAGATTTATGTCGGGATCGAAGAAGTATTTCCTGTACCTGCTCTTCTTCTCCAGGGTTCGATTCTTTGACCACTTCAACGGCTGTATCAAAGACGTATTCTGTAGACATCGTGTCCCAGGGATGCTTCAGAAATTCCTTTCCGATTTATTCCCTTATTTCCATGTGTCTCTGAATGGGCGATGTACATCTTAGTTTCAGAGCACTGAGAAGACCTTTTCGCCCTGAACTTTTATTGGAAGACCAAAAACGCATCGGAAGTTCAAACACGGTACGGAAGGAAATTCGAGAAACCTTGCTCGCATCAGAGATACATTTGAAGCAGATGGAACCGTTTACAACGTCAACAAGTAACGTTCTGGACGACCACGTACATTCACGAGCCCTGGAGAAAAAGAGCAGGTACAGGAAATACTTATTCGATCCCCACATAAATATTTTCGACAAACTTCTCGGGAGACCCACAACTCAAAAGATCCATCTCCAAGCGTCCATCGAATCCCGAGCCGTCTGCGTTGAAATTGCTACATTTCAACACTAACCCATGATCTCGACGAAGACGATCTTGATCGGAGAGTTCAATTATGTGAATGGTAGATGAAAATACAGGATTTCCACGCAAAATTGTGTGGAGCGACGAGGCCTCAGCCTTTAAGTAGTGATTACATGGCACCATTAATCGCCTTAGTTGTTCGTACTGGGGTCCTGTAAATATCCTCATGTAACAGTTGAATTTACATGTCATTTAAATTTAAGTAACAGTGTGGTGTGGGTTATCCGCATTAGGCATCATAGAACCAACCTGTCACTGGTGGGAGTTACCTTACCTTGCTGCAGGAATATGTCGGTTCACACAGTAGAGACATGTTTGGTGATGATGAGATTTACTTTCAGCAAGATGGAGCAATGAATGTCTTCAGTTCCCCATCGTCCAAAATTCAAGCATAATTTTTTCCGAAAATCGAGGGTAAACTGTTCTGTTGAAAACAACTTTTTCAGTTTCCCCAAGGTATTGTCCATAAATCATATAACGATATTTCCGAAAATCTAGTAAAACTTCATCTTCACTTTCCTCAGTTTAGTCCAAAATAAAGTTCTAATTTTCCAATGACTCCATTAATCTTCTTTTCTGGAGCCATCCTGGAGTCAAACCAAACAGAATCCTTTTCCTGGAGAAAGCCGACTGAAGGGCATTCCGCAGTTTTCAGTTTCGTCCTCGAACAGTTAGAAAGAAAAGAATTGGAAAATCGATTTGTTTTCCTGGGAGTTTGAGATATTTTCGTTTTGAAATGTTTGGAACAGAAATCTTTGGTTTTGTGGAATATTTGGAGTTTTTGGAGAATATTTAAAGATTTTCGGGAAAACTGTTACTTAGGCTTTCGATCAGACCATGGAAACTGAAGGAGTTTGGAAATTTTCTAGAATCAGTTTGGATCAGACCACGAGGAACAGAAGACGCAAGACGAAGGAGTCAAAACCTTCTGTTCCTCGTGGTCTGATCCAAACTAATTCTAGAAAATCTCCAGAAGGAACAAAAGGCTCTTTGACTCCGTCGTGTTTCGCTTTCTGTTCCTCGTGGCAACTGAAGGAGTTTGGAGATTTTCACTTTGGATCAGACCACGAGGAACAGAAAGCAAAACACGAAGGAGTCAAAGAGCCTTCTGTTACTTCTGGAGATTTTCTAGAATCAGTTTGGATTAGACCACGAGGAACAGAAGACGAAAGACGAAGGAGTCAAAGCCTTCTGTTCCTCGTGGTCTGATCCAAACTGAAACTCTCCAAACTCTTTCAGTTCCCATGGTCTGATCGAAAGCCTAAGTAACAGTTTTTCCGAAAATCTCCAAATATTCTCCGAAAACTCCAAATACTCCACAAAACCAAAGATTTCTGTTTCAAACTTTTCAAAACGAAAATATCTCAAAATCCCAGGAAAACAAAGCGATTTTCCAATTGTTTTCTTTCTACCGGTTCGAGGACGAAACTGCCGAATGCCCTTCAGTCGGCTTTCTCCAGGGAAAGGAAACTGAAGGAGGAACTGGAAAACTACTGAAAGTCCTTCAGTCGGCTTTATTTCCAAAAAGGTTTTAAATAAAAAATAACAAATTAAACGGCTACATAGCCGTTCGTCAACGGTACGCTCCTATACTTTGAGATCTCTAAAATGGCCAGTTATTTGTCAAAAATGTTGAAACTTTGCAAAATTGTTATAAATAAAACTACGAAATGTTGCCAGTTTCATAAAATTCTGTTCATAAATAAAGAAATAAAAAATCCGCTGAATCGGATTTTAATAAAAATTTGAGATATTTCTAAATCAGAATTAAATAAAAATAAATCTTTAGAGTTAAAAAAGGGCTTTGATAAGAAAACAACTGATATAATAAAAGCGACCCTCACAAATACATTTTCGAAAGTTAAATTCATGGGTGAACTATCGGAATCCTTCGAAATAAAAACGGGGGTGCAACAGGGACATGGACTTTCACCGTTGCTGTTCAACTGTGCACTTGAAAAAGTAGTCAGAGTACACAAATATAAAAAGTGGTATAAGATTGGGTTGCAAAAAGAAGAACCTTAAAGTAAACTGCATTGCTTTTGCAGATGATACGGCCCTTTTTGCTGAAACAATGGAAGAAGCACAGGAGCAAATCCTTGAACTAAAAAGACAAGCAGCAAAAATATGTCTTCAACTCCTTCGAGAAAACTAAGATTATGACAAATATCAGTCATGTAAATACCTCAGTCAAAGAACGAAAGATTGAAATAGTAAAAGAATTCAAATATCGCAGAGAATGGATTAGTTGGAATGCTGGGAAAAGAAAAGCGATGTATTGCAAAAAATAAACTTGAACTGGCCTTCCAACTAACAAAAGATACATACAACAAAAAAATCCTTTCATGGGGATCCAATATTACACACTACCATAGGTGGGCATTAACTCGTTAAACCGTTAATCTTTAATTAACGAAGTTAACAAAATGCTTAACTGATTAACTTTTAAGTTAACTCAAAAAAATGTTAACGCTTTTCTTAACTTCCGTTAAATTGAACTTAACTGTTAACTTTAGTCCATTACATTGGTTGTTTGTTGACATGTTGTCATTTTTGTTTTCTAAATTATGCGCCACTCAAAAGAGCAAAAATCCAGAGAAAAGGCGAGAAAGCCGTTCATTGTTGTACCCCTTTGGCCAATGCCCTATAATCTGGCATAAAAAAGATTTGATCGGTTTATGGAAGATGAAGATGCCAGCTGGCTGCAGCGTTCCACCTGAAGTTTCGACTAATGTAGATGCAAAAGTATGAGAGCAGCAAGTTATCAAAAGTCAAGAAACTTATGGAAGCAAAAGTTGAAAACGCTCTGAATAGAGAAAGGGAAGCAAATGGAAATGAAAAGGATAGTGCCTGTATTATCGTAAGCAGCAATAATGAAGAAGAAAGAGAAGATTTTTTCAGCTCTGTTACTCAATCTGAAGAAGAGGTCTAGAGGACGCAAAAAATCAGAAAAACAAAGCCCAGAATTTGGGGAGAACTTGGCTGGACTCAAAGTCAAAATAATCTTTTACGGATGCTGCCTTTCTAGGTGACCAAGTTTTATTTTACAAATCTTTTTTTTTTTTTAATATAATACTGCAATCCCATCAAGCGCCAAAGTAGAACGACTTTTTTCTAAACGAAAAGATATTTTGAGAGCTTAACGCTCATCACTGTCAGATGTCAATTTGAATATGCTTATGTTCATGAAAGGCATTGTGAACATACAACTAATGAAAAGTTATGAATAATACAATAAATAGCCTTTTTCTTCCATAGTAGGTGAGTATATGCTCTGCTACCCGTGCGAATTTAGGGTGGGCCGCTATTGTCGCTTGTAATAATTAAATCAATTAATCTAATTCCTTGTTTTTGTTTTATTTACCAATATATCCCATCCCAAAAGGTACCAAAAGCAGTATACGTTTTGGATGGTTAACTTTTAACGGTCAACTTTAACTTGCGTTAAATTTTTAAAATTTTAAACGTTTTAACGATTTTTATTAAAATTTTTATTTAAAGAGTTAACGAAGTTAACTTTTGGATTAACTGTGCCCACCTGCGCACACTACAAGACAGTGATGAAGAAGCACTGTATGCAGCAGAAACACTATACATGAACTTCAAGAGCCAAATGGACAAACTTGAGTTAAAAGAAAGGAAAATTTTAAGGAAAATCATAGGACCAAAATATCAAGATAATATACATCAAATATGAAACTTTGTACAAGGAAATTGAAAAACTTTCAGATAGTATGTGAAAAAGGCGGATACATTTTTATGGTCATCTTGTCAGAACGAACCCTATAGATTAACTAAACAAATCTCTGAGTTTTTACGTAACCGAAAAACGAAACCCAACTGGTTTAGCGAAACTGAGAAAGACCTAGTAGAACTAAATATTTCAGCTAAATTAATCACTAAAGATGAAAACATCAGGTTCCAAGACAAATCCACACAAAAACCCAAACCCATCATTTCGGAAGAGAGGAAAAGAAGACCAGGAAGAATGAAGAAATACTGGGCACAAATAAAAGAACAGACAAAGAAATGTTTGGTTCAACGTACCTCAAAGAGGGTGAATCGAAAAATATAAAAAAATAATAGTATTAAACTTTATAAAAGCCTTTATAAAACTTTATAATAGAAATAATTTCAACACCCACGAAATTCTACATTTAATCGATGAATGACTGACTATTAGTGTACTTCAACACTTTTACTTCTAAAGAGATAAAGTGACATTCATGAAAACATATTTATATTTTTAAGAGAAATCTATTGATCAATTTACACAAAATTTAAAATTATCAAAAACGGAAAGCGCTTACGCAGAATATAGACTTTACTCAACGTAATTCCGTCAGAGAAAAGGTCCGAGTTACTCTCATATTGCATCTAAAGTAGTTTTCGTTCAGTTTTACAGTGTTGAGAAATGTTGCAACTGTAATAAACTCTTTTTTTCTGAAATTTAACAAATTTTCCTTAAATGTTGTTAATAAATCATTGCAAAAACTCGCCAACCAAAGCAGAAATTTCAAAAACAATATCACAAACATGGTGCAACAATCTCACAAATTTTTAGTTAAAATCAGATTTAAATTTTCCTTCTTTTTTTTCTGAAATTTAACAAATTTTCCTTAAATGATGTTAATAAATCAGTGCAAAAACTCACCAACCAAAGCAGAAATTTCAAAAACAATTCCACAAACTGATAAAAAACACGGTGCAACAATCTCACAAACTTTTAGCACTTTTACCACAAAAGAAAATTCAACCACACGCCACAAACGCACGACAATAACTAAAATTGTTTGGAATCGCGTTCAAACTCACCTGATTCGCACCGATTGCGTCCGCTTCGACCCGATTTGTTTATATTTTTTGCACCGCAAGGCCCAGAAACCAACGAAACGCTACAAATTGCTGCCATTTATTGTTTACCAAACAGTAAATTGTTTACTCCAAACTACCCGTTTACTTTTCCAAGGGTCATGTTAATTAAGATGCACGATAAGGCACCTCCTTGCCGTTATCCGGTGTGTATAGTAAAACATCTTGATACACCACTATTTTAAATCCTAACTGCTCCAAAATATTCGACAAAAACTCCAAATATTCCGCAAAACCAAAGATTTGTGTTTCAAACTTTTAAAAACGAAAATATCTCAAAATCCTAGGAAAACAAATCGATTTGCCAATTCTTTTCTTTCTAACGGTTCGAGGAAGAAACTGAAAAATGTCCAAAATGAGCCGAATGCCCTTCAGTCGACTCTCTCCAGGGAAACGAAACTGAAGGAGGAACCTGAAAACTGCATTCAGTCGGATTTTTTTCGGGAAATTTCCATCAACGACTCCAATACTTTGAGATTTCTAAAATTGCTATTTATTTGTCATAAATGTTAAAACTTCTCCAAATTTTTATAAATAATACAATTACGATATGTTGCCAGTTTCATAAAATTCCTTTCATAAATAAAGAAATAAAAAAATCCGCTGATTCAGATTTTAATGAAAATTTGAGATATTTCTATATCAGATTTAAATGAAAATTTTCCTTCTTCTTTTTCTGAAACAACAAATTTTCCTTAAATGTTGTTAATAAATCAGCGCAAAAACTCACGAACCAAAGCAGAAATTTCAAAAACAATTTCACAAACTGACTTAAAAACATGGTGCAACAATCTCACAAACTTTTAGCACATTTTCCATCAAATTTCCGCAATTTTTGCTCAAAAGAAAATTCAACCACACAAGCGCACGACAATAACTAAAATTGTTTAGAATCGAGCTCAAACTCACCTATTGGCACAGATTTCGTCCGCTTCGACCCGATTTGTTTACATTTATTGTTTACCAAACAATTGTATTGACCAAACCATTAAATTGTTTACTCCAAAACTACCCGTTTACTTTTCCAAGGGCCATGTTAATTAAGATGCACGATAAGGCACCTCCTTGCCGTTATCCGATGTGTGTAGTAAAACATCTTGATACACCACTATTTTACATCCGAACTCTGCTTTCCACTTTTCAGAGGATCACTTTCGTAAGGAGTACCAGATGTTCTTCATATCGCACTGCAGGCGCTATTTTTTCCATTCCTTCATTCTTCCCTGTTCTTCTCCCCGCTCTTACTCCGAGTAGTTGGTATACGTCTTCCCGGATCTCTTCCTCCCACTGTTCTCTTGGCCTCCCTAGCATTCCGTGCTCTTAGTGGCAGACGGTTGTCGTCCACCCTCTCCTGTCTATTTTAGTATTTGCAGTCCAATGTAGAAATCGGTGGTTCTTGGTATATCTGTTATAGCTCGTTATTGTACCTTAGCCTTCTGATGTTTCCGACCGTAACCGCCCCTAGAATCCTACGCAGCATCTTGCGCTCAAAAATGTCCAGTGTGTTCTTGTTTTTTTCGGTCATAGTCCATGTTTTGCTACAATAGCAGGCCGAATTATTATCTTGCATATTCTAAGCCTGTTCTTGTGGTGCACACTATTAGATCTTAATATTTCCGCCATTGCATAGTACGCCTTATTTGCTGCTAGGACTCTACGCCTTATTTGCTGCTAGGACTCGGCGTCTTAGTTCTCCGTTTTCGGTGCCATCTCTGTTGATTTCCACACCCAGATATATAAATTTGTTGAAATCCTCGACGTTGTGTGGCAACTGTAATTCTGGCCCGCGCTTTGTTCTTTGTGTCATCACCTTTGTTTTACTTGTGTTGATGCTGAGCCCGCTATAGTTTCGTTGCGCGTCGTCTTCTGTTAATCCGTTCATTCCAAAACTGTAGGTAAGGGTAGTTAGCTTTTCGCCCAACCTCCTTTTTTATCCGGGCTTGGTACCGGCTGCTTGGGGCACTGGGCTACTCAGTCAACCCACTTTCCTTCACTGGCAGAGTTCTTATACTTATGGTCTCTCTTAATATTATTCTTCATATTACTCACAAGATGATAAATATTTGATATACATATGCTGATCTGAATTAATTTGACTGATGTAAAAATCAACGCGAGCCGCGGGCTATAGCTAATTTGAAATATCGCGCTCATTTGGACTAACTTTATGGATGGGATTGTTGAAATTCCATCCGTCCATCTGTATTGGTCGAATAATCCATCGTTTACTCAAACATTCCAGCATAAAGAAATGAGTATTTATTATTTAATGGGTTAATGTAAAAGTATTTCTTATTATTCTGTCATTTCTTTCGCTCATCGCTGTCTCGGTTAAACTGCAATCTCTCTTCCCTGTCAAAACCACATTCTCTGTAATGATCTCCTCTCCACCCCTTCTATAGTCATAGGCATGGGAGTACCCAGGGATGGGCAAGGATTTTGTATGCCTATGTTACTTTTGCCGATAAAAGTTATGTTGAGACAAGGTAGTCTCATTATTTCGATGTTTAAGAAGCACGTTGTCGAAATTGTCGAAAGTTGGGAAAAGCTTTCTCAGGAAAAGAATTCTGGAACAATAATGCTAGCTTTGCAGTTGTTATCCACAGTTGGAGAAACTACCTTCATAATGGCTTTATATATGTTATAGACAAGTACGCTGCACCCGGGCACAAACACATTGCAGTCCAAAACTCTGGACGTTTGTGTGCAGAACGTTTGTGGACGAATTAAATGTGCAGAGCACATCCAAACCATAACAATTGCAGTTGCAGAACATAGGCATCCTACCGAAGAAGGTAGTGAAGAATAAGCTAGAGCTGCGCCTTCCAAGGAGAGTAAGTCGCCAACTATGTAGAGTAAATCATCCAACTGGTTCGCTAAGCGAGTATTCGAACGAACAAATCTTTCAGATTTCTTTACCGTAAGATTTATGGAACTTGGTCACTATTCCATCCCATGTTAAAACCTAAAGTATTATTCCGGTCTTAGAGTTGTGCATTTGCTCACTTCATGCTTATTAAGTTCTAACACCGCCTTAATTATCCCAATTTCCCTTGCATGTTGTTTCTCTCGCAGGTTTGCTTTCTCCACCTTTTCTTGTATTCTTTTCTCAAGTTGCTTCTCTCGCAGATTTGCTTTCTCCACCATCTCTTGTATTATTTTCTCATGTTGCTTCTCTCGCAGGTTTGCTTTCTCCACCATTTCTTGTATTCTTTTCTCCACCTCGGTCTCCATATCTATTCACGCTTATCCCTTCTCATTTACCGTTCCTTCCTTAATTTTCTGCAGCTTATCCTCTAGTTCTTCGACCCTTTTAAGCAACTCTTCATTCGACTTATGTATCTTCGGGTTTTCTTCCACCTCTTCCTCTGACTCGTCCAGTCTTTTCCTCATTATCCCATTCTCTTCACGCAGCCACTACAAGTCCTTTATCATGCTCGCTATTTCCCTCTGTATCCGTTGCCCTCTTTGCCTTCTGTTCTTTGGCAGTATGCCTTAGCTGTTAGGCTTGTCAATTCTCGAATTTTGATTTTTTCCAGCCTGTTCCTTATTCTGTCTCATTGGCTACCACGTCGAACTTCAGCTTTTTCTCAGTCTACAATAGTGAACTGGTTCTGGCTAGTAATACCCACTTCCATCAATATTATCACTATTACTTTCTTGTCGTAGATTACTATATCTGGCCCGTTGGCTGATTGCTTAATGGTTGTTGCTACTGTTGTATCTACTCGGATCTCAACATTAGCATTTGCACTGATCTCCAGCGCCGAGTGATTGCGGAGGCGTTTGATTCTCTTGATTCTGTACTTGTCGCGTAAAGGTCGATTCTCATATATGCGAAACTTAGCTACGCGACATCGCCTGTCAAATAATGATTACATTATTTTAAATGGGCACGTTCTCACTATGGCTACGCGACGTGCCCATTTAAAACAATGTAATCATTATTTGACAGGCGATGCCGCACGACGATGAGTGTCGCGCATATGGGAATCGACCTTTAGAATGAAATGGATACACTTCATAACTTGATTATGTCTGCGGTTGTAATCCTGTCCCAGTATTCTGTTGCACTGCATTGCCAGGTGGTCTACTGACTTGGCTGTTTTTGCAGTGTGGACATATTCCTGGATTTCCACCCAATAGATTTCTATCTTGTAAGTACCACAAATGAAGAGGCGCATTTGCACTAATTTTTTCCTTTGTCAGGCAAGTTGATGATTCTTCGATGTCTACTAGGACGTTGCCGTGCCGTGCACGATAGTGGAAATGGCTAGGGCACACTCTGCGGCGGGATAACATCAACATCGCGCGAATGGCTAGACTGGAATCCGCAAGGCAACCGCAAACGCGGTAGGCCAAAAACATATTGGCGAAGAACCATCCGAAAAGAGGCGGAAGATGTAGGAAAAACGTGGACGGAAGTTAAGTAACTCGCACCAGATGGGAGGCTCTTGTCAAGCCTCTATGTTCCATAAGGAATGTTGGAGGAATTATATATAACATAATTATAATATTTTATGCATTAGATCAGGGCTGTCCAACATGCGACCCGTGAACTGGCTTTTTGCCGCTCGCGGGCCTCTAAATGTATAAATTACCCCCAAATACGAAATATGCGCAATTCTTACATTAACGATAAAATAACGTGTTTTAGTATTTCAAAATGGGGCCCTCCAAACCGCAATTTTTATAAAACGGCTCTTGGGACATTGGACAGCCCTACATTAGGTCGTTTTTCAAAAGACCTATTCATTATTGACGAACTCGATAGATTTCAAAAATATTAGGAAATAATCAATATCAGTTAAAACGATATTTCCCTTCGCTAGTTTGAACACGCACCCATTAACTTTTAAATACGTTTAAGTATTTTCCTATTAAATTTACCATTACTTTGCTCTGGTCTGCTCAACAGAAATGAATGTTGAAGTAAAATTGAACAAATATAAATAAATAAATTTCTTGTTCTATCCAGCTTAATATTGGAATGATCCGAGTTCATTTTAACATACTCCTATCATACTTCCTTTCCTTGATACACGCTATCACGCTATTATTCGCGTCGCAAGTTGATAATACAATTGATAATACATTTTGTTAGCGCTTGAAATCGTTACTTTCTAAACTACCGGGGCATTTTAAATATATTAATGTTTAGTAATGTGTATCAAATTCTGTTATATAATAACGAAGATATAATTATTTATAGTTGGAATCACATCTCCGCTCGTTCAAATTTTCCACAGTGCAATTTGTATTCTAAGGCCTTCCGAGTACCAGGTAGCCTGGCTGAGGCAGCCAATTGAAGTACAAAAAATCTTGTGGCTGCGCAGCCAGGCTGCCTAGTGCGGCGGAGGCCTAATATCAAAGATTCTCCATTTGCTGAACAAATTTCAATTGGGATTTCCCGCGTACGTACGCTTTTGAACAAATCTAAATTCGGCCTATACAGGAAGGACAAGCGTGAGAAAAGAAGTTGCGAGAGACTTTATGTCGTTCAATTGCACGACTTGCTGAGGACGTACATACATTGAAAGTGCTCTCACATCCTCTATTATGTTTTTTCTCTTACACATTTGGTCCTAAATTCTCCTAGAATGTAAAGTAAAATTGTTAGTAGTTAATAAAAAGATTTTGTTTGAAAGTGAATGAAGAAAGTCAACTCCCATTTCTGTTTCAAAACGAAATTTATGCCATTATTGGCAAACTAAAGACCGACAACATATATTCAATATATACATTACCATCAATCATAACATAAATTGGTTTTGAACATATTATGTTGTTCCTTCACCTTAATTGAAATAGAACATGCTATACAATTATTTCAACTAAGGATTTTGATTTAGAAATTGTACCCTAAAGATTGTTTCGGATTTGTTTTTGCGACTCTGTAAACATTTTGGGAATTTGGTTATTGCTAATTTCACATGAACAATTTGTTAGTGATATTAGTAAAAAAGTAATGGTAATTTAATAAGAAATTGATTGAATCATTGGTAAAAATGTTTATATGATATACAAGATTTACTCTTATAAAGAGTATATTTACAGCAGTGTTGTGTATTCTCAATTTACAAATAAAATAGAATCTACCAGTTACAGATTAATAACATTGTTAGAATATTTGCACAAATAGAATTCTATAATAATTTCGAGGAAATATTAGGCATTTCTCATGGAGAAAATAATTATGTTTATATTCAAAACTATATTTTCTTAAAAACGAATGTGTTATGTACATACTATGGATGTGTGAATCAAATTTTAAATTAAATGTGAAATGAGTACTTGTAGTCGCTTTGAGTTTATTTTAACAGTACAAAATTAGACAATATGAAAAGTTTTCTTGTCGAACAACTATTAAACTGCAATTTGGCAAAAAATAGAGATAACAACGTACTTAAGTAATATTTTTACAAGTAGAAAAAAAATAATATAACCGAGAAACGTTTTAATCAATTTAAAAGCTTTGAATTCTGTATTTTGCTTTTAGCTTATTTATATTTACAATACTAAAAAGCAACAACAGTATTGAAATATTGTACATGTAATCACATCACAGACTTTTTTCAGAAATAAATACAAAATCCGAAGCTCTCGTAAAGGGTAATTGTGTAGGGAACATATCTAACATAGCACGATTTTTACAAAGCTAAAACAAAGAAGTACGTCCACCAATTTTTTAAATAGTAATAATATACATATTTGGTAGAACAACTTTCAAAGAGAATGGTTAAGCGAAATAACAATATTGCTTAACTCATTAAACAAAATAATAAGTGGTGCCAGCCCAGGATAGAACAAAAAAATAATGATAGGTACAAAAAAAAGAGCTGCTAAGAAAATGGAATAAAAATAAATTCTCCTATCTTCTGCATCGTTCTTTGATGTGGTCTAAATCCCACTCAGGATCGTTAGGATCTTCATCTCCAAATGCACTTTCAGTCGACTCGCTATCGTGGTCATCTAATTTATCGTCATAATCACTATTAGGGCTAGCCAAGTCACTAGAATCCTGTGATCTCACGTTCGTCTTCATTTTATGTTCATCGGGCATACCACTTAACATATATTCTAACATTTCTTCGTTCAGCGGAAAAACGCGTTTCTCGTAAGGTTCCTCAACGTGTTCAGGAGAATTACATCGAATTTCATCGGTTTTCAAAACATCTTTCTCTTTACCTAAACGTGACTGAGAAACCGTTCGTCGCCTTAAAGCGTTAATACAAGAATTCTCATCTGCAACAGTCGGCAAAGGAGTTGCTGGTGGCGATAACGTGTTCTCAGAACATTCTACTGCAGTTGGTAGTGGTGCAGGTGACATTGGATCTGGAGTATTTGCTCCGCTGGATTCTGCACGACTGTCCGTACGCCTATTCGCTCGCGAACGACCATAACCGATGGGTAACTTAAGAAAACTTAAGAATTTCTTCTTCTCCTCCTGCTCACTTTTCTCATGTCTTAATAACAACGCTTCATCTGATAAATCTTCCGACTAGAAAAAAAAAATTAATTTTTGTTTAAAATATTTTACTTTCACAAACAACCGAAATTCCACTCAATAGACCATTTTACGGTTAGTTAAGCGCATTGAAAGGCGGGAATATGAAAGTATCGGGCAAATAATAAGGTTATACGTCAAAAAGTTCGGGCAAAACATGGCGAAAATTGACACATGTGCACAAATAAATTTCAACTATGAAAAGGTCTATTACGTTTTATAATTACATTATAAACAAATAAAAAAAAAGTTCAAAGTGATTTAGTTTACAAACAAATTGAAAATAGAGTAGGAAAACGGATTCTCGAGAATACACAAATAAGATTTTCATTAAAAGCTGTACAACGCAAACAATATATCATATCTGATGAAGAAAGGGCAGCCAGGTCAGCCAGAATAAAGACGTTTTGGGAAAGCTAAATCTTGAGTTAATTCTTTGTTAACATAAATGTATTTGGGTTTGATTTACGTGCTCCAATGTGGGCGTAAACTATGTAAATAAATAAATAAACAAATGTTGTATATATTACCTCTTCATTTTCTTGACTAGGTATTACTATCCCATTATTTTTTTGATCGTATTTAACTGCTTCTCCTTCTATAATTCGCCATCTAAAAAATGTTTTCATTACCATTGAAACTGATCTAAATATATTTGTTTATTTACTTTGGAGTAAGTATTTCTTTGTACTGTAGTTTTTCTACGCGTGTAGATGCAGCAACACTGTAAGGTATTATGATGTTATCGATGTCGTAGGAATCCGTTCGATTGCGCCGTTGGAAATTGGAGATGGATTGGGCGGTGAGTAGTGGAGAAGTGCTAGGCGAGTCGTATTTGCCACCTGATCCGCTAATGCCTAGAGCTTCGACCTCATCATCTGCACCGTCAGAACCTAGCGGTTGCATATGCGAGTGCAGACGAGATCGTTTCTTCAAACGGCCCATGGGAGGATGGCGTACACTTTTTCGACCGCGAAAACGATTCTTTATTTCTAAAATGAAAAGGATTTAAAAACGCTAATGAGTTATTGGCGAGGGCACAACTTACTGGCTGAAAGAGCATTTACAGTGGCGGGTTTAAGAAGCCGGTTATATTTTTTCCGATGTTCAAGTTTTCTAGAGCGATTTTCTATAGATCCAGACTTGTCCGACCGGTCACTTTTTACGTATTTCATGGGTTTAACGTTGGTTCTTGAACTTTTTTGTTGCCATTCTGGTGTCTTCATAATGGCCTCCATATGTAATACAGCAGATGCATCTAAAACATTATGATCAATAAATTTGTATAAGGAGGAAATAGATCATCAATATACGAAACTTTATACTTTGCTTAAAATATAAGCAAATGCAGCTAAAGCAAACATTTTCTATTTATTCAATTTAGATTTGTTTTTAAATATTAACTGGGTATACATTCGATCAAATGCACGTGTTTCTAAAAAAAATTGAATTCTGTAAGGGTGAAATCAGACTCGTGTTGTTCCTCGTGCATTAGCCTAGCAGCTTATTCGAGTGTATATAAGTTTTATATTTCTAACGAACAAATTTGCAACGGAATTGCAACAAGCTGAACAATAAGAAATTTAAAGTTTTATAAGCAACGAATATAATTTGTGTATTATAAAATATTTAATTTTAAGTTGTAGTATTTACAGAATTGAACCCTAATTAACGAATCAATACAATAATTAGATTGTTTAAATTAAAAAAACAGATATTGTGGAAGATAAAAAAATCATTACACATTAGATAATTTGATAAAAACTGAAAACACTATTTAGTTCAAAATATTTCACATCTGATGTTTCATAGGTCCTTTCATTATTAAACTTTAAAAATAAAATATTTTTTTTTAAATATAAGGTGTCCAATTTTAATAAGAGTATAACATCTCTTTATTTATAAATTATGTTTATCATTAATTAAAATTTCTGTCAATTTAAACAAGAACAAATAAGGGATTTATTGTAAATAGAGATGCTTTTATAAGATGTAAGTAAATATTAACACGTTATGAGTCATTTCTAAATAAACAACACATTGTAATTGAGTTTTTGCTTTTAAAATTAAAACCTGTTATTTGGACGCTACCTAGGTAGAAATTAGTCTAAAGGCCACACAAAACTTTTTAGCGCATATTAATTTAGGTATAGGTGATTTTGCAAAGTCATTATATAAAATATATAGACAAAATACCTTCGTTAAGGGAGAATACGGGATGATAACATGGATCCAAAAGTCCCAATTTTTCATTTTTACTCAGATAATCCGTAACGTCTCTAGGATGAGTTGGATCAGTTCTCCCTGTACACAAAGCGCACGTGGTATCTGGTGGAACACATCCACATTTGATTGAAGACGGCCGTGCCGCTTTTTTAGAAACCGCATGTAGTCCGGTAATTTGCAATAACTTTCGTTTCCGGAAGTTCACCAGCGGTCTGGTTCTCGCGCACTGTACGTCCGGAAACAGGGAAATCGTTCCGTTTGCCGGCGTCTCACTACTCCTTTCCGAAGTATTTGAAGCGGTTATTTCAAAGGATTTGAGCGGGGAAGCTCCAGGGAGTTGACCCCGATAACCGTTGACGCATGTCGGGGATGTTGGCACACCACCGTGGGGTGGACTTGCTCCTCCTAATCGAACGCTTTCCTTGCTAGCGCGTATTTTTCTATGGAGATCACTGTGTTGTCTTATTCTATATTCTAAATCGGATACTTGAGATTGTAACCACGTCCATCGACATGCTATCGCCGCTCGATCTTTTGCATACCTCCACGCAGCACGTTTTTGACTAGAAAACAAACAAAAAATTAATTCAATACAATTTACCTGCAAATAACATTTACTATAGGAAAAAATACAATAGAATAATAAAGCAAATGAACCCTTTGAAGCACCGTAGTATTGAAAATGTACCAACTTTTTGATGTGCTGTCATTTTTTTGTTTTGGCAGTGGTCTAAGCATTATAATGGTGGGATATTTTTTGACGATCGCGAAAGATTGTAAGACAATGACGCGCATATACAGGGTGCGGCAGCCAAACTTGCCTTTTTGAAAAAACTGTAAGAAATAAACGGTTGCGTGGAGCCAATTGGTAAGATTGCCGTTGCGTTCCTCCCTTAAAAGCGTTTCAGTAGCCACGAAGCAGTGGTCCAAGCAAGATGGTCGTTCGCCGTAAAAGCAATTTTTCAAAACGGTAGATATGCCGTTTCCGGACTTATTTCCAGATTAATCGTGCCGTGCCTTCTATTAACTCAATAAAGTGATGAGTACCAAATTTTGAAAACATCGGTGAAACGAGGAACAGAATAGATTAGGCTGTGCGAGATTGGTGCGAAATCCCGCGAATGTTGAACGCGTAAGAATCGCTGTGGCAAGAAGCCCTTGGAGGTCAGGGCGTCAACGTAATGCTACGATAGGAATTTCAGATAGGACTGTCCGAAGGATATTGAGGTTAGATTTACACTATCACCCCTACAATATTCAAATGGTTCAGGCTAGGACTGAAACGATTTCGCTGCTCGACGGCGGTTTTGTGAGACGTTTTCGGAAAGGATTGAAGAAAACCAGAAACTTGTGAACTTGCTCTGGATCAGCGACGAGGACGACAGCGACTCTGGATCAGCGACGCATTTCCATCTTTCCGGCTATGTGAACAAACAGAATTTTATTTAGGTACTGGTCATGGTCAGCGTGTCAACATAATGCTACGATAGGAATTTCAGATAGGACTGTCCGAAGGATATTGAGGTTAGATTTACACTATCACCCCTACAAAATTCAAAAGGTTCAGGCTATGACTGAAAACGATTTCGCAGCTCGACCGCGGTTTTGTGAGACGTTTTCGGAATAGATTGAAGAAAACCAGGAACTTGTGAAGTTGCTCTGGATCAGCGACGAGGACGACAGCGACTCTGGATCAGCGAAGCATTTCCATCTTTCCGGCTATGTGAACAAACTATGTGAATTTTATTTGTGAAATTTATTTTATGTGAATTTTAGGTACTGGAATGAATTAGGTACATGGTGATGAAAACCCCCGAGAACACCATCAAAAGCCTCTCCAGTAGGTTACAGTTTGGTGCGTAATGTCTTCAATGGGATTTATATGCCCATTTTTATTTGAAAATTTTCCAGGAAAATTTCGATTTCTGGATTTTCTGGGAAAACTGTTATTAGGGCTTTGATCCAGACCATGAGAAACTGAAGACGTTTGGAGACGATTGGAGCAACAGTTTGGATCAGACTATGAGATCAGACTTGATTTTTAGGCGAAACTAAGGAAGTGATGTTTTTACTTGATTTTCAGAAATATCGATATTTGGATTATGGACCACACCTTGGGAACTACAAAAGTCATTGGAACAATTTCTTTTCGATTTTCGGAAAAATTGATGGATTGGACGATGGGAAACTGAAGAAATTGTCGGAAAATTCTTAATTCATTTTTTGTAAAACTACAGCTACTACATTGGAGGATGGGAAACTGAAGAATTTTTGGATATTCATTTCCTTTTTTGCAAAACTACGGCTAGGATCTTGGAACGAGCCTTGCGGAACTGAAGAATTTTCCGAAAAATTTCGCTTTTGTTTTCCATTTTGGACGGCGAATCGCGAAAGAAGGAAGGAAATTGGTGTTTGGGAACTGTTGATAGTCGGATTTTAGATTTAGATCCTGACCAGAGAAACAAAAAATTCCTCGAAAAGGCCCTCGAAAAATTTTCAGTAATTTGAACCGGAAAATTTGCAACTTTCCGATTTTCATCGGGCAGCATTGAAAAAGAAGCTTGCTTTTCATTTATTTGAAAATGAAAAGGAAGCTGTTACCGTGAATGCGGAGCGCTACTCCGAAATGTTACGAACATTGTTCATTGCTCGCGTTCGCTAACATGGACTGAATGGTGCGGACTGAATCACGCGGCCCGTGTGAGCATGAACTCATTGAAGTTCTCCCAAACCAGGTAATATCCCGGAAGAGAACGATTGCTTGGCCGGCCCGTTCAGCCGATCTCAGCGCATGCGATTTTTTCTTGTAGTGTAAAATAAAGAGCAAAATTTTCCAACGTCCTCATTCTCTTGAAAAACGGAAGGCGAGAATCGATAAGGAAATCCAAGAAATCCCACATCAGATGCTCCTTGATGTAATGACCAGTTTTAGACGCCTGCATGAATGCATAGTTCGAGATGGACGACACCTTAACAATGTTATTTTTAACAAATGATTCTGCTTCTTAAATGCTTTTTAATGTAGATTAACATGATATAAACAAAATTTAAAAAAACGCAACCGTTTCTTTTTAACAGTTATTTAAAAAATGCAGATTGGGCTGCTGCACCCTGTAAAATTTCTTTTTCTTCTGTGCACGTAGTTCTGTTTATTTTCTACAATTCTGTGTTGCAAAGGGTTAATTAACAAAAATCTACCTCCAAACAATTAAAATTTAATCTAACTTGTAAAATAGATAAAATAATTAAAAGATTATTGCTTGAATCCAACAATTCAAACAATAATCTTACAGTTAGCAACAGGGCTGTAAAAAAACGGCATCCAACTTTTAAAAAATGTTTAGTAAAAGGCATTAAAGTTTCTGCAGCAGGTGTGATATTAATGCTTTAAGAATAAATTATCTTAGTTCCAGAATAAAATAAATATTACATAAGACCTAATATTGAAGTTATTTTTATTATTGCAATAATATACAAGGACTATAAAAGACATTCATTTAATGCTTCAAAGAATATTTATTTAATTAAATACCTTATAATCTAAAATTAAAATATTTGATGGGAGACTTACATGGGTAGATACTGTTGATGTGGGTTATTATAGCTTTGCATTTCATCACAACTCTCTCCACCAGAACTGCTAACTGTAGCTTCTGAATCTACCTCCTCTTGGACCAAATATAATTCAGACTCAAGGAATCCAGAAACCCTCTGAAGTTCCTGTTTTTCTTCAGGAGCCCATTGAGGAAGTGTGGTGAATCCACTCATATTACTCCTAAATGAACTGGGTTCTTGAGAACCTGAGCCGAAATATTTGGCTACATGTCGTTGTCTAGTTGAGTTGTTAGCCTGGACTGCTGTACTCATTTCCAATTTTTTAATGAGGTTTTTGGTGGAGCTATAGGAAATGGGTTTCAGTTTATCTGAAGGAATGGGTTTGGGTTTATTGTCTATGATGGGTTCTATGCTAGGGTCATCACTTTTTGGGGGTATACTTTGCTCTTTGTATCGCCTAAGAGTTCTATGAACATGTTCAAAAACACCAGCCACTTCACCACTAATGTGTTGGCCCATGTTTTTCACTTGAAACTTTCGTATTCTGCGTAAGAGAAATTCCATTTTCCTCTCAAGTTTAGTTTGTTTTCCTTGAATGTCAACTAGGAAGTCTTTGGTTTGTGTTTCTTTACTTGTTGTTGTTGCTGGTTCCATTAATTGCTCTTCCATACTCAAATTGATAACATCATTAAATAGCGCTTTTTCAAAATTACTTAAATTCCCTGTTTCTAAATCACTAGTTGAAAGGGGGAAGATAGAATCTTGTTCGTTGGATAGGTCAGGAACAGAACTAATCCGTTCAGAATTTCCTTCCATAGATTTGATAACTTGCATTATTTCATCCACTTGTCCTATGTCGGATGAGGTTAAATTAAAAAGTTGGTCATCATCAAGTTCTGATTTATCTTTCAAAATTGGAGACATATCATCCAACCCACTTTTTTGTAGACCCATTTTATCTTGGTGGTCTCCCATAGGTGGAGGACAATTATTCATCATAAAACCAACACTTTTATTATCCGAGGCTCCGTTTGATGTGTCTGCTTTTAACAGTTCGGTGGCCAGTGCAAGGGTGTTGAGGTTGTCAAAATCATTGTTCAGATCCTTACCAGTAGTGGCTTCGAGTGGTAGAACAGTAAATAGATCACCGTTCTTCTCAATGCCGTTAATAGGGGAGGCTGATTGGTCAGGAGGCAGTTTGAAACTTTGCGACTGATTAGTTTCCGTTAGGGCTGGGGCCATGACCTCCACATGGGGATGCCTCACCGAGGCTGTGCGCAATCCCATTCATCCACTTTTCCACATGGAATGCTCACTTGACTTTCAAAAACACTGACAAACTTCATCAGCAATGTTAACTTGATCAAGAATAAATACAATTCTAATTACAGTCAGTTTTGTTTTAATAAAAAGGATACCATTTGCTTTGTTTTATTTGAAATGTTTTTTTTCTGCTAGTCGCCTGCTAGTTCCATTATTTAAAAAACTGGGAGGTTAACAGTCTGTATTTACTTTTTGTTAACAAAGCGTGATTAGCGGTGGAGTAGCATCATATAATTGGCGCGTTGTTTAATACCTACTCACTTGTGCACATACGGAGAAACATATTTATATCGATTTTTCAATAACTTCTCACCGATAGCCCCCACGTGATAGATGCAGGTTTAGAAAACTTCAGTCGGGTACAAATATACGAGGAAATACGCACCTAGCTATACCATTGCACCACTTTCCACCAATATTACAACCGTATTACAGCACTAATTATTATGTGTCACTGTTCGAACTGTTCTAGTTTAAATAATCCAATCTGCAACGCAACGTTTGCTTGCGTTTTCTGCGCGA
This sequence comes from Phosphuga atrata, assembly GCA_944588485.1. Classification (NCBI taxonomy): domain Eukaryota; kingdom Metazoa; phylum Arthropoda; class Insecta; order Coleoptera; family Silphidae; genus Phosphuga; species Phosphuga atrata. The sequence goes on along the minus strand of OX155898.1, from coordinate 58,692,427 downwards.
AAACCGCGATTTTTTTCGAGCTAAATGTTTTACAACAATGGCGCCGTTCACTGTAAGAGGCGAACAACGTACAACTCCATTTCTGTGAACAAGCGAGCATCGGGGCAGCGTTGACTGAGCAGACTCCTTGCGCCGCCGGCCCAAGGTCTCTTACAACACCGCCTGATACAACTTCGCTACTTACAACTCATAACAAAACCCACGGAAAATCACTGACAACAACTTCAGAGTCCACGAAAATTCATGTTGGGATTTTAAACGACTCGCAAACTATCGAACGCTTTGCGTTCTTATTTTATCTCGCACTGTTGTTATTCTTTTGAATCACACAATCCGCTCCATCTATCAACCAACACCAACAACCAAACTTTTTCCGCCAAAACTAAAGCTATAAAATCCGTTTCGCGTTGCCAATTTCAATTTCACCAACGAATTTAAAATTCGCACATATAATCGTATTTCCATAAACATCTTCAAATATTCTCTTTTCCTTTGAACTATTTTACTTCATCCACGTTCTTCTCTTCATCTATATTACCGCACTTCTCACACATTACAAGTTTAAACCCAATAGTTTCCATCCATTCACAATATTTTAAAGTAACATCCACTATTTCGCAAATTCTTCTAAATTGCCAAATTTATTTATGTAAGTTGTTGCTATACTCTGACATGCAATGACAGTGGCTTTCGTTCAAATTCTGTAACAAAAAATAAATATTTAAAACTCATCACAAATACACATAAGATTAGTAACATTATTGGGAAATCCAATAAGAATTTCATAATTATTTACAAAAAAATCAAATTATTATTTACTGATTCAACAAAAAAGTCACTCAAATATTTTAAACAATAGAATTATTACATATAAACCAGGGGTGTCCAACCCGCGACCAAGACAAGTTCCAAAACAAACCCGACGATTTTATTTGTTTATAATTATTTATTGCAATGGCATAAACCAATAAAGAAGTATCACAAAGGCGTAAACTTGCACACATATTTATTTTTGAGTGGAAAGGAAATATATTCAAATACTCTATGAAATGTGTAAATAAGGAAGATGTTGTTTTCGCACTTAAGTTAGAGTTTGCAAGGGTTTGCATTGGGTAGATTTTAAAAATATGGGAAACAGATAACATAGTAGAATAATGTTTTGGTGTTTCTAAGGGTGTCAAATTTATCACCCCAATTAGTATATTTAACGTTATTTAAAAAATAATATGTTTTTCATGGCTGTAAATGGACTTGGGCCACTTTCAAAATCAATGAAATCACGTTTCCTATTCTTAAGAAAGCACAAGTCCATCTATACATAAAATAAATTTTCCTTCAAATAAAGATAAATGTATACAAAAATGTATTTATGTTATAAAATCAAGAATAATAAATAACAGTTGTTAAATAATTTTTACATTAATATTAATATTCTGATATTAATTATTATTCAGTCTTCTCCAGTTTGTGTATGCGGGAGATATATAAAATAATTATTGTGGGCAATACCTTACAATGTGGCATACCAAAATTCCATGTATTTGAGGTTTGTGAGTGGTCTCGTATTTTTTGTTTAGTTTTTTGTTATTTTTAGATTGAAATTCATATTCGAAGATTCCTAAGTTTTCTCTTGGGATATTTTAATATATTCATATTCTCATACAGTTTTGTTTGCAATTTAAGTTGTTATAAACAAATTATCAACGAATTACTAAATATTACAATGGTATATCAGGAGACCAATATGAATCCATTAGAAAATCGAAACTGAAATTTAAAATTAAATTGTTTATAATAAATTCATTGCACATTGATAATTCAACTGCTACATTAATAATTAAATATAAAGCTTATGAGATCACATACACTTGAATTGCATATTTTCCATATCGGTTTGAAACTCTCTCACAATCAGTGGGACTTACGCCACTTTCAAAATAAACTTTTTCATCACTTCATTAACCCAGCAAATTTTGATGTTACAAAATTTTAATGATTTTAAATATATTAGTAACAAGTTACTTCAGTATAAAAAGATCAAGTAAAAATCTAACTATTAAGGTAAGTAACTCAATATGTTTGAAAAATGGACTTAGGCCACTTTCAAAATAAACGGCTCATATGACTTCTTCCAATGTAGACCAAAGAAATAGAAAGGTTGGACACCCATGATACACCGAATTTATATTTAATTATTAGATGTATGACACAAAAATTAAAAAAAAATGTATTATGATCAATATAGCAGCGATTCTTAACCGGCGGGCCGTTTCCGCGGTCACAATCAAGACTAGACAAACGTGGACAGACAGGACTAGACAGACAAGACCTTAAAAAAAGTGGTTCGGGGGAAGCTCTAACTAAACCCCCTATTCCACTTTGGCTTTTAGTATGCGCCACCCCTACATCGCATTTTTTTGCATTCAATCAGGGTGAGCAGCCCGGACAGTTAGTGAAACCGCCCTAGCTGTCGCCTCCCCACCAGCATTCGAACCCGGGGCTCCCGCATTGAAAGGCGGGTATGTTGTCAACTTCACTACCGAGGAGGACAGACAAACAAAACTAGACAGACAAGGCTAGACGGGCAAAACTAGAGTCTAGTCTGTCTAGTCCTAGACATAGTCTGTTTAGTCTGTCTAGTCCTAGACATAGTCTGTCTAGTCCTACACATAGTCTGTCTAGTCCTAGACAAAGTCTGTCTAGTCCTAGACATAGTCTGTCTAGTCCTAAACCTAGTTTGTCTAGTCCTAGACATAGTCTGCCTAGCCCTAGACCTAGTTTGTCTAGTCCTAGACATATTCTGTCTAGTCCTAGACAGACTAGACAGACTAAACATACTAGATCAGTGTTTCTCAACCTCTTTTGTGCCATGCCCCACCTAAGTCTTTCTAAAATTATTATGGGAAACACCGGACTAGACAGACTAGACCAGGCGTCGGCAACCTATGGCACGCGTGCCAGGCTTGGCACGTGACGAGTTTCTGAATGGCACTCTACAAAGTAAATAGCAGAGTTTGGAATAAATACGGTGAAAAATACGGTATTTTAAAATAATATTATATAATTTAATTATAATATATATTTAGGGGGTAAAATACGGTATTCCTAGCGAATGTTCACTTTGTTGTCTTTGCTATAACTGAATAAAAACGTTTTTTTTTGTGGGGGGGGGGGGTCTGAATTTGCTATAAATTTCCTAGTAAACGAGCTAATTTTTGTAAAAAATAAAATTTAAATAAAATCAAAAAATAATTTTTTAACTATTTTTTATGAATATAAATGCCCTTATCAAAGATTTCAAAGCAAAATTTCACCTTTTATAAACTCTGTTAACGCCGAATATTTGTTTAAATTTTTCATGAGGGCCGTTTTTTTTTAATATTTACATAAAATATTTAATTTAGCTTATTACAACAACATCAAAAATACGGGTTTTCGAAAAAAAATACGGCACCGTATTTTTTTCTGACCTCTAGTAATCAGGGAAATCGTGAAAATATCGAGATGAAGTGATTTTTAAATAAGAGAAAATGTTTAATTATATAATTTATCTAAGGAGGCTTGCCAATGAAAATCTGCGCGATGCTTTTGTGGAAACGCATTCGGAGCAAAATGAATGAAACATGCGCAGCACCGACTAGTTATCGAAGCGGAATTATACGAATGTTCAAGCCGGAATACATTCGCCCCTCTCTTTCTCGTTTTGTGCTGCGCATATTTGCCTGCAATCTAGTAAAACTTGCATTTCGTTTAATACTGGTCGTTACTTTCCGTTCTAACTTTTTTTGTAAGACTTGTATCTTATTGGTTTAATATTTGTTATTTTTAATCCATATTTCATCATATGGAGGCAAAGAAACAAAAACTAAATATTCGCGGGTTTCAAGACTATTGGACGAATGAATATGGATTTATACAACAAAAGGATCGTGCTGTATGTGTGATATGTCACGAGTGTCGTTTTCACTCGAAAATTTCCAAACCAAACATCAGTCCACATTTAATAGCAACGATGAGAAATGTGAAACTATAAAGAGAGCTGTTTCTGGTTATAAGAAACAAGTAGCTTTTTTTTGTGGAACAACTGGTACGAAGCCTAAGGCGACAGAATGCAGCTTCGCAATTGCTCATTGCATAGCTGCCAAAGGCAAACCCTTTACAGATGGGGAATATATAAAGGAAATCTTTATAAAAAGTGCAGAAAAGTTGTTTAGCGATTTACCTAACCAACAAACCATACTATCCCGAATTCGAGAAATACCGGCTTCTGCGCGAACGATTGAAAGAAGAATAACTGAAATGGCAGACAATGTGACAACAAAACAGAATTCTGCAGTGGCGGATCCAGGGGGGGGGGGGCTAAGGGGCTCAAGCCCCCCCCCCCAAAAGCATCCGAGTTCTTCCGTGGCAAATCAAAGTGAACTCATCGGAAAATATATTGTCATAGTTCTTCTTCTTCTTTTTGGCGCAACCGCTTAACTAGGACCTAGGTCTCCTCCCTTTACGTATACCAGTGAGTGGTGTCTAGGTCTTGGACACAAGGGAAAGGGGGCCCTTACGTTTTATAACATGGGCGCTGTTATCATTAAAAAATAGCCATAGATGAAAAGAGTCAAGTTGCAAAGTCTTAGTGATACACGCTGGGTTGAAAGGCATGATGCGCTCCTTTAATTCAAAGATTTCTTTGAACCTATCGTACAGTTCCTTGAAGAAATCAACAGAACTTCTCCGTCATTGAAAAGTGCAAGATATCTGGCTTCTATTCAACGATAGCGTACCTTCGTATGACAACGATCCAAGGTAAACTGGTTTGGCTTCCATGTATATTCACCGAGATATCTCTGCAAATCTACAACCTATCGAAGTTTTGCCAAAAATTATCCGAGGAGACATATTATGCGTTAAGCAAAATACAACGTGTGTTTTTTAGTGTTTTCTTTGCTAGCCTTTAGTTTACCTACCCTCAGCGGGGTCAAGCCCCCCCCAAATGACAATCCTGGATCCGCCCCTGGAATTCTGGACTACAAGAATCTGTTGCATTTAGCGTCGCTGTTGATGAAAGTACAGATGTAAATGATATTGCGCGGCTTGCAGTATTTGTACGGTATTGTGATAAAGGTCAAGTTTATGAAGAATTGTGCAATTTGATTCCTCTGTCTGGGACAACTAAGGGGCAGGATATTCTTGCTTCATTCATAAATTATTTTGACAGCAAGAAAATTAATATCAAAAAAATATTTTGTGTAACTACTGACGGCGCACCTGCAATGGTTGGCAAGGATAAAGGATTTGTCAAACTTCTTGAAAATCATATTGGACATAAAATATTGAACTTTCATTGTATAATACACCAGGAAAGTTTAGTTGCCAAAATTTCGTCACAGCGCTTAATTCCTGTAATGGACACTGTTGTTAAAATAGTTAATTTCATAGTGTCTCGCTCTTCATTGACACACAGGCAATTTAAATCTCTTTTAGAAGAAATGGAAAGTGAATATGTCGACCTCCCCTTATACAGCCATGTTCGTTGGCTTAGTCGAGGCAATGTCTTGAATAAGTTTGTGTCATGTCTGGAACACATTAAAGTTTTTCTTAATGAAAAGGAACAACATTTCCCCGAATTGAACGATAAAGAATGGTTATGCAAATTGATGTTTCTGACTGATATAACTAAACATCTCAAGGAACTAAACTTAAGATTGCAAGGAAAGCGCCAAACTGTGCTCGAACTTTTTGAATATTGGACAGGATTTGCTACAAAATTAAATGTATTTTTATGTGATATTAATACTAGTACCTAAAAATACTTCCCAAATGTTAAAGCGCTTGCAAATAAATCGACCATAGACAAAGATGAACTTAAAACCTACGTTGAAGCACTCAAAGATGAATTTTCCAGAAGATGCAAATACTTTGAAGCTCATTTGCCTATATTTTCCTTCCTGATAAAACAGATTTAATAGATCCATTAATAATACCGTTTGATTTTTCAATTTTTGAGTGGATGAATGTTGATAATTTTGAAATGGAACTTATCGAACTAATATCTTCAGAATTATGGAAAACAAAATTTAAGGAATTACGAAAAAATCTAGAAGATGACTCTATGGAAAAATCTACTGCTATATTAAATTGTTGGATGTCATTGCCGGAAAGATTTTATTGTTTAAAAAAAATTGCATGTGCTCTCCTTTCCGCTTTTGGTTCCACATATCTCTGTGAACAAATTTTTTCTCATATGAAACATATTTTGAGTCCACAAAGAAGTCGTTTAACAAATGAACATTCAGAATCTTGTGTGAAATTAAAACTCACAAATTATATCCCTGATATTGAAATATTAAGCAAAAATGTGCAGGGACAAGATTAGCATTAAAAATTTTTAATTTATGTTATTTTTTTAATAAATATGTTTAAAAGATAAATTTGGTATAATTTTTTTCTCCTCTAAAACCCCATTATATAAGTTAAAATTCTGGCAGCACCCTTTATCATATTGGTAGAATGGCTTGGCACACCACGGGTAAAAGGTTGCCGACCCCTGGACTAGACAGACTGGACAGACTAGACAGACAAGTATGTCTAGAAAAGACTAGGCAAACAAGACTAGACCGACAAGACAGGGCAGACAAGACTAGACAGACAAGACTATTACTTTTTTGTATTTTGGCTGATAATGTCTATTTTTCTAAAAAATTAGTATCAACTTGTCTTCACAGGTTTAACATGTCTGTTTTATGCTATACATTTAAGAATTGAGTTCAAATACACTGGTACCTCGCTTTACGTGTTTAATTCGTTCCGTTAGACAGCTCGTAATTTGAATTACTTGTATGTCGAATCAATATTCTCCATTAAAATGAATTTCAATGTCACAATAAATTTTTTGTGTTTTTAAATTAAAAAAAGTATGTACTTATATGTAAGAAATATTATCTAAAAGTATAACCGGTGTGAAACTGGCAATAACTTTCAGCAATAAAAATTTTGCGTAAAATTTTTATTTCAAAAGACTATAACTTTCTTATTGACAGAAATTTTTCAAAATTTTCTTCACAGAACTGTTGCACAAGTAAGTCACCTCATAAAATACTCCAACAAAATTTAATTCTCTTTTTACACATAGGCATAATAATCATATTAAAGATCAACAAATATTCACATTTACTCACTTCTTAAACGCGGAACGTCAAAGTGTATTATTTTCCAAAATTTTCCAACATAATTTCCACCATCTATTAGGCCACAATATTACCTTCATTTCTCAAGAAGGAAATTTTCCAAAATTCCTAATAATAAGCGCACAGCGATTATTTAAAAAAGTGCATTCCATGCAGTTGCCATTTAATAGAAAAATCCAAAGTAGTAATTTTCAACATTTCTCAATTTTTCTTTCAAATATCACTAGAAAATGAATGTACCTAACAACGAAATAAAACATTTTTCGAAATATAAAAAAACAATTGAATAACGACCAAACTTAAAATGCAGCTGCTCCACGTAGCACCGTTTCATAGCCAGAATGTCAAATTGCAGTAAATTTTAACTTTTCTCAAATTTTCTTTCATACATCACTAGTGACTAAATGTACCTAGACATGTGTAAAAGCTTTTGCAAAAATTCGCAAAAGTAAATGTATTCCACCCCACTTTCGTTCGCCGGGCACTGTTTTATTGCTGGACCGTCAAATTGCTCTAAATTTTAACTTTTCTAACATTTTCTTTCATTTCCTACTAGGGTATGAATATATCTACTTAACTGTATAAGCATTTAAAAAACTTCGCAAAAATAATTGCATTTGACGATGACTTAAAATGCACTCTAAAATCAAATTGCTCTAAATTTTAACTTTTCTAACATTTTCTTTCATTTTCTACTAGGAGATGAATATATCTACTTAACTGTCTAAGCATTTAAAAAAATTCGCAACAATAATTGCATTTGACGATGACTTAAAATGCACTCACTCGACGCAACACTGTGTTATTGCTCGACCGTCAAATTGCTCTAAATTTTAAATTTTCTCACATTTTCTTTCATTTCCTATTAGGGGATGAATATATCTACTTAACTGTATAAGCATTTTAAAAAAATCGCAAGGAAAATTGCATATGACGATGACTTAAAATGCATTCACTCGACGCAGCACTGTGTTATTGCTCGACCGTCAAATTGCTCTAAATTTTAAATTTTCTCACATTTTCTTTCATTTCCTATTAGGGGATGAATATATCTACTTAACTGTATAAGCATTTTATAAAAATTGCAAGGAAAATTGCATTTGACGATGACTTAAAATGCACTCACTCGACGCAGCACTGTGTTATTGCTCGACCGTCAAATTGCTCCAAATTTTAAATTTTCTCACATTTTCTTTCATTTCCTATTAGGGGATGAATATATCTACTTAACTGTCTAAGCATTTAAAGAAATTTGCAACAATAATTGCATTTGACGATGACTTAAAATGCATATGAATTTTTTTTAAATGCTTATACAGTAGATATAGACAAGTAGATATATTCATCCCCTAACAGGAAATGAAAGAAAATGTGAGAAAATTTAAAATTTAGAGCAATTTGACGGTCGAGCAATAAAACAGTGCTGCGTCGAGTGAGTGCATTTTAAGTCATCGTCAAATGCAATTATTTTTGCGAATTTTTTTAAATACTTATATAGTTAAGTAGATATATTCATACCCTAGTAGGAAATGAAAGAAAATGTTAGAAAAGTTTAAATTTAGAGCAATTTGACGGTCCAGCAATAAAACAGTGCCGGGCGAACGAAAGTGGGTTGGAATACATTTACTTTTGCGATTTTTTGCAAAAGCTTTTACACATGTCTAGGTACATTTATTCACTAGTGATGTATGAAAGAAAATTTGAGAAACGTTAAAATTTACTGCAATTTGACGTTCTGGCTATGAAACGGTGCTACGTGGAGCAGCTGCATTTTAAGTTTGGTCGTTATTCAATTGTTTTTTTTATATTTCGAAAAATGTTTTATTTCGATGTTAGGTACATTCATTATCTAGTGATATTTGGAAGAAAAATTGAGAAATGTTGAAAATTACTACCTCTTTGGATTTTTCTATTAAATGGCAACTGCGTGGAATGCACTTTTTTAAATAATCGCTGTTCGCTTATTATTAGGAATTTTAGAAAAATTCCTGCTTGATAAATAAAGGTAATACTGTGGCTTAATAGATGGTGGAAATTATGTTGGAAAATTTTGGAAAATAATACACTTTGACGTTCCGCGTTTAAGAAGTGAGTAAATGTGAATATTTGTTGATCTTTAATATGATTAATATGCCTACGTGTATAAAGAAAATTAAATTTTGTTTTAATATTTTATGAGGTGACTTACTGTGCAACAGTTCTGTGAAGACAATTTTGAAAAATCCCTATCAATAAGAAAGTTATAGCCTTTTGAAACAAAAATTTTGATTGCTGAAACTTATTGCCAGTTTCACACCGGTAAAAGTATAATATAATGGAATTTCTGCAATAAACTGTTTTTATACAAGTATGAAATTATATCAATGTAAAGCAGATATGACGAATTGAAGATTCTGGCAGAGATCCACCCAATTGCTTGGATTGATATTTAACAAATACTTTCCGAATATAACTATTAAGTGTCAATTAGGGGGCGGAAGGCCGCGTGTCAGACAAGGTGGCTGGACAGCGTGGAGAAAGACGCGAGAGCAATCGGCATGGAAAATTGAAAAGTGTAACGGACTGTAACGTCACAAAAGAAGGGTGCGGAAACCGCTCATAACATAATCCTTTTTTAATTGAGTCCAAAGGGGCTATACCACTGTGACCGCTGAAAATTAGGGTGACTTTCGCAAATTTTTTTGAAGAAAAGTACTCAATTAAATATTTCAGGGAATTATTTCAGAACATATTTGGCTATTTTTGTCCTTCATTACATAATTTTTTCATACAAAAATATTAACATCCAAGCGACTTAAAAACTTCCTCCACTGCCCCCCTCAAAAAAGTTTGTGGTTAAACTGGAAGTTATTTTCTGTACCATGAACTAGGATTACCGAAAAATATCAAAATCCAACAAAATGGCGTAGTTATGAAAAAAAGTCTGTTTTTTGCCTAAAAAAGTAATTTACAATACTAGTTATTATTAGGGGCGTAGCTACCGCCCTATCGTTGATACGAAACCCCCGGGCGTTTGTAAGCAAAAATTTGGGCTTCGCCGCAGTCCGGTAGAAAGAATCCCCAACAAATTTTGATAAAGGGCCCATTTAGGACTAGCCACGCAACTTGTTATTATTATTATATACAGCATTAGTTCTTTAGTTTATAAAAAAATATGAGATAAATTGAATTAAATATTGACCCTTATTTGATTCCGTTTATCTCTTTGTGGAGGTGATGGACCAATGTAAGCACATACAATGTTGAGCAAACAATATTTGTAGAGAAGACCAAAAAATAGAATTAAGCAAACTTTTTGCATTATTGTTGAACTTAAGGCCTGCTCCAGACTCTCGCGGAGTAACTTCGGCGAGGATCCTCGCCGAAGTTGTTCGAGGCGAGGAACTACACGAAGTAGGCATCCACACTCTCGCCTTACTTCGTGAGGACCTCAGTGCCATGACCGACACCGAACAGGTAGTAGCTGCTGCTGCAGCTAATTGTGCTTTTAATTATTATAATTATGTTAATATATTTTTTTAGAAAAAAATTAATAAACCGTGCAGAAAGAATCTCTTCTTTCTGCACGGTTTATTTTGTGGATTTTGCCTATACATAGAAATAGAACAACGCTATAACGTAATTTTTTGTATAGGATTAAAAGATTATTAAATCAAAAGATAATTATATTTTATCTACTTTTTAAGGGAATGGATGGACAGACAAAGTATTGAACTACTTATTAATGCAATTTATAACTATGTTTAGGCTACCGTTAACAGCGGAGCAATGGTTGGACCTAGAAAAGGGATTTCAACGCAAGTTCCCACAAGAAAGTCGGCGCAATAGATGGAAAACATGTACAAGTACAATGTCCACGTAAATCAGGATCAGATTACTACAATTACAAGCGATGTTTTAGTATTGTACTTCTTGCTTTGGTCGACAGTGACTACCGCTTTATTTTTGCTGATTTTGGGGCAAAAGGAAGAATAAGTGACGGTGGTGTTTTCAGAAATTCTTTGTTATGGAAAAAAATAATTGCAGAAGATCTGAATTTCCCTTCCCCTTGTCCTCTGCCAGGTACTAACGGTCCAAATGTTCCATACGTTTTTCTAGGCGAAACACTTGTGTGCTGCTACACAATTTTTTGAGAAATAGTTCTACTTCTAGAAATATTTACACCCCCCCGCCCCCCTGGTACGACAGATATTATGATGATATACTGGTCGAAAGTGGCTCATGGAGACAAGAGGTAGTTGATAGCTGTGCTATAAGAAGTTTACCAGGAATGGGACGACGAACAAGTCCACCATGTGTGAAGATAAGGGATACTTTTCGTGATTATTTTGATTCTAATGAGTAATATCTAACTTATCTTTCATAAAGTACATATAATTTTATATTTTTAATAAAAATAAAATTCATTCAAAAAATATTGCTATTTTATACTTAGTTCCTCTGTATTAATTGAGGCTCCACAGTTGTAAACAGAACCCAAAAACTGGTCCATTACTTCAAAGGCAAACCATATTGGTTTATAAACATCCCCCGACGCTCCAGATTTAATAGTACCCGCTATTTTCCTACAGTATCCACGATATTTGGGCATTAATTAATCTTTTTTCGATTTCAATTCTTTGACTGGTTTGCCAATTTCAGATTCAATTCTACTCCAGGCGTCGTGAATATATTTTTTATCTTTGTGGCTACCATGTTTGGGATCCCAAATAACTGGTTCCCTTTGAAAAGCCTCAAGGAATTTTAATTGGAGTTCTTGGGACCAATCGCTCATAATTTACTATTTAAATTACTATTAGTAAATTATTTTTGATATTTTAATTACTATTATAAAATTTAATAAAATCAAATAAAAATAGTTTGTTTGTTGTGACGGTTGAAACGGTTGTGAACTGAGCCACCTGCAAACAGTTGACTAAATTAAAGGACGAGTAAACACGAGAGTGTAGACGTGACACTCCCCTTCCTCGTACTCCCGCCTAGTGTTCCTTTGACTCGGGCACGAAAAACCGCTTCATGAAGCGAAGTTGGCCAAGGCGAGGCGAGGAAGCACAAGGCGAGGCGAGTAACCTGACCACACTCTCGTTCCTCGCCCAACTCCGTGCTACTTCGCGAGTCTGGAGCGGGCAGAAATTATCCAAGGCAAGGCGAGGAAGCACAAGGCGAGGCGAGTAACCTGACCACACTCTCGTTCCTCGTCCAACTCCGTACTACTTCGCGAGAGTCTGGAGCCAGCATAATACTTTATACTTTAGAAATCATGTTAGGGTTATTACAGTGGTACCTCGACGCTATCTCATTCGCGACCTTCCCAGCGGTCGTTTACCAACGGGGTAGTTCTCCCATGCCAATTTTGCCGTTCGATTTTTAACCCACGCGAACCAAAATAAAGGTTGAGCGTAAGGTTTTTACCCTGCCTCGGAAAACAAAAAACAGTTATGAAAACTACGAATGCGCCTCGGAACCGGACGCATCACACAGGAAAACGACATAAGCATCGAAAAAGGAATATGAGTACGTGGAATATTCTCAGCTGGCACCGAACAGGAGCATCCACCCACAGTTGTCTTCGGCGTGACAACTGGAAAAATTAGGAATGGACATCACAGTAGTCCAAGAAATCAGATGGCTCGACAGTGGGGAGCTTAGAATTAGCAAGTCACATATTTTCTACAGCCAAAACTGAAAACATGAATTTGGAACAGGGTTTGTAGTTTCAGAGAAGATTTTTAACAGCGTAATAGGCCTCAACCCAATAAGTGAACGCATTTGCGGTATCCGACCAAAGGGACCCTTGTACAATTTGCCATTGCTTTACGAAAATCATATGTTCACTTTTAGTTTATTGAAAATTGTGTGTTGTGCTCATAAATCTATCAGTGTTTCAAAAATGTATTCTTTCGAAGAACTAGCAGATATGCACTTAGCTTATGAGCAGCTGCAAAGATTCTGGAGAACGTTTTCTGAATGGGCAGCAACCTCATCATATAACTTTTACAGCAATTCATAAACCTCTTCGAGAACAAGGAAAATTTGAGTTTTATGACAAATACGGGACGTGATAGAACGGCTCGTCCCACGGCAAGATGTGAAGATAGTGCTGGGGGACTTCAACGCAAAGGTGGGGAAAGAAGAAACCTTTAGAGGAACTGTAGGAAAGGAAAGTCTGCATGATGTGTCAAACAGTAACGGGCAAAGACTTTTATTGACTTTGCGATAGGCAATGCAATGGTGGTGAAAAGTACATGGTTCCAGAGAAGGAGCATTAGGAAAGCCACATGGCGCTCACCAGATGGAACCACTTTTAATCAAATCGATCATGTAGTAATCGACAGGAGACATGCATCTGATATCCTTGAAGTCGACAGTTGTAGGGGAGCTAACTGCGACTCGGATCATTATATGGTTAGAGTGAAATATAGACAACGTATTGCGGTTTATAGATCTGGAGAAAATAGGAAAGCTCCAAGAAGATACGACGTTGCAAAACTAAAGGAGAAGGAAATATCCCAGCAGTATGAAGCAGAACTACAGAAGAAGTTTGAGGCTAAACAAAACTGGGCAGCGGAAAGTATAGAAGGGAAATGGAGTATGATGAGGGATGTCCTACAAGAAACCGCAGAAGAAGTGTTGGGGATGGAAGAAAGGGTTAAAAGGTCAGGATGGTTTGATGAAGATTGTAAAAAGGCAATGCCGGAGAGAAATGAGGCAAGGAAGAAAATGCTAAGCAGGTCTACTAGGTATAATACAGAAGAATTCAAGAACAAAAGAAAGGAGGCAGACAAAATCTGTAGAAGAAAGAAACGAGAATCAGAGAAGAAATGGATTACTGAACCAGAGGAAGAACATAACACCCAGGAGGTAAGGAAATTCTATAAAAGAATTCAGGAGCTGAAGAAAGGTTTCCAACCACGTGCTGTGTTCTGCAGAGATAAAGAAGGAAATTTTATAGGAGGAGAAGAACAGATTCTAGACCGGTGGGCCGAGTATTTCAGCGAACTGCTGAATGCAACAATAGAGATTGTAGCATCGGAAGAAACGGAAACCGACAATGGTCAGCCGTGGCACAGTGTTAGCCAGGACGAAATGCCTGTACCGACACCTACAATAGAGGAAGTCAGATTGGCAATCAAAATCTTGAAGAATAATAAGGCCCCAGGAAGCGATAACATTTCAGCAGAGATGATTAAGGGTGGGGGTGAACATTTAACACGTCTTGTCCATCAGCAATTCGTCGAAGTATGGGAAAAAGAAGTGATGCCGGAGGAGTGGAACTTGCCCAATATTTGCCCGATTCATAAGAAGAAGGACAAAGCAAAATGTGAAAACTACCGTGGCATAGCTTTATTCAGTGTTGTGTACAAAGTCTTAGCCAAAGTCATTGCTATGAGACTCTCTCCTTTTGCAGAAGCGATTCTAGGAGATTATCAGTGTGGTTTTCGACAGGGTAGATCAACGACCGACCATATCTTCACGATAAGGCAAATAATGGAGAAATGCTACGAGTATAATGTGCATATAAATCAGCTCTTTGTGGACTTCAGACAGGCTTATGATAGCGTGAAAAGAAAACAGCTGTATCAGACTCTGATGGATATGGAGTGTCCAAATAAGCTAATACGTCTGATACAAATGACCCTTAACAGAACGAAATGCCAAGTTAAAGTAGAAGGAAAACTTACGAAATAATTTGAAGTCAACCAAGGGTTAAGACAGGGCGATGTATTATCCACACTACTTTTCAACATAGTACTGGAGAGAGTGATGAGAAAAGTGGAGACCAACAACCCAGGTGGTACTCTGTTTAACCGCATGAACCAGAATTTGGCGTATGCGGATGATGTGTGTATGCTGTCTCGAAGATTTAGTTAGGGTTGTGTAGGTTAGAAAAGGAGGCAGAAGAATTGGGGCTTCGAGTGAACGGCGCCAAAACACAGTATATCTTCTCTTCCAGGAGAAACACAGCGGTGAAAGACAAACTCATAAAGTTGAAAGGAGTCAACTATGAGAGTTGTGAGAAGTTTAAGTACTTGGGAGTGTTGGTAACTAATGATAACAGCATAAGTGAAGAAATAAAAGCAAGGATTGCAGCGGGAAACAGAGCATACTGGGCCCTGATTAAGATTCTCAAGTCACGTAGCCTGAGCAGAAAACCGAAGATAACTGTCTATCGAACGGTTATAAGGCCGGTGGTAATGTATGGCTCAGAAACATGGACAATGAGGGTGGCAGAAGAGGAATGTCTGAGAAGATGGGAAAGGAAAATATTAAGAAAGATTTTTGGGGCAGTGAATGACGCAGGGCAATGGAGAATATGGAAAAATAGGGAATTGGAGGAACTATACGGTCATGCTGACATAGTTTTGGAAATAAAGAGTAATAGACTAAGATGGTTGGGCCATGTAGAGCGAATGCCAGATGACAGGTCTGTCAAGAAGGTACACAGAGGAAACCCAGGTGGCAGAAGGTGCAAAGCGAGACCATGGAAACTATGGCTGGATGATGTAGAGGATGATTTACGAAAGATGGGAGTCAGAAGATGGAGGAAACGAGCTGAAGATCGCCAGGATTGGGCTACGATCGTCAGAGAGGCCAAGGCCCTTCATGGGCTGTAGCGCCGAGGAGTAGTAGTAGTAGTAGATAGAACGGCTCGTACTGTGGCATTAGAGGAAAATATCTTGGATGCTGGTGCCAATAATCCGAGAACTAATGTTCGAACTTGGAACCAGTGCTTCAACAGTGTCGCGAGTTCTTCGCGAACAGCTCTTACACCATTTTAGAATTCACAAAGTCCAGGCACTTATAATAGCTATGCACCAAGAGTACGGTTTTGTAGGTGGTGCTTGAACAGCACACAACTGAATGAACGGTTTCCAGATTTGATACTTTTCGTACCGATGAGGCCGCGTTTGCAAACGAAGGAATATTCGATTGCATGCACCTGTGGGCTGAAGAAAATCCTCAAGCAATGCATGGTGGAAGTTATCAACACAGAGTTTTAATTAATGTCTGATGTGGAATGGTTGGCAACTATTTGATACGTCCGTTTGAGTTGTTGGATTGCTTAACGGGGGCGGCTTACACAATTTTTCTAGAAAATGACTTCCACAATGGATTAGACCCGGTCGATGTTCAACTGATACATGAAAAGTGGTTTATGCATGACGGTGCACTAGCACAGTTTAGTCGTCTAAAACGGTCCGATAGCATCGCCGGCCCGCTCCCCCGATCTAAATCCCCTGGAATTTTTTATGTGGTCATCTGAAAACCATGGTGTATGAACCTGAAGACAGAGCAATTGAGCAGCTACTACCATGTGTAACTGAAGCGTGTCGAACAGCTAGTCACATTTTTGGACGCGTTCATCTTTCTTTATTGCAGCGGTGTCGGCTGTCCATTCTACACGGGGGCAAATTTTGAACATTTTTTGTAAATTGTACATAGTCGTTTTTTGTTTGTAAATTTTATGAATAAATTCCAACCCATTGCTTGGTTTACTGGTAAAACTTTGTTGTAAAGCGTTGGTAAAGCGTTTTTGACCCTATATGTATTAAGAGTCTTATGCTTATTTTGGATCATAGAATCAGCCCTGAAAGTTTGTCGGTGGAGTTCTGACACACCCTGCATAATAATAATAACTAGTGGCGTAACTAGTCCTAAATGGGTCCTTTATCAAAATTTGTTGTCTAAATAAAAAGTCTAAATTTTTGCTTACATACGTCAGGGTCCCTGTAGCTCGGGGACCATGTATCACCGATACGGCGGTAGCTACGCTCCTAATAATAACTAACTAGTATTGTAAATTCCTAGAAATTTGTTCCCCGTGTTCAATGGACAACCGACACCGCTGCAATAAAGAACGATGAACGCGTCCGAAAACGGCGGGCATGTTTCTCACTGTTCCACACGCTCCAATATATATTAACATTTTAGCTGAGTTATTTGACTCAAATATCATGTATTTGCCTAATTGAAACATGCGTTTGAAAAAGAACTCCCTAGTTTTATTGTGTCATACAACCTGTTCAGAGTGATACCCATTATGAGTGATATCTATTCTAGTTTGTGGTGTTTCATTCATCAACTGTTCAAGTTTTGCTACCTTCAGCGGACACACCAGTTTGACCTTGAGATGGCGTCAGGGCTCAGTACGCTTAATTCAATTCAGGCGTGCAGTGCAGTGCAATGGCTGCTGCGCAACAAAAAGCGCAGTGTGTTGTTTGACTTGTGCAAATTAAATCTGTTATAATTAGTGCAACGTAATTTTCGACGTCAGTATGGTGTTGAACCTCCTACAGCAAAAACTAGAAAACTAGCAAAAGCTACATTCTGTCAACGAAACCGGTAGTGTTTTAAAAGGGAAATCGCCAGATAGACCGAGAACTTCTGAATATGTTGGAAAACAAATCCGTGTTTTGCATGTTCGGAGCCCTAAGAAGTCATTAGCCAGACGTAGTTTCCAATTAGGATTGCCTAAAGCTACCGTGTATGACGTTATGCTTAAAAGATTTCATTTGCGTGCCTACAAATTGCAATTGTTACTTGAAATAATACCTACTGATACTATCAAAAGGTTAGAGTTCGCTGTTGACTTTCTAAAGATAACTGATGATGATGACTATTTGTTGAAAAATGATTTCTTTTCTGATGAGGCTACGTTTCATGTTAGTGGAACAGTAAATCGTTACAACTGCAGAATTTGGGAGTCAGAGCATCCACGTGAATTTATTCAGCATTAACGAAAAAATTTAAAAGAAAGAAAAATAAAAGAAAATTATAACAACGTATGAAAACAAGACATATTTTAAACCTGAAAAAAAACTCAAAAGCCCCGATGCAGATAAACCACTGCACAGATTGATTAAAAGAAATGATGATTTATCGTCAAATTATCCGGCAGAGATTCCGGAAGAAATAGTCGTTCGAATGGACGACGACAAAGATTTATATAAGAAAAAGTTTTTGCCAACCTTGAAAGGGGAGAAATATTCGGAAGTTAAAGCCCGCGAACTGAAAGTAGTTCCGATGAGGCGGATTAAGAGAACCCAGTTCTCTGGGCAAGTTCAGGTGATGGATTTTTCGGAATCTGGTAACGAGCCCGAAAGGGCCGACGATTATTTCGAAAATGATCAGAAAAAGAGAAAGTTGCCGTCGATTCCTTAGTATTTGTAATCTGTTTTATAATATTTTGCAAATAAAATAAAATAACGTGAGTCTCCCAAAATTAATGTTTGGTTATTGGTATGATGGAAGATCGCGTGATTGGTCCTTCCATTTTTGTAGAACAAACAATAAATGGGGACTATATATACTACTATAATAAACTACTAGGACATGTTTACAGAGTATGTCTTTCCGCAAATGGATGAAATTGAGATGGAAAAAGGGCTTGTGTTTTTAAGATGGTGCCCCAACATTACAGTAACCATGTGCGCGCGGCTCTACACAGTTTAGACACTCGCTTTCCGGGAAGGTGGATAGGCAGAACTGGCCCAAACTTTTGGCCACCTCGAAGCCCGGACTTAACTCATTGAACTTTTTGTTTTGGGGGCACATAAAAAATGTTGTGTACAGAGAAAAGATCAGAGACATCAATCATTTACGCGAAAGAATCCGCGCGACTTGGCGAGAAGTGGAATATCGTCTCGACGTGTGCAGGGCAACAAATGGATCCCACGTTGAAGTCAATTAATGTTAATACATAACTTGAAAGTACTCTCTTTTGTTGTATGTATTCGTTGATGTAGTTTTGCATTAATTTCAACATTAAATTTATACTTAAAACATGGGAGTTCTTTTTAAAACACACTGTATATAGGCATAATCTAGAGCTGGGCTGGTTAAATGGCGTCCCGTGGGCCACATGCGGCCCGCGTCGACCTTATATGCGGCCCGCAAAGCATTTTAAAAACTAATATAATAGACTGTTTCATAGTTGATTTTTTTTACGCATGTGTCAATTTCCGCCATGTAATATGTCAAAAAGTGCCTGAACTTTTTGAGCTAAATATGTGCCCGAAACTTTCATATTCCCGCCTTTCAAACTTGGCGGATGCGCATGCGCTTAACTAACCGTTAAAAGGTCTATTGCATGCCTATGATATGCTTAACATTGCAGTACTCGCGTGAGATGCACACGTATCCCACGCACATTAAAAATGGTTTTGCGCAGTAATATATTTTTTCTTCGCCGACGAACCTTTTGATAAGCTTACTAGACAGTGTGTCTGTAGCTCTAGCAGTTTTTTTTAACGACCATCTATAACCTCTGGGATACTTGTGTATCCCGCGCGACCATTGACGTTTTGTAAGTCTTACATTA
The DNA here is from genome assembly GCA_944588485.1 of Phosphuga atrata. Lineage (NCBI taxonomy): Eukaryota > Metazoa > Arthropoda > Insecta > Coleoptera > Silphidae > Phosphuga > Phosphuga atrata. The sequence goes on along the minus strand of OX155898.1, from coordinate 58,672,924 downwards.
CTTTTTTATTACTTTTATTTATATTATTGCGCTTATAGTTCTCTAAAAAATGGCCATCAGCCGTGATCCAGCTAAATGGCTTGAGTGGTCCAACCAATTAGAAGAGGTAAAGCCGATCCTAATGAAGACGAGGGCGACAGTTGTACTGAAAGTAATCACAATACAGATTCTGAAGAAGATGCTGATGTTGATGATATTGTAGAAACTATTGAATGGTTTGATGGTGATAATATTGCATGATACATAAGCAAAGATCGTACTACAGAGTGGAAAAAAATCGACCGAAAACTAGGGCTCATAATGTATTTGAAAAGAGGCCGGGAGCAATAAATAACGCAGCTAATGCTAAAACTATTTTAGAATCCTTGCAAATTTTTCTGTATGACCGAATTATAGAAACTATAACTAATTCGACGAATATTTATCTGAATAATCTAAAATCAAACTACGAACGAGAAACGGATAGTAGGCCAACTGATATTTGTGAATTAAGAGCATTATTGGGATTACTGCATCTTATTTGTATGTCTAAATCAGGCAGACAAATCATAAAAGATTTCTGGAGATTAGATGGTACAGGAATGGATGCCATTTCTTGCACAATGTCATACAAACGATTTCGCCTACTTCTTCTTTGCCTACGATTTGACGATATAAATACTCGTCTACAGCGAAGAGAAACCGACAAGTTATGTTAGGTTTAGGCAGCAATAAGAGAAATGTTTGATAAGTTCCTAGAAAATTGTCAGAAATCAGTTGTTCCTGGGGCAGACTTAACAATTGATGAACAGCTAGTGGCATTTAGAGGCCGCTGTCCATTTCGACAATATATTCCCTCAAAGCCAGCAAAATATGGCCTAAAAATAATCTCTTTAGTAGATTCAAATAATATTTACTTAGAATCTAGAAATATATGCTGGAACTCAACCTGAAGGGCCATACCATTTATCCAATACGCCTGCTGATATGCTATATATGTTTAAATAAATTCTTGTTTTTTTTAGTTAATTTAACGTGTTTTACGTGTGGGATACGTGTGTATCCCACGCGACCTCTCACGTAACTATTTGCCGCGCGAGTACTGCAGTGTTAATATGTTTACCAGTCCTGATGTTTACTTTATTATCTAACTGCTACTATATTATAGACACAGCACATTTACGGGTGTTCTCCGAAAATATTTCGTTTTACAAGAAGTATATATTGTGCACCTAACCTAAGGCCGAGGCCGCACTACGGTTTTTTATAACAGCGAAACCGCTCGCGAAACACACAGTATGCTATAGGAAAAATCAGTCGCGGGAAAAAAACGCAACTGAGGCCGCTTGTATTAGCTTAGGCCTAGGCCGCACTACGGCTAAACCGCCGCGGTTTTCAATCGCTTGATTCTGTGACTCTAGTAAGCTAATACAAGCGGCCTCACTTGCGTTTTTTTTTCCCGCGACTGATTTTACCCATGGCGTACTGTGTGTTTCTTGAGCGGTTTCACGGTTATAGCGGTTACCGCTCGCGGCAGAAAAGGGCCGACGATTATTTCGAAAATGATCAGAAAAAGAGAAAGTTGACGTCGATTCCTTAGTATTTGTATTCTGTTTTATAATATTTTGCAAATAAAATAAAATAACGTGAGTCTCTCAAAGTTAATGTTTGGTTATTGGTATGATGGAAGATCGCGTGATTGGTCCTTCCATTTTTGTAGAACAAACAATAAATGGGGACTATATATACTACTATAATAAACTACTACGACATGTATACAGAGTATGTCTTTCCGCAAATGGATGAAATTGAGATGGAAAAAGGGCTTGTGTTTTTAAGATGGTGCCCCAACATTACAGTAACCATGTGCGCGCGGCTCTAGACAGTTTAGACACTCGCTTTCCGGGAAGATGGATAAGCAGAACTGGCCCAAACTTTTGGCCACCTCGAAGCCCGGACTTAACTCATTGAACTTTTTGTTTTGGGGGCACATAAAAAATGTTGTGTACAGAGAAAAGATCAGAGACATCAATCATTTACGCGAAAGAATCCGCGCGACTTGGCGAGAAGTGGAATATCGTCTCGACGTGTGCAGGGCAACAAATGGATCCCACGTTGAAGTCAATTAATGTTAATACATAACTTGAAAGTAGTCTCTTTTGTTGTATGTATTCGTTGATGTAGTTTTTCATTAATTTCAACATTAAATGTATACTTAAAACATGGGAGTTCCTTTTAAAACACACTGTATATAGGCATAATCTAGAGCTGGCCTGGTTAAATGGCGTCCAGTGGGCCACATGCGGCCCGCGTCGACCTTATATGCGGCCCGCGAAACATTTTAAAAACTAATATAATAGACTGTTTCATAGTTGAATTTTTTTTACGCATGTGTCAATTTTCGCCATGTAATATGTCAAAAAGTGCCTGATCTTTTTGAGCTAAATATGTGCCCGAAACTTTCATATTCCCGCCTTTCAAACTTGGCGGATGAGCATGCGCTTAACTAACCGTTAAAAGGTCTATTGCATACCTATGATATGCTTAACATTGCAGTACTCGCGTGGGATGCACACGTATCCCACGCACATTAAAAATGGTTTTGCGCAGTAATATATTTTTTCTTCGCCGACGAACCTTTTGATAAGCTTACTAGACAGTGTGTCTGTAGCTCTAGCAGTTTTCTGATCTCTAACCTCTGGGACACTTGTGTATCCCGCGCGACCGTTGACGTTTTGTAAGTCTTACATTACTTTTTTATTACTTTTATTTATATTATTGCGCTTATAGTTCTCTAAAAAATGGCCATCAGCCGTGATCCGTGCTAAATGGCTTGAGTGGTACAACCAATTAGAAGAGGAAGACATGCTTGGTAAAGCCGATCCTAATGAAGACGAGGGCGACAGATGTACTGAAAGTAACCACAATACAGATTCTGAAGAAGATGCTGATGTGGATGATATTGTAGAAACTATTGAATGGTTTGATGATGATAATATTGCATTTTACATAGGCAAAGATCGTACTACACAGTGGAAAAAAATCGACCGAAAACTAGGGCTCATAATGTATTTGAAAAGAGGCCGGGAGCAATAAATAACGCAGCTAATGCTAAATCTATTTTAGAATCCTTGCAAATTTTTCTGAATGACCGAATTATAGAAACTATAACTAATTCGACGAATATTTATCTGAATAATCTAAAATTAAACTACGAACGAGAAACGGATAGTAGGCCAACTGATATTTGTGAATTAAGAGCATTATTGGGATTACTGCATCTTATTTGTATGTCTAAATCCGGCAGACAAATCATAAAAGATTTCTGGAGATTAGATGGTACAGGAATGGATGCCATTTATTGCACAATGTCATACAAACGATTTCGCCTACTTCTTCTTTGCCTACGATTTGACGATATAAATACTCGTCTACAGCGAAGAGAAACCGACAAGTTATGTTAGGTTTAGGCAGCAATAAGAGAAATGTTTGATAAGTTCCTAGAAAATTGTCAGAAATCAGTTGTTCCTGGTGCAGACTAAACAATTGATGAAGAGCTAGTGGCATTTAGAGGCCGCTGTCCATTTCGACAATATATTCCCTCAAAGTCAGCAAAATATGGCCTAAAAATAATCTCTTTAGTAGATTCAAATAATATGTTTACTTTGAATCTAGAAATATATGCTGGAACTCAACCTGAAGGCCCATACCATTTATCCAATACGCCTGCTGATATGCTATATATGTTTAAATAAATTCTTGTTTTTTTTAGTTAATTTAACGTGTTTTACGTGTGGGATACGTGTGTATCCCACGCGACCTCTCACGTAACTATTTGCCGCGCGAGTACTGCAGTGTTAATACACTGCCGAGCATAAAATTAGGGTCACTCCATACTTTGAAGATATTTTAGAAATTTTTAGTTATTTACGTGTCTTTTCGGTTGTAACAGTTTACTAATTGATTGCTTGAATAAAATAAAAGGTTTTTGATGTTCAAAGTTTATTGAAAGTAATGAAAATGAACAATTTTAATTTGATATGCTAAGTAATGAAAATGAACAACTTTACATTGATTTTGCTTTTGTTGAAACAAAAGAAAGTTTAAGGACTTCAGTAGTGAGTATAGTTGAGCTTGCAAACGACGTGGCATGCTCTGGATCAGATTTTGGATCATATTCTCCGGAAGATTGTCCCATTCTTGCAAAAGCAGGTTGCGAAGCCCTCTAGAATTTCTGGGGGCCGGCACATGTCTCCGTAAATGTTTTCCCGTCTCATACCAAATATGGTCAATTGGATTTAAATCTGGACTGCGAGCTGGAAAAACAAATCGCGTGATTTCACACTCGTCAAGATACTCAGTAACTATTCGAGCAGTGTGGGGCCGTGCGTTATCATGCATAAATGTTGCGTCGTCTCCAAGAATAACCATGAACGGTAAAACATGGTCTTGTAGAAACTCTGTCAGATACCTATGTGCAGTCAAAGTCCCATTCTCTATAAAGACTAACTCCGTGCGAATGTTAAAAGATATGCCTCCCCATGCCATAACTGATCCTCCACCAAATGGTAGTCGCTCGGCAATACACGCTTGAGCATATCTCTCGCCTTGTCGTCGCCACACTCTTACATGACTATCTGAGCGCGTAAGACAGAATCACGGTTCATCGGAAAACAATACGCGTCTCCAATCCGCTATTGTCCAAGCCAAGTTTTCTCGTGCAAAATTCAACCTCGCAATCCGGTGTGCACGGTAAAGCGGCGGTCCAGTAGCTCTAGTTCGAGAAGATAATCCAGCAGCATAACGTCGCCTCCTAACTGCCCACTCACTTATGTTTACATTTCTCACTTCTTGCAGATGATTTCCAAGGGAAACTGCCGTAACCGTTCGGTTTCTCAAAGCACTAGAAACGAGAAAGCGGTCATCTCTAGCTGTTGTAGTTTTGCCTCGGCCTGAACAAGGTCTTCGAGTGAGCAAACTAGTCTCTTCGTACCGCCGCCATACTCGTTGCACATTAGAGAGACTTACACCAACGTTTCTCGCAGTTTCGCGCTGATCGCGGCCGTCTTCTAAAGCCGTGCAATTCGTGCCGCAACAACAGGATTTATGCTCATTGCAAAACACTAACAATGACAACAATTTACAACAGACAGATGACACCACAGAAACAAAAGCCATGATGTCCTCAAACTTTCTTTTGTTTCAACAAAAACATATCAAAGTAAACTTGTTCATTTTCATTATTTAGCATATAAAATTAAAAATTTTCATTTTCATTACTTTCAATCTTAGTCAAGTTAGTAAACTGCACAACCGAAAAAACTCGTAAAAAACTAAAAAAATTCTAAAATAACTTTACGGAGTAACCCTAATTTGTTGCTCGGCAGTGTATGTTTACCAGTCCGGATGTTTACTTTATTATCTACCTGCTACTATATTATAGACACAGCACATTTACGGGTGTTCTCCGAAAATATTTCGTTTTACAAGAAATATATATGGTGCACCTAACCTAAGGCCGAGGCCGCACTACGGTTTTTTATAACAGCGAAACCGCTCGCGAAACACACAGTACGCTATAGGAAAAATCAGTCGCGGGAAAAAAACGCAAGTGAGACCGCTTGTATTAGCTTAGGCCAGTGTTTCTCAAACTTATTTGTCTCATCGCCCCCCTGTGATATGCTAAAGTTAATAAAAACCCCCCCCCCCCCCGAATCACGAAATTTTTATTATAAAATTACGAAAATACTTAAATATTCACTAGCAATCTAGCAAAATATATTCAGAATACACGCGCTAGTAAGGACAAGCCGCAAATTCTTGTAACATCATCACTTACAATGAATTAAAAAATATATAATGCAAAATGAATTGTAAGTTTAAATTAATAATAAAAGAATTCTTAAATAATTAGCAACAATAATTGTGATAGTTTTTGAAATATTTCAAATTGGCTTGCGGGGATCCCTGTACACAGAAAAATTCGTGAAAAGAAAGTGAAGGCATTATATTTTTTACAGAAATAAAATTATAATAATTTTTTTTCAGAAACTTGAAAAGTTGGTAGATTTTTTTCCAAGGTAGTAGATTTGGGCGAGACACCAAAAGGTGGTAGATCTACCGAAAAGTTGGTAGAGTTATTAACGCTGGCTGTGTGTGTGTGTGTGCGTGCGATTATCGATACTCGACCAACAGCGAATAGCAGACGAGCGTGGCCGCTTGTATAATACTGAACACGGAACAATTTTGTCGAACGTATTTGTTTGTTTTGAATTAACAGAAATACATTGTATAGGTCGTGATACCTACCGCCCCCTGGCTACCTACCGCCCCCTATATCGCCCCCTGGCTACCTAGCCACCACCAAAACAACGTCATCGCCCACTGGGGGGCGATATCGCCCACTTTGAGAAACGCTGGCTTGGCCTAGGCCGCACTACGGCTAAACCGCCGCGGTTTTCAATCGCTTGATTCTGTGACTCTAGCAAGCTAATACAAGCGGCCTCACTTGCGATTTTTTCCCGCGACTGATTTTACCCATAGCGTACTGTGTATCTCTTGAGCAGTTTCACGGTTTTAGCGGTTACCGCTCGCGGCAGAAAACCGTAGTGCGGCCTCGGCCTTACTTGAGTCACAAAATCACGCGATTAAAAACCGCGGCGGTTTAGTCGTAGTGCGGCCTAGGCGTAACGAGAAAACCTAACAATATTGTTCTCTCTAGGCGAGTATATATGCATCGGTCGTGATATACAAATAGCTATTAAAATAGAAAAAAAATTAATGCGGCCCGCGGTCAAATTTTCTTACGTAATATGGCCCGACAGCCAAAAGATTTGCCCACCCCTGATCTTGTGTTATTATCTTAGTTATTATAGATTTTTCTTATAATATCAAATATCACAGAAAAAAAATGTTTTGTCAAATTTGTTTCGACAATTATTAGAATAAAGTAACAAAAACACATTTTTTAAAAGAATTATTTGTAAGAATAGAAAACTATGAGAGTTGAGTATTCATAATGAGGTTAATTTTAATAAAATTGCATTGATTATTTAAAAAATATATATCTTTTGCTAAATTGCATTAAAATATTTTCAAGTAAAATTGTGTTATTTATTAAATGACTTACTTTATCACTAGAACCAATGACCATATTAATGATTAGGTAGGTTATAAATTGTAACATATAACCTGCACCACAAATATAATATACACATAAACAAATATTTTGTTTCATGAATCAAAGAAAAGAAAAGTATTTATAAATAAAGTCGTTTCAATCATAAACACTTTACAAAAAGAAAAACATAACTAAATTTGTTAAACTTAAAATATCTTTAATAATATAACACATAAAATAACTTTTTTTGATAATATTTTGAAAATTATTAACAATTTCCAATTTATATATTAAAAACACATATCCATTAATAATTATTTTAAACTTTACAAGAATAATGTTTAAACTTTACCTGATCGAGGAGTTGTTGGAATATCTTGTTAGCAATACTTGTGGAGTCTCGTCCTGCAACAAGACGAAGCATGAATGCAGTAATTAGACTTACGTCAAAAAATGTAGCTAACCAAACAGCTGATTGTAATTCAACTGCATACAACCTGTTCGAATTACAAATTTCCAATAATAATTTTTTTCCTTGTAAATCGATACGGTTCAATCGATTAGATAAGTTATGCGTTATTGTTCGTTTTAAATAATCTATTTATGCAATGCAATTTTTATTATAATTAATTATTTTAAATCGCATGCGTAATACAAACTTGCATAAAAATATGCGCTAAAACATATGATTCGATTTTTCTTTATGAAAAGTTATTTCAAAAGTTATAAATTGCTTTGTTTTTAACATTTATTGTTTCGCGGGCGTATTTTTAAATCGATTTAAATATTAAATAGTTCACAATTATGCTGTATCCGTTTTTCAGGCGGGATTTTTAAAACAGATTTATTTTTTCTCTGCAAAGTGAATATAAAATATTACAAAGTTCTGATTTCAATGTTTTGAAATATGTTCGACAATTCAAATTGCTGAGAATCTGAGAATGTAATGAGATTCCTGGATCGACATCATTTGTAATCTGCAGCTCTAATCAATTTGGTAAATCAGAATCATTGGTCAGTTTCTCCTCACCAGAATTAAAAATCTAACTAAGTTTTGCTCAAATTTTACATTAATTGGTTTAAATGTTCAAATTATGTTAACTCCTAATTAAATTCCAAACGTTGATTTTGATGTAATATAAGGAGCCATGGGCGTAGCTAGGGGGGTTTGGGGGTTCAAAGCCCTAAGAAATTTGCAAAATTTCTTCGAGAGAGCATGAAAGATGTGGAGTTTAGGAAAGTAAATTGTCGTATATCTGTCATTGTATTTTGTTCAAACACCCCCCCGAAACTAAACCCTGGCTACGCCCGTGCCATGATAGATTACGTTTCGAACTACTCACTAATTACTGTCATGTACTTTACATGCCATTGTAACTGACATAAGGCTTTTATATTATAAAACATATATCTAGTTTTAGATTATAGAAAGAATCTTGATAATAAAAATGCTTCAAATTATGTTGACTCTGTTATTAAATTTCAAAAGTCGAGAAGTTAATTGTAATACCAAGTTGTTGAAGTTTGGAACTACTCAGCAACTACTGTCATGCAATTGACATGTGGCTTTTAGGTTATCAAACATATATTTAGCTTAACATTATTGAAATAATCTCAATTAAAATGGCAATTCCAGCAAATTATTTGCAACTAACACGAATAAACGATGTTCCCTCATTAACTTTGGTAAGAAAAAACAGATTGATATGTAATAAACAAGAAAATCTAGTTAAGACTACATAGACAAGATTAGACAAACAATCTAATCTTGTTTTTCAGACAAGACTGGACAGATAATGCATCACGGACAAGAATGGACAGACAGGACAGGGCAGAAAAGACTGGACAGACAAGATTAGGTAGATAACACAGGACACAGATGAGTGGACAGACAAGACTAGTCTTGTCTAAGACTGTGCCGACAAGACTAGACAGACAAGACAGGACTTGACAACATACCCGCGTTTCAATGCTGGAGACCCAGGTTCAAATCCTGGTCGGGGAGACAACAAAGGGGGGGAGAACAACTAGGGCGGTTTTCACTAACCGTCCGGGCTGCCCACCCTGAATGAATGCAAAATATGCAATACCTGGGTGGCACATACTAAAAGCCAAAGTGGAATAGGGGGTTTAGGCGGAGCTTCCCCCAAACCACTTTATAAAGACACAAGTAGAATGGATGGATGGACAACAGACAGGACAGAATATACTAGACAGACAATACTAAGTGGTTTGGGGGAAGCTTTCACTAAACCCCCTAATCCACTTTGGCTTTTAATATGTGCCACCCCGATATCGCATATTTCACATTCATTTAGGGTGGTCAGCCTGGACAGTTAGTGAAAAACACCCTAGATGTTGCCTCCCCGACTGGGAAGACAGACAATACTAGACAGACAAGGCTAGACAGACAATACTAAACAGATAAGACTAGACAGACAATACTAAACAGACAAGACTTTTTATTTTTATAAGGAGTGTAGATGGCACCTTATGGTTAACCATACAAGTGATCCCATGGTCGTAGCCAAAGGGGGGTTTTGGGGGTTCAAAATATGCAAAATATAACATATTATATTGAAATCAGGAGGGATGAGTAGAGACGACTATCTTCAAGAGAGCATGGTAGATGTCGATTTTAAGATCCCTTGTGTATCAGTTTTAGAGAGTAAATTGGTGCATTTCTGCAAAACCCCCCCCGAAATATTTTCTAAACACCCCCCAAAACTAAATCCTGGCTATGCCCGTGAGTGATCCCCTTGGAAATAACCGAGCACCCTGGGACTACTATTAGCATTACATCAGGGTGGTTGGTTGACCTATATATATATATATATGTATATATATATATGTATATATATATATATATATATATGTATATATATATATATATATGTATATATATATATATATATATATATATATATATATATATCTGTACTGCCTCTTTTTGAGGTAGCAGTAGCCCATTAGTCAAGGGGTCAGACTTCGGAGCTGTAAGTCCTGGGTTCAAATCCTGGACATTGTGAAAAATAAGCCCCTGTTCTCCTGTAGATGGCTCTGGCAAAGTCATCACAGTAAAAAGCTGCCTCGAAACCCCCCCGACTAGTGGCTCGCCATCCATGTTAAAAACTGTAAGAGCTCCCCTACACTTGTGTCTAAGATCAAGAGCCCCTCATGGGAGGAGGCCATTCCCCTTCCGCTCTAGGAACGATTAGGGATTCGATACCTTTCACTTGCCTCTCATCATTTTCTTTTTGGGATATGATTTTTTTTATTCCTGTTATTGTATCCCAGTCTTTCTTGGACTGCAGGAGTAGATCCATCATATTTTTTGGGTCAAGTTTTATGCCTTTTAGTTTAAGCCCTTTCTTATCCCATCTTGGACACTCGTATATAGTGTGAATCACATTATCCACCTCACTGCAGCAGACGTTGTCTCGATCAGATGCCTTCCCGATGTTATGGAGATAATCTCTAAAGCATCCGTGACCCGTGAGAACCTGGGTTAGGTGGTATGATAATTCTCTATGCCTACGACTAGTCCATGTTTCTATGACCAGGATGAGGATTTTTGTCCACTGACCCTTTACTGAACTAGACCATGCCTCTTGCCATTCATCTCTAAATTTGTTGCTGGACTCTTTTCTGGCGGTTTTTTTTTTCCCAGCCTCTTGCAGGTTTTTCCTATACACAAGCGGTGTAAGTAGTGTAAGTTCAATTGGGGGATTCCTGAGATTACGAGGACTGCGTTTCGAGATACCATTCTATAGGTGCTGCATATACGTTGGGCCATTTTCCTTTGGACCGTACCTAGTTTCGCTATTTTTACCTTATTAAGAGCTTCTACCCAGATGGGAGCACCATATAGCATGATGGAATGTGCCACAGTGCTTAGTAGCCTGTGCTTCTAGGTCCTTCTATGTTGGGCATGAGCTTCTCGAGTGCTGCTGTCATTCTCATTCCTCTTTCTGATGCCCTTTGAATATGTTCAGTGAAGGATAGACTTTTATTGTGATGTCTAGATATTTTACACTGTGCTTCTGTTTTATGTCTACGCCCATCACTTTAAAAGAGATGTGGTCAAGTTTCCTATAGCCAGTCAGCAGGACAGCTTCGGTCTTTTCCGGTGCCAGGTTGAGGGACCGAGTTGATAACCAACTCAATTGCTAGATTAGCCCTGGCCATAATACCCCTTTCTGTTTTCCAACTATTGTGAGAGCTAGGTCGTCTGTGAACCTATAATGTCAACTCCCTTGGGGAGTTTCAACTTGAATTGAAAAGTTCAACCTCAAGTTGAAACAGACAAGACTAGATAGATAAGACTAGACAGAAAAGATTGGGTCTGAAAGATTGTAAATGGAATGATACCTGGGATTTTTACTAAGTAGTCCCAGAATCCCCAGCTCACCCTTTGAACTGCATAATTTTCTTCCTGCCTTGTCTCATCTAGAGATTTCTTCAAAAAATCATCATTTGGTTTTGAATAATTATGATAGGATGATGGGGGCCCTTAAGTAGCTCCAAAGGTCCCAATGTTCCTATCCTTGTCTATGAAATAGCGTGTTTTTCTTTCAAAATGCTTTTCATTTTCACCCTTATTTTTCGCAGTTTTCTGACCACAGTTTTCCATAAATTGAGGTCTAAACTTGGTTATTTGGGCTTTTACATGAAGTTTTTGGAACAGAATTTGAAATTTGTTAGCGTCCTTCTTCCGCGTCGTTCTAGCGTCCAACTTAACACCTAAAAAACAAGACTAGACAGACAAGACTTTTTTTTCACCACGCGACCGAAAAACGGCAAAGTTAAGAGGGTTTTTCTCTCGCGCGAATACATAGTGGTTATCTGTGGTGTATGGTGATTTATGTAGTTTTGTATAGAAACTTTCAACTATTTTCTTTACGGGTTGTTATGTTTCCATTTGCGTCTGCTAATTTGTGGATGTCGTTTCTTCCTATAGCTAGTTCTCCACGCATTATCCGCATACTTCTGTACTTTTCTATCACTTCGGAGATCTTTTCGGTATCGAATTTGCGTTTATCCGTCCGTGTTTCTTTAGATATTTCTTTACATAGCTTTCAAAACAAGACAGATAACACTAGACAGTACAACTGAACAGACAAATCTAGACAAACACAATTATACAATGACTTTAGAATTGGTGAAACCATCCTACGTTATAGATAACCATATAAACTTAAAACAAACGGAACACAGCCAGTTTTTCAAGTGAGTAGTTTACAAAATTTTTTGTTAATGGAAGCAAAGCTGTGCTGATGAGAGATAAATCTCGAAACGCGGGGCCACAGATGGCTATCCACTTAAGGTATCAGAAAGACATGATCTTAAAAACAATGTTATTTTTATGGTTTTTGTTGAGTGTCACGAAGGGGAACTGAAAGCTGGAAAATAACTTACAAATTTCATGTGAGCTTTGTTTTGGTAGTACTAAAAGGACTCAGTAATTATCATAAAGCTCCGGAAAGGCTGACTATATTTATATATTCAGACTGTGTTCCATTTGTTTTAAGTTACAATGACTTTATTTTATTGATATTTTTTAGACAAATGAGGGCTATTCAAGACCACTACCATTTGCCGATGGTTCTATAAAGAAATGCAAAATAAAAGATTTTAAAATCTTAACTCGGGGAGATGACGTAAAACTTAAATATCACCTCGTTTTAGACTATAAAGTAAGCTAATACTAATAGGTAATACACATTCAGAAATCAATTGAATTCTCTAAATATTTTTTTTAAGAATGATCCTTATCAAACTTATTTACCAGGAAATGCGATTGGCGTTATAACAGAAAACATTCCAGAAGAAATGTCGAAATTAACCAAGAGATTAAATATGGATGCAAATGATTTGTATAAAGTTGATGTTATGAAAGATACAACTAAGAAGAAAGCAGCTATTCCTGCACATATTCCTCCTTCGGGAAATATCCACGATATTTTTAATACAGCGTTGGATATTAGGAGTGTACCAAAAAAGGTAAAAACTATACAAACACAGTATATTACTACTAGTTTCCATGCTTTCCAAGTTCATTTTCTAACTATTAACGAATTAAAGTTCTTTTCTAAACGATTAAATTTTAAATAAAACAACAACGCTAATTTATCTAATATTTCTTTTAGATGTTTTTAAAATCCTTATTGCCATACACAAGCGATCCGAACGAGAAAGAAAAAATAGACGCAATCACCTCCCCCAAAGGCTCCAAGGCATATGAACAATTTATTTCGACTTCCGGTCGAACTCTAAACGGAATTTTGGATGCATTTCCATCGTGCCATCCACCAATTGAAAGATTGTTTGAGCACCTCCCATACCTCCAACCTAGATTCTATTCCATTGCTTCGTCGCCGTTACAAAATGAATTATATTTCGCTTTCTCCATACCTGATAGGGCGAAGGGAGTTTGCACAGATTATCTACAAAGGATTTTAGAGTCGCAAAGAGAAATTATGTTTTATTTTAGGAAAGGGAATGAGATTCTTGAAAGTTTTTATAGGGCTGGGACTAAATTAATTTTTATTGGACAAGGTGCGGCTTTGGCTCCCTTCATAGGATACTTGAAACATAAAGAATTAGTTACTTGTGAATTAGGGGCTTCGGTTTTATACTTTGGATGTAGATATTCTGAAAGGGATTTTATTTATAAGGACGATGTTGAAAGATTTAAGCGGATTGGAGTTTTGGACGAGGTGCATGCGGCTTTTTCTAGAGAGGATAACATTTATGTGCAGGATTTAATTGGGGAGGGTTTTGCGGAGAAGGTGATGAAAGAAGGATTTTCAGTTTGGATTTGCGGTAGCAAGGAAATGAGTCGAGGGGCGGAGAACGCTATTGTTTCTTGTATGGCTAAATGTGAAGGTGTGGGAGACGAAAGGGCCAAAGAATATTTTGGAGAGATGCAGAAATGTAAGAGAATTTGGGTTGATTGTTGGACATAATGTTATGTATTTATCAATAATAAAGTTTGGAAGAAAAGTTAAGAAATTGGTTAATTGCCTAGAAAGGAATTTTGTAGATAATATTGAAGTACTTTGTTTTGTAATGGGGTAGGAATGTTTAACATAAGAATGTGAGAACTTGGTCACATTATACTGCCAACAAGTTTACTGTTTTTATCCACTATATTAAATAACTTCATGGCTACAAGGATTGATCTAGTGTAATGCCTTTATCGTAGAATCGGCTGGTAAGGTGCCGTGGTTCCTTCTATCGTTTCTTTCGACACTCTTCCGGTGTGTGATCCGCGTTTCAGCAGTAATCACACCGGGTTTTCGTTTTCTGTTCTCCGTCGCGATGTCCTCGATGGCTTGGGCTCTAGTTAAAAGAGTGTCGAAATGTCTTTCCGTTGAAGGCGATTTCTGATCGCCGGTGTGATCAGGGCAAAAACGATGTGCCAGTTTCCTGTAAATTCGTGAGACATTCTGGTGAAAAGGTCCCCCTGGAACGTGACGTACTGATCGGTTTACATGTCTTCGGGCTGGGGAAGGTTCATAATTTCCTGGAACAATCGGTAGTTCGGTTTCGCTGAGGCGTATGATTCTCGTATTAGAGTCAAAAAAACCCAACTCGCGGTTTTGTGCTTTATCCTATTCCACCATTGGTTGGCTTCTCGGATCAGTACGAGTGGAAGTCCAGCGAAGGCGTTCTGGTCCGTGATGCTCTCGATTGTTTTGTAGATGGTGGATAAATTCTTCCTCCTTACCGGTGGACCTGGTGTCATCAAATGGGGTGCTACAGTGGGTAGTACCAGTCAGTAACCAGTACAACTTCCTCTGCAGGAGTGCTTCCAAGTAAGTAGTACTGGTAGGGCGAGTTGGTCCAGGGTGAGGTTGGTTCGGCGCGAGAGTACCACTAGTGCTTAGATAAGGTACTAGCGGCGTGTCTCTGTATTCTTCTTTTTAGGACGCCGTCTCCCATCGTAGGTTGGCGATTCAACTGGCTATAATGGTGCGTGCAACCGCACCTCTGAAAATCTCTATAGATGTCCGTCCGCACCATCGACGTAGATCCTTTAGCCACGAGTTCTGCCGTCTGCCCACAGATCGTTTACCCTCGATGACGAGTCTTTCCCTCGATGACAAGTCGAAGGATCTCTTAACGCTCTCCCCTCACAACGTGCCCGAGGTATTGGAGCTTTCGTTCTTTGAGGGTTGTCAACAGCTCTTTACCTTTACCTATTCTCCTCAGTACTTCCCCGTTGGTTACCAGGATAAATCGCAATATACGGCGATACAGTACATCTCAACGGCGTCAATGCGGCTCTCCATTGATTGGCTGAATGTCCAGCTCTAGGAGCCAAAGAGTAGCACTAGAACGCAATATACGTATGCCGAGCTGTAGGTTCAGGTCGCTACTAGTAAAGAGAGTCTACATGGAGATGAATGTCCTGGCCTGCTCTTTCCTTGATCTGATTTCCATTTTCAGGTCACTGTTCTTGTTGACGAAGGCTCCAAGATATTTAACTCACGACACTTGTTCCACGACCTGGTTCTTAATTTGAAGGACCGTCCGTCTTGGTGTCTTGGACACAACCACCTTGGTCTTGGCAACGTTCATGTGTAGACCATACTGTGTGCTATGTTCAACGATAATGTTCATCATATTCTGGAGATGTGGGAGGCTGCCGGCGAGCACGACTGTATCGTATGATCCTCTCGGAACACTGCCTCAGAGTATATATTGAAGAGAAACGGGGGCAGGAACACCCTTGTCTAAATCTCTCTCTCCTATGGCTCTACAGCGCAAGGTTGGGCCTTGGCCTCCCTCAATTTATTCCTCCAGGCGCTTCTGTTCATTGCTACCGTCTTCCAGCCTCTAATCCTTAGCAACCCTCCGGCATCTTCTACCGCGTCCTCCCATCGTTTCCGTAGTCTGTTCCTCAGTCTCGTCCCTACCATTTTGCCTTGGAGGGCCCGTTTTGTCAGTCCTTCCTCATCCCTTCTTGTGACAGGGCCTGTCCATCGTAACCTCTGTATCTTCTCTGTAAGGCCTGGTAGAGTTCATTCGTATTCTGTACCCATTTTCTTTCCTTGTCTAACACCCCTCCCGATTTCTGTTTCTTCGGATGTTATAACCTATCCTAATCTCTGTAGTTTGATGCCAGCACAGCTGCGTGATGATGTTCTGATCTCCCTCATCGACTCCGGTGTATTTTAGAATCTCAATGAGCTTCTGGTGCGAGACACAATCGAAAGCTTTTCGATAGTCAATAAAGCTGGCTTATATATCGACATTCATGTCTCTGCATTGCTGTGTGAGAACATTGAGGGAGAAGAGAGCCTCGCGCGTGGCGACTCCGTTCCTAAATCCAAATTGCGTTTCTCCAGCTTGTCCCTCGCATCAAACGTACATGCGAGTGTGGACGATACGGAGAAAGACATTGAGGACGTGAGACATCAGGCTTATTATTCGGTGGTCGCATAGAGAAGCCTTCGTATTTTTTTTGGTAGAGTGATGAACGTCGACCTCAGCCAGTCCGTTGGTATTTTCCAAGTTTCGTACATTGAGTTGAACAAGGATGTACTTAGTTTTAGGCTCCTTCACTTCTCCTTCTTTAGGCTCCACGTCTCACTTCCTCTATCGTGATAACAGGACTGGGCTCGTTCATATCATAGCCTCTAGGTGTTTGGTGGGTTCGTATGTCGTTGAAGAGAGCCTCAACATACTCCTTCCATCTTTAGCTTTTCCTCAACGCTCGTTAAAATGTTCTTGCTAGTGTCTTGAAAAAAACCGTGGATCTGCTTGCGTTGTTTGTTTGTGAATTCCTTGATCTTTTTGTGGAAATTAAACGCGTCGTGCATATTTTGTAGTGTCTCCATTTCACTGCATTTTACAGCCAGCCATCCTTCCATTGATTTTCGGTATTTTGATCTCATCGCACAACTCCCTGTACCGTTCATTGTCTGCGGCTTTGAGTTTCCTTCTCTCGTTCATAAGTTGAAGCATTTCATCCGTCATTCACTGTTGTTTTTTAGAGGCGTGCGTATACCCAATGCCAACTTCTTGGGTTTCTAAAGGAGCCTTCTTTAAGACAATCCACCGAGGCTCTACGGCGTTATCTGCAATTGTTAGTTGTTTGCAAGCGCGCTTCGAGATTCTCGGTTGCTCATGCTCGTATCTCGGGATCAGCGAGTCTTTTGACATCGACTCTCTTAGGTTTATTTGGAAGTTGAACTCTAATTGAGTAACGAAGCTGTAGATTTATCACTACAGGATTTTGGTCGCTGCTGACGTCGGCACCAGGGTATGTTGTTGCTGATTTGACAAACTTCATTAAATGACTCTTGATGAGGACGAAATCTATTTGATTTCTGACTGTGGTTATCACGATCGGCTGGGAATTTCCACGTGTATAGACGACGAGGGTGTGAAAGTCTTGGCAGCAAAGATCCAGTGCTCTGTACAACATTGCACCAGTCGATCACCTCTAGTATTGCGTGTTGCCAGACCATTATCTCCGCTGATCTCGCAACCTTCCCGATTTTGGCGTTAAAGTCGCCAATAACAATTCTCATCTCTCCTTGTTTTGTTGTTTTCATAGTGTCTTCTAAGGCAGAGTACAACTCATCAACCACTTTATCAGGTTTATCCCCTGTTAGAACATACGCTTGAATTACGTTCAAAACTCTATTCGTAGCGTGCAGCCTCAAAAGCATCACTCGAACTCCAGGTGGGATAAAATCAATTACAAATTTTTCTAATCTAGAGGAGATGAGTATAACTACGCCATCCTGGTGTATGGGATCAACGTCACCAGAGTAGTAGAGGACGCCATTTTTAGTCTTGTGAGTCTATAGGCTATGTACATTCCATGTTTCGATTTTGGTTTCTTTTCTATATATATGTAGTTTGCTAGTTTCTTCGCACCCTCTCCCCATTTGAGGGGTGCCACGAACTGAGGGCCGAGTTTATATTTGTTTCAGCCAAGTTGAATAAATGGAAAAATAGTGTAGTGGGACTTCCATTTTCCTTCTGCACCGCAATGTGGACACCGTTGAAACTGCTACAGTTGCGCCTCCCGCTTCCACTGTAGCGCTGTGTAGTACATCTTCGTCTCTGTATTAGCAGGGCATATTTCTGCTACAGTTTTTATTTGATTTATAAAAATATGATTCATTTCCAACAAGTAAATGAAGCATTTTTCTTGTTGATAGTTCTCGAGACATTTTAAAATATTTCAAAATTTACATTGATATAAAAGCTATAAAATGAAGGTTGGATAAGTAAATGCAAGTTTAAATTTAAGTCAATATAATTATATAAAAATATTGTTGTGAACAACCTTTCTGTTGATGTTACCTATAATAATAATAAGGCACCACTGTAATATATAAATGTATATAAAAGTTTGTAAATTTCTTTCTGGAAAAAACAGTAATAAATATAAAATACTGTATAAAATATGGACTTTAGATTTGCAAAACCAAGACAAGAGATCATTTGGCGTAAATGCAAAATAGGAAAGTCTTTCCTTCAACAAGTTGACTAAAAAAATTTTAGGAAAAGCTTAGTCTTTTCTCAATTGTTTTCTTGCGGCTTTAATTAGTGGTGTCAAAGTAGATAGCTCCATTCTGTCATACAAAAATTCATGTTTCAACAATTCGTTAGCCGAAGCTCGCTGGGTAACATCTAACTGCAAACAGCAATCCAAAAAGTGCTGTAACTTATATTGCAACTTATCCCACTTATCAATACTAGGCCTTCCATTAGCAGCAATTAAATATAGAGCTCTTAAAGGCGGTTCTCGTAAATACGGTGGTTCACCATCGATCATTTCAATTATCATAATACCCAACGACCAGATATCAACTTTCTTTCCGTATAATTTCCTGGTGACAACTTCTGGAGCCATCCAGAACGGCGTCCCCACCATAGTTTCTCTCTGTTCGTCTCCAGTAACGCTAGCACAAAATCCGAAATCCGTTACTTTAACTGTTCCATCCATTCCTAATAAAATATTATCAGATTTTATGTCTCTGTGAATAACCCCATGGGAATGTAAATAAGCTATTCCTTGTAAAACTTCGTAACATACTGCAGCTATTTGTCCGTCTTTCATAATAGTTTCGGTAACTACGTCAGTTAAAGGACCTCCATCAAGGAGTTCCATCACAACCCAAAGATTGATATCTTGTATAATAAACGCTTCTAAGAAATTGACAAGGTTTTTATGTTTTAAATCTTTTAATATTTTGATCTCGCCGTAGAGCAATTCTTTTCGGCTTTGCCTGGACATGTCGATGTCTTTAATCGCGACGTTCTCGCCGGTTTTTTTGTTCGTAGCTACGAAGACGATCCCGGACGCCCCGGAACCTAAATCTTTCATATTTTTGGTGTATTTGGCCAACGGATCACAAGGATTACACAGTTTCTTTATCTCTTTTATGTAGTCGTTGTCAGTCATTATTGTTAATTCTTTGGTTTTTCTACGCAACACTGGTTCTTCGTCTGTGCATAAGTAATCCAAACTTTTTGCTACGTCGTTCTGTAACTTATGTTTCGGAGCTGGTATATTTGCATATGTCTCGGACCTAAAATATTAAACATTTTATTAAAATTAAATTTTTAAGATTAAAGGTATTAAATGTAGTTTGTATTAGACTATATACAGGGTGTTTCATAAATGTCCGGCAGAAATTCTAGAGCCCAAATTTTGTGTGTACTCGTTACTGGCGCCGAACTACCGTTTGTGTTTATTTTCGTCTTGGTAGCCATCCAGTAGCGGTATTTTTTTTCCATCTGCACATTTAGCAAATGCTTGAGTAGATGAAATTGTTCGCAATCAAAAACTACACTGAAAATGTGTTTCTGGCGCTCAAGATTTATTTCTGCCGGACATTTATGAAACACCCTGTACATATTACCTTTTATTACTCCTATTATAAACTTTTTGAATCTGTGTCCCGGAATTTTTATACACACGTTGTGTACAAATTCCAGGCCATGTATATAGGTTTGGCAAATGCTGGTCTTCCACAATAGACCTTTTTACGGTTAGTTAAGCGCTTGCGCATCAGCCAAGTTTGAAAGGCGGGAATATGAAAGTTTCGGGCATCGGGCATGTATTTACTTATACGTCAAAAAGTTCGGGCACTTTTTGACGTATAACATGGCGTAAATTGACACATGCCCACAAAAAATTTCAACTATGAAAGGGTCTATTGGACAATACAAAATTTAAGACTAATTGCTAATGAAACTAAATCATTGTCTTATTAAGTAGAAATATTCAAATCCAAGCTGGTTGAGAGACAAACAAAAATAATAATATACAAAACCCTAATACGACCCTAACAAGGAGAGCCGAAAAGATGCTAAATGTCCAAGAAGTCCGAGTAGAAGAAGGGTGGAGGATACGGTACCCCTTTGAATTGAAACAACTCTACGCGGAAGCGAGAATAAATCGGACAAGTTAAAAACTTAAGACTCCGTTGGACGGGGCACGCAGAGAGAATGGACGATCAACAAGTACCAAAAAGGGTAGCAAGGAACCAACTCGAAGGGAGGAACGACCGAGAACGACCAGATGGAAGGACAACATCGAGAAGGATGCAAAAGAGATGCTAGGATTGCGGAA
The DNA here is from genome assembly GCA_944588485.1 of Phosphuga atrata. Lineage (NCBI taxonomy): Eukaryota > Metazoa > Arthropoda > Insecta > Coleoptera > Silphidae > Phosphuga > Phosphuga atrata. Next base: position 58,652,219 of record OX155898.1, on the reverse strand, counting down.
TTGGCAGGTGGCGGCCAGAAATAATCCAAAATGTGGAATCCGAGAAGCTCCAAATGATCGACAGAGCGGAACTGGAAACAGCATTGCGCCAGTTAAAAAACGGCTGAAGATAGAGTGACGAACGAAATGCTGAAGGCTGGAAGAGAAACACTAAAACAAGCAATTTTTATACTCCTGAACAGGTGTCTCGATGAAGGCAAAATCCCTGACCCTCCGCTGAACACAGAAGTTATGTTGCACTTCAAGAAGCGGCTGTACGAATATCGAAAATTATAGACCAATCAGCATACTCTATCCACCCTTTATAAGCTGTCATCCAAAATCATAACCAATCGTCTTACCCAGAAATTCAACCAGCTTTTACCAGCCCATCGAACAGACTGGCTTCAGGAGGAGATTCAGCACGATTGACCATATCCAAACGGTGCGCACATTAATCGAGAGATGCACGGAATATAACATTACTCCATATGCCATTTGTGGACTAACAGAAAGCCTTTGACTCCATTCATACCAGGACTGTACCTCGGGCGATGGATAGTTCTGGTATAGGCTCTAGATACTCAAGAATATAATCAATCTGGTCTGAAATGCTGGTCAGGAGGGGCGACTCAGATCGGACAAGGTGATAACATTTCACCCAAACCTTTTACCCTAGCGTTAGATAACGTTTCTGTGAGTATCCCCTTTATTCTGTTCCATTGGTTTTCTGCGCTTTCTCGCGTTTGTTGGTTGTTTTCAGTGTTCAGTTTTCTTATGATCTCCTGTTCATATTGTACTCTCACTTCTGGTGCTTTCAGTTTTTCGTAATTTGGTACAAAGACAGCCGCGACAGCGGTAACAAAGACAGCGCCTTTATTCGCGCGTTTTTGGCGTTCTAACTATCCTGCACCTAAACAGTATTTGAACTATAATAGGTTATGATCTCACCCACAGTATGCACCCTCTTGCTTTCACATTCATTATGCAGTTTGCTGCTCTTCTGTCAACTATGACATGATCTATTTGATTTGTTGTTCTTCCATCTGGCGACTTCCATGTGCCTTTGTGTGTGTTTCTGTGTGGAAAGCACGTAAAGCTGATTGCCATCTTCTTACTTGCAGCGAAGTTGATCATCGAAGCATCTCTCCGTTTTCGTTTATCTCGTCGGGTTGAGTGCTTTGCTATTGTTCCAATGCACTGGTCCTCAACCCTAATTTTTGCATTTGTATCGCCAATTATGATTTTGTGATTATTCCTTGGGGAATTGTCATATGTCTCCACAAGGAACTCGTAGTATCTTTCTTTCATTTCTTCGTCCTGATCCACTGTGGGGCAGTGTACATTTATCACAGTTAGGTTAAAGGACTTAGTTTTCGCATGCGTTCATTAATTGCTTGGAAGTCTAAGATGTTTGCTTTCAGCTTGTTATCTACAATGAATGCTCCTTCTTGCCTTGTTCTTTACAGCTGTACAGTATCGTATGGCTGTTGGTGTCCTTCACTCCTTTGCCAATCCAACTCGTCTCGTGTATTGCTGTTACCAATGTTTTGTACTTTTGTACCCCCTTTAGCAGTGCCCGTTGATCTCCTGGTTTGTTTAGTGTTCGTACATTCCAAGTTCCAAATACATAACCTGTATTCCGTTGCGTGAGTCGGTTTCCTTGCGTCAGTCAGTTCCGAGGCTGTTTTCCTTGTTTCTGAATGTGTTTTTACGGAAGGGGGTTTAGTTTTCTCCTTCTAGTAAATGGTATCCAGTCCCACTGTTTGACACCATCTACTAGTTACTTTGAAGCCTCTCTGAACAATTTCACAGAGCGTTCCCTCAAACGTACCTCTGGCCATTATGACTATGTCATCGGCGTAACCTTGATATTTGATGTCTAGGTCGTTTAGCCTAACCAGTAATTCATCAACTACCACATTAGGCTCCACATTAGCGGTGATAGTACACATCCCTATGGGCACCCTCGAGTTGTGGAGAAATTATTGGTGTCTCTTCCCACTTGTGGCTCCGCTGTTAGTAGCTGTCGATACTCCTTCTTTCGAGGGCCGCTTTGACAACCTCGTGTGAGGTGTTGTCAAAAGCTCCCTCTAAATCCAAGAAGGCACATATCCAGCTGCTACATCCTTTGTCTCTAGTGCTGCTTCTATTTCATTTGTCAGCTGATGCAGGGCGGTTTCTGTGGATTTCCCTGCTCTGTATGCATGCTGACTCCTGTGTAGTGGTGTACCTACCAGCACTATAGTCCTAAGGTAATTATCAATCACCTTCTCCATTGTGTTTAACATAAAAGATGATAGACTAATGGGTCTAAATGACTTCGGTTGAGTGGTGTCTTTCTTCCCCACCTTCAGTATAAATACCACCTTAGCCCTTCTCCATAGCTCCGGTATATATCCGAGCGCTAAACTACTTCTAAAGATATTTAGAAGAAACGGCATTAGTTCTCTCCCTCCCTTTTGTAGGAAGGCAGGAACTAGTCCGTCCACACCTGGGGCCTTAAGAGGCTGGAAAGTGCCGATAGCCCATCTGATTCGGTTCTCCGTACAGATGGACGCTGCGCCCCCAGTCAGCCCGACCTCTCCCTGTGTCCTCTACATCCCGGAAAATGGGTTTCTAGTAGGACTAGAGCTCTTTGGTCTTCATCCTCCGCGAAGGTCCCATCCGGTCTCTTGAGAGTGGTTGTCATTTCCACCCTATCCTTCGTTAGTGCTTTGTGCAGTCTAGCTGCCACCGGGGTGGATTCTATGTTTTCACAGAAGGTCCTAAAGTTTTCCCTTTTTGCCCTTCTGATCTCTTCGTTGTAGGTGGTCAGCACCTTGGAGTATTCTAGCCAATTTCCTTATTGCTTGACTTAATGTCGGGAATACTAAAATCAAATAGCGTCCACCGAAAAACCAAGCTGCAAATATACAAAACGATCATAAGATTCAGAGGGCAGTAGACATCTTCGAGCGCAAAGTGCTGCGGAGAATACTGGGACCGATCATGGATGACAAAGTACGAAGGTCCAGACACCCATATCCACATTTATAAAGGTACAAAGGCTGCAATGAGCAGGACACCTGCTGAGGATGGACGATTCGCGACTCCCAAAGCGAGTACTAATCGCAAGAATGCAAGGTAGACGACCGGTAGGGAGGCCAAGGTGGGACTGGGAGGGTGAGATGAGAAAAGATGAACACCAAATACTGGCGACGAATAGACTGGAATGGGGGGCTAGGATCCAGGAGACCAAAGCTCGATTTGGGCTGTAGCGCCGTATGATAATGATGATGTTGGAGAACGTATTTAAAAATCTTTCTTGGGGGCGAAAGGGAGTCGACATCAACGAAAGCCGCCTTAATCACCTACGCTTTGCCGACGATAATGTACTTTCCAGCAGCGACCCAGATGAACTTGGGATAATGCTATGTGAACTGGAAGAAGTTTCCTAAGCGGTGGGACTGAAAATGAATTTTTAGAAAAGAAAAATCATGAGTCCGAGTAATATAATGGTCACCATCGGTAATCATGCACTTGAGAAAGTAGATGAGTATGTATATCTGGGACACAACAAGTTGGGAAAAGACAATCAGAGCCGAAATCACCAGACGTATCGGCTTGACCTGGGCGGCGTTTGGCAGGCTGAGCTACATTCTCCGGGAACCACGCATCCCTATAAACCTCAAGAGGAAGGTTTATGACTCGTGCATCTTGCCGGTCGTAACGTAACTGTAATTTTAACTATGTACAGCGCAAATAGACTTCGAATCGGCGAGCGAGCAATGTTAGGAATCAGCCTCAGAGAGACAAAATTCGAAATCAGGAGAACAGTGGTCGTGGATGTGGTGGAAAGAGTGGTGCGTCTAAGTGGCAATGGGCGGGTCACATAGCGAGAGACAACTATCAAGTGGACTAAAATCATATTACGACCCTAACAAGGAGAGACGAAAAGATGCTAAATGTATTCGAGTGAAAGGTACTGAGGAAAATATACGGACCAGTTCAAGAAGAAGGGTGGAGAATACGGTACCACTTTGAATTGTAACAACTCTACGCGGACACGAGCATAGTCGAACAACCTAAGAGTCCGATGGACGGGGCACACAGAGAGAATGGACGATCAACAAGTAACAGAAAGGATAGCAAGGGACCAATGGAAATCGCGAAGATCGAAGAGAAGTGTTGAGACAACATCCGACGCCACGCAGAAGGAAACTGGATGAAAATAGCCCAGAAAAGATCGGTATGGAAAAATTTGGAAGAGGCCTTTTCAGGACTGGACGAAAACAGGCTAAGAGAACAGAAGAAGGCCAGAAATAGATTGATCCGCAGACAGAAATTGAAGGAAGTCAGATCCAGTAGGACTGTAGTAGACCGTGAAGAAGAAGAAGATAAGATCTAAGACTCTCTTAACACTACACCGTGCTGGAGCAGGCTGTAGGAGAAATAAATGTAGCAATCACCACGGCATTTGAATCCAGCTGCCCGGTAAAAACAGTAAAGGAGCATAAGGACGAAATATGGTGGAACAAAAATTTGTCTACATTAAGAGCAAAAGTACGTAGGCTTTTCAACAAAGCCAAGCAATACGGAAATTGGCTAGAATACTCTGAGGTGCTTACCACCTACAATAAAGAGATCAGAAGGGCAAAAAGGGAAAACTTTAGGACCTTCTGTGAAAATATAGAATCCACGCCGGTGGCAGCTAGACTGCACAAAGCACTAGCGAAGGATAGAGTGGAAATGACAACCACTCTCAAGAAACCGGATGGGACCTTTACAGAGGATGAAGAGCAAAGAGCTCTCCTCCTACTAGAAACCCATTTTCCGGGATGCAGAAGATACAGGGAGACCGAGGGCTTGATGCAACCACGGAAACCAAGTCGGGCCGACTGGAAGAGGGTAGCGTCCATCTGTACGGAAAACCGAATCAGATGGGCTATCGGCACTTTCCAGCCTTTTAAGGCCCCAGGTGTGGACGGACTAGTTCCTGCCTTCCTACAAAAGGGAGAGAGAGAACTAATGCCGTATCTTCTAAATATTTTTAGAAGTAGTTTAGCGCTCGGATATATACCGGAGCTATGGAGAAGGGCTAAGGTGGTATTTATACCGAAGGTGGGAAAGAAAGACACCACTCAACCGAAGTCATTTAGACGAATTAGTCTAACATCTTTTATGTTAAAGACAATGGAGAAGGAAAAACCTTAGGACTAGAAGACTAAAACCTTAGGTGCTGGTAGGTACACCACTACACAAAAGTCAGCATGCTTACAGAGCAGGGAAATCCACAGAAACCGCCCTGTATCAGCTGACAAATGAAACAGAAGCAGCACTAGAGACAAAGGAAGTAGCGATATGTGCCTTCTTGGATATAGAGGGAGCTTTTGACAACACCTCACACGAGGCTGTCAAGGCGGCCCTCGAGAGAAGGAGTATCGACAGCACTATCTCAAAGTGGATGGGAGAAATGCTGAGAACTAGAGTGGCGGAGACACAAGTGGGAAGAGATACCATTAAGATCTCCACAACTCGAGGGTGCCCACAGGGAGGTGTACTATCACCGCTAATGTGGAGCCTGGTAGTTGATGAACTACTGGTTAGGCTAAACAACCTAGACATCAAAGGTCAAGGTTACGCCGATGACATAGTCATAATGGCCAGACTAAAATTTGAGGGAACGCTCTGTGAAATTGTTCAGAGAGGCCTCAAAGTAACTAGTAGATGGTGTCAAACAGTGGGATTGAGACTCAACCCGAGCAAAACCACGGTGATACCATTTACTAGAAGGAGAAAACTAAACTGCCTGCATCCCATACTCATAGATGGGAAGGCAGTAGAATACCAACAGGAGATGAGGTATCTGGGTATCACACTAGATAGCAAATTCCTATGGAATAGACACGCTGAGGCAGTGGTAGGTAAAGCCAAACGCGCCCTAATGGTGTGCAGAAATCTAGCAGGAAAAACGTGGGGTTGTAACCCCACTATCCTGCGATGGATGTACACCATGATAGTGAGACCTGCAATCACTTATGGGGCGGTTGCGTGGGGAAGTAGAATCAAGCTGGCCTCTATGAGGAAACAGCTTGAGAAGATTCAAAGACTGGCGTGTGTCTGCATCACGGGAGCGATGGGGTCGTGTCCGACAGCAGCATTGGAGCTGCTGCTGGATCTGACTCCGCTGCACCTTGTGGTGGAGAGCGCCGCCAGATCGGCGATCGTAAGGTTCAGCAAGGAAGGAATGGGCAGAGGTAAAATAATCGGGAGCAGAGACCGAAACAGCCTCGCTGCCAAAATCCCCTGGCTGGAAATACCAAAGGACGAAATGGTATGCAAATACCACTTCGAGAAAAACTACACAGCAATGTGTAGTAGTAAAGCCGATTGGAGCGACGAATCCTCAGCATACCACATAGAGCAAAATGCCATCAAGTGGTATACAGATGGTTCGAAGACAAAGGAAGGAACTGGTGCAGGAGTGTTTGGACCTCGTACCAGATACTCCGAATCCATGGGAACATCCCCAAGTATCTTCCAAGCAGAGGTACACGCAATCGAAAGATGTGCACAGTTTAACCTCGACTGGAATTACCGCAAAAAACGAATTGCTATCCTGTCAGATAGCCAAGCAGCCATCAAGGCCATTAGTTCATACACCATCAGATCCAAACTGGTATGGGACTGTGTGGGGAAGCTGAACAAGCTTGGCAGGGATAATAAAGTAACGCTATACTGGGTACCAGGACACACTGGTATAGACGGAAACGAAGAAGCCGATCACCTAGCAAACAAGGGATCCAGTAGTCCCTTTATAGGTCCGGAACCCTTTTGCGGTATGAGCGTGAACACCATCCGCAAAAGTTTAGATGAAGAAATAAGAGGAAAATGGATGAAAACCTGGGAAGAACTTCGAGGGCTAAGGCAATCCAAAGTGATGCTGGGATCTTTCAACCAGAAGAGAACTAAAGGTTGCCTGAAACTAAGCAGGAACAAGCTCAGAATTCTGACAGGAGCCCTGACGGGACACTGCAGACTTAGGAAACATCTCAAGGCCCTAGGCCTAGAGGAGGATGATGGATGCAGATTCTGTGGCTCAGCAGAGGAAACCCCCATACATCTGTTCAAAGACTGCGGAGCATTACTCCGCAAGAGACAGCTGTACCTTGGGGCTCACTGCTTGAACACAGAGGAGCTGCAGGCCTTGAATCCCACCCAGATCCTGAGATTCCTAAAGGAGTCAGGATTAGAGGAGGCGCTCTAAATGGGTAAGTACACCAACACTTGGAGGAGGAGGGTGGGGTACAATAGATCTACAAAGGTCGCAATACAAGTCGTCACCACCATATCTACAATCTACAAGACTCTCTTGAATTCACCCGTCTTCTTTCAACCTTTGTAATTTGAATAAAAAATGTTGTGGATTAGCTAATTTAGCTTATAGTTTATTTGATATATGTTTAAATATTTCGAAATCAAATATCAGTTACTTTGTCAACTCGAATATTCTGGGAAATTAGATAACTTAAAGTAAAATGACTTTGAGTTAAATTTTGTTGAGATTACAAGCAAATTAATTGAATTTCTAATAAATGCGTATTGTAATATGATGCTTGACACATATTTTCGAATAAAATTTATAATATACTTATAGTTTAAACTTACTAATTTCCTCAAATGTATTTTAAGAATGTTGCACTATAAAGTTATTTACCCATTCCTCTATATTGAATCATTTTATTAGTATAGATTTATACGTGACCGTGGACGTTATAAAAACAATAAATGACTTAAATAAACAAAGTCTAATTAAACTAAAAACATTGCCGGATGACATTGATAGCTACCTGAATAATATCAACAGTGCATGCGATGGAAATTAAACAATCATTTACATCGGTTCCTTACCTATCTGCTCGGGGAGGCAGAGCAGGCGGAAGTTTTTTAATATCGTCTTCGTAACTGTCGTCTCTACTGTTGTGAGCATTTTTTGAGTACATGAACATATCGATCGCATTGGTCTCCTCCTCGATATCCTTCTCCGTGAGCAAATGCTTGAAGTCCCATTCGTTTTTCTGAGTGGCTGTGTAATTTAAAAACTTAACTGCATCGAGCACAGCCAACATGTTACTTCCAGTCAACTCATCGGGACTAAATTGATTTTCTACAAAAAGAAAAAAAAATTGCTTTATATTTAAAAAAAAAAATTAAAAAAAACTAAATGAATACACTTTTTTACGGTTAGTTAAGCGCATGCGCATCCGCCAAGTTTGAAAGGCGGAAATATGAAAGTTTCGGGCACATATTCAGTTATAAGTCAAAAAGTTCGGGCACTTTTTGACGTATAACATGGCGGAAATTGACACATACGCACAAAAAAATTTAAACTATGAAAAAGTCTATTCATTAGACAAGGTATTCTAAAACAGGGGTTTCCAAACATCCACTCCTGACTTCTGGGAAAAAGATCGTAGACAAATGATAGATCTAATAAAATCGATTTCTTCTGGGATGGATTTCTTACAGGATAAAAGTTTTGTGCACGAAAACCTTTTCCATTTGGGCTTACAATATGGAATTATTATAATATTGGCTTACAATATATATATATATATATATATATATATATATATATATATATATATATATAATTGAGCTTCTCCCTCTCCTATGGCTCTACAGCCCAGGGTTGTGGCTTGGCTTCCTCCCACAGGCTACAGTTGTGCTTGGTGTCTTGATCTTAGACACAACGTGGTTAGCGAGCCACAATTCGGAAAGGTTTTCGAGGCAGATTTTTACTGTGATGACTTTGCCAGAGACATCTACAGGAGAAGGGTTGCAACTTATATTTACCAGGATTTATGTCCAGGATTTGAACCCGGGACTTGCGGCTCCGAAGTCTGACACCTTGACTACCGGGCCACCACCGCCTCTATGTAATTGAGCTTACTATATAGAAAATTGGGACTACCAGTGCGTGTTCCGGCGGGTCAACAACAGATCAGATACGCTGTATACGCAATACATTGGAGAAGTGCTGGGAGCATAGTATCAAGATGCACCAACTCTTCATAGATTTCAAACAAGCATTCCACTTAGGACGCCGTCTCCCATCGAAGGTTGGCGATCCAACGGGCTATAATGGTGCGTGAAACCGCACCTCTGAAAATCTTTATAGATGTCCGTCCGAACCATTGACGCAAATCCTTTAGCCACCAGTTCTGCCGTCTGCCTACAGATCGTTTTTCCTCGATGACGAGTCGAAGGATCTCGTAACACTCTCCCCTCGCAACATGCCCGATGTATTGGAGCTTTCGTTCTTTGGCGGTTGTCATCAGCTCTTTACCTTTACCTATTCTCCTCAGTTCACTCACTCTCCTCACCTCACCTTCTTCCTAGTTGGTTATCCTGTCTACCCAGTATACGGCGATACAAGTACATCTCAAAGGCGCCAATGCGCCTCTCCATTGATTGGCTAAATGTCCAGCTCTCGGAGACATAGAGTAGCACTGGGAAGATATAGCAACGCAATATACGTATGAGAAGCTGTAGGTTTAGGTCTCTACTATTGAAGAGGGTCTTCATGGAGATGAATGTCCTTCTGGCCTGCTCTATCCTTGATCTGATTTCCATTTTAGGGTCACTGTTCTCGTTGACGAGGGCTCCAAGATATTTATCGGACGGCACTTGTTCCACGACCTGGTTGTTAATTTGAAGGATCGTCTGTTTTCATGTCTTGGAGAACACAACCACTTGGACTCGGCAACGTTCATGTGTAGATCATACTGCGTTCTATGTTCAACGATAAGGTCCATCATATTCTGGAGATGTTGGAGGCTGCCGGCGAGCACGACCGTATCGTCAGCGAATCGTATATTATTGATAAGGGTGCCGTTGATAATACCCTCTTTCACAACCTTCAGCGCCTCTCGGAGCACTGCCTCCGAGTATATAGTGAAGAGGAGAGGGAACAGGACACAACCTTGTCTAACACCCCTCCTGATTTCTGTTTCTTCGGATGTTATACCCTCTATATTAATCAAGCAAATGACAGAATAAACAGGAACCAATTATTTAGGATAATGGAAGAGTTTGGAATACCAGCAAATTAACTCAGATGTCATTAAACTATAATAGAGACACAGTGCGGATACAAGGGGAGCTATCGACAAGTTTCGCAGTAACATCACTGCTGCGACAAGGAGGTGGCCCTTCAACGATACTATTCAACTTCACTCCAGAAAAAGCGGCGAGGGTGATGGGAAACAGCGAACGAGGAACAATATTCAGTAAATCTAAATTAATCCTTGCGTTCGCGGACGACATGGATGTAGTAGCCAGAAACACTCAGTCAATAAAAGAGGCATACGAACATCTAGACGAAGACTGCGGAGCACTGCTCCGCAAGAGACAAATATACCTTGGGGCCCACTGCTTGAACGCAGAGGAGTTGCAGTCCTTGAATCCCACCCAGATCATGAAATTCCTAAAGGAATCAGGACTAGAGGAGCCGCTCTAAATGTGTAAGTATACCAACGTTTAAAGGAAGAGGGTGGGGCACAATAGATCTATAAAGGTCGTAGTACAAGTCGTTACCACCAAATCTAAAATCTACATCTAGACGAAACTGCGTGGAAAATCGAGAATATCGACAAGACCAAATATTTGGTATTGGCTAAGAGCGGAGGGCAAATCGGACCATCGGTAGAAATAGGCGGAAGTTTGAAGCGGTGAAATCCTTCAAGTATCTGGGATCTATAATAAACAGCAAAAACGAAATATACGAAGAAGTCACAACTCGCATAGATATCTAGGGAATCGCTGTATAGTCTACACCCAATACTCAGCAGCAAAGACATGTCGCGCGGAACCACGCTAAGAATATACAAGACACTAATTAGAGCAGTGGTGATATATGGTAGCGAGAGTTGAACCCTAACAAATGCACACGAACTGCAATTAAATCGCTTCGAACGGCGAAAGGAGTAGAGAGATAAAGTCGCTGACAAGACAATGCCGTATAGACGAAAGCAGGTACAGCCGGGATTAGAACAAGGTACCAGTATACAGCACTCCCTTTGTATTTGAGTAGAGGTTTTTTTCTCATCCCAATGTTGGTTCATGGACCTGCAACCCTTGAAATACTGCGGTCATATAGACCTATTGTATTTCCCAACATTGTTCCATTCAAGCGAATAGATCCAGACCCTGTATTAGGTCCAGAAGTCTACGTGACTTGTGGTCAAGCTCAACTCGTGGCTCAGCTAAGTAGAGGTTCCAGCGGTATCTGAGTGAAGGTATCTTGAGTAGAGGTTCCGCCTAGTGAATGGAGTAGGGAGATAGAGCTGCCGACAAGACAATGCCGTATAGACGAAAGCAGGTGCAACTGGGATTACAGCAAGGTACCAGTATACGGCACTCCCTTTTTATTTAAGTAGAGGTTTCAAAAAGAATAAAATATGTACCTATATAGGTAAATGTGTAGAAGAAACAAGGATTTAGCAGGCAAGTTGCGAACTTTTGAAAAAAACTTTTACCGCCGGAATAAAATCTTACTTGAACCATTCTTTAAACACATTTCGGGTAACCCATCCTTTGGCTTTATTTTTCTATGTAACTGGTAAGTGAGTTACATTTTTAAAAGCCCGCGGATGCTTAGCTTTTCCTACAACCAATAAAGAAAGTTTGTGTGTGCCCGAGGAAGCTGCACAGGGCATGAATGTCAGTCTGTCCTTTGACATTTTTCTTCCAGGGGCACTTCCTTCGGAACAGTGTACAAAGGTCTTATGCGGAAGTTTCCTCCAGAACAAACCAATTTCATCTGAGTTGTATACCTGTTCTGGTAAGATACCTAATTCTTGGATTTTTAATTCCAATTTATTCTGAAAATGATCAACGGCCGAAACATCACTTAATAATGTTTCTCCTGTGACAGTTAAGAAACGAATCCCAAATCTTTTTTGCCATCGCTAGCTCGAAAATCAACTTTCTTGGTTATTTTTTGTAAAATTGTTTTTCCTTCTCAAGGAGGATATCTTCCGATAATGGCGTATGCCGGGCACGCTCCTGCATAAACCAAGTAAATAAGGCGTTTTCCATTTCAGGACAATCGCCTGCTTTTTTCCTTCAAGTACCCCTCAGCAGTCCTAACGAATTGGAGGATTTTCTCGCGGTTTACTTTGATGCCGTAGATCGTGGATCTTCTCCATAAGTGTGTGAGAGGTTTGCCGCGCTTTCTCTTTATCAAGATTATTGATGATCTCCTGTTTTTGATACAAACTTAAAGTGACATGTTTCCGTTTGGTTGACATTGTAAACTACATTCACAAAATACACTCGATAAACGACAAACCAAGAACAAAACAAGATGTAATTGAGCGGCGAACATAATGAGTAGATAGAGAAAGAGTGGTGAGAGGGAAGCACCAGCGGGCATGTTTACTTATATGTATCCGGTGCGGCCTGGCGACAAGAAAAACACGTGTTTCTCCAGACCGCCGGATTACTGAACGTGTCCGACTAATCCGACCACACGCCGAATGTACAAGATTATACTGTATTTATGTGTTTTTTTGTATAGCGAGGAAAGATCTGTATTGTTTGGATAATAATACCAATAAAGGTAAAAATAATGATAATAAAAAATGACAAAGATGCAATTACACACAATTATACTAACGTATATGTTATAGACCTTTAAATTTACGTTTTACAATCTACTTTAATAAACATGAGCATTCAGTTTATATATTAATTAGTATTTTATACATCAGGATTGGTCAAAGCGTCCCATACAGAGTGCGAGACAAGTCGCGCGCCAGATTTTATAGAATTAGTATTTTAAATTTATATTTGGCATTAAATAGTTCTCTTGTGATCACTTAACACATACGATGTAGGTAGACCGCCGCCAATAATTTAAAAAACGGGTCGCCCGTAGTGATCAAAAGTTTGTCCACCCCTGGTTTATATATATATATATATATATATATATATATATATATATATATAGTATATTAAAGAAGGTGGCAAAGTAAATGTTTATATTATTAAAATGATCAATTATCTAATTATGCATGAATATGCTACAAATAAAGTGAATAAATAATATAAATGTATTAGTCATTCTAGACAATAAAACACTTTCTAGAGTTTTCCCCATTCATTTAACAGTGAAAGCTTGCAAAATTATTGCACAGAAAATTGTTTTATAACCAACTAGCAAACTAATAGTTTATTTGCAATTCAAATTTAAAGAAGGTCCGATTTATAAAATTTTCCATTTTTTTTTAAATTTAAAAAAAATGGGTCTTTAACAAAAATAAAATTGGGCTTTTAACAAAAAAAATACATAGAACAGAAACAGAATAATCATTGAAAAAAAAACAACAAAGGACGTAATGTTAATTTGAAAGACAGGACGCTGTTATTAGCAGCGTGTCTACAAATACAAGTCAAATAAATAAAAGGAATTGGATCACACCCACTATCGAGTTCTTCTCATTCTACAATGAAGAACGATTGGATACCAAATCTCAAAAAAGAAACATTAGATGTGACTATGGCCGATAATTCACAAATGAAGTCTGCAGGTCGTAGAGCTTAATAAAAATTTACCAGTTGGTGGTAATACAAGGTGGGCCATTGAAAACGAAACGGAGGAATTTTTGGATAGTTTGATGAATTCTCAAAAAACCGCTCGTACACGTCAACTTTTTTGTGAGGGACGCACACAACCTTTTACAATTTGTAGCCAAATCACTTAACCCCATCGCGCTAGAACCACAACCCCTGAAAAGCTTCAACAACCCTTTAAATGGCACGGTTGGATAAGTGATACCTCATTTGAAAGCCCTTTTTGCCCTGAATACTAAACGATTAACATTTTCCAAATTTATAGATATGTTGTCGAGATTATTTAATTTCTAGTTATGAACGTGTTCTTCGTTTATGTCATTGAAAGGACGCGCAATTGGATATTTGATTTTTTTTTTCATAAATCGAAAGATCGTATATGTTTCATAACAAAAATTTTTTTTTGTTTTTTTCGTTGTAATTATAAAGTTAAAAAGGCCGAAAACGCCGGTAATTTCAACTCGTGCATTTTTTTGTCAATTCACATCAAATTTGATTTTTTTTCACTTTACTGTGATTTACTGTTGACCAAGTGCAATAATATTTCATTTAGAAATTTAATATGTTCTGATGTTTCACTAATAGCAATTTATATTTGATCACTTTTAATTTTTTTTATAACTAAGTGAAAAAAACAAATTTAAACTTTTTCGCATTGAAATCCAAATTATTTACAATAAGGTTTTAAAATACAATAAAAAAATCGATAATTTTTTTTTTCAACAACCCAATTGTTCAATCAGTCCTTTTTCACAATTCTTTTTTCACAACACAATTCAACGCCAGAAAAGATTTTTATTAGTTTAACAAATGCTCAAATTGTGCATCACCAACTTCCACACAAAAATACAAATTCCGCTAGAAACGTTCTTTTACATTTTGGAGGATCTTTGGCGTAATTTGACGGCGTTCTTCAATAATGCGTCGACGTAACTCCTCCAGAGACTGATTCTGTTGCATAAATTCTACTGTTTAGATGACCCCACAAGAAAAAGTCCAGAGGACTAAAATCAGGTGACGGGCCGGTCTATATAAATTAAGAACCACAGAAAGTGCACAGAGTTGAGTTCTACATAATTTTTGCTGGACAATTGCAATAGGAATTTCGGGCAGAAATCGCGAAAAACAACGTGTAGGCCAAGTTTACGCTGCCCCCTTTTCTTTGTTCAGGAAAAAGAGTTCTCAATGGATAATGCATATAGTTCCGCATTTTTTTGCAAAATTTTATTAATTTTTGAAAAATTCAAAAAAATCTGATAATGATTTCCGATAATACTACGGACGATAAACAAAAAAATGCCCATAAGACATTTTTGTAAAATCAATATCTAAGTATAAAAAAAATACAAGAGTTCTCAGTAGCCCCCCGAGTGTTTCTGAACAAATCACCTATACCAGCGTTTCCTAAACTGTGAGTTGCGACCCCACAACGGGTCGCAGAAAAAATTTGCCGTGTCACGAAAAAAAAAAGAATTAAGGAAACTATGTTCTATAGTACAGAAATTGACTAATAACATAAATAAAATATAATTATTAGTACGTACTACGCCCTAGCGCTATACTACGCCCTATAATTTGCATATTTTTAATCAGCACCAAAAATGCATTCAGAAACGTTTTTAAATTTTGCTGTAAGTCAAAAAATAACGATTTTGACATAATCGATTTTCTCGCATTTCGCAGTTTCCGAGGTCTAGACTCCCCATGTCGATGGGGATTTTTATTTCTTAACTGAAAGCTACTTCTGGGATATTATATAGGTTTTTCGACTAACTTCGGGACGCTGAATCGATTGATGAAGACTAGAAGTCTCTGTTATGAGCCGTTCAAAAGTTATGACAGCGTGAAATCAGTCGAAAATGCGAGATGGTGTACAGCGAAAAAATATATAAAACTTGTTTATTTGTAACTTTAGAGCGAAATAAAATGGAAAACCGTTTTCAGCATTTCAATTTCCTTCGGGTAACCAAAAAAAAATCTCGAAAAATATTTTCAAAAAATTTTTCAACAAAAATTTTCCATCATTTCGCTCGAAAAATATGCGATTTTTCGTTTTTTTTCGATTTTCTTGGGAACGGTAAAAAGCAGCGAAATCATTTTCGGCGCACAGAAACTATACGACAAGACGAACAAATGGATGTATAAATTGTCGGAAAGATTCAACAATTCGTCGAGATATTTCAAATTGAAATTTACCCGATTCTAGATTTGCAGAGTAGATATCTCGGAAACGGTTGCAGATAATCAAAATTAGATTGCGGCATCGTTTTCAGAAGATCATTTTCCTATTAATACACTAAGATTATCCACGGGAAATTCGCGACCTTCGGAGATCTCTACTCGAGCGATGAATTTTTTTCAAAATTTCTTCAATTCTTGCAGGTGATAGTGAACGGAAAGAGCTAGCGGAATATAATTTGCATATCTGTAATCAGCAGCGAAAATGCTTTTAGAAGCGTTTTTAAATTTTGCTTCAACTAAAAAAATAACGATTTTGACAAAATCGATTTTCACACATTTCGCCGTTTCCGCGGTCTAGGCTCTCCGTGTCGATGGTATTTCATAACTGAAAGCTTCCTAGGGAATATTATATACGCTTTCTAACTAATTTTGGGTGGCTGAATCGATTGGTGAAGACTAGAAGTCTATGTGGTGAGCCGTTCAAAAGTTATGACATCGTGAAATTAGTCGGAAATGCGAGTTGGTGTAGAGCGAAAAAAAATATAAAACTTGTTTATTTGTAACTTTAGAGCGAAATAAAGTGCAAAACCGTTTTCAGCACTTCGATTTCCTTTGGTAACCAAAAAAAAAATCACGAAAAAATTTCCAAAAAAAAATTCCATCATTTTTTTTCAATATGTGCTTTTTCGGTTTTTTTCTCGATTTTCTCGAGAACGGCAAAAAGCAGCGAAATCATTTTCGGCACACAGAAACTACACGACAAGACGAACAAATCGATGTGTAAATTGTCCGCAAAGATTCAACAATTCGTCGAGATATTTCAAACTGAAATTTACTCGATTCTCAATTTGCTAAGTAGATATCGCGGAAACGGTTGCAGATAATCAAAAACGGATTGCGGCATCGTTTACAGATCATTTTCCTATTAATACACTTAGGAGTGTACATTTAGGAGATTATCTCCGGGAAATTCACGACTTTCCGAGATCTCTACTCGAGCAATGAAATTTCGATGATAGATTGTGTCGATGAAGTCGCTTCAACATGAAGTCGCAATACGAAGTCGCAAAACGAATTTGTCGCAACATGAGGTTGTTTCAACTTGAATTTGTTTCAGACAAGACAACACTAAGACAGACAAGTTTAGACGGACAAGACTAGACGAACAAGATTAGGACAGACAACACTAAGACAGACAGGACTGGGATATACAAGACTAGGAGAGATGCGACTAGGACAGACAAGACTAGGAACTACAAGACTAGGACAGACAAGACTGAGACAGACAAGACTGAGACAGACAAGACTTACGTTCGTTTTCGATCAATTTTGTCATAAAACAAAACAAAAAACAAACGAATTTTACAAAGTGAAATTTGCGAATCAAAAAGAAATCTCTTCGAAAAGATTTTGTTTTTTGAAATTTTGGCAATTTTTGCAAATTATTGTGAAGTTTTCGTCCAATTTTGACATAAAACAAAGTTTGATTCGAATAAAGATTTTAGTTTTTGAAAATTTGGTAATATTTGCAAATTATTTTGACGTTTTCGTCCAATTTTGTCACAAAACAAAAGAATTTTGCAAAGTTTGTCCATTCCAATTAAAAAAATAAAAATAATAATAATTTTGCTTTGAATAGATTTTGGTTTTTAAAGATTTGGCAATATTTGCAAATTATTTTGACATCTTCGTCCAATTTTGACATAAAACAAAAGAATTTTGCAAAATTTGCCCTCAAATCAAATTTTTGAAAATTTGGCAATATTTGCAAATTATTGTAAATAATTCAAAGTTATAAAAGTATTCTGCATGGGCTAGAATGTAATGTTCCGAATATTGAGCACATAATCACATCAGTTCAAAAAAGTAATTCATAGCAAAAGGGTTAAAGAAGTTATAAGCAAAAACGAGACACTGAATTTTAGAAAATTTTTAATTAAAAAAAAAATTGCATTATCCATTGATAACTCTAGAACTCCCTATAAAAAGCTGAAATATTAGATCAGAACTCTTTTTCCTGAAAAATGGGGCTACGTGAAGTTGGCCCCCAGATTGTTTTTTCTCCATTTCTGACAAATTTCCTGGAACTATTGCATTTCCCAAGCAATAACTCTAGAATTATTCGAAATCTTGCCAGAACTAAAAATTTAATTTTTCAAAAATATGGGGCCAACTTTATGCGAATACTCAAAATTTATTAGAAAAAGTATCAGCTATTCAAAATTTGTGTATTGACTTGATGCCTTTGTGTACTGACTTGTTGCCTCACACCAGTGTGTACCAGTGTAAACATACATTAACTTGTATAACAATTCATATAAGTATCAAAACAAATACTTTCTGCATAGTTTAACAAACATTTTATAAACTTTGTGTTTTATCTTTGTCACCAAATCTGTTTACCAATAACACAATGTAGTTATAATACCTCTGTAGTTTTTTCTTGCCTAATATTATCTGAATAATCTCTGTAATATATGTATAATCAATTTAATGTTGGTTGTGTTTAGATAAAATATGAAACATAAATATGATACATCATACAATATTAGTAATTTGGTGAAGTGATAGCCTAACTTTATTTATAACTCTACTTATAGTATTTTTTCCTCAATCAAGATTATTATCTCACATAGCCACATAACTCTCAATAACGTTGATTAGTGCATATGCGAGGGTTACAAAAATAGCCTAAAAATGTAACAATTTCAATACAAACTGAAATACAAACATTCAGCACAGATTGACTAATAAAGAAATTACCTATTTGTCGTACCCAAGCACTGGGGAGTCCAGCGAGTTTGCCATCCTCCGTTTTCTCAACATGAATATCATGTTGTACGTTCGTAGGGCTCCCGATTGAGGGGCTATACTGCTCCTCGCGGTGCTCCTTTTTCTTCCCGAATAAATACTTCACTTTATTCATGTTCCTAAACTAAAATAACAATGTACGTAGGAATTCAATAAAAACTAAAACATAATTCGCGTTCACTTATCTACGTTAGGAGTGGTTATTCTTTAGGCAACTGTCACTAGCAATGATAATAGACTAATTCAAGGTTCAGAGGGTGGGGAACTGCTAGTCGGCAAGTATCAAGGTAGATGGTGCTGCAACAAATAACAATCCTATTTTAAATATTTCCTTGAGAAAATTACTTAAAGCTTCAATTTAAAGGATGAAACTTGTGTATGAAAATAATTGATTGAAAATAATTTATTTAAAGCTGATTCAATGGTAACGAAATGGCATACGAAAATAATTGTGATATGCAAACATAGTCTTTTATTTTAACTGATGTGTAAAAAGTATGGGCTATGTTATATTAAGTGACAGTTGAAACAATGTGATGCATTGACTTATGAATACTAGTAGCATATAGTAATACTAGTAGTATATAGTAGTATTCATAGATCCATGATGTGACGCGAATATTTGATGTATGACAAATGGGCGCACGCGGAAATTCTAATATTTATTTATATTTTATTTTTTAATATGAGGTGTTTAAATGTTGAATGTGTTATTTTTTTAAATAAAATCAGTTTCAATTTTCGCTTAATTTATTAATCTTTGAACTCGTGGTTCTATAACATAACAACGCATCAAAAATATCACAGCGACATAACAACGCTGTAAGAAAACATCAAATTCTAAAATACGAGTCAAAATTAGTTGACGATAAAATACACATCAAAAATATCACAGCAACATAGAAAATATCACATCTTAATCATTTTTATCTTCACATATTTTAGTACGTGATGTTTTTGTAGCGTGTTGTTCTCGTAGTGCGTTGTTCTGTCCCTGTGACAGTCTTGACGCGATGTTTAGTCGTGCATTGAAATTGCAACTTTAGACTACAAAGGACGTATATATACGCTCTTTCTACGATATCGTGCCGTCTGTTGGTTTGAATTGATGATTCTTACCGAGAAGGCGCCGCAGTCAAAAGGCTAAGAAGCCGAGCCTTTAAGAAAATAAAAAAAAAAGTTTAGTATTTTTAGCTAATAAACAAATTTCATTTTGAATAATCTTAAAATATTTCTAATGAGTTTCCGTTCGTGAAGTATCTACAATTTGTTAAAATTAACAAAATGTAGCGGATTTTCAAGAAATTTGGTGGATCGAGTGGAACAGATTTCGGAAAATTATATAAACTATCTGCGACAAAGTTGTTCCAAACAATTTATACATCGGTCTGTTCTTCCTTTATAGTACTTTTATTATAATAAATAATATGTTGTACTGTTGGATTTTTTTTCGAAATGCTGCAAAAAGATTTTCGAGTTTATTGAAATGACTAAGGCACTTTAGCATAGTAAGTCCAGTCCTGTCTATCCATTGTTGTCTGTCTAGTCTTGTCTGTCTGGTCTTGTCTGTGTAGTCTTGTCTGTCTAGTCTTGTCAGTCTAGTCTTGTCTGACTAGTCTTGTCTGTCTAGTCTTGTGAAAATTCGTTTCACCATGCTTTCGTGACACCCATCGCTCGACGTCAGGTATCCTGTCCCCTTCCTGTCCTGTCCATTGTCCCCTGTTCGATAGCTGCCACTCTTTTTGCCATGCCTTATACGTTTGCGCTCTGGCGGCTTTCTTTTTATCGCTCTTTGAGCAGTCTTCGCTTGTTCTAACTCGGTACAGTTCCTCTCTCTCTCTCCCACGCACCATAAACTCTATTGGTACTATGCCAACGATTACAAGTGCGGCCTCCATTGAGACTGTTCGGTATGCACTGGACACTCTCAGTGCCATTTTCCGTTGAATTAGCGATAATTTGTGCCTGATCGATTTCTTCTCCATGGCAATTGCCCATACCAGAGCTGCGTAAAGCATGGTCGAATGTACCACCGAGCATAGGTGCATTCGCTTACTGCTTTTGGGGCCACCGACGTTGGGCATTAGTTTATCTAATGCTGCAGCGATTTTGAGCGCTTTATCTGCGATTGCGATGATAAGGTTTTTAAATGATAGACATTTGTCGATCGTTACACCCAGGTATTTAATTGATTCTTTCGGGACTATCTTTTCTCACATTACAAGGAAAGTAATGGGACCGATTTTTCTGAATCCTGCTAGCAGCACTGCCTCTGCCTTTTCGGGGGCCAATTCTAGTCTTTTTTCTTCCATCCAATTACCAACTTGATCTATAGCTGTAGTTGCTTTAAGCATTATTGCCCTTTCTGTTTTCACAGTCACTACCAGAGCCAGGTCGTCAGCAAAGCCCACGATCTGCACTCCCTCTGGCAGTTTGAGTCAGAGGACTCCATCCTACAGAATGTTCCACAGTGCCGGGCCCAGAATCGAGCACTGTGGAACACCACTGCTAACTTCGCGCTCTCCTCTTGAATTCTCTGCTTGCAGAACGATTTTTCTATTTCTCAAATAGCTCCTGATTAATCGCAATAGATACGGTGGCATGCCCTTTCTTGCCAGTTCCTTCAAGATGTTTTGCCATGATGCAGAATTAAAGGCATTTCTAACGTCGAGTGTTATAAGTGCACATAGCTTTCTCGTGCTTTGTGAGCCTTCTTGGGCTTTTCTCGTCACTTCGATGACCTTACCTATAGCATCTACTGTCGACTTTCCCTCTCTGAACCCATGTTGCTTCTCTAAGAGGTCCTCACCTGTCTCTAATGGCTGTTTTATTCTTTGTAGCAGTAGTTGCTCTAGGAGTTTTCCTGCTACATCTAGTTGACACAGGGGTTTGTAAGACGAAGGCTTTTCGATGGGCTTATCGCCTTTCCTAATTAAAACCAGTTTGGCTTTGTTTGACTGAGTAGTCTTCTCTGCCTAGTCTTGTCTACTTTATCGCCTTTCTGTTCTCACACCGCACTGGACCTGCGATAGCATTACTCATGTATGGTATGTCTAGTGCCCTGCTCGAGCACTTTTCCTCAAGGTAACACTTTTTGAGTCCTTCCGTCACATGTCTACCCGTCCATGCTGCGCTCCTTGTGCGCCCTGATCTACTATGGCTGCCTTCCATTCCCTCTCCATTTGCTCTTATCCCTTCATGATTCCGTCGATGTAAACCTGTGCCGTATCCCACTTGCGCTCACTTTCTGGCATAACTTCCATGATGTTCTGTTCCCCCATTCTTGTACCGCCTAATGTCTCTTCGACCCGAGTTCCGGCGTTCTCCTATTCTGAGCACATGATGATAGTCTGCGTCGACCGGAGTATTGTCGCAGTAGAGGCACTCCGCGGTGTTCCCTTTCTCGACCTATTTAAGATATGCGTTAGAGTACCTAATGTCTCCTCGACTCGAGTTCTGGCGTTATCCTATTCTGGGCACATGTTGATAGTGTGCGTCGACCGGGGTATGATCGCAGTAAAGGCACTCCGCGGTGTTCACTTTCTCGACGTATTTAAGGTATGCGTTGGGTAAGAACACCCATGACGAGTGAGCGCCTGGGTAAGATGGTAACTCGTACCAACTCGATGGTAACCCGATGGTAGTTGTACCATGCTGTCGCGTTAGGGATAAGACTGATAATCGTCCTTATCTTGTCTGTCTAATCTTGTTTTGTCTGCCTAGTCTTGTCTGTCTAGTCTCTTCTGTCTAGACTTGTCTGTCTAGTCTTGTCTCTCTCTAATCTTGTCCGACTAGTCTTGACTGTCTAGTCTTGCCTATCAGTGTTGTCTATTTAGTCTTGTTTGTCTAGTATTGTCTGTCTAGTCTTGTCTGTCTAGTCAAGTTTTAGCCCACAGAAACAGAACAAAAATGCAATAAATGGACTAATTGTAAGACGATAGCCTTTCACTTTCCAATAAATATATTACTTTTCCTACCTAATTAAACATTAAATCACAATAGTGGAGTTGAATATTTCATATTCTCATCCTATTTTTTGTCCAAAGGAATGGTTCCAATCCATCCTCAATGTTTAAGTAGTTATCGCGTTTCCATAACGCGATTCCACTGTTTGGAATCCGTTTGGTTTAGAACTACTGTTTGGTTTAGAAGGATGTGACAGTGGTTTAATTGGTGCGAAAGTTCTTGTACCTTTTTCAGATTGTGCTGATATTTATGGTAGAAATTTTGGAGATCTGTTGCAATTGCGATCATTTTCCCAATAACTGTATCTATCTCTCGTATCTTTTGTGCAAGTGAATGCTGCTCGGTAGCGACAAAATTGGCACAGGTATGCATGTGATTCTGATACCTTGCGCACATCCTCTGCATGGGAACAAGACCCAGTCTTTCTAAGATCTCGGGTTCTCTTGCAGCTGGAAGATTTAAAGTTGTCCTCATGATCGGCACAAACATTGGTATAGATTGTAGTCTGACTATGTCCGGGTCTTTTTCCGTGTTTGGGCCGCCGAGTGCAGGCTTGACGACTGCGATGTTATGAGCAGATTTCTTAGAGTTTTTAGTCGAAATTTTCTTTTGGATTTGGTGAATCTCCAATTGGTCGATTAACTGTATACCTTATGTAGGTTAATCGGTATCACTGCAGACGTTGGATCCAGGCTAAGATGATCCTGGTCGTTCTGTTTTGGGGGGCTCACAGCCGGCTCCTCCGGGATTGACAATGGTATTTTGACGTTGAAAGTTGATGTGACGTGGACTGCCGTCCTGAAAACTGCCTTGTTGGTGATGAGCAGATTGTTGAAGATCGTTGCAGGATTGTTGCAGATTATTGATTGACAGATGAGCGGATCCCATTTATTTAAATTTGCTTGGAATCAATATTAAGTTGAATTGTTTAAGGGACGAATTGTGAATGTTTTGGACGACCCACACTAGGCATACCAATAGACTTTTCTGTCTAGCCTTGTCTATCTAGTTTTCTCTGTCTAGTCTTGTCTGTCTAGTCTAGTCTTGTCTATCTAGTCTGTCTAGTCTTGTCTGTCTGGTCTTGTCTGTCTGGTCTTGTCTGTCTGGTCTTGTCTGTCTGGTCCTGTCTGTCTGGTCTTGTCTGTCTGGTCTTGTCTGTCTGGTCTTGTCTGTCTGGTCTTGTCTGTCTGGTCTTGTCTGTCTGGTCTTGTCTGTCTGGTCTTGTCTGTCTGGTCTTGTCTGTCTCGTCTTGTCTGTCTCGTCTTGTCTGTCTCGTCTTGTCTGTCTCGTCTTGTCTGTCTCGTCTTGTCTGTCTAGTCTTGTCTGTCTAGTCTTGTATGTCTAGTCTTGTCTGTCTAGTCTTGTCTGTCTAGTCTTGTCTGTCTAGTCTTGTCTGTCTAGTCTTGTCTGTCGAGTCTTGTCTGTCCAGTCTTGTCTGTCCAGTCTTGTCTGTCCAGTCTTGTCTGCCTAGTCTTGTCTGTCTAGTCTTGTCTGTCTAGTCTTGTCTGTCTAGTCTTGTCTGTCTAGTCTTGTCTGTCTAGTCTTGGCTGTCTAGTCTTGCGTGTCTAGTCTTGCTTGTCTAGTCTTGTCTGTCTAGTCTTGTCTGTCTAGTCTTGTCTGTCTAGTCTTGTCTGTCTAGTCTTGTCTGTCTAGTCTTGTCTGTCTAGTCTTGTCTGTCTAGTCTTGTCTGTCTAGTCTTGTCTGTCTAGTCTTGTCTGTCTAGTCTTGTCTGTCTAGTCTTGTCTGTCTAGTCTTGTCTGTCTAGTCTTGTCTGTCTAGTCTTGTCTGTCTAGTCTTGTCTGTCTAGTCTTGTCTGTCTAGTCTTGTCTGTCTAGTCTTGTCTGTCTAGTCTTGTCTGTCTAGTCTTGTCTGTCTAGTCTTGTCTGTCTAGTCTTGTCTGTCTAGTCTTGTCTGTCTAGTCTTGTCTGTCTAGTCTTGTCTGTCTAGTCTTGTCTGTCTAGTCTTGTCTGTCTAGTCTTGTCTGTCTAGTCTTGTCTGTCTAGTCTTGTCTGTCTAGTCTTGTCTGTCTAGTCTTGTCTGTCTAGTCTGTCTAGTCTTGTCTGTCTAGTCTTGTCTGTCTAGTCTTGTCTGTCTAGTCTTGTCTGTCTAGTCTTGTCTGTCTAGTCTTGTCTGTCTAGTCTTGTCTGTCTAGTCTTGTCTGTCTAGTCTTGTCTGTCTAGTCTTGTCTGTCTAGTCTTGTCTGTCTAGTCTTGTCTGTCTAGTCTTGTCTGTCTAGTCTTGTCTGTCTAGTCTTGTCTGTCTAGTCTTGTCTGTCTAGTCTTGTCTGTCTAGTCTTGTCTGTCTAGTCTTGTCTGTCTAGTCTTGTCTGTCTAGTCTTGTCTGTCTAGTCTTGTCTGTCTAGTCTTGTCTGTCTAGTCTTGTCTGTCTAGTCTTGTCTGTCTAGTCTTGTCTGTCTAGTCTTGTCTGTCTAGTCTTGTCTGTCTAGTCTTGTCTGTCTAGTCTTGTCTGTCTAGTCTTGTCTGTCTAGTCTTGTCTGTCTAGTCTTGTCTGTCTAGTCTTGTCTGTCTAGTCTTGTCTGTCTAGTCTTGTCTGTCTAGTCTTGTCTGTCTAGTCTTGTCTGTCTAGTCTTGTCTGTCTAGTCTTGTCTGTCTAGTCTTGTCTGTCTAGTCTTGTCTGTCTAGTCTTGTCTGTCTAGTCTTGTCTGTCTAGTCTTGTCTGTCTAGTCTTGTCTGTCTAGTCTTGTCTGTCTAGTCTTGTCTGTCTAGTCTTGTCTGTCTAGTCTTGTCTGTCTAGTCTTGTCTGTCTAGTCTTGTCTGTCTAGTCTTGTCTGTCTAGTCTTGTCTGTCTAGTCTTGTCTGTCTAGTCTTGTCTGTCTAGTCTTGTCTGTCTAGTCTTGTCTGTCTAGTCTTGTCTGTCTAGTCTTGTCTGTCTAGTCTTGTCTGTCTAGTCTTGTCTGTCTAGTCTTGTCTGTCTAGTCTTGTCTGTCTAGTCTTGTCTGTCTAGTCTTGTCTGTCTAGTCTTGTCTGTCTAGTCTTGTCTGTCTAGTCTTGTCTGTCTAGTCTTGTCTGTCTAGTCTTGTCTGTCTAGTCTTGTCTGTCTAGTCTTGTCTGTCTAGTCTTGTCTGTCTAGTCTTGTCTGTCTAGTCTTGTCTGTCTAGTCTTGTCTGTCTAGTCTTGTCTGTCTAGTCTTGTCTGTCTAGTCTTGTCTGTCTAGTCTTGTCTGTCTAGTCTTGTCTGTCTAGTCTTGTCTGTCTAGTCTTGTCTGTCTAGTCTTGTCTGTCTAGTCTTGTCTGTCTAGTCTTGTCTGTCTAGTCTTGTCTGTCTAGTCTTGTCTGTCTAGTCTTGTCTGTCTAGTCTTGTCTGTCTAGTCTTGCGTGTCTAGTCTTGCCTGTCTAGTCTTGCCTGTCTAGTCTTGTCTGTATAGTCTAGTGTCTGTCTGTTTTGTCTGTCTATAGACAAAGCGGTATTAAAAGTCTCCTACCTATGGTAAGTAAACATGCACAAGATATTTAAAATAATCTAAAATCCGTGCTTCAAATGGTTAAGCCATCTGACAATAAAATGAAGAGAAAAATGACAATAAAATGAAGAGAAAAATGACATAGCCATAATAGTTTTGATGTATCCACAAGTTTTGTCTTTATAATTAGTCTATATTTGTCGTATATATGTAAAAGTGTGTGCACACGATGTTTTTTTTACTATCACATTAAATAGAAAGCAGGTGGCTTATCGTTCACTAACAGGTATTGTAATCAAAACATTTTCTTCGCTGATTTTGACACCATTTGACACAAGAGACGTCGTTGCAATATAAATATTATCATCGTTTATACATTATTAATATTACATTATATAGGGTGTTTTTTAGAGGTATAGAACTTTGAACTGAAATGAAACTCATAAAAGTCATGTTAACGGCTATGGTATTGGCTTAAGATAATTTTATGCCATTACTGCTTAAATATGATTTGGGGCATATGGCGCCGCAGCTGGTTCGTATGTTCAATAGTCCCATTCGTAAGTCCAATTTTCGACCACCTTTCCAGCAGGGGCCGCATATCGGAAATAACGCGGCGAATGTTGGTTTCCAGCTGATCCAACATTGTTGGTTTATTGGCGCACATTACCGTCTTCACATATCCCCACAGAAAGTAGTCTATAGGAGTGATATCACACGACCGTGGAGGTCAATTCACGGGTCCGTTACCCGAGATTATGCCATCAGCGAATGTTTCCTGCAATAAATTGATTGTATCGCGCGCTGTGTGGAATGTTGCGCCGTCTTGTTGGAACCAAGCTCCTCCACATTAACGCCATTCAACTGGGGAACGAAAAAGTCAACAATCATGGATCGATAGTGCTCTCCATTGACGGGCATGTGCTGGCCGGCATCATCTCGGCAGAAATGTGGGCCAATGATTCCATCAGCCCATAAAGCACACCAAACGTTGTGTTTTTGAGGATGTAACGGCTTCTCAATAATGGCTTCTGGATTTTCCTCGCTCCCATTCCGGCAATTTTGTTTGTTTACGTAGCCGTTGGGCCAAAAATGAGCCTCAACGCTGAACAATTTTTTTTTGTGAAAATGAGGATCAAGAACAATCTTGTTTTCGGCCCACTCTTCGAACGCCTGGCGTATATGGTGGTCACGCAGCTTCAGCTATTACACGATCTGAATCTTGTAAGCTCGTAAACCGTGATCTTTTCGCAAAATATTCCATAAGGTGGTTGGACACAGCTCAATTGCTGTGCATGATGGTGAATCGACTTATTCGGTTCCTTCTCAATACTACGTTCCACAGCTGCAACAACTTCATCGGTGCGTACTGTACGACGATTATTAATCAGACTATGCGTAGTGCGAAAACGATCCATGGTTGCTCGGATGGACGATTATGTCGACCGTAAAATGTACGTAGTGCACGGTAAGTTTCAGGAACTGAACCACGACTTTCGTAAATTTGCACAATTCGTAAGTGTTGTTCTGGCGTAAGTCTATTCATGATGAAATGGCAAAACATACAGAGCAGAAATCAGCTATCACCTATCAAATTGACTGTGACTAGAAACAGTGTAGCCAGGTCCTAAAACAAACCTCTAAAAAAGCACCCAAATACATTATAAACAAGAAAACGAACGAAGAAATCGAAAATAAGAAAATTAAATTAAAAGATAATTCCTGATTGAAAACATGTTTTTCACTCAATCACAATCATGAAACTATTTGATAGAAAGCATAGTGCCGTTGTGTTTAATCACGTGAAATTTTCTGCGCTTGATTCGACCTTCGCCTTAACCCCCAAGAGGATCAGGCACAGAAATAGTGAACAGTGACATCATTCAAGTTACCGTAATAGTAGCCAGGGTAGAAACAAGCATCGTGTGAGCACACTTTTAAGTCTTGTCAATGTTATATTGGTATAGTTTAAATATAATTGTACTTTTATTTATGTTTAGGGTTTATATTTTTATATAACAATTTCATATACCAACTAAACTAAATTTAAATTTGAAAATTATCGCGCAATTTAAAAAAGTAAACTGATTTTTTTATTACGATTGTTTATAAATATATTTACAAAAATCCTATATTTACAAGTTCTTATTGTAATAAAAGATTATAATTTACACTTTTTTGCTTAAAACTTCTTCTAAATTACGATAGCCCTGAAATTTAAAAAAAACAGCAACAGGGAGCCAACTAACAATGTAACAATTATTTACAAATAAAGAACTATAAATACAGAGAATACACAAAATATTTTTTTAAAGTTGGTTATGTCGTAAAATAACATTAATACAATTAAATAACAAATAGATTGGTTATAAAGAAGAAATTTAAAAAAAAAGGTATGCGTTTTTAAGAAGGCAGTGTGCTCATTTTTTTTTGTAAAAAAACTCAATAAAAATATCTAAATGTCTCATCTTTTTACATCACTAGCCCCTTAATAAATATTTATATATTACCACTATCGACATTGCTTTAATCTTCTGTTTTCACTAAAGTACCAAGGTAAAAAGTATACCAAAAATAAAAATTATAGGTACACGAATTTCAAAAATATTTGGTTCCGTCAATCACTATCCATCATAACCTTTTTCCTTTTCTTCGCTTGTTTTGGTTTCACAATTTCTTCTTCCTACAAACAAAAACAACATAAAATACCAGAAAACAAAACAAAAATATTCATATGCATAAATCAATGATTACATTTAAAAAGGTAGTAAAGCAAATCTGAATGAATGAGTTAATATGAATATCTTCACTTCGTGTTGTAAATGGATATATAAAGTGTTAGCAAAACTCGATAGGTCGAGATATTACAGTATTTCGAGTTGAATCGAGTCGAATCTCGATAACAGAAAATTAATATCGAGTTATCGAGTTTTTAATCTATGAGCGACTATGTTGCATCAAAATTCCTAAACTCGGTATTATCTCAATTCCAGGAAACCCCAAGTTTATTAATCCAGTCCGTCGAGTTCGACTTACACTTTAGGCCAGGGGTGGCGAACCTTTTTCCGGCCGCGTGCCATTTTTTGTTTAAATTATCACATTTTGAAAAGATGACGTGCCAGCTTTTACAATGTGATAGTGAAAATCAGTTACCGTATTAGCCTGAATATAACACCTATATTTTACACCATTGATGTTGCACAAAAGTAGATTGAGAAACTTAAAAATTTCTTTTAGAAATGGTAAAGTTTAAGAAGTTTAGAAGGCACGTGTGAGAAATAGTTCGCGTGCCAAAAAAATTTCCTACGTGTCAGCTGTGACACGCGTCACCACTGCTTTAGGCGATAGGTTGGAATTTTTATTTCGAATTGTAATGTATCGAATTCGAGTATACGAATTCAATTTCATCTATAAATGGGCCTGGCAAACCTGGCAAATAAAAGTCGAAGTTGTTCCCTAACAAC
The DNA here is from genome assembly GCA_944588485.1 of Phosphuga atrata. Lineage (NCBI taxonomy): Eukaryota > Metazoa > Arthropoda > Insecta > Coleoptera > Silphidae > Phosphuga > Phosphuga atrata. The sequence goes on along the minus strand of OX155898.1, from coordinate 58,622,778 downwards.
TTCGAATTTGATTTGCCAGGTTTTTCGAGTTAACGAGTTTTGATTAAAAGATTTTTGACTATCTAATAGCACGAAATGAATATAAAAAAAGGTGTGCGTTTTTAAGAAGGCAGTTTTTGTAAACTCAACAATTCGAAGTTGGTCACAACTCGATACCTCGAGATATTAAAGTATTTCGAGTTGAATCGAGTCGAAAGGATCAAGAGTCGTGAAGGATCAAGGTATCTATTTTTCTAAATAATAACGTTCACAGAAAATTAATTCCGAGTTATCGAGTTTTTAATCTGTGAGCGACCATGTTACTACAAAATTCCTAAACTCGGCATTATCTCAATTCCAGGAAACCTCGAGTTTAATAGAGCTGGGCGAGGTTGCCTTACACAGTTTAGGCGATAGCTTGGAACTTTTATTTCGAATTATTTATGTATCGGATTCGAGTATACGAGTTCAATTTCATCTATAAAATGTGATAGAGAACGAATTCGACTTTGGTTTACCAGCTTTTCGAGTCGGTGTTAGTTTGACCAAGTTTGCAACAGCAAACGCGTTTTTTGGCAAAATAATCGAATAAAATCAAAGAGAAACCTTGTAAAAAGAAAAGAAAGCAACCACAGCAGAAAAAGTGTCTTCTACTATTACGACAGTGATATTAGGGAACTATTATTATAGATAGGGACACTCGATGAAGCCACACCGTATACGCATGAGCCACAATTTACTCCTAAACTATGGACTGTACAGAAAAATGGAAATTTATCGTCCACACAAGGCGACAGCCGAAGAAATGACCAAGTTCGATTCCAACGATTACATCCGCTTTCTGCGCTCAATCCGCCCGGACAACATGTCCGAATACAACAATAAGTGCAGAGGTTCAACGTGGGGGAAGACTCTCCTGCCTTTGAGATCAATTCAATCAATTAACAGTAGGCGGTTCCGTCGCCTCCGCCGTCAAGCTCAACAAACAAGCCTCGGAAATCTGCATCAACTGAGGAGGCCGCCTTCACCACGCCAAAAAATTCCAAGCTTCCGGCTTCTGCTACGTAAACCACTTTTAACGACTCATTTTACTCGTTTTAGGGATTTTAGTCAAGTACCACCAAAGGGTTTTGTACATTGATATAGATGTGCACCATATGGATGGAGTGAAAGAAGCTTTTTACACAACCGATCGCGTTATGACCGTCTCCTTCCACAGATACGATAAATACTATAAATACGATAAATACACCCAGGAACTGGATATTCAAGAGATGTTATTGCGGGAAAAGGAAAATGTTACTTGGTCACACCCCTCTAAGAAATGGAATGAACGATGAATCCTACGAGTCTATTTTCGTACATATCATAAGCAAAGTTATGGAAACGTTCCTGCTTTTTGCTGTGGTGCTTCAATACGGCGCAGATTTCCTAACCGGGGATCGTTTAGGATGCTTCCGTCAGAGGTCACGGGAAGTGTGTGGAATTCGTTAAGAAAGACGGACTGCTCTTCATGATGGTAGGCGGCAGTGGTTACACGATCCGCAACGTTTACCGCGCCTGGACTTACGAGACCTCATTCGCCATCCAACAACGTCGAAATCTACAACGAACTTCCCTACAATGAACACTTCGGTCCCGATTTCAAGCTGTACATCAGCCCCAGCAACATGGCCAACCAAAACACCAACGAGTGTTACACCGAGACGAAGACGAGGAATACACTGAAAACTGTTCGGAACTGAAAGACATAATCGACGGTGTGAGCAAGATATACATCGGCAACTTGATGCCGAAACTGAACCCCGAGAAGCTCACGAGTCTGGACGTCGAGATGAAACGTCTACTGAAAGAGATGGTGTCGCTGCCGTTCGAAATCGTCAATTATGAGAATATTTCGAGGAATGACGGGGTGAGGGATCAAGCGACCGAGGTCCAGTAACAACAGCTCTACAGAAGCCAGAAAAGGAATCTGTTGATCCACAAAAGGAGATTAAAGTCGTGAAGAAGAAGTTTAGAGTGAGGGATTTTGTTATGAATTCTAAGAAGGTTTTAAGTAATTTGTTGGATGAGGAGGGTAGGTGGCAATTGAAGAAGTGAGTGGAATGAGAGCAACAAACACGTCAATCAAGTCATAGAGTTACAGAACCGAAAGGGGAAGTCGGAGGAAATTAATCCTGACCAAATTCATCTTTGTCACGACGACGCCGAGGAGGATCTGCTGCAGAAGGTGGACAAGGAAAATATGATGAACGTGGAGTTGAGAGAGAGCGTGGACGGGGAAGGGGAGGGCAGCATAAGGGGCGGTTTAGAGATCAAGAGCAGCAGTGACTAAGAAGAAGAAGTGGCATTTCAGTTTCAAGTTTTTGGGTTCAAGATGAAGAAAGAGGACAGGAAAACTGATTCGTTGTTTATAAAGAAAATAAATAAATAAATAAATGACTAGACAGACAAGACTAAACAGATAAGACTGGACAGACAAGACTGGGCAAATAAGCCTGGACGAACAAAGACTGGACAGACAAGAATGGACAGACAAGTCTGGACAGACTAGAGTGGACAGACAAGACTGGACAGACAAGTCTAGACATACAAGACTAGACATACAAGACTAGACAGACAAAACAAGACAGACAAGACTAGACAGACAAGACTAGACTAGACAGACAAGACTAGACTAGACAGACAAGACTAGACAGACAAGACTAGACAGACAAGACTAGACAGACAAGACTAGACAGACAAGACTAGACAGACAAGACTAGACAGACAAGACTAGACAGACAAGACTAGACAGACAAGACTAGACAGACAAGACTAGACAGACAAGACTAGACAGACAAGACTAGACAGACAAGACTAGACAGACAAGACTAGACAGACAAGACTAGACAGACAAGACTAGACAGACAAGACTAGACAGACAAGACTAGACAGACAAGACTAGACAGAAAGACTAGACAGACAAGACTAGACAGACAAGACTAGACTAGACAGACAAGACTAGACTAGACTAGACAGACAAGACTAGACTAGACAGACAAGACTAGACTAGACAGACAAGACTAGACTAGATAGACAAGACTGGACAGACAAGTCTAGACAGACAAGACTGGACAGACAAGTCTAGACAGACAAGACTAGGCAGAGAAGACTAGACAGACAAGACTCTAACTAAACCCCCTATTCCACCTTGGCTTTTAGTATGCGCCACCCCGGTATCGCATATTTTGCATTCATTCAGGGTAGACAGACAAGACTGGACAAGAATGGACAGATAAGACTATATATACAAAACTAGACAGACAAGACTGTCAATGCCAAAATGTTGAAACTAGACACCCTCTAGAACGAGTCTAGTACTCTGAATTCACTTTTGAATTTTAATAATGAACTAATCACAAACGAGGATTTTAGAGCACCAATTTACAAAACTACAATTCGCAACTTTTCAAGAATAATCCCTCCTAACTATAAGGCCTCCCGCATACTAGGCAGCCTGGCTGCGGAGCCTGTATAACACATGACGGCGTATGGGAGCCCGCTACGTAGCCGTAGTCGGCTACGAATTCCTGGCTGCGGCAGCCATTAGAAAACACCTGATTGTTCGGCAGCCAAAGCGAGTGAGTCGCTACACTCGCTCTGGCTGCGCGTCAGTCTACACGCACTTGCCGTAGCAGGCAGACGTATTTTGAGCTCCGAAACTTTTTCACAAAAAACTGTCTATTGGCTGCTTGCTCTAATATTTCTGTCTAGTGCGCGGGAGGCCTAATTTTTGCCTATTTTCATAAATTAGAAGTAATTTTAACTTGTATTCCGCACAAGTAAAAATAAAAATATATATTTTTACAAAAAAAGTAAAAATATATATTATAATAGAATTGGCGACTTAAACCGAAAGTAATCAATTATTTTACATAAATCATGGCAATGTGGAATGCAACAATAAACCATTTGCAATTATGTAATTTCCAAATTTTGTCAAACAAGCAAACTTTTTATTTTTGATACAGATGTTTAATCAAAGTTTGAATTTTGGCGCTAAGTAATAGCTGAAATATGGTGGAAGATTGCCAGACTCGTACTAGAGAACTATGGTCCATTTTTTTAAGAATGCGGTAACTAGAAACCTGATTTACACTATGACAAGTATTAAATCTAGTTACAAAATTTTGCGCTAAATTCAAATATAGTTACTTGAATATAAAATTGGTAATTTATTAATGCTTTGATTGAATATCTATTAAACACACAAAATGGCAACAATAGTAATAAAATACAAACAAATAAATGGAGAAAAACGCAAAAAATCTAAATGATACAAACAGATCAGATGACAATTGTGAATTGAAAAGGCAGCCATTGACAACTAACAGCTCAACATGCATTGGCATACGAAAAAAAATATACTTGGGAGTTAATTCATTTTTTTGTCTTTAAATTTAAAATTGAATATTAAATTAAATATAAAACATTATTGTATAATATAGTACTTATTAGCCGTAGTATAATTTAACGTTCTATTATATTTAGAAATTATTCGTGGTATTATATTCATTTAATTCTACGCCAGTGACGCAAAGGTATGTGAAAAGAGAGAGATGAGTAGAGAAAAAGTTGAGAAATATCGTCGGTAAGAACTTCTCCTCGATTTAAGCCAATCAGAGAACAAGATCAAATAAGCCCTATCTTCCCTGTACTGCATTCTTAAAAAAATGGACTATAGAGGATCTCTAGTTGGAACTATTATAAAGCGACATCTATGTGGATACGACTTAACCTAACCTTATTTCCCTTAGTCAACGTCTTTTCCAATTAAAAAAAGATTTAAGTTACTCCGCCTAAACAAGTTTTACTTAAAAATTTGACTAAATTGATTCACAAAAGTTTAGTAGCCTATACAGGGTGGACCAAAATACGGATTTGAGATTTTAACTTTCTTATTAATGGGCCAATTTCAATTATATTACGTGCAATGAATACTTAATGCATGAAGATTTATTTGACGAGGTGTGGAATATAACATCTTTTAAATGAGCCATTTGCCGCCTCGCAGAAACTCAATTCTTCATAATATTGCATAATTTTTAACGATAAAATATTTTGCGCAAATTAAATTCCTCAAGTGTTGGCGGCTTGTTTCCGTACGACTGCTACATTAGATATCCACAAAGAAAGCAATCGGCAAGTAACCTTTTAAGGCATGGTGGTATTAAAAGTGTACCACCTTTTTGGAGCGCAAAGGCGCAGCCAGACTATGCAAGTAAATGCGCTTTCAGAAAGTGTTTCCTAGCGACAGTGTGTTTAGAAAGTGCATTCGCGAGCAGTAAGATTATGCAAGTTTAACTTCACAAAGTAAACTCTTTCTAAAAGCGCTTTCAGAAAGCAGGTCCTGAAAGCGCTTTCAGAAAGCACTTGCATAGACTGATTGTACCCTTAATGTGATGCCATTTTAAAGCCGTTTTATTTTAAGGCCGTTTCGGCAATGGCCTAAGCATTATAATGGTGGGATATTTTTTGAACCACCCCAAATTATTGAAATAACTACGCACAAAAAAATTTCTGTACTAAATGACATTTTCTTTTTCGAACAGTTTCGTGTCTCAAATATGCAATTTCTTAAATAGCTTTAAGAAACCTACAGAAATAAAACCTTAATCAACTGGGCAATAAAAATCTCTTGAAATCAAAACTTATTCAACAGTCGTTTAATAGATGAGAGCGGGAGAATGAACTTTTTTATTGTTGAACTGATTCTGAGTGGGTTGTATGTCCGGAAACCGAATAATCTCTGAGCACAGTCAAGTTTTTCCAAAAATAAATTTGAATAAATATAATATTGGTAAGCTCATGTTAGATATCACTTTTGCACTGTTCGCAGCGTCTGTTGAATGTAAATTTAAATCGTTGCATTTTCTCCCCATTTGTCAAAGTTTCATTCCAAAGTAATCTTTGGGGCACGCTGTTCATGGCTCACCCCATTTTTCACGCACTACAAAGGCAATAAATTTCAAATAAAGTTATTCATGTTAAACAAACAATCAAAAGAACAAGAAAACCACACAAAGGAAGGCGACACTTTAGTATTATACAAGATTAGCAGACGTCCCGATTTTTAACAATTTGTACCGCGTCTCACAACGTTTTGAAAAGGTCCCGTTCTTTTGGAATATTAATATTTTAACTTGTCTAAACTAAATTTGTCATCGACTTTTTCTTTCTTCTTTTAGTCTCGCTTTTTGGAATACAACTTCAAGTTTTATCGTCGATCTTTTGTTTGTCCCACCTTTCTTAGTTTGTCCCGCTTTTTCGAAAGATTAAAGGCCGATTCTCATATACGCGACACTCAGCTACGCGACTTCACGCGACATCGCCTGTCAAATAATGATTGCATTATTTTAAATGGGCACGTCGCGTAGCCATAGTGAGAACGTGCCCATTTAAAACAATGTAATCATTATTTGACAGGCGATGTCGCGTGACGTCGCGTAGCTGAGTGTCGCGCAAATGAGAATCGGCCTTAAAGGTGCAGTCAGACTATGCAAGTGAATGCGCTTTCAAAAATATTTCCTAGTAACAGAAAAGTTCACGAGCATTCAGACTATGCAAGTTTTACTTTCATAAAATAAACGCTTGCTGAAAACACTTCAGAAAGCGTATGAAAGCGCGTCTGACTGCACCTTAACTTTTTGAAAAATTTCCGATTGTTTCCTGTTGCTTTTCAACAAGAACAATTTTCAAGACAAACAAATCCATCCCTCAACCTCCCCACAATTTGACAGTTTTGTCCCGCTTTATCAATTAAAATCACCTAAGTTAATATACAGGGTGTTAGGTAAACATGCGGCAAAAATTCAAGGGGTTATTCCATGGTCTATTTCTAAGAATATTTTGTCTTATGATGATTTCTGAAAAACCCCTTTGTTTCGAAGATACAGGGTGAACAAAATTTGCGACAACGTATTCGATAATTGTTGAAATCGTTTATGCAAATTAAAGTATGGCGTACGCCAATGAGTTTATCAAGTACAAGAAATTAATGAGTTTAGCAAGTACAAGAAATTAATGAGTTTATCAAGAACAAAGCATTGTTGACGATAACTTGGAACGGCTGTTTTATCTACTAACCTACAAGTAGACTTCATCTGAATACATGTGTCACATATATCACTCGCAGTTGTTTACATTCACTGACGTTTGACGTGTCTTTAATAGTTAGTGAAGTCCTCTACCATGTATACGAACGCGGATATTACTGACATGCATTTCATGTATGGACTAGCTGATGTCAATTCATTACAAGCTAGACGATTGTACATTGCACCGTTTCCTAGCCGTAAAATCCGCGACCGAAAAATCTTCGAAAACATTCATCGACGTCTTCGTGAAACAGGTACTTTGAAACGCAATGGAGGGCCAAGAAGATTAATGACAGTAAGAACGGTACAAGTGGAACAGAATGTGCTGGTCATGATAGAGAATGTACTTCTACGCTACAAATCGCCAATACTTTGAATGTAAGCCATTGGACAGTTTGGAAAATTCTTAAGGGCAATTTGTTGTATCCATACCACGTTCAGACACTACTACCTGCTGATATCGTCTACGTATTGCATTATGTCAATGGCTTTTGCAAACATTAGTTCTTATCCTTCAATTCATGACAAAGATTCTTTTCACCGATGAAGCCAATTTCTCAAGAAATGCAATAAGGAATTTTCATAACAACCATGTGTGGGCAGATGAAAATCCGCATGAGGTATGTGAAGATCGATTTCAACATCAGTTCTCCTCGAATGTTTGGGTTGGAATTGTGGGTGGTTATCTAATTGGACCGGTACTTTTACCAGCAAGACTTACTGGCGAGATGTATCGCAACTTATTGGAAGAAACACTGTCCGAGTTTCTGCAGGATGTACCATTGGCGCCAAGAATTGCAATGTGGTTTGTGCACGGTGGTGCACCACCACATTTCAGTTTCGGTGCTCGTGATTTTTTAACAGCAACATACGGAGATAACTGCATTGGTCGAGGTGGGCAACACGTATAACCTGCTCGTTCTCTAGACAGGAACCCCCTGGATTATTTCTTATGACGCTATCTGAAGTCATAAGTTTACGCTACTTCAGTGGAGAATTTGGACGAATTGCGAAATCGGATAATTGCTGGGTGAAACTCGATTAGAAACATCCCTGGCGTTTGAAAGAGTTCGGCACTCAATAACGAGAATATAGAATGCTTGTATCCAGACTAGAGGAAATAATTTCGAATAATACATGTACTTTTAGATGATAAAATGTTATTACTATCGCAAATTTTATTCACCCTGTATCTTTGAAACAAAGAGTTTTTCAGAAATCATAAGACAAAATATTCTTAGAATAGGCCAAGCAATAACCACTTGAATTTTTGCCGCATGTTTACCTAACACCCTGTATAATTTGGGAATATCCAGATAGATAATTAATAATTACTCCATAACCACCTACACCAACTAAAGCTAAATAATACATTTGTAGTCATTAGTTATTTAGAATACTGTAAATAGTTTGTTTCTTACCTCACTACTTTCTTCTGAACTCTCCGAAATTTCTTTTGTACTCCTCTTATTGGTAGATTTGGCTGCCGGCTTCCGTCCTCTACTCTTGTTCTTTGTGGTGGTTGTGTCTTCTTCCTCTGTTAACGCGAACAACTCACTGAACTGTTTTTTCTGGCTATCGTTGCTATTGTTTTGGGCCACTTGAAGGGCTTTTTGCATCGAGTCGAGATTGTAAAAAGCTAACGCATTGTGTTTCTCGCAGTTCAAACGCAATTGGTCTAAATGTCCTAGTACTTGGTCCGCACTCGGCACCGTCGAACTTATGCTCTTGTTGTTGGGTCGTTTCCGTTTGTTTGGCGACGTAGCAGGATACCTCGTACTCAATAAACTAGCGACTAAGTCACCAACTTTATCTATGTTACTGTCGCACCAATATTTTACCATCGTGAAAATTAATGGGTCACCTTGGTCTCTCACGTCGCGAGAAAATAAGTATTTTACAAAGTCCGCTGTTGGTTTTTCCTGTTTAAGCATTAAGGTGATGGCTGTTAAAGCTTCGGCGTGTTGTTTGTAGTCTAGATGGGATATTAAAGGGATGATTGTGTCTAGGGAAATGTCATGGGCTTGGATAAGTTGCCAGAGAAAGAACTGTTCGATGCTCTCCCAATTCAGGCTTGTTTTAAGGAGGGATTGGAGACTGTCTGTTTTAAACATAAGCAGTCGGCCTTGCATTATTTTTGCTATTAAATCTTGTAATTGTGTTGCATCTATTGTGGATAATATCACCCGTAATATTTGAGCATTGTTTACCGTTTGCTGTTTGAAGTCTTTATAGAGATCGGGAACGATAAACATTAAGAGATTATTTTCGCTTATGTGGCAAGCGTTCAGGTCGTCGTACAAACAGTTATCAATCTTTTTCTCTACGTTCTGACAGAACTCTTTGTAGACACTAATTTTTAAAGCACCTACTTTCGATTGATCATTTTTTTGGTCTGTCCTTACTTGAATTTTCAAAAAGTACAATAGTAAATAACCCACGCAATTTTGAATGTTATGCATTTCTGCCAAAAGTTTTAACACTACATGTTTACCCGTATTATCAGTGCCAGATAAAATATAAAGGTATCTAAAGATCACAAACAAAGGAGACTTAATACTGTCCTGTAAAGTTTGTTCAGTCACTTTGTTTGGAAACACAATTGCCTTAAATTCTTCTTGCAACACACTAGTACATAAAGTTTTTGCCAAAACTGGTATCACCTCCGAATCTTCCTCTAAATCCACTATTTTATCTAATACAGTTTCCATTAGTTCACTACGTTTTTCTCGGTCTTTTTCATCTTGTAATTTCCCCAGCGCCACTTTTAAAGCACCGTCGATTATTTGATCATCACCTTTATCGTTTTTTTCTTTGAGTCTAACTTTGGCTAATGGGATATCGTCATCATCCGTATCATCTTCAGGTGCGTGAATGGTAATGGTAGGTTCATCTTCGTCGTCACTGAACGCAGGTTCGTTATCCATGATGTGATTGAAGTCCGGCTCTCCATCCAGCTTCGAGGTCCCAAATTCATCCGTTTTCGACGAACTTTCCATTGGTTGAACACAGAACTCCTTAAACGTTGTTCTAATCATACTCCTGAGGTCTCTATCGAGTTTCGTATTGTCGAATAAAGGCAGTAAGGAGGGTAAAACGCGTTTATCTAAGATTTGTTTTAAAGATGAAAATATTCCGTTCCGCACTTTGTCGGCTAGAGGGGGATAAAAATTTGATATGATTCTGCAGAGAAAGTCTAGGAGGGTTGCTGAAACTGGAGGATGTGACCTCATCGAATGATGCATTACTAAAATAGCTGGTTCTATGTTCATGATGTTATCTTTTTCGCTGTCGAAGAAGAGCCAGTCGTAGAATAACGCTAATTTAGCGTTGGAAACAGCTACTGTGGAAGTGCAGGTTGTTAATAACCAGCCGATTACAGCCCAACGTGGAATGATCTCCGAACATAACAATTCATTGGTGGGATGAATCACGCCTACTATAAACCTTATCATATCGCATCGGAGACTTTGCGATTCAAGAGTAGCTAAATACTGTCTTTGAAACCAGTCTTGGTAACGTTTGTGATTACCGAAACGCACTTGTGATGTTAAAAACACTAACTTGCGCTCCATATCAGGCGTCAGTCGTGACTGTAGATACCTCCTGGAAGTTCTTGTTTGCAGAAGCTGCAAAACCCCCGTAAATGAAGGCGAAAGGCATTTTGGATTCATCAGGATATCTTTCCAAAGTTGTTCAAACTCTGGTATCCTTGCTATATTCTGTAGGAGTCTTACGAGATCTCTTCCGATCACCATACACTCACTAAATCTTTCCCGTAACAAACTAATAATAAAATTTACTTCTTTCTGTCTTAAACTAGTAAAATAAGGCGCATTATGATCCTCTATTAGCCGCAAATAAGTGTAAACCACCGTAGGTAACAACACCGGCGACTTCTCTAACCATCCCCTATATTCAATAAAAATATCCAATAACGTTTCTATTAATAACAGGTTTTTTGAGGACACATCACCGCCGGCCGCATGTCGCATCAAGTTCATACACAAATTGTCCACATTGCTAACCGCGTTCTTAATCATCTCTTTCACCAGCCATAACAGTTGCGACTTGGCCACTTCATTGAACCGTAAATACCTGTCCAACACCAACTGGGATAAGTGGGCCAAAATAAGCCCCAAACCATCTCGCGTTATCAACGTCAAGTCACGATAGCACTTCGCCGCATTTTGAGGCTCCGTTAGAATCGTAACCAACAGTCCGAACGAGACGTCTTCGTAGCCTTTTTCTTTCAGCAGGGCATTGTTAAGCACATCGTGGGAATCCTTATCGCTCAGACCAGACGTCAGGCTTTGAAGGAACTGATAGTTTCTTTCCAATTTCTTAAACAAACAAACATTTTAATTAATAAATGAGCGATAGCTTGAAACATTCCTAAGTAACAAATGACTGAAACTAGGTTCTGTTTACTGTAAGAATACTAGGTTAGTATGAGTATCATAATCAGTACAAACAACTGACTTATGTAAATAGTATTTGTAATAGTAGGTATTTGAATATTTACTTAGAAAAAATGGTTAACCAAAGTTCGTTTGGAATGGTAACTAGTTAATCTAATTGAATAAATCAAACCTACCACTACTGGTCATTTTGCCGTTTTCAAACATTTGTACAACTTTTATATATTTAAACCTTCCCTATCAAACTAGGCACTATAATAGGCACCTTCATATTTAAGGGAAGTTTCCTATAACATTTAGATATGCTAAAATACTAAGTAACAAATTAAAGAGATAACATAACATGAAAGAGATATGAAAAGACTGCAGTTTCTCTGTTCATTGATCACCGCAAAGTTGAACAGATAAGAAAGTGCACAGAAGCCAAAGCATTTAGAGTGGACTAAGTGGGAACTAAATGTAACAAAACTAGATTGCACTGCTATATGCTCGCGGTGCATATCAGGCTAAAAATTTAGATATCTCACATTTATGGAATAATTATTTTTTTCTAAAACCATGAGCAGGAATGTGTTTATTGAAACAATTAAGTTGATGCAAAAGTATTCCGGCTTTATAACAATTGGAGATTTGTGTGCCTTTTTTAAATAATTTTCTCTATTTGTTGCACAATAAAAAAGGCGAAAGGTTGGAAGACGGCAGTCATTTCGCGATCTCAACGAACTTTTCGGCGAGGGAACAATCAGCAAAAGCCAAGTCGAAAGATGGTTCAAAAGGTTAAAAATGGGCGATACGGATATTGCAGATGAAGAAGGAAGAGGACGACCATCAGATTTCGACAGCCAGGCAGTTGCGGCCGTGGAAGAGGATGAAAGCTAAGCGACACGGATATTTCAGATGAAGAAGGCGACCATCGGATTTCGACAGCCAGGCCCTTCTTGCGGCCGTGGAAGAGGATGAAAGCTGGGCGACACGGATATTCTCTTCTTTTTCTTTACGTGCCATGTTCTTCGAGGACGTCGGCGATCATCATAGTGATGTTTATTTTATCAGCACCGGTACGAAACAGACTAGTAGAACTGACACCATACCACTCTCTCAGGTTTTTCAGCCAAGACGTGCATTTTCTTCCTGGACCTCTTCTACCTTGGATTTTGCCTTGCCTGATATTCTGCAAGATACGGTACTTTTTCCCTCTCATAACTTCTTCTTCTTCTCTTCTTATACTTCGAGAAGACCTTGAGGTCGGTTTATTGCCAAGGCTCAATTCGGTTGGTTATCCTGTGAGGCGGAGCTCCAACTATCCTTCCATCTCTTAGGTGGTCTCCCTGGCGGGCGTCGGCCACCTGGTTTTCCATCTCTCGCGATATATGTTAGTCACTCTTGGTTCATTCTGTCTATGTGGTCACGCCAATATATTCTCCTTTCACTATCTCCTCCATCCTGCATGCCGATCTTATGTCGTTTTTTCTCACCCCATCTCAGTGTCTTCCCTGCGATGGTTCTTGTTTGTTTGAATATTTTTATCTCAGCTGTTCTGAGGATGCTTTTTGTCTTATTCATGTCAGCTCTCGTTTCAATTACATAGGTTAGCACCGGTCTAACACATGATTTTTATATCCGCACTTTACTATCAATGCGCATGTGGTTGTTTTTCCAGATGATATCTCTCAGGCATCCTGAGATTGTTGCAGCTTTATTGACCTGTGATTTTATGTCGTTTATCGGGTTGTTGCTGCTTGATGTGTTCGCTCCTAGGTAACTGAAGCTCATTACCTGTTCTATTGATTTATTGTCTATTACGACTTTACACCTTGCTGGTTCTTTGAAGATCATACATTTTGTTTTATCAATGGAGATTGACATAACCTCTCATAACGTGTTCAAAATATTCCAGCTTGGGTTTTTTGATGGTAAACACGACTTCTAGTTGCTTCTGGAGACGGGCAAGCACGTCGGTGTTTCGTACTCTGTTTACCCATGATATTCGCAGCAGGCGGCGGTAGCACCACATCTCGAACTCTTGCAGTCAGTCACACATTGCCTTTGTTAAAGTCCATCCTTCCATTCCATAGTACAAAATTGGAAATACATAGCACCGTAGTAATCGAATACGCAGAGGAATTGACGAGTCTCGGGAAGTAAGAACCTTCTTCATATTGATAAATGTTGCTCTAGCCTGCTCGATGCGGGACCTTATTTCTTGCTTGTAATCCCACTCACTGCTCAACAAGCATCCCAGATATCTAAAGTTCGAGACTTGCTGAATCTGTTGGTTGCCTGTACTCAGGTTTGCTAGAAGCTCTCCATTTTTGCTAATAACCATAGCTTTCGTCTTGCTTTTTTCGCTTTTAGCCGCAACCCTATCCAGTAGGGTCTGCAAATCATCAGCACTTTCTGCCAGCAGAACACGGATATTGCAGATGAAAAAGGAAGAGGACGACCATCTGATTTCGACAACCAGGCCTTTCTCGCGGCCGTGGAAGAGGACGAAAGCTGGGCGACACAGATATTGCAGATGAAGAAGGAAGAGGACGACCATCGGATTTCGATGGACAGGCCTTTCTTGCGACCGTGGAAGAGGATGAAAGTTGGGCGACACGGATATTGCAGATGAAGAAGGAAGAGGACGACCATCGGATTTCGACGCACAGGTCCTTCTAGCGGCCGTGGAAGAGGACGAAAGCCTAACCGCACAAATGCAATCCCACGATTTCAATGTCCATCAATCCACGATCGTTCGTCGTCTCAAAGAGCTCGGAAGGGTGTGGAAATGGGTTGGATGGGTTTCCCACGAATTTTCCAACAAAGCCGAAGGCCTCTTTTTACCGATTTGTTGCAAAGGGATGAGAAAGCTCGGTTTCTAAAGAATCTCCCCACGGGCGATGAATCATCATCATGAAAGAAGGTTTGCGTAGCGTCGGGTGCTTCTCCAAAAGGAATACATAACAAAATACAACAAAACATATCCACTGTAAGAAGGCTATGCGGTGTGTATGGTGGGACAGAACTGGAATCATCCACTGGGAAATCATCTCAAATGGCATTTGTTGTTGGTGAAGTGACGACTATGAGCGTTAAAAGTGGAGGTTTCTGAACAAAAATGGCAAGCGCCAGCTCAACATTAACACTGACGCATTCACGCTGCATTCTAGGTGAAACGACCACAAAAAATAACCATATCGTCCTACCACCACGATAATGGCCATTCTCTTGTTGAACGTCGTATCGTCGCATCGATCGCCAATAAGGGATGGGAGATGCTCCCACATCCGTCATATTCACCGACAAGCTCCCACAGACTATCACGTCAATCGCTCGTTGAAAAATTGACAAACAAACAAAATTTACGACGATTTGGATGATTTAGTAACCGATGTAAAAACATGAGGTACGCCGACGACACGGTCGTCATTGCAAATACCCAAGCTGAACTATAGAAAATGATAGATGACGTGGTGCACCATAGTGAAAGGGCAGGGTTATTATAAGACAAAAACCATGATCTGCACAAAATAAACCTACAAGCGTTTCCATAACCATCAACGGAGAATCCATACAGCAGGTTGCCAACTTTAAATATTTAGGCGCCTTAGTCAACCAACACTGTGACATGACGAAAGAAATAAAGTCGAGAATAGAACAAGCCGCACTGAGAGAAAATTAAAAGAAATGAACTCCGCATTCACCGCAAATCTACGACTGCAAAACGCATGGGTCTACAGATAAACATAGACAAAACCAAGGCCATGGCATCTGAACCAAACAACATAGCCAGGAATAACAGCAGCCACTCACCTTAGACGATAACAACTTTGAGTATGTAGACGAATCTGTGTACTTAGGCTGCCAGTCACCAGTGATAACAATACGACGGCGGAAGTGAAGAGAATGATAGTAATAGCAAATAAGTGTTACTGCGGTCTACATAAGCATCTAAAGAGTAGGCTACTAAGCCGAAAAACCAAAACTACTCATACACAGAACACTTATCCTGCAGGTCCTCACATATGGATCAGACACATGGGCGATATCAAAAGCCGATGAAAACCTACTACTAACATTTGAACGTAGGATTCTAAGAACGATATTTGAACCCACATGCGAGGACGCATTCTGTCGAAGAAGTTACAACCATGAAATCTACCACATGTACCGCGATATAGACAATGGAAGAAACGTGGTACACCGCATAAAAGTGGGAAGATTAAGGTAGGTTTTTCTGGGTGGGTGGGTGTCTGGGCATTTAATAAGAGCACCGGAAACGTACCCTCCGACGCGCATACTAACGGCCCAACCTGAGGTAAGAAGACGCAAACTCCGCTGGCGAGACGGAGTAGACGAGGATGCCAAGAAAATGGGCGCAACAAACTGGTGCACAGAATATGGAAGAATGGCGGACAAGAATAAGGGAGGTCGAGGCTCTCTCAAGGCTGTGGGACCAATGATGATGATAGAACAAGCCCGCAGAACATTTATAACCATGTGAAATTTCTTTATTAGAGCTGATCTATGGCGATATATGCTAGTCTCTCTTGGTTCATTCTGTCTATGTGGTCACGTCAATATCTTCTCATTTCCCTCCCCTCTCACTATCTTATCCACCCTGCATGCCGCTCTTATGTCGTTTTTTCTCACCCTATCTCTAAGTGTCTTTCTTGCGTTGGTTCTTGTTTGTTTGAATGTTTATATCTCCGCTGTTCTGAGGATGCTTTTTGCCTTATTCATGTCAGCTCTCGTTTCAATACCATAGGTTAGCACCGGTCTAGCACAGGATTTATATATCCGCACTTTACTATCAATGCGCATGTGGTTGTTTTTCCAGATGATATCTCTCAGGAATCCTGAGATTGTTGCGGCTTTGTTAACCTGTGATTTTATGTCGTTTATCGGGTTGTTGCTGCTTGATGTGTCCGCTCCTAGGTAACGGAAGCTCATTACCTGTTCTATTGATTTATTGTCTATTACGACTTTACACCTTGCTGGTTCTTTGAAGAAGATCATACATTTTGTTTTATCAATGGAGATTGACATAACCTCTCCCAACGTGTTCAAAATATTCCAAAAACCAAAACTACTCATACACAGAACACTTATCCTGCAGGTCCTCACATATGGATCAGACACATGGGCGATATCAAAAGCCGATGAAAACCTACTACTAACATTTGAACGTAGGATTCTAAGAACGATATTTGAACCCACATGCGAGGACGCATTCTGTCGAAGAAGTTACAACCATGAAATCTACCACATGTACCGCGATATAGACAATGGAAGAAACGTGGTACACCGCATAAAAGTGGGAAGATTAAGGTAGGTTTTTCTGGGTGGGTGGGTGTCTGGGCATTTAATAAGAGCACCGGAAACGTACCCTCCGACGCGCATACTAACGGCCCAACCTGAGGTAAGAAGACGCAAACTCCGCTGGCGAGACGGAGTAGACGAGGATGCCAAGAAAATGGGCGCAACAAACTGGTGCACAGAATATGGAAGAATGGCGGACAAGAATAAGGGAGGTCGAGGCTCTCTCAAGGCTGTGGGACCAATGATGATGATAGAACAAGCCCGCAGAACATTTATAACCATGTGAAATTTCTTTATTAGAGCTGATCTATGGCGATATATGCTAGTCTCTCTTGGTTCATTCTGTCTATGTGGTCACGTCAATATCTTCTCATTTCCCTCCCCTCTCACTATCTTATCCACCCTGCATGCCGCTCTTATGTCGTTTTTTCTCACCCTATCTCTAAGTGTCTTTCTTGCGTTGGTTCTTGTTTGTTTGAATGTTTATATCTCCGCTGTTCTGAGGATGCTTTTTGCCTTATTCATGTCAGCTCTCGTTTCAATACCATAGGTTAGCACCGGTCTAGCACAGGATTTATATATCCGCACTTTACTATCAATGCGCATGTGGTTGTTTTTCCAGATGATATCTCTCAGGAATCCTGAGATTGTTGCGGCTTTGTTAACCTGTGATTTTATGTCGTTTATCGGGTTGTTGCTGCTTGATGTGTCCGCTCCTAGGTAACGGAAGCTCATTACCTGTTCTATTGATTTATTGTCTATTACGACTTTACACCTTGCTGGTTCTTTGAAGAAGATCATACATTTTGTTTTATCAATGGAGATTGACATAACCTCTCCCAACGTGTTCAAAATATTCCAAAAACCAAAACTACTCATACACAGAACACTTATCCTGCAGGTCCTCACATATGGATCAGACACATGGGCGATATCAAAAGCCGATGAAAACCTACTACTAACATTTGAACGTAGGATTCTAAGAACGATATTTGAACCCACATGCGAGGACGCATTCTGTCGAAGAAGTTACAACCATGAAATCTACCACATGTACCGCGATATAGACAATGGAAGAAACGTGGTACACCGCATAAAAGTGGGAAGATTAAGGTAGGTTTTTCTGGGTGGGTGGGTGTCTGGGCATTTAATAAGAGCACCGGAAACGTACCCTCCGACGCGCATACTAACGGCCCAACCTGAGGTAAGAAGACGCAAACTCCGCTGGCGAGACGGAGTAGACGAGGATGCCAAGAAAATGGGCGCAACAAACTGGTGCACAGAATATGGAAGAATGGCGGACAAGAATAAGGGAGGTCGAGGCTCTCTCAAGGCTGTGGGACCAATGATGATGATAGAACAAGCCCGCAGAACATTTATAACCATGTGAAATTTCTTTATTAGAGCTGATCTAAGTCTGGAAATGAGGGTCCGCATGTTGAGATGTTAGTGTTTCCAGTCTTTCTGCACGGATGCGAAAGCTGAACTATAAACTCCGCTATGGAAAAAAAGATCGAAATGTTTGATGTACAGGATGTCAGGATATACAGGCATACTGATAATATATTGGGTACAAAGAGTGCCTAACGGCTCGCGTACAAATAATCCGTCATCGGCCGAAGTTTGCTCGGGCTACGACGGCCGAACTCTGACGATTGAATCAAACACTTGTAAGTAAGTAATAAAGAAAAAAGTAAGTAATAAAGAGAGCGCGTACACAAACACGACCGTCATCGTCCGATTACAGCCCAAAACGGCCGATCAACCGTCGAGTCCGAACTTGTTAGAGATTTCTCGCCAGTCAGAAGGCGTCTGCAGTGCAAATTGAATGAATTTATAGTTAAATTCTGTTGTTATTAAAATTAAAAACCTACCTAAACCACTATGGATATTGAAAATTTAATTAGTTGTGTTTATAATAGACCAACCCCGTGGGATAAACATTCAAAAAATTACAATAATCGAGATTTTTCTTAACGGTTATGGGCTGACAACCCATGTTGCAACATGCAGTGTAAGCACTTACACGTCCGAGTTACTCGTCCGGGTAGTTCTGTCCGCCATCAGCCGACAAAATCGGTTTTGGTGTACGCGAGCCGTAACGCTGATGTACTTACCCGTATTAAAAGTCAACAGAACTACTTTATGCTATGGTGAGAAGAAAGGCCGAATACGTGAGGCACATCATGAGAGGGAAGCGTTACGAACTCCTACGATTAATTATTGAGGGGAAAATACATGGAAAGAGGTCGATTGGTAGACGACAGAACTCATGGCTGAAAGACCTAAGCCGTTAATTCAACTGTCCACGACCACTGATGTCTTTCGAGTATCCGTGCCAAGAACGATAATAGTCAATTGGATCGCCAACCTTCGGAAGGAGAGGGCGTGAGAAAAAGAAGTAACTGATGACAAAGCGTGGATTGTATTTAAGAACCGTGCCTTCTTTGCCCACAGGATCGACCGTCTGCCAAGAAAATGGGAAGCAGTTCTTGAAATAGATGATGACTACGCTCCGGAACAATCATTAAACTATCTATTTGTTAAATAGGTATTTACGTATTAACGCCACCGCAGCGAGAGATCGCGCTACCGCGCGATATGTGGTCTGAATTTATCTCCTCTAATATAAACTAATCTAGCCCTTATCCAATATTTTTTCTAATTTCAGATAGTGAGGTCGCGCTGCCGCGATATGTGGTCTGGATTTATCTGCTCCATTATAACCTAATCTAACTACCCATTTTGTTCAAATCTGTAGCTGCGGTGGCGTTAGTACGTAAGTACAGTTAAATATTAGTATCGTTTTTGTTGAATAAATTTTGTGGAAAGTCGTAATAATTATGCAACAACCTAAAGTTTAAACGAATTGATGAAAGCGAAAGATGCCTGCGTTCACAAACCAATAAATGTGTGATGACGATATCTAAAATATTGGATCGATTTTATTGAGCAGCCGAAATTGTTGTTGGATACATTACTGTTGATGAGCAGTTGCTTCCGTCTAAGACTAGGTGTAGATTTACATACTACAAGCCAAACAAACCAAATAAGTTTGGAATCAAATTCTGGTTAGCATCATCAATAGCACGTATGTAGTAATAACAAGTTGACGATTTTATCTGCGTTTAATTATAATCACTATAACGTTTCTGGACCGAATAGGTCATAAGTGTTGGTAGCTTTAGTTTAAAAAAAAAACCACGCTAAGTGAATGAATTTCGCAGTTTTATTATCACAGCAAAATGCGCAAAAACTGCAAAATTGCGGTGAATTATTTATTTTAAGTTTTAATTTCCATAAAATACATTAACTATTTACGCTATTATGACGTGCTATGCGCGTCAAAAAACCTGCCTTTCAAAATAGAAAGAGCGATTAGTGAAGACGTTTGTTTATTTTAATGACACAATTAAAGAATCCGACTTTAAAATCGAATTTACTCGATATTATTGAATAATTCGTTAGATTATGCACAGCTACTAAAAGTATTAGTTAATAGGCTTATTAAATTTCGTGTTTGTCGACGGATTATGTCGAGTTCGCAAATCTATTATCGATTATTAATGATGAATAACTGAGTTTATTGAAAAATAATTTTAACGAAATACGAGTTCAAACAAAGTTACTTTGTAGATTCCCATTTGTGAAAAGATTACATATGTTTATGAATAACTGTAATACTAGAACAAGCAGTTAAGGAAACATTCTACTTCTTTTGTTTACATGGAGTATAATGTTTATTTGCCAATTTTCCAGTGTTTATTAAAAAATGTTTTTCAAAAAACTAATAACCTCCTTAACTTATATTAACGTATTAGGTAGAACGATAATATAGACGAAAACAAAGAATTTAATAGAGAAGCTTTCATTGGCTAGATAAATTACTTCTTAGCTAGAAAGACTAATTGAAGAATACCCGTCTTCTTAGCTAGCGATATTACTTCTTAGTTAGACCAACTAGTGGATGTCAATTAATTGCCATTTCAATACACGTTATTACTTCTTTGCTAGAAAGACTAGTGGAGTCAACTTCAATGCTCCGTTTTACATTTGGGGTATTTCGCTTGAAGCTGAACATAGCTGAAGCTGTCAGATTCTTGATTTTGTTCATATTTGGATAAATTGTACTTTTAGAGCAGAAGGACCTCGTGGCCGATAGCCCTTTTGTATAAAGTATACAATAAATATATTCTCATTCTCTTGTACTTCTATATGACCTTTTTTCATTCAGGGTGGGCAGCCCGGATGGTTAGTGAAAACCGCCCTAGTTGTTGCCAGCATACATTAATTATCGCAAGGTGCGGAAGCCACATTATTCTATTTTGGATCGAGAGTTCGCGCTGCAACTATTTATCTGTCGCTTCGCGGTGGGCAACCTAATCTAACCTGGGTTAAACCAACGGTACTTGCCAAATTATCCTAATTTGGATCGAGAGTTCGCGGTATGTAGTCGTGATTTATCTGCCGTTTCGCGGTGTGCAACCTAATCTAGCCTGGGTTAAACCAATGGGCCTTGCCACATTATCCTATTTTGGATTCAGAGCGGCGCCGCGGCACCGGTTAAGCTAAAAGTTCAACCGCATCTTACGATAATTAATGAATGCTGCTGTTGCCTCCCCGACCGGGAATCAAATCCGGGTCTCCCGTTTGCCTACCGAGGAGAAAAATTCTATATGATCTGAATGAATGTATATCATTTTTTTTATGAAGCCTAGTTGCCAATTTATAAACCTTTAAACAATTGACGAAATTTGCGGCATAGATTTTTGAAATAAGTAAATTAATTATCAACACAATGGAAAATATGACCTTTATTTAAAACAGCTTAAAGTATTAAAGGTTACTTTTTCGATTACATAAAATAAATCAGATTTAATTATGACTTAATTTAATTATTATTTAATTATTGCAACACGTTTGTGTGTGTTTTTTTAGTTCATTGCCTTGCGTATATTTTTACATTAATCGGCAATGAACGTAACAAATAACAACTTAAAACAAATACAATAATTATTAAAATTCCGAAAGCAATAATCACAAAGTCTGATTGATTTGTTATATGAACACAAACATAAATATTTCTTGTTCTTGCCTGGCAGAATACTGTTTAAAAATATAAAATATGCAAAATTTTTATCATATCCTTTAAACTTTTCAGCACAAAAAATAAATTAAAAGTTAAATTTATGATTCAATAAAAGCCGGAAATAAATTCAAAGGAGTAATTGTTATAATTCAAAGGAGCTGCTCGAAAACTTCAAAGAAGTTCATATCAAAATGCAAACTAGTTCAAATGTATATTTTACGAATTTCCGAAAAAGTTAATTTCGAGCAATCGTGGAAACTTTGAGTTATAGAGAATAATTTTAGAGCTTTCCACCGCGTTATTCAGGTTCCTACTTCATTACTGCTGAATTACCCGTAATAGTTCTTTATATAATATTTCTGACATTTGTTCGGATAAAACTGAAGACTGAAGAGAGTTTCTGCAAATAAATGAAGAAATATTATCATTATCAATTTTTTTTTTTTACCCGCGGACAGGCCAACAAGGACCACGCAAATATCATTTCTTTGTAGGTCTAGTTTCCTTCTTTCTCTTCCAGAAGTCTTTCATCCTGGTCGACTGCGCAGCTCTTCTTTCAGCAGTCGACTCTCCTCTGTTGAGATTCCTCTTCTCCCCGACAAGAATTTTGAGGTCAAAAATTCTTTTTCTGTACTCTATTCGGTTTAGACAATCTTCTTCAGTAATTTTGAATTGTTGAAGTTCTTCCTTCATTTGTTTTAGATAGCCCCCTTGCCCTTTATAGTTCCAGATTTTATCAAAAATCTGTTTATTTAACCTTGAGCAATCTATGCGGACCATATGTCCGCAGAACTGAAGTCGCCGTTTTCTGATCATTACTTCCAGGTTGTCAATTTTACTATAAATTTCGGCATTGGATCTCAATCTATAACCTTCCTGTGTTTTCCTAGGTCCATAAATCCTTCTTAAAATTCTTCTTTCTATCTTCAGCAAATTCTCCATTCCGGTTATATTTGTAGTTTCCATGCCGTACAAGATGACAGGTCTAACAGCTGTATTAAAATGTCGTAATTTTGCATTGATAGACAAGTTCTTTTTATTGTAAATTAATATAAATTTAATATTTCCCTTTTTTGTTCTCAATTGCCAATTTATCTGTCCCATTGCTACTAATTATTTCTCCAAGATATTTAAATCGGTCAGTGACCCTAATGCTCCCATAATTTGTTTTTATCATTTTCTTAGTATATTTCTGATCACTTGTCATCATCTCTGTTTTTACAAACGAAATCTGTAAGCCCGCTTTTTCTGCAGCGAATTGATCTACTGATCAATTTGGTTAATAGCTTCTTGTTCTGATTCAGCAAACAGCGCTATGTCGTCAGCAAATGCTAAACCTTTGAGGTTCTGATTCTTTATACCAATTTTAGCACTTGAATCGTTCTTCTCCCAAAACGTTCTCATGACTTTATCCAAGAGCAAATTGAAAAGCAGTGGTGATAGACTGCCCCATTGTCTTAGCCCTGTTTTAACCTCGAAGGGCTCGCTCACTTCACTTAAAAATTTTACTCTGGAAATCGTATTAGTTAATGTAAGTTTTATTAAATTTATAGTTTTTTGATCAACTTTGGTATTCCTTCGATGTGTCAAAAACAGTATCCCTATCCACTGAATCATACGCTCTCTGAAAATCAACGAATGAGATAAAGATATTCTTTGGCCTGTTGTTGTAATATTTTAATATCCATTTTAAACTAAGAATTTGTTCTGCACACGATCTATTCTTTCTGAAACCCCCTTGGAACTCACCAAGCTGTGATTCGATATGTGGTTCAAGTCTGTTTAGAAGTAATTTTGCAAATATTTTATATGTGACAGACAACAATGAGATCCCCCTATAACTATTGACATCAATTTTTGAACCTTTTTTATGTATTGGATGAATTAAGGCGATTAACCAGTCTTCTGGAATTGCTTCCTCAATCCAAATTTTCTGAAATAGATTTGTCGTCGCTATTAAAAATTCATCATCTACAAGTTTCCATATCTCTGCAATTATCCCATCCTCGCCAGAGGCTTTATTATTTTTAAGTGAGTTGATAATACCTTTAATTTCGTTTACATCTGGTGGCGTAGAGTCAGAATTTTGTTTTGTAAATTTAAAACTCAACTTGTCTGTCGGTTTTGGACAGTTTAACAACTTCTCAAAATATGCAGCCAGGATATCACAATTTTCCTTGTTGTTTAATGCAAGCGTACCATCTTCCCTTTTGAAGTTTAAACTCGGCGTTGAATATCCAGTGATTCATTCTTAAATGCTCTATAAAATAATCGTGTGCCATTTTTCTTAAAATTGTCGTCCATTTCCGTTATTTGGTACTTCATATATTTTCTTCGAATCGTCCTTAAAGTCTGGTGGGCCATTTTCCTTAATCTTTGTACTTCCTCTAAATTTTCTGGAGTCTTGCTCCCGTTCCACTTGTGCCAAGCATTATCAATATTATAATGGTTTTCAACTGTTTTCTTTAGACCAGACTAGACAGACAAAACCAGACTAGACAGATGCGACTAGACAGACAAGACTGGACAGACACGACTAAACCCCATATTCCACCTTGGCCTTTCTAGTATGCGCCACCCCGGTATCGCATATTTTGCATTCATTCAGGGTGGGCAGCCCGGACGGTTAGTGAAAACCGCACTAGTTGTTGTCTCCCTGACCAGGAAGGACAGACACGACTAGACAGACAAAACTAGACAAACCAGATTAGACAGACAAGACAAAACAGATAAGACTAGATAGACAAGACTAGACAGTCAAGATTAGACAGACAATACTAGACAGACAAGACTAGATAGACAAGATTAGACAGACAGGACTATACAGACAAGACTCTCACTAAAAGTGGTTCGAGGGACGATCTCACTAAACCCCCTAATAAACTTTGGCTTTTAGTATGCGCCACCCCGGTATCGCATATTTTGCATTCATTCAGGGTGGGCAGCCCGGACGGTTAGTGAAAACCGCCCTAGTTGTCGCCTACACCGACCAGGATTCGAACCCGGGTCTCCCGCATTGAAAGGCGGGTATGTTGTCAACTACACTACCGAGGAGGACAGACAGACAGACAAGACTAGACAGGCAAGAAGACGGCGTCAAAAACTAATAGAGCGATGGCAAGAGAGGTGGGATTCGACCACAACCGATCGGTGGACACACCGTCTAATACCATATATGAGCATGTGGTGCGAGAGAACACATGGCGAAGTGAGTTTTGAACTCATTCAAGCTCTCACCGCACATGGATGTTTCATGGCGTATTTGGAAAAAATAAACAGAAGCGAAACCGCGACTTGCTATGCAGACATCCCAACAACGATACATACCACACAGTTTTTAAATGTCCCAGCACCGAACAGGTAAGCAATCAATTAGAGAAAAAATTGGAAGAGAAAATAAACGTTGAAAGACTCGTTCCAGCTATGCAATGAAAATGCTATGGAATGAAAATAACTGGGTGTATGTAGCGGCCTATATACGGCACGTCATAGAGAAGAAACAAGCAGCAGAGGAGAAACATCAAACAACCAAAAACCGTCCCCTGAACCCCTAATCTCAAGAGAGGACGGGGAAGTAAGGAAACGGCAACATATGACGCCACTCAGAAGTAATGCGTGAGCGGTTTCGGTGTGGGCAATCTATTCAGGTTGGGCCACTTGTCAAGCAAGCTTGCTATGTCTCCCATAAAAAATACAAGACTAGACAGACAAAACTAGATTTCCTCCTCGGTAGTATAGCGGACAACATACCCGCCTGACAAGCGGGAGACCGGGGTCCGATCCCGCAATCAAAACTAATTGGATGCGAAATAGATTGATAAGAAATTTTCCATAAAAATATTTATGAAAATTCGATTTAATTAATATTATTTAATTAAAATTCGATTTAATTAATATTTAGTTAATATCTTAATGTGTCTTTAGTTTTTAATAATTTTCCCAAATTATCTGCGATTAGCACGAAATTTAACAGAAACATTTAACAATATACAAATAAATAAACTGGAAAGTTTAAACAAATTCGGTCGATAAACTTGTGAGAAAATCGAGATAAATTTTTGAGTCTCTCAAAAATTGATCGAACCGTTTTATAGAAAATTTGAGAGGTTTATTCTCCTTACAACCACAAGAATCGTACATAGTTTTAATCTGCATTTAATTTAAAATATTCTAGGAAAAGGTTGGGTATTTGAATCATTTTTTTTTCGTCATAAATCGAAAGCTCATATATAAGTTTTATGACAAAACTCTTTTTTGTTTTATTTTTTTCGTTGTAATTAAAAAGTTATAACAAATTGAAAATATATTTTTAAACTTGGTACCGAAAACGCACAAATGTACCGTTGTGACGTAAAATATGTATTTCTACCAGCTCCTGACTTTGTTGATACAGTAGTTGTAGTAGACATGTCAAATATGTCAAATATTAAAAGTCAAATATTAAAAGTTATCGTGCTTGTTTCGTACCATCGTGTAGGAGTAGGTACTATAAAAAGAACTCAAAAAATGTTTTTAAATGTACCACATTGTTAAACGTCGAAACCAATGGTTTTAAACAGTGCGCCGACAAAATTCTAAAACGACGATTTTATAAAGAATGTTTATGTTTGAATGTTAGAATGAAGTTTCACCCTTTCGACTACACAAACAAATTATTGCGCGTTTGGAGTCACGTGATTATTTTCAAAATTTTATCACTTTTAAATTGTTTATAATTAATTGAACATTTTTTTTTTAACTTTTTCGCATCGCACATCCAAATTAGTTATAATAAGGTTTTAAAATACATTTAAAAAAATCGATAATTTTTTTTATTCAACAACCCAATTTAGATTTATTTTGGAAAAATTTTCAGACAAAAATCCTAAAGTAAAGTAATAAATTAGTAAAGTATGCTAAAGTATGCTATATTGAGCGAAATTTAGTAACATAATTTGCCTACAACAAGCAATAACTTTGACACACGCATTCGATTGCATTACACCTTATTAACACCTAACCACCTGACATAGCTCTCAGACCCCTAAATAGCAGTAATTTTATCACGTATGGCAGGTGGGTTAATATCTTTAACTTAATATTAAATTATACTAATTAAATTATATTAATTATATTAAACTTATTGTACACAAAATAATCAATATTTGGTAAACTTAGCTGATTTAAATTAATTAGACTGATATGCTACGAGTGATACTGATATGCTACGAGGAAAATTTCACAACATCACGTGAATAAAGGCGTATGTTACCCACGAAGAACGGGAGGAACAAGAAAAAGACCGATTCTATACCAACCTAGAACGGGTGACCGAGCAAAAGAGTGGCGGCTCATGACAATAGAATTATGTTATTAGACTTCAACGCAAAGGGTGGAAAAGAACAAGAATACATCCACACGATAGGCAAACTTTGTTGTTGGCAAAATTTTCTCTTTGATAAACTTTGCAAGTGCGAAAAGCATGGTAGTACGATGTACCGACTCAAAAACATCCACAAACAAACATGAACATCACTAAGAGCGAGAGTACGAAACCAGATAGACCATATCTTAATAACGGCAAGAAACGCATCGTCTATACTGGATGTCAGGGACTATAGGGGAGCAGACATCGGGTAGCACACAACCTTGTGAAGGCAAGATTTAGATGGAGACTCGCCAATGCGACTAAAGGACAATAACCACGAGCCATAAAGCTAAATGCCGCACACCTGAAAGACAACGCTAATGCGGAATCGGGTGACGGTGGATAGATATCTAGAACAGACCAGAGAAACCCCAACCATAGACCAGGAGCAAGATATAGACACCAAATGGGGTAAAATAAAGGATAGCCTAACAAAAGCGGCGGATGAGTCAATAGGTTTCATAAGACCCACCAGACATAAATCGTGGTACGACGAAGACGAATTCTTCATAAAAGATAGCATGTAAAGAGGGAAGGCAAAAAGAGAGAGCTATCTGCAACGGAGAACAAGAGCGAAAGAATTAGCGTTCCAGCGAGCAAGAAAAGTAGCAGAAAGCATATGTAGGGAGAAAAAGCGAAGATACTTGAGGCAAAGAATAAACGAAATAGCGGAGAGTAACCAACAGAACAAGGTCAGAAACTTCTTCCGAGAGGTCAACTTGGAACGCAGATCATCCCAACCCTGATCAACGACAAAACGCTCAGAATAAGGGTTTTCAGAACCCTTAAGAAGGGAAAGAAAGGTTGTTTGAATCCAACAAACATTCTACAAATATGGGCGAAATATTTTGAAGCTAAACTAACCAAGGAGATCGGAAAAACATCAACGGAAGCCAATATACACAGCAGATCCCAGCGAACCAGAAATTACAAGAGAAGTGGAAAAAGCGATTGATAAGCTGAAAAATAACAAAGCAGCAGGCACAGATAATATCCCAAACGAACACTATACAGTAGGGACTGAGAAATTAATAACAGAAATATAACAACTGAAGGGTGCAGGCAAGAACAGGGAATGTCACATTTTTTTGTTTTGCACTGGTAACAAATCTATGTCTATAGTAATTGCATATCAAATTACTAGTTTTTACAAATACCCAACAAATGTCGCTATGAATACGTGTTTATATATGCCCAAAGCGAAAAGAACTGCGAGTGTCCATGACATACTACTGGTAAAGAAGGAGGATAGTCCAAAAATTGACAATTGTGAACTGGTGATTTTGAAGTTAAGAGTTCTTTGACATTGCTTCCTTTATTTACATTGTTTGTTTGCGTTGCAATTTTAATTTAAAATTTGTAAACAATAATCTATCTAATCAATATATCTATATAATCAAACAATAATCTATATAATCAATAATCAATATATTGTAAAAAGAATTTACGATTTAATGTGTCAGTGTACAAGATGTTTTCTGTTTAAACAATGTGTAAACAATGTTTTCTGACTCAGTTTTTTGACAATTTTGATGTTTTTTCCATTTTATTGGTATGAACTGCTTAAAAGTTTAAGGAAAAAACCGTCACCTTTCAACGTTATTGAAATTACTCCAGGAGAAGTCGTAAGAGAATAGTCGAAATTTCGCACAGGAAAATTCATGAAGAAATGTAAGATCCCAATTCAAAAGCAAACGGAAGTAATGGTTTCCAAAGTAATTGTTTCCAAAGAACAAGGTACTGCATAGAGAACATTACTTGGGAGATTGGGAAAAAACCAAAATTCTGTAATTGTTGTAATTGTCTGTAAAGTAATTGTTGTAATCCTGTCACTAACATTGAGTCCGAACTTTCAGATTTTGCATATAAAAAGTTGAAATTTTGGACCCAAAAGTGAAGTAAAATACAGAGATTTGATGAGTTTGATGCCATTTTGTGCAAGAGAACACCATTATTTTATGAAACACTAAAATATGATTCAAAAACCAAAGGTGCTGATGACTAAATTTGACATTTCTTGTTTTTCTTTGTAACTCCAAGGATATTCCTTGTTTTGTACTTTTTGTAAGATGGTTGTCAATAACTGAAAACTCTTATTTTAACATAAATATGCTTAATAATAAGTCATTGTTATTTCTAAGTAAAAGTTACTGCATACTTTGATCTCAATAAAAAGATTATAACTTCAAAACTTTAAATTGCTTTTTTCTCAGAATCTATTCATAAGGACATTCCCTGTTCTTTGTCTGTACCCTTCAACTAATCCTACAAATTTAGAGAAAGGAAAGAATGCCGAAGGAATGGGATACAACGATCCACAACGATGGGATAATACCTATCCACAAAAACGGAGATAGGACAAAATGCGAAAACTACAGTGGAATATCGCTTCTAATACAGCATACAAAATCCTTTCGAACGTCCTACTGAGCAGATTTATCCCACATACTGAAGGGGCACTGGGAGACTACCAGTGCGGATTCAAACCCAACAGATTGACGAATTCGAAAAATTCTTGAAAAGTGCTGGGAGTATGATGTGCCAGTGTACCAATTGTATCGATTTAAACAGGCATATGATTCCGTGCAACGAAACACCCTCTGGTATGTCCTACAACACCTTGGCATACCACCAAAACTCCGGAGAATGATTGAGGTCACCACCCAAAAAAAATTGGAGGGGCGCAAACGACACAAGTCAACATAACAGGATTTCCACATGGCGACGGTCTATCACCAATCCTTTTCAACCAGGCCCTGAAATATACAATAAGAAGTAGCGGAGTATAAACGAAAACCAACTTGATCCGAAAATCGGAATCGATCCAAGAAAATGCGGATAATATCGGTGTACTGGGAAGATGTATGCAAGCGGTGAAAGCAACATTTAACATGTTAGAAGAGGAAGCAATTAATATAGGGCTGAGGGTAAACGAAGGAAAATCGAAAGTAATGGTGACAACAAGGAAATGTAAGAGAAACGGAATATAGCGATACAGGGCAGAAATTTCGAAACAGAAGTTACTTTCAAATACCTTGCACTACCATCGATAAGAAAAACAATATGGAAATGGAAATAAAAAGTAGAATCAACCAGAGCAATAAAACAACAGCCGGCTTTAAATTCCCACTTAAATCCAGTACACTATCATTGACTGCGAAACTTAAACTTTATAAGTCCCTAGTGAGGCCAGTGATAACCTACGGGTGTGAGTGCTGGACGATAACCCAAGACCAAGATCATAAGCTACTTCGAAGAGAAAGAAGAGTTTTGAGAACGATATACGACCCCATATGAATAGCAGATGGGTATAGAATCAGAATGAATTTCGAACTGGAAGAGCTGATAAAGGGGCAAACGATAGTTGGACACATAAAAGTCATGCCAATGAGATGCCAATAACAGAAGCACCAATTAGATCCTACATGCGAGACCAGAGGGCAGAAGACCGGCAGGACGCCCACGATTGAGATGGAGACGATGTGGAGGCAGGGTTAAGAACGCTGGAAATCAACAACTGGAGAAGAATCGGTCCCAGAACAGATCCATGAGGGAACTACAGAAAATGATCTCAAGAGCTGAATTGGAATAGCAAGTTTAGGTTTTTAGTGATTTATTTAGTTTTATTAGCATACGTTTCTTTTTGATTTATATACTATATTAGTTTTATTTATATATGTATTGTTTTATGTATAAAATTTTGGAATCCATTTATAAACCTGTAGAGGTAATAAATATACATAAGTTGTAACAACTGGAGAAGAACCGCAGAGGACAGGAACGATGAATAGTGATGCAAGGCCTGGAGAAGGAGAATATAAACTATATCTACATACTCCTGAATTTCAAAAAGCAAATGTGTTGGGAAAATAAAAATTGTGAATTTTAAGTTCAATTGTAAATATCATAATATAAAGTAAGTTTACTTTATGAAGAATATACTTAAGTTTATTTAAGCTACGTACACACGGTATAGAAAACTAGTTTATAATTCTGCTATACTTTGACTATAGCTGCGTGACAGCTTCGTATAGTTAAACTATTTTTCTTTTTTTCACTTTGGCTTTTTGTATGCGCCCGAACGGTTAATGAAATCCGCCATAGTTGTCGGCTCCCCGACCAGGATTCGAACCCGGGTCTCCCGCATTGAAAGGCGGATATGGTGTCAACTACAATACCGAGGCGGACTCGTATAGTTCAACTATACGAGTTTTGTACTACGAAGTGGTCACACAGATATAGTCAAAATATAGTAGGAGTATACGCTAGTTTTCTATACAGTGTGTATGGAGCAATTCAATATTAATTAATTCAATATTATAATATTGAATCAATTCAATATTATAATATTTATTGTAATAATTTCTAAAACATACTTTCTTTTAATATTGAACATAAAACAACTCTTTACCACATAAAAAAAAAGTATGATGTAATGTTGGTCTGGATTGTATTTAATTTACTAATTAATGCAGCGTACTCTCAATCAAACCTTAAACAAAATTTAATAAAATTCTTTCTTTTTATAACGCTTATATATCTAAAAAAATGTATTTTATAATTCATAAGAAGCGTTATTAAACAAGGAAATTGGCAATTAATAGCCATTTTCTGAAAAAGGAATAATTAATTTAAGAACCGCTTGAATTAATAATACAGTGAGTAGCCCTTAGCTCTCAGTTTAAACCAATTGGCAAACTAGGTTAACCCAATTTGAACTGATTTTATGTGAATCTAATTGATTTAAAATATTTACGCACATAAATAGTGACAGATTGGAGCAATTTTAAATTAATGATTCTAAAAAGAAACCAAAGGCAGATATGATATAAAAACTCTAATTTGTAGTTTGATGACTACATACCTATTCAATAACATTAAACTATTTAGCCTGTAACATTACCTGATTATTTGTTTTCAATAAAAAAGGTTTATGATAAAATCTCGGCAAATGCTAATTTCACAAATAACAAAGTAATTGTAATAATGGATTAATTACGATCGCAAACTCATTAGTATTTACACATATACCACTGCTATTACATTATTTATTTTAAAAGGAATACAAATTATCTATTGAATTTAAAAGCGAATTATAAAAAGTCAATATCAATTTTTAAAGCTTTTAATACAAAAAAATTATGGATTTTAAAATAATTGATTTAAACAAACAGTTTGTTTATAATGACAATAAACAATACGAGTTTTATAATATACCAAAGTGCTTTTATCTACTCCCACACCAAAATTAACACATTAATAAGTAAATTATTGTATGTGAAGGATGTCATTATTACAATCGTGTGTAAAAATATCCAAATCTTGCGTAAAATTGCGATGTAAATCAAATGCAGTTTCATTATTAACCGATTTCAGTTTGTTGTTACTATGGCAACAACTCGCGTCACTAAACAAAAAACATAGACGTAGTGAAAATAAATTTTCTGGCGTAGATTAAAATTGAATTAATTTTTCTTATTATGAATTAAGAACTCTCGGCCTCTTAGTCTGGATTTATCTGGCTCTAATATAACTTAACCTAACCATAACCTAATCTAGATTAAATCTAGGTTAACCTAGAATACATCGACAACAATAGTTTTGTCAAGGAAGCACTGAACGTTCTAAGCTTATTATGTCAGTGATTTGAAGTATTTTATCTGTCAAAATTTTCAATATTATCGGAAACAATTATTGTTTTGTAAATTCAATAGTATTTTAAAATGCCTCGTAGATAAAATAATGTATGATACACATGTGTGAAAGGCGTTTATGCACTCATTCCGATTAAATCACGAGCCGAAGTTCTTCGCAATTTATGCACAAAAAAAAACTTCGCAATTCATACACAAAAAAAAAACTTCGAAATTCATGCGCAAAAGCCCTTCTTCACACACTTGTATCATAAACTGCTATTATAGAGGATAATTTTGGTTTAATAACTGTTAACAATGAAAATTAATCTTCGTATTATGTCATTTAAATAAAAACATAATATATAGTATTTACTTTATATTCATTCTTAAAAAGGATTAAGTCATAATTATATATTTGTTTATTATTATTTAATTATCTTCATAAAATTATTTTAATCAAGCTGTAGTAATAAAATAGATTTAAATGATTAACGAAATGGAAAACAAATATAAAAATAAATATTGAAATTATTAACAATATTTATTCTATAAAGCAAAAATGAAATGGTGTAAAATGTAATGTTTTTTTTTTAAACAATTTTAATTTGCGAGTGAAAGTTGGGCACAAAAGCGATTACCACATCAATTAACATAAACAATAGTAGCGTAATGTTGACGGTAAACAAAATATGTAAATCGACATTTTATTGTTTACTATTTACAAAATAATCTCCGTGAAAATTCCAGTTTGCGATTCGTTATTAAAAGTTAAGGTTTTTGATGACAGCGTTTTTATGGTACAAGGATCAAAGTATAATAATATTTTTATAAATCAATCTTAACACATTAGCTGCACGACCACCAGTTGGGGATTTTGGATAAATATAATTATATCGTTACACAACTTTTTGTGCAGATATATAACTTATCTATAGTTAATGGCTTTATAAAACTTATCTATTGTTATCTATGTATAACTTATTTATAGTTAATGGGTTAAGGGCCGATATATAATAATATATATTTTTTATAAATTCTATTGAGATATCGAAATCACCGAATCAACAGTTATAACTCCGACTAGATCTAGAATAGCTTTGTGTAATAAAGAACTCGAGATTTGAGAAACTTGTTTGTAATTAATTATACAGGGTGATTAAAAAATTTCCATTTTTGTTTTGTGATTAAAAAGAGTAGAGGTTAAGTAGAGGTTCTACAGCAAAAATATGCAAGAAAGTTGGTTCATTTTAAAGATATTCCTACAAATTTTCAATGAAATTTATAGCAACTGTTCGAAAGTTTCTTGCTAATAACTAAATCAATATCATGTTTAGATTCAGCACTGAATCATCGGTAGAACTTTGAGAGAAACTGGGATATAATAGAAAAACTTTTATATATGTATGTCTCTTATATATGTAATTCGGACCACGGCCTAAGTGAGGAGCACTTGTATGTATATCAATCTCTTATTAGAAAAATGTCTGAGAAGTTTTCAGCCAATTGTTTGAGAACATTACCCGTATAGTTACGACCACACATTGCCCCATATTGCCACCCAGACCACACATTGCCACCCTGTACCATACATTGTACAGGGTGAGCAAAACTCGATGTCTCAGCTCTATTATAAGAACACGAAAAACGATAGAAAAAATCTGAAAAGAGGTTCTTAAATGGGATTGAGTAAGGACCATTTTAAGCCAAATTTACATTCTTTTCCAGATTTGGAAACTGGAGTAATGACGTCATCGAATTTTGTTTTACCCGAACCAGACCTATATTTTTGCATATTTGAAAAAGCTAATTTTTCTGAACAAATTTTGAAAAAAATTTGCTATCTTTTCCCGTTAAAAAAATATAAGCAAATTTGTAAAAAGTATTATCAAAAATTCCCGCATTAACCCCCTATTATCTCTAATTCCTATTATCCATAAGAGCTTATGCAACCTCTCGCGCATACTTGTGGAACGCATCATCCACTAATATACGGGACCTAGCAGATTATCGCCGGTTCCGAACCACACTAGTTGCTTATATTCTTTAACGAAAAAGATAGCAAATTTTTTTCTTTACAAAATTTGTTCAGAAAAATTAGCTTTCTCAAATATGCAAAAATATAGGTATTGTTCTGGGAAAACAAAATTTGATGACGAAATTTAGCTAAAAATGGTCCTTACTCAATCCCATTTAAGAACCTCTTTTCAGATTTTTTCTATCGTTTTTCGTTTTCTTATAATATAGCTAGCTGAGACATCGAGTTTTGCTCACCCTGTACAATGTATGGTAACTGTACGCGTAATGTTCTCAAACAATTGCCTGAAAACTTCTCGACATTTTTCTATTAAGAGATTGATACACACTCCACAGTGCTCCTCACTTAGGCCGCGGTCCGAATTGCGCTCACAGCGTTCATAGCATACCAATGTTCGGTCCGATTCGTCCTTTCAACGCTCACCGTTTGCGCTGAAAACGTCATGACATCATGCTCAGACGTTCACGGTGCTCAAGGATCGGACGGTCAACACTGTGTTCCGTGACATAACCTATTGTGATCCGAATTACTGGTACTGCGAACAGCCGTTAGCGCGCTCATTAAATCTGAGAGTAGCTTAGCACCTTTTACGCTGTAAGCAGTCTGAGCGCAGTTCGGATCGCAGCTTTAAGGTAAACTTCCGAGCAAAGCGGCTCTGGCGTCACTAACGCAGCGATACTGACGCTGCGACATAGCGATAGTATTATTCACTATAGCAATAATAGCTCCATTGGCGCCTTTTAACTGAGTTTCGTTCTTGCGGTCGTTAAGCGAATTGGTCGATAAGCGAGGACTCAGTATAAAATGGGATGTACAAAACGAATTACACAACATAAAAACACAATCTGATTACCGATTCAACCGAAATTTTTAAATGATTTTGACGCTTATGCTATATTTTGTATCTAAACGTGATCGGTTTATGAAGAGATTGCTACAGAAAATTTGAAGAGAGAACTGGTAGTTAAGCGAATAGTACATGTAATTGGAATTTTGTTGTTGGAGGATAGACCTCCTTTAAAGAAATTTCAACTAAAAACTAATCCTTTGCACAGGGACGAAACTGGGCAACAGGGGCACGGGCCCAGGAGCCAGAAGGAAGCCCAAAAAGGTCTAGAAGATTCTCACTAAATTTAAACAAAAAAAAAATCGCGCGCCTTTCAAAAATATTTTGCGTACTTGGAAGAAAATGATAAATGAATTTAAACAAATAAGTAGCTTGTTTCAATTCTTGCAAATTAAGTGTATGAGAGGAAAATAATTAAACCGACATTTACAAAATTGTCTCCATGAAAATTCCAGTTTACGATTCGTTGTATTATTAAAATTTAAGGTTTTTGATGACAGCTTTTTTTATACAAGGATCAAAGTATAATATTTTTATAAATAAATCTTAACTCATTAGCTGCACTGAAGCTAGTTACTACCCTGCTCTGCCTTTGCCCATAGCAGACTAATCTATGGTACAGTATAATCTTGATAATCCGACACATATGGGACCAGACAACTGCCGGATTATCGAAAAAAATATTACCGGATTATCAGGATTAAAACCTAACAATATCAATTTTTACATATTTTATGTACAATTCTATTTCAGAAAGAATAAAATATGTATCTATATAAGTAAACAAGTGCATACAAATAAATATGTACAAACATAGAAACAGATAGTAAGACAATTGTAGAGTGGAGTTAGCTCGGTCAATCGTCAATCAAGTTTTCAGAGTGCAGGACAGCGTAACGAAAAGACACATGTTTCCCCAGAGCGCCGGATTAACAAATTCGCCGGATTATCAAAATTATACTGTATATCATATCTATTATGGATGTTTATGTATTAAATACATACATTTGTAACCAGTACGGAAGACGAAGAACTACCTAACTACGAAGAACTCCCGCAAACGATAGAAAAGCTAAAACTACACAAAACAGCAGGGCCAGATGAAATAAATAACGAACTGATAATAAGGAGCAGTGCTAACCCAGAGAATACATGGCCTAATAAACAAAATATGGAAGGAAGAAAAAATGCCGACGGAATGGAAGAACGGACAAATAGCACCAATATACAAGAACGGAGACACAACTAAATGTGTGAATTACAGACCTATAATGTTACTAAGCACAACCTACAAAATACTAACACAACTGATAAGGAATAGACTAACACAGCACACGGAATCCAAGATAGGCCCATACCAGAACGGGTTCAGAAGAGGAAAATCGACAATAGACGCCATTCACGTATTGACACAAATCATAGAAAAAAGCTACGAATTCGGAATGGAACTACATATCCTATTTATAGACTTCAACCAAGCGTTTGACAGCGTAAAGAGACAACAACTAATAAAATAAATGGAAGAAATGAGAATACCGAACAAGCTGATAAACCTAACAAAAATGACTATGAACAAGTCAACAGCAGAGATTATCACAGGAGGTGGCAAAACAAATAACCTGAGCATAGAAAAAGGAGTAAGACAGGGAGACAGTACTTTTTAACATCGCGCTAGAAGGCATAATAAGTAAAGTAGGAAACAACAAATCATTAATGCAAAACGAAACACAAATAATTGGTTACGCAGATGACCTTGCACTGATAGCAACAAGCAAAAAGAACCTAGACAGGCTCGCTTAAGAGGATTGACTATCAATGAAAAGAAAACAAAGTACATGCATATTGCACGTATGCAAGAAGAGGACCAACAAACACAGATTCAAATAGCACAGTACACATTCCAACGGCTAAACAGCTACAAATACCTAGTAAACAGGAGCAACGACAGAAGTATCTAAATTAGCGAAAGAATAAAAAGGCAGGAAAAATGGCTCTCTGGAAATACCATAAGTTACTTAAGGACAAAAACCTCAGCACAAAGCACGAAAATAAAAACCTACAAAACCAGCATTAGAGCAGTAATATTATACGCAGCAGAGACAATGTGCCTGACCAAGAGAGACGAAAAAAGAATGAGAATACTGGAAAGAAGAATTATAAGAACACTAGGCCCAAAGAAAACACAAGGGCAAGAACACAGACCACTAAGAAATGAAGAAATAAAAAATATCCTAGAAGAGGAAGACATAGTGAAATTCATAAAAGCACGAAGGATCTGCTGGTATGGCCATATTCAAAGAAAAACCCAAGACTCCATAACGAAGAGAATTACAAACTGGAAACCAAACCACTCACAAACAGTAGACCAAGAGGAAGGCCGAAAATAAGATGGCAGGACCAAATACACGAAAATATGCGAATAATAGAAATCACAGAATGGAAGAAGGTGAAAGACAGGAAGGAATGGAAGAAAATAGTACAAGAAACTAAAACACACAAGAGGCTATGAATGGACAATAGATTACGCGGACTGATCCACCGCCACAAAAGGATCAAAGAGCTCCAGAATTGAGCGGTCAATACCCCACAAGGGGTCTATGGCCATATATATGTATTAAATAATATATTAAATAGAAACACGTTATTTTTTTGTCCAAAAAGACGAATTTAAACTAATTCTTTAAGAGATTGCGGGCCGGTCAAAAACCTGTCGCGAGCAATATAGCACGCAACTTTAAAAATTTGCCAATATATACTATAAGCCATCTTTCCAGGAACAAATTAGTTTTCTAATTTGTCAATTTTAAGCTATAGGGTAACTTGCATTAAACTATTGGCCCACCTAAGCAAACCTTACTTGATTTCTGAAATCCCCGAAATACAATTTACTTGTACCAAAATATGTTATAAGCATTTTAACACTATAGTCATTATAAAACAACATAATGCAAACTTGTAGAACCATTTTCGAAAAAACAGACACAGTTACAAGCCCCTCGGTGATAGTTGGCACAGTCTTCCTATAATCATTGGCCCATCTGGTAGGGGACTTAAAGAGCTTCCTAAAACAGCAGTTTAAACTTATTTTCTTTATTTCTACTGCTATGCCAATAACTATCTGAGGGCAAATTACTACACACTTATTACCCAAGGGACCAAATAATATAGTCAAAAAATTCTCAAAGAAGGTAATATGGATTCATAGAAATTAGATAAATAATATTAACTATAAATAAGAAAGGCTTGTTTTGAGAAACACAAATTGCTGAAGGCGTGCGGAACCGTTGAATGTTATCAGTTTTTGATGTTAACAGGCTTAAAGCTAAGAAATTAAACATCAACAATTGTTATTAAACAATTATTTGCTTGTTTTAACAAGATTAAATGCAGTTTGTAAACATTTATTTTTGATTGATTATTCCTGCATTGAAATTTGTTGTGCGGAAATGATATTAAATAGAAAAATGTCAAATTGATTTAATTCTGTTTCACTTTAATACCCTATAAGCAACAGGCATGACCAACCTGCGGGCCGATTAAGCGCCTGTGCCGCCTTCCCCCCGCTAAGAAAATTACCACCAATCCTAAATTTGCAATTAATGGAAATAATGGTAAGTTAGTCCTAGTCTCAAAAAAGGTTGGCCAATGCTCAGCACCATAACTAGCTTTTTTGGGACCATAACTAGCATTTTTGAGGCCCTGGGGCCCAGACCTTCTCATTAGACCCTAGATTTTATGAATTGATTAAAACTACGTATTTGTCTAAAATCATAGTTTTAATAAATAGTACAGCCATTTTCGTACAGATTCCCAAATAAAATGTTGTAATGTTTTTGTTTTTAATTTATTAAGATTTTTATAGACCTTCCTGAGCCCTCTTCTGTCTGGATCCTGCGCACGTGCCCCTACCTAGTTACGGCCCTGGCCATGCCTGCCATAAAATAAAATGTATTTCGAAAACTAATTATTTATTTTAATCACTTTTAAAAGTGTGTTTCTACTATTAATTTATACAGGGTGAATCGGGAGGAAATAGTAATATTTTAAAAACATGTCCAGGAAGCAAAAATAAGCAAAATAAACTCATATGTTCAAGTCTGATTTTCATTAGTTTCAGAGATAATTAGGTTTTTCTTTCTAAAAAGATATAAAAGTTAAATTTGACAACGTTGTCCTGCCAATTTGAAACAAAATATTAATTAAGTTGTTTTACGAGCTTAATAAAATGCCTCTTATTTTCATTGATAGAGATTATGCAGAAATGGTGTTTGTTTTGGATTTTGTAATGGTAACTGTTCATTCAGTAGAAGCGTATCGGCGTCGTTTTCGGAATTCCAAATAGGCAAGTCTTTCAAACTGTTTTTACACGTGCTAGTGAAACTGGAATTTTCCCAAATGCATGTATTCAGCATGTATACAGTATCTGAAAAACAGCTCGGTTAGGAACATAAAAGAAGATATTCTGGATGTTCTAGAAAATAATACACACAAACAATGGTTTGGAAAACATTAAAACGGCAACGTTTAACACTTATGTCAATACCCAGTCGTTACTACGTTGTTCAATACCCGGGTACCCGTGTACCCGCATGGGTTTTTCATTCAACAAAATAATTTTAATACCCAGAGACTTTCACATTACAACTCGGGATTACCCATAGAGTATTCCACTACCCGAAAAACCCTATTTCTATAAATAAAACCGCCGGGTGGGCAAAGTATTGGATCAAAATATGGTGGATAAAGGACGCCAAAAATTCATATCCATTGAAAGGTCAAATGTATACTGGCAAAATAACAACTGGCCGTGAAATAAATCAAGGCGAAAGAGTGGAAGAGAGTAAAAGATTTAGCTGCAAAATATAAAGGATCCGGAAGAAATATTACAATGGATAATTTTTTAATTTTTTTTTAACATTGAAAAAAAAAATACATTCTAGTAGACATGCTAGCATCTAAAGATCGTGAAAAATTCTCTTCTCTATTTGGGTTTCATGAAAAAGTTACTCTATGCTCTTATGTTCCCAAAAAAAGAAAGTTGTTATATTTCTATCTACGATGCACTCAGATTTGCAGCGAAGACAAAAAAAGAAACCAGAAATTGTTCAGTATTATAATAAACCAAAAATTGGTGTGGATATAATGGATAAGATGTTGGGCCGTTACACAATCCACAGACGGACTTTTTTAAATATTTTGGATATCGCCAGTCTTGCCAGCTAAATAATTTATCATCTAAATAACGTAATTTGACGAAAATTAAGTGAAGAATTATGTATGACAGTTATTCAAGAACGATCTCAAAATAATTAAATTATTTCACCACTAGGAAAATTTCACCACTAGGATTGCCATAGAAAGCATATACGGAAAACCAATAGATCCTACAAGCAGGGCAACAACATCAAATGAGCCATGCGGGTCTACTGAACAGACAGATTCCACTGGACGAAAAATAGTTGTAGGATCATGTCATATTTGTTACCAGGATGTCTATAAAAAAACGGAGAAAAACCGCGAAAATCGTGTAAAGAATGTAACAAACCAGTTTGCGATGAACATTCAAAAGCAATTGTAAAATGTGACAATGTTGCCAATAATAAATTGAATATAAAAATATCTTATGTATAATTTATAATAAGTTTTATAATAAAATTAATTAAAAGCTAAATAAATCCGTTTATTTATATATAAAGTACTATTTTTTATCCCTAGAAATAAGTTTAATGATTTATTTATATATGGGTACACGGGTACCCCGGGTATTGAACAACGGGGTATTTGACTTTAAGTCCAAAAAGTTTATATATTCTTTGGCATATTTTATTATTTATGTATATGAATCGATGTCAATAGACTCAAATAACGAGGATCTGAAAGGATTTGATGATTTTTCATTATACCAGTACCCGGGTATTAACATAAGTGTTAAACACTTTTCATCTGCGGAAAGTATCCATTAAGACTACAATTTTGTCAATCGATTAGTGAAAATAGAAGATTACTCAAATGCATTTTATTTACTGAAGAAGCTCATATTACTCGAGATGGAATTATTAATTGCCATAATAATCATCAAGATATCAAGATAACACAATATTGCACAAGAAATTGGACTGACAATAAAATTTGAAAAGACCAAAATAATGACCAACATGGTTCCCACTGACCAAATTAATAACAACAAAGTAGAATTGGTTGACAAATATTTATATTTGGGTCAAAATAACCAGGAACAACCAAACCTGCGAACTAAATAGACGAATTACCCTGGAATGGGCGGTATACGGAAAAATGAAGGACATCCTTAGAGGAAATATCTCAATTCTCTTGAAACGAAAAGCATTTAACCAATGCGTATTACCGGTCCTGACCTATGGCTCAGAGACCCTAACTTTAACGAAGAAAACCGCAGACAAACTAAGAGTAACACAAAGGCGAATGGAGAGATCGATGCTTGGCCTGACCCTGAGGAATCGAGTGAGAAATGAAGAGATACGCCGACGTATTGGAGTAGATGGATTATACAACGAATCACTACACGGAAATGGAAATGGGCTGGACACATTGCTAGAATGGAGGACGGGCGATGGACAAGAAACTGTTGGAATGGAGACCAAGAGCTGACAAGCGTAGCCGAGGCAGACCTCCCACTCGATGGACGGATGACCTAAAAAGGATAGCGACAAATTGGATTGCAATAGCCAGGGACAGAGAGAACTGGAGACGTTTGTAGGAGGTCTATGTCCAACAATGGACGTGAAAGGGATGATAGGACGAAAATCCCCATGCCACGCATTCATTTTTTTTTCGAGTCCGAGACACCAGTGTTTACATTCAGACCCTTCCTTTCCAATAGTTGGCAGCGTCTATTGCCCTGTCATTTGCCACAATTAGGTCCTCTATCGTTGAGGCTTCTCCCATGGTGGGACATCTGAGAAGGTGGCTGTCGCTCTGAAGCGCCCCGCATTTACACAGCTCGTCATCCGCAGATATTCCCCATCCGATCCTGTTCGATTAGCAGCGCGTCACTCCTGTCCTTACTCTGTTCAGTGATTTCCATGTCGCGTATGGTAAAAGTTTCCCGGTGGCAGCTCCTCTCTGGGTTTGGGTGTTGTTCTTTCCATAGTTCTATGCGGTGTTGTTTTGGGCATGTCTGCAGTTGTTGCGTATGTTGGAGAAAGCTATTCCTTGATTTGAGTCGTCGCCTTTCTGGTTGTTGGTCGTGTAGAGGGTGGAGCATGCCACGCAAGAACACACGTATGGTGCGGCATTCTAAATCATCGATTGTTTGGTTTTCTATTGGATGGCAGTCTTACTAGTGAAAGTTATTTACATTTTTTGGAAGACCATTTAGAGGAAATTTTGGACGATTTCTTCTTACTTCTTTTCTTCTTGTGCCTATTCGTTTCAAATATTGGCGACCATCCTGGCTATGATGACCTTGTTGACTGCTGCTTTAAACAGTTCTGTGGTTGTTTTTGAATACCATGTCCTTAGGTTCTTGAGCCATGATATCCTTCTTCTTTCGGGCCCTCTCTTTCCAAACACTTTTCCTTGGAGGATGGATTTTAAGAGTTTGTATTTGCTGTCATTTCTCATTATATGCCCGAGATATTCCAGTTTCCTTCTCTTAATTGTGTTCATCACCTCTTTTTCCTTCCCCATTCTTTCCAGTATTGTTTCGTTGGTCACTCTATCTACCCATGATATTCTAAGGATCCTTCTGTATAGCCACATCTCGAAGGCTTCGAGTTTCTTTTGTGCTGCTTTGGTCAATGTCCATGATTCCATGCCATAGTACAATATGGAGAACAGAGAGCAGAGCAGTAGCACGAATATTCGACGACGTATTAACTTCCAACATGATGGAGCACCTCCTCATTATGCAAATATTGTGAGAAATTTGCTAAATACCCATTTAGGCGATTGCTGGATTGGCAGAAGAGGCTCGCACCTTTGGCCACTGATATCACTTCTCTCTCCTAGATTTTTGTCTTTGGGGATCGATGAAGTGTTTAGTTTGTGCTATGAAAGTGGACACAAAGGATGCGATACTATAATAGATCGAATTCTTAATGCTGCGGTCACTGTCATCAAATCATCGTTCACTGAAACTGGCAACCAGGTCCATTTATAAACGCACAAATAAGTGTGTGGTGGAGTTTTCGAAAATTTAATATGAATTTTACTTTAATGCTACTTGTATTTTTTTGTTTATAAGTTTAGTACATGTTCCTTTAATTTTATAAATTAATATTGTTCAAAATATCTATGAAACAAATGAAAATCGGACTTGAACATATGAGCTTATAGATGCTTATTTTTGCTTCCTGGACATGTTTTTAAAACATCTCCATTTCCTAACGAATCACCCTGTATAACATCAGAACTGGATGCAACATCTTATTTCAGTACTTATTCAGTACATAAATTTCAAATTCATATCAACATGAAATTAAAATGATTTTTATTAGCTCCCAGAAGATTTCTGTCTCCAAAGGTATAAAAAAATCGCTATACATAGCCTAACCTAACCTAAAACTAACCAAAACCTAACCTAACATTTTTATAGTTAGTTAAGCACATGCGCATCTGCCAAGTTTGAAAGGCAGGAATATGAAAGTTTCGGGCAAATAATAAGGTTATACGTCAAAAAGTTTGGGCAAAACATGGCGGAAATTGACACATGTGCA
This sequence comes from Phosphuga atrata, assembly GCA_944588485.1. Lineage (NCBI taxonomy): Eukaryota > Metazoa > Arthropoda > Insecta > Coleoptera > Silphidae > Phosphuga > Phosphuga atrata. The sequence continues at coordinate 58,578,222 of OX155898.1, read as the reverse complement.
CAAAAAAATTTCAACTATGAAATAGTATATTTTACAGCAAGAGATGAAAGTGGCGTTTTTTTGGTGAGGTGGGACCTCACGAGCGCCAGCGAGTTAGCAATCACACCGAACTAAAAAAACACTTCCATCTCGAGTCGTAAATGCAATTTTTTCTACTGATTTCGGTTATAGAATCCATAATTCGACTTTATAAATCCAATTCGAAGCGAACTGTCAATACAAATTTAATTGTTGGTTTGGTCGTTTCCATGGTAACATAATGCATTCTCATAGAAGGTGATACTTTTCAAGTCAAATTTCCTAATTTTATTTCGGTTTTTTAAATAGTTTCAGGCTCGTTTTATGTTTGTACATAAAATATTTAATTGAAATTAATGTAATTAATAAGAAAGTCCATGCAAATTTGGTTAGTTTAGTGTTTTAATCGATAAAATCATAAATTTAAAATGCTCATTTTCGTCTCTAGATGTGAAAATATTTTCATATCTAGAATGAAAAAATGTCACTTTCATGTAGGGTAAGCCGTGGAAAAAATTTGGCCATTTTCACATATATCAGTAGAAAAAGGTTTATTCCATTTTTTGTATTTCATACCTAATCAGGTATAAAAAGGAAATATTCATATTTCGTATTCTTGTTCCTATTTTTACTAACGAAAAGTAAAATTTTTATACAGGAAGTTTAATAAACGTCCGGCAGAAATTCTAGAGCGTGTTCTAAAGCCCAAAATAAGAAAAAGTCGGTATAAAGATGTGACCGAAAACGCTTTCTAACTGAGGTGCTGTCCTTAAAACGGGGTGGTCCCACACAACATTTTTGCTAATATTTCCACATTCTTGCAAAAAACTAATGATAATTGATTAAAATTTTGTGTGTACTCGTTACTGGTGCCGAACTACCGCTTTGCGCTTATTTTCGTCTTGGTAGCCAACCAGCGGCGGTACATACGGGGAACGACCTTTGTATTTTTGCAAATATTTTCTGCAACTGCACATTTAGCAAATGCTTTACTATATGAAATTGTGCGCAATCAAAAACTACACCGAAAAGGTACTTTGTTTCTTGTGATTGATATTGTGATAAAAACAAACAAATCTCTACTATTTATTAACTCCAAAATTAATTGGGCTTACACCAGAAGACACCACAGACCAGATAGAATTTAACAAAAAAATCAAGGACACGAATCTCCGCTTCCCACTCACAATGAAGAAATTCACAACACAGGTATTTTCAATTGAAGAATGGGCACGAAGATCAGTACGTATGAAAAAGTACTGGGAGGACCGCAAGGCTCGAACAATCCCCTCAAAGAGACTTAGTTAATGGACTGACTAAAGTGATCCTGTGGTCATAAAATAAGAAGTAACAATATTGTGTGAGGTCACCCCCTTTTAACGGCTGTATCTTGAAGCGTTTGAAGCGTTTTCCGACACATCTATATAGGTACTATTTTTTTGGACTTTTCGATTTTGGACTCTAGAACACGCCGTAGAATTTCTGCCAGACATTTATGAAACACCCTGTATAAACCTTAATAATAATAGAAATATATTGGCAAATGAAAATTTCAATTTAAAAGTAATAATATATAGTAATAAAAGTACTGCAACGAAGAGAAAGATGTCTAGTAATAATTTAAGCATTAAGCGATAAGGCGGCTAATTTACTAGGCTAATATAGCATTTAGGCCCATGGACAAGCTGTTAAAAATTTTGAAATCCAAACTAAATAAATTCCTTGCAATAAGTGATTAATTTTTTATCAATAAGTTATTAAGTAATAAGTGATCAATAAGTGATTAGTGCAATTGAGCAAAATTTTATGCGATTAGGGCCATTTTATTAAGTGATATAGGCATTTAAACCCGACTAAAGTAATTAAGACTAAACAAGCTGTTTAAAATTTAGAGACATAATCTAAACAAATTTCATGCAATAATTCATTTATTAGTATTTCATACAATTGAGCTATGCGATTAGGTCTAATTTATTATAATTGATTGATTCATTTCCAATAATAACATTAAAAACACATCTTTTTTTAGTATCAAAGTTTTTATTACAGAATACTACATCTATTCCGCCTGTTCAGTGAATTTTCACCGCAGGAAATTTCACCGCTGAGCAGCTACACCGCTGCGTTGTTTCACCGCCCACGTTTCACCGTTTAGCAATTTCACCGCATCCAATTAAAAAAAAACATAAACCAAAATAGATGATAGAATTTAAAGAAAATAAATTGATATTTAAATTCCCTTTTTAACTCCTTTCTTTACTACTAATTATGGTTTCACTGAAATTAAAGGAGTGATGTATATTTTTGTCTTTTTTTAATTGGATCCGGTGAAATTGCCGAACGGTGAAACTTCGCAGCGTTGAAAGTTCCTGCGATGAAGATTCCGCTGGGAAACGAATGCGGTGAACCTACTTCATCAGATAATTAAATACAAATACAATAGACCTTTTTACGGTTAGTTAAGCGCATGCGCATCCGCCAAGTTTCAAAGGCGGGAATATGAAAGTTTCGGGCACATATTTAATTATACGTCAAAAAGTGCCCGAACTTTTTGACATATACATGACATAACATGGAGGAAATTGACACATGCGCACAAAAAAAATTCAACTATGAAAAGGTCTATTAAACAAACGTACTATTAAAATAAAATTACAAACGTTAAAGAGGGTATGTATTATAGGTAAAGATTGAGTAGGGGAGTCCTCCTCGGTATTGATCATTCAAAATAATACCTTTTTTATTAAATTTGTTCAACTTTCTTACAAACTCAGTTTTTTTACGTTTCATCTCATGTAATATTCCAAATTTATTACTGAATTTGATCGTAATCTAAACAATAGTTAGCAAAAGTTGAGTTGGTGGTTAGAATTGTATACTTGCCGCAGTGACCCCGTGGAGTGATCACGCGGCGTTCACGTGATAGTTCGTAATGAGGTTGTAAAAAGCCTGATTTACACTGCTTTGCCAAATTTTCTTTGGTGCGGAAAATATAAATCCAAATACTATAAACAAATACAAAAGTTTCGGCTGCGTGATCTACGCTTCAAAAGCGTTTGCACTGACCAATAGGGAATCATCCCCCGAATATCACGTGAAGATCACGAGTTCGACTTCTTGCCTGTTTTGTCATTATATTTAATGTGATTTTGTATGGAGTTGTTAGTTTTGAAAACAATTGATTGATTCTAAGATATTTTTTTATTAACGTTCGTGTTTTTTTTTTAATTTTGTCCATATACAGTCGAACTTCCATAATTCGAACTTCTATAACTCCAATATTTCTATAACTCGAACTTGTTTAGAAATTTATAAGCTTAGATAGCATTTTACTTATAAATTAACTTCCATAACTAAAATTTTCCTTAACTCGATTTTTTCCATAACTCGTAGTAAAAGTGTGTACAATGGTAATATTTTACATAGAAAATAATCTCTATAACTCCAATTATATATTAATGAAATTTTTGAGTATAAACTCATTCTTTCTTCTTACCTCTGCTGTTACAATTGCAAATATGAATGTCAGAGAAGAAAACTCAAGACGATGTCATTATAGTGAGGTTGATCAGTGAAGTTGACAAAGGTATTAAAAATGAAAAAAGTGATTGCTGAAGACTTGAAGGGATTTCTCCAAGTACCTACACTTTCTTCAATTATAAGAAACCGCGAATAAATTCTGAACAAAGCCGAAAATGGTGCAACTAATGATGTAAACGTTTGAAAAAGTGTACCTACGAAGATATTGGCGAAGCTAGTTTGAATGGTTTAAAATTGCGGGATAAAAATGTGCTAATGCCTGGACCACTTATTAGAGAAAAGGCTCTTTATTTTGCTGAGAGTCTGGTACACATTGATTTTAGATAGATTCATACAAGAAAATGTACCTATAAGTTTTGTGATTGGAGATCAAAAAAGAACATCAGTGAAATCAACATTTAGTGTCAAGGTTTATGGAGACCATAAGTGAGTTATTTTGATGCGTTGCTATGAATACTTTTATTTTACTAGTGAAATAAAATTTTAATTTCACTTTCAGTGAATTTTAGTGAATAAACCACTGTTTTATTGATCCGCATCCAAGGAAATAAACATGACTTTATAAGACAGGTTTCATAGGATTCTAATTCATAAGATTCAAACACTTTGTAAAAAGTAATGTTTGATGCAATATTTTTGATGTCATTTAAATATTGATATTTTCCTTCATATATCCACTTTGGCACACACAAAAAATGTTGGAACATCATTTTGTGCCCCTTGCGAACCATTCGCGTACCCCTTGGTGTACGCGTACTACACTTTGGAAATACTGTTCTAGACGAAGTGTACCGCGCATTATCTACTTTATAGAACTTTGTCGATAAAGAATATATTAATGAAAATCAATTAAAAATTACAGCCTTTCTCAAAAAATAATATAATATTTATAATTATTTTTAATTAATTATAATTATATAACATTAAATTAATAATGAATTTTTCATTCTTGTTTATAGCATATATACGTATGTACATATTTACTTTGAATAAATTGTGTAAAGTGAATTTTATTCATTTTGTAGTTATGTATTTCTCTAACTCGAATTTTCTCCATTTTTTATCGTGAACTATGGTAATTCGACTTAGGGAAGTTCGACTGTACATCATAGAGTTGTAATTGAATGAGGTTGTAAATTGAATTTTGGGATAAATGGAATAGAGTATTTTTGACTTTTGAAATTTGAATACCCATTATATATGTTGAATACCCATTATTCGAAGATATAAGATATTTTTTTATTAACGTTCGTGTTTTTCTTTTAATTTTGTCCATATACAGTCGAACTTCCATAACTCAAACTTCTATAACTCCAATATTTCTATAACTCTAACTGGTTTAGAAATTTATACGTTTAGATAGCATTTTACATATAAATTAACTTCCATAACTCGAATTTTTCCATAACTCGTAGTAAAAGTGTGTACAATGGTAATATTTTACATAGAAAATAATCTCTATAACTCTAATTATATATTAATGAAATTTTAGAGTTTAAACTCATTCTTTCTTCTTACCTCTGCTGTTACAATTGCAAATATGAATGTCAGAGCAAAAAACTCAAGACGATGTCATTATAGTGAGGATGATCAGTCAAGTTGACAAAGGTATTAAAAGGGAAGTAGGGAAGTACATCATAGAGTTGTAATTGAATGAGGTTGTAAATAGGATTTTGGGTTAAATGGAATAGAGTATTTTTGACTTTTGAAATTTGAATACCCATTATATATGTTGAATACCCATTATTCGAAGCTATTATAATGATTCTGTTTTATAAATTGCTTCATCTTTACATGCCTAATCTTGAAAACCAACAACTCCGTACAAAATCACATTAAAAATAATAAGGACAAGACAGTCGAAGACGTTGAACTCAGGGCTTTAACCTGTGAAGATGTAGTAAAGTCTACGTAGGACAAACAGGGAGGTCATTCAAAACCAGAATTCAGAAACAGGAAAGAGGCTACAACTCCAAAAAAAACCGACCCTACTTTTCCTAACCATTGTTTAGATTACAATAAACTCAATAATATATTTGCATATTACATGTAGGGATGAAAAGCAATAAACTAAATTTAGAAAGTTTAGAGATAAGCGAATTTAATAAAAAAAGGTATTATTTTGAATGGTCAATTAGATCAGTGTTTCCCAAAGTATAAGTATGCGCGTGAAGTACGCGTACCCCCAAGAGGTTTGCCAAGAGTTTAAAATGGGTACGAAAAGCCTTTCTATATTTCAATTGTTTAATCCGTTAAAGAGAACAAATGAATTGGTCAGACAGGAAAAAGTTGAGAAAAGCCACAGCATGGATGCCTGAATTGAATAACTTAACACTAGAAGACTATATTGAATCAGCATGTTTCTTGAAAAATCGTTTTGATCAAGCAGTCTTCAGAAAGTCGAATTGTCAATTGTGTCAGTCAAATTCAGAAGTTTGGGAAAAGGAGATGTCAAAATCTCCTCATAAGCTTAAATTAGCAAACATATCAGGTTACATTACTGTTCTCTATGAAACAAACTGATGGCATGGATATGTTTTACAGAAGAATGGAGAACTTGATGAAGTAAAAATAACTTTACTTCGTCCAACTGTACCCTCTACATCCTTCTCATAACCAATAAATGCTGATATTCTGTGGGTCTCAGTAATGGATGTCCTGATGAAAGTAATTCCTCTAACCCCTACTGGAAGAACCTATGTTCTACTTGAACGTGATATGTGTCAGACAAATGACGTCTTTTCAAACTTAAAATGATCGACCTGTAGATCATTTTAAGTTTGAAAGGCTTCATTTGTCCTATAATTTAATATTATTTGTGTATTTGACCATTTTAAAGTATTAATATTCTTGTTTTGTTATTTTATACTTCATTTTATTGAAGAAAATCAAGTATAAAATAACATAAACAAAAATATTGTTTAGTGTAACTTTTATCAATTGTAACCATAGCAACTTTTGTTTATTTTCATTAATATGCCAATAAAGCATTGTTGGATTATGAATACAGAGTTGAATTAATGGAAATGGAAATTCAGTCTTCAATTTTCTAAACATTGAAGCCATCCATGGCCCAAATTTATATTTCGACCTGTGGTTTACAACAATACTAGCTAGTCGTGGAATTAATTTGGAAATTTAAAAATACGTACTTTCTCAAATAAAATTGAATTAAAATTTAAAAATGGGTTTTAAGATTTTTTTTCTTAACTTAACCTATATAGCGTTGTAAATCATGGGAAAGAGCATGAAAAATGCTGTAAAATGCCACCAATTCTAGGTTTGTAGCTAATTCTAAGTTTGAGAGCTGTGACGTCACCCAAAGCGCGCGAAAAATGGGACCGTTCAAACAGGTCAAATGTATCTCAACATTTAAATAAGTCAACATGTAAATAATCGGTATTTTATATATTTTTAAAAAAATTAATTGAAACACTTTCAACAGTATTTATATTTTTTACTATGTTAAAACGAATTAAAAAGTGAATTAAGCAAAAAAAAATGATGCATATTCCCTATTAGGAAAGATTCTACAGCAATTCAAAAAGTTGTTGTCCCTTGTTTTTGGGTCCATTTATGAAAACTTTACAGCTCTGTAATTCAAAAACGAGTTATTCAGAACATTAGTTACAGTTATGTTAGAGAACATCTCAATAAAATTTCATATTTTTCCAAGTCTATACTAATAGTACACCTGTGTCAAATTTCAAGAAAATATGAGATCGTGAGATTTAGACCCTGATTTGATGTAGAAATGACCCAATCACTGATTGGGTCACACTGGGCATTCGGGGCACGGGCACAGGGCCAGATCACCAAACGAAAACCGATTTTTCTTACCGAAAAACATATTTAATTCGGAAAAGCAAGCGATAATGAATCTGCCTACAAGGACCTATATCAAAGAACAAGACGTAAAAGTCCAAGACGTCAGCCCAACTGAATGGCAAAGAGAAATTCAATCTAAACGTTTCTTCCCATATTTGATACACAGAGCGTTCAGCTAAAACAGCGGTTAAGGTCGTATAAGAGCTTTAGTTAACGTTTTGGTTTATTTTTTCGCTTGAAAAGTCTGAATTCCGAAGATTTAATACAAAGTTGCAAAGAATTTGCTGAAATCTATTAACGAGAAAGAGTTAGGTTTTTTGTAAAGTTTCAAGGAAATGGAATGTCTGCATTTAACAGAATACTTGGAAATATATTGAAAATGAGTTAACTAATAGTATATTCGAAATATATCATCTCTCGAAAGAAAACACAATTGAAGATTCATTTTCCAAATGTAGAAATCGCATTCAGAATTTTTTTAAGCATGATGGTAACTAACTGCAGTGCGGAAACGTTCCTTCTCCTAATTGAAAAGAATAAAAAATGAGACAGTGTCGCTGATGTCCATTCCAAATGTTACATGTATTGTCCAGTCAATGGACCAAGGTGTTTTAGAGGCCACGAAGAGACTTTAAAGGAAAGACTTTATGCTCCAATTGTTAGGAGAATATAAGTTCATAGAGTTTAGGAAATGTCTGCACTTAAAAGAAGCTTATATCGTAGCTCTTGTCGCCAATAGTGCGAACGAAAAGAATATGGAAACGGCATTTGATCAAATAATGGCATTAGAAGACACTGAAATTGAGAAAGAGGATGAATTGAATGATTAAGAACTATTATTATTATTATTTGGCATTGATTTTTTTTTCCTTCCTTTTACTGGTGCTACAGTCTCAAGCAGGACCTGGACACAAGTATAGTTTGAATTTGCTGACAGACAAAATTTCCTAGGAAGTTACCAAAATTTGGACAGACAAACAATTGCAAAAATATACAAAATATTTGATTTGGCTTTGAATTTATGGACAAACTTTCTTAGGAATTTTCCAAAATTTGGACAGACAAACCAATTTAAGTTGCGGTGAAAAACTTTCGTGTCCTAATTATGGTGCTCTTTGAAGAACCAAGACAAAATTTTGAAAATTTGTCGCAAAATCATGTTCTAATTATGGAGCCTTGAGGAACCAAGACAAAATTTTTAAAATTCGCGTTTCAAAATCGTGTCTTAGTTGTGGTTGGTTGAGGATCACAGACAAAATTTTGAAAATTCGCGTCTCAAAATCATGTTTTAATTATGGGGCCTTGAAGAACCAAGACAAAATTTTTTAAATTCGCGTTTCAAAATCGTTTCTGAGTTGTGGTGCCTTGCGGAACCAAGACAAAATATTGAAAATTTGTGTCTCAAAATCATGTTCTAATTATGGAGCCTTGAGGAACCAAGACAAAATTATGAAAATTTGCGTTTCAAAATCGTGTCTTAGTTGTGGTGCCTTGACGAACCAAGACATTTTGAAAATTTGTGTCTCAAAATAATATTCTAATTATGGAGCCTTGAGGAACCAAGACAAAATTATGAAAATTTACGTTTCAAAATCGTGTCTTAGTTGTGGTGCCTTGAGGAACCAAGACAACATTTTGAAAATTTGTGTCTCAAAATCATGTTCTAATTATGAAGCCTTGAGGAGCCAAGAAAATTCTCGTTTCAAAATCGTGACTTAGTTGTGGTGGCTTGAGGAACCAAGACAAAATTTTGAAAATTTGTGTCTCAAAACATGCTCTAATTATGGGGCCTTGGTATGGTATCTTGCCTTAAGGAATAAAGTCAAAATTTTGAAAATTCGCGTTTCAAAACCGCCGTCTTAGTTTTGGTGCCTTGAGGAATAGACAAAATTTTGAAAATTCGCGTTTCAAAACCGCCGTCTTAGTTATGGTGCCTTGAGAAATAAAGACAAAATTTTGAAAATTCGCGTTTCAAAACCGCCGTCTTAGTTCTGTTGCCTTGAAGAATAAAGACAAAATTTAAAAAAATCGCGTTTCAAAATCGTGTCTTAGTTGTGGTGCCTGGAAACAAGACAAATTTTTTAAAATTCGCGACTCAAAATCATGTTCCAATTATGGGGCCTTGAGGAACCAAGACAAAAATTTAAAAATTCGCATTTCAAAATCGTGTCTTAGTTTTGGTGTCTCGAGGAACCAAGACAAATTTTTTAAAATTCGCAGTTTGAAAATGAGGAATTAAGATATAATTTTGAAAAATCGCGTCTCAAAATCGTGTCCCAATTATGGAGCCTTAAGGAACCTAGACATAATTTTAAAAATTCGCGTTTCAAAATCGCGTCTTAGTTGTGGTGCCTTGAGGAACCAAGACAAAATTATGAAAATTTACGTTTCAAAATCGTGTCTTAGTTGTGGTGCCTTGAGGAACCAAGACAAAATTTTGAAAATTAGTGTCTCAAAACATGTTCTAATTATGGGGCCTTGGTATGGTATCTTGCCTTGAGGAATAAAGTCAAAATTTTGAAAATTCGCATTTCAAAACAGCCGTCTTAGTTGTGGTGTCTTGAGGAATAAAGACAAAATTTTGAAAATTCGCGTTTCAAAACCGCCGTCTTAGTTGTGGTGCCTTGAGGAATAAAGACAAAATTTTGAAAATTCGCGTTTCAAAACCGCCGTCTTAGTTGTGGTGCCTTGAGGAATAAAGACAAAATTTTGAAAATTCGCGTTTCAAAACCGCCGTCTTAGTTCTGTTGCCTTGAAGAATAAAGACAAAATTGAAAAAAATCGCGTTTCAAAATCTTGTCTTAGTTGTGGTGCCTAGAAACAAGAAAAAAATTTTAAAATTCGCGACTCAAAATCATGTTCCAATTATGGGGCCTTGAGGAACCAAGACAAAATTTTGAAAATTCTCAATTTGAAAATGAGGAATTAAGATATAATTTTGAAAAATCGCGTTTCAAAATCGTGTCCCAATTATGGAGCCTTGAGGAACCAAGGCATAATTTTAAGAATTCGCGTTTCAAAATCGCGTCTTAGTTGTGGTGCCTTGAGGAACCAAAACTAAGTTTTGAAAATTAGTGTCTAAATCATGTTCTAATTATGGAGCCTTGTGGAACCAAGAAAAAATTTGAAAATTCGCGTTTCAAAATCGTGTCTTAGTTGTGGTGCCTTGATGAACCAAGACAATTTTTTTTAAATTTGTGTCTTAAAATCATGTTCGAATTATGGAGCCTTGAGGAACCGAGAATTTTTTTTTTAATTCGCGTTTTAAAATCGTGTCTTAGGTGTGGTGCCTTGAGGGACCAAGACAAAATTTTGAAAATTTGCGTCTCATAACATGTTCTAATTATGGGGCTTTGCGGAACCAAGACAAAATTTTGAAAATTCACGTTTCAAAATCGTGTCTTAGTTGTGGTCTTGAGGAACCAAGACAAAATTTTGAAAATTTGCGTTTCAAAATCGTGTCTTAGTTGTGGTGCCTTGAGGAAACAAGACAAAATTTTGAAAATTCGCGTCTCAAAATCATGTTTCAATTATGGGGCCTTGAGGAACCAAGACAAAAATTTAAAAAAGCGCATTTCAAAATCGTGTCTTAGTTGTGGTGTCTTGAGGAACCAAGACAAAATTTTGAAAATTCGCAATTTGAAAATGAGTAATTAAAATACAATTTTGAAAAATCGCGTCTCAAAATCGTGTCCTAATTCTTAAGGAACCAAGGAATAATATGCTCAAAAAAACAGATTTTGAAGAAGTAATTAACGATTTTATAAGTTCGTGATAACGAACCATCTCAAATCTAGAAGGGTACCCCTTCAATCAACATTTTTAAGCACAAACCTGTGAATTCTAAAAGAGTTTCTAAAGAGTTTCGTGGATTATATTATATCTATTCATTTAATGAGTCTATAAAGAAATAAAAAAAAAACTAGAACTTTGCTTATCTATTTTCTTTGCCTATTCTAACAAAATAGTGCTCTGTCAAGGTCATAGGGGCCCATTATCGTAATGTGCCCAGGACCTCCCATAGGTTAAGATGGCCCTGGCCTCTAATAAGACCTAATATGTTATTAAAATTAAATTTAAGAAGTATAAATATTTTTTTTAATTTATTAAAAAATTTAATGAGTATATGTAAAAAAAGATAGAGCACAAGAAATAATTGTAAGAAAAGAGAACATTTTCTTTAAAAAAAGACTTGTTGGCAACCCTCCTTGTAAGTCTAGTACACATGGATGGAAAGTTTGGGAAACACTGTTACACATTAGATGTAAACAATTCTCTCCTACTCAAACCTATAATACACCCCCTCTTTAACTTTTGTAGTATTGTTTAAGCAGTATATTTGTTTAATTGTTCTTGTATTTCATTACCTGAGGAAGTAACAGTGTTGGAGAAACATATTTAGTATTCTACAATAAAAACTTTGAAATTTAAAAAATCTGTGTTAAAGCTAAAATAGCATTTAGGCTGAAAAACTAAACAAGCTGTTTAAATAAATATTTGTGTTTGTTGAGTTTGCAGATTTTATAACTAAGAAATTAAATGAAACTTTTCGTCAAAAAATATATTTTTATCTAAAAAAATTTTGGAAGGAAAGACAAAGTGTCTCAAGCTGTTTAAAATTTGGAAACAAATTAAAACTAATCCCATGCAATAATTGTTTTTAATGCTATTATTGCTATATTAGGCTAATGCAGTGGTTCTCAATCGAACTAAAACAATCTCACGGCACCCTTGTCGGGCTACAAAAATTTTGACTTTTTGGACAAATTTCGTTTGAAGTTTTCTTCACGTTTATGTACTAAATCAGACTGATTGCATTCGAGATGTCTTTTTAATTTGTATGGAACCAAGTCGCTATTAGCAAATATTTTAAGACCGATAACGCATTGCCCTTCCGGTGCTTGTTCGTTCCCAACAGAAACGATATGAGGTAGCTAGGATCATATTTCCGTATTTTTCCGCGGATTATCTTTTGGTCGTGAGTTGCGCTTTCGCGAACTGAGGCAGACGAACTTGATTGATTTAAACCAATCCAGATCTTAGCGAATTGTCTACAATTTTGCATTAAAAGTAGTAACTCAAATTCGTTTAACTCCTCATTTAATTTTCTTTTTACATTTCTTGATTATTGCTGCGGCACCCCAGGCATACTCTCGCGGCACCCAGTTTGAGAACCACTGGGCTATTGTAACATTTAAGCTCAAAGACGAAACAAGCTATTTGAAATTTGGAAATCTAATTCCATACAATAATTGTGTTTTTAATTGCTAATTTATTTGGCTAACACAGCATTTAAAATTTGTGTCTCAAAATCATGTTCTAATTATGGAGCCTTGCAGAACCAAGACACAATTTTTAAAATTCGCGTTTCAAAATCGTGTCTTGGTTGTGGTATCTTGAGGAACCTAAACAAAATTTTGAAAATTGGTGTCTCAAAATCATGTTCTAATTATGGAGCCTTGTGGAACCAAGACAAAATTTTGAAAATTCGCGTTTCAAAATCGTGTCTTAGTTGTGGTGCCTTTAGGAACCAAGACAAAATTTTGAAAATTTGTGTCTCAAAATCATGTTCTAATTATGGGGCCTTGAGGAACAAGTCAAAATTTTGCAATTTCGCGTTTCAAAATAGTGTCTTACTTGTGGTGCCTTGAAGAACCAAGACAAAATTTTGAAAATTAATGTCTCAAAATCATGTTCCAATTATGGCGCCTTGAGGAACCAAGACACAATTTTTAAAATTCGCGTTTCAAAATCGTGTCTTAGTTGTGGTGGCTTGAGAAACCAAGACAAAAAAAAAATTACAATTCGCGTTTCAAAATCGTGTCTTAGTTGTGGTGTCCATAAGAACCAAAACAAAATTTTGAAAATTCTAGTTTTAAAATCGTATCTTAGTTGTGGTGCCTTGAGGAATTAAGATATAATTTTGAAAAATCGCGTCTCAAAATCGTGTCCTAATTATGGAGCCTTGAGGAACCAAGGCATAATTTTGATAATTTGCGTCTCAAAATCGTGTCCTAATTATGAAGCCTTAATGAAACAAGGAATAATATGCTCAAAAACATAGATTTTGTAGAAGTGATTAGTGATATAAAGCATTAAAAAAAAACTAGAACTTTGCTTATCTACTTTCTTTGTATATTCCAACAAAATTGTGCTCTGTCAAGGTCATAGGGGCCCCATTATCGTAATGAGCCCAGGGCCTCTAATAGGTTAAGGCGACCCTGGACCCAATATGTTATTAAAATTAAATTTAAGAGAAGTAAAAAAATGTAATGAGTATTCAGTAATGAGTATATGTAAAAAAAAGATAGAGAACAAGAAATAATTGTAAGAAAAGAGAACATGTTCTCTTTAAAAGAGACCTGTTGGCAACCCTATTCGCAAGTCTAGTACACATGGATGGAAAGTTTGGAAAACACTGTTACACATTAGATGTAAACAATTCTTTCCCACTCAAACCTAAAATACACCCCTTCTTTAACTTTTGTAGTATTGTTTAAGCAGTATGTTTTATTTAATTGCCTTTGTATTTTTTGTATTACCTGATTGTATTTGTATTACCTGATAAAGTCACAGTGTAGGAGAAACATATGTAGTATTCTACAATAAAAACTTTGAAACTAAAAAATCTGTATTATTAAAGCTAAAATAGCATTTAGGCTGAAAAACTAAACAGGCTGTTTAAATAAATATTTGTGTTTGTTGAGTTTGAAGATTTTATAACTAAGAAATGAAATGAAACTTTGAGTATTTTCGTCAAAAATTATATTTTTAGCTAAATTTTTTTTTAAGAAAAGACAGTGTTTCAAGCTATTTAAAATTTGGAAACAAATTAAAACTAATTCCATGCAATAATTGTGTTTTTAATGTTATTATTGCTATTATATTAGGCTATTATAGCATTTAAGTTCAAAGACTAAACAAGCTATATGAAATTTGGAAATCTAATTCCATGCAATAGTTGTGTTTTTAATTGCTAATTTATTTGGCTAACATAGCATTTAAAATTTGTGTCTCAAAATCATGTTCTAATTATGGAGCCTTGTGGAACCAAGAAATTTTTTTGAAAATTCGCGTTTCAAAATCGTGTCTTAGTTGTGGTGGCTTGAGGAAACAAGACAAAATTTTGAAAATTTGTGTCTCAAAACCATGTTCTATTTATGGGGCCTTGAGGAACCAAGACAAAATTTTGAAAATTCGCGTTCCAAAATCGTGTCTTAGTTGTGGTCTTGAGGAACCAAGACAAAATTTTGAAAATTCGCGTTTTAAAATCGTATCTTAGTTGTGGTGCCTTGAGGAATAGACTAAATTTTGAAAATTCGCGTTTCAAAACCGTGTCTTAGTTGTGGTGCCTTGAGGAATAGACAAAATTTTGAAAATTCGCGTTTCAAAATCATGTTTTAATTATGGAGCCTTGAGAAACAAAGAAATTTTTTTTTAAATTCGCGTCTCAAAATCGTGTCTTCGTTGTGGTGCCTTGAGGAACCAAGACAAAATCTTGAAAATTAGTGTTCTAATTATGGGGCCTTGAGGAACAAACACAAAATTTTGAAAATTCACGTCTCAAAATCATGTTTTAATTATGGAGCCCTGAGAAACCAAAACAAAATTTTTTAAATTTGCGTTTCAAAATCGTGTCTTAGTTGTGGTGTCTTGAGGAACCAAGACAAAATTTAGAAAATTTGTGTCTCAAAATCATGTTCTAAAAAATTTTGACTTTTTGGACAAATTTCGTTTGAAGTTTTCTTCACGTTTATGTACTAAATCCGACTGATTGCATTCGAGATGTCTTTTTAATTTGTATGGAACCAAGTCCCTATTAGCAACAATTTTAAGACCGATAACGCATTGCCCTTCCGATGCTTATTCGTTCCCAACAGAAACAAAGCCAAACGATATGAGGTAGCTAGGATCATATTTCCGTATTTTTCCGCGGATTATCTTTTGGTCGTGAGTTGCGCTTTCGCGAACTGAGGCAGACGAACTTGATTGATTTAGACCAATCCAGATTTTAGCGAATTGTCTACAATTTACATAGCATTTAAAATTTGTGTCTCAAAATCATGTTCTAATTATGGAGCCTTGAGGAACCAAGACAAAATTTTAAAAATTCGCGTTTCAAAATCGTGTCTTGGTTGTGGTGTCTTGATGAACCAAAACAAAATTTTGAAAATTGGTGTCTCAAAATCATGTTCTAATTATGGAGCCTTGTGGAACCAAGACAAAATTTTGAAATTTCGTGTTTCAAAATCGTGTCTTACTTGTGGTGCCTTGAGGAACCAAGACAAAAGTTTGAAAATTTATGTCTCAAAATCATGTTCTAATTATGGCGCCTTGAGGAACCAAGACACAATTTTTAAAATTCGCGTTTCAAAATTGTGTCTTAGTTGTGGTGGCTTGAGAAACCAAGACAAAAAAAAATGAAAATTCGCGTTTCAAAATCGTGTCTTAGTTGTGGTGTCCACAAGAACCAAAACAAAATTTTGAAAATTCTAGTTTTTAAATCGTATCTTAGTTGTGGTGCCTTGAGGAATTAAGGTATAATTTTGAAAAATCGCATCTCAAAATCGTGTCCTAATTATGGAGCCTTGAGGAACCAAGGCGTAATTTTGATAATTTGCGTCTCAAAATCGTGTCCTAATTATGAAGCCTTAAGGAACCAAGGAATAATATGCTCAAAAACATAGATTTTGAAGAAGTGATTAGTGATATAAAGAATTAAAAAAAAACTAGAACTTTGCTTATCTACTTTCTTTGCCTATTCCAACAAAATTGTGCTCTGTCAAGGTCATAGGGGCCCCATTATCGTAATGTGCCCAGGGCCTCCCATAGGTTAAGGCGACCCTGGACCCAATATGTTATTAAAATTAAATTTAAGGGAACAAGTAAAAAAATGTAATGAGTATTCAGTAATGAGTATATGTAAAAAAAGATAGAGAACAAGAAATAATTGTGAGAAAAGAGAACATGTTCTCTTTAAAAGAGACCTGTTGGCAACCCTATTTGCAAGTCTAGTACACATGGATGGAAAGTTTGGGAAATACTGTTACACTTTAGATGTAAACAATTCTTTCCCACTCAAACCTATAATACACCCCTTCTTTAACTTTTGTTGTATTGTTTAAGCAGTATGTTTATTTAATTGCATTTGTATTTTTTGTATTACCTGATTGTATTTGTATTACCTGATGAAGCCACAGTGTAGGAGAAACATATGTAGTATTCTACAATAAAAACTTTGAAACTAAAAAATCTGTGTTATTAAAGCTAAAATAGCATTTAGGCTGAAAAACTAAACAGGTTGTTTAAATAAATATTTGTGTTTGTTGAGTTTGAAGATTTTATAACTAAGAAATGAAATGAAACTTTGAGTCTTTTCGTCAAAAATTATATTTTTATCTAAAATTTTTTTTGAAGAAAAGACAGTGTTTCAAGCTATTTAAAATTTGGAAACAAATTAAAACTAATTCCATGCAATAATTGTGTTTTTAATGTTATTATATTAGGCTAATATAGCATTTAAGTTCAAATACTAAACAAGCTATTTGAAATTTGGAAATCTAATTCCATGCAATAATTGTGTTTTTAATTGCTAATTTATTTGGCTAACATAGCATATAAAATTTGTGTCTCAAAATCATGTTCTAATTATGGAGCCTTGTGGAACCAAGACAAATTTTTGAAAATTCGCGTTTCAAAATCGTGTCTTAGTTGTGGTGGCTTGAGGAATCAAGTCAAAGTTTGAAAATTTGTGTCTCAAAACCATGTTCAAATTATGGAGCCTTGAGGAACCAAGACAAAAAAATTTTAATTCGCGTTTCAAAATCGTATCTTAGTTGTGGTGTCTTGAGGAACCTAGACAAAATTTTGAAATTTTGTGTCTCAAAACCATGTTCTAATTATGGGGCCTTGAGGAACCAAGACAAAATTTTGAAAATTCGCGTTTCAAAATCGTGTCTTAGTTGTGGTGCCTTGAGGAACCAAGACAAAATTTTGAAAATTTGTGTCTCAAAATCATGTTCTAATTATGGAGCCTTGAGGAACAAGTCAAAATTTTGAAATTTCGCGTTTCAAAATAGTGTCTTACTTGTGGTGCCTTGAGGAACCAAGACAAAATTTTGAAAATTTATGTCTCAAAATCATGTTCTAATTATGGCGCCTTGAGGAACCAAGACACAATTTTTAAAATTCGCGTTTCAAAATTGTGTCTTAGTTGTGGTGGCTTGAGAAACCAAGACAAAAAAAAAATGAAAATTCGCGTTTCAAAATCGTGTCTTAGTTGTGGTGTCCACAAGAACCAAAACAAAATTTTGAAAATTCTAGTTTTAAAATCGAATCTTAGTTGTGGTGCCTTGAGGAATTAATATATAATTTTGAAAAATCGCGTCTCAAAATCGTGTCCTAATTATGGAGCCTTGAGGAACCAAGGCGTAATTTTGATAATTTGCGTCTCAAAATCGTGTTCTAATTATGAAGCCTTAAGGAACCAAGGAATAATATGCTCAAAAACATAGATTTTGAAGAAGTGATTAGTGATATAAAGAATTAAAAAAAAAACTAGAACTTTGCTTATCTACTTTCTTTGCCTATTCCAACAAAATTGTGCTCTGTCAAGGTCATAGGGGCCCCATTATCGTAATGTGCCCAGGGCCTCCCATAGGTTAAGGCGACCCTGGACCCAATATGTTATTAAAATTAAATTTAAGGGAACAAGTAAAAAAATGTAATGAGTATTCAGTAATGAGTATATGTAAAAAAAGATAGAGAACAAGAAATAATTGTAAGAAAAGAGAACATGTTCTCTTTAAAAGAGACCTGTTGGCAACCCTATTCGCAAGTCTAGTACACATGGATGGAAAGTTTGGGAAATACTGTTACACCTTAGATGTAAACAATTCTTTCCCACTCAAACCTATAATACACCCCTTCTTTAACTTTTGTTATATTGTTTAAGCAGTATATTTTTTTAATTGCATTTGTATTTTTTGTATTACCTGATTGTATTTGTATTACCTGATGAAGCCACAGTGTAGGAGAAACATATGTAGTATTCTACAATAAAAACTTTGAAACTAAAAAATCTATGTTATTAAAGCTAAAATAGCATTTAGGCTGAAAAACTAAACAGGCTGTTTAAATAAATATTTGTGTTTGTTGAGTTTAAAGATTTTATAACTAAGAAATGAAACTTTGTCTTTTCGTCAAAAATTATATTTTTATCTAAAATTTTTTTTGAAGAAAAGACAGTGTTTCAAGCTATTTAAAATTTGGAAAAAAATTAAAACTAATTCCATGCAATAATTGTGTTTTTAATGTTATTATTGCTATTATATTAGGCTAATATAGGATTTAAGTTCAAAGACTAAACAAGCTATTTGAAATTTGGAAATCTAATTCCATGCAATAATTGTGTTTTTAATTGCTAATTTATTTGGCTAACATAGCATTTAAAATTTGTGTCTCAAAATCATGTTCTAATTATGGAGCCTTGTGGAACCAAGACAAATTTTTGAAAATTCGCGTTTCAAAATCGTGTCTTAGTTGTGGTGGCTTGAGGAATCAAGTCAAAGTTTGAAAATTTGTGTCTCAAAACCATGTTCAAATTATGGAGCCTTGAGGAACCAAGACAAAAAAATTTAAATTCGCGTTTCAAAATCGTGTCTTAGTTGTGGTGTCTTGAGGAACCTAGACAAAATTTTGAAATTTTGTGTCTCAAAACCATGTTCTAATTATGGGGCCTTGAGGAACCAAGACAAAATTTTGAAAATTCGCGTTCCAAAATTGTGTCTTAGTTGTGGTCTTGAGGAACCAAGACAAAATTTTGAAAATTCGCGTTTTAAAATCGTATCTTAGTTGTGGTGCCTTGAGGAATAAAGACAAAATTTTGAAAATTCGCGTTTCAAAACCGCGTCTTAGTTGTGGTGCCTTGAGGAATAGACAAAATTTTGAAAATTCGCGTTTCAAAATTATGTTTTAATTATGGAGCCTTGAGAAACCAAGACAAAATTTTTTAAATTCGCGTTTCAAAATCGTTTCTTATTTGTGGTGCCTTGAGGAACCAAGACAAAATTTTTAAAATTCGCTTTTCAAAATCGTGTCATAGTTGTGGTGTCTTGAGGAACCAAGACAAAATTTAGAAAATTTGTGTCTCAAAATCATGTTCTAATTATGCAGCCTTGAGGAACCAAGATTTTTTTTAAATTCGCGTTTCAAAATCGTGTCTTCGTTGTGGTGAATTGAGGAACCAAGACAAAATCTTGAAAATTATTATATTGGCCCCATAATTAGGGGCCTTGAGGAACAAAATTTTGAAAATTCACGTCTCAAAATCATGTTTTAATTATGGAGCCTTGAGAAACCAAAGCAAAATTTTTAAAATTTGCGTTTCAAAATCGTGTCTTAGTTGTGTTTAGTTGTAAATCATGTTATAATTTTGGAGCCTTAAGGAACCAAGACAAAATTTTGAAAATTCGCGTTATAAAATCGTAATCGACCCAATATGTTATTAAAATTAAATTTAAGAGAATATGTAAAAAAAATGTAATCAGTATTCAGTAATGAGTATATGTAAAAAAAGTTAGAGAACAAGAAATAATTGTAAGAAAAGAGAACATGCTCTCTTTAAAAAAGACATGTTGGCAACCCTCTTTGCAAGTCTAGTACACATGTATGGAAAGTTTGGGAAACACAGTTAAACATTAGATGTAAACAATTCTTCCCTACTCAAACCTATAATACACCCCCTCTTCAGATTTTATAGTATTGTTTAAGCAGTCTGTTTGTTTAATTGTACTTGTATTTCATTACCTGATGAAGCCACAGTGTTGAAGAAACATATGTAGTATTCTACAATAAAAACATTGAAACTAAAAAAATCTGTGTTATTAAAGCTAAAATAGCATTTAGGCTGAAAAACTAAGCAAGCTGTTTAAATAAATATTTGTGTTTGTTGAGAAGATTTTATAACAAAGAAATTAAATGAAACTTTGAGTTTTCTTAAAAAATTACATTTTTATATAAATTTTTTTGTAAGACTGGAAGTGTTTCAAGCTGTTTAAAATTTGGAAACAAATAAAAACTTATCCCATGCAATAATTGTTTTTAATGTTATTATTGCTATTATAGCATTTAAGCTCAAAGGCTAAACAAGCTATTTGAAATTTGGAAATCTAATCCCATGCAATAATTGTTTTTAATGTTATTGTTGCTATAATAGCATTTATGCTCAAAGACTAAACAAGCTATTTGAAATTTGGAAATCTAATTCCATACAATAATTGTGTTTTTAATGACTAATATATTAGGCTAACATAGCATTTAAGCTCAGACTAAACAAGCTGTTTTAAAATTTGGAAGTCTAATTCCAACTAATTCCATGCAATAATTGTATTTATATTAGTATTTAATGCAATTGAGCTAATTTTAGGTGGGTAATGTTAAATCTATTAGAAGGAAAGGTTTGTTTTGAAAAAGAGGTTCAGGATATGTTGTGGCATTTGTGAATGTTTGATTTTGAGGTTAACATATTGAAAGTTGCAAATCGGGGATTTATAAACGATGGGGAACAACGAGGTGGTTAAACAGGGATTATAATTGAATGTTTGTTTTTGGTTATAGTTTGATGTTTTTTTTTTTGAGGGTTAAATATTTTTGTGGTTATGTGTGATTGTTGTTTTTTTTTGTGAGTTGTTGATAGTGTTTTAGTGTAAGTGGAGTTTTGTAAGTATTAGGGGGTACTTGTGGGATAATGTTGTGATAGATTCAAATTACCCGCGTAAAAAAAGCAGCGAGAAGCATATATAGAGGAAGAAGAAGAAGTCGGGGCGATTCACAATGGCCGCTCATCGCACCATCACTTCGAAATAAAACCGTTTTGCAAGACATTTACCTCTTCTAAATCGTCTTTATTTTCAACTGCAGACGTCACGAATAGTCTAGATGTTGGATTTTTCACCAGCTCCATGCTCCAACTTGGTCAGCACCGCTTCGAATTATACACTTTTATGATATACAGGAGGCCCCTGCATCGTGTTCCGTCCCTCAAGGAAAATGTTTGTGAAAAGCCAGCCGCGCACTGATATATACGGTACGGATCGGACGCGGATAGAGCCGAACAGTTGAGCGATCGTGGATGCTCGACAGCCGCTTTGATACTACTCGCAATCATATCAAACCGACGCCTCGACACTCTCTCATCCAACTTATTTGAACAACCAATAACATTTTAAACTCATTCTACTCTAATCTTTATGTTTACACTTTTTTTTTCTTATTCTTATCTGGTTTTTTTTCGGTTTCTACCTTCTTCGCGTCGTTTTCTTTCGTTAGCTTCTTTCAATAATATCTGGTTTGTTACGTTTTCATTTTTAATTAAATTATTAAAGCAAATACTAAAAAAAAAAACTAAATTTTGAAATATCTGCTCGAACTTCTCACCTCATTTATTTGTATCTTGACAACAAATCCAACTATCTCGACTTTTTAAACCTTTACAAAAAATATATAATCTGTCTCCTATTTCACGAAACAAATCTCAAGTTCAGTTTCTCCAGTAATGGTTTAGACCAGTGTCTGCCAAACTGTGTGCCACGACATGTTGCATGTGGTTCTCTTTTGGTTTTCGTCTTTTGTATTTCCTTTTTGTATTTAAATTTTCAAAACTATTCCCTATTATCTCTATTAAACAGAGTGCTGTGTTTCCTTTTTTGTCAGAAGTGTTTCCTTATTTGTCAAAGGGGAATTTTTAATCGAGCATCAAAAATATGAATTATTTGTGGATTTGACCATCTTAAAGGTTAATATTTGTGTTTTGCTTTGTTAACCCCCTGACTAATTAAATAACATTTGTAGTGCCAGCAAAATACATTTTTTTTTTAATTTAGCGTTTATTACACATAACACTAAGATAATTCGATATTTATAATCGAAACTAATGAATAATAATAAACAACTATTTGAAAAACACTTCAATAATGGTAAAATGGTTAATGGTAAAATGGTAAAGTATGAAATTGTTTAAAATATTTTGGTAAATGCAGAGGAATTACACTGCCAAGTCGTTTCACTTGTTATATATTTTCTAGAATAACATCTTTTTGCAGGATGATGTGTTCCGAGTCGGGCAGCTAATTTTCATTGGTCCTTCTAGTGTCTTATAATCATAGTTGGGCAAAAATTAATTGTGAAAACAATTAACAATTAAATTGCGAGATTTAATTGCAACTAACAATTAAAATAAATTGTAGCCGGACTTTGCAACATAGTGAGTAAAATTCTAGTTTCGCTTGATGTATACACGATGTCAAAGCTAGCTTTACAATTCAGGAGGCAAAAAAATAATTTCCAATGTTGTAAATAATCTAAATAGTTGGGAAAGATGGTTCGTTCTGGACCCTCCACTTCCGGTCCCCAAATTAACAATTAATCAATTGTAATTGCAATATATCACAATTAACAATTAATTAATTGTTAATTGTAAAATTTTGCAATTACAATTGATTAATTGTTAATTGATTGATGCACTTTTACAATTACAATTAACAATTAATAAATGTCGGTCAGAAGATGTTTATTATACTCCAATGTATCACTTGCCATAATGCGTAACTGAAATAGTTATTTACATTAGAGTGTGGAAAGTTTGATTTTACAACGCGACAGCTCGTTTCGAAAACGAAAGGGCGAGTTCCGCATTAGCTGGAGCGCTGTAAAGTCGTTTCCGCACGAAATTTTTATAATTTTTATGGCCGACAATTATTATTTAAGAAATAAATAGACCCTCCGCCTCAACTTCTGGTCCCCACCCTGCTTCCGGTTCCCGCCCCCCACTTCCGGAACCGGAAGTGGTGTGAGAACCGGAAGTGTGAGTGTGAACCAGAAGTGGGGGGTGAGAACCGGAAGTGGTGTGGGAATCGGAAGTGGGAGCGAGGTTGGGGACCGGAAGTGGAGGGTCCAGAACGAACCATCTTTCCCAACTATTTAGATCATTTACAACATTGGACATTATTTTTTTGCCTCCTGAATTGTAAAGCTAGCTTTGACATCGTGTATACATCAAGCGAAACTAGAATTTTACTCACTATGTTGCAAAGTCCGGCTACAATGCGATAAAGTCACTTTCCCGCATTGTAGCCGTACTTTCCCGCATTGTGCCAAATAAAATAATTTCCAATATTGTAAATAATCTAAATAGTTGGGAAAGATGGTTCGTTCGGGACCCTCCACCTCCACTTCCGGCACTCAACCTCGCTCCCACTTCCGGTTCCTACCCAACTTTCGGTTCCCACCCCCACTTCCGGTTCACACTCACCGCTTAACCGCAAGTGGGAGCGAGGTGGGGGGCTGGAAGTGGATGTGAAGGGTCCAAAACGAACCATCTTTCCCAACTATTTAGATTATTTACAATATTGGAAATTATTTTATTTGGCACAATACGGGAAAGCACGGTTACAAGGGAGATACACGGTGACAAGAGGGAAAAGTTTTTACATTCATCAAATAGTATTAATTGTTAGTTGTAATAATAAACAATTGATGATTAAGTTAATTGTAACTAACAATTAAAATTTTAATTGCAATTAAATTAATTGTAAACCACAATTAATGGATTTAATTGCAATTGATTTCAATTGAATCTCACAATTAAACAGTTAATTCAATTAAATTAATTGCAATTGATTTAATTGAGAGATTAATTAATTTATAGAGATGTTTCCGAATATTACGGTGTATAGGAGACTACCTTCACTTGAACTTGAATCTTCAAATATTTAGTCTCGCTGTATGTAATTATTCCACTATTGCTATCACTATCGCACAAATTCCAATCACACATATTAAAAGATATTAGGGAATAGCGAATATGCAAGTGTTTTAAATTTACATCAAAAAAATTATCTGGCAAACAATATATGAACAACAAAACGATTGTTAGATGGAAACAGAAGTGCACAACTGAAATTCTACATGCGTCACAATATACTGTAGCGTTAAAAACTCTTACTGAGCATCTAATTTTCATTCTATGTACAAAATTTTATAACGTCTAATATTGTTCAACAAAAATCCTCTCTCTTGCAAGCAACATCCGTAACAGCCATTTTAAACTTTTTCTCATTTTTATTTAGATTTTGCTACCATATTTCATGAGAAAGGGCGTAGAGCACGTGGTTGTTGGCGCCCCATAGTGGCGAATCGTATCGTGCCGGTTGATAAGCAGGGCCATCAATTTTGGCGCCCTGGTCTATAAACCAATTAGCGCCCTAGGGCCTACCTTAGAATTCTGGCAGGAGTCCTGACGGGACACTGCAGACTTAGAAAACACCTCAAGACTCTAGGCCTAGAGCGGGGGTTCCCAAAGTTTTTCTTAGGCGGGCCAATTTAATATTATCGAATTTTTTTGGAGGGCCAAAAAAAAGCGGAATAAAAACATTTTAATTAAAATATTTTTTTTTATTAGTATAGAAAAAGTTTTTTCGCAAATATATGTGCTCTGAAATAATGGAAACATTTGTTGAGCATGTTTTCCTATTTCGGATAATTCACGCATGATAATTCTTTATAAAAATCAATTAAGGAATTGTTCCGATAAGAAATTCTTTCCGATAAGAATTCTTAGCATCGATATTTTCCTGTAATTCTTCCTTTAAATTGATTCCTGTAATCAATTTAAATTGCATATCTTAAATGATTAACAGTTCCGTATCTATATGAGACTACTATATTATATTTCTGTACAAATGTGTAATAACTAGACTAGACATACAAAATTATTTTTTTAAATATAAACTATACAATATTTTATTAATATAAACGCTTATGGTTAAAGCTCTATACGAATTTTTTTAAAATATGAAAATATTTTATTATATCTTATTTGTGATATTTATTATTTATTTTACTCTTTACTTATTTATTTTTTAATAAAAATATAATATATCGTATCGATATCGCGGGCAGCGTTCTCGGGCTTTGCGGGCCGCATTTGGCCCGCGGGCCGCACTTTGGGAACCCCTGGCCTAGAGGAAGATGACAGGTGCAGATTATGTGGTTCGGTAGAGGAAACCCCCATACATCTGCTCAAAGACTGCGGAGCACTGTTCCGCAAAAGAGACAGATGTATCTTGGGGCCCACTACTTGAACAGGAGTTGTAGTCCTTGAATCCCACCCAGATCCTGAAATTCCTAAAGGAATTAGGACTAGAGGAGGCACTCTAAATGGGTAAGTATACCAACGTTTAGAGGAAGAGGGTGGGGTATAATAGATCTACGAAGGTCGCAGTACAAGTCGTCACCACCAATACTACAATCTACAATCTAGGGCCTAGGAATTGAAATTCCTAGTTTGATTTTTTCATAACTAAAACAGACCGTACACACGAGAACTTAATATAAATTTCAACTTGATACCTCTACGCGTTCCTGAGAAAAAGGGTATTTACAGACAGACAGACAGACGGACTACAAAGTGATCCTATAAGGGTTCAGTTTTCCTTATGAGGTACGGAACCTTAAAAACTGAATTAAAACTACAATAAAACGGCCAAGTGCGTGTCGGGCCACGCGCAATGTAGGGTTCCGTAGTTGCCATTCTTCCTCTTATGACTTAAGATTCAAATGTCTAAAAAATTTCATAACCAATAACTTAATCACCTGACATTGATGTTGTCGAGTTTGACGTTCAATATAACCAATTATATATTGTTTAAATGACACGGCTGCCACTCAACTCTAACACAGCGGTCACTTGACTCTAACTAAAATTCACTATAAAGGCCGAATCTCATATACGCGACAACAGCTACGCGACGTTTCACGAAATCGCCTGTCAAATAATGATTACATTGTTTTCAATGGGCACGTTCTCACTATGGCTACGCTCACAGTTACTAAAAGTCGGAATTCAGCGCGCTGTCGCTGGGATTATTTCGTGAACATTCTTTTAGGTTTTGTCGCACATCGCATGACGGTTGGAAAGTTTGTTTCTGATTCAAATGACGGATTGTGTCAAAAACGGCGTGTTTTTGAAAATGAATGGAATGAACGTCGGAAAAGCAGAGGAATTGATCGCTCTGGTGGCTGATTATGTTGAACTGTATGACTTACAAAATAAAAATTACAGTAATCAACACAGGTTAGTAGATCTAATTTGAAAAGAAATGAAATTTCTTTAAAATTAGATGAGACTCATCAAGTACAGACTCTTGTAATTGTTTGAAGAGAGTATGGAATTCTCCTTCTACTAGTTTTGTTCTTAAGATCCGATGCACCCAATATTTTCTTTTCCTTTTCTTTCCTTTTAATTTCTCATTTTCATAACACATGGCTAAGACGAAAAAACCATCATCGCAACTTGACGAACATGACATTTTGAAAATATAACTTAACCTGAAATGTAGAGAAACTACAGATTTGACATTTGCAGCAAATAATCGCTTAGCAGTGTCGCATATATGAGAATACCTAGCAGCGACGTGATAATTTGCGACAGTTCATTGTGCAACGTCGCGTAGATAGTGTCGCGTATATGAGAATGGGCCTTTAAGGCCGATTCTCATATACGCGACCACAGCAACGCGACGTTACACGAAATCACCTGTCAAATAATGATTACATTGTTTTCAATGGGCACGTTCTGACTATGGCTACGCGACAGTTACTAAAAGTCGGAATTCAGCGCGCTGTCGCTGGGATTATTTCGTGAGCATTCTTTTACGTTTTGTCGCACATCGCATGACGTTTGGAAAGTTTGTTTCTGATTCGAATGACGGATTGTGTCAAAAACGGCGCTTTTGAAAATGAATGGAATGAACGAAAAAAAAGCAGAGGAATTGATCGCTCTTGTGGCTGATTATGTTGAACTGTATGACTTACAAAATAAAAATTACAGTAATCAACAAAGCAAAGATCTAATTTGGAGAAAAATTTCTTTAAAATTAGATAAGACTCGTAAGTACAGACTCTTGTAATTGTTTGATGACAATGAGTATGGAATTCTCCTTCTGCTAGTTTTGTTCTTAAGATCCGATGCACCCAATATTTTCTTTTCCTTTTCTTTCCTTTTAATTTCCCATTTTCATAACACATGGCTAAGACGAAAAAACCATCATCGGAACTTGACGAACATGACATTTTGAAAATATAACTTAACCTGAAATGTACAGAAACTACAGTTTTGACATTAGCAGCAAATATTCGCTTAGCAGTGTCGCATATATGAGAATACCTAGCAGCGACGTGATAATTCGCGACAGTTCATTGTGCAACGTCGCGTAGATAGTGTCGCGTATATGAGAATCGGCCTTAAAGCACTATAAAGCTTAATATTTCAAAAACGGATCTCTTAATCGAAATATTGCTTTCACAAACCTGTAATATTTTTGAAAGACCTATCCAACGACACCCTACACCATGGGGTAGACGAGAAAAAGAAACGTCCCCACTTCTTTAGGGTAAAGGAGGCAACGCCGTCGTTTGGATTTTGAGGCCCCGGGCATATATATTGAGGTGGGCCCCCAGTAAATAAAAAAAGTGAATAAACAAATATATTTTTTTTATTTTTAATACGTACAAGAAAGGTACATATGTATATAATAAATATAATATAATAATATATTAATATAAAAGAAAAACAAAATCGAACTTTATTTTCCTTGCTTTAATTTCAGCAAAATGGGGGGGGGGGGGGTCCCAAAAAATGGGGCCCCCTAGTTCGTGGGCCCCGGGCATTCGCCCGATTGACCGACGCTAGCGACGCTACAGAAAGGTGGTACCCTACAAAAAAAAAAATCAAGATTTTATTTTACCACTTTGTAGGCGTGATTTATAATAGTCTCTGAGCTAAACTGCGGACGGACGGACGGACATATCGAATCTATGAGGGTTCCTTGTTGCAAACAACGGAACCCTAAAAAAGAGAGCGACTTTTCTATATATTCTCATTCACTGCAACCGCCGAAAGTGTCTTTTATAATATTGAAATTTGAACAGTGAAGATTCGTTAAACTGTTTTATCGTGTCGTTGAAATATTCACATTTGTACCGCCCGACATTTCATTTGTTTTTTAAACACTTCGTTGCACTTCGACGACACTTTGTTTGTCTCTGAAACACAGTTGTACTTCATTGAACTTCTTCATTCTCCTCGTGTAACAAATACACCAATGCATTTAATAACAATTTAATTAAGTAAGAATCAGTATATTTTTCAAAGAGAAAAATTCAAATGCTATTTAAAAATTATATTTTGGAAATAAATCTGCGACGATTGTTGCTGAAATGAAGACATT
Organism: Phosphuga atrata; assembly: GCA_944588485.1. Taxonomy (NCBI): domain Eukaryota; kingdom Metazoa; phylum Arthropoda; class Insecta; order Coleoptera; family Silphidae; genus Phosphuga; species Phosphuga atrata. Next base: position 58,549,549 of record OX155898.1, on the reverse strand, counting down.
TCACCATACACAAATTATAAAATAGCGCGTTTTCATAATAACCTGCGTAATTAATCAACTGCGATCATAATATATTTACTATTTACACATCCTGCAGTCGGTCTACAAACAAACATTTCGACCTTTTTATTCTTACATTTCGAGTTTGAAATGCAAACAATCTTGTAAATTACTTTGAAATATAAATACGTTCCGGGTTTTCAAAGCAATCTGCTTAATAAAAATATTTTACTGAAAAATAACGTAATTCAAATAAGAAGAACAGTAATGTAGAGAATACTTGAACTTTGTATCATAAAATAAGTGCAACTAGTAAATAGAAACAAGTTAACTTTAAAATAAATGAAATAAATGAAAACATTGTCTTTATTTTTATTTTTTATTGTTTATAAAATGAACGAGTTGTGCTGAATATAAACAAAATCTAACTTAAGCAATCAGTTGAATGCGGAACGAACCAATGATGATCCTTGTGAAAAGTGTCGTACAAAGTGTTGACGATGTGCAACGAAGTGTCGTTAAAGTGTAATGAAATGTTTTCGAAATAAACGTAGTGTCGTCGAAGTGCAACGAAGTATTATCGAGACAAACGACGTGTCGTTGAAGTGTAACGAAGTGTTTCCGAGTCAAATTAAATGTCGGGTAGCATAAATGGGAACACTTCCCCGACACTTCATAATAAAAAATTTCAACGAAGTTTCACTGTTCAAATTTCAGTGTTCCAAATGACGGTACATACGTATTAATTTATTTATCTGCTTTATCTGGATTTATCTGCTCTAATATAACCTAATCTAACCCATATACAATATTTTTTCTTATTTCTACCATTTAACCTAATCTAACCATCCATTTTATTCAAATCTGTAGTTGCGGTGGCGTTAGTACGTAAGTACCCAAATGACACTTCTCTGACTCTTTGACGACACTACGTTAACGCATTACCGACATTTCGACGACATTTAATTAACGCCAGGATTACTTTAATAAAATACAAGCAAAATATTATTTTGTTAGGACCCCTTAAACGGTTCGCATGTGTCAAATGTCACAAATGTAATCACTTCCCCGACACTTTGACGACATTTCACAATAAAAATAACAACGAAGCTTCACTGTTCATATGTCAGTGTTCCAAATGACTCTTCCCTGACACTATGTTATATGTTTTATGTTATATATTGACGCATTATCATCGACATTTAATTATCGCCAGGATTACTTTAACCACATCCCTTCCAACAAATAAAATACAACCAAAGGTTTATTTTATTAGGGCTCCCTTGAACGGCCCTGCGAGGAGTAAAAAAACTGCGTATATTTAATTCAATTAGATGAATGATATATTTATAATTGATTATGCAGTGATAATACTGATTTATAATTTTGTGTAGCGCTTTTTGGATTCGTTTACGCAAATGTTCATTCCAATTTAACTTCAAAGGCCGGTTGTAAATTTTTGTTGAACAGAACTAAAATAATTTGAGTGTTGTGCAATATCGAAATATGCAATGTAATTCCGCGTTAAGACTTTAATAATTTGATGAAATAGATACAACAAAAACATTATTAGAGGCAATCAAAGTTAATTGCAATGCACAAGACGTGAAATTGTTACAAATTGTTTAAGTAGTTTTAACGTTTATAATTAATTTGTTTATAATTAGAGTTTAGTTTCTGAAGAAAATTTTATTACAATATAAAAAATATAATAAAGGGTAAATTGAAATATTTGTATTTCATTTTTTATAATTACGAGTGTCCAAGTTTGACATTCCAAATTTTTTTTTAATACCCAAAATACTGTCCTTGCTGAAAATGAAGTGTCGTCGAAGTGAAACAAAGTGTTATCGAAGTGCAAGTTCAGAAAAGTGTCTGTCAAGTTGGTAATAATCAACCTTGAAATAAAGTTTTTTTTTCATTTTTTTATCTGAAAATTGCTAATATAACTTGAAAACTAAGCGAAATTTAAAAAATTTTTATCTAAAACTTGCTATTTAGTGATTTTTGTCTGTCAAGTTGTTAATAAATCGGAAGAAATAAGTCGGAAAACTAGACAAAATTTTGTAAAATGTTTTAGATAAAACTCAAAGAGAATTAAATTTTTATTACTCATGCAGGATAAGTACTATCTTGGCGCCCGTTTTTTAGTGCGGCAAATGGCTATTGTTGCCTGTATTGCCACATAACTATGGTAACAATTGAATAAATAAAATAAACAATCAAAACATCAATAACAAAAAAGTGACGTGAAACAGAATTTTTTTTTCATTACAAAATAAAAATGAGAATTAAAGAAAACGTTTTAAAATGAGTGTAATATAAATATATCGGAAGAAATAACTGGGAAGCTAGACAAAATTTTGTAAAATGTTTTAGATAAAACTCAAAGAGAAAATTTTTTTATTACTCAAGCGGGATAAGTACTATCTTGGCGCCCGTTTTTAAGTGCGGCAAATGGCTGTTTTTGGCTGTATTTCCACATAACTTACGCCCGCCATACACGTTACGGTCTACCGTACGGGTTACATGCGCAGGTTTGCCTGCGCAGGTCTACCGTACGCAAGAAACTGCACAGGTCTATTCCCACACACGCTCCAGTCTACCTGCGCAGGCAAACCTGCACAGGTAGACCTGTCATGTGGACCGTTGTGTGTATGGCTGGCATTAGGTAACAATTGAATAAATAAAGTTACAGAATTTTTTTTTCATTACAAAATGAAAATTAAAGAAAACGTTTTAAATATAAATTAGTTTTAAATGTAAATTATATGGTGATACCGGAGACTGATTAGAGTTCTTATGACGAATCCACACCACCGGAGACAATTGAAAAAGCAAATCCTTCATTTTTGATTCTATTTTTTTTATGGCCCCTGGACCCCAAACGTAAGATACATCCTCTCGCATGAGTGAGGTTCGATGCTACTAGAGAAAAAACAATAAATTGATCGCTTGCAAAGTGTGAAATGACCCAAAATATAAGCTATTACAAAATACTACTGCATGAGTAATAAAAAATATTATCTGCAACTCATGCGGTATTGTCAATTGCCCTCACGAGCGAATGAGCGCACTCACTTCGTTCGTGCGCCCAATTTCGCTCTCGTAGAAAATTGATAACTTACCGCCCTAGTAGCACAATATACTTTTCCTATAAAATAACAAACCTTGTTTTCTACTGGATTTTAGTTTGTCAATTTGGTAATGATCAACATTGAAATAAAGTTAGATTTTGATCATGTTTACATTTATTGTTGCAAAATTTCGAAAATAACTCGGAAATAGGCGAAATTTTGAAAAATGTTTCAAATAAAACTTGTAGAGAATTCAATTTGTTATGAGAAAACTTATTATCTAGTGATGTTTAGTGTGTTAATTTGGTAATAATCAACTTTGAAAGGAAGTTAGATTTGGATTTTGTTTTACATTTTTCTTGTCTCTAAAATGCGAAAGTCGTAAGCTAGGTGAAATTTTGAAAAATGTTTTAAATAAAATTCAAAGAGAATAAAATTTCTTAAATAATAAACCTTGGTTTGTAGTGATTTTTAGTTTGTCGATTTGGTAATAATCAACCTCGAAATAAAGTCAGATTTTGACCATGTTTTACATTGTTTGTTTCAAAATTGCAAAAATAACTGGGAAACTAGGTAAAAATTTGAAAAATGTTTTAAACAAAACATGTAGAGAATTGATTTTCCTATTGGAAAACGTTATCTAGTGATTTTTAGCTTGTCAATTTAGTAATAATCAACCTTAAAATAAAGTCAAATTTTTTATTTTACATTTTTTTGTCTCAAAAATGCAAAAATAACTCGGAACCTAGGCGAAAAAAATGTTTTGAAAAATGTTACGAATAAAACTTGTAGAGAATTAAATTTCCTTTAAGAAAACTTGTTATCTAGTGACGTTTACTTTGTCGATTTTCTAATAATCAACCTTGAAATAAATTCAGTTGTTGATCATATTTTACATTTTTTGTTGCAAAATTTCGAAAATAACCTGGAAACTAAGCTACATTTTGAAAAATGTTTCAAATAAAACTTGTAGAGAATTAAATTTCCTATAAGAAAACTTGTTACCTAGTGATTTTTAGTTTGTCAATTTGGTAATAATCAACCTTGAAATAAAGTCAAATTTTGTTTTTTATTTTATTTTTGGTCTCAAAAATGCGAAAATAACGCGGAAACCTGACGAAATTTTGAAAAAATTTTCAAACAAAACTTGTAGAGAATTAAATTTCCTATAAGAAATTGTTTAAATACGCGAAATTTTGAAAAATGTTAAAAAAAACTTTTAGGGTATTAAATTTCCTATAAGAAAACTTGTTTTCTACTGATTTTGGTTTGTCAATTTGGTAATAATCAACCTTGAAATAAAGTCAGATTTTTTTTGTTTTATATTTTTTTGTCTCAAAAAATGCGTAAATAACTCGGAAACTGTGAAATTTTGAAAAATGTTTAAAATAAAACTTGTAGAGAATTAAATTTCTTATAAGAAAACTTGTTACCTAGTGATTTTTTGTCTGTCAATTAGGTTTCTTATTTATTTCGCGTGTGGCTTCACAATATTTATAGAAATACAAATAAAAAAGGACAAATATAATCGATTGCATGATGTGCATGATGAAGTGATTTTTTGTTTGTTAATTTGGTAATAACCAACCTTGAAGCGAAGTAAGGTTTCATTTCTGTTTTACATTTTTATTGTCTCCAAGTGAATATAACTCGAAAACGAAGCGAAGTTTTGAAAAACGATTCAAATAAAACTTGTAGAGAATTTAATTTTCTATGAGAAAGCTTGTTTTATAGTGATTTTTGTTTGTCAATTTGGTAATAATCAACCTTGAAAAAATTCAGATTTTGATCATGTTTAACAATTTTTGTTGCATAATAGCGAAAATAACTCGGAAATCAGGCGAAATTTTGAAAAATGTTTAAAAAAAACTTGTAGAGAATTAAATTTCCTATAAGAAAACTTGTTACCTAGTGATTTTTTTGTCTGTCAAGTTGGTAATAATCAACCTTGAAACGAAATCAGATTTTGTTTGTTTTACATATTTCTTGTCCCAAAACTGTAAAAATAAGTCGGGAGTTAAGCGAAATTTTGAAAACTGTTTTAAATAAAATTCAAAGAGAATTAAATGTTCTATAATAAACCTTGTATTTTAGTTATTTTTTGTTTGTCATTTTGGTAATAATCAACCCTGAAATAAAGTCAGATATCGTTTTACATTTTCTTGTCTCAAAAATTCGAAAATAACTCAAAAAGTAGACGAAATTTTGAAAAATGTTTGAAACAAAACTTGTACAGAATTAAATTTCCCATAAAAAACTTGTTATCTAGTGATTTTTTGTCTGTCAGTTTGGTAATAATCAACCTTGAAACAAAGCCAGTTTTTGCTTTTGTTTTACATTTTTCTTACCTCAAAATTGCGAAAATAAGTAAGAAGCTAGTCGAAATTTTGAAAATTGTTTTAAATAACACTCAAAGAGGATTATTTTCTACAATAAACCTTGTTTTTTAGTGATTTTTAGTTTGTCAATTTGATAATAATCAACCTTGAAATAAATTCAGATTTTGATCATGTTTTACAATTTTTTGTTGCAAAATTGCGAAAATAACTCAGGAATTAGGCGAAATTTTGAAAGATTTAAAAAAAAAGTTGTAGAGTATTAGTTTAGCCTATAAGAAAACTTGTTTTCTAGTGATTTTTGGTTTATCAATTTGTTAATAATCAACCTTGAAATAAATGCACCACGGTGAGGCGAACTAACATATTACACCCCTGTCAAGCTGGTAATAATCAACCTTGAAACGAAGTCAGATTTTGTTTGTTTTACATTTTTCTTCTCCCAAAACAGCGAAAATAAGTCGCGGGCTACGCGAAATTTTGAAAAATGTTTTAAAGAAAATTCAAAGAGAATTAAATTTCCTATAATAAACCTTGTTTTTAAGTTATTTTTTTGCTTGTTATATTGGTAATAATCAACCCTGAAATAAAGTCACATTTTGTTTTACATTTTCTTGTCTCAAAAATTCGCAAATAACTAGGAAAATAGGCGAAATTTTGAAAAATGTTTGAAACAAAACTTGTACAGAATTAAATTTCCTACAAGAAAACTAGTTATCTAGTGAGTTTTGTCTGTTTTGTCTGTTTGGTAATAATCAACTTTAAAGCAAAGTTAGTTTTAGTTTTACATTTTTATTGTCTCCAAAAAAATGAATATAACTCGAAAACTAAGCGAAATTTGGAAATATGATTCAAATAAAACTTGTAGTGAATTAAATTTCCCACGAGAAAACTTGTTTTCTAGTGATTTTTATTTTGTCAATTTGGTATTAATCAACCTTGAAATAAAGTTAAATTTTGATAGTTTTATATTTTTAAATTCACAATTCGCAATTTTTTTTAAATTCGCAAAATTGCGAAAATAACTCGGAAAAATAATTTGAAAAATATTTTGAAATAAAATATGTAGAGAATTAAATTTCCTATGGGACAACTTGTTACCTAGTGATCTTTGTCTTTCAAGTTGGTAATTTTTAGTTTGTCAATTTGGTTTTAATCAACCTTGAAACAAAGTCAGGATTTGTTTTTGTTATACATTTTTGTTGTCTTAAAAATGTGAAAATAACTCGAAAACTAGGCGAAATTTTGAAATATGTTTTAAATAAAACTCAAAGAGAATTAAATTTCCTATAATAAATCTCGTTTTCTATTGATTTTTAGAATGTCAATTTGTAAATTAGTAACCTTGAAATAAGGTCAGATTAGAAGAATAAGGTCAGATAGTCATATTTTTTTTGTCTTACAATTTTTTGTCTCAAATATGCGAAAATAACTCGAAAACTAATCGAAATTTTGAAAAATGTTTCAAATAAAAGTTGTAGACAATTAAATTTCCTACATGAAAATTTGTTATCTAGTGATTTTTGTCATCATCATATTGGTAATAATCAACCTTGAAACAAAGTCAGGTTTTGTTTTAATTTTTTTGTCTCAAAAATGCGAAAATAACTCGGAAACTAAGCCAAATTTTGTAAAATGTTTCGAACAAAACTTAAAGAGAATTAAATTTCCTATAATAAACCTTGTTAACCAGTGATTTTCAGTTTGTCCATTTGGTGATAATCAACGATTTTTTGAAAACATTGAAATTTGATAATACAGATTTCTACATTTGGCAACTACATACAGATGTCACTCAATTCCTGCGACTACAAAAGAAAATAGTGATATTGAATAAAACATCAAATATAGGTTAAAGCAACCTTACAGGCAAAATCTATTAAACCAAACAATGTATTAAAATAGCAAGATCTCACACAGAAACACCTCAGGAAATTTGTTCTCCCACAAAATGACAGAAGTAAGTATTGAACCCCATCCCTACAAAACAAATCACCAATTTCAATTAAAGGACAAGAATCTTTCGGTGGAAGAGCTGAAGGAATTAGGAAATAAAGCTGTAAATAACAACAGCTTTACGGAAGGAATACTCCACTACACCCATGCGATCAAAATGGACCCAACAAATTACTTTTTATTCAGCAACCGATCACTCGCCTTCTTGAAAATGCAACAGTACTCGTTAGCAATGGATGATGCACTGGAGTGTATACGTTTGAATTCGTCGTGGCCTAAAGGATATTTCAGGAAAGGAGAAATCGAGTTTGCGACATATCAATACGAGAAGGCGATGAATAGCTATGAGATTGCTTTGAAGTTCGCACCTGGTGATAGTTTTATTATTAAAGCTTTGGAGAAGACTCACAGAGCTAACATGAAAGATTTAAAAGGTACATTGCTTAATTAAAAAATTTTAGCTAGACATTCATAACAATAGTTACGCTTAACTTTATTTGATGATTTTAATGTTTTATTTAATTGTTTAGACGATGAACAAATTCCATGGTTGGGATCAGGAATTGGAATTGTTGTTGGGGTTATAATTGTTTTTGCTGATTACATTTTTACTAACACACCGACGGTAAGTTTTAAATTTACTTTAAGTAAACAAACTTAAATTACAATGAAATGTTTTAGGTTGATGTTTTGATTTTGTAGGTATCGGTGGTAACTTGTACTGCACCCTTCATAGATCTATTGTATCCCACCCTCTTCTTCTAATTGTTCGTATATTTACCCATTTAGAGTGCCACCCCTAGTCCTGATTCCTTTAGGAATTCAGGATCTGGGGGTGATTTAAGGAACTCCTCTGTGTTCAAGCAGTGGGCCCCAAGGTACATCTGCCTCTTTGAGTTGAACACCAGTTGATGCATGGGGGTTTCCTCTGCTGAGCAGCAGAATCTGTCATCCTTCTCTAGCCTCAGGGCTCTGAGTTGTTTCCTGCAGTGTCCCATCATGACCCCTGTCAACATTCTAAGCTTGTTCCAGTTTTGTTTCAGGCAAGCTTTTGTTCTTTTCTGGTTAAAAGATCCAGCATTACTATGGATTGTCTTAGCCCTAGAAGTTCCTTCCAGGTTTTGATCCATTGTTCTTTTATTTCTTCATCTAAACTTTTTTGAATGGTGTTCATGCTCATACCGCAAAAGGGTTCCGGACCTATGAAGGGAGCACTGGATCTCGCACTGGCTTCTTCCTTTCCATCTATACCAGTATGTCCTGGTACCCAGTATAGCATTACTTTATTTTCTCTGCCGAGCTTGTTTAGCTTTCCACACAGTCCCATACCAGTTTGAATTTGATGGTGTATGAACTAATGGCCTTGATGGCTGCTTGGCTATTTGACGGGTTAGAAATTAGTTTTTTGCGATAGTTTCTGTCAAGGTTAAATTGTGCACATCTTTCAATTGCATGTATCTCTGCTTGGAAGATACATAGGTAGATTCCCATGGATTCAAAATATTTAATATGAGGTCCAAACACTCCTGCACCAGAACCTTCCTTTGTCTTTGAACCATCCGTATTCCACTTGATAGCACTTCGTTCTATGTGGTATGCTGAGGATTCGTCGCTCCAATCGGCTTTACTTCAGGTGTGGTAGTGTGTAGTTTTTCTCGAAATGCTATTTGCATACCATTTCGTCTTTTGGTACTTCCAGATCTTGGCAGTGAGGCAGTTCCAGTCTCTGCTCCAGATTATTTCACCTATTCCTTCCTTACTGAACCTTACAATCACCGATCTGGTGGCCCCCTCCAAGACAAGGTGCAATGGTGTCAGATCCAGCAGCAGTTCCATTGCCGCTGTCCGGCATGACCCCGTCTAGTCTTTGAATCTTCTCAAGCTGCTTCTTCATAGAGACCAGGGTCCTACTTCCGCGCGCAACTGCCTCGTAAGCGATCGCAGATCTCACTATCATGGTGTACTCTAAAAAACCCTATGATTTCCCTGCCACATTTTTACACACTATTAGAGCGCGTTTGGCTTTCCCTACCACTTCTTCAGCTTGCCTGTTCCATAGGAGTTTGCTATCTAGGGTAATACCCAGATACTTTATCTCCTGTTTATACTGTCTCCTGTGAATCTTGCTGCCCTTCCATCCAACAGTATGGGTTGTAGGCAGTCTTCTTTTTCTAGTTCTAGTACATGGTATCCCGGTGGTTTTGCTCGGTTTGAGTTTCAATCCCACTGTTTAACACCATCTATCAGTTCAGGCCTGGGCAAATAGTGTCCCGCGGGCCGAATATGGCCCGCGTCGTCAATTTATGCGGCCCGCGAAGCATTTTATAAATTATTTTAATTCTTCTTCTTCGTTTTAGGCAACTTTGCCTGTTCGATAACATTCAGAAGCTGTCTTTCCATCTCTTGCTGCGGCGTCCAATACTTCTCCTCCCTTAGGGTTGGCTGTCTTGTGCTATCCTTACTAATCTTTCATTTTCCATTCTTGACACGTGGCTATCCCATTCCTGTTGTCTGGCGTTTACCGATTCCGTTTACTATTATTTTAATTAAAAAATTATATCTATGTATAATAAAAATAACAACAAAGTTGGGTTTTGTGATCGTGTCCTGCCAAAATATTAGTTCACTGAGAAAGCAATTACAAATTTTTCTATACATAGTACCCACAATGAATAATCTTATTCCGTATTCCAACATAAAAAAGCTAAAAAGAAATCCGAAAACTTCTGTTTTCATCAGATCTGAAAATTGTAGGTTTTCAAAAACTTCCGCAGAAGTGTAGTCAGTAACTGTAGTCGGTTTTTCCGGAAGCTATCGAATTATTTTCAGAAATTAGAGCTCCAGCTTTGGAAGCAGATACATGAAAACACTGAAGATGATTAAAAATTTGAACAATATTTTTATATTCCATTTTAAGGAATTTCTTCCTAATTACTCAAATAAGTCAAATAACCGAATTCCATGATCGGCGATGAGTTTCATGATCGGCGACTTTCAAAACCACTAAATTTCAAGTTTCAGCAAAATTGATTGCATTTTGGAATTTTTGGAATCATCCCCTATATAGCATCCGCCATTTAGAATTTTGGAAAACCGCTATATAGCATCCGCCATTTAGAATTTTGGATAAATCCCGCTATATAGCATCTGCCATTTAGAATTCTGGAAAAATTATCCGCTGTATAGCATCCGCCATTTAGAATTTTTGAAAAATCATCCGCTATATAGCATCCACCATTTAGAATTTTGGAATTTTGAATTCAGTTTCGTGATTAGCGACCTCAAAAACGTGAGGAAACCAGAAGACACGATATTTGAACGTTACTTTCATATTTTGACCAGCTTTTTGGGATTTCCTACCACTGTACAACGGTGTTAATTCGTCCTCTTGTGACTTCTTCGAGGTTATTTTTGGCCTTTTCAAATTGGTCTGCTTCTGCTGTTCCTCTTGTCATTCGGAAAAGTTTCCTGCTGATGTCAAGATTGTACTTCTCATTCACTTCTGTGTACGATTCGATTCTGGCAATGCTGCAAGGCTCCAATCCACGGGCCCCGGTACCCAGGATATGAACTAGGGGGGGGGGGGGGGTCACCTCATATTTGTTTCGAGGATTATGAAATGAATTATGCATTATGAAATGAAGTATCCATCTGTCGTACAATTTCAGAACTGCTTCGCCGTGCTCTTTGCACCCGAAGACGTCTGGGTGAGGTTTTAATAATGGTATAGATATTTATGTGCGGTCCCCTGCCCCTCGCTGGGTACGGCCTTGATCCCATCAAACAAAACCGACGAAAGGTCACGCGCACAAGACGAAAACATTGATGGGCTCTTGGAGCCTCTCTCTCTGATGGAGGTTGTTCGTTCTTCTTACCTAGTAACTTTTGGTGTTTAACTTTTTCGTGCGCAGCAAGGTTTTGTGCACTTCAAATCATAATTGTGCACGGAAATTCTAAATTTGTTTCTTGCTCGCCAAGTTTAGCAGCTGTAGAATTAGAGTATAGAATTAAGATATAGAGTCCGAATCGACAAAAATAACCGAATTGTACAGCAAAATCCCCCATTCGTTGGAAATCCAGCTTCTATGTTTCGTGGAGAAAGTGAGAAGTCTAACGGCCGATTCTCATATACGCGACACTCAGCTACGCGACATCGCCTGTTAAGTAATGATTACATTGTTTTAAATGGGCACGTTCTCACTATGGCTACGCGACAGCTATGCGTCGTGCCCATTTAAAACAATGTAATCATTATTTGACAGGCGATGTCGCACGAGTGTCCCGCATATGAGAATCGACCTTAAAACGGATCGTGAATATGTCGCATTTCAATAACCATGTCAGCGTTGTTCCGTTGCGATCCATTGCATTGCGATTTATAGTAGGTCTTGGACTTGTCCATACACCGACACATCTAATGGCTGCATTTTGTGATTGCAGTGTGGCGGAAAAGATAGCATAGTCAAGCCATTTTTTCGCAGCCAAATCCAATGCCTCAAGGAATAGATGTGGCTATGGAGCATAAGATTGCAAAGATGACCTTTGTGCGTTGGATGAAATGTTGCAAAAATTTAACAAATTCTGTCTCTAGAATCTAATCAAATCCATAACCGTATCCGTCAGCACCAGAGGAGACATTGTTCATGGAGCAAAACTGCATTTTATAGTGGAATAAAAAAAAGTGGCAACGAAATTCCTTCCACATTAACATCTAGTGACATCGTAATCATCGTTCCGCGTTCTTGAGTTGCAATTTCTGAATTTGAGTTGCAATTAGCTCATCATAAAGCTCTCGAAATTAATTACCCCACGTTCACTCTTTCACTTGTAACGAGACGATGTGTACTATTCCTTACTATTTCATAGTCATATAGACACAACTATTTGCGGTATAATTTTCATCCACAATGTGGCCCGACAGTCAAAAGATTTGCCCACCCCTGCATTAGTTACTTTGATGCCTCTCTGTATGATTTCACAGTGTCCTTATTTAAAATGTTTAGTTTTTACAATTCTTAATCTAGTCTATTCAATCATATTCGTTTTCAATGTATAAGGTTTTTCCTGTTTCTTGGACAAATATTTCTATTTCTCTACTCATCAATAGTATAGTCACTGCTCCATTTTCAAAAAAACTTGAAGGTTCACTGAATATTTAAAATTATGGCAAATAAGTCATTACTTATTTTTGTTTTTACTATGTAAAAATAGGACACTCTTAATTTGTCACCCTTTATAAGATGAGTTTAGTTCTTATATTCTGTCCTTTTGATTGTTATTTTTAGTTTTATCCATCGAGGATTGTGCAACTCAATGTCGTCCATTTAGTTTTGTCTATCAAGGCTTGCACCACTCAAATTTGTCCATCTAGTTTTATCCATCAAGGTTTGTGCAAAATCTATGTTGCCAACATTAGTGCATACTGTATAATCCTTATGATGTGGTTTAAATGTTTAAATCCAGCGGTCGCGGGTTCGATCCCCACACCAAGCCAAATTTATCAGGCAATTTTTCGGCCAAGGTTCACTCAGCCTTATAAAATGAGGAGCTGGCGTTAAACCTAATAATAGGCGGCGCAGGAGCGTAGGGCCAGCCACCCTATTTCTAATATAAACCGAGGCTGACAAATAGCTACCCTTGCTTAGCTATCCCCCTTAAGGCATGTAAATGCTAAGAGGAAAGGGGCTGTTATTATTATTAAATGTAAAACACAATAATGAATATTGTAGTTATTATCTAAATAATTTATTTTAATGAAAGCTATTCCCAGGGCCGTAACTAGCTTTCTTGGGGCCCTAAGCAAAATATTATTAATGAACCCCTCCTAAATTTTATGAATTGCAGGAAAGTATACTCAGTACGGCGAGAGAATGCAGCTGTACTGCGCCGAGGTATGAGGGACAAGGGACGCGCCGAGGTACGCGCAGATTAGTTTGACTTAAGAAATATGCGTTAGTTTTTCAAATACGGACAACAACGCGCACTCGAAAGTGGTATGAGCAGAACACTGTTAAACTCGTCGAGACGGGATGCATTCTCTCGCCGGACAGAGTATACATATTTGCCTAAAATAATATACTATTTTCGGGCAGGTTCCCAAAAAAACTGTTGAAAGACGTTTTTTTTTATCTATAATGAATTTTTTTGAACTTCTTGGACCCTCTTCCGTCTGAGCCCAGGGCACGTACCCCTACCCAGTTACGGCCCTGGCTATTCCTTTCATTATACCATTAATTTTGTTTCTAAACCTTTTTTTATTTTTAGCATCCACTGATCATGGCATTCGTAACAATAGCTATAGCCTTGGCAGGATATGGAATAGCGAAGCTATTCAGATATTACATTAAATCTCAAAGAAATGCCTTATTTGAAGTACCAGACTTATTTGGTAGGTTTGCTTTCTTTTAAAACATCTTAAATTATTACACAGCCCAACAGACATTTTGGTGTTGGAGATTTTCTGTTTCTAACAAATTTTGGCTGTAAAATCCAAATAGCTGACAGATTTGGGGTATTAGATCGAGTTTTTGAGATACACTATATTGGCCTCTTAGAGTTTTCCTTGCCATTTTTACCAACATTTGGCACAGTTTTGTCTTACGTAAAAAAAATTATTGCGTTTCTAAATTTATGAATTTGGTTGAGTTTCTAAAAAATCATTTTATCTAATGTTGTAAAAAATCAGACAAGCATTCATTAGTCTAAAAGACCTTCAATAGGCTGATGCTGTTTCTAAATTTAAAGCTTTCTAGCAAAAATTAAATGACAAATTTTGTGATGCTGAATCAAATGAAAAACTAGTCTCTGCAATTAACCATTGAAATGTTACAAACTTATTAAAGACAAAATATGGTTTGAATATATAAATATATGCAACCTGTTCTTAGCTCTATAATATTAAGTCTTATTACGACTATGAACAAATCTCATGTGGAAACAACTATAATACTTCCTGGCTAATATCGCACAGGATATTAAATTATATAACAGACATGCATGTTATTACTAGTACATTTTACTCTTATTAATAATTACCGAGGTGAAGACAATAATAAAATCACTGAAAAACGTTAAAGCGCCAGGAGGAGATCAAGTAACGGCCGAGATGATAAAAGCCGGAGAAGATGTCTTATTGCAACAATTTCACGTTATCATAACGAATATAATGGCATTCGGATCGTGCCAGTGGCGTGGAAGAAAGCGATATTTGTGCCTATTCTGGAGAAACGAGAAAGTTGAGAATGCAAGAACTACCGTGGTATTAGCCTCCTCTCGATTGTCGGTAAAGTATTTTTTTCTATTTTTCGTCTGTAATGGACTCATAACAGCACTCGTAAAGGGCGCAAAATAGAAAAAAATACTACAAAAAACTCGTTCGTAAGGCGTTTTTCAGCACTTGTCCATTAGAAAACTCCTCGCTACGCTCGTCGTTTTTCAAACTTGGACGCGCGCTGTAAAATCGCGCTTACTGAACTCGTCCTTTAATATACTATATGAAAATCATACAATTGCGGCTAAAGAAACATCGAGAGCAAACGAGCCGGGAAGAACAAGCTGGATTTAGACCACATCGAGGATACATCGATAAGATATTCACTCTCCATCAGCTAACGGAAGAAAGAATTCGATGCGGCAAACCAACCGTCATCGACTTTAAATCCGCCTTTGAATGCATCGACTGGACCAGTTTGTGGAGAGCCCTGGAAACCGAACACGTGCCGCTGAAAATCATTCAACTTCTTCAGGCATCGTACGACGGCTCAACCAGCAGTGTTCCTATCCGAAATGACTTATCCGAGGAGTTTCTGATTCGAACTGGAGTACGACAAGGAGACGTCGCCTCGCCACCACTTTTTAACGTTGTGGTTGACGCGATTATGCGGAAAGTATTCGATGAACGACGCGGATTCCGATACGGCGACAACTTCATAACCGATCTGATGTTAGCCGACACGGATGCCGAAGCAACAGACATTTTATACATTTCCCACATCGCCCAGTCATAGCGATTAAAGTTCAATGCGGATAAAACCAAAGTGGTAACAATGGACGGATCGGAAGCGAGGGTTTACCTCGATGAAGCGCAAATTGAACAGGTAACAGGTAGGTAATAAGTATTTGGGTTCGCTTGTGAAAGAGAAGGAATTGGCTTCGACTGCCGATGTTCATAGCCGAATCGGTCAAGCAACAGCAACAGTCGCCACGCTCAAGTGGTGCATATAGGAGCGGACAAATATCACCATCAAAACCAAAATACGTATATACCGAACGTTAATCCTTCCTATTCTTCTTTATGGATCGGAAACGTGGACACTGCACAAACCGGACCTAAACATGCTCGAGGTCTTCCAAATGCGATGCTTGAGACAAATACTCCGTGTCTGTATCCGCGACCGACTCCGAAACGAGACGATTATAGAAAGCTGCGATCAACAGACACCGATCGAAGAAGAAATACAAAAACGCAGACTACGTTGGTTTGGCCACGTTTGCCGGATGAATAACACCCGGCTTCTATGCAAACTCCTTTGGCGGTAGCGACCGCCAGACTGGAGAATACAAAGAAACGCCACATAGAAGACATGGTTGAAACAAGTAGAAAAAGATCTGAGAAACCAAAGACTGGATAGCTATCAAGCCAAGGACATCGCAATCGATCGGAAAGAGTGGAAACGTACCGTAAATGGAGCAAGAAATCCTGCGGCACCGACAGCCGTGGATTAAAAGAAACAAGTACTAGATAAATAATCAAGTTCAAGTAAGTGTATACCAATTTGTAACTCAAATTGCAGAGCTGCACTGATGGGATATCAATCTCGGAACGCGTCTCCAGATGGCTATTCACTTAAGTTAAATAGAAAGAAATGTTAATTCTTAGAAACAATGTTATTTATCTAGTACTCATTTAGTGACATGAAAATGCAATGGGGCTGGTAATAACATGCAAATGCCTGTTGTATAATTCAATATCCTTCGTGGTATTAACCAGGAAGTAGTTGTTTCAACATGAGAATTGTTCATAGTCGTAATAAGACTTAATATTAAAGAGCTGAAAAAAATGTAAGAAAGGAAAACTGAAGCAGCTCTTTGATTAAAAAGGAAACATAATAAAGGAAGAAAATTAAGTAATGGAAAGGTAGAAAGAGCATTTCTAGGAACTATTAGAAGGAACTGGAAACAAGGGAAACAGAGAAGAGGTAAATATGGAAATTGGTAGCGCAAGAACAGAAGATAAGGAAAATATTACAGAAGAAGAAATGAAGATAGCAATCAAGAAATTAAGATATGGTAAAGCACCAGGACACGATGGAATAAGATCAGAACAATTAAAATATATTGGCTACGAAGGAGAGCAAATATTGTTAATAATTTTAAATATAATATAGGAAAAGAGACAAATACCAAAAGGCGGTGATTTTTCCCATTCACAAGAAGGGAGATAATAGAATCTGCAGTAACTATAGGGGGATATCAATCCCCTATGGGGGATATATAGGGGGATTGCTATGCACAACAGCTAAAATCTATGAAGCAATAATAGACAACAAATTAAGAGCAGCAACACAGGCAACAATGGAGAATGCACAAAGTGGATTTAGAAGAGGACACTCAACCCAAGACCATATCTTCACAATAAGAAAAATTACAGATAGCATTCTAAAGCAAGGGAGGAAACTACACATAGCATTTTTAGACCTGGAAAAAGCTTTTGACAGAGTACTGTGGAACAAGATGTGGGAAATACTACAGAAAAGACAGATTAAGAAACATCTAATTGAGGCTATACAAAGTATTTACCATAACACATCCAACTATATAAGAACAAGAAATGAAATATCAGGCGAATTCATTACCACACAGGGACTAAGACAAGGAGGAACATTAAGCCCACTATTATTTATAATTTTCCTAGATAATATCATGATGAAAATCATGGATAAAACCAAGAAAATGGAAATAGGTCACCACAATCTAAGAAGAATAACAATACCTGATTGCGCATTTGCCGGCGACCTTGCATTATTAGCTGACAATGAAGAAAAGCTGCAATACAACATCAACCTGTGGAATGAATAACTAAATAATCATAATATGACTATAAATGAAGCCAAGACAAAAACAATGGTGATAGCGAAGGAAGAAGTAGTAATGAAGATAAAAATAAATGGCAGAGATATTGAACAGGTAGAAACATTCACATATCTACGACACACATTAAATAATAAAGGAAACTTAGAAGACGAAATTAACAACAGAATATCGGCAGCAACCAAAAGCTACTATGCTATGAATAAAATAATACTAAACAATAAACAAATAAGGAAAGAAACGAAAATAACAGAAACAATATACAGACCAATACTACTATATGGGAGTGAAACATGGACTACGAACCAAAGAACAAAAAGCAGAATACAAGCAGCGGAAATGAGATACTTTAGAAGAGTAGAAGGGGTTACAAGAGTACATACATTAAGAAATGAACATATTAGAACAAGATTGCAAATACAACACATACAAACTACTCTAGAGAAAAACAGTTGGCTTGGTTCAGACACCTCACAAGAATGCCAGATGACAACCAAACAAAAAGAATTTGGAAGGCAAGAACAACAAAAAAGAAGAGAAGAGGAAGACCACAAATGAGCGAACAATGTATCAGAAATATTAAGTAACAACATCAGCTGCTAGGAAGCAGAAAGAACAGCGAAAAACAGAAAAGAATGGAAAAATATAATAAACAATATCCTATAAATAAGAAGGATATAATCTTACACCCGTAAGGGTATTCATGAGATTTAAAAGATTATATATATATATTAAAGAGCTACGAACAGGTTGTCTATATTTATATATTCAAGTTATATTTTGTCTTTAATAAGTTTGTATGATTGTATCTATAATTAGTATTATATATACAATATAGTTTCACCAATTCAAATGTTACAGAAATCAGTGGAAAATGCAAGGAAAGAAATAGCCTGTAAAACACTAGAACTGCTACCAATAAAAGCTAGAACTTTTTCTAAATAATACCACCAAAAATCACTTTATACTTATGTGCCACTAATATACATATTTCATTTTGCCTGACTATTAATAAAACATATATTTTGCCTGGCTATAAATATTATATGAGGCAGTGGTGATGTAGTAGGCCAGACATTGGATTACTAAGCCATAAGTCTCAAGTTCAATCCCTGGCCACAAATATGAAAAAAGCCACCATCCTCCTGTGCATGGCTCCTGGCAAAGCCATCACAGTAAAAATCTGCCTAAAAAAAAATAGTGGCTCGCCATCCAATATAAAAACTGTAATGGCCCCTATAATCTCAACACACGAAAGGATACACAAGAGATTCACATGGTCTTTAGACAGGTTTTATAAATTTTTTTCTTTTTTATTGTTAACCTCACGTTAGTAAGTATTTTTATAAAACCTGTCTAAAGACCATGTGAGTTAACTAATAAATAAATTTTTATAGTTGTCTTGATAAAGGGAATAAACATTCCCGAAAGCTGGAGTATATAACAAAGAGTTTCTTTTGCCCAACCAAAAGTTTTGACTGCTTCCTCATTAAACTTATATATATTTTCACTTGTGAAAATATACAACGTGTATATATATATATATCTGTATAAATATTATATAAAATATTCCAGTTGTATTATTGTTATACAATGTGTTATTTAACTTTGCATTTTTTTTTAAATCTGTGATTGTTTTTAATTATTTTTAGAAGAGGAAGAAGGAAGTGCAAAGAGTGAGAGTAAAACTAGTCCAAGATATACAAAGTCCCAAGCAAGACAGAGATATAAAATGGGAAAAATGTAATTCCGTATTATTAGTTTTAATACCAATTTTTTTTTTTTTTTAATCTTGTGATTTTTCAGTTTTAATTGTGGTGATAATTTTTGATTTCTTTTTTATTATATTTGCTTAATATATATTAAACAACATTGCATATACTACAAACTACTGATGTGAAAATCCAGTTTTTGTGTGCCTATTCATAAATTTGTACAAATACCTAATCCGTTTATTTAAATCGTTCCATTTTGTTGGTCTCATGATATGATAAGGCGTGTGATACAACACTTTCCTCTTCCTTGTGATGACTTGGAACTCGTTGCCTCGAACACCCCTCAGCCACTTAGGGAGATTGTAAAGAATCCTCGTAGGATGTAGATTTTCATTACCAAGGATGTCGATATAGTCGTTTTGGCCAAATAAGGCTCGTTTTTCAGACCAGGCGTCTTTGGGGCGATACTGTGGCATGGGGAGTTTTTGAGCTCCTTTTAATCTTGGAAGGAGTCCACTTTGAGATATCTTGTCATCATAACCATAACGACGGAGTAAAGGACCTTTGGCCACTTTATCTGCGTGGTAGCGGTATCTTACTTGGGTTTTTAGAGGATTCCAAAGGCTTGTTTTTAGGTTATTTGCAATTGTTCCAATTAACGACATTTTTTGTATCTAAAATTATTTTATTAAATTAAACAAATATTAGGGATTGTATAAAATATGCCGGTTGTATTATGATTACACTGTGTGTTATTTAACTTTGCATTTTTTTAAATTCATAATGCTTACCAGTTTTATGGGTTAGAATGACTAGTTCTGCCAATATCGTAGATGGAAAATACTATTTAGTAAATAAAATTCAGGTGTACCAATCACAAGAAGTGTACAAAGTAGGAAGTATACAAGAAGTTTAGATATTTGTCTCTGGAGTTAAGGAGGAGGAGTAGTAGTGCGATCTCATGATCCAAAATAAGACAAATTATTAGGCTTTCTAATAATAGAGTAGACCCTCCACAAAATTTATTCTAATTGTTTTTCACCATGTTTAAATCAATCAAAATTAAATTTGGTTCAAATTTTTTTTTTCCAAATCTTTATTGACCGGACATTTGAACTAAACCATTATTTTTGTAATTAATATCTTCTTAAACACTTAGAATTAATAAATAAAAGAGCAAATTAAGCGAGGGAAATTCAAATTTGTAAAACGCAACACCATTGGTTAAAACGAAAGTGACGTAACATCCCATATAAACAAGTCCATATTTTTTACATTTGTATGTCAACATTTTCATTACATTTGAAAACAGCTGTAGTAAACAATGGAGAGTGATCTTTGACGTCATCAACAGATCGCGCGAAAATGGCGGCGTTTAAACAGCTCCAATTTTTTTTCAATTTGAAATTTTTTTTTAAACATAATTACAGCATTTTTAAGCAGTATTCATATTTTTTACTATGTTATAACGGTGTATACAGTGAATTAACAATATAAAAAAAATATGCATATTCCCTTATTGTGTTGTTATTGTGAATAATATGTTATATAACATTTTTACATATAAGTTTGGCTAAAACATAGTGAATTTATCAATTCAATCTTTATTATAATCAAACTATGAATATAGGTTTTGGCCTAAAATGTATGAAACAAATCTTCACTGACTAACTTGCTAGGCAAATTGAGAGACTAGGGGTGGATTGGGAAACTAGCCTTGGGCCACAAGTGTCAGGGGGCTTACAAAAATTGAATTATTGTTATAATTTGCTAATACTTTTCCAGTATTCCATTTATAATGGGCACTTATCGTATATCGCATAGAAAATATAATAATAATGGTATTTCTGTCATTTGAATGAATGTAATGTTACCTTATTGCGTGATTTTGAACCAAAAACTTCAATGTAATGCGGTTTTTGTAAATGTTTATTTAGGCGCTTCGGTGCTTTTAAGCACAGTATAGCGACGTATTCCGCTTCGCTTTGAAGATTATTGTTCGAGTTTTTTCCTTGTTTAGTTTCGTCTTTTACAGCCTCGCAATATTTTGCATCTTTTATTTTGCCAATTCGCATGAATTATATTTTAGCTTGTACAAGCTTACACAACGTATTCCGGTGATTCACCAACTTTAACAGTAACGAAAACAGATTTTCAAACAGAAACTTTGGATATCCCACTTCCGAAAGACCAAATATCGTATCTTCAAACATTAAGATTCCTAGTCGCCCAGGCTTCGGTGTATATATTAAGAAAAGTCTGTCCAGCTTTCCGAATTCTACCAAATATGCATTTAACATTGTAACAAATGGTTTACAAATTGTTGTTCATAAAAGCAAAGCTGTACTGATGAGAGATAAATCTCAAAACACGTCTACAGATGGCTATCCACTTAAGGTATCGGAAAGACATGATCTTAAAAACAATGTTATTTATCTGTTTTTTGTTGAATGCCACGAAGGTGGACTGAAAGGTGGACAAATTTCACATGAGATTTGTTTCTGGTAGTCTAAAAAGGACTCATTAGTGTTATAGAGCTCCGGAAAGGTTGAGTATATTTATATATTCAAGCTGTGTTCCGGCTTTATTTAAGTTTATATGCATTTAACACTTTTCGATAGAGCAGATTTTCATCTAAAAAGTCTGTCTTTCCAAAGCAAATCGTTTTTGCGGAATGGGTTCTCCATTTAAACCCATGTAAATTGAGACAAAATTCAAAAAAGGGGTACCCAAAAAAACTTGCAACTTATATTTTTTTCTTTTGTGACTAAAACAGAACGATTTTACAAAATTTGCAAAGAATACTTTTTAGTAGTTACCGACGTCTTACATAAGTTGAAGTCTATTTTGATTTGCAAAAAATCTTTGAAGCAAAAATAATTCCCCACGTCGCCCTCATCCAAGGCGGAGCGCTCAAATTTAGTCAGAGGGTACTCCTTGTGGATACGCATATTCAGAAAAAGTTTCATTGAAATCCATCAAGGGTTAATACATTTTCTCGCAACTTTAGATTATTTTTGTTTTTGGTTGGAATTCCTGATTGACATGCCTGGATTGATTAAAAAATGATCTCAGAAAGATTGACACTACGTGGAACAATAAAATTGGACACATGTGTATAGAATTTATCAGTTTATGAAATCCCTTTATTAATTTAGCAAAATATTTTAGCTGGCGGCGGCCGCGGCTTCTCAAATTTCGTCTTTAACAAAGTAATATTCAAATAATTGTAGCTTTAAAACTGTAAATCTGTTGTATTAAAAAATCTTTCACTTTTATACAGAATATGTATTTTTCTATTGAAATTGACATTTTGGTTCTTCGTGATCGATAAACTTCACACAGGAGTTTTTTTTTTAATAAAGAAATGCATATTGAAAACTTCCAAATATATGTTTTTTGTCGAACTCTCTAAATTCTTCCAAACTTGAGTTTAACACTATTAGATAGAGCAGATTTCATCTTTAGACTTAAAAAATCTTTAAAGCCATTTTCATATATCCAAAGCAAACTGTTTTCGCGGAGGAATTTTTTTCGCAAACCTCTGATCGGGTAGTCGCGTTTAATCCGCATTTAAACTCATGTAAATTGAAAAACAAATTTCGGAGAAAAATTGCTTTTCACATTTTTTTTCTTTTATGACTTTTTTGTAGATAACGATGTCATACGTACGGCAATCTAAGTTTCAATTTTATATCTAGGGGCTTTGACGAGATATTTGCAAAAAACCTGTAAAGCAAAAATAATTCTCCACGCCGCCCTCATTGAAGGTGGAGCGTTCAAATTTGATCAAAGGGTACTACTTGTGGATACACACATTATTTCAACTGTTACACCCTCAACAACTATTCCATCCTCAACAACTATTTCATCCTAAAAAATCTATTAATGTACTAGTTATAATAAGATTGATATTATTCCGTGGGATCTAACGTTTGACCCTAATAAATTTAAATAGACCTTTATAACTGTCTCAGTAAATCAGATATATCCTCTTCGTAAAATGCTTTCTATATAAATACAATAATATTTAAATTTCTAGAGTCAGGGTCGGATCTACAATTTCCTAAGCACCAAGCTAACATGTCGATGGATTTATAATGCGATTAGCTAAATGTGTTACGACCACATAATATGTTTTAACACTTTGTAAAAACACTGTCAAAATAATCTCCTTAGAATATGAAAAATAAAAGTTTAATTGAAAATATGAGTTTAAAAATAATTGTCATGTTTTTTCACACTTGTACTTAGTTGCGTAAGTGTTTTGCGAATTTTTAAACTCTGCTAAATATATTTGCATTAAGTAACATATTATATAACATTTTCGTATGTGCCTACTAATAAACTCGCAATCGGTTAATTTCCAATATCTATCTCTACAAAACAAAATATCCTTAAACTTGGTTCAAATGCGCAAACAACCTCGAAATATATTTATAGAAAAATAGATATATCCCGTGGCTTCGCTCGCGTGGATTTTTATATCAGTCATATTAATTCAGGTCAGCTATCTTCATGAAATATTTATTGGCCACCCGCGCACTAGGCAGCCTGGCTGCGCAGCCAGCACGGCACATACATTCGTTACACTCGCTCCGACTGCGCGCAGCCAATGGGCTGCCGTTCAATCAGCCGCAGCCAGGAATTCGTGGCCTCTTATTGCGTCAAACACCGTCATGTGTTAGTCTGCAGTCTAGATACTGGCAGCCTAATGCACGGGAGGCCTTAAATTTAGATAGACTGTAATCAAGATTTGAAAATTGTTACGATTTTTTTTTATTCAGCGTTCCTTTTTTGTCCACTCCTAAAAATACGCCTCTTCCATCT
Source organism: Phosphuga atrata (assembly GCA_944588485.1). Lineage (NCBI taxonomy): Eukaryota > Metazoa > Arthropoda > Insecta > Coleoptera > Silphidae > Phosphuga > Phosphuga atrata. The sequence continues at coordinate 58,525,546 of OX155898.1, read as the reverse complement.
CTTTCCAATTGGATTTGTCTAGCACGAGTTGGAGCCACTTGCTCCCTACATGTCGTTTTATGTCGTCCGTCCACCTTGTCTGTGGCATTCCTGCACTCCACTGCACTCACTGATGGAGACCTTGTCTTGGTCTCCATCAATCTTGGTGTGCATCTATCTTGATGCTGCCTTGCCGCGTGTTCAGCCTAGAGATGAGCATGGGATCCCATCGTCCCATCCCATCCCATCGCCCCATGGTATGGGATGAGTGGTATGAACGTGGCGTGGGATGGGATGGGACGACAATTTTGTATGGGACGGATTTTGATAATCTAGTAAATCTAGTTCGTGCATAATGAATTTCTTTCATATAAGAATCTTTTTATTTTCATTTGTTTGTAGACACAAGTGGGCTTCCGAATACAAATCACTGTATTTTTGTTAGCTATTTCTAGATTTGGTTTCTTTGCAGCGCAAATCTTTTTTGTGTGGGCTTTGGTTAAGTTTTTCACGACTCGCTGTGGCAGTTTGTCGGTTACCGAATCGCGCTTGCGCAGTTCGGCTGGTATTTTTCTTTTGTGAGTGAAGAAAACTCATATTTTATCCTTGAAAATGGTGTAGCTTTGTTTTTAACGATTAAATTGAACTAGACAATAATCCAAAACTAACGTTTATCGTGCCAATACGCAAAATTTTAATACATATCCAGCTCAGGAGATTTCTGGGATAACGATATAGTTCCTCAAAAATCTTTCGATCCGCTTGCGACGAAAAATAATTATTCATTGTCGAAAAACCGAAAAGAAAATCCGCTGTATGGGCAAAATTAGATGAATGGGACTGGCCGCGCCACCGGGATGGGCTCAAACGAAAATTTTAGGTTTGTGGGATGGGACAGTGGCACGAAAATGTGATGGGATGGGACAGTGACAGGGATACGTCCCACGGGATGGGATCTGGGACGAGAAACTCGTCCCATGCTCATCTCTAGTTTAGCCCATCGCCATTTAAGTTGTTTTTATTGCGTCCACTACCTTTGTTCACCGTCTGATTTCCTCACACCTAAGACTGAATCCTATCATGGCCCGTTCCATTGCTCTTTGCCCTTAGAATTTCTTTCTGAGTGTCAGTTCTCTCCAAGCCGTATGTTGTTACAGGAGAGAGACAAGATACAATCTTTCTGTGTTGGCAGGATGCTGGTGTACTTGAAAAAACAATTTCTTTACAACTCTGTCAACTCATGACTAATCCTCATGCTCCATAGGTTCTGCTCCTATGTAGTAATTGATCACTGACGAGTAGTAATTGAGCTCGACAATCAACGAGTACGAGTTGATTGCCGATAGCGTGTTTTTATCACTCAAATCGGCTTTATATACAGACTCTACGCTTTTGAGAATCCCTACATAGTATTTATTTATTTTAAATTGTCGAAGTATACTAAAAACAAATTACTTCTTGCGATATGTACACCAACATAAGGCCGAGACCGCACTACGGTTTTTTCCCGCGAGCGGTAACCGATACAACCGCGAAACCGCTCCAGAAACACACAGTACGCTATGGGAAAAATCAGTCGCGGGAAAAACCGCAAGTGAAGCCGCTTGTATTAATTTACTTGAGTCATAAAATCACGCGGTTGAAAACCGCGGCGGTTTAGCGTAGTGCGGCCTAGGCCTAAATGTGGTTGCCAGAAGAAATTGCCATTATATTGTCCCTATTGAAAGACCCCTTATATAAACAAAGATTTTTATCTTATTGCAAAATTATTTTACGTATATTACGTATAACTGTGCGAATTTCTACCTATTTGCCTAACCTACGTATTAGCTGATTCATTCAAGTCGATATGCCAAAGTTTAGTCTTGGTTAGTTTCCAGTCCGCATAGCTTCTATACCATATTAATTTACTTTAAACTCCATTTCCATATTAACCTATTTTTACCAGGTTAATACAGAAACTACAAAGAAACCGTGTCGAATAGAGAGAGAATATATTTGTTGTATACTTTATGCATTATACAAAGGGCTATCGACCACAAGGCCCTTCTGCCCAGCCCGTATCCAATATTTTACTAATAAAGCTATTTTTTAAATTATTGTAGGTATATAAAATTACAAAATTTATTATCATTAATATTAAACAATATTAATTAATCATTATACATGTATTAAACAATTAATATTCCATTGCGAAAATGCAAATTAAGAAGTATATATTGCAATAACAACAGTTCGCGGCTGTTACTTGTTGTTATGCCAGTTTGTTCATTGAATAAGTGCTTAGTGGATATTTTAAGACGTAATATATTTGACTGGGTTTAAAATTAACTTGTTTGTACGACTCGTATTTATTATTCTCGAAATATTTGGAACTGAAAATTTTCCACGCATATTTTAAATGTTTCAGTTCGAACAAATTTTCGGCGGTATAAACCTCGTCTTATATTTTAAAATAAATTTCAATAAAGCCGATATTAATTTGAACTTAGACCACTAATTATCGGACGCTTTAACTGCTGAAATCCTGCAACTGTCAAGGAAGCAGATTACAATTGTTGCAGGGCTACTCACAGAACATTGCCCCCGACATCTGGACAAAATGGGTAACTGGAAAGATGAACCAAGGCCACATAATATTCTATTGCACAGCAATTGCACGTAGGAGACACAAACTTAACTTTACAGCAAAGGAGATCCTCGTGGGCTGGATGATCCTCGAGATACAGGGCGCTGGACTGCCTCCTGGACCCACATTCGTTGATGGAAAAAAATGTATTGTATCTATACCCGTTCAAACGGGAGCTAATAGAGCATTAATAATAAAACAGACGTGTGTCTACCTAGTCTTGTTTGTGTAAATTATATATCTATCTAATGCACTTATGTACATGTAAACAAAAATGGTTTTGTCATTTATAACCGCAAGCCCCAATAAAAAAGTCTGACAGTGGTCTGACAAACGCCACGCGACCGCTGGTGTTAAAACGGAGGCAAGACCTCTGCAGAGTTAAAAAATAATGTAAAAAAATCATCATTTTCTTTCACTTTCTTCTTTGTGTTAATCGATTTGGTCTGTGAACTCATATATACAATGAAACGTCGTTTGTTAGTTTTTGATAGTCTTCAAATCATCATCATCATCGTATTGTAGCCGTTGTTGTCCAGTGTTGAACATATGAGCCATTTATTTTGAAAGTGGCCTTTTTTCCATTTTTCAAAAATTTCGAGTTAGCTACCTTAATAGTTAGATTTTTACTTGATCTTTTTATTCTAAAGTAACTTGTTACTAATATATTTAAAATCGTTAAGATTTTAAATATATGACTAGTAACACGAAAATTTGCTGGGTTAATGAAGTGATGAAAAATTCATTTTGAAAGTGGCGTAAGTCCCATTGTGGGAGTTTCAAACCGATATGGAAAATATGCAATTAAAGTTTATGTGATCTCGTAAGCTTTATGTTTAATTATAAAAATAGCAGTTGAATTATCAATGTGCAATGGATTATAAACAATTTGATTTCAAATTTCAGTTTCGATTTGCTAATGGATTCATATGGGTCTCCGGATATACGGTAATTTTCAGCAATTGGTTTATATTTTGTTTATAACAAATTAAATTGCAAAAGAACTGTATGAGAATATGAATATATTAAAATATCCCAAGAGAAAACTTATGAATCTTAGAATATGAATTTAAAAATAATAAACTACAAAAAAAACGAGACCACTCACAAAGCTCAAATACAAGGAATGTTTCGCATACCACCTTTATATACAACATTGTATACCACCTGCACACAAAAATTATTTGAAATCCCTACCGCATTCACTGGAGAAGCCTGAATAATAATTAATACATTCCAACTGGAGAAGACTGAATAGAAATTAATAAAATAATATTAATTTTAATGTAAAAATTATTTAACAACTGTTATTTACCTTTTTTGATTTTAAAACATAAAAGGGTACATTTTTATACATTTTATTTTTATTTCAAGGAAAGTTTATTTTATGTATGGATGGACGGACTTGTGCTTTCTTAAGAATTAGAAACGTGGTTTCATTGATTTTGAAAGCGGCCCAAGTCCACTTACGGCCATCAAAAAGATATTATTTCTAAAATAACGTAAATATGCTAATTGGGGTGATATATTTGACACCCTTAGAAACATCAAAACATTATTCTACTATGTTATATGTTACCCACATTTTTAAATTCTATTCAATGCAAACCCTTCAATAACTCGATTCGAACATAAATTGAGTTAGGTCACTTTCATAATAAACGGCTCATATATATGCTTCTTGTTACTCGTTGGAGGCGCATAGCGCCTCGACAAACATCCGCCATCGAGTCCGATTCTTCGCCAGCGGCTTTACCTCCAGTCAGGTTTTCTTTTGAATCGCAATATCAGCCAGAACTGTTCTTTTCCATGTTTGCACTGGTCTCCCTCTATTCCTCTTCCCTTGGGGGTTCCAGTCGAGAGCGATTTTGGCGACGTTATGGTGGTCTTGGCGTATTTTATCTTGGCCCATTTTCTGGTTCCCTTTTATCTTGGTTCCATTTTCAGTGATGTGTACGGCGATCTTTTTTTTATGTGTTACTCGCAACAGTTCTTGGTTGGAGATCTTGTCAGGTCAGTAGACAGTTATGATTCTGCGCAGGAATTTGTTAACTGCCACCTGCAGTTTGTCTTCAAGATATTTGGATATTTTCCAGGTTTCGCATCCATAGAGAAGGACGGATTTGATATTTGATTGGAAGAAACGGATCTTAGTAGTTTTCGAGTACTGACTGGAGTCCCATACCGGTTTTAATTGTCTGAATGCTTGCTGAGCTTTCCTAATTCGCAACTTGAAAAAATCGCTGGCCACTTCTACCTCTATCAAATCTTTTCGAGATGGGAACAGTTCCAAAGCATCGTCCGGCCCAAAAACGATAGGCCGGTTGACATCGAAACCGTCGCCAAAGAGTTTCCCTTCACGAAGTTCGTCAACGACGCACCGAAACCGTTGATTTGGAGATCGCGGATAGCTGCTTTAGATACATCGAGCATATCTTTAACGAGATGGAAGAGTTTAGGGCTTTCGAGTTGTTGGAAGTATGGCTATTATTCCAAGTATGACTATTAGATTTTCTGCTGAATTTTTTGGTAGTCAGAGTTTCTGCTCCGACTCCAGGGGGCGGCGCACACTTGGCCGGATTACAAATTTACGGCGACAAAAATTGAAAGCAGTTCATTTAATTTTTTTTTGCCTCAAATATTATTTTATGGTGACATTCTGACGATCTTAATATAAAATGAGTCTATATTAGAAGTATACGCCCTCCAACAATTAATTAAAAATGCAAAATTAAGTGGAAAAATATTTTTATGACAAAAGTGCTAGTGCAAAATTTTGTTTTGCAAGTTCAGGACTAATCCTCGTCAAAATCAATATCATCATCACTATCTGCACCTTCTTCATCATCACTAACGATATCATCAGTAGTTTCTCGTGAACATTCTTGATTGTGATAGTTGGGCATTCGAGGTTTTCCTAATACTACCTCATTCCAATTCTAGTTTTTCCTTGAGGGTTTTGTCCTATAACTAGTGATTAGAGGATCTGATGATATAAGTAACCAGTTCAAAATGTCCGTAATCGTATTAATTCTTGACATATTCCTGGAGTGGTATTGTCTAATCTGTTTGTAAGTCTTATGACTAGCCTCTATAACATCTTCTGGGAGGCCTACAGACAATGGAAGTTATTTTATTATGTCAGCACCATGCATCAATAATTGATGGACACTCGAACAAATTCTATAACATCCATAAATTATATTTGAGTCCGCATAAAACTTATTATTAGCAAAGTTTTGCTTTGCCACTGCACTTTTTGCACTGTCATCTAGAACCCACTTGTAACTGATTTAAAGACAGTTGATAGTTTGGTTCACGTTTTGGATAATAACATCCTACTGTACCTGTGCAAGTCTTCGCACAGTATAATCTAAAAGATCCTGTAACAGCACCACAGCTTCGTTTTCATATACACTGACATGTAATGGATAATTTTTTTTTTGCTTCGGTCACCACGTGATATGAGGGATATATATCAGTCCCTCTAGTTTTAGCTTCTTGCTGAAATATGGCCTTACTCTCTTAGAAGGCGATGCCTAGTGAGCCGTTTTCATTCTTCTCGACCTTTTAGGAGTTCCACTTAACGCAAGTCCCAGCACCTCCGCCGGAGGTGCTGACTTCTTTTGAAAAAAGCTGCAATTTTAAGTAAGGTGGAACGTTGTGGAAGGGATGATTGCTGTCCTAGAATTGTCAATGTTTGTTTTGTTTTACAAACTATTTAATTTAACGGAACTATGTGGAACTTTTAAAAAAAATCAATGTGTTCAATGTATATTACAAGATTTTTTAAATTTACATTAGTCGTTAACAAAACGATAAGATATTTATAAGACAATTAATTAAAACTTTCTACAATTTTGATATTATTACATGTAAATACATACTTGACTCTATATTCTCTATATTTAAAAAGTTCATCATTTTTTAACGCAAATGCAAAATAGGCGTAGTATTTCGTGAAAAATCGAGCGCATTAATTCCTTCTTGGTAGCGAAGAAGTGCTTTCTCGCATTAATTTGTTTGTATTATTGTGAATACACAAAACAATACATTTGACGTGGTTTTGATTAATTGTGAGACATTGTAAAGTTCTATTTTTGTCGCCGTAAATTTGAAATCCGGCCCAGTGTGCGGCATGGGGAATTATTTTTTCTTTAAAGGTTATTTTGCAAATATCTTGTCAACGCCTCATAGTAGAAAAAAGGGACTGGGATCAACGTATATAGGAGGTCGGTGTCTACAAAATGTATTCTTTGCAGATTTTGTAAAATCGTTCGGTTTAGTCACAAAAATAAAAAAAGTTGCAATTTTTTTTCTATAGGTACCGCTTCTTTGAATTTCGTTTCTCAATTTACATGGGTTTAAATGGAGAACGCGGTAGCAGGTTTGCAATAAAAATTTGTCCGCATAAACGGATCACCTTGGAAAGATGAAAATGGCACACTTTTTTGAAAATCTGCTCTATGTCTTAAATCATGCATTTAATTTTGGTAGAATTCGGAAAGTTGGACAGAAAAAAAATTGAGAAAGAATTTCAACATACATTTAGTTATTTAAAAAAAAAATCATGCGTCAAGGCTCTTGGCCACGAAGATACCAGAATGTCAATTTTAATAGAAAAAATGTTTTAACTATATGGAACTAAAAGAATTTTGAATACATCCATTCAAATTTTCAAGTTATAGTTATTTGAATGCCTTCCGTTCCGCTATGATTCTGAGGCGGCGGTCACCGCCACATCTAATATTTTGCAAAATTGATATGGGGATTTGAAAATGATCCTGTATCCAGGTCTTTATCCAAATGTGTTAAATTTCACTGTTCTACTTAATGTGAAACATACTAAGATAATTTTTTAATCAATTCGGGCATGTCCATCATGAATTCCGACCAAAACCGATCACTAAAATTTGAAAATATTAAAAAACAGCTGGGGAAAAAGGATTTCAATGAAACTTTTACTGTATATGGATATCCACAAGAAGTACCCGCTGCCCAAATGTGAACGCTCCGCCTCCAAAGGGGCAGCGTGGGGAATTATTTTTACTTCAAACGTTTTTTGAAAACATCTTGTCAATTCCTCAAGATAGAAAAAAGAGACTGGGAACAATGTATGTAGGACGTCGGTATCTACAAAAAAGTATTGTTTGTAAATTTTGTAAAATCGTCGGTTTAGTCACAAAAGCAGAAAATATAAAACGCAAAATTTATTTCATGTTATTACCGGTAGCACGCATTGTTCATACACTTTTCTGTTCAGACATATGGGTACATCACTTTTAAATAGCTCTCGTAGTAAAAAGCCGCCCAACATAAACCTATTCTGCGCTGTATCTCGTGCGTTTGATTGTTCTTCCCAATTTGTATTTCGTGCTCGAGGTATTTGTACATATCCGTCTCTTTTAACTCGAAGTCGCCTAATCTGATGTTTGGTGCAAGCAATAGATTCGTCATTATTTGGGTTTGCTTGCACTTATTCGGAGACCGAGTTTTGCTGAGATCTGTATTATTTCTTAAATAACTGACTTTAAATTCAAATTTGCTTGTATTTTCAACAATTTGTGAAAATTAACCCAGAACCAAGCCGGAATTAAGAATACATTTTTATATCGAACGCAACGTTGATCTGAAAAGTTTTTAAAAATACGTGACTGAGTCGTCTTGGTATATTCTTGGGTAGTAAACAAATATCAAAGTTTACATAACAAGGTTTATTTTTAGCGCGACGGAACTGGTACGAACTGGTTCTTATTGTAAACAGAAATCCAGCAATCTAAGCCTTGCACTGCAGGTGCTCTACACAAAACACTATCTCCTTTTTTTACAAAGAAACTACGTCTTAAAACACTCGCTTCTACTAGACCAAAATATAAAGTTAATTTATAATTTAAATGAGTTATTATAAGGATTTTTAATTAAATTTTGTTATAGTAGGTTTTAGATAAGATTGATGGAAACAGAAAGTCATAACTTCAAGGATCTTTAATTATGTTTTTTATTGTAGGTTGTAGATAAGATTGATGGAAATAGAAAGTCATTACCCCAAGCTCGTTTTCTCCAAGGATTATTTTTAAAATTCTAATCTGGAGAGTTATATTTTGGGATCAAAACATTCCAAAACGTCGAAAACACATTTTAATAAGAGTAGTACGTTTCCGCAAGAAAGTGATAATTCTTAATTTAATTAAAATATTTTGCTGGAAAACATTGATTAGCGTAGCAAAATGCAGTGCAATAACAGGAAATTAATATCACTAGGATCTGCGCATGAAGCAACACAAAATGATAAATATTTAACATTAAGGAGATTATATTTGATCGCGTTTTGTATTTTTTTTTTCTACATTTTATGGATATTGAAGTCAGCGCAATAAGTATTTATTCCATTTCGAAACAACTTTATTAACTTATTTATTCCAACAAAAATATGATAACTTAGCTAAAAATGTTTTTCGTCAATTTTTATCGTTATTCTGTTATTAATAATCATCATAAATAAAATAGCTGTTTCAATAAAATTTATAACTTGTGTCTTTATTTGAGCTACGCGGGATCTATTGGGCCGTTTGTTCCTGGCACGGGTTCTTCTGGTTGTGTTCTAGGGCGACGGTAGGATATTGAGTAAAATAAAATAAAAACTGTTAGTTTGGAAGAAGTATTATGGCGCGTTCCTTCCATTCGGGTTGTACTGTTTCCGTTACCCATGCCTCGAATATTAATGGGAACCATACTTTCGAAATGTTATTGTTGTCCGCTTTTAGTACTTCAACCGGTACATTATCTCGCCCGGGGACCTTATTGTTCTTTAGCGTTTTTATAGTCTTATTTACTTCTTCAACACTCGGGGGGTTCAGATTTGCTTGGCTGTGCGGGTGATCTGCATACGGCGGTAGGTCCACGGTAGGTACGGGCGGTAGGAGAGCACCTGTTTCCGTGTTCTCCTCGGTAGGAGGGGATGTCTCCCCCAAAAATTATCCAAAATGCTCCTGCCATTGTTGGCATTTATTTAGTTGGCCCTCTCGTCAGCAGTGTCACCAGTCCCAGTGTCGGTTTTGCTCTTTATGGGGTTGTCCTGTTTGCTTGTGAGCAGCTTTGTTATATGGTATAGCTCTCTGATTTTATTATTTCTGGCTGAGGTTTCTGTTACCGATACTAGTTCTAAGAATGCGAATTTGGGATGTTGGAGAAATCGTTAACAGGAAATAGCCGCGACGAATTGACAAAATGACCGGTTCCTTCTTTCCCTGCAGGAGAGAATGTGATTTACGAGTATAATATGCACATATAATTTTTAAAATGACCTTAATGGTTAATATATAATATAATGGTTATATATAATAATGGTTAATAAATATTAATACTAATGGTAATAATGGTTAATAAATGCAATAAATATTAATACTAATAAAATAATTAAATTTACATATTAATAATTACAATTAAAAAGTTAAACAATAATTAATAATAATAATAAAAGAAAGTCATTTTAAAAATTGTAAATTAAAAAAAGCGTCCCCATGAGGAATCGAACCAACGATCCTCGTACTATGAACCCGAGGTCTTACCGCTGCGCAGACCGGCCATTGAAATTTATGCTAACATAAATGAAACAAAAACGGGCTTATGAGTTGTCGGTAACTTACCGGTCGGCGTAATAAATGAGTTATTTTTTTAACGCTTGGCCATCTGGCCCTCCCGCATGCGTCACTTTCATTTATAGTCAAGCCCTACATATACTGTAAATTTGGGCCAAATCGGTGATGACGAGTTGACAGGGCCCCCTTGTAAGCTATCAGCTGTTTCTATCCGTGGACCGAGAAGATGACCACGCCGGCGTGGACGTTCATTATCTTCCAGAGAGATGTTCTGCAAGCGATATCAGCGACTAGAACGGAAAAATGGTGCAAGCTCATAACAAGTCTGGATATGAAACAAAGTAGTAGACGTACATGGAAGTTAATAAAGAATCTCAACAACGACCCCTTCGCTCGAGCTACCGATTTGTCTGGAGTCACACCAGACAGCCCATCGCCTCTTACTTGATGGTAAATCGTCAACTAAAGTGGGAAAAATCAAACTCCAGCGTGACAGTAACAACGAAAACGATTTCCTATCACGACCCAACGACCCTTTCAGCACCCATGAAATAAAACGAACATTCCACCAACTGATAGAAAATAAAGCAGCTGGTCTGGACGAAATTAGCTCAGAGCAAATTAAGCATTTTGGGCCCCTAACTATAGACTGGCTCACTCAAATGATGAATAACTGCGTCTCCAAAGTGCAAATTCCAAAACTTTGGAGGAAGGCGAAAGTGAAAGTTTCACTTCTGAAACCAGGGAAAGAGCCAACAGATCCTGGGAATTTTAGACCCGTCTCTTTGCTGTGTCACCTTTACAAGGTTCTTGAAAGAATGGTTCTTGACCGAATCTCTAACATTATTGAGGAGGAGACCATACCAGAACAGGCAGGTTTCAGACCAGGCAAATCGTGTTGCGGGCAAACCCTCAATTTCACTCAATATATCGAAGATGGGTTTGAGCGGAAGCAGATAACGGGAGTCGCTTTCATAGATCTATCTGCTGCCTACGATACCGTGATCCATCAGAGGCTGATATCAAAGTTCTATGACATCACCAAGGACTTTCGCCTAAGTTAGATTTTGTAGGTAGAATACTTCCTACAAAATCGACGATTTTTTGTGACACTAAAGTCCAGGAATATTCGGTGGAGGACTCAGCCCACGTCCTAGCCCAGAGCAGCGTCCTGGCGCCAATCCTCTATATCTACACCAATGATCAACCAACAAATGGGGAGACAAAGCGTTTCATATATGCGGATGATACGGCTATAGCAGTTCAAGGCAGAACTGTCAACGACATAGAGGATGAATTAACTGACGCTCTGGAGGATATAGCAGCCTATTATAAAAATAACCACCTTAAAGCTAATCCCACAAGACACAGGTGTGTGCTTTCCTTCCATCTTAGAAACAAGGAAGCACACAGGAAGCGAAGGGTGGCCTGGCAGGGCCAGGCACATAACAACACACCGAAATACCTAGGCATACGTCTGGACCGAACTCATTTTTCGAAAACACTGTTAAGAGATCAAAGGGAAAATATGCGCAAGAAACAATATCACTCGAAAACTAACAAACACAAAATGAGGAGCACAACCTCATACACTCCGGACTTTTGCATTATGCTTTTCTATCGCGGAATATGCTGCGCCGGTATGGTTCAATTCCGCTCAAACCAAGCACGTTGGCGTGGCACTGAAATAGACGGTGGTGCGCATTGTGTCTGGCTACCTGAAACTGACCCCGCTGGACGAAATATATAAAATAGATTGTATTGCTCCACTCACAATCAGGTGTTGTGTTGCCGCGGGGGCTGAGCGAAAGAAACAAGAAACGACCAGAGGCATCCCTTATATGTGCACCAAATGCAACTGCAATCGTAAGAGCTTTATGCGGTCGACAACACACCTGGAGATTACGCCTGAAGCACACCGAACAAACCTATGGCAAGTGGCTGCCATCCGCACACGGCTCGAGGCAAATGAAGAGTTTGCCCCTGGACACCATTTACCTTTCCATACATGGAGGACACTGAACAGGCTTAGAACGGGAGTCGCACCATGTAACAGCAACTTAAAAAAATGGGGCTACAAAGAGGACCACAATTGTGAATGCGGCGTAACTCAAGACCACCAACATCTGTCTGTTTACCGAAAACATGAGTGAGACTTGCAGACAGAGGAGGACCTGATACCCGCAAATGACAAAGCCACATACGTGGTCTGTTAGAAAAGTATCCGACCTTTAGCCGGTTAAAAAACTGGCATATCCGGATCGTTGGAAACCTAAGCGCCCTCAAAGTACTCCACACACTTCTCCCAGCGGTGACGCCATTGTTGGAAGCATTCCGAAAAAGCCTCTTTCGGAATCGACTTTAGCTCGGCTGTCGTTGCAGCCATACTGTCCTCTCTTGTCTGAAATCGCGTTCCTTCCAATAGCCTCTTGACTTTGGGGAATAGCCAGAAGTTGCAGAGGGCCTTATCAGTAGAGTAAGGAGCCTGTCGAACCAGAGGAGTCTGTTTTTTCGCCAAAAAATTGTGAACCAATGCTGGAGCATTGTCGTGATGGAGTTGCCAATTTCCTGATGACCACAAACTCCAGTCGCTTGCGCCGCACAGCATCACGTAGGCGACGTAGGACATCCCTATAGTCGTTCCGTCATTTTACTTGCATTGAAAAACCGACGAGAGCACTACACACTACGTCACTCGAACACTGCTCTACAGCAACTGACGCTATCTACAGGCGAGAAAAAAATTCACGGTTGCGCACGAAGGTTCAGGTCGGCCCATGCAAGCGCGCTTGATTCAAATTCATCAGGTTTTCAAAATAAAAAATAAGGTCGGATACTTTTCTAACAGACCAAGTATGTGGCTGATTTTTGGAAACTGAAAAGGACACGGAAAGTAAGTATTGTAAAATTTCTTTCGTAAGACTTCAATATTGGTGGATATCTACCTCTGGGCAATAGGGCAAAAAAAATTAAATTTGTTGCCAATATACCGCCCGGCCCTAACGTAAAATATAATAAAAAGCACTCCGGCAGTGAACGTGTTAATGTTTACATATGCTACATTTCTAACTAACTTTCTGAAGAGCTAGTGACTTGAGACTTTAAACTGCTATAATATGCTATAATTTAGTATCAATGAAAATATCATTCTCAGTATCAAATAGATATTAATTAATGCAAATGGGTATAAGAATTAGCATAAAAGAAATGTAGCAATTTTTATTTATAAAGTAAAATCAGAATAAAATTTTGAGCACCTAGCAGGACAAAAAAATGCCCATACTAAAAATGTCCATTGGTAAAATATATTCAGGTACACCCGATTCAAAAATAAGAGCCCATTCAAAAATAATACTTAGTCTAATATCAAGAAATACATATAAGTAGAGTAAATTCATTTTCAGCTTGTAAATATTAGAATCACAGTTAAGATACTAAAACTAAGGTATATAACTCACTTGGAAACACTTGGTTTTGTTATAAAATATCTAATATTTAATATAGTCACCCGATCAATGGTAAAAATGTTATATACACGAACTATAAAACTATTAAAAGAACATTTTTATCACACTTTATAATCAAATTTTTACAAAACATGTCAACTGCCACAACATATATTGCTCACCCAGGTTCCAAAAATTCCAAAAAAATGTTCCAACAAAAGAATCCATATAAAATTCCCCCAATTCCAATGATAGATTGTTGTTCCTGTTTCCATTTTATTTCTTCTTTAACCAGCATTTTACAAATAACTTGTTAAATCATTTTCAGAAATTTTTGGTGGGACTTTGAGTCCCTGGAACCAGGAATTGGGTTTAGGAATAATTTTGGATATATATAATCTTTTGTTAGGATTCAACTTTTGAAATTTTTAGGATCGTTTGGGCAATTGACAGGATTTTTGGATATATTAAGAGGATAAAGGTATCACAGTTTTTTTAAGGATGGAGATGACTTAATGATAGTTTTTTTTTATACAAATATTGCTGTTAAACAAAACAATCAAGAGAGAAAAAATATAAAAGAAAAACGTAAAATTAATTTTGTTGTAGTGAACTAATGAATGCATGAGATCCGATATGAAACATTTTCTCTATACAAACTAAAAAAATATATATATGTATATAAACCTATAACATTTAATGTATTAGAGATTCCAATTAAAGCCCAATATATTTTGAAAATGAAAATTAATTTAAAACTCTGGATTTTTGTTTTGTTTTTAAACATTTGTGCGTGTATCAATGAAATTTTGAAAAGAAAATCTATTGTATAAATCTCTAATATATGTAAATATAAAAAAAAAATATAATGAATCACCGATTTAAGATTTACAGAAATATTGCACATCACTGCATTTTGTTCTCATTTTGGACTTTTTTCATTGGAAACTTGTCGATCACACAAATTCAATGATGTCAATTGATACCAAGCATACAAGACAAATATCAAAAAATTTGACCAAACATTTTCCAAAATCAACAGAACATTTAAATAGATAAAATTATAAAAAAACTTAGACATATTGTAAATAATAAACGATTACAAAATGTTTAAGGCTTGTTATAAAAGAGTGAGTGTTTGTGTTTCCGATTGTGAAACTAAAATGCAACAAATTCTAATAAATTTTGTCAATTCCAAATAAAAACTCAATTCTAATAAAACGTTGTAATGTATGCTTAGTGAATTTCTGATAATTCAGAAAAAAAAATAACGTTTCCTTAAAATCTATATCCTTAGAATTATATCGTGATTATACATTTGTACTGCATTTAACAAAAATACACGTCTAATTGACGTCTTCTTTTTTACATATTAAATCTGATTATTTTTTTAAATATATTTTTTTAATTATTCAATCAACAAAACCGCACTTAAATTATATTTAAAGCTTTGCACAAGTTCCCATCACATGAATTTTGATTTACATCTCCGAAACATTAAATTTTCTCTAATATATATTTATAATATATTGCAACTCTTCATATACAATTATTTTTTTTTGTTTGCCTTAACAATTGTTCTAAAAAACAATGATAAAAATATTCAGTACTTGCCAATGAGTATCAGCGGGTCTGTTTGTTGGAACAATTATTAGCGACAAATATTTTTTTCATATTTTTTTGTTAATTGAATTTAAGTGCTGTTTTGTGGAGTTTCCATGTTTACGAGAGAGCTTGTTACACTTATTTCGATGCTCAACTCAAGAATTGATTGAAAAATTAATGAAATAATAATAATTTTATACTCTTATTAATTTTAACAGTTTAAACGAAATCACATTTAGAAATAGACTTACTTGTTATTAAAAAAAAAATATCTAAATTACTACAGTCTAAATTGCAATCGAATTATTCGCCTTCTGTACTTGATTGCAGGTTTATTATCACAGTTGCGGCTGAACAGGACAAACATGTTTTAAAAAAATCACATGTTTTTTTAATTGTTAAGTATATGTTTGTATTGTCGTGTTCACTCGCTACCCTTAAAATAACCGACTTAGATGATAAAAATAATACAGTTTGTTTTGTATCTCTCACGCTTAGATCAGGCCTGCACTTTCAGCAAGATTTTGAGCTGATGTGCTAATTGTTCTGGTTCTGGTTTCGTGAAGACTGCAGGTTGACGGGCCCCAATATGGGGGGATTGCATCCAGTGTTGGGGAGGTGGCGGTAAAGCCGATGGCAAGGGGGGTTCAGTAAACTTACAGCCAGCATAATGTCCTGCTAGTAGACCTGGAGAGGTCCTGGGACTTGATGAAGGGCTGAGTCTTTGAGGGGAAGTTTCACCTGAATGGTTTTGTGGTGAAATGCTCTTGAAATACTTGGGGCTTGAGCCGTACTTGTTGATGGTCGTACGGTGTTTCCCGTTCAAACTCTTGTTTAATTCAAAGTTGTTTCTTGCCATGTTTATTTTTAACACTTACTATTTGTTTATATCACGAAAATACTTTTTTTTTGTAAAAAAAATAACGTAAAAGAAAATGCACAAAATGTATCACAGAGCCTTAGTGGATTCCGCCGCCGTTGGATTGAATTCCATCAAATAGTTCCATTGAAATCAAACATTTGTTTATTTTGTATTTTTATTTTGCTTCGTGCACACAAAATGGACGCGCTCGTTCGATTTACAAACAAAGGACTTTTGAGACAAAATGGTGGCACCAACATATGGGCCAGCTCTCGGTTTCCTTTGGCGAATATTTTACGTAAGCTAGACCGAACTTTAATGTTTATTTCACACAGATTCTTCGAAAAGGAAATTCTCCGTCTGTCGGTCCAGGTTTGGCGTTTTATTCCGAAAGCAAAGCAACAAAAAACTCAATTTTCAACGGCCCAAAGGCTGACACACTTATCTCTCTCCTACCAAAACGCTCTCACAAAAACAACTGGAAACAGCTCACTGCGTCACACTGCTGCGTCAATCGATGTTACGATTTCCCCACCAACCTCTATTATAAAACCTCGGTTATTTCCCAACGAGTTTAAGCCAGTGCTGACTAGTTTCCAAGCCTAGAACTTTCTACTGCTTGCTCATTTCCAACTTATTTACTTATCCTTCGTTGCTTTATGTTTTCTACTCACATCTCCCTTCCACCCATTCACCCCACCGTTTTTCCCTTACTCTCTTTGTTATTTCCCGAGTATCGATACCGGGTTTAATCCCCGCTTGGATGTATTTATTCCTAACCTGTTTTTCCTGAACGCACGAAAACTTTAAACATGTAAAACCTAACCTTGGTCTTGTCTTTGTTTCAAAAAATTATTCCTCTGACTTATGTAATTTATTGTATCAACAGAAGTCCATGGCACGTAGTATTACGCGACTTTTGTCACCAATTACCACTTCAAACTTGATTGCAGATCTTAAATTCTAGAAAGTTTAATAAAACCTTTATCAGAAAATGCCGATTCTTGAACGAAAAATAATAATTAAGAAAATAATCGAATGAGTTATTGTATTTTAGAGCAGGCGGGTTACTTAGTGACCTGTGAAAACTTTTGAAATAGCCTCTTTTGAAATACCTCTAAAGCTCCCCGACTGCCAATAGAATTGACAATCCAACTCATTAAATATCCTCCAATCGCTTTAATCTGGGATTCTTATACAGATAAATAAATTAGGGTCCTCGGCAATTAATGCTCGACCTCCTGTCAAATGCGAGAACTTTCGAAATAGTGTAAAGTGCCCCGGAGATGGTTAATACTATTGACAATCCAACTCATTAAATATCCAACAATCAAATAGCTTTAATTTGTGTCAAACAAAAGTGTTTATACTGAAAAGAAATTAGGAACTTCGGTAATTAATTCTGGACATCCTGTCAAAAATTTCGAAATTGTAATGTCATGTGTCATAAGAGTGTGATGATTATAACGAAACAAGTGAGCAGGTTTGGAAATTCTTGGAAAATCTTGAATTTCTACATTGTCATCTTGTTTGTTGTAATAATTACATGGTTTTAATGCACAGTATGCACACAATTCGCGAAGCAATTCACACTTTTGGCGTTTATTCTATTTCTTAGCGTTGCGGTTGCCACAAAAATATTAATTTTTCTGTGGCAACCGCATAAACGTCAAATAAACGCCAAAAAGCGTTATTGTTCTTGTTTCGAATGGGCCTAATTTGGACCACGCTTGTTCAACTGTTGGGCTTTGATCTTTGCCCAATATTGTCGCATCTTCTGCCGGTGTAACTCGTTTCTTCTGTCCAGGGGGTACCTTTCCTTCGGGGTTTTTCCTGAAATCCACGGACTTCCTTCAGGGTGCGTCTCACAGACTGTCTGTTTTGGAGATCTGTTATTCCCAGTTCTTTAAAATCCTTCTCGGTTTCTGTCAACCAAGTGGTACGAACCTTCTTGTTTTGCCAGAACGTGAACAGACGGTTGGTTAGTCGGCTGGAGACAATCTTGCAACGTGGCCATAGAAAGCTACCCTTATTTTCCTTGCACAGTCAGAGAGCATCTTAATATGTTCGTAAAAGCCTTATTGTATTGATTACTAAAGGGCTTGGATTTTTTGGGTACAATAAATAGATGTTTTTTACAAAAAATAGTTGCAAAAATACAAAATTCGGTTTATTCATACAAAAAGAGATTACTTCATCCAAAAAAGGTTACTTCGTTCAAAATAAAAGGCTTGGATTTTTTGCGTACAATAAATAGATGCTTTTTTACAAATAGTATCTGGAAAAATGCAAAATTCGGTTTATTCATACAAAAAACGATTACTTCATCCAAAAAAGGTTACTTCGTCCACAATAAAATATAAACGCCCAATGATCGATTGAATCTTACTAATAATAATGGTTTACTACAATAATTGATAGATTTGTCCAAAATAAAATCAATTCACCCAAAAAAGGTTTAACTGTACAAAAAAGGTTGATCCATCCAAAATTTGATTGCTCTTTTACAAACAATTTTTTTATACAAAATACAATTATATCTTCACAATAAACGAATTTTACAAACAAGGACTTGATTCCTTCAAATTTTATTTCTAACTAACGCGGCGTGTAACGAAAGAGAGAGCGCAAACACATCAGTCTTACGGCCAGAAGCACTGTATGCCATGGAGTGTCTTTCCTTGAACCGAAGAGGCCTGGTAGAGAAATTGGAAATCAGAGAGAGGAGAATCATCAGGAAGATCCTAGGCATTCCTGCTAAAGGAACATGAGGAATTCCGAAGACGACATAACTCTGAGCTCTACGAACATATTGAGAGGCTCTCTGACTGTGCAAGGAAAAGAAGGGTAGCTTTCTATGGCCACGTTGCAAGATTGACTCCAAAGCGACTAACCAACAGTCTGTTCACATTCTTGTCAAACAAGAAGGTTCGTACTACTTGGTTGACAGAAACCGAGAAGGATATTAAAGAAGTGGGAATAACAGATCTCCAAAACAGACAGTTTTCTGTGAGATGCATCCTGAAGGAAGTCCGTGGATTTCAGGAAAAACACTAAAGGAAGTCCGTGGATTTCAGGAAAAACCCCGAAGGAAAGGTACCCACTGGACAGAAGAGGGAAAGAAGCTACACCGGCAGAAGATGCGACAATACTGGGCAAAGATCAAAGCCCAATAGTTGAACAAGCGTGGTTCAAAGTAGGGCTATTGGAAACAAGAAGAAGAAGAAGATAGATGCACTATATATAAGAAGCACTATATATACTATATATAAGCAGACAGAATAATTCAATTTATTTCCGAGCTAATCCACTCATCAATAAGGTGAACAGTTTTTTCCTTTCAGTATTTTTATGCATATAATAAAATTGTGAAGATTATTAAATACACTCGTAAATTTGCATTTTGCACTTATTAAGGGCTTGGTTTTTTTGCGTACAATAAATAGATGCTTTTTCACAAAAAATAGCTGAAATAATACAAAATTCAGTTTATTCATGCAAAAAACGATTACTTCATCCAAAAAAGGTTACTTCGTCCAAAATAAAATAAAACACCCAATAATCGATTGATTCTTACAAATAATAATGGTTTAGTACAATAATTGAAGGAATTGTACAAAATAAAATCAATTCACCCAAAAAAGGTTTGAATGTACAAAAAAAGTTGAGCCATCCAAAATTTAATTGCTTTTTACAAACATTTTTTTTCTAATCCAAATGAGACTACAGAATATTTACACAATCAAAATATTTGGTACAAAAGAACTTTAACAGATACCTAAGATGGAGTGAAACAATATTACAAATATAAGTTGTCCGATGTTTGTCCAAAACAAATATATATTGTACATGTGTGAGAGTCAGAGGGTTGTTTTATTTGAGTCCGATAAAAGTCATGATCATAGTAAAGATAAACAAACTCGAGGAATTCCGAATGAAATAGAAACAATCATTTAACAACTATTTGATGATATTGTGAAGACTCCAAATTTAATTGTCAGCTTTAAGAAGTAGGAAAGTCTCAATCATTCAAATTAAAAACTTCATACTATTCGAAGCAAAAAATATGGCGGTTACCAAATTAGCCTTGAGAACTTAAAGCTTGTACAAAAAATAAAAGGTGTAAAGGTGTACAAAAAACCTTTACTCAACATAATGAATACATTTGTTTTGTTTCACATTATAATATTCATATTGATGAGGAGGACGATGAAAAAAATAATTTGCAAGTGTTTTTAACTACAAAAAGATTAGCAACCATGATTAACTCAAATTATCCTGTACATGCGGTTGCAACGTATAAATTGATATGGCAAGGATTTCCAGTTCTGATGGTTGGGACAACAGATAAAAATAAATCTTTGCATCCATTTGGACTCATGGTAACAAAAACAGAGAATTCTGAAGATTTAAAATTATTATTTAATCATTTGAAAGAGTGTGCGGTTCAAATTTAGTCAACATGAATTTAAACCAACTGTGTTGATTGCAGATGCTTCTGATGCAATAACAATTGGTTTTAAACTGTTTTTTGGGGATAAATTCTCAAGAGTTATGTGTTGGGCACACGATAAATCGGCAATCGAGAAGAGACTTTTGACTATTCGAGAAAAAAATGTTAGAGATTCTCTTGAAGCTGAAATTGATACACTCCATTATGCATCATCACTGGAAGAATTTGAAAGGGCTTCAATCCTTTTCAAATCAAAATACTATTGGAATAAATTTATATTTTATATTTACAATAGAATGACTATTGGATTAAAAAAAATTGGTTGGTTCACTGGACTTGTTGATGGTGTTCCGTGTCATAATAATGCTTTAGAATCAACAATGTAATTTAAAAAAATCGTACTTTTAGGAAAAGGTTACCAATGAGTAACTTTCTATCAATAGCAAAAATCAATGTTGTGAATTGCTCAGAAAAGAGAATTAATCAAAATAAATTCTACACAAGTCTGATTTTTGATGAGAAGACTGTCCTAAAGCCTATCATTGGGTTAAATCATCACCACCCGCTGTGAAAGAAGAATTGAATGGGCAATCAATTTTTTACATCGGTCTTAACAGTCAAAAGATATCAGAAATCAATATTTCAGAGTACAAAACAAAATAAAAGCTGAGAAACTGGAATAGTTTTGAAGAGTACAAATCATATCAAATTTCAATGTGGAAAGTCACTCTGAACATGAATAAATGGAAAGAAGCTTCCTGTTCATGTAGGTATGTGGTTTATGAAGAATTATATATGTAAGCACAGTATTGGAATGGGAATTCTCTTGAAACTGTACAAAGTTCCATTGACACTTAAACAAATTCCATTGGGACAGAAACAAAAGCGTGGACGATCTTCAAACACTAAGCTAGTTAGTTCGTCAATGAAATTAAAATATAAAATATATAAAAATTAACCTACACATTATAAATCACACATATTACATATTATGTATTTAATAAATTTATTTAAGAATTAGTTTTTAGGAATTAATATTTTTATATATTCTTCTTCTCATCAACCTCTCAACTGCTGCTTCGGGTGTTTCGCCCTCGCCAGGTCCATCAAGTATGCCCCTGCGTGTCTCAAACGACACAGTCTCAAGTGTCCTCTTCAGCATTCTAGTTTGGATGTAAGCTTCGATGTTTGGTGTTATTCCAAACTGCTGGTTATATCTGCTGTGGCTTTTGTAACCACCCCGTCCCAAGTCATCACATACGGGATAATCTTGGTTTTACACTTGTGAAGTATTGATATTTCACTCGCTAGCATGCCGTACTTTCGCAGTTTGGTTTTGTCTTAGCTTGTTATTCCAATTTCAATGATAATAGCTTCATTTCGTTTCTTATCAATCATTGGAATATCTGGCCGGTCATGTGCTACTCTTATTACGTACTATATAGCATATAATATAAAATAAAACATAATATATTACATACAATAGATTATAGCTAATAGTTATTTAATTCTAGTTCAAGTTTTATGTCAAGCAAGTTGTTTTTGTGTAAACAACCTTTTTGTACACGTAAACTTTTTTTGGGTGAATTGATTTTATGTTGTACGATTCAGTCGATTATTGTAAGGAAAAATCATAGTTTGTACGAAAAAACCAATTATTGGATGATTACATTTTATTTTGGAAGAATTAACCTTTTTTTGGATTAAGTAATTTATTTTGTACGAAGTAACCGAATTTTGGATTGATTAATTTATTTTGTATTTATCCAGCTATTTATTGTAGAACTTCAAGCATTTATTGTATGTTGAGTTTTGTATACTTGTAATCGAATATTGGATGAATAAATTTTAAGCGCTTATTAAGTAAAATAAAAAACCTATTTTGGGTGAATTTCGAATATGTTGAACGATTCAATCGATTATTGTAAGGAAAAATCATAGTTTGTAAGAAAAAATCAATTATTGGATGATTACATTTTATTTTGTATGAATTCACCTTCTTTGGATGAAGTAATTTATTTTGTACGAAGTAACCGAATTTTGGATTGATTAATTTATTTTTGTATTTATCCAGATATTTATTGTAGAACTTCATCCATTTATTGTATGTTGAGTTTTATATACTTCTAGTCGAATATTGGATGAATACATTTTATGCGTTATTAAAGCAATCCACAACCGTTGAAAATTATGACTAATTCCTTGGATTGTCTAGCCCAGTGGTGCGCAAACCATGGGTGGCGACCCATAGAGGGGACGACAGAGGATCTTTTTGGGTCGTCGAAATCAAAAACTATTAGAGCATTTCGTGTGTAAGTACTGCGTAGCAGTAAATAGTGAAATGTCAATATAAATAAATTTAAAAAATATTTATATTTTCAAACATAATTTTCTCAAAAATTAATTTGGGGATTTGTTTAGAATTTTGTAGAGATGTTGCTAGAACTGTTGCGGAATATTCAAGCAAAATTTACCAATAATTTAATATTTATTTCATCAAATATTGCAGTTTTTTGTAAATTCTACTTTGAAAATAAAATTTGTAAACATTAAAATTTTCAAACTTAATTTTCTCAAAAACTAATTTTGGGATTCGTTTCAAATTTTGTGGAGATGTTGGTAGAACTGTTCCGAAATATTTAGCAAATTTTTCCAATATTTCAATATTTATTTCATCAAATATTGTAGTTTTTTGTAAATCCCACTTTGAAAATAAAATTTGTAAACTTTGAAATTTTCAAACATAATTTTCTCAAAAACTAATTTGGGGACTCGTTTAAAATTTTGTGGAAATGATGGTAGAACTGTTCCGGAATATTTAGCTTGTTTTCTCAATATTTTAATATTTATTTCAGCAAATAATGCAGTTTTTTGTAAATTCCACCTTGAAAATGAAATTTTCTAAATTTTGAAATGTTCAAACTTAATTTTCTCAAAAACTAAATTGGGGATTCGTCTCAAATTTTGTGGAGATTATGGTAGAACTGTTCTGGAATATTTTGCAAATTTTTCGAATATTTTAATATTTATTTCAACAAATGCATTTTTTTGTAAATTTCACCTTGAAAATCAAATTTGCAAACTTTGAAATTTTCAAACTTATTTTTCTCAAAAACTAATTTGGGGTTTTGTTTCAACTTTTGTGAAGATGTTGGTAGAACTGTTTGGGAATTACAATTTTGACGTTACTTCTATCCAGGGGTCGCGATAAAATTTTACAGAAAATATTGGGTCACAAATGAAAATAGTTTGCGCACCACTGATCTAGCCAAATACAATTTATGGTCGGATCCTTTTGGTAAATCTTAAATTTGATAAAAATTGTCGGCAAAAATCCGACCATTCGTTGTATTGTGCATTTGTAGATGACATTATTGATGCGATTCATTGACCCTCTAGCTCTAGGTGACAATTGACGCGATTGTCAATTGAATGACGGCGACTGATACAAATATTGATTGTTGGACATTAATCAGTGCTATTGATAGCAGCGACTGATGGTATAACTAGCAATTGACAACACACAACCACCGCTGTTGAGGCCATTGATACAAATATTGATTGTTGGACATTAATCAGTGCTATTGATAGCAGCGACTGATGGTATAACTAGCAATTGACAACACACAACCACCGCTGTTGAGCTGAGAAGGCAACAACTTCAGTGACAATTCTAAGCACTTCTATTATAGCATACCTGTCGACCTTCTCTAAATCTAAACTGTTTGTCTTATCTATCTAGTCATGTCTGCCTAGTCTTGTCTGTCTAGTCTTGTCTGTCTAGTCTAGTCTGTCTATTCTTGTCTATCTCAACCTGCTTGTCTGGTCTTGTCTATCTGGTCTTGTCTGTCTGGTCTTGTCTGTCTAGTCTTGTCTATCTCAACCTGCTTGTCTGGTCTTGCCTATCTGCTCTTGCCTGTCTGGTCTTCTCTGTCTGGTCTTGTCTGTCTGGTCTTGTATCTCTAGTCTTTTTTTTAGGGGGGAGCATATATCCATGGGGCAGAAACCTGGACCTTTAAGGCCACAGACATTGCTAAACTGAACAGCTTTGAAATGTGGGTCTGGAGAAGGCTTTTAAGAATCCCTTGGACTGCTCACAGAATCAACGTATCAATATTAGAAGAACTGCAAATTAATGTAAGACTGTCAACCATCGTAAGACAACGAATTCTCAAGTTTTTTGGACATGTGAGCAGGAGAAAGGATGACAATTTGGAAAAACTTTTGATTCAGGGAAAATCGAAGGCACGAGACCTAGGGGGCGATCTCCGAAGCGATGGATGGACCAAATGAAACACTTCACAGGAAATTCACTGCAGGACAACATGAGGTGCATTACAGACAGAGATACATGGAGAGAAATCACAATCACCATAACATGAATGATATACATAAGATCACGACACTTCAACCAATGAAGTAAACGACTAGAGAGAAAGATAGCAAGCACTTTCGTTAACTTGAGCAAGAGGTCCCCCTGGAAGAAATAAGAAACCGACACATCCCGGGACTGCTCTGTGCATAACATCATCAAATGCTTGGTTCCTCAGATTATCGTGTTCCCATAAATATATTCCCCCCTCCACACAGGGTGATTACGGGTTGATGAGCTTCCCTTTGTATATCTGTCTCACCCATATGTCTTCTTCCTTTGGTTTAATACGGCCCTTGTCATGGCATCCGTTGCCAACCGTTGTTTGTTCAGACGTTATCATTTCTTGGACTAGGGTTTTGGCTTCTAGTTTGGTTTTTGTATCTCTCGCGGGTCTATCTGTGACATTGGATCGTGCGCATGACACTGTTCACTAGGGCGCAGTATTCACATAGGTCATTAGGGGCTCCGCCAATGCTATTCAAATGGTCACTTCAAATAGTATTCAAATGTTCATATAGTCACGGACGCATCCGTGGCCGGTGAGTGCTTGGGTGAGGTGGTAGTTAACCTCCACGTGCTTCCGTGTCACTCATGGTTCAAGTTGCTGTATTAACACCTGTATCCACTGTCCCTTGTCTGTGACACTCCAGTGGCTTTGGCACTTGTGGAGGAGCTTTCTAGTCTTGTCTGTCTAGTCTGGTCTGTCTGGTCTTGTCTGTCTGGTCTTGTTTGTCTGGTGTTGTCTGTCTGGTCTTGCCTGTCTGGTCTTGGCTGTCTGGTCTTGTTTGTCTGGTCTTGTCTGTCTGGTCTTGCCTGTCTGGTTTTGTCTGTCTGATCTTGTCTGTTTGGTCTTGTCTGTTCTCGTCCTGTCTGTCTAGTTTTGTCTGTCTAGTCCTGTCTGTGTAGTCCTTTTTGTTTAGTCTTGTCTTCATACTTCTTTGTATTGTACATAATCTTCTGAAGAAGGCCTAAGAAGCCGAAATCGATAAAGTGTTGAATAAATCAACTTGTGAAACTTACGCCTAGTGTCTATTATTTATTAGTAGTATTACTTTTATAATGTTTCACCTAGTGCCTACAGCTGAATCATTAAATTTTAAAATTAGTAAAGGTAAACATTATTGTATTTTATTTGGAATAACATAATTTCATTCTCAACGTGTTAAGGTTTTCTATTAAAACAGATTTCACGCCTAAAACGTTTCATGGGAACATTAAATTTGAGCTGTGGCACCTGTACACTATATACGTAGTTCCAGTGAATCAATATTCTACGCGCCTTATGGCAGATAATTGGGTTTATGTTCCATCGACTACATATACATTTTAGACCGTAAAATCGCGACATAAATGTGCAAAATGTTTCGAAATATTTATCTAGCTCATTAATTCTCCTACTATTATGTCTAATTTATTAGAATGTAGATTCTATATTCTATATAAACGTAAACCTGAAGCAACTGGAAGACTAAAGCAATTTCTATTATCAATATTATAGATAATAGAAATTGCTTTCGTCTTCCAGTTGCTTCAGGTTGACGTTCTTACGTTTTTGCCTTTCCAAATCAATAGATAATTGTTCCTTTTCTTGGGCTAAATTTGCTATGGATTTGTCCTTCTTTTCAGTTTCGTAATGCATTGTGTTCACTGTTATTTCTAAGCTGATTTGTTTTTTTAGAAGTGATAATTCTAATACGAAATCGATTGAGGAATTTGCCTTTACCCATTAACTTCCCTCTGCTTCCGGTCGATGTTTTGGAGCTATTTGAAGTCCTTGATAACACGCGTTATAAGAAATTTCTTGAATTTGATTTTGAATCACTCAGTGGCGGCTCGCCCATAAGGGCTGCAGTGCTGCAGCCCTCCCGCCAAAATGAAAACATTTTTTTAATTATTATAAACTATTCCATTAGTATACAATTATTTTACAAAAACATATTTTTCCGTTCGTAGTATATTTATTTTTTGAATTGTAGGTAATAAATACCTCGATAGGCGCTCTGTATGTGTGTATTGTGTAATTTAGTGCGGTTGTATATTCATATCTCGGGCTGCAGTCAGTGCAAACCGAGTCTCGCCGCGTAGTTAGTGTATTGAGCTGGTTACCCCCACCCGCGATATACGTTTTTGTAATATGTATATCGTGGGCTGCAAACATTGCAGTCCGCACTCTGTATTTTAGGCATTTTATGAGTTTGTTTCTCGAGAAACTCGAGTTTCGGCAACGGCAAAGAACCTTAAGTGAACAATTGGTGGACAATTGAAAAGTGGACAATTTAAAACAAAGTATTAATAAATAAGTAGTTCTTAGCTATACACATAGAAAGTAAGATTGATAATTTTTAAATTTAATTATTGAATTTAATTTTAATTAAATTTTTATAGAAATGTACGAAGCAAAAAATTCAGTTATGCATTTGCAAAAGATCAACTTTGCACCACTGGAATTTCAAGAAAAAATTGAAATTAAATCATTAGGACGGTTAACTCCAGATTTAAATATTTATCCAGTGTCACAAAGCCGTTCAAATAATTATGACCGAAAATTTAATTTCAACATTTATTTATTTCAACATCCACGAGACGCCACTGAAATCACTACATTTCCTGATTTTGAATCACTACAGTTTCTG
This sequence comes from Phosphuga atrata, assembly GCA_944588485.1. Classification (NCBI taxonomy): domain Eukaryota; kingdom Metazoa; phylum Arthropoda; class Insecta; order Coleoptera; family Silphidae; genus Phosphuga; species Phosphuga atrata. Next base: position 58,497,966 of record OX155898.1, on the reverse strand, counting down.
TCGTTAGTGTTTAAATTGTTTAATTATGTTTATGTTAATTGTTTAATAAGTTTATTATGTTTAAATCTTTTGGCAGTACAAACAATATCTTTCGGAACAGTGACATTGCTTTCCGTTTTCTGGCATATTTTTCTTGAAATGTGTGTTCAATATGTAAAGGTTGTTTATAATTTTAGGCTCATTTTTTACTTGTATCAAGATTAACATTTTAAGGCACAGTGGTATTAAAAACGTCCCACCTTAGAGGCGTAAATATAGGATTTTTAAAATTATGTGCCTCGAAGGGTTAATATAACATTGCATTAAAATTTGCTCATAATATGCTATAGCTCATATATCTGGATAGCTCGTCGACCGATGATCTAAAGCAAAATTCTCGTAATCTAAATAGTCAAAATTTGTTATGATTATTTCTTTATGCTCGCTACAAGATCTCGCTTTGTGCTCGCTACTAATTTAAAAAATGTGAAGTTATTAATAAAATAAATTTCTATTATGTTTGGAAATTTATTCAAATTTATTTATGAAGTGCAACGTATATTCTCTTATCCAAGGATCCTTTATAAAAACAAGTTTCCTTTCTAACAAACCGTTGAAATTGTTTAAGCATTTCCCTATTCGTGTAGAAAATGGTATTAGAATACCAACCAAACACTTTCGTGCTTCTAATATATGCCCATTTATATTAATATATGAAAATTGCTTATATTGTTAAAACAATTTGTTTAAATTTACAAATATGTGTATATGTATACTTAGGTATATTAAATAATAAAAATGCTTATATAAAATAGAATTCAATCTATAGGTTGTTTTATTGATTTTTGTATGTGCTTTCAGAAAATTATGAATAGGGTTCCTTGAACTTTCAAACGTGGCTCGTGTGGCACCCCCATAGCTTGCGGGAGAATACAAGCTTATATACGCTACTGAATCCGACAACATATCAATAACTTTCAAAAGCGTGTCATGTTTCCATTATAATCCTTGTAATCGAGCTAGAGATAAGCAATTTTTGTGCAAAATATTTATCAAAAGTATAGAAAAAATTTGAAAAGTTTTAATAACATCCACTTTGGGACAGCTTTACTAATTAAATCAAGGGAGGGACACGGAAATCTTCTGTTACTCTTTAGCACACAGCGCTCTAGATGCATTGTGTGAGCCACATGTTTTCCGTGTCCCTCCCTTGATTTAATTAGTAAAGCTGTCCCAAAGTGGATGTTATTAAAACTTTTCAAATTTGAGTAGGCATTGTCTGTGTGACTGTTATAAATAGTTGTCAATTAGAATATTATAGAAAAAATGTTATAAATATTGAATAAATGTTTCAAATTTCTTTTAGTTTTGCAACAAAGTTGGGAATATATATTTTTAATTTTTAACCCATTTTTTTTAAGTATGGTTTTATTTCTTCTTCTTCTGGTTGTTGACAGCGGCCCGGAAAAGCGGAACCGTAGACTTCCCATACCACTGCCTCAAGTTCTTTAACCACGATATTCTCCTTCTTCCTGGGCCCCGCTTGCCTGGTATTTTTCTCTCTATAATAAGGTGTAGCATTTCATATTTTTCCGGGTGGCTGGTTTTATTTGAAAATACAATTTACAAAAATCAGCATTGTAAAAAACATAAAAACCTTATTTTCGCATCGCACATTACACTGGCACCCGCGCTCGCATTTCTTCAGTGTAGGGGCTACACTGAAGAAATTTTATCATACAATTTATCCAATATTTCTAAAAAAAATTCAATACTTTTGATAAATATTTTGCACAAAAATTGTTTATCTCTAGCTCGATTACAAGAATTATAATGGAAACATGACACGCTTTTGAAAGTTATTGATATGCTGTCAGATTCAGTAGCGTATATAAGCTTATATTATCCCCCAAGCTATGGGGGTGCCACACGAGCCTCGTTTGAAAATTCAAGGAACCCTATTCATAATTATCTGAATGCACATATAAAAATCAATAAAACATCCTATAAGCATGTTTATTTTCCGTTATTATCCGTTCTACTTTCTGGTGCCTTTCTCAGTTCCTATAATTTTCCGAACGACGGTATACACTTCTTTCCATGACTTCTCCGATCTTGTTAGACACCCATCATGTTGTCCTACGTTATAGAAAATCATTCAAACTTAAAACAAACGGAACACAGCCTGAATATATAAATATATTCAACCTTTCCGGAGCTCTATAACAATTACTGAGTCTTTTTAGGACTACCAAAACACATGCACATGAGATTTGTTTTGGTAGTCCAAAAAAGACTCAGTAATTGTTATAGAGCTCCGGAAAGGCTGTCCTTCTGTAGTATGCACGAAGTTCGTTCTATCTTCTGTCCAGTTCGCGCATTCAAAAAGAGTATGGTTTACATCGTCTACCTCCCGGCATTAATTACAGCCTTCCCCCGCAGTATTTACTGAAACAGCCATGGCCTGACAAAACACGAGTTAAAAAATAGTCGAGTAAAACGAGTAAAAAAAGTTCCTGCTTTTACATTTTTCTGGAATTAAGAACCAAGTTCATCTGGAATTAAGAACCAAGTCCAGCGTCCATACGTTGCATTATTCCATTTTTCTAGCCATCTTCATATTCTCTCTGGCTTTTAACTTTTCGATCGCGTTATATGTTTCCTATTTTTCTTTGATTTGGAGCTTCACCGGAGGAATTTCTGCTATAACTCCCATCCCTTCAGTTGATATTGTACTGTATGCGCAGCATGCTCTAATAGACAGCAGACGTACGATTCTAGTAGGGCTCAGAATTCTTGTTTTAGTTTCTGTAACAATATGTCAGGCTTGTGCTCTATACAATAGTTGGGAAGATTTAGATTCCGTTTGGATCCTTTGGGTCCGCCGATATTTGGCAGAAGGCTAGCGAGAGAAATGCACCAATTTAATTTCTAAAACTGACACACAAGGGTTTCTAAACTCCACATCTACCATGCTCTCTTGAAGATAGTCGTGTCTACTCGTCTCTCCTGATTTCAATGCTATATTTATGATATATTTTGCATATTTCGGGCTGGGGAGGGGGGGGGGGGTTGTACCCCAAAATTCTCCCTCCCTGGCTACGCCCATGGTAGAAGGGGTTACCGTAAAACCTTTGGCATTAAAAGTGATCGGGGATGTCATTCGTTTAGATATAAACCGTACTGCTTTCGTCTTCTCTAGCGCCAGTGGAAGTTGCCGCTGCTCAAGTCAGTTTAGTACTCTTTGTAGCCCCGTATTAGCTGTATCCATTAGGATTGATACTTCTTTTGCGGTTACCACCATCGCCACGTCCTCAGCGAATCCAATTAAGGTTTTTTCCTTCGGCATTTCAGTTTTCATCAGATCGTCATAGAGTATGTTCTACAGGGTGGGGGTCAAGGCAGATGACTGTGGGACACCACTGCTTATCCATATATTTTTAATTGTGCCTTCTGCCTCTAGGACGAGCTCTCTTTTCGATAGATATGCCACCAAAATATTAATAAGGGTATCCTCTATCTGCCTCTTTCATAGTTCATTGAATATTTGCTGCCATCAAGGCATTCCTCACATCGAGCGTTATTACTGCACACAGTCTGCGGTGTCGAGCTGAGTAGGCACCAGGTTCTCTGGCAATTTTAATCAGTTTTATTATTAAATTACATCTGGTTTTTCCAAATAATCTCTTACGAAATATCATTAATGGATTACATCCATTAATGATATTTCGTAAGAGATAATGAAGGAAAAAAAAACTTAAACATGTTTTTAATTCATTAAATGTGCATTCAGTTTTAATGTATGGCTAGGTTAGGTTAGGTTAGGTTAGGCAAAATCTTAATGCCCAACATTGGAGGTCCGCGCGGTGCCAGGAGAAGGGTGCTCGCCTGCGTTAGCACCTCGATATTGCCATATGCGGCGCCGACCTGGGCAGAAATGGCGGAGGTTCCCGCATACCTAAGACTATTAGCCCATTAAGCACATTAGCCCCCGCACACAGGACGAGTGCACTGAGAATCACATGTGCCTACCGGACTGTGTCCGCAGATGCAGCACTGGTCATCGCTGGCCTGCCGCCCATAGACCTGCTTGCAAAAGAGCGCATACGACAATATAAAAAGAAGAAGGGGCCGGCCCAGGACGATCCCCAAGAGACGGAGGCCGACAATGATCGAATACTGACCGAGAGGGCGATCACCCTAACGCAGTGGCAGGAAAGATGGAACAAATCAAGTAACGGTCGCTGGACCTACCGCTTGATCCCGTCCATCGAGCTGTGGATCTGCAGGATGTACGGTGATGTGAACTATCACCTCACCTAAATACTCACGGGACATGGTGGCTTCCGTGAGTATCTCCACCGAATAGGGGCAGTAGTAACACCCGACTGCCCCCAGTGCCCAGGGATCTCGGAGACAGCTCGGAGAGGCATTCCAGCAGGACACGTCCTGCTGGAATGCCCCAGATTATAGAAGGAGAGACAGAGATGGGAGTGTAATTCTGGCGCACGCATAACTGCCGCTGGATACGGTGCGTCATTGATGCACTCGGATGAACAATGGAATGGTGGCTGTGAGCTAGTCGTAAACATCCTGAAGATACTCCGCCTCCAGGAGGACGCGGATAGGCCCAGGAGAGCAGGGCGAAGAGGAAGGCATGAGTTAAAACAACTAACTCGACAAAAGTGAACGTCGGCAGGGCCGAAGCTTCCCCCCCGCGAAGTAATGACTAGCGTCGGTTTCACGGGGGATCCATGGGAAATCCAACAAAGGAGGTTTTTTAGTGCGGTCGGGCGAACCCTAACATTGGGCAAGCACCAATCCCACACTGAAAGCCTTAGGAGAAATTTGAATATTTCCCGCTGAAGGTTTTTCCCCCTAAAAAAGGTTAGGCAAAATCTGGCAAAACCAGACAAGATAAAACAAGACCAGATAAGAATATGCAAGACCAGGCAAAACCAGGCAATATCAAACAAGACCAGACATAAGACCAGACAAGACCAGATAGGGCCATAAAGGACCAGACAATCTATTAAGAGAGTATGCGATATTGCAACCGGCGCTATGAAGAAAACACGGAAATCCAGAAAGCTATGCGTCCATGTCACGCTTAATATAAAGAATGCTGAATCCCCAAATGGAACATAATTAAAAAAGAACTACTAGCAAGAAACATCTCAACCTACCTGAGAAAGATTATGGGAAGCTACATGTCTGGCAGAGAACTAGAGCTAGAAGACGGCGTTGCAATACCAATGACATGTGGTGTACTCCAAGGTTCTGTACTGGACCCCCATCTTCGGAACCGCCTATGGGACGGCATACTAGGCTTATATATGACCGACGGCGTGGAAACAATCGCATTTGAATGGTCTCTAGAGCCAAATCGAGAGAAGAACTAATGTACAACACCAATGAGGCGATACATAGGATTTCTATTTGGCTCCAAAAGAACAAACTTCAACTCGCCACGAAAAAAACCGAAGTGGTTATGCTCTCTGGTAGAAAGAGGTACGGGGAGATACAGTTCGAGGTAGAAGGCACAATAATACTACCAACCAATCGTGTGAAATATCTTGGTGTCGTAATGGATAAGAGCCTCACCTTTGACCACCATATAACGCACGTTGTTGAAAAAGCCCAAAGAGCGGCCCTGTCTCTCTCCAGACTCATGCCACGCGAAAATGGACCAACCGAAAGGAAAAGAAGACTCCTAGCGACTGTAGCTCAGCCTATCATTCTCTATGCCGCTCCCGTGCGGATGGGGGCTTGTAGATATCAAAAATACAGACAAAAATTGTTACGCGTACAGAGAACTCTCGCAATCCGCATTTGCAGAAGCTTTAGAACTGCCGCAACAGAAACACTGCTTATCATGGCAAGAGTAATCCCGCTCGATTTACTTGCCAAAGAAAGGGGAGAAACGTACGGCTTGAGCCTGCAGCATAGGAGGGAAGCTAGAGAAGATACCATGGAAAGGTGGCAGGTAAGGTGGAAAAATGCGATAACAAACTCGTGGACGCATAGGCTTTATACACTAAATTGGAGAACGTATTTAAAAATCTTTATTGGGAGCGAAAGAGAGTCGACACCGATGGAAGATGTCTTAATCACCTACGCTTTGCCGAAGATATTGTACTTACTAGCAACGACCCATATGAACTAAGGTGATGAACTGAAGTAAGATGTCTCCCAAGCGGTGGGGCTGAAAATGAATCTTCAGAAAACTAAAATCATGAGTCCGAGAAGAAGTGTTGGCAGGAATCAGGCAAGTGGCGGGACGACATCTGACGCCATGTGGGAGAAAACTGGATGAAACTAGCCGAGGAAAGCAAGTCACTCCCCGAAACATAAAGACTGGTACTCAAGGGAGCACGGAGATTTATCATTTCACCTCTCGCAAATGCTCACCGGTCATGGCTGCTTTGAGGCCTAGAAGAAGAGAATATGGGAGAGCCAAACAGCAGAATGGAACTACTGCGGTGCCGACGAAGACACAGCAGAGCACACGTTCTTCAGCTGCCTGCAAAGGAACGATGTACCTAATCGAGCAGAATGCCTAATTTGTAAGAAACTAACACCCGAAAACTTAGTGCCTGAAATGCTGAATAGTAAAGCAGGGTGGAACCCCAATTGGTAAAATGGCGCAAAACATCCTACCAAAGAAAGAATCGGACGAGAGGGACAATGAATAACAAAAGATGTTAATGAATAGAGACTACTCACCACCATGAAGTAATACCGCAAGTATAGTGATCCTGTGGTAGTGTGATTGGTTGATAAAAAAGAGTAGGGGTTTTTAGTGGATGGGACCGGTGATACCATCAAGCTGGGTGAGTCCCACACTCCTCAGCGCATTTCTGTTCTGGGGGTTGTACGTAAACGTATTTCCCCCTTCCCCAAAAAATGGACCAGACAAGAGCACACAAGACCAAACAAGACAAGACTAGACAAGATCAGACCAGACCAGACAAGACCATACAAAACCAGACAAGACTAGACAAGGCCAGACAAGTCCATACAAGATCAGACAAGACTAGACAAGACCAGACAAGGTCAAATAGGCTAACGAAGAAAACTTTGTAGTTACGTGACTGCTCAAACGAATTTTCAAAAACGAGTTTTTGATGCACGTAGGAGCTAATATTGAATTGAACTAATATTTAATACTCATTGTAATTAATATTTTGTCAAATCATTTCTTTTATTGTGTCGAGTTAATAGAAGCAACAATTGATGTCATTGATGTATAAAAAATAGTGCGTCTATTGTTAAACGTAGTCTTTCCGCAATACAACTTATTTTTTTATAGTGTATAAAGATTCACACAAAATTATATTCCTCAAGCAACAGACCGATTATAAAATATAACTTGCTATGGTTATAGACTTCCTGCTGAGCTGATAAATACTAATAATATATACAAAGCATAGGGTTTTGCTCTATTATTTCTACATAATATTCGATAAGTAAAGTAGCATATGTTGGTTCATAACTAAATGATTTATAAATATAAATTAACTAGGTATAGCCCGCGGCTAAAGTTAATTTAGGTCAGTTATGTTTACAAAATATTGATTATCTTGTGAGTAATATGAAGACTAAATTTCTATAAAATTTGAAAATTGTTGAAACCAACTACTCGATTGTATTAAATCTTATTAATATTTTTAAGTTGATTCATAGGTAATTAGTGTGCAAAGTTTGCATAAAGCCATAAATAAAATATTTTGTAAGAGAAATCCAATTGGCAATTTTTGGTGTTTTGGTATATTCTGTTCCAGAGATACAAAGGATTTCGCAATACCGTGTTGTAGGATTCAATGTTGTTGGATACCGTGTAATAGGACACGGTAGGAAGATTGCCTGTATTGAGTTCTTATCTGTTTATAAGTGTATTTTTGTCTTAAGTATTGCTTATTTTGTCTGTTGCTTACTTTGCCTTTTGCTCATTTTGTCTCTTAATAGTAAAGGGTGTCCCAAAATTAACGCAAGATTTGAATTAGCCGCCATTTGTGAGGTATAGTGTTTCTAACAAAAAAAAAAGACAGTTTGACAGCTAATAGTTTAGGGTTACTAAAAATGGAGCACTACACGAAAGAACCACAATTCGCAAATTTCGCACAAAATATGGTCGTCAAAAAGATGCATCCAGAACGTGTCACTGTTTGGTGCCGATTTTGCGCTGGAGGCATCATTGGACTATACTTCTTTGAAAATGAGGCTGGTCAAGTACTAACTGTTACTGGTGTTCGATATCGCAACATGATAAGAGAGTTCTTTCTTCCTAAATTAGAAAATATTGATGTGGACGACATGTGGTTTCAACAAGATGGTGCCACATGCCATACATCCCGTGAAACAATCGAATCATTTCAAGAGACATTTCCTGGTCGTGTACTCTCTCGTTTCGGTGATCAGAATTGGCCTCCTAGGTCATGTGATTTAACTCCACTGGATTTTTTCTATGGGGTTTTTTGAAGTCACAGGTCTATGCCAACAAGCCTTTAACCACCCGTGTATTGAAGGAAGAGATTCAACGCTGTATCAATGAAATTCAGCCACATTTATGCGGAATGGTGATGGAAAATTTTGAAAAAAGAGTTCGTATTTGTCAGTGAAGTCGTGGAGGCCATATGTCCGATGTGTTATTTCATACGTAACCCTAGACTATGTACATATATATACATATCGGGTTATAACGTTTTACGTCTTCCGATTCCTAATCGCCACTCCTCTCTGTTCATCCACAGCTATTCTTCCAGATCCGTCTCTCGAATTTCCTTGTCCACTCCGTCTCTCCAGCTTCTGCGCGGTCTTCCTCGTTTTCGGTTTCCTTGGGTGTTCCAGTTTAGTACTTTCTTTGGGATTCTGTCCGATGTCCGATGTGTTATTTCATACGTTACCCTAGACTATGTACATATATTACATATCGGGTTATAGCGTTTTACGTCTTCCGATTCCTAATCGCCACTCCTCTCTGTTCATCCACAGCCCTTCTTCCAGATCCGTCTCTCGAATTTCCTTGTCCACTCCGTCTCTCCAGCTTCTGCGCGGTCTTCCTCGTTTTCGGTTTCCTTGGGTGTTCCAGTTTAGTACTTTCTTTGGGATTCTGTCCGATGTCCGATGTGTTATTTCATACGTAACCCTAGACTATGTACATATATTACATATCGGGTTATAGCGTTTTACGTCTTCCGATTCCTAATCGCCACTCCTCTCTGTTCATCCACAGCCCTTCTTCCAGATCCGTCTCTCGAATTTCCTTGTCCACTCCGTCTCTCCAGCTTCTGCGCGGTCTTCCTCGTTTTCGGTTTCCTTGGGTGTTCCAGTTTAGTACTTTCTTTGGGATTCTGTGTTCTGACATTCTTTGGACATGTCCATACCATATTAGTTGTTTAGTTGTAATGTCATCAATAATGTCGTGTTGTATTCCCATTTCTTGTCTAATGGTTTTATTTGGGACTCTAGCTCTCCTGGATTTTTCCGCCGCTCTTCTCCAGAAGTCCATTTCTGTGGCTTTTAGTTTTTGTTTTGTTTTTTCTTTTATCGGCCATACCTCCGGACTGTTTTCTATTCTGTTGTTATCTATTTAATTCAAGTCTTGCGTAAATTTTGGAACACCCATTATATTAAAGAACGAGTTCAATAAGCGCGGTTTTGCAGCACGCGTCCATGTTTAGAGAACGAAGAGCGTAGCGAGGGGTTTTCTAATGGCCAAATGCGAAAAACCCCTTATGAACGAGCTTTTCATACTATTTTTTCTATTTTGCTCCGTTTTATGCCATTTCTAAATTAAAAAAAAACGCCGATTCATATTGAGAAAATTGTATCGCACTCGGCGAGCCATAACCGAACGCATATGAGTGCTGTTATGAGTCCATTACAGACGCAAAATAGAAAAAGTATTAAAATCTTCTTCTGAATAAAATATATAACTTTGTTATTTTATCTGTCCATTTGTTGCAATCAAAAACATTTCTTAAATAATGTTAATTATGCTAATTACGATAATAAATCTGACTCCCTTAGAAACCCAAACATTCTACTTTGTAATCTATCCCATATTTTTGAATATAATCCAACGCAAACACATCAATATCTCGTTTTGAACATAAACATGGACTTATTACACTTTCAAAATAAATGGCTCATATATAGAAATAAAAACTAGGAATGCCAATTAATTCATTTGCTGACAAGAAATCATAAAGATAAAGTATTTAACAACTAAACTTTAGTGTATATGCGAGCATAATTTTCTCATTACTTAAAGGTGAAACAAAATATTCATATTAATAAGCTGGGTGTGCTTGTTTTCTTTTACATATATACAGTTAAATCATGAATGAATATTTGATAGTGCAGGTTGAGGTAGAGTTTGCTCACCATTTTGCAGAGCTGATTTTATAAATGTTGATGTTATAAATGCAGCTTTGCTTAAGGAGGTTCGAGCGAATCCCATGTTAAATATTTTTTTCAAGTTTAAGCTTTGAAACTTTTTATACATGAAGATCAATACTTTATTTATGTCCTCTAAAAATTTGAAAGTGATCCTCCGTTTAGTTTATCCGGAAAAAAAAAATGAAAAATGATGTTTTTTCGAATCTTAAACACAGGTTATTATGGCCGAGAAGCTTCCGTTGCGTCTTTATTTATTTTTTTCAATATTAATTTCCCAACTTTAAGGGATAAAAAACTGTATACAATAAACTTAGATAATATTAAAACACGATAACATTAAAGCAATGTGATGTTCCCGATGTAATTATTTAAATAATTAAAGTTAATTTTTTTTGTTTTGAATCTTGTTTATCGACAGTAATTCACATGATAGATGGTTTGGCAACGTCGCAATAACAGCTGATTGTGAGAGAAAAGAAAAACATGGAAATATTTTGAACTTTTGAACGCTTTTCAGCTTTTTACATAGATTATCTATAATTTTTTGTCTTTTGGTAATTAGAGGTTTTCAACCAACATCTTGGGCTAATAAAATTCTGATCCCTTTACAACCAGTCGACTCATAACACTGATGTTGCCAGATCTTTTTATTTATCAGATCTTTTTAATTAATTTATTTTATTAAATAAATAATAATTACCAATTTTTAAATTTGTTATGTTATTATAAATAAAAATAATGAATTTTAACAACTATTAGGATAAATGAAAATATAGAAAAATTCAAGCACTATTTTGACTCATTAGTTACGTTCGAATCTCCTTAACTACGTAGAAAAATATGGTAGCAGTGTGTTTAAAGGCCGATTCTCATATACGCGACTCTCATCTACGCGACGTCACGCGACATCGCCTGTCAAATAATGATTACATTGTTTTAATGGGCATGTTCTCACTATGACTACGCGACAGCTACGCGACGTTCCCATTTAAAACAATGTAATAATTATTTGAAAGGCGATGTCGCACGACGTCGCGTAGCTGAGTGTCGCGCATATGGGAATCGATCTTGAGGCTATTTCAAAAATTGTAATTCAAGAGCAAAATTCATTTTACGGTTTAAACTCTACTATTAAATTAATGTCATCCAATAATTCGATAAAGTCTCAATTGAGTATGGTTTATGAAACCAATTATTTTCTTTCTCAATATCAAAATAACGGGTTTTTCAACAAGCGCGCGTCAACATTTAAATTAAAAAGAAAATAGTTGTATGGAAGATATGGTAGAATTTGTTTTTTATTTGCATACAACATTATGTTTCAAAAAATACATCATGGAAATGACTTCAAAGACCTGTGTTTGTATTAGAGATGTTGCGAATATTCGCAACCACATCCGCAATTGCGGAGCTTCCGCATCGATTTTGGACTGCATCCGCATCCGCAATAATCATTGCGGATGTTTATGCGGATTATATTTTTATTGTGGTCTTAAACGTAATAATTTTAATTTTGGTTTATGTGGGGTTTTAAAGGGATTAAGATTACGGAAAAGCGACCAATAGGTCCCAACATCTGGTCGCGGTAACGTGAATGATTTTTAAGTACGTTTTAAAGCTCTTTACGACAGCCACGTGTTTGGAAACTTTTTAGGGCTAATGGTTTGTGAATATGTTTTTAAAATGTATTCCTAACAAAATGTAAGAAAAATGTAAGAAAATGTCGACTCATTTCACTATAGCTCAGAAGCAACTGCTAGCTATTCAGGACAGACTAAATCAACCTCATCTCAAAGTGTTCCATGATTATGATTACATTTTACATGTTCGAACGTTTTTTAAAGGTAAAGGATGCCCCAAGTCTTTACATCAATGACAGTGAGATTAATCCTATTTTTCCAGAAGAGTGGAGAGTCATTGAACGTTGTTTTGAGTTATTGAAACCTGTTGAAGAAGCCATACGGGAACTAAACAGCTCTCATGCCCTTATTTCATCTGTAATTCCAATAATTCAAATGCTTGAAAAAAAAGTTGATGACTACTGTTTAACGAGATCATAAGATTTTGATGCAATTCGACAGGGCGCACGGTGGGCAAATCCCAAAAAAAGTGGCCAAAAGCCCGAAAAATAATATTTTTTTAATCCGATTCCAAGAATGCATCTCATTAGAGAACCCTTGGGACCATCGGATTCCGGTAAGCAAAAGAACCAGGTATTGAAAACCAACCCAAACTTTCATAGCAAACGAAGCAGTTGAGTGTGTAGAATCGTGCGCGCGACAGTTGAAACTACATAAAACTTTGATTGTGTATTAAATGGTGAAAAAAAATTCGAATTTAATTTTGCAAAATGGCTGAGGCACAGAAAGGTATGTAGAATTTAAATACATCATTTGCTGTAAATAGATTGTTATTGTGTAGCAAGTATTTAAGAATAATTCATAGCAAAAACTACAACATTTTGAACTCGAAGATTCAAGTTTATGGAAAGATACAAAAAAATGAGGGCAAATGAGTGATCTAAATTTGCTCAAGTTTGCTTTATTAGACATTTATTGTTTGAGAAAATCAAGAATTGGCTGCTACTAGCTGCTACTTTGTCTTCAGAATAATTTTTTATCAAATCATTTATGAAATTGAGAAATTCTCTCATTTATATTTTATAATGCACCGACTAAATAACCGATAAATTTTATTTACTTTGGGTATACTTCACGATTGGTCCCATTTAAATTTGAAGAAAAAAGTACCACCCCTAAGGGTGAAAATAGAGGATGAAATTTTTTTCGGCACGAATTTTTTTTGTTTAAGTCTGTTTGTTTTGTCAGTTTTTTATTTTAATATATTAACTTTTTTTATTTCAGATTCAAGTGACAAAGGAATTATCTCGATAAGGGACCTTTTTTATTTATTGAAAGGTCGTTTTGGTGACAAAATAAGTGAAATATTTATTACCGTAGAAAGAGAATTGAATAATAAATTGAAAAACCTTCCAAATATAAAAAATCTCTAAAATTTGTCCCAGAACAACAACTTTCTGATGACGATGCATTATCGCTAATTATTGGATGTGGACTATCAAATTGTCAACATTTGCTTAGGAAAATGTTCGCCATATTGGATCCGCCATTTTGTTTTTGGAAAAATAAAACTTAGATTCGTAATCAGTGCCCCAAAAATCTCATTCCTGTCAAATTTTCGCCATATGGAAACATTTTCTAAGGAAAATGTTCGCCATATTGGATCCGCCATTTTGTTTTTGGAAAAACGGAACTCAAATTCGTAATCAGCGACCCAAAAAACCCTTCCATACGAATTTTGGTGTGAATAGAATGAAACCTTCTATTTATGGCCAGTTTTTTGAGATTTTATCCCACTGTGGGGCGTCACGATTCTGAAAAGTGAACTTTCAACAAAGTTTTCCAATTTGGTAGAGAACAATTTATATATCATCGCCACCTACTTAGACCCTTGCTATAAAGACCCTTGCTATAAACACAAGTTTTTTACAGCAGTGACTGAGGAAAAGATTAAAGAAGACATTTTTATGATGAGAATGAGAAATAATGAAAATAACGGTTCTTTTAATTCTGTAGGGGCTAAAATAATAAGAATGACAGATTCCTTGGAAAAAGACACGGAACAACTAGGACCAGGGACGTCCGGTTTGGTCTGAAAGCCAAGCTTATAGGACGATCTTGCTATGATGTTGGATTCGTCAAGTGAAGATGAGAGTCAAGAAACACCAGAAAATTGTACCGCGAAGCTGTGCTAAAAAAGGAATTGCTTATAGCGTATTAAAAAGGGCCACTGTAGACGAGAATCCTCTTAAATTAGTGGAGCCATTTGAGAGGTTAATCGACAAGAATTAAAACTATTTTCACCAATAGCACGCAGATTTTTATCGACACCACCAGCCAGTGTTTCAAGCGAACAATTGTTCAGTAGCGCGGGTTTAATTTATGAACCTCTGCGTAACAGTCTTAACTCCTAAAAGGCGACAATATTACTTTTCATTAAATATAATGTGTGGTGTGATACGCGGTAGAATAATGTATCACTCACGGTTTGCAGAAGAATTTATTTACATGGACGATATATATATATACAAATGTACAAGAGATACAAATACTTGTGAGGGAATGAGTGGAGCTTGGACTCTCTGAACTGTACTGGTCTGGTTCAACTGGCTGAGTCTGGTTGAACTGGCCGGACTGGTGTATATGGTTGACTGGGTCCACTGGCTGGACCGGTGTGAATGTGTCCACTGGCTGGACTAAACTGGACTCTTTGGTTGGTTGCGCCTCACTGTTGAACTAAACTGTGTCGACTTGCTGACTGTGTGGACCGTCACTGTCTAGATCGAACTGTCTTGTTTGTTCGGGGGTCCAGGTATTTATATTATCTCCAGGTATACTGGTCCCTTATCTGGGGCTGATTTTTCTATTTTCGGCTATTTGTCGTTTTGGTGATTACCGATTCTCGGGAAAAACATCTTGTAGTAATTTCCCCGGGGATTATACCATTGACCCTAATAAAATAGTTTCGGAAATTCTTTTGAAAATATTTGGGTAATCACTGTAATGCCCTCGTAAAACTAATAAATTAAAATGTAACGGCTCGTTGCCGCTACAAATGCATCAATTTTTAACTTTAATTACTAACTTGAGTATTAAAAATATTAAAATATTAAAAATTACTATCTCATTATTTTATTTCTCCACCAAAATACTTTCTTATAAAATATATTAAGATCCTCATCCGCATCCGTGGTTGTGAGCTTTCAAATATCCGCATCCGCATACGCGGATGTGAAAAAATCTGCAACATCCCGCAACATTCCTAGTTTGTATTGGTCGATCCGCTAGGCCCAATTTTGGATGACTTTGTTCAACAAGGCGGGCAAGTGTTGGGCAAGAGTTGTTGGTTTATTGGCGTAGACCAACGACTTAACGTAGCCCCAAAGAAAAAAGTCAAATCGCTGTTCTTAAGCCTAGTTATTAAATTATTTGTATTTTGTTAAAATTTCTAGGACTGTCAAATTTAGTTAGACGACCACATATGGGATCATGTAATCCACAAGCACTGGTCTAGCTAACTAGTAGAATCAACAGTCTACAATTAATCTTCTCTTTCTCTTTTAGCCTGTTTTAGCCCGTCCACTCCTGAACATATACCTCTGCCAATTTTTTCCATATCATTCCTCGGCTACTTTCATCCAGTTTTCTCCTGCATGGTGTCGGATGTCGTCCCGCCATCTTGCCTGAGGCAAGATGGTAGTATTCTGAAGATTCATTTTCAGACCCAACACTTGGGAGACTTCTTACTTCAGTTCATCTCCCTAGTTCATCTGGGACGCAGCTGGTAAGTACAATATCGTCGGCAAAGCGTAGGTGATTAAGACGGCTTCCATCGATGTCGACTCCCTCTCGCTCCCAAGAAAGATTTTTTAAAACGTTCTCCCACGCTGGATCAAAAAGTTTGGGTGAGATGGTATCGCCTTGTCGGAGTCCATTCTTGACCCGTATTTCTTCCGTAACCCAATCCTCTTCCAGCTTGACATACAACAGGTAGCATGTTCGTAGATATATATCGAATCAAGCTTGAGTACCAAGAGTCTATACGAGAACTATCCATCGCCCGAAACACTGCCCAGGTTTCAAACAAGTCAAAGGCTTTCTGGTAGTCCTAAGTCTGGTAGACTTATCAAGTCTGAATAAGTCTTAATAATATTAATCGTCTAGTCCAGGGATGGCGAACCTATGACCCGCGGGTCAGACACTGACCCACACAGGCTTTTTAAGTGACCCAGGCCTTCATTTTAGAACTTTTAGAAATGTTCAATAACGCAACACTTTTATTATTTTCTTATTACTAAAGTATGACTACAACTACAAAGCTATGAATATCAAATATATCAATAAGAAATATCTTCTCAAATTTTTGTATTTTAAATATATTTATCTACTAAGTTATTGAATGTGAAGAATGCGATTATAATTATCGTGTACAAAAGGATCAAAACCGTGCGTAAAAGTCCAATATGAATCAAATGGAGTTTCATTATTAAACGATTTCTGTTTGTTGTTTCTTTGGCAATAATAGGGAATATGCATCCATTTTTTTTTATTTGCTTAATTCACTTTTTACTTCGTTTTAACATAATAAAAAATATAAATACTGTTGAAAGTGTTTCAATTTATTTTTTAAAAATTATATAAAATACCGATTAAATTTGACCTGTTTGAACAGTTCCATTTTTCGCGCGCTATGTATGACGTCACAGCTCTCTATTGTCATTCAGTGTTGTTTACTATTTGCAATGTTGACAGTTACTTACACTTTTGACAGTTAAGTATTTTCAGTTTGAATCGCTATTTCGATAATGGAAACAGCTAAAAAACCGTGTAATAGATATTGTTTTGTACCGGAATGCAAAAACACTATTATAAGTACAACAGATAAAGTGTTTTTTTTTTGTTCCAAGAAATGCGAAAATACGTAAAGAATGGTGTAAAGTTATAAGAAGAGATGAAATATCACCAAAATCGTGTATATATTGTTGTGAAGATCACTTTAATGTAAGTTTTGTAAATTTTGTATTTCGATAGTTTACATGGTGTGAATTTCTTCCAGGGTTTTACTAAATGTTGAATTTATTTCAGATTGAGGAACAAATATGTTCAATACATCATGAAACAACAAGGGCAAAATGTTATACTACGGTTCAAGGAAAGTTGTGCCTCATATATTTCATTGCAAAAAAAAAAAAATATGCCACCACCACAAGAGGGAATATGTGCTATTAAAAGACAAGGATTGTCACTAGTAGCTGTCAAAAGTACAAATGCTTTAGAAATTGAATCGCCAAAAATAAGTTACTATGAAGCCGGGCAAAGTAGTTATCAAATTGAAGGAAGTGATGATTATCGAGCAAGGCCCAGTACCTCTGGCATGGATTTCTCTGAAATAGAGCAGATTGAAGCCTCTAGTAATACTAATGACAAAGCTCTGCAAGTAAATATTAAGTCAAAGTACAGAAGTAAAGGTGTTCAAGTAAATTTAAGAATGGAAAAATGTTGCTCTATCTCCTCTTCGTCTTTCATTACAAAATATTGCAATGTCACCAATATAATCAGCTAGGAAGTTATTTACAGATAACCCAGTTGATAGTGGCATGGCATCTATTTCTTCTGATTCTTCAGTGATATCCCCTGATTATGCATCATGTATCTCATCTGAATTAAGTTGGATGCAAGATGATTTGGAGGATGAAAAACATTTAAAAAATGTAATGCGAATTGGTACAACAACTGCCATAGGAAAAGAACCTAAAATGTTGATATTATTACCCAAACAATCATATCATTTAATAAAACTTTTAAGTGAAAGCATCCCACTTCCAACTATAGACATACTAATTAGATTAAAGAAATTAAAATTAAATGAATCATTTAACATATTAGCAATGCAGTTTGGTTATTCTCTGAGCACATCATTAATGCATCTATTTTTGGTAAATTGTCCGATTGTGCTTTAACAAAACCACTTTCCGTCATTGTTCTTGATAATTTATAATATCACTATAGACCAAAATGGCACTAGGTACTAACACACAAGAAAAACTACAGTAATATTGCACAGCAAAACAACACAGTGAATATTTCCGTCTATAAATGTCATATAAATGTCAACGTGTGCGTCACAGTCCTTGGTTTCGGTTCGACCAAGCGGTGCGTTTCGCAAATTTGTATTTTGCTCGCATATTTTGGACTTTTTGATTTTAATTTTTGGAATTAAATACAAACTAAATATGAAATTAATGGTTAGATGTAATTGCAAGATCATAAAGTATTGGTGGCAAAAAGGCTAAAAAAAAAAACACTAAACAAAAAACGTAGAGACGTAGTGAAAATAAATTTTCTTATGTATATTAAAATTGAATTAATTTTTCGGAACTTTGAATCAAGAAGTCTCGCCCTCTCAGTCAGGATTTATCTGGGTGTAATATAACCCAGCCTAACCATAATCTAATCTAGATTAAATCTAGGTTTAAGTAGATTACATCGACAAAGACCAAATACGACCAATCACTATGCATTTTCACTAGTTAGCAATTTTTGCCACGGAGACGTTGAACAATTTTTCAATATTATCAATACGAAACAATTTATTTGTAGATTCAACAGTATTTTAACATGCTTCGTAGATAAAATAATGAATGATATGCGTGTGTGAAATGCTTTTGTGCACATTGCGATTAAACTTCGCAACTCAAGCACAAAAGTTCTTCTTCAAACAATTGAATCATAAACTACTAATTTATTTGTAGCCCTGTAATATGGCTGAGGTTAAAAAAAGAATAATAAATTATACAAATCCCAGATACCAAACAGAATAGTTTGATAAATATTGTGTAATTGAAGAGAATAAAAAGACTTTGTGTGTGTGTGTGTAATTTGTAACAGTTACTTCACGTACATATAATGTAAAAAAATATTTTGAAAAGGTGCATCTTAATCTAGGCTTTTCAAGAGATAAAGAAAGAAAAACATATTTTTCACAAAAGAAAAAAGGGAATAATTTTGTGTTTTAAAATCGTTTTTGTTTCCAAAAACTAACATACAGCTGCTAGTTTTAGAGAAATATCTTTCAGAAAGAGAGTGTAGAACAAGCTTTTATAAAATGTAGTGCTAATTTTGAATTGGTAAAACCATACAACATTATAGATAATCATATAAAATAACTGAAAAACTATTATTAAATCATTTATTGTCCTCCATACAAAGAAATATACAATCTGTTTAATTACAAATTAAAAATATTACACATTAAATACATATGTTCAAAAATGTAACTGAATGGAGAACAAAAGGACTTATTCAAGAAATTAACTAGAATTTCTTAATCTTCCATAAGCCCTTTTAGTTATCTTTAGGTAAACCTTACATCGACTAACATAGGAAAAATAAGTAGACGAATATTAACGTTCATTTTTCTAAATGCTCACTCTATTTTGGACCCTGTCTGTATTCTTTGCCCTTTAAAATAATTTTTATACCGTTCAACGCTCGCTAGTCTTAACTCCATTGGTAGATTGTTAATGATGGACGTTATTTGGTAAGTGTACGAAGATTTAAACTTTGAGGTATGGTGTATAGGTGGAGTCAGCAAGCCCTTATTACGCATATTAATTGTATGAACGTCCGTTCTGAAGGTTATTTTGTTGTACAGATACCTGGGTAATTTGCAGTATAGGATTTTTTTAAAAAGACATGTAAGAGACATGTAAGATTAATCCATTTGCATCGAATTTCCGTGGATATTTTTTGGCGAGGTCTTAGGCCATGTACAAATCTGATACACCTATTTTGTGCTCGTTGTATTCTGGCGCTGGCGATTCTGGATAACTAAGCATTGACAAAACATAACAAGGGGGTGTAAGGGGGAGAAGGTAAAAAAGGTCACATACCACCCCAAATGTCAACCTCACCTGCACGAGCGATGACCTCGGTCATCCAGCGCACCCTGCTACGTAACAAACGAGGCTCTGACAACCGAGTAACGGCGGAATAACCGTCAAAACGGGAGTAAAGGAAATGATACTCCCCGACGACCCCTATCAACCCACATTGGCCAGCGTGATAGGTAACAGCTAAACCCCTCTTAATATGAAAGATACAACAAGAACGCGGCCCTTAGTCCCCGGCGGACCGCTAGCACCCAACCAAGGCAGCGGTTGGATCAAGCAGCGGTCAAAGGGTGCAAAGAATCACCGGGAAACAACAGGCTACCAAAACAAACGACGTACACTGCACATCTGTACTAATAACACGAGAACGCTTTCCAGCGAAGAAAAAGTACTCCAACTCGAAGAAGAACTAAACCAAAGTCACTGGGATATAGTAGGTCTGGCTGAGATACGAAGAAGAGGAGAACAGCAGATTACCCTAAAATCAGGAAATACCTTATATTACAGAGGAAACGAAGAGAGCTCCGATGGAGGAGTAGGTTTCATAATACATAAGAAACACACAAAACAGATCCTACACATAGAGAGCATAAGCCCCAGAGTATGCTTTATAATACTGAAACTAAACCAAAGATATAACATAAAGATCATCTAAGTGTATGCCCCAACATCCACACACACAGAGGAAGAAATCGAGACCTTCTATGAAGACATCTACTCTGCAATGTCAAAAACTCCAACATACTACACACTAATAGTTGGAGATTTAAACGCCAAGCTGGGTAAGAAGCAAGACGACAGCGAAATTTCCCTGGGACAATACGGGATAGGAGAAAGAAATGATAGGGGAAACACCTTACTGCAATTCCTTTTAGAACATCGTATGAATGCTATGAATACCTTTTTTAAGAAAGCCGAACACCGGAAATGGACCTGGGCGAGCCCTGACGGAAATACACGAAACGAAATAGATTCCATCATCACGGATAAAAAACAAATCGTACAGGATGTCACAATACTCAACCGGGTGTCAGTGGGAAGCGACCACAGGATGCTAAGAGCAAAAGTTGTGCTACGATTGAAAAAGGAGAGAAGACTGCTTGCAACATCAAAGAGCAAAGAACAAACTACAGTGAACAATAACGGGGAATACAAGAAATCCATAGCAGAACGACTAGGACACGGTAACATCGAGGAAATGAGTATAGAAACCTTGAGCAATGAAATCGTAACATCGATACAAGAGGCAAAACAGATACATGGTACGAAACTGAACAGGGAAGAAGGGAAACTATCAGCAAACACACGACAACTTATGAAACAAAGGCGAGAAAAACTACAAAAGCAGAAAATAAAGAAATATCAAAGGCCGCAAGGAAAGATATTAGAAACTATAACAAAACACGGATAGCGAAGACTATCGAAGAGAACAAAAGCATGAAAGTACTGAGACAGAAAATAACACCTGCAAAAGCAGAAATTATCAAACTCGAGGACCAAAACGGGCAAACTATCAGGAACAAAGAAGAGATCCTGGAAATCGTAAAACGCTTCTATTCAAATCTCTATAGCGCTCAAGAAACACCAGAGCCGGAATATACCCGTACCATCCCCCAAATTTTAAACCAAGGATCAGAAGATCTACCGGAGATAACCCAAGAGGAAATCTCAAAATCAATTACGGAAATGAAAAATAACAAGGCGCCCGGGGAGGATGATATTGCGATCGAACAGATTAAGGAACCCCCTTCCTCGTCGAGCTATTAGAAGCCATAAAGAGTTTATTCAACAAATGTCTCACGGAAGGAATAACACCAACAGCATGGGACAATGAAATCATTGTTATTATACACAAAAAGGGAAACACGGCTGACCTAAAAAACTACAGGCCAATAAGCCTGCTTTCGCACCTCTATAAACTCTTCACTAAAATCATAACTAGACGCCTCACAACCAAACTTGACCTTTATCAACCGCCTGAACAAGCAGGATTCAGAGCCGGATACGGAACGAACGACCACCTGCAAACCATCAAAACCGTAATAGAGAAATGTGTCGAATACAACAAGCCACTCGTCCTTGCCTTCGTGGACTACGAGAAGGCATTTGACTCTTCAATGTTGACAAATCAACCACAATGAGATGTTTAAGGCACTGGCGAATTGCCGAATAGACCATAGGTACTCGGAGACTCTACAGCACATATACAAAAATGCTACCGCATGCGTTAAACTACACGAAAAAACGGAGATTCAGAATACAACGCGGCGTCCGACAAGGTGACACCATCTCGCCTAAACTATTTACAAACCTCATGGAGTACATGTTCAAGACCATAGAACTAGAAGATATGGGCATAAACATCAATAGCGAAAACCTCAACCATCTACGGTTCGCAGACGACATTGTGCTAATTTCGGATAGCCTAGATAAGACTGAAAAAATGCTTAAGAAGCTGGCAGAACAATCACGAAAAGTCGGCCTTAAAATAAACATCTCGAAAACGAAATTTATGACCAACCTAGTACCTTCCCGAAACTTTATAATGGAAGGGATTGAGATCCGGCAAGTCTCCTCATACAAGTATCTAGGCCACGAGATTAAAATCGGCAGAGACAACCAGAAACATGAGATTGGAAGGAGGCTAAGACTAACGTGGGCAGCCTACGGAAAACTAAAACACATTTTCAAATCCGACATCCCCAACTGCCTAAAACGTAAGGTGTTTGACCAGTGCATCCTACCAGTCTTAACCTACGGAGCGGAGACTCTAACACTCACACAAAAATCCGTCCAAAAGATCAGAGTGGCGCAACGAGCCATGGAACGTTCCATGCTCGGAATTAGATTGCGAGATAAAGTGCGGAATGAAGTACTAAGACAGCGATCTGGGGTTAGCGATGCAATTGAAGTAATAACCAAACTAAAATGGAACTGGTCCGGGCATGTCGCAAGGATGCCAAACAACAGATGGACCAAAAAGATCCTGGACTGGCGACCTAGACAGGAGGCATACAGAAGTAGAGGACGCCCACCCACCCGATGGACAGACGATGTGAAACGCATCGCCACCAACTGGATGCAAGAAGCACAAGATAGAAGTAGATGGAAGATGTTAAGAGAGGCCTATGTCCAGCAGTGGACGAGACAGGCTGAATAAAGAAGAAAAAGAAGAAGAAAGACAAAACATAGGCAGTCACTAGTTTCCTTTTTAAGTTTAAAGATAAGACACGCCTACAGGAATGCAACACTTTCAATTTTAAATAAACACGCTTTAAAAGTGTTGATATATGTGATGAAAATTTTAATCTGTCATCAATTAATAGTCCAAGATTTTTTGCTTCATTTGTTATGTTCAGGCGCTGATCATGCATAGTAATTGTCAGTTTTTCCTTAATAGCCACTTGTTTCCTTTTTGAGGCAAATACCATGATTTTAGTCTTGCTCGGGTTGATCGTGAGGGAATGTCCAGCGGTGAATTTAGCTATACTTCTCAGGTCATCATTTATTAATCGTTCAGCGAGTTCAAGCTTATCAGAAGGGAAAGTATATATTAACTGTGTGTCGTCAGCATACTGATGATGACCATTCTTTATTGATGCTCCAATATTTATAGTGTATAGAGTAATCAGTAATGATCCCAACACAGAACCCTGCGGCACACCACCATTTACAACTATACTTTCCGAGATATCATTTTGTAAAGTAATCCTTTGACTTCTGCCCCGCAAGAAACTAGCAAAAAACTTTATAGTGTTTTTGGACATTCCCATATAGTGTAAAATACTAAGAAGCATACGATGATTGACCGTATCAAAGGTTTTGCTGAAGTCCAATAGTACTAGTACAGCTACATTGTGGCTATCAAGCGCCCTTGCTATTTCATCAACTACGTCCATTAGTACTGTAGTGGAGCTATGACCTTTTCTAAAACCGGATTGAGTCGCCGGAAAGATTTTATTTACTTCAAGAAACTTCGTAACTTGCAGGTCCACCACTTTTTCAAGGATTTTGGAAATGGTTGGCAAAATAGAAATGGGACTTAGATCAGTAATTAAGTTAGGGCATGCGTTTTTGGCAATTGGGTGGACATATGCGTGTTTCCATGCATCCGGAAATACGCTGTCTAGTAAGCATCTGTTAACTATATGAGTAATAATTGGAAGTATCTGAGGCAAGCACAACCTTACAAAATAGTTGTTTAGATCATTGACACTACCCAGTGATTCTGGCAGGCCTGGTTTAGTCTTTGGGCAGGTAGTGTTCATGTTTTTTAAACCTTGCCAAATAATCTTTTCATCACCTAAAGTTGTGATACTTTCCAAATACGCTCTTTTTTCTTGTCGCGTGGTAATTCTTGCAAGTTTTTGCAAATCCTTGAAACATTTTCTCACAGAAATACACCCAGTTTTATTATATTTAGAATGTGCGTCATTCTTCATCTTATAAATCTTTTTTAAATTTGGTGTAACCCAAGGTTTTTTTGGCTTATTGATTATTAATTGTTTAATAGGTGCATGGTGATCAAACAGAAATATTATTCTTTCAGTAAAGATTTTTATTTTAGCGTTTATATTCTGTACTATATAAATATCATCTAGTCTTAAAGCTGACAAGTCCATTTTGTGGACTATATGTTGTTATATATATATATATATATATATATATATATATATATATATATATATATATATATATATATATGTTGTTTTCGCCAGGATAGTATCACTATACATCAGCTTACAACCTACCAAGCAGTGATCCGACATATTTACGTCTCTTACGTAGCCACTTTTCACAATATTGTGATCATTAACCAAAATAAAGTCAATTAGGGACGAGCTTGTGTGACTAATTCTAATATAACCACATGCATCAATCAAATTTCACATGAGATTTGTTTTTGGTAGTCCTAAAAAGACTCATTAGTATTATAGAGCTCCGGAAAGGTTGAGTATATTTATATATTCAAGCTGTGTTCCGACTTTATTAAGTTTATTTGCAGTGCTAATTTATTTCCAGATTTTAAAGACAAAGAAATGATTATGAAGCGTATAAATGTTACCAATTTTTAGTTACCAATAAGTCGGAAAACAATTAAAGATCGACTACTAGAATTAGAAAGATACATTTTTTCGCGTATATATAACGACTTAAATTATGCAGCGATGTATTCAATTGCTTTAAATGAGATATATTCATTGATATAAATGTCTTGACTTCGACCTTTATTTTTTGCACTTCGCTTGCAACAGTAGAAATTGTAAAACAAGAAGGAAACTTGAATTTTGTAAAAGCCTTTAAAAGTGAGAACAAAAAAAAAATAGTTTTTGACCTCCCTCCTCTTTTCCAAGTGATGTCACTGTCCAGGTGACCCACGAACTAGTACGAAAAATATATAGAAGAATATTTGACCCACTACTCAAAAAGGTTCGCCATCCCTGGTGTAGTCTATAATTATCCAATTATCATATAATATATTTGCTAATATCTATTAGGTATTACGCACACGTCTTTTTTATAAACATACCACGTGTTTTGTAAACAAAGTTATAATATTTTTATTTTTGAGACATTCTTTAAAAGTTTAAATACAAAGAATTAAACATTGTGTTACTTTACTTACAAACAAGCGGTACACAGCCTGAATATATAAATATATTCAGCCTTTCCGGAGCTCTATAACAATTATTGAGCCTTTTTAGGACTACCAAAACAAATCTCAGTGAAATTTGTAAATTTTAAATTAAGTTTGTAATTTTGTTGAGTGCCACGAAGGTGGACTGAAAGCTATAGAATAACTTACAAATTTCACTGAGATTTGTTTTGGTAGTCCTAAAAAGACTCAATAATTGTTGTAGAGCTCCGGAGAGAGCAGATGCGTTGGCTAGACTGGCCTCGGTTATAGATCCTCCTCAGGAGCCAGGAACTTAGCTTCCTGTTATGTTTAATAAAGTATCCCACAGATATGTGAGAAGCAGAATCTCTCTCTTCTTTTTCAGGAAATGGCAGATACACTGGGAGAACACCCAAAACGGAAGCTGGACCAGGAATTTCATCCAATCGATCAAAGAGTGGATGGAAATGGACCTGGCCCTTTCACACCAAGCGGTCCAACTCATCACGGGACACGGGAACTTCAACTCCTACCTCCATCGGATTGGAAGGAGGGAGTCGCCGGCCTGCGGCTGTGGTGAGGTGGACTCCGTTGCCTATGTATTATTCAGCTGCCCGATGACCAGAGAATGGAGAGACCAGACAGAGATCGCCATATTCAACGCCGGATGCACTTGGCCCAGAAGCGAAGAAGAAATCAAAGACACATAGCTACACAAGACCTGGTGGAAGACGTTCGACAGCTGCGCCCGACGCCTTACACGACTGGACCACGACCTGCCCTGATACCCCCGCCCCACAGAAGAAGCAAACCATCACGGACCCCACCAGACCCCCCCAACCCCCCCCCCCAGATTGTATATTAAATAAAAATACTGGCGTCAATTTATTTTACCTACCCGATTTCTTTTAGGTTTCACTCTAGGCCACACCAAACGGCGATATAAATGTGTATAATCTGTCACCATTCTGCACACCTTCCCCACCTACCTCCCTATCATACCCATCCTACCCTATCCCATCCTCCCCCTCACCATTCCCCGTAGCATAGCTTAGGTTAGTTTTAGGCTTAATTTAGTTTAGGCTCCTTAGGTTAGTTACAGATAAACTTATGTAAGCATGTTAGCCATTAGTAAAATTAGGCTCAGTGCGAAAGCGGAGAGCTGGCATTGTACTGTACAAAATAAATAAATAAGATGTAGAGCTCCGGAAAGGCTGAATATATTTATATATTCAGGCTGTGTTCCGTTTGTTTTAAGATTGTGTTATTACTTTTATCTACTCGCACACCAAAGTAAATTATTATATGAACATTAAAAAGTAAATTTATGTATGTGAAGGATGCCATTATTATAATCATGCGTAAAACTATCAAAATCGTACGTAAAAGTCCAAAGTAAATCAAATGGAGTTTCGTTATTAAACGATTTATGTTTGTTTTTACTATGGCAACAACTCGCGTGAACGTTCTAACCTTGTTATGTCAATGAGTGGAAGTATTTTATCAAAATTACAATTTTTCAATATTACCGGTAAGAAAGAATTATTTTTTTGTAGATTCAACAGTATTTTAACATGCTACGTAGATAAAATAATGTATGATACACGTGTGTGAAGAAGGGCTTTTGTGCACTCATTGCGATTAAAGCACTCACCTTAGGCTCGTGCTATAAACTTCGCAACTCATGCAGAAAAGCCCTTCTTCACACACTTGTATCATAAACTACTATTTAGAAACAAGTTAGGAGATTAACGGATAAATAAATATAATCTATAAGAATATATTTAATAAACATGCTTAAATTTGTTATTCTAATAATTGAGTTCTTTTAGTAAACATATTTGGGTTATTTTTGCTTTAATTTGAATATCGGATATTTTTTAAACAGCTGTGAAGTGGACGATTTTCTAATAAAAACGTTATAGGTTTATATATTTCAAAAACGCGTCCCAATTAAAATATGTATGCATGTTTGAATTGGGCACATTTTGTCAGAAGCGATATTTATTGAAATGAGTTTTTTTTTTTAACATTTTCGTACAAATCTTTGAACTTTCTTGATAAAATTACATTCGGATTAATTGCATGTTTTATATTAAACAAGGCTATTTTGCAAGCCGTGAGGCAAAAATACTTTCAAGGCTGCTGAATATTCTACGGTCAACACACTACACAGACTTTGTAGTAAAGAACATTGTTCCTATAAATATAATATTTGCAGATGGAACAAACTTTTAAGATAAATCTTTCTTTGAATAATACTGTGGATTATTCAAAAAGCTAATATCTAATATTGGAGAAAAACCTTTTAAAACTTATATTAAAAAATATATTAATTGAGACATTATTAATTTCCAAACGTCATAAAAATAACTTCTTTTTTGACTTGGTTTACTTATTTAATTTCAAAGCGTCTCTTTTTCGCTGATAGGCATAAAAGTGTTTTGATTGGAGGGGAATTGACCGGACATAAATTAAATCAGATATAAAAGTAACGTTTTAGCTTAAATAATTGATTAGTTATTGAGTTACTTGTTGAAACATCATTTTTAATACGTTTTATACGTTTCAAAATTTATGAATTAAAATAATAATAAAATTATGAATAAATTTTGAAACGTATAAAACTGTGTTTTATTATATTTTTCTATTTTAGCTTAAACATTAAAGTGTATGCTTAGACCTAAAAATAATCACTTTTATGTCGGAGAGTAATAAAACTGTTCATTTTACCAACTTAGTTTATAAATGTATATTCTTTTTATAAATATGAATTATACATATATTTTATTAGGTTTCTATTCTGATTAAAAATTTTAATCAGAATAAAAATTTTAATAACAGAATAGTCACTTTTTGCGTCGCCACACAAAGTATCACTTTTACTCCTAATAACATAATACTCAGATGTAATCATCAGATGTAATTCTGATTAAAAATATTAGAAACTAATAATAAGTAATAGTCACGTTTTGCGTAGCCACACAAAGTGTCACTTTTACTCCTAACAACATAATACTCTGGTAAATATATTTTATCACGTTTTCCGTAGATAGAAGAACATTCAAATAAATGGAGACAACACATTAATCGGATGGATGAAGAACGAATACCGAAACGAATCCTAAAATACCATCCAAGCGGACGCACAGACGTAGGTCGAAAGGAAAATATTAAAAGTTTCATGGACGGAAAAAGTATCCAACTTGGTAATACTCCAACGTCTGAATAAATCCACTGAAATTCTTACCACCATCAAAAGAAGGAAACTGCAATATTTCGGGCATGTTATGAAAGACGAAAAATACCGATTACTGCAGAACATCATGCAGGGAAAAATGTATGGTAAAAGAAAGCCGAGCCGCAGAAAAGCATCATGCCTCAAGAATCTACGTGACTGGTATAAACTCAACTCAAGCTCTCTGTTCAGACTTGCCGTCGACAGAGTAAGGATAGCCTTGTTGGTGACCAACGTTTTAGAAGGACACGGTACTTACCTAAAAAGAATAGTCACGTTTTGGGTCGCCACACGAAGTGTCACTTTTACTCCAAATAACATAATACTCTGATACAGTGTATTTTGTAACTAGGGCGGTAGGTTCTTAATTTGACACTAGAGCGAAATTAGGCGCACGAACGCACTCATTTTAAAACTTTTTCTTTAATTTTAATTTTGTAATGAAAAACTTACTTACTAACACGTCACTTTCACGTCACTTTTTTAATATTGAAGTCTTGATTGTGTTTATTTTATTTATTTAATTTATTTTATTTAGTTTTTTGTATGTAATCTATCGATATTGAATATTTTCCTGCGTTATCCAAGTTACGTGGAAATACAACCAAAAGTGGCATTTCTCGTACTAAAAAACGTGCGCTAGATAATACTTTTAACGCATGAGTAATAAAAAATATATTTTATCACGTTTCTATGTGAAAAGAAGATACTAAAACATCAAAATGATGATATTAAAACTTGTTATTCTGATTTAAAATATTAAAAAGTCGCCTAGTCACATTTTACGTCGCCACACAAAATGTCACTTTTACTCCTAATAACATAATACTCTTATAAATATATTTTATCACGTTTCCATGTAAAATGATGATACAAAAACATGTTATTCTGATTAAAAATATTACAAAGTGTCATAGTCACGTTTTGCGTCGCCACACAAAGTGTCACATTTACTCCTAATAACATAATAACAGTAACAAAAATTAAAAATTACAAATAATCTATAAATTGGTGAAATCAAAAGTTTTAAAAATATTTATCTACGACCACTATTATAAATGCCCATTATTGTACAGCTCGTGGACTATGTAAATACATCATAACACACACGTATGTAACAGTCCGTGATTAATGTTAAGTGATGTTAAGTGATTAATTTAATAATTACACGTGCTTTTGGTTTATGATTCGTTGATTGGTTGAGAGCTGCTACTACGTACTCATACTTTCAGCGCCTCCTCGTGCCACAATTCAAACTAACGGAAATTGACATTGCGTAAATTGGGTTGCCTATATCTATGAGCAATCTTACTCCAGTTTAACCCAAATAAGTACTAAATATTAAGGTATGTAACCATTAAGAATGTATTTCTTTTCATTTCTTTCAAGTTAAATAATGTCGAGTAACAGTTATATATGAAAATACAAGTGTTTGTATATTATAATGTTAAATAATGATAATTAAATAAACATAACCTAATAAGAAATAAATTAGTTACATCAAACATATTTTTCTTATTAATAAATATAATAAATTCTTATTGACAAAGTTTAGTACATAACTCGAGTTGTAAGGCAATTATGAAATCGCAGAATTACGCACTCCCCGCTCGCGGGTCGTGCGTAATTGTTCCGCTCGTAAATAATACGCTTCTTACAACTCTCGTTTCGTAATATACTATTACTTGATGTAACTTTTAAGTTATGAATTTAATTTATTTGTTTGTTTACAATCGCATAAGTTTTCGAATTGTTTTAGAAATTCGAAATTGTTTATTAATTAGTAAATGCAAATCCGTAAATTATTTATTAACACTTTAATCGAGTTAGAAACAAGATTTCTCTCAAGGCATTTTTAAATCTGTTTCGAATATCATTTGAGCAATAATTCTATTCAAATTTCAATTCTCGTTTTTTTGGGTTAATGGTTATTTTGATTAATAGTAACTGGAAACAAGGTTTTAATCAAATTTGAATTCAGATAATATTTTTTCTTCTTTTACATAAATAATATGCTGTGATAAACTTTCTATGAAATAATATTTGTTTCTTAACTTATTTCTGCCGCGACTATAGTTTTATACGCGCTTAATACGCTGCAAGTTTCTTAGATTATCATCTGCAACACCTTATTACCTTCAATACCTGCAATACTTTCTTGCAAGCGCTAGCGAACGGAAACAACTAGCGAAATATAATTTGCATATCTGTAATCAGCAGCAAAAATTCTATCATAAACGATTTTTTAATTTTGCTGCGACTCAAAAAGTAACGATTTTGACAAAATCGATTTTCTCGCATTTCGTCGTTTCCGCGGTCTAGACTTCCCGAGTCGATGGTATTTCTTAACTGAAAGCTTCCCAGGGAATATTATATACGTTCTCCAACTAATTTTGGGACGTTGAATCTATTGGTGAAGACTAGAAGTCTCTGTGGTGAGCGGTTCAAAATTATGACAGCGTAAAATCAGTAGGAAATCAGTACGAAGTGTGACTGTGTACAGCGAAAAAAAAATATAAAATTTGTTTATTTGTAACTTTTGAGCGAAATAAACTGAAAACCCGTTTTCAGCACTTCGATTTCCTTCGTGTAACCAAACAAAAATCACGAAAAAAATTTGCAACAAAATTTTCGACACAAATTTTCCATCATTTCGTTCGAAAAATATGCTTTTTCGGCTTTTTTAATTTTTTTGAAAACGGTAAAGAGCAGCGAAATCATTTTTGGCACACTGAAACTACACGACAAGACGAACAAGTTCATGTGTAAATTGTCCGGAAATATTCAATAATTCGTCGATAAATTTCAAACTGAAATTCACCCGATTCTCGATTTGCTAAGTAGATATCTCGGAAACGGTTGCAGATAATAAAAACGGATTGCGGTATCGTTTTTAAAAGGTCATTTTCCTATAGATACACTAAGATTGTCCGCGGGAAATTTACGACTTTCCGAGATCTCCACTAAGCGCCGAAATTTCATAAAAATTTATTCAATTTTTGCAGGCGAAAGTGAACCGAAAGAGCTAGCGAAATATAATTTGCACATCTGTAATCAGCAGCAAAAATGCTTTCCGAAACGTTTTTAAATTTTGCTGTGACTCAAAAAATAACGATTTTGAAAAAATCGATTAAACGCATTTCGTCGTTTCCGCGGTCTAGGCTTCCCGAGTCGATGGTATTTCTTAACTGAAAGCTTCCCAGGGAATATTATATACGTTTTCCGACTAATTTTGGGACGCTGAATAGATTGGTGAAGACTAGAAGTCTCTCTGGAGAGCGGTTCAAAAGTTATGACAGCGTCAAATCAGTAGGAAATGTGTGATTGTGTACAGTGAAAAAAAATATAAAATTTGTTTATTTGTAACTTTAGAGCAAAATAAACTGGAAAACCGCCTTCAGCACTTCGATTTCCTTCGTGTAAACAAAAAAAAATCACGAAAAAAATTTGCAACCAAATTTTCGACAAAAATTTTCCATCATTTCGTTCGAAAAATACATGCTTTTTCGGTTTTTTCGATTTTTTCGAAAACGGCAAAGAGCAGCAAACTCATATTTGGCACACAGAAACTACACGACAAGACGAACAAGTCGATGTGTAAATTGTCCGGAAATATTCAATAATTCGTCGATAAATTTCAAACTGAAATTTACCCGATTCTCGATTTACTAAGTAGATATCTCGGAAACGGTTGTAGATAATTAAAAACGGATTGCGGCATCGTTTTCAGAAGGTTATTTTCCTATGGGTACACGAAGATTGTCCGCGGGAATTCACGACTTTCCAAAATCTCCACTAGAGCGCCGAAATTTCATAAAAATTTCTTCAATTTTTGCAGGCGAAAGTGAACCGAAAGAGCTAGCGAAATATAATTTGCATATCTGTAGTCAGCAGCTAAAATGCTTTCATAGACATTTTTAAATTTTGCTGTCACTCAAAAAATAACGAAATCATCATCAAAAAAAAATCATCAAAACAAAATCGATTTTCTCGCATTTCCTCGTTTCCGCGGTGTAGACTCCCCCTGTCGATGGTATTTCTTAACTGAAGGCTTCCTAGGGGATATTATATACGTTTTCAGACTAATTTTGGGACGCTGAATCGATTGGCGAAGACTAGAAGTCTCTGTGGTGAGCCGTTCGAAAGTTAAGACGCTTTAGGCCGAGGCCGCACTACGTTTTTTCCCCGTGAGCGGTAACCGCTATAACCACGAAACCGATCGAGAAGCACACAGTACGCTATTAAAATCAGTCGCGGGAAAAAACCGCAAGTGAGGCCGCTTGTATTAACTTACTTGACTCACGAAATTGATTAAAAACCGCGGCCGTAATTACCGTAGTGCGGCCTAGGCCTAAGGCCGTATACCGTAGTGCGGCCTAAACCGCCGCGGTTTTTAATCGCGTGGTTTTGTGATTCAAGTAATCTAATACAAGCGGCATCACTTGCGGTTTTTTCTCGAGCGTCCTTTTTATTTTGGCGCGTTTGAGCTCTCGCCCATTTTTCCGCCTTCTTTGTTTAATATTTGTTTTTTTCCTGCATCTCCTCTTCGGTTCGGATTGCTTTTTATGGGTTGGGTCTAAATTTGAAATTCTTCTAATTTTTAGATTTTCACTTTTTGCGAAAACTTTTCCACGGTAGGGAAACGGACAGCGGAAACGTTTTTCGTACTGTGTGTTTCTCGAGCGGTTATTCGCTGCGAGCGCAACAGCATTAGCGCCAAAGGTGACACTTTTAAGAACTCCATGACCAGTTACGTCATTATTCAGTATTTATTTGTATATAATGACATGCATGTTGTGACAAGTTGTTGTGTAGTGACAATTTAAAGCTTGACAAAGATAGTCAAAATTTCACAAACAAAAAGTTTGACAACAAAAAGTTTGTTACTGCGTGGTAATTCATACTTACATTGAATTGAAAAATTCACTATGTTTTTACCACACTTAGACAATGTAAAAATGTCATACAACTTGTTATTCACAGTAATATAAATTTCTACACATACCACGACTTAAGTTTCGACGTTTGACGGTCATTTTCAAGTTGACAAGTTCGCTTGAAAATGACCGTCAAACGTCGACACTTAAGTCGTGGTATGTGTAGAAATTTATATTACTGTGAATAATAAGTTGTATAACATTTTTACATAGTCTAAGTGTGGTAAAAACATAGTGAATTTTTCAATTCAATGTAAGGTTTAAATACAAAATTTGATAAGAAATGTCAATTTTAAGTGTGACAGCAGAATTCTAAACTCGCAATTTCCATTTTGACAACAAAAATCAATCGAAAGTTTGAGAAATAAACTTTAAATTTGAGTTTTAACAATAACATGCAATAAAATGTTTGATAATAAAGTTTTTAAACACACATTTTGTTAACAAATATCAAATTTTAAATGCCAGAATGTCAAATTTTGATAAAAAATGTCGAATTTCAAATGTCATAATGTCAAAAATATCAAATATTGATAACATGAGTCAAATTTTAAATGACAAAAATGCCAAATTTTGATAAAAAATATCGAATTTTAAATGTCAGAATGTCAAATTTTGATAACAAATGTCAAATTTTAAATGTCAGAATGTCAAATTTTGATAACAAATATCGATTTTTTGTTAATTTTAACAAATGTCGAATTTTAAATGACAGAATCTCAAAAATGTCAAATTTTGATAACACATGTCAAATTTTAAATGTCAGAATGTCAAATTTTGATAACAAATATCGAATTGTAGTTTAATTTTAACTAATGTCGAATTTTAAATGACAGAATCTCTAAAATGTCAAATTTTGATAACAAATGTCAAATTTTATGTGGCAGAATGTCAAATTTTGATAACAAATATCATTTTTTTTTTAATTTTAACAAACGTCGAATTTTAAATGACAGAATTTCAAAAATGTCAAATTTTGATAACAAATGTCACATTTTAAATGTCTGTGTTATCTAATTTTTCCAAATAATTTACACATTGATTATATTTTCTCTTCTTGTCGTCTAGTTTCCGTGTGCCGAAAATGATTTCGCTTGGGAAATGATTTTTTCTTTCCGAGAGGATCATAGATAACCGAAAATGCAACTTCTTTCCTGATCAAAATGATGGATTTTTTTTGGCGATTTTTTCAGAAAATTTCAGGGTCTTTTTTCATGAAAATCATTATTTATCAAGTGAATGGAAAATTTCAATGTCAAAAATGACAGACAATATAAAAAATGACAGAAAATGTCAAAAATGACAGGAAAGGTAAAAAATGATAGTAATTATAAAATATAACGAGAAATGTCAGACATGACAGGAAATATAAAAAATTTCAAAGTGTTTTCCTTGCTGGTTGCAAATATACTAAATGAATTTTCCTAGCCGCTTCCGTTCGCAAGACATGACCTGACATA
This sequence comes from Phosphuga atrata, assembly GCA_944588485.1. Classification (NCBI taxonomy): domain Eukaryota; kingdom Metazoa; phylum Arthropoda; class Insecta; order Coleoptera; family Silphidae; genus Phosphuga; species Phosphuga atrata. The sequence goes on along the minus strand of OX155898.1, from coordinate 58,462,859 downwards.
ATTGGTAAATTTTTTTGCTCTTAAATATTGTATATTTTATTAAATTAATTATTTTTTGTTTTGCCTGTTGTTTTTATACAATATTATTGGAGACGAACTAGTCTTTTTGGCCACGGGTGGCGCTAAGCGCAGTTACGCACGGAGCCAATAGCGGTTACCGCTCGCGGGAAAAAACCGTAGTTCGACCTTATTCCTATAAGAAATAGGAATAAAAGAAGATGTTCTTGAACTTCTGTAAATATATTTACAGAAATGATGTGAATCTTCATTACTAAATTCAAATTACTCGAAATTACTATGTGAATCTTCAATACTAAATGTAGATAAATTAATGAATTACTAAGTTTCAATTCACTCATGATTTATAACGTGAATTAATATATAGTATGTACTTATATACTTTGCACTTATAATTATATTAATTTATGTTAATAGTATAAGACATGCGTGAATTTAAACGTAGTAATTCATTGATTTATCTACTTTTATTTCTGTAAATATCTTATCTACTATTGATTATGGGCCATATACCGCCATTAGGTACCTATTTCCCCACCATTGGTTCTATGTAGAAACTCCATCACCAAATGCTCTTTTCCGAAAGCGATCACAACGTAGCCCACCATACACAACCTAACCATCTGTGCCTATGCCTCATCATCCCACAAATGATCAAATCGTAAATGAGGCAGCCAATCAAGCAAGAAATTGCAATGTTTGTTAATTGCAATCGATTCAGATCAACCGCCGCCAAGAAAATTATGCGGTAAACATTTCACCAGCATGCACGAGATTGTTACTCATCTCACTGTCGAACACGTCGGAGGTCCAGAGTGCACGACACACGCATGTTTCTGGCAAAACTGTTCAAGAAACGGAAGGCCGTTAAAAGCGAAATAACAACTCGTCAATCACATGCGAGTTCACACCGGCGAAAAACTCGTTTCCCGGCTGTGGAAAGTTTCGCACGAAGTGAAAACAAGAAAATTAGAAGAATTACAAATGATGCCAGTCCCAACCTAAAACAGGCAAAAAAGCAATCCGAACGGAAGAGGAGACGCTTAAAAAAAACAAATAACAAAGACGGCGAAAAAATGGACGAACGTTTAAAAGCGCCAAAGGAAAAAGAACCCCATATATAAATGTTGCCAGAATGTAGTTTTTACAATAAGTAATATGCATCGTCAATCTGCCGTAGTGCGTATTAAATAAATTATTTTGTAAAATCGTTTTTGTATTTAATTGCTGTCACCGTTTTTAATAATCCCAATCACGGGCGTAGCTAGGAATTTTGTCTAGGGGGGGTAGCCGTCCAGCTGAACCAACCAGTCATTTAATGAGAGATCATAAATGACGCCTTGCAATAAATAATAATGCAGATCATTTGCCACTTTTTCCACGTGGCGTCTTAATTCCATAGTAAAATTGAAAGTCTAATAGCTAAATCTGTATTAATATTATCATAAGATTTCGTAAGAATTGGAACATTGCAAAGTTTGTTGTTGTTCAATGCTTCCAAAATAAGCGTTGCCAATCCTTGAACGTTCCTAGACATCGAGCAATCGAAGAAATCGATAAATCTTTCTTTCATTGTTAATTGGTTTACGTATCGAATGATTATAGACAACTTGCCATTATTTCATGCCATTATTTCAACAATTCCATTCTGTATATCTGGACTGCAATAATTAAAATGTTTTTAAAAGTGTGCGTAATAGTTATTTACAGTAGAGTGCGGAAACCTTGATTTTACACACAGCTCGTTCGGGCTCGTTCCCCATTTGCTGGAGCATTGTAAAATCATTTCCGCACGAAATTTGTATAAGATTTTCTGGCCGACAACTATTATTTAAGAAAGAAATAGATTTAGATTAATTATAATATTGGAAATTATTTAATTTTTTAATGTTGGTACTCACAAACTTTGACATTTTTCAAATTCAAATTTATTAGGTACATAATATGTCATTTTTCCAGATGTCAGACGCACAGTAAAATTTAAAAAATCACTCTTATTATCTACATTATCGTGACAAATATGATGTAAAGTAGTCTTTTCTACATTAGATTTTATTGTCATATACTTAATTTATTTTGTAAGTGTCCCTGAAAGGTTAAAATTTACTGGTCACTTTACCGCATCGTAGCCGTACTTTGCAACATTATGTGTAAAAATCTAGTTTCGCTGGACGCATACACGATGTCAAAACTTGCTTTACAATTCAGGAGGCCAAAAAAGTTTTTGTCACATTTCCAGAAAAGTTGAGCTATTTCCAAAAAATTACCTCCATTTTTAGATGTGTCCTCTTGATGTCCTTTTAAACGTAAAAGGTACAAATCTATATTGTATCAATTAGTTTCAATAAGTATTCTCTATTTTGTATAACATTTTGCTCCTGTTGCTTTAAAACTTGTTGATGGACATCTCCATTTTGTAGATACTGTTTGTAGGATACATATTTTTGTGCACTTTCAACATGAAGCGAAGACTGCGTGTTTTTCTAACCCCTCGCCAAGTTTCTTCCAACCGTTTTTTACAATTTCTTAGTTTTGATCACGAATTCCTCTTGTAATAAGTGCCTGCATACAAAACAGTAGACCTTATCTTCTTCAGTGTTATATTCCAACCAGCTGTATTGTTGATAATATTTAGATACAAAAGATCTTAAGTTTTACCAATTTTTGTTTTTGGAAAATTTATATGGGGCTGTGATGGTCGATCTATGGTTTTCACTACTAACAGACTCTGAAGCATCAAGCTTAACTACTTCTGGGTTTGCAAGTAAATCTGCTGATTTGCCTGTGGTCATCGACTAAGGGCAGTTTTCGCCAACTTCTGCACATTTACTTTAACTTTTACATTTATTTCTTTTCTTTTTTAAATGTGGGCATTTCGCGCCATGTATAATATATAATATATGACTATGTGAGTATATATGACGATGTATAATATATGACTATATATTGCAATGTGAGTAAACACCAACTGAAGAAATTCCATAAAATTTAGTGGTAGGTTAGGTTTTATTGAGTGAATATCTGTTCACAATAATATGAATTTAATAGTTATTTTCTTCTAAAAAGAAACATCTTTTCTTTTTAATTATTTGTAAATGTACGATAATTTCACACGGGCGTGTGAAAACGATCTGCGCCACCTTTCAAAGTTCCACGATTGTTAAACTCAAAATTTAACTTTATCAAGAAATATTGTCTAGTCAACATCGTCTGTCTAGTCTTGTCTAGTTTCTATGTGTATTTCTTATCTTTGTCAAGTTATTCATACACATATAGCTAAATTAGGAATATGTGCATTGTGATTAGTCTTGACCTTTTGTAGTCTTGTCTGTCTTATCTGGTCTGGTCTGGTCTGTCTAGTGTCTGTTTAGTCTTGTCTGCCTAGTCTTGCCTGTCTATTCTTGTCTGTCTTATTATTATATATAAGCTACAGCTAAATTATTATATAAGCTACAACGTAAAACAATTACATTTAGAAAGAAAACAAATTGTGAACATTTGTAAGCTAAATGCACTATCGGTTAGCCTTTAATTCCAGTAGGCTTTACTCCTAGGTAATATTCCTTTATGGAGTATGCGTTGGGATAGCGCATATATATATATATATATATATATATATATATATATATATATATATATAGTGCAATATAATTCAAGTATATGCACCCACAGGAGATGCACCAGATGATGTTACCGAGTTGTTCTACAACGATCTAAAAAGGGCAACTGATACAGTTAAACCGCATGAAATAAACATAATTATGGGTGATTTTAATGCCAAGGTGGGAAAGGGAAGACGAGAACGTATTGTAGGCGATTACGGACTGGGAAACCCAAACGACCGTGGAAACATTCTGGTTCAATTCTGCTTGGATGAAAACTACGTCATCGCAAACACATTTTTCAAACATCATCCAAGGCGCCTGTATACGTGGACGTCTAATGCAGACAGATGTGTAAGAAATCAAATAGATTTTATCATGATTAATGTAGATTCAGAAATGCAATAAAAAACGCCAAAACATATCCCGGTGCCGATGTACATACAGATCATAACCTACTAACGGCATCTATAAATCTAACACTGAAAAAATGTGTTAGAACGCAAAAAGTACTCCGTATAGACATACAAAGGCTAAAAGATCAGATCATACGCTCAAAGGTTAGGAATGAAATAAACGAGAAACTAACAACATGGAGTAATACAACAGAAAATGCAGACATAGAACACACGTGGAAATAGCTGAAAACCACAGTAATAGAAGTAGGAGAAAGGTATCTAAGACCAAGCAAAAGGCCGAAAAAAAAAGCATGGATGACCGAAGAGATACTATTACTAATGGATTCCAGAAGAGCATACAAAAACAAATGCGCACTAAGATATAAAGAAACCCAACGAGAAATTAGATCGAAAATAACATCAGCAAAAGAGGTGTGGTTCTCTGCGCAATGCGCTGAAATTGAAGCTCTTGAAATAAAGCATGACTCCTTTAACTTGCACAAAAAAGTGAAGCAGGTCGCTGGTAACCACAAGCCTATAAGATCCCAAATGCTAATGTATGAGCAAAACACTATATTAACATCAACAGAGGATAAACTAAAAGAGTGGAATAGATACATAAAGACTATTTTTAAGGACAACAGACATGAACCCTATAATATCGAACTACTCGGAAATGACGGAAGTGACATAACAAGATCGGAAGTCGAACATGTTATTGCGAGAATAAAGAATGGGAAGGCACCTGGCCCAGATGAAATACACGCAGAAATTTTTAAGATCCTTAAAGATGATAGTTCTCTCTCAATAATAGTAGACCTATTTAATAATATATATAGAACAGGTGAAATACCAAGAGATTGGTTAAAATCAACTTTCATCACCTTAGCAAAGAAATCAAATGCGAAACAATGTAAAGATTATAGGACCATCAGTCTCATGAGTCAAGTATTGAAACTATTTCTGAAGATCATCCATAATCGTATTTACCGCAAATGTGAAGAGTCGATCAGCGAGTCCCAGTTTGGCTTTCGGAATGGGTTCGGCACAAGGGAGGCACTTTTCAGTGTACAAGTTCTGGTACAACGATGCCTTGATGTTCATGTGGATGTTTTTGCCTGCTTCTTAGACTATGAAAAAGCATTTGACACCGTAAACCATAATAAAGTAGTAGATATACTTAAAGAACTAGAATTAGACGGGCAAGATATCCGCATTATAGCCAACCTGTATTGGAACCAAACAGCAGCGGTGTTAGTGAACAAAGAACTGTCAGAAGAGGTCATGATTCAAAGAGGGGTGTGACAAGGCTGTGTTCTCTCGCCATTACTTTTTAACCTTTATGCAGAAAAAATATTTCGAGAAGCATTGATTGGCAAGAACATAGGAGTAATCGTAGGAGGCATAGTGATCAATAACCTGAGGTATGCCGACGACACCGCTCTATTGGCTACAAACATAGAAGACCTACAAGAACTAATGACAACCGTTACAGAGCACAGCTTGTCCATGGGTCTTAAACTCAACGTTAATAAGACAAAATGGCTCGTCGTAAATAAAACCAGCGTAAATAACCAGCTGAATCTAAGAGTTGGAAATGAGGTGGTGGAACGCGTCAACTCCTATAAGTACCTTGGCTGTAACGTAAACGACAAATGGGACATGACATCGGAAATTAGAAGCCGCATCGAACAGGCAAGAGGAGCTTTCACCAAAATGAAGAAAGTGCTGAACAACAGGCACTTGGAAATCCCCCTCAGAATCAGATTGTTAAGGTGCTATGTGTTTAGTATCCTGTACTACGGCGTCGAGGCTTGGACACTTACGGAGGCTATGTGTAAGAAGGTGGAGGCTTTTGAGATGTGGACTTACCGTAGAGTGCTGAGAATTTCTTTAGTGGATCGAATTACTAACGTCGAGGTCTTGCAAAGAGTCAATAAGCAAACAGAAGTTCTCAACACAATAAAGAGAAGAAAACTGGAATACCTTGGTCATGTTATCCGAAATGATAAGTACAGGTTACAGCAGACAATAATACAGGGTAAAATACAAGGTACGCGCAGTCCAGGCCACCGCAGAACATCATGGCTCAAGAACCTTCGCCAATGGTTTGGACAAAGTACAAGATCCCTATTTCGAAAAGCTGCAGATAAATTTGAAATAATGAAATTGGTCGTCAACGCCCTTGGAGGGCATGACACATGAAGAAGAAGAAGAAGTTGGGATATCAATGAGAAGGTATTGAAGTTGCTTCTTAAAACCGCTTAATGTAGTTATCAATTTTATTGCCTTTGGCAATTTTTTCGAAAAATTAGTTCGAAAAATCTCAGTATCATCGCCTCGTTGTTACATTATATGAACTCAGCGTCAAGTCCTTTTTTAAATTGAAGATTCCTCATACACAGGGGCGGATGGGCCATAAGACGAACCGGAAAATTTCCCGGTGTGTCGCCTGTTCAGAGGCCCACAGGGCCGGTGGCTGATAGTACGTACCCCTTCAAAATTCAAATTTAATAGGACCAGAAATATGTGCTCTTTATGTGCTAATTATGTGCCGCTATCGAGATTTTTGTGCTCGACGAGTTCAATGGAAAAATCAAATTTTACCAGTGGGAGTGCTAACTTACAGTCCAGCTAGCACCCACCCATCTAAAAAATTGGGATATTGTTACCAAATAAGCACTACAATTATGTGCTATTTATGTGCTTTTCAAGTACCCTGGAGTGAATTCGCTAACTCAATCCTTTGTGCGAAAAACTCCGAACGGAATGAGCCATGAGGTGAAATGTATAATAATCGAATACAGAAGTTTTAACTAACGCGATGTTGTTACAATAATTATGTGTTCTACATACTAGAGATATAAAATTCGCGATTTTTGTGCTCCCACCCTTGTACGAAACACTCAACCTGAACTGTTTTAGCCTTAAGTGGTGAAATCTTTAATAATCGAGCACAGAAATTTTAAAAGACGCAACATTATTGCAATAATTATGTGCCCTTCAGATATTATATTCGCGATTTTTTCACTCGCACCCCTGTACAAAAAAATTTTTGACGGCGCGCAAAATCCAGTAAATAAAATATCCCCTACCCTTATTTAAATCATTTAGAATTGGCAAAACCATCCTACGTTATAGATAATCTTACAAACTTAAAACAATCGGAAAACAGCCTGAATATATAAATAGTGCCACGAAGGTGGGCTGAAAGCTATTAAATAATTGACAAATTTCACATGAGATTTGTTTTTGTAGTCCTAAAAACACTCAGTAATTGTTATAGAGCTCCGGAAAGGTTGAATATATTTATATATTCAGGCTGTGTTCCGATTGTTTTAAGTCTGTCGTTATATTGAGGTTTTAGTATTTTAGATTATTTTAGTATTCAGGGCAAAAATGGCTTTCGAATGAGTCATCACTTACCCCACCGTGCAATTTGAAATTATAGGGGTTGTGGTCCCAGCGCGAAGGGGTTAGTTTACCTCAAAAACAAAGTTGGCATGTCCGAACGTTTTTTGAAAATTAATCTTTAACTATCCGAAAATCCCTCCCTAGTATGTACTTGACTGGGAGTCCGGCATTTTTAACTTTCAGATTATAACGATTCAAAAATCTGTAATAAACCTATGCTCTATTTAATTTTAAAGAAAGAATGTAAATGTATATTTTAGCCATATTCGGAAATTAAAAAAGGGCCGACAAATATTATTTCCCGGGCCGCTGAGAAGTTGCCCATCCGCCCCTGCTCATACGACTCTCTTAATTATTATATTAAAACCAAATTCAAATTTGGTAAATTGGTGATTTAATACTGGTGTAGTAATACTGGTGTAGTACTTCCGAGTAGGGCTCGATATGGAGGAGAATGTATGTGCTTCTTGTATTCCTTAATATTATTTTTTCGTTTTAAATTCATTGGCAGTTTTTCTGTCATGCTAAGGTTATATGTGGGGAAGTTGTAATTTATACAGTTTTGTATGGTATTCTTTACATTGTTGACTTTTAAATCGCTAAAGTAATTTTTAAACAGAAAATGTTTAAACAGAAAAATCAGACTTTCGTATATAAGTTCCTGTTGTTTTTAGGATTTCCGCTTTTCTATATTTTCCTCAGCACGACTCGGTGAATTCCAGATCAAAAATTACACGGATTGCTTCCTTTTGAATTTTGAAAATTTCGTTTACCAATGTTCAGCTGCCCCACAACATGTTCCCGAACCTCAATAGGCTGTGTACATTAGCGTAATAAACTGTTTTTAACGTATTTGTACCGAAATATCGTCTAGATCAGGGGTTCCCAACCTGTGGTACGCGTACCACTGCTGGTACGCGGGAACGTTTCAGGTGGTACGCGTGAGTGATGTGAGCAGCATGCCATTAATAGCTTCTGAACGCATGAGCAATGAGCACGCAAACATTACTCAGCTGCTTGTCTCTGCAGGAGTGTAGGAGAGACGGCGCCGGGTTCGGGGCGACTAGAGCTGTCTTACCCCTCTTCCCCCACGGCCCACGCTATTAATAACTTCCCCTGCGCCTACATTCTTCCGCCTTACAATATTGCCAGAGATTGTGCAAGTTCATTGTTCGCAGTTCGTTGAGCATGTTGTGATTTCGTATATGAAAACTGAACTATGAAACGATTTCTGACGTCCTCTTCTACTTCTTGGAAGGATTATGCTAAAGGATTGTGCTAAAAAACATAAATCACCGGCCAATCGTAAATACGATGAAAGGTACGTACAGTACGGTTTTGCAGTGAAGCCCGGGACTGAAACCAGTGACATTCCTATTCCTCAATGTGTTATATGTCTTGAAATACTTTCGAACCAAAACATGAAGTCTTCTTTGCTGATTCGACACCAAAATACTAAGCAGCCTGCTTTGATTGGTAAGCCCATTGAATTTTTTAAAGAAAATCTAATTTTTTCAAGAAAGAAACCCAGTGTTTGACGAAGTTTGTCAATACTGATACTAAGTTGATAAAGGCGTCATACCTTGCTAGTTTAAGAATTGCAAAGATGAAAAGCCTCACACAATCGGTGAGACGTTTTTACTGCCGGCCGCTGTGGATATGGTCCAAGCCGTGTTAGGACAAAAGGCAGCCAAAGAAATTCAAAAAAATACCACTATCAAATAACACAGTAAAGAGACGAATTGTCGATATGTCTAATAATATTGAAGAAGTACTGGCTTTAAAATTTCAAGAATGATTATTATATTACTTATTTTATACTTATTTTGCACTTCAAGTTGACGAAAGCACCGATGTTACAAACATGACGCAGCTACTTGTTTTCGTGCGATTTGATTATAATGAAGAGGTGATAGAAGAGTTTTTGTTCTGTAAACCACTTGAATTAAATACCACTGCGGAACTCATTTTTAAGGTAATTGATGAATATGTGCTCCAAGTAGGCATTCCCTGGTCCAAGTGTATTGGCTTGTGTACAGATGGGGCAAAAGCTATGTCAGGAAGATTGACAGGCCTAGCAGCAAAAATAAAGGAAGTTCCTCCTGAATGCAAAAGTACGCATTGTGTCTTCCATCGAGAAGCATTAGCTGCTAAAGGTATGCCGGAAAATCTTAACTTCGTTCTATCAGATGCTGTGAAAGTTATTAACTTAATAAAGGCTAGGGCTCTAAACACAAGATTATTCTCCTTAATGTGTGAAGAAATGGGTGGCAAGTTCAAGACTTTATTCCTGCATACAGAAGTGAGGTGGTTATCTCGGGGGAAAATTTTGAACCGTCTCTTTAAACTGAGATCAGAAGTTTTTCTGTTTTTAAGTGAAAAAAATCATGACAGGAATGAATTGTTTGCTGATGAAGAATGGTTGTCAAGATTGGCTTATCTAGCCGATATTTTTGACAAACTCAACACACTGAACTTGGGACTTCAGGGACCAAACACAACAGCCTTCACAGCCAGTAAAAAAAACCCTTCAAGAGAAAGCTGGTCTTGTTTTGCTCACAAATACAGGAGAAGAATTTATTTGCATTTCCCACTATATCATCATTTTTTGAAGATAATGAAATTTCTCCAATGCCAGATGTGGTTGCAGATATCATTGTTCACTTGGAAGGCCTTCCAAAAAGCTTTAAGAAGTATTTCTTTAAAGATTATTCAAAAGTGAACTGGATCAGAAATCCTTTTTCGGGAACCTCACCAAATGAATTAGAACTAAAAGAAAGTTTTATCGATCTTACAGAAGATAGTTCCATGAAAGATTATTTTAAAGAGAAATCTTTAATTAACTTCTGGATCGGATGTAAAACGGAGTACCCTTTGATCTTCCGTCAAGCTCTGCTATTCTTGATGCCATTTGTTACGAATTACTTGTGTGAGAGTGGATTTTCTGAACTCTTGCACATAAAAATAAACATAGAAGCAGAATAAGTGTTGAAGATGTGCTTAAGAGTGAAGATAAGTTCCATTACTCCTAATGTTGATATTTTAATCACAGGCAAACAACAAGTTTCGCACTAAAGACTATAAAAGTATAATTTGTATGATGATTAATGTTTTGTTGAGTTTGTACTAATTTTGTATTTGTATGTTTTTAGACCCAAATAGGGTAATTACCATTTTAATCTTTTTATTTCTCCTTTGTTATAAGCATGTTATTATAAATAAACAAATATCTAGCCATTAAATATGAATTTTTTTCAGGAATTTAATTCAAAAAGCCTTTGAACACTTTTAGAAGGGTAAATATTACACGTTTATTAAAATATTTAGGTCTGGTGGTACGACAAAATTTCTCAAAAAGTCAAGTGGTACGCAGGTGCAAAAAGGTTGGGAACCCCTGGTCTAGGTATTCTCAGCGCTCACACAGACCTATTGAGTTTCTTTGATAAATTAATTATGTGCGTTTCCCAATCCAAATTCTCGTCAAAATATATTCTCAACAGTTTAACGCATTTTTTAACTTTTAGTGTGTTGTCGGAGATTACTATTTCTTTGGGGAATAATCTTTGGCCCCGTTATGTTTTAAAAAGTATTAGGTTAGTCTTGTCTGTCTAGTCTTGTCTGTCTAGTTATGTCTGTCTAGTCTTTTCTGTCTAGTCTTGTATAGTAGTCCAAAATATCCAATCCAATTTATTTGCTACACTTTGTGTTTTCTTTTCCATCAAAAGGCAACCGTTTCAGCGGATGCGATGTTTAGCCCTCACGACTGGTTTTAATCAGAACATGTGCCGCTTTAATTTATGGTTTTCGTGAGGGTACTCCAGCAGCCCAGTCAGACTTTCTGGGTCAGGATGTGATTTAACACCAGCAATAAAGATAATTCTTCTTTAATAAAAAAAGGTATCAAGCAAACCTGCACCATAAATGTTATTTCTACTATGTAATTTGAATTAATATAACCCCTAGCCAGAGAAGATAAACATATTTATTAAACAAATTCTATTAAGTAAAAGGCTATCGACGAATTGTCACTTTAGTTTATTGAATATTTTATTAATAATTGTATAGGATTTTCTGATCTTGTCTAGTTTTGTCTGGTCTTGTCCGATCTTGTCTAGTCTTGTCTGGTCGTGTCTAGTCTTATTCAGTGTTGTATGTTATTTTATGTTCTTGTCTGCTATTGGCTGATATTGTCTGGTACAGTTTGAAACTATTCGTTTTATTATATTGTTAATACATACATACAGAAATATGTGCTCTTTATGTGCTATTATGTGCCGCTATCGAGATTTTGTGCTCGACGAGTTCAATGGAAAAATCAAATTTTACTAGTGGGAGTGCTAACTTACAGTCAAGCTAGCACTCACCCATCTAAAAAATTGGGATAGTGTTACCAAATAAGCACTACAATTATGTGCTATTTATGTGCTTTTCAAGTACCCCGGAGTTAATTCGCTAACTCAACCCTTTGTGCGAAAAACTCCGAAGGGCATGAGCCATAAGAGGTGAAATGTATAATAATCGAGTACAGAAGTTTTAACTAACGCGATATTGTTACAATAGTTATGTGTTCTACAGACTACAGATATAAAATTCGCGATTTTTGTACTCCCACCCTTGTACAAAAAACTCACCCTGAACTGTTTTAGCCTTAAGTGGTGAAATCTTTAATAATCGAGCACAGAAATTTTAAAAGACGCAAAATTATTGCAATAATTATGTGCCCTTCAGATATTATATTCGCGATTTTTGCACTCGCACCCCTGTACAAAAAAAAATTTGCCGGCGCGCAAAATCCAGTAAATAAAATATCCCCGACCCTTATTTAAATCATTTAGAATTGGTAAAACCATCCTACGTTTTAGATAATCTTACAAACTTAAAACAATCGGAAAACAGCCTGAATATATAAATAGTGCCATGAAGGTGGGCTGAAAGCTATTAAATAATTGACAAATTTCACATGAGATTTGTTTTTGTAGTCCTAAAAACACGCAGTAATTGTTATAGAGCTCCGGAAAGGTTGAATATATTTATATATTCAGGCTGTGTTCCGATTGATTTAAGTCTGTCGTTATATTGAGGTTTTAGTATTTTAGATTATTTTAGTATTCAGGGCAAAAATGGCTTTCGAATGAGTCATCACTTACCCCACCGTGCAATTTGAAATTATAGGGGTTGTGGTCCCAGCGCGAAGGGGTTAGTTTACCTCAAAAACAAAGTTGGCATGTCCGAGCGTTTTTTGAAAATTAATCTTTAACTATCCGAAAATCCCTCCCTAGTATGTACTTGACTGGGAGTCCGGCATTTTTAACTTTCAGATAATAACGATTCAAAAATCTGTAATAAACCTATGCTCTATTTAATTTTAAAGAAAGAATGTAAATGTATATTTTAGCCATATTCGGAAATTAAAAAAGGGCCGACAAATATTATTTCCCGGGCCGCTGAGAAGTTGCCCATCCGCCCCTGCTCATACGACTCTCTTAATTATTATATTAAAATCAAATTCAAATTTGGTAAATTGGTGATTTAATACTGGTGTAGTAATACTGGTGTAGTACTTCCGAGTAGGGCTCGATATGGAGGAGAATGTATGTGCTTCTTGTATTCCTTAATATTATTTTTTCGTTTTAAATTCATTGGCAGTTTTTCTGTCATGCTAAGGTTATATGTGGGGAAGTTGTAATTTATCCAGTTTTGTATGGTATTCTTTACATTGTTGACTTTTAAATCGCTAAAGTAATTTTTATGTTTAAACAGAAAAATCAGACTTTCGTATATAAGTTCCTGTTGTTTTTCGGATTTCCGCTTTTCTATATTTTCCTCAGCACGACTCGGTGAATTCCAGATCAAAAATTACACGGATTGCTTCCTTTTGAATTTTGAAAATTTCGTTTACCAATGTTCAGCTGCCCCAGAACATGTTCCCGAACCTCAATAGGCTGTGTACATTAGCGTAATAAACTGTTTTTAACGTATTTGTACCGAAATATCGTCTAGATCAGGGGTTCCCAACCTGTGGTACGCGTACCACTGCTGGTACGCGGGAACGTTTCAGGTGGTACGCGTGAGTGATGTGAGCAGCATGTCATTAATAGCTTCTGAACGCATGAGCAATGAGCACGCAAACATTATTCAGCTGCTTGTCTCTGCAGGAGTGTAGGAGAGACGGCGCCGGGTTCGGGGCGACTAGAGCTGTCTTACCCCTCTTCCCCCACGGCCCACGCTATTAATAACTTCCCCTGCGCCTACATTCTTCCGCCTCACAATATTGCCAGAGATTGTGCAAGTTCATTGTTCGCAGTTCGTTGAGCATGTTGTGATTTCGTATATGAAAACTGAACTATGAAACGATTTCTGACGTCCTCTTCTACTTCAAAGGATTGTGCTAAAAAACATAAATCACCGGCCAATCGTAAATACGATGAAAGGTACGTACAGTACGGTTTTGCAGTGAATCCCGGGACTGAAACCAGTGACATTCCTATTCCTCAATGTGTTATATGTCTTGAAACACTTTCGAACCAAAGCATGAAGTCTTCTTTGCTGATTCGACACCAAAATACTAAGCAGCCTGCTTTGATTGGTAAGCCCATTGAATTTTTTTAAAGAAAATCTAATTTTTTCAAGAAAGAAACCCAGTGTTTGACGAAGTTTGTCAATACTGATACTAAGTTGATAAAGGCGTCATACCTTGCTAGTTTAAGAATTGCAAAGATGAAAAGCCTCACACAATCGGTGAGACGTTTTTACTGCCGGCCGCTGTGGATATGGTCCAAGCCGTGTTAGGACAAAAGGCAGCCAAAGAAATTCAAAAAAATACCACTATCAAATAACACAGTAAAGAGACGAATTGTCGATATGTCTAATAATATTGAAGAAGTACTGGCTTTAAAATTCCAAGAATGATTATTATATTACTTATTTTATACTTATTTTGCACTTCAAGTTGACGAAAGCACCGATGTTACAAACATGACGCAGCTACTTGTTTTCGTGCGATTTGATTATAATGAAGAGGTGATAGAAGAGTTTTTGTTCTGTAAACCACTTGAATTAAATACCACTGCGGAACTCATTTTTAAGGTAATTGATGAATATGTGCTCCAAGTAGGCATTCCCTGGTCCAAGTGTATTGGCTTGTGTACAGATGGGGCAAAAGCTATTGACAGGAAGATTGACAGGCCTAGCAGCAAAAATAAAGGAAGTTCCTCCTGAATGCAAAAGTACGCATTGTGTCTTCCATCGAAAAGCATTAGCTGCTAAAGGTATGCCGGAAAATCGTAACTTCGTTCTATCAGATGCTGTGAAAGTTATTAACTTAATAAAGGCTAGGGCTCTAAACACAAGATTATTCTCCTTAATGTGTGAAGAAATGGGTGGCAAGTTCAAGACTTTATTCCTGCATACAGAAGTAACCACTCTCGGGGGAAAATTTTGAACCGTCTCTTTAAACTGAGATCAGAAGTTTTTCTGTTTTTAAGTGAAAAAAATCATGACAAGAATGAATTGTTTGCTGATGAAAAATGGTTGTCAAGATTGTCTTAACTAGCCGATATTTTTGACAAACTCAACACACTGAACTTGGGACTTCAGGGACCAAACACAACAGCCTTCACAGCCAGTAAAAAAAAAACCTTCAAGAGAAAGCTGGTCCTGTTTTGCTCACAAATACAGGAGAAGAATTTATCTGCATTTCCCACTATATCATCATTTTTTGAAGATAATGAAATTTCTCCAATGCCAGATGTGGTTGCAGATATCATTGTTCACTTGAAAGGCCTTCCAAAAAGCTTTAAGAAGTATTTCTTTAAAGATTATTCAAAAGTGAACTGGTTCAGAAATCCTTTTTCGGGAACCTCACCAAATGAATTAGAACTAAAAGAAAGTTTTATCGATCGTACAGAAGATAGTTCCATGAAAGATTATTTTAAAGAGAAATCTTTAATTAACTTCTGGATCGGATGTAAAACGGAGTACCCTTTGATCTTCCGTCAAGCTCTGCTATTTTTGATGCCATTTGTTACGAATTACTTGTGTGAGAGTGGATTTTCTGAACTCTTGCACATAAAAATAAACATAGAAGCAGAATAAGTGTTGAAGATGACTTAAGAGTGAAGATAAGTTCCATTACTCCTAATGTTGATATTTTAATCACAGGCAAACAACAAGTTTCGCACTAAAGACTATAAAAGTATAATTTGTATGATGATTAATGTTTTGTTGAGTTTGTACTAATTTTTTATTTGTATGTTTTTAGACCCAAATAGCGTAATTACCATTTTAATATTTTTATTTCTCCTTTATTATAAGCATGTTATTATAAATAAACAAATATCTAACCATTAAATATGAATTTTTTTCAGGAATTTAATTCAAAAAGCCTTTGAACACTTTTAGAAGGGTAAATATTACACGTTTATTAAAATATTTAGGTCTGGTGGTACGACAAAATTTCTTAAAAAGTCAAGTGGTACGCAGGTGCAAAAAGGTTGGGAACCCCTGGTCTAGGTATTCTCAGCGCTCACACAGACCTATTGAGTTTCTTTGATAAATTAATTATGTGCGTTTCCCAATCCAAATTCTCGTCAAAATATATTCCCAACAGTTTAACGCATTTTTTAACTTTTAGTGTGTTGTCGGAGATTACTATTTCTTTGGGGAATAATCTTTGGCCCCGTTATGTTTTAAAAAGTATTAGGTTAGTCTTGTCTGTCTAGTCTTGTCTGTCTAGTCATGTCTGTCTAGTCTTTTCTGTCTAGTCTTGTATAGTAGTCCAAAATATCCAATCCAATTTATTTGCTATACTTTGTATTTTCTTTTCCATCAAAAGGCAACCGTTTCAGCGGATGCGATGTTTAGCCCTCACGACTGGTTTTAATCAGAACATGTGCCGCTTTAATTTATGGTTTTCGTGAGGGTTCTCCAGCAGCCCAGTCAGACTTTCTGGGTCAGGATGTGATTTAACACCAGCAATAAATATAATTCTTCTTTAATAAAAAAAGGTATAAAGCAAACCTGCACCATAAATGTTATTTCCACTATGTAATCTGAATTAAAATAACCCCTAGCCAGAGAACATAAACATATTTATTAAACAAATTCTATTAAGTAAAAGGCTATCGACGAATTGTCACTTTAGTTTATTGAATATTTTATTATTAATTGTATAGGTTTTTCTGATCTTGTCTAGTTTTGTCGGGTCTTGTCTAGTCTTGTCTGGTCGTGTCTAGTCTTATTCGGTGTTATTGTTCTTTTATGCTCTTGTCTGCTATTGGCTGATATTGTCTGGTCTAGTTTGAAACTATTCGTTTTATTATATTCTTAATACATACTTTAAACAGAATTTAGTAATAGTCTCATGCATTTAGTAATACATCTCTTCTAGCTTTTCTTTTGTAATTTAATAGAGAAGTCTAAATTAAGCGTAATTTAAAATGATCACTATATATGAATTAATTAGAGGAGGTCTGCAGCTTTTCAAGAAACGTGCTGCAACAGTCTCATGCCGAGAGTATAAATGGAACTGCATTGTAGATGCGATCTATAAGAGATCCAATTGCAAAACTATTTTTAAAATGAAGAGAAATACAAAATGGAATTTGAAATAGAATTTTCAAAGTCGCAACAGAAGGAAATATAAGCAAATAAATGTTGGGAGTACTTAAATTTGTAGCATTCATGCGTATATTCGACATAATAAATTTATAAGTAAACTTGAGTTAGAAATATTGCGAGTTTGTTGTTTGGCAAAGCATCAGAATGTTGATGAATTATTCAGGATTGTAAGTTTGTTAGTACGTTTCCTTTCGAGATAAACCGAGATAAATTATATTATATTTTCGAGATAAATTATATACATAAAGCTTTAATTAAAAAAAAAATATGAATTTGGAATAGAAAATACAGATAAAGGAGCCCTCACACGTTCAAAATAATTGCTTCATTATCATATTTCAGAAACTTATTTGTCGTATTTTTTTAGCAATTGCTTCAATATCGTATTTCAACCAATTTATTGATCGTCTGACGAGCAAATAGTGTCAATAAGATTGACGTCAATTAAATCGAGACATATCAAATAAATTTGATTTTTATTGAAGCTCCTTCAAGGTATTGAAGCAGTGTCAATATTTATTGTCCGTGAGAGATCTTCATGCAGGCTTCCAGAATCCCTAAACACGCGCTTTCACTTAGGTGAAAGAGGGAAGTATGTTGAACAATAGTGCAGAACAGAAGCTAATTGCACGGCAGTGACATCTCGAGGTTATGCTTATAGTGGTACCGAGATGCTCGCGATTTAGGAGGACCACTTGCCAAATCAACAGAAAGTGCTTGCTACTTCCTGCTTAAAAAAAGTCCTATCCATTTAGTCCTGTCTCTTTAGTCCTGTTTGTCTGGTCTTGTCCGTTCAGTCCTGTCTCTCTAGTTCTATTCGTCTAGTCCTGTCTGTCTAGTCCTATCCGTCCGGGGTGGCGCATACTAAAAGTCAAGGTGGAATAGGGGGTTTATTGAGAGTCATATCCGTCTAGTTCTGTCCGTCTAGTCCTGTCCGTCTAGTCCTGTCTGTCTAGTCCTGTCTGTCTAAAAGCCTGTAGGTCTAGTCCTGTCCGCCAAGTTCTGACTGGCTTGTCCTGTCTGGCGAGTTCTGTCTGTTTTGTCCTATCTGTCTAGTCAAATCAAATCAAATCAAATTAATTTATTAACCACTAGATATATACAAAAGATACATATGGGTACGTCATTATAAGATATTGATAATCAACAAACTCTTGATGATTATATGGACATATTGAAATTAGGAGATTTCTCATATTTTGTCTAAATTTCTTATAAGAAGGTTCCTGCGTGATACTTATTGGGAGCTTATTATATATATATTGATTCCATAAACATCTGGTGCCTTGCTGCACATAACAAGTCTTGTTTTTGGGGTATATAGCTTCATGTGTCCACGTGTGAGATATTTGTGCTTATCCTCATTTTTGGGTATTTTTACTTTTGTTTTGTGTATATAGCAAGTTAGTTCTAGCAAATACAAACCAAATACCGTAAGTATATTTAGCTGTTTGAAATGGGTTCTGCCTGAGGCATATATAGGTATACCAAGTAGAGCACGAATAACTCTTTTCTGAGCTTTAAGGATTCTCGGCAGTTCTGAAGATGTCCCCCAAGCTATTATTCCATACGCGAGCAGCGACTGAATTTCCGAAAAAGTAATAATTGAGTAGTTCTTCAGGTGTCAGAAATTTTCGTAGATAGCGAATACAAAAGATTCGTTTATTAATCGATTTGCATAGGTTTTCCATAGTGTTATGCCATAACAGATGTTCTTCTATTACAAGACCCAGAAATTTCGATGTTTGGACTCTTCAACATTTTGTACTTTTATAGAAATGTTTGTTGCATACTCGTTCCTGCTAGTTTGGAATATCATGAATTCTGTTTTTTGCAAGTTAAAAAACAGCTTATTAGCGGAAAACCATTTAGAAATCCGTTTCATTGCACTGTTTGCCTCTAATTGAGAGGCTTGCACAGTATTCTGCGATATTAAGAAGCTGGCATCATCGGCATATAGCGTACAGTTACAATCTTGTGTATACGCTACTAAATCTGCCAGGAAAAGAATGAATAGTGTCGGTCAAAGAACACTTCCTTGGGGTACGTCTAATTTTGTGACTATTTCTGGTGACACTCTTATGCGACATAATTCGTTTCTCTTATGCGACAGAATTCTTACGAATTGGGATCGATTATTCAAAAATAACGTCAGCCAGTTTCCCGCTTTCCCTCTCAATCCGTACCTGTATAACTTGTCGAGAAGTAGTTTGTGATTTACGCAGTCAAAAGCTTTGCTGAGGTCGCTAAAACTCCTATTGGATAATTTCCTCTATCTATGTCACTAAGGATTTTATTGTACAAGCCTAGGATCGCCGTATTTGTGGATTTTCCACTTTGGAAGCCATGTTGTTCTGCAGGGACAATTTTGTGCTTCGTAATAAATGGTTTGAGTCTATGTAAGAAGCAATACTCTAAGATTTTGGAGAGCACAGAAATTAAGGCAATCGGTCTGTAGTTGTTAAGGATCCTCCTGTCTGCCTTTTTATGGATAGGTACGATCGTGGCTACCTTTAAGATGGAAGGAAATTCTTCTATATTAGAGTTTATTAGACTAAGGAGCGGTTTTGCCAAATATTTTAAGTTCTCCTTAAATAAACTACACGGCAGGCCATCGGGACCGTATGAGTGTTTATTTTTTAGATTTTTATCTAAAATATATAATAATTCATTTTCTGAGAAATCCTCTAGATACATCATTTCCTCAATAAATGAAATGTGATTGTTAGTCACACAGGTTTGAGGAATGTTCTCGACGATTTCCTCTGGAACTCTCGTAAAGAACTCGTTAAACACACCTGCAATTTTATCGGGATCCAGAAGTAGACAGTTACCATCTTTTATTTCAATTTGCCCACATTTACTAATTTTATTTGTTTGACCATTGATAATTTGCCAAGTTGCTTTTTGCTTGTTATCGACTTTTGAAATAATGTTTCTAAAAAAAAGTCTTTTTGTGTTTTGAATAAATTTTCTATGCTTGGACTTTTTTCTCAAATAAAGTACCCGCAATTCTGGATATTTTAGTTGTAGTATATACAGATCTTCCAACTCTCGGCTTGAGATCTTAGCTTCTTTCGTGATTCAGTTTTTGTTGGATTGTTCACCTGCGTAAGCGGGAAACTTTTATTAAAATAAAATTGCAGAGTGTTTATAAATGATATGGCTTTCTCACTACAGTTGTCATTGTTAAGGATGTCGTACCATGTCTCTTCTCTAAGTAATTTCTCAAACCGCGTTTTATTTTCTTGCGAAAATTTTCGATCAATCTTATATTTAATTCTATCTGTACTGTTGCTGCTGTCGTTGCTTAGCAAAATTAACCTATGGTCAGAGAAAGTACAGTCCTCCACCACTGTAGCCAACTCCTGTCTAGAGTTTGAGAAAATATTATCTATTAATGTGGAGGATGTTCTTGTAATCCTGTCTGTCTAGTCCTGTCCGTGTAGTCCCGCTTGTGTAGTCCTGTCCGTCTAGTCCTGTCTGTCTAGTCATATCCGTCTAGTCCTGTCCGTCTAGTCCTGTTCGTCTAGTCCTCGATGACTAGACGAACCTCAAACGGACCTCGATATATTTTCATCATTCACAATATTTTCATCATTTTGCGCATATTAAATCGCTTATTAGCGCGGTATTGGTCACCCCTGGTTTATCCAGTTTATATCTTACCAATGAAAGTTTTTAAATTTTCAATTAATGTAGTAAACTGTATTCATATTACTTTAAATATTTAGCTTGACATGCATTCTGTGTCGCCACCCATATCCCACAGTTTTGTTGCAAGGGTATCGTGAAAACAAAACATTTAGCTTGAAAACATTAAACAATATTAAATAACGCTTGCTTAACACAATACACGTAGAGAAACAACGGAGGAGTACCTGAGCGTTGAAGCCAAAACTACGCAACATGAACCATTGTTTGTAAAGAACTATTCTACTACATCCACGTTTCTCATGGTTAAACACGCCGGGAAAATATTAAACAAAACTCTTTATGTATAGTTGCCGGGCAAACGGAAAGAGAGTATCGCAGCGTTTTTTATTTATTATTCCTATACAATCACTTTGTGCCTATTGGCTAAATTTAATCGCCGATTTCTTTGCCCATTTTTTTTTATTATTCAAGATTGTTTGCAATATTTTGCGATTTCGTTACATTTCGGAACTTTCTTAATTTTTTACAACTCAGGTAGACGAAATTGAGTTTGGGAAAGTGGGCAGGGTTACTTGTTTAAAAAGAAACAGGTAGGTTAAGGAACAGTTACGTTTTTAACCGAAGAATATATTCAAGAATATACTGAAGAATAAATAAAAGGCTGGGTACTGGAGGGATTATTTGTTTATTGTGTTGAGGTTTTCTAAAAATTGGTTGTAGTGTAATTTTTTAAATTTCACATCTTGATGCCGACACGGCAATGAAATTATGTAAATTTTGTAGAAGAAAAAATAATTTGTTACAGCTCCTTCCGCCGCCAAGTCTCCTATTTGATTTAAAGAATGTGCACACAGCACAGTGCACACAAATGGATACATTGTTTTTAGATTTAATGTCTGCTTAGAGGCCGATATATACCGACATATTAGAGGCATTATCAAAAGATTCCTATGATTCCTATGATCCTGCAAAATAATATCTAAATCAGATAATAGTGTTTAAAATGCAATCTAACGTGGTGAAACCTTAATTTACCGCCCTAGTTGTTGCCTACCCGACCGGGAATCGAACCCAGGTCTCCCGCTTGCCAGGCGGGTATGTTGTGTAACTACTCTATCGAAGAGGATAGAACTTGTCGATGAATTACTTTCCACTTATAAGTTTAATATTATAATGTATATTCCTCATAAAGTAAGTGTACTTACTTTACGAGGAATATACGTTAAGTTTACTAAATGTTAGTGACAAAAATATCGTCGGGTTTATATTGGCACTCCTACTAATAAGCTATGGACCGCGAGCGAAGCCGCTAGTCTATTAGAATGGAGATAGCTAGTCTATTATAATGGAATTATACTTTCTCTGAATTCACTATGTTTTAACCACACTTATATATAATATATATAAAAATATTATATAAGTTGTTATTCACAGTTATATAAATTTAAACATTTAACACGACTCGAGTTTCGACTGGTGAAAGTCATTTTCAAATGGATTACAAATTGATGATTGATTGGATTTCTAGTAAGGGTTTTTTGGCGGAGGGAAATGCCTTTCTGCAATTAAGGACGATCCTTAATGACGAAGGTGACGATTGTGACAAGATTAAAAATTTGCGAAAAGATTAAGTCGGTTTGCTCGTTAACGAGACAAATTAGCTTACGGTTCTGCTTAAAACTTTCTAATGAGTCCGGAAGATTAAGTTTCGGGCCTTTGTTGCAATTATCCAATATTTTGAGATTGTCTATTTCCAGAAATTTATGATTATACTCGAGATAACGGTTAGAAAAAGAACTAGTGTCTTTTTTAGGACGAAAAATTCGAGAATTGATTTTGGCAAAGCATCAGAATGTTGATGAATTATTCAGGATTGTAAGTTTGTTAGTAAGTTTCCTTTCGCAATAAACCAATTATATACATAAAGCTTTAATTAAAAAAAATGAATTTTGAATAGAAAATACAGATAAAGGAGCCCTCACACGGTCAATACAATTGCTTCAATATCGTATTTCAGAAACTTATTTCAAAGTTTTGTTTTAGCAATTGCTTCAATACCACATTTCTGTCAATTTATTGGTCGTCTAAAGATTCGAGAAGAAAGAGTCAATAAGATTGACGTCAATTAAATCGAGACATATCAAATAAATTTGATTTTTATTGAAGCTCCTTCAAGGCATTGAAGCAGTGTCAATCAACTGAGTTGAATAACTTTGTCTTGTCTGACCTACGTACATGCTATTGCATTCGGAACTTTGAATTTTATATACGCCGGATGATTTGAGGGGTTGATTTTGTCTTTAGCATTAAACAATATGTGGGATACCCTTGAGGAGGGTTTAAATGCTACTTGAAAATTTTGAAGCTACTTGAAAGCAATTTATTATTGTGTTTTTATTTCGACTAAACAGGGTTGAAGAGGTTTTGCTAAGAGAGCACCACAAAATTCAAAAGAATGTTCAACTGCCCATACACGAAAACATTACCAATTGCCAAACACTCCCTATAATTCTTAGCATTAGTAATCTTACAAGAATTGGTTTGGAAGCCCAAAGAAACAATAAAATAAATCCATTCTTCCGAAAAATAATGTCTGAACTGCGTTTTATTCTTAAAAAAAAAAAAACATATCGGTGATGATAAAGAAACTATTGATTCGTAAAACCCAAAATTCATGAAGTTATAGAATATTTTAAAAAGGTTTTTGCCGAAGCCTATATACCTGAGGATAATGTCATTATTAATGAGAGTCTATTTCTGTAGAGAGGTAGACTCTCATAGAAACAGTTTATACCCCTAAATAGATCGAGGTTAGGTATAAAACTGTACAAATTGTGCGAATCTCTGTCATCTTATAATGGACCTTCATTATCTATACGAGGAAAGGTTACGTTAACGTCGGAGGAGTTTGCCATTTTTGCACAACCCTCACAAATTGGGTTGGTGAATAAAAAAAAATTGATTTTTTTAATGTATTTTAAAACCTTATTATAAATAATTCGGATGTGCGATGCGAAAAAGTTAAAAAAAAAAATCAATTAATTATAAGCAATTAAGTGATAAACGAGCCATAATTTGTTTGTGACGTCGAAAGGGTGACACTTCATTCTAACATTCAAACATAAACATTCTTTATAACATCGTCGCTTTAGGATTTTTTCGGCACACTGTTTAAAACCATTGGTTTCGACGTTTAACAATGTGGGATATTTAAAAACATTTTTCTACTGATATATGTGAAAATGGCAATTTTTCCATGGCTACCCTACATGAAAGTGACATTTTCTCATTCTAGAGTGAAATGTGAAAATATTTTCACATCTAAGAGATGAAAATGAGCAGTTTAAATTTATGATTTTCTCGATTAAAACACTAAACTAACCAAATTTGCATGGACTTTCTTATCAATTACATCAATTTCAATGAAATATTTTATGTACAAACTTAAAACTAGCCTGAAACTATTTAAAAAACCGAAATAAAATTAGGACATTTGACTTGAAAAGTATCACCTTCTATGAGAATACAACAACATTACCATGGAAACGAACAAACCAACGATTAAATTTGTCTTAACAGTTCTGATAGTTCGCTTCGAATTGGTTTTATTAAAGTCGAATTATGGATTCTGCATTATTCGAATATCAGTAGAATAAATTGCATTTACTACTAGAGATGGAAGCGTTTTTTTTTGTTCGGTGTGATTGCTACCTCGCTGGCGCTCGTGAGCAAACTCTCACCTCACCAAAAAAACGCCATTTGATCTCTCGTTGTAAAATATACTATTTTTGAGGAGTTCTTTTTGTAGTACTCCTACACGATGGTTCTGTACTGAAGCTACTGTATAAACAAAGTAAGGCGCGGGTAGAAATTATCCATTTTACGTCACAACGCGACCGACCTGGTTTCGGTACCGAGTTTAAAAATATATTTTCAATTTGTTATAACTTTTTAATTACAACGAAAAAAAGAAAACAAAAAATAGTTTTGTTATAAAACTTATATATGAGCTTTCGATTTATGACAAAAAAAATTGATTCAAATACCCAATTGTTCTGACCTTGACAAAGCCATTATGGAACTTATTATAATGGAGTTATACTTTCACTGAATTGAAAAGTTGACTATGTTTTAACCACACTTAAAATGTAAAATATTATATAACTTATTATACCCAGTTATATAAATTTAAACATTTCACACGATTCGAGTTTCGGCTGGTAAAGGTCATTTTCAAGTGGATTACAAATTGATGATTGCTGCCTTAGTATAGATAACGACTACATGTCACCAGAACTTGTCGATGTGGTAACTAAACACCCTATTCCACTTTGGTATGCAGTATATTTTAGTACACCCCGGTATCGCATATCTCGCATTCATTCAGGGTGGGCAGCCCGGACGGGTAGTAAAAACCGCCTTAGTTGTTGCCTACCCGACCGGGAATCGAACCCGGGTCTCCCGCTTGCCAGGCGGGTAGGTGCATCGTCTGTTGTAAGAGAAACAATTTTCTGTAGGTCAATATCCATTTCTATAACTACTCTATCGAAGAGGACATAACTTGTCGATGTATTACTTACAAAAAACACGGAATGTTACGGAACTGTACGTCAAAACAGAAAGAAAAAATCTGATGGTCTGCAGAAAAAAACTTGAAAAGACGTGGTGAAACCGTAATTTTACAAAAAGGGAAAGTTTTAGCGATGAAAACGATGGACAAACAAGAAATTAGAATGCTAACAACTAAACTTAAAGGTACAATAAATAAAAAACAACATAGAAGAACATTTTAGAGAAGAAGAAAATTGAAACCTCAAAGGTAACGGCCTAGACCTAAGAGACGGTGGCGAAATTTTTTCCGGCCGCGTGCAAATTTGCTTTTAGTTTTCACATTTTGAAATACCTGTGCCAGGTAACTTTTACACTGAATGAACATTTCTGATAGTGAAAATCAGTTACCGTATTAGCCTAAATATAACACGTCTTATATTTTACACGTTTGATGTTGCACAAAAGTAGATTGAGAAAACTTTTAGAACTTTTCCTTCGCACACCAATGACCTAGTGCAGGGATGGCGAACCTTTTTGAGTAGTGGGTCAAATTTTGTTCATTATATTTTTTCTACTAGCTCGTGGGTCACCAGTAATAATTCTGGCACTGGCATCACTTGGAAAAGAGGAGGGAGGTCAAAGACTACTTTTTTGTTCATAATTTTAAAGGCTTTTACAAAATTCAAGTTTCCTTCTTGTTTTACAACTTCTACTTTGGAAGTGAAGAGCAAAAAATAGGTCGAAGGTCGAACTCAAAAAATTTATATCAATGAATAAGTCCATAAAACTTCCTGATGTATTATTCGCCCCGTGCATAACCGCGCCTAGCGCCATCCGTGACCAAAAATACAACTTTGTGTGCAATAATAGTGTATAAAAACAACAAGCAAAAACAATAAAATAATTAATTTAATAAAATATACGAAATTTGAAAAAAAAAAAAAAAATTCTAGGTTGTGTAATACGTAAATTCAATATTTATATATTTGTACTGAAAGTTAAGGTTAGCTGACATAAAACAGTAAAATTTATAGTTTGAGTTTCGTGTAGTATTTTTACAGTTTGTCACAGAATACTTGAAAGCGTGTTTTGGCCTTGAATCCATTATCAGTTTGTGCACTTTATTAGTTTATGTAAAATAATAATACATAAAATAAAATTAAAAAAGTTTTTTTAATTCACTAATCTTTTACTTCAAAGTAGACAATACCTCAAAATTAGATACGATAACTAGCTAAGTCACTTTTGGCACACAGTGCTGATGCACTGTGTGAGCCGTTTCGCTGCGTCAAAGCAAGTGACATGAAACACTGGTTGAAACAGCACTGTAAGTACTCTATTAAGAACAGAAGTAGATAAAGTTGAATGTTTCACGGTCGGCGCTCTGATCAAAGCCTTCCAAAAACAAACAGGCTTTACTGTTAATACAGTAGTTATACGAGTTTTGAGAATTAGAATATGGGAAATCGATAGACACCCACTGTTTGTAACCATCCAGGAAACTGGAGACGGTACTCAGTGTACTTCCACTGCAGATTCTGTTGTACATCTTCAAGATTGGCCAGGTAATAACTCTTTTGCGAGAGTTGGTTACACTATGCCTCTTACGTCCAGAATGCAGACAAAATCTCAAGCCGAACTCTCCACTAAACAAGGTCTACCAGGTGATTATTTAGCATACATTGACTGCATGTTTCAAACGCAAGACAATACATACGTCTCTCACCTCTCTGGTTTATCTCAACATTGCCCTATATACAGTCCCTCTACCTCAAGTGCTGAGGTCGTGGTCGTGAGGAAGTGCTCTGTCATTAGAGACAGAATGTCCGGAATATACTAGCAACTAACATCAGTTCACCTTTGGCCCTCAGCCCCTGACACATTCGGTCTTGACCGTTTCATGTCACTTGCTTTGACGCAGCGAAACGGCTCACACAGTGCATCAGCACTGTGTGCCAAAAGTGACTTAGCTAGTTATCGTATCTAATTTTGAGGTATTGTCTACTTTGAAGTAAAAGATTAGTGAATTAAAAAAAACTTTTTTAATTAACATAATTCCTTCAATATCAACGAAATTTCCCAATTTTGTCATAAAATAAAACTTTTTTATTTAGCAAAATACATGTCATTATATACAAATAAATGCAAAATAATGACGTAACTACACATGAAGTTCGTAAAAGTGTCACCTTTGGCGCTAATGCTGTTGCTCTCAGAGCGAATACAATGAAATCCAATTAGAGGATGTGGAATATTTTGTTTAAGATATTGAATAAAATCAATGTTTTTGCTCACCATGTTAGGTGCATCGTCTGTTGTAAGAGAAACAATTTTCTGTAGGTCAATATCCATTTCTATAAATGCAATATCAAATTCTTTAAAAATATCAAAGCCAGTACACATCCCTATTAGTTTCAATAGCTCTTAATTGACAAGATTTGCGTTATATATCAGTCTCTTTCTAATTCTAGTATTCGATCTTTAATTGTATTTCGACCTATTGGAAACTCATTTGCTACTTAATTTTTGCTCATTGCAAAAATCTTTTCCTCATTACTACTTAATTTGCTCATTGCTACTCAATCAAGTCATTGTCTTGCTGTATCGCGACGAGCAATGCAATGGGCAACTTGAAAACTAGCAGCTGTAATGTTAGTTAATTTACTCGCACATCAAAATGAACACATTAATAAGTAAATTATTGTATGTGAAGGATGTCATTATTATAATCGTGTGTAAAACTATCCGAATCGAAAATCCAATGTAAATCAAATGGACTTTCATTACTAAACGATTTCTGTTTGTTGTTACTATGGTATCAACTCGCATCACAAAACAAAAAATACGTATTTTCTGACGTATATTAAAATTTAATTAATTTATCTTACTTTGAATCCAGAAGTCTCGGCCTCTCAGTCTGGATTACTAACCTAACGATAGAATCTAGATTATATCTAAGCTTTAACCTATATTATATCAACAACGGCCAAATAGTGTTCCCGTCACAGTGCCATTTTACTGGTTAGCAATTTTTGGCACGGAGCGGCTGAACATTCTAACCTTATCGTGTCAGTATTTTGTCTGTCAAAATAACAATTTTTCAATATATCAGTAAGAAATAATTATTTTTTTGTACATTCAACAGTATTTTAACATGCTTCGTAGATAAAATAATGTATGATGCACGTGTGTTTTAGGCTTTTGTACATGAGTTTCGAAGTTTCGCAATGAGTTCTTCTTCACACACTTGTATTATAAACTACCATTTTGGGATCAAACACAAAATGATTCTCTTTTTTCTTTTGTGAAAAATATGTTTTTCTTTCTTTATCTGTTGAAAAGGCGAGATTAGAATGCAAAATGTCTTTTTACATTATATGTACGTGAAGTAACTTTTTCATTAGAAATTACACACACCCTCTTTTTATTCTCTTCAATCCATTATCAAACCACAACAATATTTATCAAACCATTCTGTTTGGTATGATCTAGGATTTGTATCGCTTGTACCGCAGCCATATTACAAGATTAAAAATAAAAACATATTTAAAACAATAATTTCAAAAGAATTTTTACAAATGAAAAAAATTGATATATTCAATATCCATACCTTTGTGGCTGAGGAACTTTAATAAGACAATAATAAAAGTGTTGCGTTATTGAACATTTCTAATATTTCTAAAAACAATGTCTGGGTCACTTAAAGAGCGTGTGTGGGTCAGTCTCTGGCCCGCGGGTCATAGGTTCGCCAGAACTGACCTAGTGCATCGAAAAATCTTAGAGGTAAACTTAAAGGTAGACATTTCCTCGCTCACATTCCTTTAACAGAAAGGAAGGAAAAGCCTAAAAGATTTTGGAAAATCTGTTGCTCTAAAAAGTATGACACCGAAAAAAAATTCAGCGAGAAACTAGAATGTATTTTGCGGAATGCAATACTGCATTGTGTGCTGTCCCTGTTTTACCATTTTTCACACATACAGGGTATCCCAACGAAAATTTGACCCCCCCCTATAAATGGAAAACCGAATAATATTTAAAAATTCGCCGAGACCCGTCGATTTTTGTTCTTGGGGGGAGCTTTTTTGACAGTCAAGCCAACTCGATATGTTCATCCCCCTAATGCCTAGCAACCCCAACTTAAAAATTTCAAATGCAACTACCCCACTTGTGGCACATCATTTTAAAGCCCTTTTCATTGCGAACACAGTGACGTACCGTTTTTAGAAATCGGTTGAGATTTGACAGAATTATTGGTTACAAACGAAAAGATGACAAACCAACTTACGCGTAGTAATTTCTACTCAAATGCCCACCACTAATAAGTTTTTCATCTACTACACATGACCGCATTACCTAATTGTTATTGATGTGTCTATCAGTTTAAAAAAAAGTCAGAAATGAAATAAAAAAGCTGATGCAAATAATAAATCAGATTTATTCGATGAATTGCTCAAAATGACCCCCGTTAACTTCCAAACAATAATACAGTCTGTCTTCAAATTCTGTTCGAACATTATTAAAGACATCCGCAATTATTAATCGGCATTCTTCTACAATTCTCTGACGTAGCACTTGCAATGTTTCCGGCTGAGTGGCGTACACTCGTGATTTTAAATGACCCCACAGAAAAAAGTCCAAAGGGGACAGATCCGGAGATCTTGGTGGCCATTCGACGGGACCTCTTCTGCCAATCCAATGCCCCGGGAAATGGTCATCCAAAAATTGTCGCACAGCAGCAGCATAGTGCGGGGGCGCACCATCTTGTTGGAAGGTTATTTCATTTTCTAGTAAATTGTCGTCACTTTCTAAAATCTCTGATATACTAGGATCAATTGTACTTTCCAATAATTCTAGATAGGTGTTTCCATCGAGATTACCTTGGATGAAAAATGGTCCAACAAGATGGTCGCCCAAAATGCCTGCCCAAACATTCAATTTTTGAGGTGTCTGAGTTTGAAATTCCCTGATTAAATGCGGATTAGTATCACTCCAATAACGACAATTGTGTCTATTCACTTCGCCATTCAACATAAATGTGCATTCGTCGGAGAAACATGTATTGTAGAGAAGATATGGATTCAGTAGAAGTTGTTCACTAAAGTATTCGCAAAATTGGTTACGGCGATCAAAGTCATCTTCATGTAACTCTTGAACCAGCGTCATCTTAAATGGATGAAACTTGTGTTTTTTCAAAATTCGATGAACACTGGAACGGGATACGCCAGAAGCTTGAGACACAGTTGTAATCGATTGCTTATTATCCATCTGTACATGACCCAAAACTGCCACTTCAACTGCTTCATTTCGAACTGGCCCAATTACTTCACGTTTCTTGTTTAAAAGCGAACCTGTTGCAACAAATTTGTCAATCAGGTGTTTAACGTACTGGTGGTTTACATTTTTTTCAGGATGATTGGCATTAAAAATTCGTGCTGTAGCTTTAGCGCAATCGTGATTTCGATAATAAATTGCAACAATTTCTACTCTTTCCGCGATAGAATAAACCATTTCGAACACACGTTAATACTTTCAATAACGGCTGAAACTAACGATTTCTTGGTCACAAGCAAAAAACACCGACTTTTTTTGTAGCACTGATTTTTTGTTATTTTGAAAAGGTCTGAATTCCTATAAACTTAAGTATCTTCTACTAATAACTATTTTAGTATCTAGTTTTATTTGCTTCAGCTTTTATCAAAATCTCAAATTTTCGTTGGGATACCCTGTATAGAAACATGTAAAGGCCGATTCTCATAAGGTCGATTATTCTCATAAGGTCTTAAGGACGATATGCCCGACACTCAGCTACGCGACGTCACGCGACATCGCCTGTCAAATAATGATTACATTGTTTTATGATGACGTTTATAACGACGTGCCTATTTAAAATAATATAATCATTATTTGACAGGCGATGTCGCACGACGTCGCGTAGCTGTGTGTCGAGCATATGGGAATCGACCTTAATTCTGTAATACCTGCTCCACACTCTCGCTGAGTAACTTCGGGGCGAGGATCTTCGCCGAAGTTGTTCGAGGCGAGGAACTACACGGAGGAGGCATCTACATTCTCGCCTTACTTCGCGAGGACCCCAGTGCCATGACCGACAACGAACAGGTAGTAGCTACTGCTGCAACTATTTGTGCTTTTAATTATTATACACAGTTGTAAACAGAACCCAAAAACTGGTCCATTACTTCAAAGGCAAACCATATTGGTTTATAAACATCCCCTGACGCTGCAGATTTAATAGTACCCGCTATTTTCCTACAGTATCCACGATATCTGGCCATTAATGAATCTTTTTTCCATTTTAATTCTTTGACTGGTTTGCAAATTTCAGCTTCAATTCTACTCTTTTTTCTATCTTTGTGGCTAAAATCTTTGGGATCAGAAATATCTGGTTCCCTTTGAAAAGCATCAAAGAATTGTAACTGGAGTTCTTGGGCTCATGACTTTTGATATTATTTAAATTAATAGTAGTATTAGATAAAATTTAATAATATTAAACAAAAATATTTTTAGTATTTAATCGTTCAAGAAACGGTTGTGAACTGATCTACCTGCATACAGTTGACTAAATTAAAGGACGAGCACGTGATAATCTCACTTCCTCGTACTCGCGCCTCGTGTCCCTTTGACTCGGGTACGAAAAGCCGCTTCTGGAGCAAAGTTAGCCAAGGCGAGGCGAGGAAGCACAAGGCGGACCGAGTAACCTGACTACACTCTCGTTCCTCGCTCAACTACCTGCTACTTCGCGAGAGTGTAGAACGGGCATAATAGATATATCGTTACAATGAAAAATAAATAAAGATGGAATTTTTTTATATGCCCTATAAAAAATGAAATATAATATATAATTATAAAAAAAAAAAACGAATGGAGGATATGAATGAATCACAAGTTAAGAAACCTATATGAAGACCCAGATATAGTTGCCACAGTAAAGTCCCAACGATTGAAATGGTTGGGACACGTAATAAGAATGAAAAATAATCGCGGTCCAAAAATGGCATTTCACAAAAAAACAGAGAGGACGCGTAAGCGAGGCCGACTCAGAAAAAGATGGTGCGATGATGTGGAAAATGACCTAAGAGAAGTGAAAATAAGAAGTTGGGGGAGAAAGACTAGATAGAGAGGAATGGAAGGAAGTAATTGAGCAGGCCAAGGTTATACATCGACCGTAGAGCCGACAGAAGAAGAAGATAAAAAACAAAAATGTTAGAGTAGTAGTTTATGATACAAGTGTGTGAAGAAGGGCTTTTGTGCATGAGTTGCGAATTTTAAAGGACGAACCAAAGCCATTCACATACGTGTATCATTCAATATTTTATCATACGAGGCATGTTAAAATACCGATAATATTGAAAAATTGCAATTTTGACAGACAAAATACTTCAAATCACTGGCACAATAAGGTTATTGCCCATTCCACACTCTCGCGAAGTAGCACGGAGTTGAGCGAGGAACGAGAGTGTAGTCAGGTTACTCGGTCCGCCTTGTGGTTCCTCGCCTTGCCTTGGCTAACTTCACTCCAGAAGCGGTTTTTCGTACCCGAGTCAAAGGGATACGAGGCGCAAGTACGAGGAAGGGAGAGTATTACGTCTACACTTTCGTGTTTACTCGCCCTTTAATTTAGTCAACTGTATGCAGGTGGATCAGTTCACAACCGTTTCTTGAACATTTAAAAACTAAATTTTTTTTTATTTTATATTATCTAATATTAAGGACAACTTCCACCTTTTGGCTCAATACTTTAAAAATCTACTCAACTGTGACCCACCCAGCGAAGCCTTCGACTATAAACAAACCACACCAAACTGACCGAAAAAAAAACCTGACTCGTTTCCCCCTTCATTGGAAGAAGTTGGCCAGATCATTCAACTTCTTCAGAATAATAAGGCAGGTGGAGAGGACTCTATCGTTGCTGAACTGTGGAAAGGTGCTGGAAACAATGCCGTGCGCAAGCTAACCGAGATCATCCAGGACATCTGGGAAACAGAGAAATTACCACCCGATTGGAAATCTGCTTTGATCCATCCGCTTCACAAAAAGGGAGATTTTACGGATCTAAACAACTACCGTGGAATTTCTCTCGTCCCGGTAACATACAAGATTCTCTCGATGGCGTTACAAACAAGGGCAGAAAATCAGTTGGATTGTCAACTGGGAGAATACCAGGGGGGCTTTAGGAAGACCCGATCCTGTGTTGAACAGATCCTCAACCTTAAAACTGTACTTGCATACTCCAAGATGAGAAACCGCAAGGTGGTCGTCACCTTTGTTGATTTTAGGAAGGCCTACGATTCCATCGATAGAGAAACGCTCAACAAAGTACTCCAGGAACTAGCACTAGACAACAAAACCCGCAGACTAATCCTAGAAACTTTGACCAACACCCATTCCAAAGTTAAATTTAGAGGCGAGATTTCAGAAAGCTTCGAAATAAAAACTGGAGTGAGACAAGGAGATGGACTTCTCTTTCTCCCCACTTCTCTTTAACTGTGTCCTTGAAAAGGTTATGAGAGAATGACGCAAGGAACTGAACAATTTGGGTGCTCAGAGTGGTATCTACCTGGGACGTAAGAACGATGGACTGGTTGTAGATTGCCTGGCTTTTGCAGATGACATGGCACTGTTTGCTGATTCTCTTGAGATGGCAATAATGCAGGTAATCTGTCTCAGAAAACAGGCTGCCAAAGTGGGTCTTCAAGTGTCGCTGGAGAAAACAGAATTCTTCACCAACATTAGAGAAGCAAACAAAGAGATGTTACTAGAACAGGGAAGCATCAAGAGGACTGAGAAATTTAAGTATCTCGGCGAATGGATTGAACCCAACTTATCAGAAAGAGCATCATTATCCAAGAGAGTCAGCAAGTTAGAACTAGCCTATCGGCTGACTAAGAACACTTACAATAAGAAATGCCTGTCACGCAGCCTGAAACTTAAGCACTAACATCAGTCTTACGACCAGAAGCCCTATATGCCATGGAGTGTCTTTCCTTGAACCGAAGGGGTCTAATATAGAAATTGGAAATCAGAGAGAGGAGAATCCTCAGGAAAATTCTAGGCCCGGTAAAAGAAGATGGGGAAATCCGAAGATGGCATAACTCTGAGCTCTACGAACATATTGAGATGCTCTCTGACTGTGCAAGGAAAAGAAGGGTAGCTTTCTATGGCCACATTGCAAGATTGCCTCCAAACCGACTAACCAACCGTCTGTTCACCTTCTGGCAAAACAAGAAGCTTCGTACCACTTGGTTGACAGAGACCGAGAAGGATATTAAAGAACTAGGAATAACAGATCTCAAAAACAGACAGTCTGTGAGGTGCACCCTAAAGGAAGTCCGTGGATTTCAGGAAAAACCTCGAAGGAAAGGTACCCCCTGGACAGAAGAGAAAAAGAAGTTACACCGGCAGAAGATGCGACAATACTGGGCAAAGGTCAAAGCCCAACAGTTGAACAAGCGTGGTCCAAAGTAGGCCTATTCGAAAGAAGAAGAAGATTGTCTAATATTAATTTAAATAATATCAAAAATCATGAGCGATTGCTCCCAAGAACTCCAGTTACAATTCCTTGAGGCTTTTCAAAGGGAACTAGTTATTTGGGATCCCAAACATGTTAGCCACAAAGATAGAAAAAAGATTCACGACGCCTGGAGTAGAATTGAAGCTGAAATTGGCAAACCAGTCAAAAAATTAAAATGCGAAGAATGCATGTACAGGCAAAATCCACCATCTCCTCTTTCTCCACGGTTTATTAATTTTTTTCTTCAAAAATATATTAACATAATTATAAGCACAAATAGCTGCAGCAGCAGCTACTACCTGTTCGGTGTCGGTCATGGCACGGATGTTCTCGAGAAGTAAGGCGAGAATGTAGATGCCCTCCGTGTAGTTCCTCGCCTCGAACAACTTCGGCGAGGATCCTCGCCGAAGTTACTCCGCGAGAGTGTAGAGCAAGCATATAACGTGCGCCTCCGTGGCAAAAAAGGTTTTTTGTTTAGTTCCGCGAGTTGTGGCTATAGTAACAACAAACAGAAATCGTTTAATAATGAACCTGCATTTGATTTACATTGGACTTTTACGCACGATTTTGATACTTTTAAACACGATTATAATAATGGCATCCTTCACATACAATAATTTACTTATTAATGTCTTCATTTTGCTGTGCGATGAAATATATTAATATCGTTTTAATTAATAAATTACAAAAATGAGTAGGAACCTGTTTCCAAGAAAAACAAGTGTCATATTGTTACGGTAAAAGGGTTTTTAAAATGTATTGAAAATATAAAAATTAAACATTAAAGTAGGTATAACAAATTAAAAAAGTGAAGGGATAAACGTATATGAAGGGATTATCTGTGTGGTATAATTTAGGAACAGAGCTGAACAGTTAATAACTATTTACATTAGAGTGTGGAAAGTTTGATTTTACAACGCGACAGCTCGTTTGGGGAACGAGCCCGAAGGGCGAGTTCCTCATTAGCTGGAGCGCTGTAAAATCATTTTTCTACTGATTGATGTGAAAGTTTTTTGCACGGCTTACCCTACATGAAAGTGACATTTTTTCATTCTAGAGATGAAAATATTTTCACATCTAGAGACGAAAATGAGCATTTTAAATTTATGATTTTCTCGATTAAAACACTAAACTAACCAAATTTGCATGGACTTTCTTATTAATTACATCAATTTCAATGAAATATTTTAGAGCCTGAAACTATTTAAAAAACCGAACTAAAATTAGGACATTTGACTTGAAAAGTATCACCTTCTATGAGAATGCAATATGTTATCATGGAAACGACCAAAGCAACAATTAAATATGCATTGAGAGTTCGGACAGTTCGCTTCGAATTGGATTTATTAAAGTCGAATTATGGATTCTACAACCGAAATCAGTAGAAAAAATTGCATTTACTACTCGAGACAAAGTGTTTTGGTTCGGATTGCTAATTCGCATGCGCTCGTGAGCAAATTCCCACCTCACAAAAAAACGCCACTTTCATTTCTTGCTGTAAAATATACTATTCCGCACGAAATTTGTAGAAATTTTTTTCTCCGACCATTATTGTTTAAGAAACAAATAGACCCTACGCCTCCACTTCCGGTCCCCCACTCCCGCCCCCACGTCCGGTTCTCACCCCACTTCCGATTACCACCTTCCACTTCCGGTTCCCACTCCACTTCCTGTTCCTACCCCCACTTCCTGTTCCTACCCCCACTTCCTGTTTCCGTCCCACTTCCGGTTTCTGCCCCACTTCCGGTTCCGACCCCACTACCGGTTCCAAGAAATCTGGAACCGGAAGTGAGGTGTGGACTTGGAAAGTGTGAGTGGGAACTAGAAGTGGGGGAGGGAACCGGATGTGGGGTGGAAACCGGAAGTGGGAGCCCGGTGGGGGGCCGTAAGTGGAGGTGGAGGATTCAGAACGAACCATCTTTCCCAACTATTTAGATTATTTACAATATTGGAAATTATTTTATTTGTCACAATGCGGGAAAGTGACTTTACCGCATTATAGTCAGACTTTGCAACCTAGTGAGTAAAATGCTAGTTTCGCTTGATGTATACACGATGTCAAAGCTAGCTTTACAATTCAGGAGGAAAAAAATGTTTTTGTTTACGTAAAAAACAATAGAAGAAACCACAAAACTTTGTAAATTGGATTTAGATGTAGTTATCTACTACTTGTGTACAAAACTTACTTCTGATTAACTGAAATCATATTAGGTATCAAAATATGTCGTACTTACATTAAAGTGATCTTCACAGCGATGTAAACAAGTTGTTGCAGATGCTGCAGCTCTTCTGATAACCTCACACCATTCCGTATGTATTTTTGCCCCTATCGGGACTAGAAGAAACACTTGCACACAACAGGTGCATTTCTAACAGTCCTCCGTGCGCCTCCGTGGCAAAAATTTTTTTTGTTTAGTTACGCGAGTTGTGGCCATAGTAACAACAAACAGAAATCGTTTAATAATGAACCTGCATTTGATTTGCATTGGACTTTTACGCACGATACTTTTAAACACGATTATAATAATGGCATCCTTCACATACAATAATTTACTTATTAATGTTCATTTTGGTGTGCGATGAATTATATTAATATCTTTTATAATTAATTAAAAACTTGAGTAGGTACCTGTCTTCAAGAAAAAGAAGTGTCATATTGTTACGGTACAAAGGGTTTTTAAGATGTATTGAAAATATAAAAATAAGACATTAAAGTAGGTATAACAAATTAAAAAACTGAAGGGATAAACGTATATGAAGGGATTTTTGTGTGGTATAATTTAGGAACAGAGCTGAACAGTTAACCCCTTGACATACGAATAAAATGACGTTGACGTGTCTATATACATGTGATCTTATCACATATACATGACGTCTTAGAGACGCCATTGTATGTCAAGGGGTTAATAGTTATTGGCTTGGATTTTTTGCGTACAATAAATAGATGTTTTTTTACAAAAAATAGCTGGAAAAAAACAAAATTCGGTTTATTCATACAAAAATCGATTACTTCCAATCCAAAAAAAGGTTACTTCGTCCAAAATAAAATATAAACATCCAATAATCGATTGAATCTTACAAATAATAATGGTTTAGTAAAATAATTGATGGATTTGTACAAAATAAAATCAATTCACCCAAAAAAGGTTTGTGAAGACCAAACAATTTTATTTTATTTTTATTTTAAAAACTATTTTCTTTGTTAAGTGTATTCTAAAGTAGGTAAATAATAATTGCATCAAGATTATCTTAAACCGACCAGCAGATTCCCAACATCTGGTCGGTAGGGTAGTAGATATTAGTTGAATGCGTTTGGAGTTTGTTTATGACCGCTACGCATCTGAAAGACCATTTGTAATCACTATTCCTTTGTAAATACGCTTCGGCGGATGGTTACGATCGCTAATGGTTTTTGGATGCTTGGTGGTCGTAAACAATTGAAAATACAATGCAATGTTTATGTCTAAGGTTTATTAGAATAAGTATTTATATTTTGGGTAGTTTTAAGATTAGCCACAGAAATTAGCACGTGCACTTCGGGTTGGAATTCTTCTTGGTTCAGTGGGGGCAGGCATATGGGAGTTCGGATTGAGTTTTCCAGGTTATAACAATATTTAATCACACCCAGTTCAATTGTAACCCTCTTGCCACAAACACACCAAAAAAGATTCGAAACTCCGACAGTGCACGTCGTCACAAGTGCTTAAAATAGAGTTAAATAATAAACACATGTTTATCGAGGCGTGCTATTTGCGCTAACATATAATTTTCAGTGCCGATCAAATCTATTGGCAACCCTGAATTAACCGCCTTAGGTTTGATCACGCGAACGTTTGTCCAAAGACAAACAACCACCGCGACTCAACAAGGTTTAACTGTACAAAAAAGGTTGATCCATTCAAGATTTGATTGCTCTTTACAAACAATTTTTTTATACAAAATACAATTATTTCTTCACAATAAACGAATTTTGCCAACAACGACTTGATTCCTTCAAACTTTATTTCTAACTAACGCGGCGTATAGCGATAGAGAGAGCGCAAACACATCAGTCTTACGACCAGAAGCCCTGTATGCCATGGAGTGTCTTTCCTTGAACTGAAGAGGTCTGGTAGAGAAATTGGAAATAAGAGAGAGGAGAATTATCAGGGGCCCGGTAAAGGAAGATGGAGCATTCCGAAGACGACATAACTCTGAGCTCTATGAACATATTCAGAGGCTCTCTGACTGTGCAAGTAAAAGAAGGGTAGCTTTCTATGGCCACATTGCAAGATTGCTTCCAAACCGACTAACTAACAGACTGTTCACATTCTGGCAAAACAATAAGGTTCGTACCACTTGGTTGACAGAAACCGAGAAGGATAGTAAAGAAGTGGGAATAACAGATTTCCAAAAAAGACAGTCTGTTAGATGCACCCTGAAGGAAGTCCGTGGATTTCAGGAAAAACACTGAAGGAAGTCCGTGGATTTCAGGAAAAATCCCGAAGAAAAGGTACCCCCTGGACAGAAGAGAGGAAGGAGTTACACCGGCAGAAGATGTGGCAATACTAGGCAAAGATCAAAGCACAACAGTTGAACAAGCGTAGTCCAAAATAGACCTATTCGAAAGAAAAAGAAAGAGAGAGCGCGCGGTATATAAATATACTCTGAGAAAAAGATAAATAAACTAACGCGGCGTATAAAGTTTTTTGCCGAATCACTCATATCGAGATCTCCCTAAAGGAACAACTCCCTAAGGAACGTTCCAAAAATAGAAAGAAACCGACGACTGTTTAAGCTGAAAGCTTTCTTCTTTGTGCCGTCCTGCTTAAAAATGTGAGATAGAAATCCGAGAGAAACGGAAAACGGATGATTTTACAATGAATATAGTTCACAGTTATTTATTGTCATATTTGGCCTTTAGTAATTTTACAGTGTTAACTCTGATACATAATTTATTTCCGAGCTAATCCACTCATCAATAAGGTAAACCGTTTTTGCCTTCCAGTATTTTTATGCACACCTATGTATATTAAATAATAAAAGTGTGAAGATTATTAAGTACACGCCTAAAATTGCATTTGGCACTTATTAAATTAAATTAAAAAACGTTTTTTTGCGTGAATTGGGAATATGTTGAACGATTCATTCGATTATTGTAAGGCAAAATCATAGTTTGTTCGAAAAAACAAATTATTGGATAATTACATTTTATTTTGTACGAAGTAACCGAATTTTGGATTGATTAATTTATTTTGTATTTATCCAGCTATCTATTGAAGAACTTCATCCATTTATTGTATCTTGAGTTTTGTATAATTCTAATCGAATATTGGATGAATAAATTTTAAGCGATAGTTATTTACATTAGAGTGTGGAAAGTTTGATTTTACAACGCGACAGCTCGTTTGGGGAACGTGCCCGAGGAGCGAGTTCCTCATTAGCTGGAGCGCTGTAAAATCATTTCCGCACAAAATTTGTATAAAATTTTTTGGCCGACAATTATTATTTAAGAAACAAATAGACCCTCCGCCTCAACTTCCGGAACCCTACTCCCGCCCCCACGTCCGGTTCTCACCCCACTTCCGATTCCCACCTCCCACTTCCTGTTCCCACCCCTCTTCCTGTTCCTACCCCACTTCCTGTTTCCACCCCACTTTCGGTACCCGCCCCACTTCCGGTTCCGACCCCACTACCGGTTCCTACTCAACTTTCAGTTCCCACCCCACTTCCGGTTCCAAGAAATTTTCCACTTCCGATTCCGGAAGTGGGGTGTGAACTGGAAAAGGAGGTGGGAACCGGAAGTGTGAGTGGGAACTGGAAGTGAGAGAGGGAACCGGATGTGGGGTAGAAACCGGAAGTGGGAGCCCGGTGGGGGGCCGTAAGTGGAGGTGGAGGATTCAGAACGAACCATCTCTCCCAACTATTTAGATTATTTACAATATTGGAAATTATTTTATTTGTCACAATGCGGGAAAGTGACTTTACCGCATTATAGTCGGACTTTGCAACCTAGTGAGTAAAGTGCTAGTTTCGCTTGATGTATACACGATGTCAAAGCTAGCTTTACAATTCAGGAGGTCAAAAATGTTTTTGTTTACGTAAAAAACAATAGAAGAAACCACAAAACTTTGTAAATTGGATTTAGATGTAGTTATCTACTACTTGTATACAAAACTTACTTCTGATTAACTGAAATGATATTATGTATTAAAATACGACGTACTTACATTAAAGTGATCTTCACAGCGATGTAAACAAGTTGTTGCAGATGCTTCATCTCTTCTGATAACCTCACACCATTCCGTATGTATTTTTGCCCCTATCGGGACTAGAAAAAACACTTGCACACAACAGGTGCATTTCTAACAGTCTGTCAGTCAGGCACAATGCAATACTTATAAATTTGCTGTTGAGCTTTTTTCATGGTGAAATAACTTAAGTACGAGAACACCTGTGGTAAACACTGGTCTAAACTGTCACATAGTATTCGACGTATCCACAGAGCGCGCGAAAATAGCGGCATTTAAACAGCTCAATATTGTATGTTTATAAGGTATGTTATAACGGTGTAAACAGTGAATTAAAAATATATAATAAATATATGCATATGACCTAAAAGGGTATATGCACCTGTTTATTTTATATAAGAGCGACAAAAAATTGTTTTCTCATTAAGGCTTTTTTTTAAGTTTGTGATATTGCGAGAGTTTAATTGGCAATGTTGATTATAAATTGGTGCGGAAATTACAAAAAACGAAAATAAATTGGACATTTTAATAATTGCAGCAAAAAAGAAAGAAACATTTGCACACAAATTGAGTATAATCTAAAATTTGGTTAAAATGTTCTCGAAATGTAATATTAATTATTTTACAAATAATTTTGAGAAATTATTAACTTTATATTTTTTTCAAAATTAATGTTACAGGTTTATTAATATTTTAATTGTTTGTTAAATTATTGGAAAAGCAATTAAAGCATTAATTTGTAATTGAATATTATATATTTTAAGGATTAGGAATAAGCAGAAATGAATTTATGTTGGCAGTAGTGGTAATTCCCCCACACGAACCTCTGTGTGTTTGTGTTGGTGTTTGACGAGAGTAGGGTGTACGTAGCTGATTTCACAATACAAAAGGAAAAGTTGCTTATTATTAATACAGCCTTAATCAAAATAATTTCACCAGAGTGTGAGAACGGAGTGCGTTCTAATCGTGTTTGAAAAGCGACTTTTCCTTTCGGGCACGTCCAAATTCGCTTCGATTACTGTTTACACAGCATAATGTAATAATATACAGGACTGGATCAATAGTTCAGTTCAAGTCTACAAATATAATTTTTGTGAATCACCTTGCTTAACTCAACAGAGTGATTGTGTATATGCTACAAGGTTGTACAAATGTCCTCTAAAGTGTTTAATAACCATTTTTAACTCGTTTTTTGCACATTTTTTTTAGGGATTGCAATAATGAATCCCAACAATCATGGTCAAGCTCGCAGGAATTCTTCTTCATTTAATCGGCATGGAAATTCAGCTCGGTCTAATCATAGCCACAACCGATGGACTAATAGATACAATAAAGATTACGGAAGAGAATATGAAAATAACTTTAACCGGGGGTATGTATATCTGCATGTGGGCTCTGAACATCCAACCGGTTTAATTCCATTGTTTCATTGTTGAAGTTTATTAATATCTTATCAAATATTTGTTTGCAAAGTTGCCAGCCTTGCAAACAAAGCAGATTTATATTTTTATGTTTTATTTTTTCCAATAATATAAATCATGTACGTAAATAAAATGCTTATTGTTGTGGATAACTGTTGTGCGATAGTTTTATTTATCCACCTAGAATGCTTTGAAATTCTAGCTTGGGGTTTTGTTATATTGTCAATTAATACTTGCATTTTAAATAATTTTCATAGTTGAAAATATTGGTGTATCGGGAATAATAAACCAGTGTCTCCTC
Source organism: Phosphuga atrata (assembly GCA_944588485.1). Taxonomy (NCBI): domain Eukaryota; kingdom Metazoa; phylum Arthropoda; class Insecta; order Coleoptera; family Silphidae; genus Phosphuga; species Phosphuga atrata. The sequence continues at coordinate 58,420,120 of OX155898.1, read as the reverse complement.
CTTTCAACACAGGTACCGTTTCCTTTTTCCAATACTATCTCTGGAATTCTAGAATATCAATAGATAACATTCTGTGATATCATATTTCATTCCAGTTGAATGTAGGAGGAACCGTATTTAGTAATTATTGCTTGGTTTAGTTTTTATCAAGGAATTCTGAGTAATAGAGGAAGGTAAAAAACGTTTAAATATTTATCAAAATTTGGTTTCCTTTCTAGTTTTAAAACAATTCTTGGGAAATGTAATTACTCTCCCCTTCTGTTGAATCATTATTAGTCATCCTTTTGCTTTCAGCTTTTAATATTACTCCATAGTAAATTTGATCAGCATTTTATTTTTACAATTGCATTATTACAATTCAGGAGTTGAAATGAAAACCGAACTGAATACTTCCAGGAAATTATCTTTTTTTGTAAATGTTATGTTAGGTCGACATTTAACACCTTACATCTTCAATCTGTCTTCAACTTCTTCCGAGTGCATTTGAGCATAGCTCAGTTTCCAGGGCTTGCCTTTTACCTTACATATCGTAAAAGCAGAACAGAATGGATATTTTGGCTTTTAACCCTTTTGCTGTGAATTACTTTTTTGAACTGATGTGATTGTGTGCTCAATATTCTGAACATTACATTATAGCCTGTGCAGAATATTATTAATTGCAATACAATTAACTTTGTATTATTTGCAATAATTTACAAATATTGTCAAATTTTCAAAAACCAAAATCTCTATATAAAGCAAATTTTCTTTTTTTGTTGATTTGAGTGAACAAATTTTGCAAAATTCTTTAGTTTTATGTAAAAATTGGACGAAAACGTCAAAATAATTTTCAAAAACCAGAATCTATTTGAAACAAATTTTGTTTTATCACAAAATTGGACGAAAGCGTCAAAATAATTGGCAAATATTGCCAAATTTTCAAAAACCAAAATCTATTTGAAGCAAATTTTTTTTTTTTGTTTAGTTGAGTGGACAAACTTTGCAAAATTATTTTTTGTTTTATGGCAAAATTGAACGAAAATGACAAAATAATTTGCAATTCTAGCCTTTTTACGTCTGTTTTTTACGTCAAATTTTTTTTAGTCTTTTTAGTCTGTTTTTACGTCAAAATTGTAAGTGAATGTCAAAACAATTGGCTAATTTTGCCAAATTTAAAAAAAAAACAGAATCTATTTGAAGCAAATTTTGTTTTTTGTTGATTTAAATGGACAAACCTTGCAAAATTCTTTTGTTTTGTGACAAAATTGGACGAATACTCCAAAATAATTTGCAAATATTACCAAATTTTCAAAAAACCTAATCTTTATTCGAATCAAATTTTGTTTTTCTGTTCATTCGAGTGGATAAAGTTTGCGAAATTCTTTTGTTTTATGTCAAAATTGGACGAAAACGTCAAATATTGCGAAATTTTCAAAAACAAAAATCTATTTGAAGCAAATTTTGTTTTTATTTGTTGATTTGAGTGGGCACACTTTGCAAAATTCTTTTGTTTTATGTCAAAATTAAGCGAAAAGAACAAAATATTTTAAGTCAAATCTTGTCTGTCTGTTCTTGTCTGTGTAGTCTCATCCGTCTAGCGTTGTCTGTTTAGTCTTATCTGTTTTGTCTTGTCTGTCTAGTCTTGTCTGTCTAGTATAGTCTGTCTAGACTTGTCTTTCCTAGTCTTGTCTGTCCTAGTCTTGTATGTCACAGTCTTGTGTGCCCCAATCTTGTCTATCCTAGACTTGTCTCTCCCAGTCTTGTATGTCCTATTCTTGTCTGTCATAGTCTTGTGTGCCCCAATCTTGTCTATCCTAGACTTATCTCTCCCAGTCTTGTATGTCCTAGTCTTGTCTGTCATAGTCTTGTATGTGCTAATCTTGTCTGTCCTAGTCTTGTCTCTCTTAGTCTTGTCTGACTAAGTCTTGTCTGTCCTAGTCTTCTCTGTCCTAGTCTTCTCTGTCCTAGTCTTGTATGTCATAGTCTTGTCTCTCCTAGTCTTGTATGACCCAGTCTTGTCTGTCATACTCTTGTATGTCCTAGTCTTGTCTGTCCTAGTCTTCTCTGTCTTAGTCTTCTCTGTCCTAGTCTTCTCTGTCTTAGTCTTCTCTGTCCTAGTCTTGTATGTCATAGTCTTGTCTGGCCTAGCCTTGTCTATCATAATCTTGTATGTCCTAGTCTTCTCCGTCCTAGTCTTGTATGACCCAGTCTTGTCTGTCATACTCTTGTATGTCCTAGTCTTGTCTGTCCTAGTCTTGTCTGCCCTAGTCTTGTATTTCTTAGTTTTGACTGTACTAGTCTTGTGTGACCTAGTCTTGTATATCTCAGTCCTGTCTGTCCAAGTCTTGTCTCTCCTAATTTTGTCTGTCCTAGTCTTGTATGTCCTAGTCTTGTATGTCCTAGTCTTGTATGTCCTAGCCTTGTCTGTCCTAGTCTTGTATATCCTAGTCCTGTCTGTCCTAGTCTTGTCTATGCTAGTCTTATATATCCTAACCTTGTCTGTAATAGTCTTGTCCGTCTAGTCTTGTCTATCCAGTCTTGTCTGTCTAAACTTGTCAAGAGTTGGTAGACAAATTTAGACGGACAAGACTAGATAAGTCTTGTCCATCTAAATTTGTCTATCTAGTCTTGTCTGTCTAGTATTGCCTGTTTATTATCTCTAGGCTTGTCTTGTCTGAAGCAAACTCAAGTTGAAACAACTTCATGTTGCGATAGATTCAAGTTGCGACTTCACATTGCCACAAATCCATGTTGAACCGACTTCATCCAAAGAACGTATAAACATATTCAAGTTAAAACAACTTCATGTTGTGACAAATTCAAGTTGCAGCTTCGCATTGCGACAATTTCAAGTTGCAACAATTCATATTGAAGTTGAATTAGACTACTAACTTATAATAATTAAGTGGACTATGGTAAGAGCAATCTAATCCATCTACTCCAATAGACCTTTTCACAGTTGAAATATTTTTATGTGCATGAGTTAACTTCTGCATGTTTTCGGGCACTTTTTTGACGTATTATCAGTGAAAATAACAAAATGTGCCCGAATCTTTCATATTCCCGCCGTTTAAACAAGACGGACTCGCATGCGCTTAACTAACCGTAAAAAGGTCTATTCAATTAGCATATTAGCGAATTCATTAAATTAAGTACATTTAAATATAGTAGACTAAATAGACAAGACAAGAACGCGACAAGACTAGATACAGACAAGGAGACAAGACTAGATATACAAAAAATCAAAAACATGTATATGGGCTATCTGCATATTTTACAATTATTTTTTGGGATTTTTTTAAATATTCTTTCCAACGATAAGACCCTAGAAGCAGGGGTGAGTCCCGAATCTTTCACCTAGGGTATCGTAACGCTCTAATGAGAGTGTATATTTTTATTAATCTCTTTGTTATGTTTAAAAAAGCCATAATTAATTCATAAGTCGAAAGACTGCTATAGCAGTCCATAGACTACTATAACAATTCATAGCACCTGGGCGTCAAATCAATTGAACTGCTATAGCAATCCATAGCAGCGAAAGGGTTAACTTGGTTTTTCTATTTTGCGTCTATAATGGACTAATAACAGCACTCATATGCGTGCGGTTATGGCTCGCCGAGTGCGATACAATTTTCTCAATATGTATCGGCGATTTTTTTATTTAGAAATGACATAAAAGGGCGCAAAATAGAAAAAATTCTATAAAAAACTCGTTCGTAAGGCGTTTTTCAGCACTTGTCCATTAGAAACTTCCAAAACTTGGATCCAAACTTGGACGCGTGCTGTAAAATCGCGCTTTCTGAACTCGTCCTTTAATATACTATTTCACTTGAACTCCTCAATTTTATTGTTCTGACACTGATATGTAGATGCCTTCTAAATATATTTTTGACACACACAGTATATTTTGTGATTTTATATTAAGCATACAGTGGTACCTCGACTTACGAGTGTCCCATCTTATGAGTCTTTTGAAATATGAGTTGTCTTTCAGTTGATTTTTTGCTTCAGGTTGTGAGCTAAAATTCGAGTTATGAGCCTGTTAAGAAACCAATGACTCTTAATAATTGTTCTGGTTTTAATTTAATATCTCAAGATAATAATATTATGTTAAGACCATATAAGAAAGGAATTAAGTTATCTTTCATTTCCGCTCATAATTGACAATTCATAGTTATTTTCGGAAAGTATTTCAACACAAGTATCAAATATCAACACAAGTAATTGGGGATGGGTGTTGAACTTTCTGCATTGGAAATATTGAGAATCCCTGTAGATAAAAGGGAATAAATCAGTAAATAAGATTCAGTTATTTCTTTCAACTTTATTCCTCCACCTTTGGCAGCATATTAAACCTTTACCTTGCCATCATTTTATATTTAATATCTGAGATGGCAAATGCCACTCTTTGAAAATGATTTTATAACAACTAAGATCCAGACTATTACGGCTCATTATTTTTTATTAAAAAAAATTTCTTTGACTCCAAGCCATGTTCCATGAAACACATGGTACACTGATAGTTGCGCCACTGGTTGTTATTGTAATTCCATTGGCAAATGCTATATTATGTCACTAAAGTGGACTGTTATTGTCACTAAAGCAAATGCAATTGTCACTAAAACAAATGGTTTAGTGACAATGGCACTTTGTCATATGTCTATAATATCCTCAGTCTTCAAATCCGTCGGCAATCTTGAGCAACTTAAGCTATCTACCTCTCCTCTATCTCTCTCTCCTCTATCTCTCTCTCCTCTATCTCTCTCTCTCCCTCTAGTCGTTTACTTCATGGCTGAAGTGTCGTGATCCCATGCTGGCGTTTTATTGTGTCATAACGGAGTTAGCGATCTTTCTCCATTTACCCCTGTCTGCCGCCGTTCTTATGTTTTATTGTAGTACTGTCCCGGAGATCTCTTGCACTTGGTCAATCCAGCGTTTTGGAGAGCGTCCCCTAGGTCGCGTACCTTCAATGTTCCCTTGGATGACCAGTTTTTCGAGATTGTCACCCGTTCCATCTCGCCCGATTGACGTGTCCAAAATATTTAAGTATTTCTCGATTGATAACGGTTGATTTTAGTATAGATACATTAGTTCTAAGCGCTGTCCAAGGGATCCTTAGTAGCCTTCTCTACGTCCACATCTTGAAAGCGTCTATTTTCTGCGATTCTGTCTATCTTCTGCGACTCTTTCAGAGTCCATGCCTCGGCTCCGCATAGTGCAATTGGAAACACCAGTGTATTGATGAGCTTCCGTTTTGTTTCTTTGGTGGTATGATCATCTTTCCATAAGTTGGTTAGTTACGTCATGGCTGTTTTCGCAAGAGTTCTAATTTCTGCGTCTTCTAATTTCTGTTTACGTATTGCCGTCACTATTTATGCAGGACCCTAGATAAATATCTAGGCTCCTAATCTCTCCTGTTGCCATTTTGTTTTTTTTTGAAAATTTAGCTTAAGTCTGAATTTTGAGCTTTCTCTCTCGACTCTTCCCAGAAATTCGGTCATTTCTTCTTCGTTTTGTGCGACGATTGTGGTATCGTCGGCAAACCGTAAGTTGTTTATTTTCCTAGCGCCAATGACTATTCCGCTTGCCCAGTTCTCCAGAGCTCCTCTTAGTATAAACTATATATTATATACACCGTATATGTTGAATAGTAAGGGTGATAGGACGCATCCTTGCCGAACTCCTCGTCCTATCCTAAAGGATCTTGAGTTTCTTCCCTCGATCTTGATGATTCCTTTGCTGTTGTCATATAAAGTTTTTAACAAAACGACAAGGTGGGGAGGGGTTCCCATGTTTAAGAGGGCATAATTGGTGCCATTTTACACAGTCAAACGCTTTGCTGAAGTCGAGGAAGCATAGATATGTGGGCTTTACAAATCCTCTGGCTTTTTCAATAATTTGCCGTACATTCATGATCTGCTCACGAGTGCCTTTACCAGCCACTAATCCAGCTTGTTCCTGTGGGATTTGTCGGTCTAAGAAGCTTCTGTGCCGTTGCAGAATTCTTAGCATAACCTTGCTTGGATGGGAGATTAATGTGATAGTTCTGTATCAGATAGTTTTTGCATTTCTGGCTTCATCCTTTTTTGTGCAGTGGAATGTAGTAGATGTATTCCAGTCAGTTGGCCATTGCCCTGAGTGCCATACCTTGTTGCAATTTGCCCACAAGAGGTGGATGTCTTTTGGGAACAGTTTTAGCATTACTCCACTGATATCATCTTCCCCTGTACTTTTGTTGTTCTTGAGCATGTTGATGGCTTGCTCAACTTCAACTTTTAAGATGTCTGTTCTACTTGTTTGATGGGTGGGAGACGAACTGTTCCCTGACGATGACCTTCATCCGCGTAGAGGTCTTCACACTACTGTCGCCATACCTCTACTACGTCGTCGATATTGGTTATGAGTTATGACTTTCCCATCCTCGGTTTTCTATTTTCCACGTTCTTGGTTTGAACTCTCTCGTGGTTTCTTTGATTCTTTGGAATACATCGCGCGTTTTATTCGTGTTTGCCAATCTTTCAATCTCTTTGCATGTTTCTCGGAGGTGTTCGTTTTGTCTCGTCGACATAGTGTTTGTATTTCGCGGGTTAAAGTTCGATATTCTGTCTTCTGTTCTTCGGTTATTACACCTCTCTGCCTGATGGTTTTTCTTCTCTTCATTACATTCCAGGTTTCGTCAGGCTTGTTTTTAGCCACTCTAGCACTCTCGCGTAGGACTTGCTCTTTGGTTGTCAGCATTCTTGTTTTTATTCCATACCCGCATACGTACGGTTTCCGGATTCGGTTTCCTGATCCGGATTCCTGATTCAGAATTCCGTGAGACTAGCGCAGACGTTCGAGTTGTATTAGGAATTTACACTGCCAGTAGGTAGAAAGACGCTTTCGTGAAAACACGTTTAAGATGGACGACGACGAATTAATTTGTATTGCACTTTTACTGGCGCTAAGTAAGAAAAAAGGAAACGTCGATGTTGGGTACCCCCACTAAACACCAAAAGAATAAAAGAGAGTCAATACTATCTGAAAAGAGCAAACTTGCGAGCACACCCAGAAGAGTTCTTCAAATTTTATAGGATGTCAATGAAATCCTTTGATGAACTTCACAATGGCATAACAGCGAAAATTAAAAGACAAAATACATGCATGAGGTTATGTTTGGATACGGAAGAAAAGTTCCGAACGGAAATTTCCGTTCGTGTGCGGCGGATTATCAAAAATGTATGCCAGCGCTGCGTTCGGGATGATGTCATTCAGTTTTTTCCGTTCTGAATGAGCCGAATGCATGGTTTGTTACTGAAACGAACGCCAGGTTTTTTTTCCTGATCCAATCCTGATCAGGAAACCGAATCCGGAACCGTACGTATGCTCCCGGCCTAATGCTAAACCTCACACAGGCAGAGTTGTGAGAAAATATCTGGACGAGGTGGGAATTAGACGGTTTGAATGGCCAGCACTCAGTCCAGACATGAATCCCATTGAACATGTCTGGGATGAGTTGGGACGACGTATCCGAAGGCATCGACCAGCTCATGACCAGCTCCAAGAACTGCTCATGAGCTAACAGAGTTGCTATTGTAGGAATGGAATAACATTGACCCAAATTTGATTCTTAATTTTATTGAAAGTATGCCTCGTCGCTATTAACGTTATTAATGATGATTCTTTAATTTACGTTAGGTTTATATTCTTAGTTCTTCATAAAAAATCGAACTACATTTAAAACGTAAATTTGTTGTATTTTCATAATAAATCATAAACTAAAAAATATGCTTTCCAATTCAATACTGAATATTTAACTTAGCCTACACTATATTATTAATTTTTAATGTATTTAGACTTACAAACCAAAAATTCCACGAAAACATCAAATTATTTGCAATTTCTTAAGTAACCAAATTTTTTTGCTCGCCAGTGAAGATCCAATTGCAAGAAACAATTCTGTGAAGACAATCTTAAATTGCCCCTGCACATTGTTATGTGTTTGAGAGATTAACTTTGTTCGTAAAAGAGCCCGACATACATTTTGCACAAACCCGATTATAAAAAAAATGTTTTAGGTCTTACAAAATTAGTATTTTTGGGTAAAGGTAAAATTAAAACATGCGATATTTGTTGAATAAGTAAATTGGTGATTTGTAAAACTATTTTAGTTATATTCCATAGATCATTAGCTTCGAAACATTGAAATTAATTGACTTATTCGTGTTTACATTTAATTAGCTTTGTACAAAGGCTACATTCATTACAGGAAAATCAATCACAGGTTGATTGAAACAAACAATTTTTTTCGTGCGATGTAGTTAAAAAAGCGATTTTCCTTTCATGACCAAAAAAGAATTCCAGCAATTAATATCTACCAATGGCCTTTTAATTAACAAGGTGAATAAGGAAATAGGAACTATATGAAGGTTAACATACGTTTCCTTCCTTAATTAGTGTATCAAGAATGTTATAATACTGATTTGGCTGGTTGCACAAGTACAATTTAAATTTAAATATTTTTGTTTTTAACAATACTAAAGCACTTTAAACACACATAATTAAAATATGCAATGTAACTTTAATATATAAATATATTCAACCTGTTCGTAGCTCTATAATATTAAGCCTTTTTAAGACTATGCCAAATCTCAAGTTGAAACAACGACTTCCTGGTTAATACCACGTAGGATATTGAGTTATACAACAAACATTTGCATGTTATTACTAGTACCAGTACATTTTCATGTCACTAACAAGTACTAGATAAATAACATTGTTTTTAAGATCATTTCTTTCTATTTAAATGAAGTGAATAGCCATCTGCAGACGTGTATTGAGATTTAGCTGTACTTATGAGAGATAAATCTCGCAATGCGTCTGCATCCTTTCAAAACAATGGGTCCCTTGTTTTTGCAAATATCTTTTGAACTAAGGTTTCGTCAAATTTCAAAGGGATCTTCGATAGAACTCTCACGGTGCTATTCAGATACGCGAATAGAACTATTTTTGCAATTAAATTGTTTTTTTTTTCAAAATCTCAATTTTTGCAGATTTTTGGCAAAATTGTGGTCGAGGTGCAGAAATATGTCAAAAACGAACAATTTTTCTCAAAAGTTTTTGGACAAATAGAAAATTCTTCTCGAATTTCTCGAAAAAAAAGATCGACTAGGGCAAAACATAACCATTGGCACCTACAATTTCGAACGGGTCTCAGAATTCAAATGCCTCGGCGCAGTCATCGCAGCAGACAACAACATGAATAAAGAAATGAAGGCCCGCATACAGGGCGGTAATAGATGCTATTATGCACTAAGAGAACTGTTCCAAACGCGAATAATGTCGCGAGCCTCAAAACTAAAATTGTACCATGCTACTATAAGACCGGTAGTCACATACGGATGTATGACCATAAGAACGGTATGTATGACCATAAGACATGCAAAGGTTCGAGCGAAAAATACTTATGGACCAACCCAGGATCCGAGGTCAGGGCAATATCGAATAGGAACAAACGCGGAGTTAGAACAATTGTACCAGGAAGATATTGTGAGAGAAGCAAAGTCACAAAGATTGAGATGGGCAGGACACATATGCCGAGCACCGGACGACAGAATGCTGAAAATAGCGTGGCAGGAGGCACCGACGAGCAGAAGACTACCGGGAAGACCTAGAATGAGATGGATAGATAATGTTCTATCGGATATGCGGAAGATGGGCATCGAAAATGAACAGGAAGCAATGCTAGATAGAAGTCGTTGGAGGCAAATTGTGCTTGCAGCCAAGACCCAAATAGGGTTGTAGTCCTACTTGAAGAAGAAGAAGATAAAATTCAAACGGGAAATTACATGCTAATAAAATTAAGAACATCTGAAAGACGCTCTATTTAATTGACACATATGGAAGTGTCTGCATCGTGTACTTTTAAATCAAAACCAAAGTGCAAAACGAATTTAAATTAATTGTTAATGTAAACTTTTGTACATATAGCACGAATAACGGCATTACATCATCTTGGTATGTTTCGCAAAAGCCTTCTTGTGGTATAGTGTCCCATTCTTCAACAAGAGCCGCCGTTAGCTACTGGATGCTCTGAGGAGGACGCGGGCGACCACGAGCACGTCTGTCGAGCATATCCCAAATATCATACCAAATTTTTGCAAATTTGGTTGTTAACTTCACAGGACTCGAAACTTTGCTACATCTCATAATTATGGACTGCATTAATATTAATAAGCAATTTTGTCTTTTATCAAACTTTTAAAATATACACACTATCATGAATATCGCGCATTTAAGCCTCGAAATACAAAGCCTATATCGCCGAGACAAAAACGAACATCTCTGGGAAACATACAAAGAGATTGAAAGATTGGCAAACACGAACGAAAAACCGGATCTATTCCTAAGAAGCAAAGAAATTACGAGAGAGTTCCAACCAAGAACGTGAAAATTAGAAAACAAAGGATGTGAAAGTCATAAGTAACATCGACTACGTAGTAGAGGTACGGCGTCAGTACTGTGAAGACCTCTTCGCAGATGAAGCTCATCGTCAGGGAACAGTTCGTCTCCCACCCATCACATAAGTAGAACAGGAACCTAACATCTTAAAAGTTGAAGTTGAGCAAGCCATGCACGTGCTCAAGAACAACAAAAGTACAGGGGAAGTTGATATCAGTGGATAAATGCTAAAACAGCTCTCCCCAAAAGGCATTCACCTCTTGTGGGCAAGCTGCAACAAGGTATGGCACTCAGGACAATGGCCAACTGACTGGAAAACATCTATCTTCATTCCAGTGCCCAAAATAGAATCAACCAGAAATGCACTAATTACACCAATACCTCATTTTGCGTCGTGGTTACATTCTAAAAAAACACGACGCAAATTGAAATGACGCAAAGTGCATTATGATTTTCTATAGCAAACCATGTAAAGATCGAAGATAATAAAATTAAACAAACTAAACATTTAAAAATCAAAAATAATATAAAATTTTATTACGTACATACAAAAAACAAAAAATAAATTCAATTAAAACAAAATAAAATATTCAATTAATTTATAAAAACAAAATAAAAATTAAACGTTGCAAGATTGTTTCCAAACCGACTAACCAACCGTCTGTTCACCTTCTGGAAAAACAAGAAGCTTCGTACCACTTGGTTGACAGAGACCGAGAAGGATATTAAAGAACTGGGAATAACAGATCTCAAAAACAGAGAGTCTGTGAGACGACCCTGAAGGAAGTCCGTGCATTTCAGGAAATACCTCGAAGGAAAGGTACGCCCTGGGCAGAAGAGAGAAAGGAGTTACACCGGCAGAAGATGCGACAATACTGGGCAAAGGTCAAAGCCCAACAGTTGAACAAGCGTGGTCCAAAGTAGGCCTATTCGAAAGAAGAAAATAAAAATTAATCACTGTCTGATGAGTTCATAGTGGCTGTTATCGTAAGTCGACTTTTTTTCACAAAAAATTGGTCCAATGTTTGCTGAACAGCATTTTTTTCAATGTAAAATAAATTTCCTTGTAGTAATTGATATTCGTACCTATCGCATGGGACACTTTAAAACTCCTTCCGCTGTCAGAATCGTTTTTTTTTAATCTCCATAGCTTCGTCAATCAAACACACCGCTTTGGAAATTTGTTTGGAGGTTAAATTTTGTTCTTCGGAGATTTCTATTGAACGGTCACTGTCATCTTCTTCATTAGCAAATTGCAATTCTAGTTGCAATAGTTCTTCATTAGACAATTCTTGGCTGTGCGAGGTTAGCAATTCATTTATGTCAGTCTGCTCCATACCTTCAAAATTAGACTCTAGCTAAATTAGAAATTTCATGACGAACAACTGGTGTACCATCAACTTCTGCAGCGCATATTCTGTGAACACATTCAGCCCATATTTTGCGCCAAACACCATTCATGCAAGATGGTTTAACCCCCTCCCACGAATCGGAAATAATTTCTATTGCTTTCAAAATGTTGAACTTTTTCCAAAACTCTTGCATGGTAGGCTTATCTGGTCCATCATTCTCACTTAAAAGAAGTTTAAATGTTCGTCGAAGGTAATAACTTTTAAAAGTCGATATTACTCCCTGATCCATCGGCTGAATAACTGATGTCGTATTAGGCGCCAAAATACAAATACAATTATTAATTCATAATTAATACAATTTCACGTTTTCTGACAACTCATCAACATAAACTGGGTGGCCAGGAGCATTGTCTACTAGGACCAAAGCCTTGTAGTTTAAGTTTTTCTTGTTGCAATAAGCTTTAATTTCTGGAATATCACAAGTTGACACCCAGTTTTGAAATAATCCATGCTTTTTTGTTTGCTCGCCAGTGGACAGGAAGCAGATTCTTTGAACAACCTTTCAAGCTCTTGGATTTTCTGATTGATAAATGACAAATGGTTTTACATTTGAAATCACCATTTGCATTACCACCAAGAAGAAGAGTCAGTCTATCCTCGCTAGCTTTATATCCTGGCGCAGATTTTTCTGTTTTAGATATGAAACTTCTGTTAGGTAGACGTTTCCAAAATAACCCAGTCTAAGACAACATTATAGACTTGTTTCGGATCATAGTCACCTTCATGAATTAACGCTTTTAATTCAATCGGGTAGCGTTCTGCAGCAGTTATATCAGCGCTAGCTGCTTGGTCTTTAAGAGCAATGCTGTGCAGATTTGATCGAACATTGAATCTCTCAAACCAGCCCTGACTAGCTTCAAATGTTTGCAAATTCTTGTCTGCAATTGCTACCACTAGTATTATCGTTGGATACTGCTTTACTTTTTATGTCATCAAATAAGCTTTTTGCTTTCGTCTGAATTACCATTTTACTTAATGGTATTCTCTGCGCAACTTGATTTTCAATCCAAATAGAAAGCAAGGACTCCATTTTGATCATCAAAGCACTCCTTGTACGGGTCATCGTTTTAGCATCTAATGATGTTGCAGATTTTGCAGCCTCTCTTATTTTATCCCCATCTCCATCTCTAATAGTTCTGACAGTTGTTGCAGCCAGCCTAAGAGCCTTTGCTATCTCCATAGCCTTCTCTCCCTTATCAAATCGTCGCAGAATATTTAATTTTGTCTCCAAGCTGATAATCATCGCACAAAACGAAGAAGAAATATCCGAACTTCTGGGAAGAGACAAGAGAGAAAGCTCAAAATTCGGACTTAAGCTAAATCGCCAAAAAACAAAGCTGATGGTAGTAGATCGTGGCAACAGGAAACAACATCCACTCAATGTAATAAACGTAGAAAATGTCGACAACTTAATTTATCTAGGCTCCTGCATAAATAGTGACGCAATACGTCCACGCTCTCCAAAACGCTGGATCGACCAGGTACAAGAATTCACAGGGACACCACTACCAGAAAACATAAGAACGGCGGCAGACAGGGGTAAAAGGAGGAAGATCGCTAACTTCGCTATGACATAATAAAACGCCAGCAAGGGATCACGACACTTTAGCCATGAAGTAAACGACTAGAGAGTGATACTAGCATGCTTTGTTCATTTTTAAATTGTACTAATCGGGTAAGGTACCGTCCCTGAACCAAAAAAATGACGATTTTTTGAAAATTGTCAAAAAATGCTTTTTACGTCTTGATTTTTTTCCGGTGAATTGAACAAAAACTTAGATTTTTTTAGACGAACTTTATAAAGCTCCGCCCCCGCAGGGGGCGGCTGTAGGTGCGTTTTAAGTTTTTCACTTTTTCTTCAAAAACTCCGTTCCTCTTGCGCATCGAAACGGGAAATTTGTCCGGTTGAAAATTGTCATTTTCTGTTGTAAAACTGAACGGGCTTTCGACCCGTGTCTGTCCGCCGCTTGCAAGTCCCACACAGCGTCCTCCAGGTGCCAAATCGTTTCTAGCAACTTTGGTCCGCGGCTCGATTTTTTACTGCGTCCTCTTGCTGCGTCGATTTCACGTTTTTTGACGTCATGCGGAAAAGTACGCGACCGTCGGTTCACCCGATGCGGCGGAAAATGTAATCGAAAAAAATCGTTTTTTCGATCACATCTTTGAACGCTGTTCTCTTGATTGAAGAGGGTCGCATCTCCAACCCGGTTCGTTCGATGCGAGATGTTTACCCGCAACGGGCGGTGGAAGAATCTGGGACTTGTGACATCCTATTCCCGCTCTGGGTCAATTTCAGCGTTTTTTTCACCAAATTTGCGGGGATCCGTCTCCTGGGATAACCAACAGTCGGATCGGTACCGATTCTGCATAGTACCTTTTAGACTGTACTTTACTAAAATATTTGCCATTTGATATATCTGTAACAAAAATAACTTTCAAATTATTTCTAAACAATTCAAATCAAAAACCTAATATACACTTAACCCTTTGAGGAACCTCGATTTTGTTGAAGATAAAAAGACCACGTTGCATATAAATTTGTATTTTGCACGTAGCTATTGAAATATTCAGAGGTGCTTCAAAAAATATCCCACCATCATTATGCTTAGGAGGCGGTGGTGGTGTAGTAGACAAGACATCAGGACATCATTGTAGGAGAGTTTTTCTAGAATTGCCTCTAGAAAAAATCTTCTAGCAGAATGGCAACAATAATGGTGGGCCTCCGAAAAAGGCCAATGGTCGAAGTTGATCATACCAGATATCATACCACATGGGTCAACAGGAAGCATGGCGAGACTAACTTTTATCTGAATTGCTTCCGTGACTACTTGATACAAATACGCGCCGCCGCAGATGACTTGTGTGAATACTGTGGTGATGTGGGATCTGTGAAGCCCGCAATTCACGGTCAGTTTAAACTGATCAGTTAAGGCAGGGTGGCTAAGAAATGGTAAGAAGAGCAAAAGCAAACCCGCTGGAAGAACACGCCAGGACAGAGACAAGCTAAAATAAAAACTCATAAACTATTCTTTCGCAATAACGTAGCAGATGCTAAGCTTCTCTAGAACAGAAATCAGAACTTTGGTAGGCATACTCACAGGACATTATCCGGTGAGATATCACCTACACAAAATGGGAAAGGCAGAGGAAGTTGCCTGTAGATTATTCGAATCAGATGAAGAAACCGCTGAACACATAATGTGCACATGTGTAGCGCTAGCACACATAAGGCTTGCCCACTTCGGGGTTGCAAAATTGACCACCTTGGAGCTGAGTAGCAGGCCTCTCAGGAATATCTTAGACTTCGTTCACGAAGTTGAATTCCTGGGAGAGTAATTGTAGTAGGTTACGTTTGGTTAGGTTTTGTTTAGGTATTGTGCTTGACACAATAGATCAAGTTGGTCGCAGTGCAGAAAGGCTTTGCAGCCAAACGACCCCCACAAAAAAAAAAACTGATCAGTTGAACTGATGTTTAGAACTGATCAATTCAAAATGATTTCCCCACTCACTGGCTTAAAAGCGGCCTTCATTTCTCGATAGTCGCGTGGTGTATCTGGCTGGCAAATTTCTCACCGCGTAACTTAAAAAAATGGATTGTCAGTCTGAAGAGGTTCTACTTATGACGGCTGCTACTTTTAGCCGTTTAATCAATGGAAATACAAAAAAAACTGAACGAAAAAAAATGGTTAAAAAAGAAATATCAGTTATCTCATATTAATTTGTTAAATGAGTTGTCACTGAAACCGAGTGACTGGCGTAACTATTTGAGAATGGACGAATCTTCATAGTTCAACCTATTTTTCTATAAATTCTTCAGTTATTGCATGTCTGGACGCCATGGTGGTTAAACTACTACCGACTAAGCGCATGCGCGGTCAGTTTCAAATGAACTGAAGCCAGCGGATTTATGGTGCGCCCGGTAAATCCGTGGGTTGCCGTCAGTTCAAAATTTTACGTTAGGATTTCACACTCACGACCAGTTTTTTGATGTACGTCAGTTCAACTGATCAGTTTAACTGATTGCGAATGGGGGGCTTTAGACATACAATATTTGACTGCTGGAGATGGGACGCAGGAAGGGACGAACTAAAAGCCAAATGAACATACCGTTTAACGCAAAAACGGTAATGGGTTACATGCTACAAAATATAGAAAACTGATAGAATGGCCAAATTCGTTAAATTTATTATTTCCTCTAAGGAACATGACTGAGACGCAATAAATAGATACCACCAGTAAGCCGAAATAAGATGAATCAACTATCATCTTAACTACAACAACCACGCTGGAGATATGCTACCTGCGGTTCCGGCGTGATTGGAGACGTTCATAGGGCCACTTGTCTGTCAGCTCTCAGCTGCCAGCTACGTCCAGAAAAAAAAAGAAGACAGGACATCAGATTACTAAGCCATAGGTCCCGGGTTCAAATCCTGGGACGCAAATAAAAAAAATAGCCACCGTCCTCTTGTGTATGGCTCTTGCAAAGCCATGGCAGTAAAAATCTGCCTTAAAAGAGATTCAAAGGATTGTATGTGTTATGCTTAGCCCATTGCCGAAACGGCTTTAAAGCTTTTACGCATTAAAAAGATGGGACACTTTTAATAGCGCTATCCCTTAAAGGCTTAATTAGAAAAACAAGTCTCTATCGATTTATGCCGAAGGCAACGTGATAAAAGTGTGACAATTGATTAAGAAACATTCTCCAGGTTTCATAAGCAATATTTGTTTTTATGTTTCTAAATGTTAACTAGGAAAACCTACACAAACATGATTAGAAGTAACTCAAGTCTATTCGAAATTGCCTGAATTGAATTCAAATGGAATAATCCATTTTTCAGCAAAATTTTTCTTATTAAAACCTTTTTCGAAAATGTTACCCAAAAAAAGGTCCTCCCTTCTAATTTTGCGGGACACTATTCACTTCGGGACAAACAATTGAATTGCAACAGTCCCGCTCAATTCGTGACGTTTGTTTTCGTTAAAGCATAGGTATGTGCACCGAAGACGCAGTTGATACGCCTATTACAGAATGATCAATGTAAATCACGAATATCAATTAATTAAGCGCAGTATATCTTTGCATAATCCACTCTAATTGCATTTTAAATTGCAATAAAGTCGGAAAAAAGAAGCAATTCGAGATTTGTGTGCCATAATTTGGAAAAAATACAAATCTAAACTATAATTTGCGACAGAGGGACGGAGTATAAGTTTATAAGCAATATTAATTTAAAAAATATATATTGTATTAAATGCATATGCAAACAAATTCTGTTTATAACAATTGTTATATCCCGTGATATTAAATAAAAAACAAATTTCATAAACATTTTTGGTACGACATTGACAGCAAATATAATTTCTTGACATTTCCAGAGAGTGTTCTATGGCAAATAATGGGAGTCCAAAAGACACCAATTATCTTCATGGCTATCCCAAATCGCAACTCAGCCCTGTCCTTAGGAATAACCACATACACTACAACAGTGAAGCATCAGGTAACACACAATGCTTGCGAATTATTTATTAATAACACTTTTTTTCCATTCATTATTTATGTTTATTGAGTAGATGTATCTATCTATATATAATCTGCTATATCTAAATATTGTACGCGGTTTGTTTCAGATGTCTAAAAGCGGCGTTATATCATTTTATTTATTTTCTGTGTAGCACAAGATAGAAGACATATGAGTAATCAAGTAGAGAGGCGTCAGAGCTACACGAGCGACAGAAGGCACATGAATTCTCTAAGAGATAGGCGTCACATTTCGCCCCCTTTGCACATTAATATATGCGAGAACAATACGGGGCTTCTGGGGTCACCGCAGAGCGAACCTCATCACCAAAGACCCCTGATTGAATTCACGCGTCAGAATCAAAGAAGACCTACTAGAGGTAAATTTTATTTAATAATAATAATAATAGTCTTTATTGTCATCAACAGTAACAAATGGCTATCGACCACAAGGTCTTTCTGCCTGTATTTTATGTATTATTTAGTTCAAGCGAAAATATTATAAAATTTCTTTAAATTTTGTTATTTATTTTATTTTGTTTTGTTAAATTATTTTAAATTTTGAAATTACTAAAATGCTTTATGTTAAATTTCAATTGCTATTATTATCTTACATTTGTTATGTTTAACTACACTGCTTCAAGAAATTAACACATCAATTAGATAATGCTTAAAAATAAGTAAACTATATTTTATCCAAACTAACAACAATCAACGCAAAAATTAAAAACATCATGCTGCGTCCACACGCTTGGCAAACTCACAAATCCAAACGTTTGGTAAACATTTGCCTTGGTTTGCAAGCGCTTGCGACCGATTCGAACCAGTGTTCTTTGATCGAGCGTTTGCGCCTTATCCACACGTTTTTGTTTATTCAAGGTTTGGAATTTGCGGCAAACGTGTGGACGCGCCATCAAAATTACAAAACTGAAAAATTGTAAGTTTATGCTGCCCACACGCTTGGCAAACTCACAAATCCAAATGTGTTTTTGCATAATCTACTCTAATTGCATTTTAAATTGCAATAAAATCGGTTTGGTAAATATTAGCCTTGTTTGTAAGCGCTATAATCCAGCGTTTGTTGCCTTATCCACACGCTTGTGTTTATTCAAGATTTGGAGTTTGCGGCAAACGTTTGGCAAACGCGTGGACGCACCATTACAGTTTCATTAGGCTGCGTTTCCGCATCGATTTGTTATGATAACTTGATGACGGTGCATGTTTGAAATTAACACATTTAATTGATCTTGTTCAATAGTATCCTAGATTTCCACTAATTCTATAGGTCATGGCTCTAGAGACCACGAGCGGTATACGGCTTTTTCAAAGTTATTTGAGGCTGTTCAAATATGAAATGCTCTTCCATTCAATGCCATCGATCTTCGTTCCACCAGTTAAGCCTCGTGTGGTTTTTATCGATTATTATGGTTATGGTTTTTGACTCTTCGATTAAACAAAAAAATACATATTAAACACTATATAAGGGGTCATACGCACTAAGCCGCTACCCGCCATGCGGTCAGCCGCACGGCTAGCCGTACACAACAAAATGCATATAAACTGTATACGTGGTCTGTTAGAAAAGTATCCGACTTTATTTTTTATTTTGAAAACCTGATGGATTTGAATCAAGCGCGCTTGCATGAGCCGACCTTGAACCTTAGTGCGCATGCGTGATTTTTTCCCCGCCTGTAGTGCTCTCGTCGTAATGCTCACGTAGTGCTCTCGTCGGTTTTTCAATGCAAGTAAAATGACGACAAGTGAAATGAGGGATGTCCTACGTCGCCTATATGATGCTGTGCGGCGCAAGCGACTGGAGTTGTGGTCATTAGGAAATTGGCGACTCCATCACGGCAATGCTTTTTTGGCGAAAAACCAGACTCCTCTGGTTCGACAGGCTCCTTACTCTCCTGATATGACCCCCTGCGACTTCTGGCTACTCCCCAAAGTCAAGAGGCCATTGAAAGGAACGCGATTTCAAACAAGAGAGGACATTACGGCTGCAACGACAGCCGAGCTAAAGTCGATTCCGAAAGAGGCTTTTTCGGAATGCTTCCAACAATGGCGGCACCGCTGGGAGAAGTGTGTGGAGTCCCAAGGAGACTACTTTGAGGGTAATTAGGTTTCCAACGCTCCAGGTATGCCAGTTTTTTTTTTACCGGATAAAGGTCGGATACTTTTCTAACAGACCACGTATGTACTTTCATTCGCATTGTGATGCGGCTGCCCGTCAACCGCTGCGGTCGCTTGGAGAGCTGGGGCCCCTCTCAGGTTATTCGCGAGGTTGCTATGAGCATTATGCGTTTCTTTTGCGGGCGACCGTTGTCGTGGAATGTTCGGTTAAAGTATTTGGGGTGAAGGAATCGTCATGGAAATAGATTTCGGCACCAAAAAATTTATTATTGAAATACAAAATCGACCATCTATTTGCTTATCTTCGTATTTTTTAAGTTTTTCGAAAAATATTTCAAAGTGCTTCGTTTCTTCTCGTGTTTGCAATAAAGGATGTGCCCAGTACTTCTTCTTTTTTCTCTTTGTTTTTTATATAACGAGCGTAGACGTAATAGATTGCTGTGCCCGCAATCAATGACGGTTTCTCAACCGGATATTGCGACTGCGGCTACCCATAACGCGGTTACCCGCAAGTTCAACCGCATAAAGGCTCCCTCAGACCGGCGCGGAGCGATTGCGTCGCGAAATTTCCGCAGCCAAAAATTCTCTAGCGGCGCGGCAGCGAAATGGCCATGCCCACATCAAAACGCGATTTTTACGTGTATAGTAGTTTTTCCTACTCCATGCAGCTGTCAAGAGGTGCTGTTTGTGCTCCGCGATTTTCCAGAAATTTCCCAGGAAAACCTCACGCCATCGGTGTGAAAATGCTCACAGATCAAAATAACCACCCCTAGTGCAACCCAAGCGCATTTGCAAGCCCCAGGAACTAACAGAAACATCGAAAATTTTTAAATATTTCTCGGCGAATTTTCGGTATTCATTTTGACAATTCATTTCTTACTTACGTGATTTCAAATTTAAAATAAACATACATTTCTAGTATTTTGTTTGTTATTTGGCAAATGCCATTAAACAAGAAGAAATTAAGGATCCCCTGATCGGATCTCCGGGTGAGGGCTGCTCAAGAGATTAAAAAATGAAGCAGAAGGCTGAAGACAGAGCAGAATGGAGAATTGCTGCAATCCAATCCTTGGATTGAAGACCATTGATGATGACTTTTTCCGATCCGAATCCGTTTGTACATACAATTTAGGTCATACAATACAGGATATTTAAAAAAATTCTCAATCAACTTCTCTGTAATCGCTATTTTAAAACACAGCGGTAGCGAAACTAACCACGCATGCAGCGTTCTCGTCATGCAACGCTGCACTGAAATGCACAAATTGCGCATGTTGGTCTGAACATGTACATAAGCCGCCACGTCAATCAGTCCGCCGCGATAACGCACCGGTCGCCTCAGCGAAACTTCCGCGCCGGTCTATAAGCTCCTTAACACGGTCAACCGCGCGCTTAGCCGTGTTACGGGTAGCCGCTTAGTGCGTATGTGCCCTAACAATCGATGTTGGAAAATTGACTAGCACGCATTTTTCCCTTGAAAACACTGCGGCCTTATAGACTTATTATATTCCCCCACATTTCTCCATTCAAGCAAATAGATCCAGACCATGTATTAGGTCCAGAAGTCTACCTGACTTGTGGTTCGGCGGGAATCTTTCGGCTGTAAGGTTGAGCTTCGCAACGGAAGATTCTATGAAAAACAGTTTCGTCCTCTTCTTTGCAGAGTCTGATTAGTGGTTCATATGTCCAGATGCCCATCTGCTGCAGGTGTCCTCTTAAACTTAGTACGCACTAGGCTGGTAATTTAGTAGAGTAGCGAGTAATTTAGTGGCTAAACTACTCGCTACTGCACAGAAATCGTTCGCATTGCGGTCCAGTACAGTACACAAGTGTTTTGTAAGATGGACGGTTTGCAACGCAATAGAGTGAATAAACTGATATATTCATTGCGTTTTCTAAATCCAAGCATGCTGATTGTTTCATTTGTTTGTTTTTATAATGAGGGGACTTAATATTCCACAAGCACTCATGTTCGACGTATTTGGAAACAAATTTTAAAGTTGTTTTTTCGGTCCAGCGAAACGACATTTTTGCGGCCACTAATGAACTCGACTAATCTATAGGTTCGGACTTGTTTAGCCGGTGAACCAGTGAGCACGGACGCGTGGTGGGAGGCGCTACTCGCCCTATAAAATAGAGTAAAATGGATCGACTCGACTTAATCATTCACTAAACTACTTGACTAATTTTTTGTCATTTTTTCACATTTAGCCACTAAATTACTCGCTACTCTATTAAATTACTAGTCCAGTGCGAACTAGGCTTTAATGCGCAGTGTCCCGTTAAGAGACCTACCACAGTTTCTATCTGCTTCCTGGACAGTTGCAAGATTTCAGCTGTTAGATATGGTATCTATCATCCGTTTGCTGTGTTGCTGGCCACTTGTGGGGACCCATTGTAATTGGTGACTTTTATTGGTCAGCTTATTTTACGGGCCATGGTTTTGGTAATAGTAGGACCTCTCCCTTTCAATAGGCAGCGCTGCAGCAGAGCCCTCTTTCTCAAGTGCGTCTGCCTTTTCGTTTCCCTCCAGACCTATGTCGCCTGGCACCCACGCAAACGTAACGCTGTTGTGCTGTGCCTGACGTTTTAAGTTCTGAAGGCACTGCCAACTGTCCTATATTTTATTCTATGGCATGTTAGGGCGTTTATCGCAGCTGTCCTTGAAAATATAATGTTTCTATTTCTGTAGTCCATTCTTAAATTTTTCCGGCCACATGTCTCGATTGCGAGAATTTTGGCTTGGAAGACCATGGTTTGTCTCTCCAGTGGCACAGTTATGTTGCACCTAGGAGACAGACCACACTCTCTAGTTGCAGTTCCACTGTCTTTCTTAGAGCCGTCTGTGTAGCAGAATAGGTCTCCTTGATTTTCCTTATGGTAATTCCCTTCTGTCTGTGTCTCCTTCTTTGTTAAGGATTGGCTCTGTTATTACATCCGTTATTGATACCCCCGACCTTGCTAGGATTTGCCCTGTGTTGTTGCACTTGCATCTGAAAGCTCCCATCCTAGCCTCACCTGTGATGAAAATATCCATGGGAGGGAGGCTTAACATTACTTCCAGAGCTGCTGAAGGTGCGGTTCTCATCGATCCCGTGATTAGTAAGCAGGCTAGTCTCTGTACACTGGAGACTTTGTTTAGAGCTTGCTTCTGTTTTAGTTTGGTTCACCAAATTGTGGACCCATGGGTCTTACTACCGCCTTGTATAACCAATGTTTCATTTTAAGCCCCACAAATTGCCAAGTGTACTCCTGGTAATTATCATTAGCATTTTGCATTTGCTGATCGTCTGTGTGAGGTGTTGGTTACATTTTTGCATCTAATATGTATTGATGTGGTCAAGTGGGTGTCGTAGAGGGTGCAGTAGAGAGGTATATAAAACAACTATATAGGCTAAACAACATATATATTGATAGGATTAAGACCGTGTAAAAGTACGTCTTGACACTTCGAAGGAACGGAGCAGAGAGAGCGAAGTCTCGTCGTCCACCTGACTCGCCTCTTATCTCTCAAAAGACATTACATTCTGGAGACTAACGGACAAACGAACAATAATACAGGTTACAGTACACTACATTGTATAAGCCTTGGTATTTGACCTCCTCACTTGCTTTTAATTGCTCCTTGTAGAAAATTGGGAGCTTTAGATTTCCTAATTCTCGTAAAAGGCACTATGGTGGATTAGTGGGAGTTGACCCGACGATCTTCTCCCTTACACCATCCTTCTACCTCGTTCCGAGTTTACTGCACAAGATCTGAAATAATGCAAGGAAACTTCCCCCTAAAGGCCGATTCTTATATACGCGACACTCAGCTACGCGACGTCGCGCGACATCGCCTGTCAAATAATGATTACATTGTTTTAAATGGACGCGTTCTCACTATGGCTACGCGACGTACCCATTTAAAACAATGTAATCATTATTTGACAGGCGATGTCGCACGACTTCGCGTAGCTGAGTGTCGCGCATATGGGAATCGACCTTTATGAGACAAACACGAATACGTACAAATTTCTTAAATTCCTTACATCTTAAAAAATATTATCAATACTTAAATGGGTTAATACTGTGCTTAATCTAGAAGAAATTATCTTTAAAGTGAGATGTTAAACGTTTATAATTGAGTTGGAACTAACTGAGATACTAGTTAAATGAAACTAATTAAAATGTTGTCACAGAAAAATGGCAAACATTGGGAATTCTGTAATGTGTTAATGGAATCAAAATCATTCAAATAGAATAGGCCTATAATCATTCAAATTGAATCATTCAAAACTAGATTAAATTAGTTGTAAAATGATATGTAATAAATCTATGTAGTATTAACACTTAGGCCACAGTCGACTTTTGAAAATTAACTGCGACGTAAAAGTAATGGCTCTCAGATACTTTTGTTATCCCGATTCCTTGTCAATTAGGTTCTTCTGACTCAAAAGTCTGCCAATCTTTGTTCACCAGATTCTCGATTTGCTAAGTAGATATCTCGGAAACGGTTGCAAATAATCCAAAACGGATTGCGGCATCGTTTTCAGAAGGTCATTTTCCTGTTAATACATTTTCCGCGGAAAATTCGCGACTTTCCGAGATCTAAACTCCAGCGCCGAAATTTCTTAAAAAAATCTTCAATTCTTGCAGGCGATAGTGAACGGAAAGAGCTAGGGAAATATAATTTGCATATCTGTAATCAGCAGCAAAAATGCTTTCATAAACGTTTTTTAATTTTGCTGTGACTCAAAAAATAACGATTTTGACAAAATCGATTTTCTCGCATTTCATCGTTTCCGCGGTCTAGACTCCGCGTGTCGATGGTATTTCTTAACTGAAAGCTTCCTAGAGAATATTATATACGTTTTCGCACTAATTCTGGGACGCTGAATCGATTGGTGAAGACTAGAAGTATGTGTCTGTGGTGAGCTGTTCAAAAGTTATGACAGCGTCAAATCAGTCGGAAATGCGAGATGGTGTACGGCGAAAAAATATATAAAACTTGTTTATTTGTAACTTTCGAGCGATATAAACTGGAAAACCGTTTTCAGCACTTCGATTTCCTTCGGTACCTAGATACTACTTGTCTTCCGAGAAAGTTCCAGAGGTACTCAATCGGATTCAAGTTGGGATTTCTGACTAGCTATTGCATAACATGAATATCAACATCGTCTAGGTATTCTTGCACAATTTTGGCTGTGTGGCCGTCTGTGGGCCATGCGTTGGCAAGAATTAATTGGAAGTTGTCTCTGATGTATGGGGAATATTGCACAACATTCTCTTCTGTGGTAGCGCTACAGGTCTTAGTTGCTCCACAACCCCTTACCATCTACATCTGTCTAATACTCGTTGGCTCCAATCTATTTTAAAATTTGCTTTTTTCTATCACTTCCATTGTTTTAAGATCGGCCCGAACATCATCGCTCATCGCTGGGCCTTGGCCTGCTCCACAACACCTTTCCATCTTCCTCTCTCTAATACCAGTGGTATACATTCTAACATCTCCTCGTTTCAAGGTCAAGGTCCACCAATAAACATGATTGATTTTTATTATCGCGTACTAATAAACTTTGAGTTTTCCAGACAGGTTTTGAAAGGGCTGCGTTTTTTAGGGCATTTTTTTATTAGAATAAATACGGTATTGTTTTAAATTAGTTTTCTAGTATTTTTTTTGTTTCAGATGTTAGGGTTAGTCCAGTAAACTTCCAACAACATTCCCCACCGTATTACGGCCGCCAAAGCAGCGAGGACGGCATTAAGAGCGAAAGTCCGTCGCGTAAACGCAGGAGGTTGTCTCGATCAGGCCATCACCTTGAACTAGGAGCACAACCCGCTTCGCCGCCGAGGAGGTCACCAAGACAACACCCACCTTCCACTCATACAATGCAGGTAAGATCTCTTACGCAACGTCAATTTTATTTTCTTTCCATAAAGCGTTTTAGTATTAAAAATGTTCTAGGTATTTAAACTATCACTATACAAGACACAAATAAGGTAGCAATATGTGCCATACTTTTGGGACGATTTTTTATTTGCATTTCAATAATTGTTTTATGTTTTTTCTTATAGGGTAGCCCACCACTACGTAGGCCGCGGTTTCGTGATCACAACGATTTCAATCCGCACCACCAGAATTTCCTCCCCAGTTCCCCGCCAGTTACCCACCCACATGCTCACCAGTCGACTGTGATGATGGACATGAATCACCAAGTTCCCGTGACCATTCCCCTCCATAATCACCACCACCACCATCATCATCATCACCATGAACCACCACCACCGCCCTTATGGAGCTATCCCGCTCATCCACATATATCTCTTTGCTCGGCTCCACCCGGCGCTCCCCCTCACATGCACAGCTGCCGCGTTATTCCACCTCAATTAATGCCGCAACAATTTATCAGTCCCAACTATCCAGGTTTCCCCTCCCCACCACCCGGAGCTATCTCAGCTAATCACTATCAACATTTACCTCCTCAGGTAATTATTAAATCATTTTTAAATATGGAACAATTTATTATAAAACACCATAATATTATTTGCTTATAGCGCCATGATGGAATAGAATTGGAATTATTAAATGAACACCATGGAGGTTTACATGGTCATGGAGGAGGTGGTGGAGCTGCACTTCACGTTCCAACTTTACAAGTATCGCAACCCGTTTTCTTGGGAGCAGAAGCTAGAAGTTCACAGTTGGAACTTCTCGCTAGATCTAGACGTAGTGCCCGCCTTCCACCACCTCCACCACGCACACGCTGGCATGGAGGCCCACCACCTCCGTTAATGCCGGCGCCTCCACCACAATATTCTGGATTCTTATTGCATTTCCTGTAAGTATAGTGAGATTTGTTTTTTTTTTTTGTGAAAACCCGTTCTGGAGTAATGTAGTATTAAATACATTTATTTCTTTTCTGATTTTTCAAATTTTTAGTGCGATGTTTTCTAATCCGCCCTTATCACCATTCAGTCAAACGGAGTTGAGCAGTTCGGAATCTGTGGGAGCGGAGACTGAAAATTACGAGGCGTTATTGAATCTTGCCGAGAGATTGGGCGAGGCGAAGCCACGGGGTCTGGCCAAGTTGGAGATCGACCAGTTGTTGAGTTACAAGTTTAATGCCGACACACACCAAGGGGATCAGACGTCGTGTGTGGTGTGCATGTGCGATTTTGAGGCAAAGCAGCTGTTGCGTGTTTTGCCTTGCTCGCACGAATTCCACGCAAAGTGTGTCGACAAATGGCTCAGGGTAAGTGTTTTGAAGACATATCTGAAAAAATATTATATAATATATAATATAAATATTATATAATAATAGTATTGAGAATACGCCCAACCCTCAATTTACTCAACACATTCCTTTTTTAAGTCAACACATTTTTTTTAAATCATGTTTTAAATTTCCGTTGTAATAATGGAATAAGGTTGTAAAAAAGGTAAGAAAGAAAACGTGAATTCTACTAACAGGTGAAAACGTCTCTGTGAATATTTTAACCCTTTTTTCTTGAGATTATCTAGTAAAGTTATTAGTTTGGAATTCGAGATGGAATTTGAAAGCCCTCCGTTCGAAACTGACGGTACGATATTTACTGAAATGGATGCAGAGGTCATCAAGATGCTCTGCCACATCATCCATATTAAAGGGCCCTAACACAAGCAATTGCTTCAATATCGTATTTCTGTCAATTTGATCGCCTGAGTACTAGAATATTGCGTCAATAAGAGTGACGTCAATTAAATTGGGACATATCAAATAAATTTGATTTTTATTGAAGCTCTTTCAATGTATTGAAGTGCTGTCAATATTTACTGTTCGCGAGAGGAGTATATTGATAATATTTTCATCATTTTGCCTAGTAGCGCTAGCGGTGGCAAGTTGTGGAAACAACACTATCATTCATTTTAATGAAAAAATACAACAAGGTAGGTAGTACGTCTTTAATTGGTAAATGCAAGATCGTAACTGACCAAGTATTGAAGCAATTATTGAACGCATCTTCAATATTTTTTCTTTTGAAATATTTAGTAATAATATTGAAGCAATTATATTGACCATGTGAGGGCCCTTTTACGCAATAGAACGGTTGAGGTGTGAATGAGCAATTTATCAGAATATCACAGGCAAAAGTTCAGCTTGACTGAACCCAAATGGAGCAAGTCTTAGATTTCTTAGGATCGATGAGAAGAATACTTAGGATCGATGGTGCAGACGAATAAAAAGACTTTCACAGTAGGATTGGTCCAGCGATTGCCTCGAACAAAAGGAAAAAATCTCCAAGGAACGGTTCGAAAACCTAGATTCAAACTGTACATGCATGAACGATTTTCCAAAGGCATTGTCTGCGACAGATCTAGGGTGCCTTTGTGTTCGACCACCATAATCTATTAACGAACAAATGCAGAGACGTAAATTTCGGTCGTTTGATCAAATCTGTAGAAATGACATCAGTCGATTGCCACTCGAGCTTCATTCTGTTGTGAACGACATACGTGGGCACGTATCTGCTGGGGAATTCAATGAACAGCACCGACCTCGAACAAATGGAAAGATCATAAAGAACGGTTCGAAAACCTGGAGTCAAACTGGAACCGTGCATAACAAGCTCACGGTCTTCCAAAGACGATGTCTGAGACAGATCTTGGGTGCCTCTGTGTACGACCACCATCATCTATTGACGAACAAATGCAGAGACACAGATTACGATGGTTTGAACATATCTGTAGAAATGACTCATTGTCAATTTCATTGAGTGGCACTGACTGAAAAATAAAAAATCGTGACATCCCTGAATGAAAAATAAAAAACTGTGGCACCCCAGAAAAATTAAAAATCATGGTAGCCCACCATGGCATAATCAACGGCGGATCAATAATCTGAATAAGGGTGGGTGTTATGGGCCATTTGATTTTTTTGCGAAAATGAATATAACGCTGGGGTGGCAAGAGAGATTTTAAAAAATGACAAAAAAAAGCTGAAATAATATATTGTGCAACAAGGGCGGTAAGTTGTCAATTGTTCACGAGAGCGAAATTGGGCGCACGAACTAAGTGCGTGCGCTCATTCGCTCGATAGGGAGCAAACCGCACGTCTTTCAGATAATATTTTGTATTACTCATGCGAGGGGACGTATCTTACAAGTTTGGGGTCCAGGAGGCATCTAAAAAAACTATAATCAAAAATGAAGAATTTGTTTTTTTATTGTCTCCGGTGGTGTGAATTCGTCATAAGAACTCTCATCAGTCTCCGGTATCACCATTTACACTCATTTTAAAACGCTTTGTTTAATTTTTATTTTGTAATGAAACAAAATTCTGTCACTTTCACGTCACCTTTTTAATATTGAGGTTTTGATTGTGTTTATTTGAATTATTCATTTGTTTTTCTTAATGTAACTTAGCGATTTTTATTGAATATCTGCCGCTGCCTGCGTGCGTTACCCAAGTTATGTGCTAATTATTGAATTGACAAAAACAGCTCTTTGTCGCACAAAGAAACGGGCGCCAAGATAGTTCTTAACCCGCATGAGTAATAAAAATGAAATTGCGATGAGTTATCTTGGACCATTCTTAACCTTCAAAAGGCATCGTGGGATCACACGGACCCCATCAATTGCCCTAGCTTTAAAAAAAAGTGGATAGGATTGCGCCCTCTCCTGTAAATTTAAATTATTATCTGTCAACTGTAGCTTCCGGCCTTTTTGTCAAATTTTATTTAGTGTCCAGTAGACAACATCTCGGAGTGTATGTGGGGTCTGTCTCACCCCAGGGTGTCTTTCATGTCTTGCAATGCTAATTGAGTATAAGATTACTATGATCGGAACATTACGGAAAAACAAAAGAGAAGCACATCCCACTTTTCTTGATGGAAAAGTGGAAGGTCCATAAAAAGTTGGATTTGATAACAATAAAACTCTTGTGTCTTTTGTACCAAAGATAAATAGAATCTTTCTTTTGTTGTCCACGTGCACTCAATATTTAGACAAAACGAGATAATAATACGGGCATAACTTTGTTGTTTACCGCCGGATTTCTGATTTATTTCGGGGTTCTGTGTAGAATTGCAACGAGCTTGCGACGGTTTCGTATTCGGTGCGTTCGAGTGAGTGTTTTGTTGTTGTTTGGGCGCGTACCGAGTGTCACTTGTTGGCGGAGAGCACAGTAGATTAGTGGTACACACGTTAGCAGCCGATAATGCAATAAACACAGCAGAAGGGGCGCCACGCCACCACGTGCACACCACACACTCTACTCTTCTCTGGACCCAATTGAGGTTGACATTACCTGTCTGCTATGTGTGTGGGTGTTGGCTTAACATACATATCTCTCGGAAGGCTCCGCCGGCGAGATAGGTCAGTTTTTCGGATTGATTGATTGATGGATAGTCGCCGCTTTATGACGGTTTTATTGCTCGCCGTTTATTTCCAGAACGGTCGCGGGATTCGCGATTGTTTTCTTACGACCTGTCCGGCTCTCGTTTTTTCACGGACGATTTGTTTACGCAAACAGCAGAAAAAAAAAACAAGTTTCGGATTTAACTATCCAAAAATTGTGGAAACTGTTCAAACGAAACTCGACAAGTTTGAAATGCTGCACAAATTTCAAAAACTTTCATAAAAAAATCTGAATAAATAAAAAAGTTATGACAGTTTAAAGTTTTAAATAATTGTAGGCTTTGAATTTTTGTTTTTTTGGGGATCACTTTAGAACGGACGGACGGATTTACAATTTTTTTTTTCGCAAAATATCTCCTGAGGACCCCCGCCTCGAACCCTGCAAATTTCAAAATTTACTGCGAAAAATAAAAAAGGATTTATGAAAATTTCCTGATTTTTTTCACGAAAATTTGCGGAAAATTTTTAAGCCAAATTTAATTCTCTAGAACTAAGCCAAATACATTTTCCTTGTAACTTTCTTGGTTTCTGAAATAACAAAACCATGTTTCGGTTTAAACTCGCCGGAAATTGGGAAAACTGTTCAAACGTAACGTGGCGAGTTTGAAATGCTGCAAAAATTTCAAAAACTTTCATAAAGAAATCTGAATAAATAAAAAAGTTATAGCGGTTTGAAGTTTTACGTCGTAGTAGGCTTTGACTTCTTTTGGTTTTTTAGTGATAATTTGGAACGGACGGACGGATTTACGAAATTTTTTCGCCAAACTGCTTCTGAAAACCTGTTCCTCGTTTGTTGCAAATTTCAAAATTCGACTGCGAAAAATAAAAAAGGATTTTTTGCAAATTTCGCGATTGTTTTCACGAAAATTTGCCAATTTTTAAGCCAAATTTAATTCTCCAGAACTAACTCAAATACATTTTCATTGTAACTTTCTTGGTTTCTGAAATAACAAAACCAAGTTTCAGATTAAACTCGCCGGAAATTAGGAAAACTGTTCAAACGAAACGTGTCGAGTTTGAAATGCTGCACAAATTTCAAAAACTTTCATAAAAAAATCTTAATAAATAAGAAATTTATAGCGGTTTGAAGTTTTACGTCCTAGTAGGCTTTGACTTTTTTGGTTTTTTTAGTGATAACTTTGGAACGGATGGACGGATTTACGAATTTTTTTCGCCAAACTTCTTCTGAAA
The DNA here is from genome assembly GCA_944588485.1 of Phosphuga atrata. Taxonomy (NCBI): domain Eukaryota; kingdom Metazoa; phylum Arthropoda; class Insecta; order Coleoptera; family Silphidae; genus Phosphuga; species Phosphuga atrata. The sequence goes on along the minus strand of OX155898.1, from coordinate 58,389,070 downwards.
ACCTGTTCCTCGCTTGTTGCAATTTTCAAAATTCTACTGCGAAAAATAAAAAAGGGATTTTTGCAAATTTCGCGATTTTTTCACGAAAATTTGCCAATTTTTAAATTCTTTAGAATTTAATTCTCTAGAACTAACCCAAATCCATTTTCCTTGTAACTTTCTTGGTTTAAATTGGGAAAACTGTTCAAAGGAAATGGGTCAATTTTGAAATGCTGCAAAAATTTCAAAAACTCATAAAAAAATCTTAATAAATAAAAAAGTTATGGCTGTTTGCAATTTTACGTCTTATTCTTAGTGGGCTTTGACGTTTTTTGTTTTTCGGTGATAACTTTAGAACGGACGAACGGATTTTAGATTTTTTTTCACCAAACTGCTCCTGAAAACCTACCCCTCGCTGGTTGCAACTGCGAGAAATAAAATAACTTTTTTTGCAAATTTCGCGATTTTTGCATGAAAATTTGTCAATTTATAAGCCAAATTTAATTTTCTATAACTAAACCGAATACATTTTCCTTGTAACTTTCTTAGTTTCTGAGATAACAAAACCAAGTTTCGGATTAATCTCGCCGGAAATTGGAAAAACTGTACAAACGAAACCCGCCAAGTTTGAAATGCTGCACAATTTTCAAAAGCTTTCATAAAAAAGTCTTAATAAATGAAAAAGTTATGGCGGTTTGAAGTTTTACGTCCTAGTAGGCTTTGACTTTATTTGATTTTTTTGTGATAACTTTAGAACGGATGGACGGATTTTCGAATTTTTTTCATCAAACTACTCCTGAGAACCACCTCAGACGCGGTAAATGATGAAACTAAAAAACCGGAAATCATTATGAACTATAACAGTACCAAGGTTGGTACTGATACTTTTGACAAACTTTATCACGCTTATACAACTGCAAGAGCAACCCGAAGATGGCCAAAGAGATTTTTCTGGGGTATGCTGGATCACAGCAGCATAAAATTTGCTGTTTTACTTAACTTCGCCAATGATGGGCTCAAAATGAATGGAAGAAATGTTTTAAAATAACTAGCCTTCCAGTTGATAGAACCATTGTTGAGAGTTCGGTTAGAAATTCCTACTCTAAGTAGAAGACTTGTACATAAAGAAAATTTTGGAGGTGTGTGGTGCTGTAGCGGAACCTAAAGTTTTGGCGAAAAGAGTTAGGTGTGTTTAGAAAAAGGACAAAAAACAAAAAGTTTGTGCAACATGTGCAATCATGCGATGTGACGATCATCAAGCAACGATTTATTGTGACTGCCCAAAATAATAAGAGTTGATTTGGTCATCGGGCTAAGCTTTATATTTTTGAGTTCTTTTTTTCATTTTTATAGAGAGGAAGCATTGAGGTTTTGATTTTGTTTAAAATAAATATTATTTTCTTATTTTGTATTTTTTAAATCTACCAAAAGGAAGATTGGGTTAAAATTCACTATATTCTGCTATTTTTTTGTTAATAAAAGTTATAAAACCATACATTTTTTGAAACGTCAAAATTGAATTTTGACATTTTCGACAGTTTTGAAATGTGGGGTCCGACAGACAGACAAGAGCGTACCCAGGATATGAACTAGGGGCGGCAGCTCATATTTGTTTCGAGGATTATGAAATGAATTATGCATTATGAAATGAAGTATCCATCTGTCGTACAGTTTTAGAACTGCTTCGCCATGCTCTTTGCACCCGAAGACTCAGGGTGAGGTTTTAATAATGTTATAGATATTTCGGTGCGGCAAGGTGGGTTCTAGGGGGGGGGCAGCTGCCATACCCCTCCCCCACTCCTGGGTACGCCCTTACAGACAGACAGACAGACATAATAAGACTGACAGACAGACAGAGTAAGGCGTCGTAGGCCTTACGCGTGTTTAAAAAAATGGGAAGGTTAAGTAAATTTCCAAGAAAATGTCTAAACTTTGCGGCACCCCAATCGTGGCTTAAGATGCCGCGGTACTTCGGTTGAAAAACACTTATATTTAATATATTTTATGTTTAATATTTTTTTTTATTTCAGTCAAATAGAACTTGTCCCATATGTCGTGGCAACGCTTCTGAGTACTTCAATGGCGTCGATTAGAAATTCGCTTTTTTTCCAAGGTAACACTAAACCTCATTACAAATAATAATAATACAAAAAAAAAACTCCATAACTTTGAATATCTCATCAGTGCCATTAGCTGCAGCCAGTAAAGTCACAGTTTTATTATTAAAACGAAGTATATCATATGTCTATTATCTTCCTCCTGTCCCGTTATTATCTATCGTTCATTACTTATTTATAGTACGAATAGGGCTTTGATTTAAGTAAAAATAAAATAATCTGGGTGTCGGTTTTAACACTTTGTTAATTTGTAACTTGTTCGTTTTACTTTCGACACCTTTGATCGTTAGAATTTAATTAGTAGTTATTAATAGTTTTTTTTTCCATTTAACCGTCAATTTTGTTTTTAATTTGTTTAGTTATTGGGATTGGGGTAATGGGGAATATGCATTTTTTTTCACTGTTTACACCGTTATATCATAGTAAAAAATATAAATACTGCTTAAAAATGCTGCAATTAAGTTTAAAAAAATATTTAAAATTGAGAAAAATTTTGAGCTGTTTAAACGCCGCCATTTTCGCGCGGTCTGTTGATGACGTCAAAGATGTCCATTGTTTACTACAGCTGTTTTCATTTTTAACGACGTTTTTGACGTTTATTTTCTAACCAAAAGATTGCAATGGCATACATATGTAAAAAATAAGGATATGTTTATGGAATGTTACGTCACTTTCGTTTTAACCAATGGTGTTGCGTTTTACAAATTTAAATTTCCCCTTGCTTAATTTGCAACTTTTATTTATTAATTTTAAGTATTTAAAAAGATATTAATTACAAAAATAATGGTTTAGTTCAAATGTCCGGTCAATAAAGATTCGGAAAAAAAATATTTGAACCAAATTTAAATTTCATGCATACTCGCTATTGTTTTGCATCCCATTCCCAATAACTAAACAAATTGTGAATACTAGGTATGATAAAAACCAACATTTGTTTTTAATATTAATTGTTATCTACCTCTATTATATTACTGAAAATTTCACAATAATGTTCTTTGCTTTGCCGTTTAAGGCATTCTTCCTGTTTTAAAACTTTTTTTTCTTAAATTTAGTGTGCAGAATACGTTTTTTTTTTTCAATCCACGAAGCCAACTACAAATTATTAATACGTGTGTAATAGAGAGTAAATTACAATCCATGTTGTTGTGTGATATACTGAATTGCAACGTTTTCGTGAAATCTCATGAAAGCGTCGCAATGAGAAAAACATTGTTAAAAGATAGTTGACTGCTTATTAATTGTTAATTTCTAGTTTTTAAGATAGAGTTAGGTCTTTTTTTTACATGTATATTGTTTTATTTTCCTCCTATTTGCTAAACAGACTACTCATATTTTTTTATTGCCCGCTAGCGAAAGATTTTCTGTAATAACTTTTCATACATTTAGACCAAATGTATATTTCACAAACAAGTTGCAGCCCCAAAGAAAATACACCGTATATATAATTTTGTATATCAGACTGAGCATAGTTCTAGTCTGTAATCTCATTCCCCTATTCCATATTTAAAATCCACAGTGAATTAAAATTTAAAAATCTTTCGCAGCACAAACTGATGGTTTTTCTTTCTCGTTCTCTGATATATTGGCACTTTTTGAATGTACTTACTTGCAATGTCTTTTATGATTCTAAAACGAAAATGGTAAAATCGGTTTTGGATGCTTTAAATGTACTTTGCGTGTGGCAGAAAAGAGACTTCTTTTGTTAGATAAAAATTCTATTGTACAGAGATAAATAATAAACTTTATGTCATAATAGGTGTGCCTTTTACAGCGTACAATTTAAAATTTGTTTGCAATAGTCTTACGTTGATTTTGTTGGGCGTTGGAAACGTTTCGTAATTATTATTGTCGTTCCGTCCAGCTGTTTGGTTTTATTTTGGTTTTCGCGTGTTGGTAAACAAATTTTTATTAATTTTCCCGCGGGTTGAAACGTTTTTAATGCCCCATGAAACTAGAACAAGTGCCCTGATTTACGAACAATCAATATTTGCCCCAAAAAGAAAACCATCCCCCAATTTAATGCTCAAAAAAACTAAATTAATTAAAACAAGAGTACATTTATTTCAAGTTATATAATAAAGTGCTTTTAATGGAATATATTTTATTTGTAATATTCGGTACTAATTTAATGTGTGCAAGGTTTTTTTTTTTAAATGTTGAATTATTTGTCTAAAAAATAAATTGCAATTGTTGGTATTATTAGTTAATTTCTTGTAGCGACTGAATCGTGTTTAGTTTATTTTTTATTATATTATTGTTCTGTTATATATACACACATTATACACATATCTCTCCAGTCACAAGTGCAATATAGTTGTGTCTCTGATCATTAAACAAAGTAGCAATATTTAATATTCTAAGGCGTTGAAAAACTGTTTAGAAAAAGTAAGCCTTTGCAGCAGATGCTCAGCTCAACGGTTAATCAAACTAAATAGAATGTGTTTCATGTGAATGTGAACCTAAGTGATATATATACTTTGCTTTTAGTGGATTTTAATATTTATGTATATGTAGATGCTTTTAGTGCTACTATACTAGTTCTGATTTCAATAAATAAAATCAAATAACTTACAAGAAACTTAAATTGATATATTTTTTTTCTCATCCCAATGTTACTTCCGGGATTTTCATCCTTTAAAACACCACGGCCTTAACTTCTTCTCACGCCGTCTCACGCGATCCAATTGACCACTATTGTTCTTGACACGGATGCTCGGAAGACGTCAGTGGTCGTACAGTGAACCAACCGCGTAGATCTTCCAGTCATGAGTTCTATTGTTTACTAATCTACCTCTTTCCCTGTATTTTCCTCTCAATAATTAATCTTAGGAGATCGTAACGCTTCACTCTCATGATCTGCCCCAGATATTCGACATTTCTTCTCATCATAGTATGAACTAGTTCTTTTGACTTTTTCATACTGGTAAGTATATCAGCATTAGTCACTCTTTGTACCCAAGGTATTTTCAGTATGCGGCTGTACAGGTACATTTCAAAGTTACTTCGATTACAATTGTAATAAACAACTTCAATACAATTTACAAGTTTGTTTCTTCTAACACATGCATAATCAACTTGTCTATTTTCCTTTGACATCCACGATTCAAATTCTGCAATGTTCCTAAAACTTAAATCAGATTGTTTAATAGTTACACCATGTATCTCTGTTAAATGATTAAGCAGAAGCTCATGGTATTGAAATGCCTCCTTTTTTTCTTCTGGGCATAAGGAGCAACGAATGCGTTGTAACATATTTTTCCCCACTTGCATATTATGCATATTTCTCAAATGTCGATTCTTTGAAGAAACAGTCACAAATGTCTTCTGACATACATGAGAGGTCAGTGTATTGACACTAAAACATGAAAGTAGAATGTCCAAATATGTATACCTTAAAAGATTATATATATATATTACCTTTCCATGCTGGATGTAACACTAACCTAACTAATGTAAAACTGAAAAAGAAATAGTAATTATTTTTATTAAAACAATAAAAAAGATATTTCAGCGAAATGATAAAATATATATTATAGCAATAAGAACTGCTGATTTAATCGGGATAACCATACTCAAGATTAATCCACATCAAATCGAATATTTTTTCCATAGCGGAGTTTAGAATCCAGCTTTCGCATCCGAACAGAAACACTGGAAACACGTAGCATTTCAAGATGCGGACCCTCATTTCTAGACTTCGGTCAGGTGTAATACATCGCATGGTTATAAATGTTCTGCGGGCTTGTTCTATTCTCGACTTTATAGGTAGAGACACACTGGTCCCACATACGCCACGTATACAACGCATTACGGTATTTGGACTCTTGATTTTAGATGTAAAACTATGCCATAGAAACACACTTATAGTATGCAACGCAATCACACGCAACGTCCAATTGGGTTATTCAGATCGGCGTGGGAAGGTGGAGGGGGTGTTCATACGCTACCCACGCGTGTGATCTGTGTGTTTCTAGAACTTAAGCGTAGCACGCCATAAACAAATAGAACTTTGATGCAAGCGTTCTCCTCAACACTATTTTAGACATTCGAAAATACATAAAGAATTGTTCATAAGATTCCAGTTTCTGCATTAATGTATGGTCTCCAACTTTTTCTCTTTTTTTATTTATCTCAAGAACTCAATATCTGCTCTTCTTAACTTTAGTTTTTATTTTTATGGGGCGGAAATATTCATTTAAAAATAGTAAACTCAATAAGTCATCCTCAAACTTGTTATCAGAATGAGAAAACATGACTTATAGACGCACTAGTGCGCCTTCTGTGAAATTACAACAGTGTCTGATGCAAGATTTATGTTGCATACGCGGGACACCAATTCTCCCACGTTGCATCGCATAGTTTGCGTACGTGGGACCAGTGTGTCCAGATGGGACCAGATGCTCGGAAGACGTAAGTGGCCGTACAGTTGAACCGACGGCGTAGGTCTTCCAGTCCGTGTGTTGGAAGAGAGTTTTGTTGTTTGCTAATCGACCTCTTTCCTTGTATTTTCCCCTGAATAATTAAGATCGTAACGCTTCACTCTCATGATGCGCCCCAGATATTCGACATTTCTTCTCATCTTAGTATGAAGTAGTTCTTTCGACTTTTTCATACGGGTAAGTACATCAGCGTTAGTTAACTCTTTGTACCTAAGGTATTCTCAGTATGCGCGTACAGGTACATTTCAAAGGCTTCGATATTTTTTTCCATAGCGGAGTTTGGAGTCCAGCTTTCGTATTCGTACAGAAACACTGGAAACACGTAGCATCTCAACATACAGACATTCATTTCCAGACTTCGGTCAGGTCTAATAAAGAAATCGCATGGTTATAGATCTTCTGCTGGCTTGTTCTATTCTCAGCTTTATTTCTTTCGTCTTGTCAGTGTTGGTTTACTAAGGCGCCGAGATATTTAAGGGGGGATTTTTTTTTTATTCGCTTAAAAGTTGCTTTAGGGTTTAAAAAATGACATACCAAAAGATGGAATGCGGCAAAAATGTCTAAATGCCCAAATTTTCTATTCTGCCGCAACTCCTCTCAGGTATGCGCCGAGCGCCTTTTGTGATCCAGGGGCGCGCTGTAATTTTCGAGTACGGGAGCAGGTATAACAGTAGTCGATGGGTAGAGACCTGCCCTCCGAAAAGCCTATAGTATTTAGGAGTGTCTATAGGAGTCACTATATATACTATACATTCCAAGAATAGGTGTCTAGCGTCAGTCAGGCGTCAGAAATTGTGAATCAATTGAACAAATGAAGAAAGCTATAAGGGCCACATTGCTTCACAAAATATCTACGAATGACCATCCGAAACACGACGATTGCCCGATTGGAGAAAATTCATGGTGCCCTTTGCCACGACGAAATCTTCGGTCACTTTGGATGCTTATACACACAAAGCACCAATGTGTGATGAAGTTTATTCAGCCAGTTTATCAACAACTCACTACGGTCTCACTCGCTGCATCGGGGGTTTCACACAAAACAGCAATGAAAGCTTCAACCCGACAGTGTGGGCGCTGGCTCGAAAAACTACGCATTCCGGCAAAACAGTCTATCATGGTGCTTATTACTACAAATATTACTACAAACATCACTCCGTGTGTTGTTAATGACGGTTTAATATCAATTCTACGTATAATCCAGGTCATGGACATGAAAATTTAGTTAAAAAGTCACCAACTATGCATGGACCTGGATGAGAAACGCATACAGAAGGCGGAGAGATCACTGTGTATCGGCGTAAAACAAGCCTGCATCGATTTAAAAGCAATTGGGAATAGCAAAAAAGAGGATAATATAGTTTTAGAAGGCCAGTTGTATGGTGCAGGCATCGCAGATTAGACTTAAAACTTTAAACGTTTTTTTCTCGAAACCAGTTTTTCTTAACTGGGCGGACACATTGCAAATCTTCACCGATCGATCTGAAATTTCGGTAGTATATTCCAAAAACCTAACTCTATCGAGCCACGTAGGATTTTTTTTATACTACTTGGTTTTTTTTATGAACAATTTAATGACTTTTTTTTTTGTTCAATTTTCAACTTTTTTTCAAAACGTGCACCATTTCGCCAAAAACCAATATATCGAAATAATCCTACGTGGCTCCATAGCTGTTGATATATAGAAACTAAAAAACATAGATTTTCTGTTAGAGGTCAAAAATTAAGGAGTCTAGATGTCCGCCCGTAGACCTCTTTCCAAAAATAGGCGTCTCCGGACAAGTGCCACACAGCCGCTATTTTGTGTCAAAAAAAATTTAAAAAAATATTTGTTGTAGTTTTTTTATAATATTATTAAACTTACTTTACCGTTTTTCGATTGATCTTTTCATTGAGACAAAAAAAATCCGAAAATATGGCTCCTTTACCGTGCTCTACTGTGATGTCCCCCCTTAAACTTAGCAACCTGCTGAATGGATTCCCCATTAATGGTTATGGAAACGTTTGTTGGTTTTTTTGTGAAGACCATAGTTTTTGTCATCAGTATGTTTATAAATAACCCTGCCCTTTCACTACGCTGCACCACGTTATCATTTTCTGTAGTTCAGCTTGGGTATTTGCAATGATGACCGTATTGTCGGCGTATCTCAAGTTAAGAGAATACAATAACAGAAATGCCCCAATTTACTTTCTCTTGAAGAGAGTCGCCTCTCCTCGTCTCTCCTTATTTCTATATAATGTTTGTGTTATATTTTGCATATTTCGACTTTTTGCATTTTTTCGACCTAGCTACGCTCATGATCTGTCTCTCCTACCTATGCCTGTTGATTTCAGTATGTTTATCATTTTCTCATGTTGAACACAATAAAATGCACAATACCTCGGTATATAAGACATTCAGGGAGAAAGGAACAAAGCTTCACGTGTACCGACTCCATTGCGAAACCCAAATTGTGTTTGGCCCGTCTGATTCTCACACTTAGAGGTAGATTCTTGTGTGGATTATACGTAGAAACACTTCCAGTAAGTGTGACATTAAACTTATCAGTCTATAATCATCCCATTGGGACGAGTTGTTTTTCTTGGGATGGGTGATAAAGGTGGATTTTTGCCAGAGGTGTATATTGCGTTAAATAGTGATGTCGGTAGTTTTAGCCCGTAGCCCTCCCGTTCTGCCAATATTTTGAGGACCTCTGCTAAGATGTTATCAGGGTCGGTGGCTTTGCTCTGTTTTTCTGCAACTTTATTGCATGTGTGACCTCTTCTCTGGTTATTTCGGACCCCAATTTCCTTACATCTGTCAGCATCGGTATTGTGGTATCAGCCTTTTGTCCCCACTCCTGGGACACCGGCCTCTTCTCTGCCACATATCCAACCTCAGCACCAAGATTTAAATATGGGGGACCGGACCTACAGTTTAACGTCTAATCTGAACGACAAGTTTCCAAAGAAGGTGTTAGGCAGTTGAGACCCCACAGTTAGCCGGATTGGGGAATTGAGTGTGATGGGTTGCAGCCATTAGTTTTTAATTTTTGCTGCTTTGGTTCTGTGTGGGTTTTGAACCCCAGCTGTCTGACTCAAGAGCCAAGTGCTTAACTATCTGAGCCACCACTACACCCAGCATCGGTAGTAGTGGTCTTTAATTATGTTATAGTTTCTCAACATATTGAGTGCAGCTCTCCAGTTTGTCTTCTATTTCCAGTATTATTTTATTGTCCGGATTTCTTAACACTGCAGCCTGATGCCTTCTACTTCTACCTCCTAGTTCTTTAATCTTTTTGTACAGGTTAAAAGTACCATACTTTGCCTGCAGATTTTCTATTTTTTGCCTGCAGATTTTCTATTTCTCTTCTTCCTTATTCGTCTCCGTACTAATAGTCCTATTGGGATACATTGTTCCATTAAAGATCCCATAACGATATTAGGTCTAGAAGTCCACGTGTCTTGTGATTCGGCGGAAGTTTGGCTTCGCAGTGCAAGATGATATTAGAAGCATTTTCGTCCTCTTCGTTACATAGTACATCGTCACATAATGGTTCATCTGTCCAGATGCCCATCAGATAGTTGAAAGATTTCAGCTATTAGGGTGTTAGGTTACCTAGACTCCTATTGATCCACTCTGTTATTACTTTACATTCCATGGTTTTGGTGATAGTAGGACTTCTCTCTTGCAATCGGGAGCGCTGCAGCACCCTCTTTTGCAAGTCTATCCGCTTTTTCGTTTCCCTTCAGACCTATGTGACTAGGCACCTATAAAAGTGGTTTGGGGGGAAGCTCTCACCAAACCCCCTATTCCACCTTGGCTTTTATTGTGGGCCACCCCGGTAACGCATATTTTGCATTTATTCAGGGTGGGTAGCCCGCACGGTTAGTGAAAACCGCCTTAGTTGTTGTCTCCCCGAGCAGGATTCGAACCTGGGTCTCCCGCATTGAAAGGCGGGTATGTTAACCGAGGAGGACATGTGACTAGGCACCTACGCAAGTGTAATGCCGTTGAGTTGTGCCACACGTTTTAAGTTCTGAAGGCATTATCAAACTGTCTAAAATTTTATTCTATGACATGTGATAGGGCCTTTATAGCAGCCTGACTGTCCGTGAAAATATATATGTTTCTACTTTTGTAGTCCATTCTTAAATTTTCCCGGACACATGTCTCGATTACGAGAATTTCCGCTTGAAAGACCGTGTTGTGCTTCTCCAGTGACACAGTTATGTGAGACAGTCCACAGGCTCCAGCGCCAGTTCCACCGTCTTTCTTGGAGCCGTCTATGTACCAGAATAGAATATATAAGATACAATAAAAATTGGTATTGAGATGATACAAAGTTATAAGTTTGTTGCAAAAATAATTGCAGTTTCTAAAGGTGCACATATCAGTTGAAAATTATATTTATTAGTCCTCCCGCGCACTAGGCAGCCTATGAACGTTTCTCCGTATCGAAAGTCAATCTGTGTATGCCTGCTACAAGGGCGAGGAGACCATGTACTTATCTTTAGATATTTGTCTCTGGTGGAGACTGATGACAGCCGCATACATTCGTTCAGTGTTAGCAACCTCGAAGGTGGCGCTGATGATACCAGGTACGTAAAATTATCGTACTTTTCCAAATAATTTAAAAAATGATAATTTACTATTGGTAAAACCATACTACGTTATAGATAATCATACAAAGAAATTTTTGAAAAATGTGAACTAGTGATTGATGATATTGCTCCCATTAAAACTTGCAAATTTAAATCAAATCTTCCATGGTTTGGTTATGAGGTTCATGATAAAATCAAATTACGGGATAGGGCATATAGAGAGTTCAAATCATGTTCAAATTCAAAAAATGAATCGCCAATAAAATGGCAAAATTACAAAATCCTCAGAAATGGTGTAGTAAATCTCCTTAAGCTAAAAAAAGAACAGTATTATTTTGACAACATAGACAGGTTCAAAAACAAACTCAGAGAAATGTGGAAAACCTTAAAAAGCATAGTAAATAATATTCATCAGGAAATTCCATCAAATATTAGTTTTATAACTGCTGATGGGCAAACAGTATTAAAAGAAAGTATGAAAATAGCACACAGTTTCAATGAATATTTTATCGGAAGTATCCAAGATATCGTCCAGAGTATAGATAATACAGTAACTTATATATGCAATTTAATAAATTTGAGTTACTCTCTATGCAAGATTTACGTAAAATAGTTCGTAGCTTGAACAATAAGTTTTCTTTATACAATACATTGAATTGCAAAATGTTAAAGGAAGTATTTGAAACCATTGGCCATGTAATCCTAAATTTAATAAATACATCTCTAACTACAGGTAAAGTTGCACAGAGTCTAAAAATCAGTACCATTATACCCATCCAAAAAACTCCAAATACCATTAAAGCTGAAGAATTCCGTCCAATAAATACATTACCACCAATTGAGAAATTGCTAGAAAAAACTGTTTATGAACAATTTCTGCATCACGTTTCAGTAAACTCAATATTAATGAATAATCAATCTGGGTTTCGGAAAAAGTATTCTTGCGAATCAGCACTACAACTTACTCTATGCTCTATTAAAACCCAATTAGATAACAATAAATATGTTGTCGCAGTTTTTCTTGATCTGAAGAGAACATTTGAGACTATCAACAGGAAAATATTATTATCCAAACTTGAACAATATGGTATTGTTGGCACAGCACACCAATGGCTAAATGATTACCTAACAAACCGTAAGGAAAGAGTACGTTATAAAGACCAAATATCTTCCGAACTGATTAATGATGTAGAAATTCCACACGGAAGTGTTTTAGGTCCTCTGCTTTTTATTTTGTATTTAAATGATCTTGATCTTTTTGTAAAATGTGAATTTATTAACCTGTTTGCCGATGACACCTTAATTGCTTGTAGTGATGTCAACCTGAAACAGCCATTGAAAAAATTAATACTGTTTTACTATCAATTAGCAAATATCTAAACCTAAATAAACTGAAATTAAATGTAACTAAAACACAGGCGATGGTCTTCACAACAAAATATAAGTATGATGCTCTCAATATTGATAATATTCCTTTGAACATTAATAATGAAAGAATCCAAGTTGTTTCAAACGTTAAGTACCTGGAATTCCTTCTAGATAATATTTTGAACTTCAATTGTCATTTTGATTATATTTTTAAAAAGATTTTGAGAAAATTTTTCTTTTTCTCTCGGATATCTCAACATTTATCACTGGAGACAAAAATTACTGTATATAAATCAATCATTCAACCGCATTTCGATTATAGCTCATCTATCATATATCTTTTTAATCTCAATAAGCTAAGTATGCTCCAGAAGCTTCAAAATCGTGGAATGAGAATAATACTTAAAACAAATCCTCTCACCCCTATAAGATCAATGTTAATGACCCTTAGTTGGTTTTGAGTACAAAACAGACTGTTTTATCCCACTATGGTTTTCATATACAAGATAATAAACCATTTAGCACCAGAATACTTCCATAAATACATAAGATTTAAAACTAATATTCATAATCATAATACACGTGGTAAAAATGCCATATATGTTCCGAGCACTTCCTATTTTGTTCTACGATGAATTGACTACTTTCCAAAGGTTTCCTGGAGTTTAATAATTTACCAGAGTCTATTAAGGTATCTGCTTCATTGAACCAATTCAAAGCTAAATTGAAGGAATACATCCAAAATAAGTAAATGCAAAATAATTGAAACACATTTTACTTTTTATCATATACCATGTGAATTTGTAAACCTTGCTGAACTATTCTCATATCTATTTTTATGTAAATGTTTACTTTTTAATATGTTCATATGTTATTTTATTGTGATCCTATTATTTATTATTCTACTTTTTATTTTCAAATATGTATATATATTCTTCTTATTTGTATATTAGGGTTCCTAACTAAATAAATAAAGATTATTATTATTAAACTTAATAAAGTCGGAACACAACCTGAATATATAGATATTTTCAACCTTTCCGGAGCTCTATAACATTACTGACTCTTTTTAGGACTACCACTTTCGTTGCACTGAGGTCTAGTAAATAACTTGCACCTAAAAAAGACTCAATAATATTATAGAGCTCCGGAAGGGTTAAAAATTGATGTTTTGTAGAAAAAATATTAAATTCATGTTATTGTGAACAGATCACGGGTGCCCCGAAAAACAATGCGCGACTCAACAACGCTACGAAAATATTACATCCTAAACAATGAGGTGACAATAATGATTAGGATGTGACACGGGCGTAGCCAGGGGGGGATTTTTGGGGATTCAAGAACCCCCCCCCCCTCATTTTGATTTCTTCACAGAAATTAATTAAAAATTATCAGAAAGTTATTAAAAAATCTACGGCAGTTGTTGTGAAATCAAATTTTATTATTATCGTGTTTGCGAAGGGCGGATAATGTTATGTGTTTGGATGTCCAAGACGCTTTAAAATTGTGATGCCTGATTTCTGAGCCTTCTGTTCATTTCTGAACCTTCTGTACATTAGTCAGATCTTTGGAAACAAGTTTGGCACACAGTTTTCTCTTCTTCAAATCTCCTGACACTAGCTGCAATACCGTAGTCTGACCCAATCCCAGTTCATCGGCAATCTAACACTAACAATAAGACGAGGGTCAGTGTTTCAAAATCCCGGCACTTTCACCATATTTTCCCGAGTTTGTTGAAGGCCTTCCAACACGGTCATCATCTTTAACGTCCTCGCGGCTAGCTTTGAACCTCTTGTGCATTACGAAAATCATTGTACATGACGTGGCTTCTTCTTTATAGGTCTCTTGAATCATACCAAAGTCTTGTGGCGGTTTTGTTCAGTTTCGCACAGAACTACCGAATAAAGCTGCTCCAAATGACGCTGCATTTTTGACTCTCGGAGTTTTCGATAGAGTCACTGACACGCCACTAGGGATCAAACTCCAGCGTCTCGGAGGCAACGGCCACTGGTCCGGTCGGTTAGCTGCCACCCCCGACTACTTTATCCTGTCGGTGGAACCCATCTGCGTACCCTTCCATACTCAGAAAAAAATCAGTCTTGAAACTTTGTGAACGCACTCCGTATTTCTGCAGAAACTCTTACAGTCTCTAGTAGAGATGAGCATGGGATCCCATCGTCCCATGGGATGGGATGATTGGTATGAACGTTGAGTGGTAAGGGATCGGATGGGACAACAAATTTGTATGGGACGGAGTGGGACGACTTTTTATAATCTAGTAAATCTAGTTCGGTCATAATTTAATGCTTATCGTGCCAATACGCACATTTTCCAAAATATGTCCAGTCCAGGAGATTTCTGTGATAACGATGTAGTTCCTGACAACGAAGTCTTGTGATCCATTTACGAAGAAAAAGGTTTACTCACTGTCAGATAAAGAACTTACGGAAAAATTTAATTTGAACGAATTATCGTTAAGGAAGTCTGAACCGAAACAGAGTCTGCTGTATGGGAAAAATGGGATGATTGTGACCGGTCACGGGACCGGGATGGCATGAATGGAATGGGGATGGGACGAAAATTTTAGGTTTGTGGGATGGGTCGAAAATGTGATGGGATTGGACAGTGACAGGGATCCGTCCCACGGGATGGGATCTGAAAGGAGAAACTCATCCCATGCTCATCTCTAGTCCCTAGTAGATCGAATAATGTAGATAAGAAAATTGAATCTGTAATTTCCAGATAAGGATTGTAAGAACCAATACTAAACTGAAACCTCACAGAAAAATAACTTGTCATCTCACTGCTTTGTCAACTCAGTAATAAAGGATTAGAACTCTAAATGACTTCATAAAATGACTTAAAAGCCTTCCTTAATTTTGCAGCCTAAATGGATATCAAATTTGGTTTTGGTTGCATTGTCAGGTTTGTACTCTTATGACAGCTTGTATAAAAGCCATAAATCGTGTTATTAAAATGGCTCAATTTCAAACAATATATATTTTCATCTACATTAACTTGATATGCTTTTAATTGTTTGAAGCATTGAACAATCCATCTGCCAATTCTACAGTCTCTTTATAATACAAGCACTGTTTCATTAAATTTTTACTTATTCCATCTTCGCCATAATAAGCCCCTGTAATAGCACCAGCCATAGCTGCAATTGTATCACAGTCTCCGCCTAAAGTTACAGCATACTGGATGGATCTTCGAAAAACATTTTCACACTAAAAAGGTAAAACAAAACTTAATAAAAAAATTAAAATTGGAAAAAATATTTCGTACTTCAATTTCAGGGAAACCAGAATGGGCTTTTAGGAAGCAATAAATGGCTGTTGGGACAGAATATAAGGCTTCAATGGAATTGCCTAATGATCCAATTATTTCTTCTTCAGTAATTGGGTTTTTAGGGTCATCACAAGACAAAAGTTTTTTAATCATCTGTAATTGCTTTTGGTAAGGAGCTTGATTACCATCATCGGTTCTAAAAATATTACAAGGGTTTTTATTTATTTATAAAATAGTTTATACTATTTTTTACCCAGATTCATCAACTTCAACGGATTTCATTTTTTTAATTAAATTATCAGTAAACTTGTGTGGGTCAAACGGATCTTGAGGATTTAAAAGCATACTTTGGTGAATGGCAATACATTGGAGTAAGGCTCCATCAATTCCTAGTTTATTTGTGTGTGTAAGACTAGTGGTTATCTTGGCCGCTTCAATCATGCCATTGTAATTATCATGAAAGTAAAGGGCAATCGGGGAAACTCTCATTGCTCCACCATTACCATAAGAGCCTGTTCCATTGAATTGTTCCAAAGCAGGTTTATAGATATCTTCAAACTTTGTAGCCCTTAATTTATAAAAAACATCAACAACATTTGATCCATAACCTCGTTTAGGTTCTAAGAAATATTCTTGTACGAATAGCTTCGCCAGATACTTGGAATCAACAGGAGGTTTGTCGATTAAACATTTTGCTACAGAATTTGTCATGGCAGTATCGTCTGTATAACTTTTTAAGGGAGCTATGTTTATAAAGATTACATTTATTTTAAAAAATCAAGAGAAATAATTGTTTTATAAAAACCTTTAAAGCCGGGTTCATCTAACTTATTAAAATATTTTTGAACTTGTCCTCTCATTCCTGTAGTGTACTCGTCTCCTTCAAAGGGGGCTCCCAAACAGTCTCCCATGAGAGAACCTAACATTGAGCCTCTAAATTTGGCTCTCAATAATATGTTGTCGAGTTTTGCCATCGCTTTGAATGCCATGAGGTGTTATATTATACCAGAGAGAATGTTATACTAACGAAAATATTCATTTGGCACACGATTTGTTTTTTGATTTCGGGGTTAAGTTGAATGTCAAACAAAATATTGAAAAACAAGAGACCATTGACGTATAAAAACTAGTATTCATAGATCCATGCAAAAGACAAAATATCAAGAGATTGAATTTGATTGGTCGAGGTTTAAATAGGCAACATCTAAATTTAAAAATATTGTTTGTGTTTACGAGTTTTAAAATTATTTCAAAATATGAGTGGACAACGAATACATATTTTTGAATAATTTAAAATGGTGCCACGGTGAATCCGGACAAATCGAAGCCATACGAGATTTAATACCAAGTGACTATAAATTATTGTGTTACGTTGGTGACATGTAAATTCTTTAGTTGGCAAAATCGTTGGCATGGCACACACAATTTTCAAAATAATCGTCAAAAAAAATTAAAGTTGACAGTTTCAAAGTTGATTAAATAAAAATGGGTTTTACAACAGAGATATTTTACAATACATTTATTGATGATATGATGGCCATTGCATAGCGTAGCCAAGGGGAGGGGGGGTTTAGGGGTTCAAACCCCCCCAAATATGCAAAATATATACATAAATGTTATATTGAAATAAAGAGACGAGTAGAGACGACTCTTCAAGAGAACATGGTAGATGTGAAGTTTAGGAACCCTTGTGTGTCAGTTTAGAAAGTAAATTGGTGCATTTCTGATATTGTATTTTCTTAAAACCCCCCCGAAACTAGATCCTGGTCTTAAAATCCCCCCCGAAACTAAATCCTGGCTACGCCCATGGGCCATTGATTATGAAAATGGCTATTGGCTGTATTCACAGCATTCAGCTTAAGAACAATTTGTTAAAACCTATCCCGAAGAACAAACCAAATATCGGAATTTTGCACAACACTGGACAAGCACTGGTTGAAGGCTTTATGTACACTGGTAATATAAGTAGAGGATTATGATTAACCATATACTAGGACCGCCGAGAAAATGCAGCTGTACTGCGCCGAGGTATGAGGGACGCGCCGAAGTACGCGCAGGTTAGTTTGAGTGAAGAAATATGCGTCAGTTTTTCAAACACAGACAACTAAAGGGCCCCATACATTAGCAACCTAGTCAACAACCTTGTCGTCAACTTACTATGTTGACGACAAGGTTTAGTAGTGTATGGGCTGGTTGAAGACATTTCAGGTTGAGTACAAAGTTGAATAAAATCAAAGTTATTTGGATTTTTGGTGGGCGGAGTCTGATGTTATTTTGAGAACCATGTTGAGGAGTGTGTGGGGAGGTTGAAAACATGGTTATAAACATCAGTTGTGAACTTGTGAAGGTTTTGGAACTTTTGTTCGTGTAGGTGACTTGTCTGTCTGTCCTCGGTGGTGTTGTTGACAACATACCCGCCTTTCAATGCGGGAGACCCGGGTTCGAATCCTGGTCGGGGAGAAAACAACTAGAGCGGTTTTCATTAACCGTCCGGGCTGCCCACCCTGAATGAATGCAAAATATGCGATACCAGGGTGGAATAGGGGGTTTAGTGAGAGTCTTGTCTGTCTAGTCTTATCTGTCTAGTCTTGTCTGTCTAGTCTTGTCTGTCTAGTCTTGTCTGTCTAGTCTTGTCTGTCTAGTCTTGTCTGTCTAGTCTTGTCTGTCTAGTCTTGTCTGTCTAGTCTTGTCTGTCTAGTCTTGTCTGTCTAGTCTTGTCTGTCTAGTCTTGTCTGTCAAGTCTTGTCTGTCTAGTCTTGTCTGTCTAGTCTTGTCTGTCTAGTCTTATCTGTCTAGTCTTGTCTGTCTAGTCTTGTCTGTCTAGTCTTGTCTGTCTAGTCTTGTCTGTCTAGTCTTGTCTGTCTAGTCTTGTCTGTCTAGTCTTGTCTGTCTAGTCTTGTCTGTCTAATCTTGTCTGTCTAGTCTTGTCTGTCTAGTCTTGTCTGTCTAGTCTTGTCTGTCTAGTCTTGTCTGTCTAGTCTTGTCTGTCTAGTCTTGCCTGTCTAGTCTTGTCTGTCTAGTCTTGTCTGTCTAGTCTTGTCTGTCTAGTCTTGTCTGTCTAGTCTTGTCTGTCTAGTCTTGTCTGTCTAGTCTTGTCTGTCTAGTCTTGTCTGTCTAGTCTTGTCTGTCTAGTCTTGTCTGTCTAGTCTTGTCTGTCTAGTCTTGTCTGTCTAGTCTTGTCTGTCTAGTCTTGTCTGTCTAGTCTTGTCTGTCTAGTCTTGTCTGTCTAGTCTTGTCTGTTTAGTCTTGTCTGTCTAGTCTTGTCTGTCTAGTCTAGTCTGTCTAGTCTAGTCTGTCTAGTCTTGTCTGTCTAGTCTTGTCTGTCTAGTCTTGTCTATCTAGTCTTGTCTGTCTAGTCTTGTCGGTCTAGTCTTGTCTGTCTAGTCTTGTCTGTCTAGTCTTGTCTGTCTAGTCTTGTCTGTCTAGTCTTGTCTGTCTAGTCTTGTCTGTCTAGTCTTGTCTGTCTAGTCTTGTCTGTCTAGTCTTGTCTGTCTAGTCTTGTCTGTCTAGTCTTGTCTGTCTAGTCTTGTCTGTCTAGTCTTGTCTGTCTAGTCTTGTCTGTCTAGTCTTGTCTGTCTAGTCTTGTCTGTCTAGTCTTGTCTGTCTAGTCTTGTCTGTCTAGTCTTGTCTGTCTAGTCTTGTCTGTCTAGTCTTGTCTGTCTAGTCTTGTCTGTCTAGTCTTGTCTGTCTAGTCTTGTCTGTCTAGTCTTGTCTGTCTAGTCTTGTCTGTCTAGTCTTGTCTGTCTAGTCTTGTCTGTCTAGTCTTGTCTGTCTAGTCTTGTCTGTCTAGTCTTGTCTGTCTAGTCTTGTCTGTCTAGTCTTGTCTGTCTAGTCTTGTCTGTCTAGTCTTGTCTGTCTAGTCTTGTCTGTCTAGTCTTGTCTGTCTAGTCTTGTCTGTCTAGTCTTGTCTGTCTAGTCTTGTCTGTCTAGTCTTGTCTGTCTAGTCTTGTCTGTCTAGTCTTGTCTGTCTAGTCTTGTCTGTCTAGTCTTGTCTGTCTAGTCTTGTCTGTCTAGTCTGTCTAGTCTTGTCTGTCTAGTCTTGTCTGTCTAGTCTTGTCTGTCTAGTCTTGTCTGTCTAGTCTTGTCTGTCTAGTCTTGTCTGTCTAGTCTTGTCTGTCTAGTCTTGTCTGTCTAGTCTTGTCTGTCTAGTCTTGTCTGTCTAGTCTTGTCTGTCTAGTCTTGTCTGTCTAGTCTTGTCTGTCTAGTCTTGTCTGTCTAGTCTTGTCTGTGTAGTCTTGTCAATCAAGTGGTGTCTTTCAAGTTTTGTTTGTCTGTGTAGTGTTGTCTAGACGTTAAAAATAAATTTACTTGAATATCTTTTTTAGTACAAAAACAAATTAAATTTCCATTGCTAAATGTTATTGTAAATATTACAGATTTTGTAATTTGAGTTTGAAAGCGCAGAAAACAAAGAATATCCATGAATTCAAATACAAAATATTGAAAATGTTGAAAAACCCGAGAAAGGCAAAATGAATTTGGGGGCTAGTAAGTAGCATACATATATCTGATGTTGTGTTTCAACATTTTTGATTTGTTTTGTAGTCTTAAACAGGCTTAATAATATTATAGAGCTACAGAAAGGTTGATACATTTATATATTCACGCTATATTCCGCTTTAATAAGTTGGTATTCAGTTTTGTTTATTAATAGAAAGTTTATTAAAACCAAATTTAAGAGTAGAGGACTAGAGGGGTTTAAATAATACGTTAAGGTAATACACAGATCATATAGCATCATATAGTTACCTCAGCGAACTAGAATTAGGAACAGAAACAAACTAGGTTTCATTTTGTCTGCTTGGTTTTATTATTTGACGCTATTCAAGTGCATTAAGTGCTTATTAAGTGCATAAAATTTCACTTTTATTATGTAAATTAAGTGTATATGGTTAGTTTAGTTGGACGAAACTGGTATTCTTTTTTTAAAAGTTTGGTTCGATGTGAATGCCGGGTTTGCCGACCCTTCGAACACTGCGGCCTATTGGTAGCCTATTGTATTCTGCATTCACATTCACTTAGGCCCAGAAAACTGTTGTTATTGTAAATTGCGCTGATTACCATTTTTCACATTTGTCTTGTGTCAACAAATGCGGCCTGCACTGGGGATAGAATTCGGGACCTCTATACTTGTCAGTTAGCGCTCTAACATGAGGCAAATGCGTCGGCAAAAAACTGGTATTAGATAAGTGTTTCTCAATTGATCGGACGGTAAATATCGAGCCAAGTTAAACCGAAAGGAGCAAAGCAAGAAAAGAAAATCGGCGTCAGTTTGTCGATTTTATAATAATTACATTAAATGAAAGTTACAACGGTCTGCACCAAACGGACAAACGCACATTAGATACTTCCTGAATGTTTCCTGCATGCGCTGCCGCTTGTTACAGCAAAACGCAGTCAATTACCTTCGACAAACAACACATACAACACCTGGGGAACAGAGCCAAACTAAATGGCTTTCTCCTGAGGAAGCCATTTAGTTTGGTTATCTTGCAAGGAAATCCAAATATTGTGCAATGCCGCATTTTTGAAATCCGTAACATCACAGTTTAAAATAACGACAAAACTAAAACGGCCAATGTCGAAAAGAAAAAAAAATTAACACATTATATTAGAACTATGGATTAGAAAGTTTTTTTTTTGATTTTAGACTTCATCTAGATTTAACTAGCTTAGACAAATTGCAATAGATTAGTGAAAAGTTTCTTGTGCTAATTGTAGAACCTTGAGGGAATACTTGACTCACTAGACTTGTTTATTTAAACTTTGCTCGCATAATCTTGTCCTTATAAACTTCATGGGTCTTATAATCCAAATTATTCAATTGACAAATTTCTAACTTAATTTTTTCAGTTTTTTTAATTTTTAATTGTCCGTCTTAATAGTTATGGCTAATATACCAAATAGGGTAGGTACCAATAGGTAATATAGGGTACCAATAGGTAATAATATACCCCTATTCCTGCATGGCTAGAATTTTTTGAAACTTTCCGAGAGCTGCCCGAGTTGAAGAAAGTAAAGTCTGAAGTTTATCAAGATCGTAACAAGAAAAAGATTTGAACCGAAAAAGTTTATAAAGAAAGAGTCTCAGACGCCAATTATGATAGTTTAAAGAAAATATTAACAAATATTCGTACTTGTTACCGGAGGGAGTTAAAAAAAGTTCAAAACGGTAAAAAGTCGGGTGCTGGAGCAGACGATGAGTATATTCCAAATGTATGGTACTTTGAAACAATAGATTTTTTAAGGGACCAGGGAACTCTATTTGGATGTGATGATTATGTAGGAGAAATCGAACCGAAATCAACTAAAGTTTTCACTTTCTCTCTATGCAAAGAGACTTGCGAGAGTTTCACGTGTAACATGATCGTGAACGTGGCTAATACAAATTTGTTGCCGGTCAAAATCCCCGGGAATGTTTTGTTTTATCGTACGATTAAAGAAAATGTCGGCGAGTTCCTTGAAGAACGTTTCAAACTTCCAAGTAGTCGTCGAGTTTGATAACGTTAACATGTCTCAGATGGAATTCCGACTTCATTACAGCAAAAAAATCATCTCCAAGGAAAAATTCTTCTTTGAAACCGAGGATGAGAAATGCTTCACCATCCATTACTACCCTTCCTATCTACTCTTCACCTGTTTCCCCGCTCCGATCTTAGTCAACAAAATTCCAGTTGGCGATAAACGTTTGAAATCCGGCCTTAAGCTCTGCAATTCCGTTCTTATCAACAAACTAGTCGTGGATACTTGGCGTTACGAGTTTTTCTTCTATCCTTATTTCAATTTTCCTTGCGTTCAAGAACACACAATCACCATCGACTACCCGACAAAATCTTTGGTAACTTTCTGCATACGTTTCGATAAGCTCAGAGAGCCGCTCTCTTTCGAACACGTCGAAGAAGGAATCTGCATACATTACGAATGCTCGCTAGTTTGCTAACTTGAAGCCGAAGAACAAGTTTCGTTTCTTGCAAAGTTTGAGCCGGAAATTCCAGGCAGCTACAAAGTCACTTTACCTCTATTTGTTAAAGACGATTTTTCTTCGGACGTTCACAACATTTTCGTCTTAATTGGCGTGTATCCGGCTCCGGAATTTGAGTACGAACAGAAGAAAATCCACCTTGGTCTGATGCCTTTGAACTTTCAAATCCTTAAGATCATCAGATTGGAGCTTAACCAACCAAACTGCATCCTGAAAGTTTTCAACGACGATTTGGCCGTGAATATAATATAGGACAACGTGATTGTTAACAAGGGATTATGGTCCATAATGTGAAGATAATTTTCCATAGGATTTTTTATAATTAAAATAATAAGATCCTGAATTGTCGTTTTTTTTTTATTTCTACGTGTTTCCCATCGACAGCCCCAACACAGTTTGGAAAGTTCCATCTCCTTATAAACTGTACGGAGACTATCACACAATCTTCTCGCGTTCTTGGGACTTGAATATACTCTAAAATTTGATGATGGATTTGCAAGTATCTATGATAATTCTTCCAAGACTTTGTGGCGATATAGCTGTAAGAAATTTTAGGTCTTCAAAGCTCTGTCCACTCGCCAAAAACCGCAGTTTTGTAGAAAGCCGTTCATTTACAGTAATAGGTCGCACTTTATCCAGCAATTGATCATTGGTTTTAGTGCCATTCTTAAAAAAATGTTGAAGTCCTCAGGTGCACTAGCTCACTCATTAAACTGGAATTCGAAAGTTGGCAACGATTTTGGAACCACTCTATCGCCCACTTTTTTCTTCTTCAAAGAACCCATATCGTCCTCAGACAACTCGTTCCAAACTATATACATCATCAAATCTTCACTCATTATTTTTAAATTATTCGTACAAGCTCTACAGCGATGAATAAACTGAACAAAAACGATGTGTAACTGATAATAATGTTTTCAACTTGGTTTTCTAGTGTGTGGTAAAAAAACCTCAATATCGTTGACGACAAGGTTGATGACTACGTTGCTAGTGTATGGGGCCCTTAAACACCGCGCGCTCGGAGTAAGGGGCTAAACTCAACGAAACGAGGCGCATTCTCTCGCCGGCCCGAGTATAGATATATAACTTGCCTCTGGAATTGACCGAGAAAGTGGGCGTGGGGGTCTCTTTTTATCGAGTTGCATGATAAAAAGAGACCGATTTATAACGGGTCCTTCTTTCTCTTTTTAGCCGCTCTTTTTAACAGTAGTTATATGCTCCATGTAACGTACTATATAGATCTATAAAGGTAGGCGTCCACATTTTCGCATAGTAAACGTCGATTCCCATATGCGCAACACTCAGCGACGCGACGTCGTGCGACATCGCCTGTCAAATAATGATTACATTGTTTTAAATGGACACGTCGCGTAGCCATAGTGACAACGTGCCCATTTAAAACAATGTAATCATTATTTGACAGGCGATGTCGCGTGACGTCGCGTATATGAGAATCGGCCTTGAATATCGGACGCATCGCATCAAACGGATCGTAGTATTCTTTGTATAGGATATAGGAAGTCATACAAGTGCGTCCTCTGATCCACATCGTACGGATCGCACGAATCTACCTGTCGGCAATGCCGATGCTCCGAGGGCCAACTTTTGGGATGCGTGCAGATTACGTCATACGGAATGCGGGTCTCCGGACGGACTCCGCGAGCTCAAATTTAGCTTGAGACAAACGAAAATATCGGAAGAATTTGGCGTCAGCGTTTAGCAAATCAGGAAATAGTGTGTGATATGTTCTCCATGTTGCGATCTCTTCTTAAATATATAGTGTATCCACATATTAAGTTTTCTTTTCTTAGATCATTTAGCTTTTGTTTCTTCTTCTGCTAACAAACAAGCAATTACAACAAATTCTTCTTCGTTTTTCTCCATTATTTTGCACATTCCACCGAACTCTACGCTACCTCTCACTACGAAAATCCTAATTTCAGAATCGGCTACGGCAATCATATTGCTGGTAGTTGCGTCGGCAAATCCGATCGCTGCTGATACTGTGGACGCCTTGTAAAAAAATAATCGTTTGATGCGATGCGTCCGATACTTACGATGCGAAAGTGTGGACGCTTGCCTTAAAGCTGGCACCCCGACCTCCTCAAAATTCAAATTTGATTAGACGCGTATTATATGTTCTTTCTGTGCTAATTATGTGCCGCAATCACGATTTTTGTGCTCAAAGCATTCCATGAAAAAATGAAATTTGAATAGTGGCGGTGCTAACTTACAGTCAAGCTAGCATCCACCCATCTGAAAATTGGGATTGTGAAGCAATTAGAATCAAGCAAATTATTATGTCTCCGAAACCGAAACCGCCACCGAAAAACCCACCGAAACCGCCGCCGAAAAACCCACTGAAACCGCCGCCGAAAGGACCACCGTAACCGGAAAGACAACCGACACCGCCCTGGAAAAGACAACTGAAGCCGACGCCGAGAAATCAACCGAAGCGGCCCCAAGGAAATCCACCGATGCCGCCCCCAAAAGTACAACCACCGATGCCGCCCCCAAAATTACGACCGAAGCCGCCACCAAGAGAAGAACCGAAGCCCCCAAAAGGGCAACCGAAGCCGCCAAGAGAGCAACAGAAGCCTACAGCCCCACCGAAATCGCACTGACGCGCAAACCCGACCAAGAAGAAGAGGAAACCATCCAACGAAGAAACATCAAGAAAAAAGCCAAACCGGAGAAGAGCAAGAACCAACCAAGGAAGCCGACAACCACACCAAGAAAACAGGACCCACCCGAAGCGAACCAGAACCGAACTTAGTCCACTGAAGTGAAAAAAAAAAAAAAAAAACATGACGAAACAACACGAAAGACAAGCAAAAACAGACGACAACAACAGACTAAATAACAAAACAACAACCGAAAAACAAAACGACGGCGGAAGGACGGGCTCACGTCCAAAACCGCCATAGAACAAAGGATCCCATACTTATTGGTTAGGTTAGATGCTCAACTATAGGGAAAGGCCCAAAAAATGTACATGGGGAAAGGCCATTGACTAATGAATACTATAATAATAATAGTATTCATTAGTCAATGGGAAAGGCACTGGAAAGAGTTACAAACTAGTTTAAATTTAGTAAAATAATTTATTTCCATTTCAAAAATATTGTGCAGATGCAATGGAAGATGAGCAGAATTGTACATAGCAGTGTAATGGACATTGCAATAGGTTTGGAATCTTTCGTGTACATTTGCACAAGACTGTTTGTAATATGCTGCCCATCCATAAACAAACATGGAATTACATTTACTAAAGCTAAACCAAGTGATATAACTATTATGTATTCTAAAAATTTTAAAACTTCATTTGGGTGGAACAGTCCTGAAAAACTGTACTTCGGAATAAAACTTGAAATCTCAACAGTTTGTAAAATATCACTGGGATGACCAATATATATAA
This sequence comes from Phosphuga atrata, assembly GCA_944588485.1. Taxonomy (NCBI): domain Eukaryota; kingdom Metazoa; phylum Arthropoda; class Insecta; order Coleoptera; family Silphidae; genus Phosphuga; species Phosphuga atrata. The sequence goes on along the minus strand of OX155898.1, from coordinate 58,362,892 downwards.
CATCTCCTTTATCTTCCCTACCAATCTTCATTAAACTTGTATAATTATCCAACATTGGTTTAATACAGTGGAGATTATTCGGGCAATACAAACTTCCTCCACAATTGTGCTTTGAGGTTTCTACGATTACCCTTGCTGGTAGACACGCATGTGGGGGGATTTCTAGCACCCCATCAATTCTTTCTATATACTCGAAACAAATTCTATCAGATTTTGTCTCATGACAACAATCAAATCCACCTTTGATAGCTCTTAAAGGCACACTCTCATCCAAATTGTGAACTAAATCAGTATCTACACAAAAACCAACTTTTTCAATATTACCCAAACATTCAATCAAACTCTTTTCGTTATAAGTATTACATAAATTTACACTTTTTATCACATCATTTATAGCTAAACCTTTAATTCCTGCAAGTGGTGAATTTGGACTTAAAGCTTGTACAATTACTCCTTCATTCACTCCAAAGACGGCAGAATAAAAGAACGGCAATGTAGAATACAATAAATATGCTATTAAACTTAAAACTAAATTGTGCCAAATACCAGCGCACAATACTTTAAGGCCTCTCCACGGACTCAGAGAATGTAAATTATCTGAACTTAAATTTACATAAGCAACCGGTAGAACAAATAAAATGTAAACTCCCACATTAATTATATGAACATCTTCTTTCACAGAAGCTAAGGCATGTCCAAACTCATGTATTATTGAACATACTATTAAACTTAAACTGTAGTAGCCTAATTCTGAACCTGGAATGTTTACACCAGGTATTAAAGGTTCAATAATTAAGTTTTCACTAGTTTCTTTACTTGTGCGGAACAAGTTTTGAGAAATGGCTATGACTAAAAGTATTAGCGATATTGGTAAAAGGATAAGGGTTGTGTAAAGACCAAAGTTAAACCATGCATTTAGAAACTTCAATTGGTTGCCCCAACGCAAGAAAATTCTGTTGAATGCTGTGGTGTTCCACTGAATTTGTAGAAATTTGATTTCTATGCCTAGATTTTTCAAAAACTGGATGTAAGGGTAATGTGCACAGCTCTAAAAAAATAAAATATTTTCTATGTGGTCTTTAGGAGCACCTTAAGTAATTACCTTGAAGAACATGTCAAAGAACATTAGAATTCCATAAAGGGAAGCAATTAGAATTAAACAAATTGTTATGTCCATAGTTATTAAATAATATCACAAATTATTGGTTAAATTTTGTTGTTTTGGTTACTAATGATATTTTAGGGAAATTTATTTATTGGTGTCAAATATTAAGTTGGTATGATATCTTAAACATTTCTAAAACAATAAAGTAATACATATATATTTTGTAGTTATAACCATTACTGTGTTAAAAAGCAATCTAAGTTTTATTTTAAATTCGATTCAAAGTTTTAAAGGATTTAAAAATTCTTGGTGGATTATGCCGCAAAGTTCAGGTTGTAGACATTTGTTTCAAACTTCAGAACTGTTTTGAAAACGTCAATCACCAAATGAAAACAATGTTCTTTCAACAAAATGTTGGTCCACTTGCTCTCAACACAGAGTTACCTAGTTACATTATTGGTGATTGTTGCAGTTAGTGGAGATTTTATGGTATCTCACTGTAAAATCCAAATCTACAAGGCTCTCTTTGACAATTCTACACATGCACTTATTGGAGGCATTTGCTGGTTAATAGTGAGCATCAATAATAAAAACCCTCATACCTATGGTTCCCTTTTGGAAATTTTGCTTTGTACTATATTTTCATCGATTATTGACTTGGATCACTTTTACGCAGCAAAATCAACTTATCTTAAGGTAAATATACCCATCCTTTTTTTTCACCCCCCGTCATTGATATAGTCAGGGCATATCAGAGGGGGGACAGAAGGGGCAATTGCCATGGGCCCCATAATTTAAGAGGTCTCACTTTACAAGATTCCAACCGAATTGTAAGAAAATTTGCTGATGCTGAAGTGCGAAAAGCATTTGTTAATTGTAAGTAGATTTACTTACTGAGAAAATATTTAATACCATAACAAAAACTTAGAGGGTGTCTCCAAATATGAATTGCCGCAGGCCTTGCATTTTCTCTGACAGGCTCTGGATATAGTACTAGTAGAAGTATTGTACTGCCCCTTATCATTGCTTGTCCTAAGTTGTTGAAGGTTGCTCCCTCCCTTTTCATTGCCTTTGATATGGTACCAAGATTACAGGCTTCCCGTAATTGATATAGTAGCATTGCTGCCCGTTAGTAAATCATAGGTTTCACCGGTAACCTGTACTTTGACCTTCATAGAACTATTGTACCCCACTTTCTTCCTCTAATTGTTGGTATACGTACCCATTTAGAGCACCTCCTCTAGTCCTGCTTCCTTTAGGAATATCAGGATCTGGGAGGGATTCAAGGATTGCAACTTATCTGTGTTCAAGCAGTGGGCTCCAAGGTACATCTGTCTCTTGCAGTGCTCCGCAGTTTTTGAGCAGATATATGGGGGTTTCTCTGCTCAGCCACAGAATCTGCATCTGTCATCCTCCTCTGGGCCCAGGGCCTTGAGGTATTTTCTAAGTCTGCAGTGTCCCGTCAGGACTCCTGTCAGAATTGTAAGCTTGTTCTTTGTTTAGTTTCAGGCAAGCTTTTGTTCTTTTCTGGTTAAAAGATCCCAGCATTTCTTTGGATTGTCTTAGCCTTGGAAGTTCCTTCCTGGTTTTCATTCATTGTTCTCTTATTTTTTCATCTAAACTTTTGTGGATAGTCTTCATGCTCATATGGTAAAGTTCCGGTTTCCAGATGAAGGTATTACTGGATCCTTTGTTTGCTAGGTGATCGGTTTTTTCATTTCCATCTATACTGTGGGTGCTAGTACCCAGTACATTGTTACTTTATTTTCTCTGCTGAGCTTGTTTAGCTTTCCCACACAGTCACATACCAGTTTGTATCTGAAGGTGTATAAGCAGCCTTGATGTCTGCTTGGCTATCTGATAGGATAGCAATTTGTTATTTGTGATAGTTCCTGTCGAGGTTAAATTGTGCATGTACCTGTGCTTGGAAGATACTTGGGTAGGCTGTCCCATTCTCTGCTCCCGATTATTTTAGCTCTGCCTATTCCTTCCTTGCTGAACCTTACAATCGCTGATCTAGCACCCTCCACGACAAGGTGGAACGAAGTCAGATCCAGCAGCCGTTCCATTGACGCTGTCGGACATGACCCCATCGCCCGCGTCATGCAGACACGTCAGTCTTTGTATCTTCTCAAGCTACTTCTTCATAGAGACCAGTTTGGTTCTACTTCTGCATGCAACTGTCCCATCTCACTATCATGTTGTACATCAATTGCAGGATTGTGGGGTTACAACCAATGTACCCTCTAATTTTTTCATTGACTGTGCGGAACAAAAGTATGATTGTGCAAAAATCTTCGAAAGCATTTGAAAGTGCAAAAAAGGAGCTTCAGCACTTCGATTTCCTTCGGGTAGCCAAAAAATTTACAAAAAAAATTTCATTATCTGTAATCAGCAGGAAAAAACCTTTCATAAACGTTTTTAAATTTTGCTGTAACTCAAAAAATAACGATTTTGACAAAATTGATTTTCTCGCATCTCGTCATTTCCGCCGTCTAGACTCCCCGTGTCGATGGTATTTCTTAACTGAAAGCTTCCTAGGGAATATTATATGCGTTTTCCGACTAATTTTGGGACGGTGAATCGATTGGTGAAGACTAGAAGTCTCTGTGATGTCGGAATCAGTCGGAAATACGGAAGGTCTCAATATCTTGCATAAAGATACGTTTTCATGCATCATCCAAACCCAAATCTTCTCGGTGCGCAACGTAATGTTGTTAAGTAAGTTAAGGTATTTCCTTTTTGAGAAGTGCCGTGATTGTACTCCATTTTGCCGTCCTAGCATAACACTTGCTCTGTCCGATGTAAACATACCCATTTCTGGAATGTCTAGATTAAACTTCTTTTAAAAATAATGATTTTTGCGAAAATATAACCTCCATATTAGTGATGGGTCAACTCGATTTTTTAAACGGGGTTAACTCGAGTTAAGGATAATTCGAGTCAACTCGATTTTCGATTTACCAACTCGAGTTGATACGCTGCATCACCGACCGACTAATCGGTTCGGCTCCTTCACGATCATGGTCAACGGCGTAAACGTAATACATCGTGGTGCGGATATACCCGACCTACGCCGATTGTTGCTACGTGTAGTGTAAATATTTTCTACATATTGTTGGGGAAGTTTACCGAAATAATGCCAGGTCCTAGAAAAAGATCAGTGGTGTGGGAAGTGTTTAGTTTACCCATTGACGGAAAAGTAAAACATGTTCTAACACATATAAATATTCTGGAAATACAACCACATTGATGAATCATATTAAAAAGAAACATCCCAGTAAAAACATTGGCTTGATGGCGCTAGATAGTAAGTAATACAATCAAATCAACAAGTCAATTTCAAAAATCAATTTTAGATGAATCGCCGATGCCGGCGATGCCTGTTCCGGTTTCGTCAAATGATGTCGAACCTCCAACAAAAAAATTAAAACAAAGCCTGTCATGATGTCGTGCTACGCGCCGCCGCTCAGAAATGGGACTGGTCGGGACACGTTGCAAGAGACCAGGGTAAATGGAGTGGTAAACTAATTCGATGGAGACCATGGAACAACAGAAGGAGCATAGGAAGACCGCAAATGAGATGGAGCGACGATTTGAAACGAGCGGCAGGACTGAACTAGTACCAGGTGGCACAAAATCATGATAACTGGCAAAATAAGAGGGAGGCTTATACCCAAAGGGTAGAAAACAGCTGAAAAAAACCTCATTCATATGTACACAAACACCATCTGTTTCGCATATATGAGAATTCGGAGAATACCTAGTAGCGCCATGACGCATCGCGACACTTTGTCGCGTAGCTGAACGTTGCGTCACGCATATGGGAGTCGACCTTTAAGCTAATGTTGTAACCTCTAGGCTACAATGATGACTTGATTTACACGGTTTCGTTTTACACGTTAAATGGGTTAGTATACCAGCAATTAGAGGAAGTAGATAATGAAGTGGCTGAATAAATTGAAACCTCATAATTTGGCTGATGGAATTATGTTAGCAGACAGAACAGAGGATATGAGAACAAGCTCATAGCTAAGATTGAGGAGAACTTCAAAGAGAGTGGGGCCAGAAAAGCCTATAAACACCTAAAAGACACTCCTAAAAGACACAAGAGGTTACACCCCACGCACGAGCTCAATCAAAAATCATTATGGAGAAACGGAAAGCGACCCGAATAAAACTAAGAACATCTGGAGAAAATATTTCCAAAAACTCTTAACAAAAAGAGAAAACATAGGAGAAATTAACGAGCTCGAAGGGGACAGCACAGAACCCCCATCCTTCGAGGAGACGAATGAGGCCATATACAAAATGAGAGGAAACAAGGCACCGGGGATAGATGGTATACCAACTGAGACATACAAACTAGGTGGACAACACCTAATGTAACAAATACACTACCTCATAGTAAGAATCTGGGAAGAAGAGACGCTCCTAGAGGACCTCAAAACAGCAATAATCATCGCCATCCATAAAAAAAGGACAAACTGAAGTGCGATAACTACCGCGGAATTAGTATGCTATGCACCGTGTACAAAATACTAACGTATATCATTCACGCACGACTTCAGCCGTATGCAGAAAAACTAATAGAATATCAAGCAGGCTTCAGGAGAGTAAGATCGACGGTGGACCAGATCTTTACAGTGAAGCAAATTTTGAATAAAGCATAGGAATACGTCATTGATGTACACAACATCTTCATCGATTAAAAAGCAGGCAAGCGACTCGATCGACCGCAACAACCTCTACCAAATTCTACACTGGTGAAAATGATAAAGACCACAATCTGCGAAACTGAAGCCGTGGTGCGGGTCCAAAACTAACTCACGGACCAAAATAACGAAAGGGTTGGAACAAGGGGATGGGCTAGCACCCACACTTTTCAATCTAGCGCTGGAATTTGTTAAAATGATATATTTGTTAAAATGATGATATAAATATTATGAGCAGAAGGGTAGAGGACCCATGCCCAACTAAAAGCAGTTGCCAAAGATAGCGGGCTCAGCATCAACACAAGCAAAACAAAGGTGATGGCACAAAGAAAAAGCGCGGGCCAGAATTACAGTTTCCAGACAACATCGAGGTTGTCAATCTGGGTGTGGAAATCAACAAAGATGGTACCGAAGACGGAGAAGTAAGACGCCAAGTCCTAGTAGCAAATAAGGCGTACTATGCAATGGCGGAAATATTAAGAACTATTAGTGTGCACCGCAAGAACAAGCTAAGATATACAAGACAATAATTCGGCGCATCGCATGCTATTGTAGCGAAACATGGACTATGCCCGAAAAAAAAAAACAAAAACGCAATGGACATATTTGATTGCAAGATGCTACGTAGGATTCTATGGGCGGTAACGGTCGGGAACATCAGAAGACCAAGGTATAATAACGAGCTATACCAGATATACCAAGGACCACCGATTTTTACCGTCCTCAGACGCCAATTCCTAGCAGCAAATAAGGCGTACTATGCAATGGCGGAAATATTATTTTCGGCCCATCGCATGCTATTGTAGCGAAACTTGGACTATGACCCAAAAAAAACAATGAACAAAAAGAACGCAATGGACATATTTGAGCGCAAGGTGCTACGTAGGATTCTAGGGGCAGTAACGGTCGGAAACATCAGAAGGCCAAAGTACAATAACGAGTTATACCAGATATACCAAGCACCGATTTCTACATACATCAGACTGCAAAGACTAAGATGGGCAGGACATGTGCTCAGGATGGACGACAACCGTCTGCCACTAAAAGCACTGAACGCAAAAATGCAAGGCAGGCGGTCGGTAGAGAGGCCAAGAAAACAGTGGGAGGAAGACACCCAGGAAGACGCATACCAACTAGCGTGGAGAAGAACTACAAATGACATGGAAGAATGGAGGAAAAAATACTGGAGGCCAGGGCCCAAATTGGGCTGTAGCGCCATATGAAGAAGAATTATGTTATCTGCTTCTTGTGAAATTGAAAAAAAAGAATAATCTGTGAATCAGCAAATTATTTTGTATTTGTAAAATAACACTTTCAAATTACACAATTCATCACAGAATTATAGACTTGTCCCGAAATATTGAAGAAAATACTGCTAAAACTCATTCAGATCCAAATTTTGCTCAACATATCAACAAAACAACATATATTACAGATAAAGCACAATCAATTGCTTTCCTTCAATATTTAATCTCTTTTTATGTTGTTAGTCTTGTCCTATTGCCTTTAACCCTTTCGTCCCTGAATTTGAGAAATTATATAAATGGCATACTGTTTTGTATGATACAACATAAAACAATCTTTGCACAAAGGCATATTACATTCTTGGCAAATGGTTCTTGTTCTATTCTGTCTCTTTTCTAACACATGTTCATAGTTCATAGTCTGTCCTACAGGAAGGTGCAAAGGTGTTTACTCTGTAAAGTTGTTTTTTTTAGAAGGAGAACCCCTTTTGGTGGGGACATGGAGTTAGTTCTTATGCCTTGAGTGATTAGATCTTCCGCAAGAATTGCTTTGAAAGAATGTTATGGAATTTGTTCATTCTTACGTCTCTAATCATTATATACATGCATTTTGCTGCAAATATACTGATACAAGTATAAAACACTCTTCCACCATTTAGCAGATTTCCAGTCGTGGTCATACACGCCTATGAATTGATCGGCTCGATCAGCTCCTTTCAGTTTCTTGCCATAGAAAGCAATAGCTTCTGGACACTCAATTGTCTCCAGATCACCAGTTTTGATCCTTTTTGTAACTGTGGTAAAATTAGGCTTGTGGCAATTGCTGCTATAGTATCTTGCCAATTCACACATAGCAATCCTGTAGAAATATATCTAAAAGCACACTGCCCATGTTGAAGTTTCCCTTCAATAGTATAAATTTTAGTGTGCGTGTCGGAAAGCCAAAAATACGTTCGATACGAACTTTTAGAAGAGATAGGAACTTTTTGATATTTTAAAAAGTTGATGGTACATATATGTACCGATCGGGACAAAAGGGTTGAATTTCAACACCATTTATAAATATATCATTATTTATTATACATAATTTATTATACATAATTTATTATACATATACATGACAAATATATCACCATTTATAATAATAATATATAATATAAACAATAAATTATATTTCTATTTGTTTTAGGACGCAACGAATCTGTCGTCACGGCCTCCATTACATTCCACTACAATTCCTTTGATATTAACTCCGTTAAGCTTAACACTCTCTATTGTTTTAAACCTAAAATGGCTTCAAAAACTCTCCCTCATTGTATTAACGGCCTTTGCCACACACCACACTAGAGATGCGACTAGAAGAGGTTATTGGATATCACCTATTGGTTCTACTCCACCTGTCCCGTACTATCTATACATTTTAATCACCATTTCCATCCCTTATTTAATCTCGTTAAGTTTGAAATATTTGTATATTGATAGAGTTTATAAATATAGCAATATTACAGTTTAAATATTATTCGTTGTTTGCGAAATTATTGGGATTGTTATCAGTGTTCAAATATATTGGTATGATTAATTGGGTTTTGATGATGAGATTAAGATTAAATTCCGTTATCAGTGGGGTGTCAATATACATGTGTCGGGGACGATAAGCGGACAGTTTTTGCCCGATCTCGGTTTAATTATAATTGTTAAAAAATGTTGATACTAAATTTGGTAAGTCAAACGGCTGGATTTAGGCAGATTTTCAAATGTAAAATATTTTTTTAGGAAGACCTCCAAACTAAATTTATAATTGGAGTGTCGGTACTAGGCGCTGTTTGTTTTCTGCTATTACTTTTAGTTTCTTATGCGCTGTATTTGATTAATGGACTAACTAAAAAACTGAAGCGATTGCTACCTGGAAATGGCATGGGTAATGGATTCAATGCTGGCCCGGCAGCAAGGTAATTTTTTATGATTATATTTTGTTAGTTTTTGTTTTTTTTTTGTGGTGATACGATTTTTTCGCAGTAGTTTCTTATCTTAAATGCCTTTTATCGTTTTTACGATAAGTAATTGATCAGAATTATATTTAAAACACGTTATCTAAATTCTAGTTTCTGAAACTTTAATTACTTTTTTTCATGGAATATTGATTGAGATTATATCAAAATATTTCGAATATTGAGTTTTCTCAGGAACTCAAGTGAAATCATACACTGCTCAAAACAATTAGCGGGTGACTAATTTATGCCTCCATAAAATTCAAACGGGAAATTCCATGCAAATAAAATTAAGAGCATCTGAAAGATACTCTATTAAATTGTTTTAATTGGCACATATGGAAGTGTCAGCATCATGTACTTTTAAAGTACCCGTAATAATTAACAACAACTACCAAAACCTAAGTTCATAACGAATTTAAATTAATTGTTAATCTAAACTTATGTACATAAAGTGGTAACTTAATAACGAGTATGTGCTTCCATAGCACGAATAATGGCTTTACGCCGTGTTGGCAAGCTTTGCAAAGGTCTTAGAAGGTCTTCTTGTGGTATATCGCCCTATTCTTCAATAGAGCCGCCGTTAGCTGCTGGATGGTTTGAGGTGGATGCGAGCGACTATGAACACGTCTGTCGTGCATATCCCAAACTTGCTGTATGGCATAGGTTCCCAATCTGGGGTACATGTACCCCTGGTGGTACATTGAGTTGCTGCAGGGGGTACAATAGAAATTTCAAGAAATTTTTATGTAGAGCGTATTTTTTCAAAATGTAAATTTAAACTAAAACACAACGATGCATAGCGGAGATCGTTCCGTCTTCTGCCCCCATCACTTTTCAATGCTAACATTCAACGAGCCGCCTCCCAATTCGTTTTTATACGGCGCGATGCACCTAATGTTTTGATTTTTGCTATGAAAATTGTGCTTTTGTATAAATTTTCACTGTCAATAACTTTTAAATCAATTACGAGTTAAGTTGTAAGTTTCAGTACATACTTGATATTTATAAATATATAAATTATAAATAACAGTGGCGAAGTGCATGTAAGCAATGCATTTTCTTAATGCAGTGTGGTGACATAATGACTGAAATATTAATAAGGATTTTTTTTTTTTGGAAAACACTTGAAATTATTTAAGATGCAAATAACTAAAAATTACATAAAATTTTACATAAAATAAATAGGTACGCCTATAATTTTATCCAACAAACGTAAAATTCAACCAAAACAAGCTTTGAATATAAAAATTCAAAATTATTATATATTTTTTTAAGGAAGTGCATGTCTAATGCCAAAAACCACGCTTCGCCACTGATACATAAGTAACTATTATAACGGCTTAATCTACTATTATTACGTCTAAATAACTATTATAACGTCCTAATCTATAATAATGGACATATGGTTAATAAATTATAAGAGGAAACTAACAGAAAACTCTGACACTCCTAGTAGCAGCAGTACCAAGCCATACCATCAAGAAAATTCTGAAAAATTAAAACAGAAAAAAAGACTATTGTATGTTATGAAACATTTTCGAACAACTCGATGAAGCCATCCCTAAACTAAAATAATAAACTAAAATTAAACGTCATTTATACAACATTTAAAATTCAAGCATTTAAAAGACAAGCCTGTTGATTTTTTTAAAAGACAGCGAAGTGAGTTGAAAAATATCAAAACGTCAGTTCAATGTTGAATTGATCAAACTTCCAAACCTCACACTATTGGTGAAACTTTAGTTCTACCTGCAGCAAAAGATTTAGTAACATCAATTCTTGGCCAAGCACCAGCAACAACACTGGATGTTTCTCTATCAAACAGCACAGTTTCTCGAAGAATTGGTGAAATGGTAGCTCAGGTTAAAGAAAAACTAATTCAGAATATAAAACAAAGCCGATTTTTTGCAATTCAAATAGTTGATAGTACGGATTTAAACAATTTTGCGCGGTTGATGGCTTATATAAGATTTGAAAAAGAACAATTTTTATTCTGCGAACCGCTTCCAAATAATACCACTACAAATAAAATTTTCAAGAAACCTAATGAATTTATGACCCAACGTGATATCAATAGGAAAAACTTGCGAGAAAAACGTGGGAGTATGTACTGAAGTATCACGTGCAATGGTAGCTTGTTATGGAGACGTTCGTGCTAAAATTAAGTGCTAGTCGTAAAGTTTACACATTGTAGTATACATCGTGAAGCGCTTGCTGTTTTGAATGGGTTGGATCAATCAGTAAAGATAGTTAAAATCATTAAATCCAGAGCCCTTAATTCAAGACTTTTTACTATTTTGTGTAATTAAATGGGTAGCAATTTTGTGTAATGAAATGGGTAGCGACCACAATAAGCTTCTTCTACATACAGAAGATGGTTGTCGAGAGGAAAAGTTTAACTCGACTTTTTGAGCTTCTTTCAGAAGTGCAGGTCTTCCTATCAGAATACAAAGTGGAATTCCTTCATTGGTTTAGTGATGAACTCTGGTTGGCACGATTAGCATATTTGGCTGATATTTTTGGACGCTTAAATGATCTGAATTCCAGTTTACAAGGCCAAAATGTAACACATTTTACTATATCTGACAAAATAAAGGCAGGTATCACTAAACTGGAATTTATAATCAAGGATATAAGAGAAAAAGAGTTTGCGGCATTACCTACATTAGAAGACTTTACTTCCCAAAATGAAGTAACAATAAATAAAATACTGATTAGAGACGTTGAAAAACGTTCCTGAAAATTTAGATAGTGAAAGCTGGATAAGAGATCCGTTTTCATCAGTTTCGAAAATTGTGTTGGATCAATTTTCAGTGGAAGAAAGAGACCAATTAATTGAAATTTCATGTGACGGAAGTCTAAAAAATGAATCTAAAAAAGACAGCTTGTGTAATTTTTGGTTAAAGAGAAGAGCTGAATATTAAATTATTTTGAACAAAGCATTAACATTTTTAATGCCCTTTAACACATCATATTTGTGTGAAACTAGGTTTTCCGCCATGTTGTATATTAAAAATAAGTGCAGGACGCAATTGAAATTAGAGCCTGACTTATGTTTCAAGTTAACGAAGGTAAACCCCGATATATCAAAGATTATTTCAACAAAACAAGCCCAAACATCACATTAGTAGGAGTATTAGTTATTAATAGTATTTTGTTGTCTAAACATACTAGAACTGGAACTTCCTATAAAAAGGGGAGGGGTACAGAATTTTTAGCAGTTTATTTTGGGGGGTACAAGTTTTCAAAAGTTATTAATAGTATTTTGTCGTCTAAACATACTAGAACTGGAACTTCCTATAAAAAGGGGAGGGGTACAGAATTTTTAGCAGTAAATTTTGGGGGTTCAAGTTTTTGCGCAGTATGTGGTCTTGCGTTATTCTGCATTAACCAAAATTTAGACCTATTCCGTATGCTACAGCGACAACATGTTCTCCTAACACAATGCAATCATAGAGATTAGCGTTAAGATTTCCTGGAATTACATCAAGGTCGGTTCTACTGCCGATACTAATCCCAACCCAAACCTTAACTGAATCACCTCCAAATCTTTCGACTTCCTGGATAGTAGCTGTCAGCTGCGTAGTGTTCTCCTGAGCGTCTGTAAATACGTACTTGGTCATCGCTACGAGTAATGTGGAACCTTGATTCATCCGTGAAGAGCACATACTTCCATTGTTGAAGTTGGCTCGGGACATGTTCACGAGAAAAAATCATCCTTGCTATTCTGTGGCGTCGTGTCAAAGAGCACATGCCTAGTAACACGCCTAGTATATTGACCTGCATCCAAGTACCTGTTCCACAATCGCTGAATAACAGACAGGCTTACGTTGAAGTTTCTTGAAACTTGTCGAGCTTGTTGATTTCGCCATTTTCAATTAACGCTATAGTCGTGCTATAGCGTTAATTGAAAATGGCGAAAGCACACTTCGTTGAGATGCCACATTTTCACTTAAGTCAAACTGTCTAGTTGCCAAACATTTTCGTCTTCTTCTTCTTTCGAATAGGCCTACTTTGGACCACGCTTGTTCAACTGTTAGGCTTTGACCTTTGCCCAGTATTGTCGCATCTTCTGCCGGTGTAACTCCTTTCTCTCTTCTGTCCAGGGGGTACCTTTCCTTCGAGGTTTTTCCTGAAATCCACGGACTTCCTTTAGGGTGCGTCTCACAGACACTGTTATTCCCAGTTCTTTAAAATCCTTCTCGGTCTCTATCAACCAAGTGGTACGAAGCTTCTTGTTTTGCCAGAAGGTGAACAGACGGTTGGTTAGTCGGTTTGGAGGCAATCTTGCAATGTGGCCATAGAAAGCTACCCTTCTTTTCCTTGCACAGTCAGAGAGCATCTCTATATGTTCGTAGAGCTCAGAGTTATGTCGTCTTCGGAATTCTCCATCTTCCTTTACCGGGCCTAGGATCTTCCTGAGGATTCTCCTCTCTCTGATTTCCAATTTCTCTATTAGACCCCTTCGGTTCAAGGAAAGACACTCCATGGCATATAGGGCTTCTGGTCGTAAGACTGATGTGTAGTGCTTAAATTTCAGGTTGCGTGACAGGCATTTCTTATTGTAAGTGTTCTTAGTCAGTCGATATCCTAGTTCTAACTTGCTGACTCTCTTGGATAATGATGCTCTTTCTGATAAGTTGGGTTCAATTCATTCGCCGAGATACTTAAATTTCTCAGTCCTCTTGATGTTTCCGTGTTCTAGTAACATCTCTCTATTTGCTTCTCTAATGTTGGTGAAGAATTCTGTTTTCTCCAGCGACACTTGAAGACCCACTTTGGCAGCCTGTTTTCTGAGACAGTTTACCTGCATTGTTGCCATCTCAAGAGAATTAGCAAACAGTGCCATGTCATCTGCAAAGGCCAGGCAATCTACAACCAGTCCATCGTTCTTACGTCCCAGGTAGATACCACTCTGAGCACCCAAATTGTTCAGTTCCTTGCGCCATTCTCTCATAACTTTTTCAAGGACACAGTTGAAGAGAAGTGGGGAAAGTCCATCTCCTTGTCTCACTCCAGTTTTTATTTCGAAGCTTTCTGAAATCTCGCCTCTAAATTTAACCTTGCAAACATTTTCGTCTGTTTATTGATCTGAACAAGACCTTCCTAGCTCTTGGAATCAAATTTGGGATCCATTATTTCACTTTATTTCATACAGATGATGAAAGAAAGAAGAAAATACAAAGGCAAAACTCGATCAGATGCAAAAACCCCCTTCCAAAAATAAGACACAAAATCAGGGAAGCGAAAGCTGAATGGAACCCAACGAAAATATGACGTGTTCCATGTACACAAGAAAATTAAAGAAATGGCAGGGATAACCAAAACCCGCAAGTGTCATAAAGGACAAACAGGCAAACGCGATCTTTGACATTGAAAAACAACTTGAGAGGTGACAGGAATATATAGCTGAATTGTTTGATGACGACAGAGGAAACTTAATGGAAATAAAAGCACAAACTGGACCACCAATTACAAGCCAAGAAGTGGAAAGAGCGATCGCTCTAACAAAAACAAAGAAAGCGGCAGGGCCAGATGAAATATGCGCAGAGACGCTGAAAATAATGGGAGAGTCTAACATCAAAACTTTGACCAAAGTATTCAATACAATCTATGATACTGGTGTAATACCAAAGGATTGGCTGCACTCAACCTTTGTTACCATTCCGAACTATAAGCCTGATGAGCCACGCCCTACGACCTCAAAGTGTTCTGCGTATAATCCATGGTAGGTTGTATAAAAGCTAGACAGCAGAATAGGAGAAACCCAATTCAGATTTAGAAATGGAATGGGCACGCGCGAAGCCCTTGTCAGTACTCAAGTACTGGTGAAAAGATGTCGAGACGTAAATCATGATGTTTAAATCTGCGCAATAGATTTCAAGAAGGCATTTGATAAGATCCAACACAACAAGATGATACAGATGCCAAAGGACACCGAAATAGACGAGAAAGACCTGAGGATAATAACGGCACTATACTGGCAACAACGAGCAAACGTTCGTATAGGAGAAAAAACGACAAACGATATAGAAATAAAACCTGGGGTACGTCAAGCATACTGCATACTCTCACTGTTGATTTTCAACCTGTTTGCAGAACACATATGCAATGAAGAATGTAATGAACAGAATCTCTCAAAGTAGTGAGTGATGTGGATTGAAACTGAACATCAACAAGACGAAATATATGATAGTGAGTAAAAGCAGGAGGCAAGATGCAGGCATACTCGTAAACGGTAATCACTTGAAAGAGTAAATAAATTAATATATCTGGGAAGCTTAATTAACGAAAAATGGGAACCCAGCGAAGAAATAAAGCGTAGAATAGCAATAGCGCGATCAACTCTTATCAAAATGAAACGAGCACTATGTACCCACGATTTATCAGTAGAGCTAAGAACTTAAATGCTCAAGTGCTACATATTCCTGGTGTTATTGTACGGGGTTGGATCCTGGACGATAACAGACACATTAACGAAAGTCGAAGCAATTGAAATGTGGGCCTATCGGAGGATATTAAAAGTCAGTTGGGTAGACAGTGACGAAAGTAGAAATCCTACAAAGACTTAATAAAACTAAGGAACTAGGGAACATCATCAGTTATGCGGCAGCCGGAAAATATTGTCTACTGCATCTTATCATTCAGGGAAAGATAATGAGAAAAAGGAGTGTAGCAAGAAGGACGACATCACGGTTACAAAATCAGGATATGGTATAGCAAGACAACAGCCCAGCTGTTTCGTGCAGCAGTCGACAAAGTTAAAATCATGAACTTATTAATGTTCAACAGCATGGTCAACGCTCGAAGGTCACGGCACTTAAAGAAGAAGATTTCACTTTAGTTTTGGTAGTTCTTGTTAATTATTACGGATATTCCGGGAGTATGCGATGCTGATAATTCCCTAACAATAAGTGTCAATTAAAAGAATTAAATCAGTAATTACATGAATAAGCCTATTTGAAAATGTTTGTTAGAAAATCCTAAATAATAAGAAATCGATATGATTAGAGTTAGACACCGGAAATGCAAAATACATATTAGATGAACTATTTTTTTGATGTAAACAAAAAAATCAAAGACGAAAAAGACCTTTCTAGGGGACACCCGGGTTTGAACCGGGGACCTCTCGATCTGCAGTCGAATGCTCTACCACTGAGCTATATCCCCTTTACGTAAAGGGATGTTTATTGGATGTTGTAGAATCTATTTATTTTTCTTTAAACGTTGAAATTAAATCTAATACTTGTGAAGACTGTAAATGTGAGTGTACAATGCTTTCCAAAATGCGAAGAAAATAAAAATACATCTGATATTTGCGAAAAATGTAAAAGTCCCATGAATCAATGTCAACCAAATTGCGAAGAAAGAAATGCTTCAAATCAGAGATGTTATAGATATGAAATTTCGGATCTGGATACGGATTTAGAAACAATATTTTACCGGTTTCGGATACGGTTCAGGATATGAAATTTTTTCGGATTATCCTTTAGTTTCGGATAGTTTCGGTTAAGGATATTAGATTTCTAAGGAATGGGCATAATGACAGTAACCAAGAATCACAAAAATATTGTGTTTATCTAATGAGATGGGAATAATAGATTGTGAAAAATGTATTTATTTTCATATTTAGTACGAGGTTGATAATACTTTTAATAAAACAGAACTGCAAAATACAGCAGTCCGCCATGAGAAGTATAACATCAACCAGAGTGAATTATGTCACGCGTTTGTAAACCTCATACGAACTTCGACCATCTCTGCACTTTTTAATTGTTGTTACCTGCGTTTATAAAGTATTTAGGGATTAACGTTGATCAGTTGCTTCGTTTTGTATTCTTAAAACATGGAACAAGGTTTTACCAAGGCAAATAGCTCTAATTTGCCTAGAGTTGATTTGTTGATGTTGTAGGAGTTTTTGTCATCAAACAAAGACATTTGTCAACAGAGTTTAGAAATGTCAAAACCACTTGTCACGCCACTTGGAATCCATAACACTTAGACACTTTAGAATCCATAACATGCTAAACAGCTGATTTCTTTCTCTTGCTCCCTAATGTTCTCGGTCGATTTACAAACATCTGACGTCACAACCAGACGCCATGACACCAGCGAGCGTTTCGAACGGATTTAAAACTTTGAATTTCAATAGCTACTTTTTTCTAATACAACTTTGTTTCCTGCAAAAATAATATATATATATATATATATATATATATATATATATATATATATTTGGAAATAGTAGATACTTAAATTAAAGAACACTTTTTCAAAATCAGTCATCATGCCTATTGTAAAAGTAGAATACTAATTGGAAAACAATTTGAATTTATTTCTATGTTATTATTTGGTACTACAATCATATGGCATACAAGTAAGTACTACAATGTACTTAGGTACTACAATCATATGTCATATAAGTAATTATTATTTTTAAGTTTTATCTATACTCGGGCCGACGAGAAAATACAGCTGTACTGTGCCGAGGTATGAGGTGCGAGGACGCGCAGAGGTACGCGCAGGTTAGTTTGAGAAACTTTAAGAAAAATGCGCCAGTTTTTCAAACATAGACAACTAAACACCACGTGCTCGGAATAATGGAGTGGGGGGTTGGGGGGTTGGTTATATGCAGAACAATGCTAATAACTCGTCGAGACGAGATGCATTTTCTCGCCGGCCCGAGTATACGTAAAAATGTAAAACCAGAATTATAATATACAAAAACAAATTATTCGTTTTTTCTATTATATAATTTATATTGGATATTGAAATATCTTTATAGGAATTATTGCAACATATCAATCAATATTATCCGAAATTATTCGAAACCTTTATATCGGATACGATTACGGATAAATTTTTACTTCGGATATCCGATAGTTTCGGTTGCGGTTACGGAGCTCCATAACATCCCTGCATCCCAAATAAATGTACTGAAAATGCAAAGTCGTCAACTTCAGACGATAATTCGTTGCATTCTGGAACTAGTGAGTTGCAAATGGCTCTTAATAAGATAAAGTGTGCATATCAAAAAGCAGAAAACTTATCGGCTCCAAAACCCCTGAAACATCACAATTCTACAACCTCTGCATAAAAATTGGCTGTAAATATGTTGAAGCAGAAGTGCAAAACCAAGGATGTTATTATAAACGCAAAGATAAAACGATTAAATGCATGATCTGAAAGTAGAATATTTGACGGCTTATTGAAACAAGTCGCTCAAAATAATAAAAGCGTTGCTGACTTTGACAGAACTCTACTAACTCAATACTTGTTTCGACCAAATAGCTTGGAGAAGTCAGAATGTATGCCAACAATTGATGAAGCACAAGTACCCAAAGTTCATAGTTCGTTTGGTATATCAATGGCGAAGAAAATTGAACCCACCAGTTTATTGGTAAAATTGAATTTATCGAAAGATAAAAACATTTATGGCTATGAAGTTTGCGCAAATGGTGTTACAAAAGCAAGAATTTATAGTTCCAAAAGAAATAATGCTGTTCAGGATTCACTAAATATAAAGGAATGTATTAATTTGGAAATATATGGTTTATCTGAAAGCGGTATTAGAGCCACATGTCCAGCAATATTTTGTTATAAATCTGATTAAACGTCTCTATATACTTAAGGGGTTAGGCCACTCTAGGATTTTCAAAAAAACAATTTTTTTAAATTGCCCCTGGGGACCTCAAAAATGTTATCTCAAAAGATTATAGCTGTAAAATATCTCTAAGTACTTTATTTTCGAAGTACAGTATGAAAGAATGTATGCGGTTGATGCATTTCTAACTATTAGCAACGCGTTTATCTCAAAACTGATTTTTTCATGTTGGCCGCACCCATAACTCGTACAATTTTCAATCAATTCACTTCAAATTTTTACTAGATCTTTAAAAATAAATTGCCTAAATAAGTACGTAGGATTTGTTTTTTATATGGCATAGTTCATTTCTTATTAACAATTTTCTGGCGATTTTTCTGCGAATTTTGAAAGATCATTCGGAGAAAAATCAATATATCAAAAATATCCTACGTACTTCTCTAGCTGTTGTAATGTACAATAAACATAAATTTAGTGTTTCATCATAATTCAAAATTTACGGTAGTTGTTGATACGGCCATGGACCCTTCCAAAATAGAGAGGCCATTTGAGAAACGCTGCACAGCTGCCAGTTTTAAATAAATGATTCTACAAAAATTTTGTTTTACAGTTAATCATTTGTACCAAGAACTTATAACTTTGTAATTTCGATTTATTTGATATTTTTCCCTGAAAAAAAAAATCTCAAAAAGCCTATTTTTTCGGCTTGTAGAGTGGCCTAACCCCTTAATGTAACATTATTTGCTTACAATAGGGAATATACATCTTTTTTTTATATGCTTAATTCACTTTTTACTTGGTCTTAACATAGTAAAAAATATAAATACTGTTGAAAGTGTTTCAATTAATTTTTAATTTTGAACGCTACCATTTATCGCGCTCTTTGTATTACGTCGCATACCACTTGACATTCAGTGTTGCATAGCCTATTTGCATAGACAAGGATTTTCAGTTTGAATTTGCTATTTCGATAATGGAAAAAGCTAAAAAAACATTTTTTAGATATTGTATAGTACCGGAATGCAAAAACACTATTACAAGTACACCAGATAAAGTGTTTGAGGACACTTAGGTTGAGGATAAAGGACCAGATAAAGTCCCAATCGTGGTGTATAGTCCACCCTACCCACATCGACGCCGATAAATGTTAACGTGCACGTCACATACCATTACGACCAATGGTGATATGTTTCGCAAATTTGAATTTCGCTCGCATATTTTAAATTTTTTGATTTATTTTATGGTATTAAATACAAATTAAATGAGAAAATAATGGTATAGGTGTAATGTCAGGATCATAAAGTGTCGGGGATGAAAAAAATCAAGTAAATTTATTTACTTGCATATTCCCTATTGCAATAATATAATAAAGATCATGAACATTACCATAATAGACTACTTTATCTTCGTTAGACTTTGTCTAAAATTAATCTGTAACACTCGGGTGAATAAATTTGGTTTGATTGAATAACATACATATTAACTATTCACTTATAATCTCATTAATAATTCATCTTAATATTCTTCCTGAATTCACAATTTTCATCGACAGAAATTTTCGTGCAACGTCTGATAGAGCTTTTTAGCGTTTCGAGATTCAAACCCTGGACATTCGGACAACTGATATTATGTTACCCTCAAAATCCCCTTTAAAGTTTTCTTTTTCTATGGGTGCCGTGACTGTTCAAGGATCGTTGGCGAGCATGATGGCAACCATGTTGTTGATGTTAATTTAATAACGGAAAAGCTGCTCTGTTGTCTGTCCGCACCACTGTCAAAGATTCTTTAGTCATGAGGTACATCTTCCTGCGGCTCTTCTGTTATCTATCTTTCCTTGTATGATGAGCTGTAGTATTTCATATTACTATGTCTCATAATATGGCCGAAGTACTCCATTTTTCGTTTTTTTTTATAAATTAGGTCACTTCTGTTTCTTCATTTATGCGTCGTAGTACCTCTTTGGTTTGAAATCCCGTCCGTCCAACTGATTTTGAGCATTCGTTTATACATTCATATCTCAAATGCGTTCAGTCGTTTGAACAGTGCCTGTGTGGGTGCCAAGCCCTTCATCATCTATAGCAGAACAGGAAAAACCTAACACCTCACCATACGTACTTTGAGGCTTAGCGTCAAGTCGGAACTAAGAAAGGTCTTTTTCATGTGAATGAATGCTGCGCGAGCTCTCTCTATTCGGGTTTTAATCTCAATGGATGGGTCCCTGTTTTCGTTGATATTACATCCGAGATCCACTGCCTTCCAAATTCATTTGAGGGTTGTTCCGTTGACGGTAATGCCGGTATCTTGGATATCGTTATCTTTGCTTATAAGTATATATTTTAAGTTTTAATCCAGTCATTACAAGTATCGTCTATTCTGCTCATTAGGATTTGGAGATCGTCGCATGTTGTTGCTAGATTCAGCGTGTCATCCGGATATGTTATTTTTGATTCTTCCGTTTATGTTTATTACTACATTTACCTCTTGAGTTGTTCTTCGAATATTTTTTTTTCATTCTCGGAATGTTGAAGAGTAATGGTGAAAGTATGCATCCCTGACATACGCCTCTCTTTATTTCTACTTCGTCAGTTAGCTCTTCTTCCACTCTGACCGATGCTCTTTGATGCCAATACAAGTTTCTTATTATTATACGAATGTTTTTGTAGTCAAAGCATCCGTTTTATTCACAGGCTTAATGGAAGACAACGCCTGAACCAATTTTAGATGGCTGAAGTTTCACTTCTCTCCATGATTTTATCCGCCGACTTCTTCTCATAAATCTTGCAAGTCAGAACAATTTTCCCTGCTTCTTCCTGTCTCCATGCCAATATTAACGTCATATCTGATAGAATGCATATCCTTGTGAGATTAAAACATAATGAGGATCCTTAATATCAATATTTTCCCCAACTTTGTGATAGAATAATTCTAGATCCGTGTTTCTACTATATATCGATTATTATTAGATTTCGAATTATATTAACTTATGATACGTTATTTTGTTAAATTAAGTTAATTTTGATAATTGGACAATTTTTCATAGAATTTTGTCCAGCCCCGTTATCGTTCTTAACTTATGACGTTAACTGCCACAATACACAATACAAATTTGGGTGTGAGACACCCGCGATTCACGTGGCAGTCAACGTGTTATGGCTCTCATTTCGAGAAAATTATTTGGGTCGCGTGGTTAAAACTTTGAGACAGACTGTCCTAGATAATCTTCTATATAAATATATCTTTAAAGGTGTTCTTCACGATAGATCGAAGATAGATATACTCGTACCGGTTAGAGAATGCATCTCGTCTCGACGAGTTTAGCTTTGTTTCCCAGTTTAACATTATTTCGACTGCGCGGCGTTTAGTTGTCCGTGTTGACGCATATTTCTTAACTCAAAATAATCTGCGGGTACCTCGGCGCGTCCCTTGCCTCTCATACCCCGCCAAAGTACAGCTGCATTCTCTCGCCGGTACGTGTTTAGACAGATAGATTAGACTAGGATTTGCTGCTGAAAAACAACATTTACTCAGAGCTGATTTCTCTCCGAAACTTAACTTATTGCTAGTGATTAAAATATATAGATTTTAGTCAGAATCATTCGTAATGATTCATTTAAATTATTGACATACACATACACATTTCCGTTTTAATTTTTTTATCTACAAAGTCTTATCAGAAAAATAAATTTTGCGATAAAATGTATCTTGTTAAAAAGTATTTATCTTGTTAATTATCTCAAAAATGCAATTAAATTATTGTTTTACACTAGATAAGACTAGACAGGCAAAAATAAATATGCAGGATTAAAATAAAACTCAACTGGGTTAGTTTAAAGAATATGTACACTGGGGTTCTAGGAAAGTTTTCACCAATTTCATTTCACCGACTTTCACTTGTGTGTCTAGTCTTCTCTGTCTAGTCTTGTCTGTCTAGTCTTCTTTATTTAGTCTTGCCTGTCTAGTCTTGTTTCTTTAGTCTTGTCTGTCTAGTCTTGTCTGTCTAGTCTTGTCTGTCTAGTCTTGTCTGTCTAGTCTTGTCTGTCTAGTCTTGCCTGTCTAGTCTTGTCTGTCTAGTCTTGTCTGTCTAGTCTTGTCTGTCTAGTCTTGTCTGTCTAGTCTTGTCTGTCTAGTCTTGTCTGTCTAGTCTTGTCTGTCTAGTCTTGTCTGTCTAGTCTTGTCTGTCTAGTCTTGTTTGTCTAGTCTTGTCTGTCTAGTCTTGTCTGTCTAGTCTTGTCTGTCTAGTCTTGTCTGTCTAGTCTTGTCTGTCTAGTCTTGTCTGTCTAGTCTTGTCTGTCTAGTCTTGTCTGTCTAGTCTTGTCTGTCTAGTCTTGTCTGTCTAGTCTTGTCTGTCTAGTCTTGTCTGTCTAGTCTTGTCTGTCTAGTCTTGTCTGTCTAGTCTTGTCTGTCTAGTCTTGTCTGTCTAGTCTTGTCTGTCTAGTCTTGTCTGTCTAGTCTTGTCTGTCTAGTCTTGTCTGTCTAGTCTTGTCTGTCTAGTCTTGTCTGTCTAGTCTTGTCTGTCTAGTCTTGTCTGTCTAGTCTTGTCTGTCTAGTCTTGTCTGTCTAGTCTTGTCTGTCTAGTCTTGTCTGTCTAGTCTTGTCTGTCTAGTCTTGTCTGTCTAGTCTTGTCTGTCTAGTCTTGTCTGTCTAGTCTTGTCTGTCTAGTCTTGTCTGTCTAGTCTTGTCTGTCTAGTCTTGTCTGTCTAGTCTTGTCTGTCTAGTCTTGTCTGTCTAGTCTTGTCTGTCTAGTCTTGTCTGTCTAGTCTTGTCTGTCTAGTCTTGTCTGTCTAGTCTTGTCTGTCTAGTCTTGTCTGTCTAGTCTTGTCTGTCTAGTCTTGTCTGTCTAGTCTTGTCTGTCTAGTCTTGTCTGTCTAGTCTTGTCTGTCTAGTCTTGTCTGTCTAGTCTTGTCTGTCTAGTCTTGTCTGTCTAGTCTTGTCTGTCTAGTCTTGTCTGTCTAGTCTTGTCTGTCTAGTCTTGTCTGTCTAGTCTTGTCTGTCTAGTCTTGTCTGTCTAGTCTTGTCTGTCTAGTCTTGTCTGTCTAGTCTTGTCTGTCTAGTCTTGTCTGTCTAGTCTTGTCTGTCTAGTCTTGTCTGTCTAGTCTTGTCTGTCTAGTCTTGTCTGTCTAGTCTTGTCTGTCTAGTCTTGTCTGTCTAGTCTTGTCTGTCTAGTCTTGTCTGTCTAGTCTTGTCTGTCTAGTCTTGTCTGTCTAGTCTTGTCTGTCTAGTCTTGTCTGTCTAGTCTTGTCTGTCTAGTCTTGTCTGTCTAGTCTTGTCTGTCTAGTCTTGTCTGTCTAGTCTTGTCTGTCTAGTCTTGTCTGTCTAGTCTTGTCTGTCTAGTCTTGTCTGTCTAGTCTTGTCTGTCTAGTCTTGTCTGTCTAGTCTTGTCTGTCTAGTCTTGTCTGTCTAGTCTTGTCTGTCTAGTCTTGTCTGTCTAGTCTTGTCTGTCTAGTCTTGTCTGTCTAGTCTTGTCTGTCTAGTCTTGTCTGTCTAGTCTTGTCTGTCTAGTCTTGTCTGTCTAGTCTTGTCTGTCTAGTGTTGTCTGTCTAGTCTTGTCTGTCTAGTCCTGTCTGTCTAGTCTTGTCTGTCTAGTCTTGTCTGTCTAGTCTTGTCTGTCTAGTCTTGTCTGTCTAGTCTTGTCTGTCTAGTCTTGTCTGTCTAGTCTTGTCTGTCTAGTCTTGTCTGTCTAGTCTTGTCTGTCTAGTCTTGTCTGTCTAGTCTTGTCTGTTTAGTCTTGTCTGTCTAGTCTTGTCTGTCTAGTCTTGTCTGTCTAGTCTTGTCTGTCTAGTCTTGTCTGTCTAGTCTTGTCTGTCTAGTCTTGTCTGTCTAGTCTTGTCTGTCTAGTCTTGTCTGTCTAGTCTTGTCTGTTTAGTCTTGTCTGTCTAGTCTTGTCTGTCTAGTCTTGTCTGTCTAGTCTTGTCTGTCTAGTCTTGTCTGTCTAGTCTTGTCTGTCTAGTGTTGTCTGTCTAGTCTTGTCTGTCTAGTCCTGTCTGTCTAGTCTTGTCTGTCTAGTCTTGTCTGTCTAGTCTTGTCTGTCTAGTCTTGTCTGTCTAGTCTTGTCTGTCTAGTCTTGTCTGTCTAGTCTTGTCTGTTTAGTCTTGTCTGTCTAGTCTTGTCTGTCTAGTCTTGTCTGTCTAGTCTTGTCTGTCTAGTCTTGTCTGTCTAGTCTTGTCTGTCTAGTCTTGTCTGTCTAGTCTTGTCTGTCTAGTCTTGTCTGTCTAGTCTTGTCTGTCTAGTCTTGTCTGTCTAGTCTTGTCTGTCTAGTCTTGTCTGTCTAGTCTTGTCTGTCTAGTCTTGTCTGTCTAGTCTTGTCTGTCTAGTCTTGTCTGTCTAGTCTTGTCTGTCTAGTCTTGTCTGTCTAGTCTTGTCTGTCTAGTCTTGTCCTGACAACAACACTGTGGTCGTTACCAAAGTAATGAACCGATGCCTTACGTAAGGCACCTTCCCGGATAAATGGAAGATCGGTAGATAGTTACTTATTAAAAAGCCCCAAAAAGATCCCTAGCACCAGCTGCGTTCAGGCGTATTCGCTTATAGATACCATAGGAAAGCTATTGGAAATATTAATAAAAAGGGCTTTTAAAAATAGAGAGTTATGTGTAATGATCACGCTAGGTATAGAAAACGCCTTCAACTCTGCTCCCTGGGAATAAGCGCACTAAGAAATGCAGAGGTCAATGGATACCGCCTCAAAATTACACAGTCATACCTATCTAATGGGTACATCATAACAACTGATGGAACACGCAGAAATACCACTTGTTCAGTACCGCAGGGATCCATCCTGGGTCCATCATTGTGGCTAGTCTGTTATGACAAAATACCAAGAACGGATAAAGGAACGAGTGTTAAGCTAATAGCTTACGCAGACGATTTTGCCGTTGTGGTATCAGCGCGGACACCACAGATCCTGGAGGAACGTATAAGACATGTCATAGACAAAATCTGCCTGGCATTGAAGGAAATGGGTAACAATGGATATCGCTTAAGAAAACAGAGATTTTCATCCGGGCTGGGAGATACAAGTTGCGCAATATAAGAACAGAAGTAGAGGGAACCCTGCTCTAGAGTAATAAATCTCTGAAATACATGGGGATGCACATAGACAAAGACGTAAGAATGACACATATTATGAGAAACATGCATGGGCGTAGCCAGGATTTAGTTTCGTGGGGGGTTTTAAGACAAGAATTTAATTTCAGGGGGGGGGGGAGGTTGGGTTAAGAAAATGCAATAACAGAAATGCACCAATTTACTTTCTAAACTGACACACAAGGGTTCCTAAACTTCACATCTACCATGCTCTCTTGAAAAGAGTCGTCTCTACTCGTCTCTTTATTTCAATATAACATTTATGTATATATTTTGCATATTTCGGGGGGGGGGTTGAACCTCCAAACCCTCACCCCCCCTGGCTACGCTCATGATGAGAACATTCGAGAGATTCATGCCAAATATTGGAGGGCCGAGTTGAGGAGGCGTATAATTTTTGTTCACGTACTCTATTCAATACTCCTATATACGGGGCTCCTATATGGACGCAAGTACTACGCCACAAGATATATGAGGGATTGCTGGGGAGCATAAATAGAAAGCTGACAATACGTGTTTCAGCGGCTTACAGTACCACCTCCACCATGGCCGTACTTGCCTAATCTTCCCCTAAAGTTACGCGTCCAAGAAAGAGTATCTATCCACTAGAGAGGAATGCAATAAAAACCGTCAGCCAGAGAAATTATGTTGAACATCTGGCAACAAAAATGGATACAGTTTGAAGGATGGACTAAAACCTTCATTAAGGATGTTCGCATGTGGGGTAAGAGAAAGTGAGGAGATCTAGACTACCAATCAACCCAGGCAATGACGGGACATGTTGTCTCAACACATACCTAAAGAGACTTGGGTAGAGCGAGACTGACGATTGATGGTATTGCGGACCAGAGGTTGTTGACTCTCCAGAACACACTGTGTTCCAATGCCCCACGTGGGACCATATAAGAAGAGTTACCCACAGCAAATGTCAAGTTCATGTTACGGAGGAAAATGCAGCAGCACTGCAACTGGAGTCGAAGGAGATTTGGAACGCGGTAACATGGAAACTGCGGGAAATTATGAGAGGGAATGAGGCTGAAGAGGATAAAAGGAAGTCCCTGAATGATGGAGCCTAATGGAGAGAAGTATAACAAATTCCCACCTTTCCCTTAATGGCAGTTCCGGGGCGATGCAGGAAGTCTAGCAGAGGATCTTATTGATTTACTTAGTCCTGTCAACAATTATGCCTAATATTGGAAGGCCTATATCAAGGAGGCGTAGAATACTTGCGTATGTAGTCTCTTCTATACTTTTATACGGGGCGCCTATATTGGCGCAGACACTTCGACATAAAAGATACGAGGGAATGATGGAGAGTATTAATAGGAAGTTAGCAATACGTGTAGCTGCGGCCTATAGGACACCATGGCCGTACTTGCAATTGCAGGAATATCACCTATTAAGCTACGCGT
The DNA here is from genome assembly GCA_944588485.1 of Phosphuga atrata. NCBI lineage: Eukaryota > Metazoa > Arthropoda > Insecta > Coleoptera > Silphidae > Phosphuga > Phosphuga atrata. The sequence goes on along the minus strand of OX155898.1, from coordinate 58,335,738 downwards.
CCAAGAAAGCATTTATATCCACGAGAGAGGGAGGCTAGCAAAACCGGAAGCAAGAGAAATAATGTTGAATGCCTGGCAACAAAAATGGACAGAGTTTACAGGGTGGATAAAAATCTTTATTACAGATATTCGAAAGTGGAGCAATAGGAAGTGGGGTAACTTGGACTACCATTTAACATTTAACCCAAGCATTAACTGGGCATGGCGTGTTCACCACATATCTGAAGAGAATAGGGAAGAGTGAGACTGATGAATGTTGGTATTGCGGAACTGAGGTGGTGGATTCTCCAGAACATACTCTGTTTCAATGCCCGATTTGGGATAAGATAAGAAGTGTTGCCCACTATAAATGCCAAGTGCTAGTGACGAAAGAAAACGTGGAAGGACGGCTGGGACGCTATAACAGAGATGCTACAGGAGATTATGAGAGGCTGAAGAACAAAGAAGGAAATCCCTAAACGATTGATTGAATAAAACAAAATATGAAATCGCTCTCCTCGAAGTAATGCTTGATGGCAGTTCCGGGGCGACGCGGCAAGTCTAACAGAAGATCTCTCCAGAATGGTTAACTTATTCTGTACAGCATTTTCTAGCAAATAAAAAGTAAGTCTAGTCCTGTCTAGTCTTGTCTGTCTCTTTCGGTAGTGTAGTGGACAACATGCCTGACAAGCGGAAGACCGGGTTTCGATTCCCGGCCGAGCCAGAGTTATTTTTTTGTCGGTCAACTTTCCATCGATTAATTGTATTCGGTGAACGTTCCGGATACGGTAGATTAGTAACTACGCCAAGACTGTAATGCCAAGACTTGAGGCGGTGGTGGCGTAGTAGTCAAGGTGTCGGGTTACTAAGCCATTATTCCCAATATAATAATATAATAGGAAATAAGCCACCGTCCTCCTGTGCATGACTCTGGCAAGACCATCACAGTAATCTACCAAGAAAAAAACCTCCTCTAAAAAAAGCGGTGTCCTACATCTTAGACGAAAGTATAGCGGAGTCCTTCAAATTTTTAACGTGGACGGCAACGTTAAAAATTGTAAGGACTCCGCTATACTTGTGTCTAAGATGGAGACACCAAGCACAAGTGTATGCAGGGGAGGAGGTCAAAGTCGACTAGAACTGTAACACCACAGGAAGAAGAATGACAAGACTAGATGAATTTGTAAAAAATTAAATTTATCACTTGACATTAGATAAAACTAGCTAGTGACACATAAATAGGCAAGGTTAAATAAACCGTCTGGATTCCCTTAATTATCTGGATTTACAATAGGTTGAACTAGCCTAACCATGCAAATAAAATGTAAATTGTAGATATGGTGGTGACGACTTGTACTGCGACCTTTATATATCTATTGTACCCCACCCTCCTCCTCCAAGTGTTGGTGTACTTACCCATTTAGAGCGCCTCCTCTAATCCTGATTCATTTAGGAATCTCAGGATCTGGGTGGGGAGTCAAGGCCTGCAGCTCCTCTGTGTTCAAGCAGTGAGCCCCAAGGTACATCTGTCTCTTGCGGAGTAATGCTCGGCAGTCTTTGAACAGATGTTTGGGGGTTTCCTTTGCTGAGCCACAGAATCTGCATCCATCATCCTCCTCTAGGCCTAGGGCCTTGAGATATTTCCTAAGTCTGCAGTGTCCCGTCAGGGCTCCTGTCAGAATTCTGAGCTTGTTCCTGCTTAGTTTCAGGCAAGCTTTTGTTCTCTTCTGGTTAAAAGATCCCAGCATCACTTTGGATTGCCTTAGCCCTGGAAGTTCTTTCCAGGTTTTCATCCATTTTCCTCTTGTTTCTTCATCTAAACTTTTGCGGATGGTGTTCATGCTCATACCGCAAAAGGGTTCCGGACCTATAATGGGGCTACTGAATCCCTTGTTTGCTAGGTGATCGGCTTCTTCGTTTCCGTCTAAACCAGTGTGTCCTGGTACCCAGTATAGCGTTACTTTATTATCCCTGTCAAGCTTGTTCAGCTTCCCCACACAGTCCCATACCAGTTTTTATCTGATGGTGTATGAGCTAATGGCCTTGATGGCTGCTTGGCTATCTGACAGGATAGCAATTCGTTTTTTGCGGTAATTCCTGTCGAGGTTAAACTGTGCACATCTTTCGATTGCGTGTACCTCTGCTTGGAAGATACTTGGGGATGTTCCCATGGATTCGAAGTATCTGGTACGAGGTCCAAACACTCCTGCACCAGTGCCTTCCTTTGTCTTCGAACCATCTGTATACCACTTGATGGCATTTTGCTCTATGTGGTATGCTCCAATCGGCTTTACTACTACACATTTCTGTGTAGTTTTTCTCGAAGTGGTATTTGCATACCATTTCGTCTTTTGGTACTTCCAGCCAGGGGATCTTGGCAGCGAGGCTGTTTCGGTCTCTGCTCCCGATTATTTTACCTCTGCCCATTCCTTCCTTGCTGAACCTTACGATCGCCGATCTGGCGGCGCTCTCCACCAAAAGGTGCAGCGGAGTCAGATCCAGCAGCAGCTCCAATGCTGCTGTCGGACACGACCCCATCGCCCCCGTGATGCAGACACACGCCAGTCTTTGAATCTTCTCAAGCTGTTTCCTCATAGAGGCCAGCCTGATTCTACTTCCCCACGCAACTGCCCCATAAGTGATTGCAGGTCTCACTATCATGGTGTACATCCATCGAAAAAAAAATGTAACTAACTATCAAATACTAACCTAACCATACAAATAAAATGTAACTAATTATACAAGACTAGACTAGATTATATAATATTAGTCAATGATATACAAATTATTATTAATTTATATTTGACTTTTTATTCTAGTGATAGTTATGGTGAGCAAGGAGGTTACAATGATAACTTCAACCCCCGCAAATTACCACGATTTGACCAGCCAGCTTCTGGTGCAGATTCGATGGCGCCAATAAGAAGTCCCCCACGCAATGCCCCCATGGGCTACGAGTACAATAAAAGTGCTCAGCCGCCGGGTCCAAAACCTTTCGGTCAGAGTCCAAATTCTGCGCCGATGGGTAGGAACGACTTCAGGAATGAGAGAGAGTCGCAGTTTGGAGCAGGGCCAAGGAATCCTATGGGAGGTAGTACGGCTTATGGACAAGCTCCTAGGGGAGATTTTAGAGAGTAAAGTTTATTATAATAAGGGAAATTTTTAGCGGTTTTGTTGATTTTTATTTTGTTTTAGGCCGCACAACGCTTTTTCGGGAAGATCTGGGAGGATTGGATATTAATTTGGAGATTTATTTGAAGAAACTATTTGTAGCATAATATTGACTCTTAATCAAATGTATAAATAAAAAATGACGAGAAAATGTAAAAACAAATGACAAAATTTGACGTAAAATGTTATTTGGACAAGCGTATGTTAACATGTTGGAAGGGAACATTGACAACACCAAACAAATTGTATTTAATTCTCAAACTTCACTAGAAAAGTGATTTTCTTTCATTGACCAAATTGATTAATTTAATAATAAATTTAATTAAAAATAATAATTAATAACAATGACAAAATTGAAAGCAGGAGATTATCAGTAGGAGATTATCTTTGAATCCGTCAATTGCTGGAATTACACTGATATCTTCTGTTATTCTTTAGCACACTTTGCCCAAGATGCGTTGTGTGAGCCGTTCGCTACGTCAAAGCAAATAACGGGAACCGTCAAGACCAACTTTTGTCAGGGGCAATAGATATAATAAATGTAATTATTGAGCAAAGTGTGCCAAAGAGTAACAGAAGATATCGATGTAATTCCACCTATTTATTGATAGATTCGAAGATATCGTAATGATATTCTCATACTTTCAATTTTATTATTAATTTGGTTCAAACCAAGACAGATGATTTTTAGCTTTTTAATAACAATGACGTAAAAATTAAAAAAAAAGTAATATCAGAAATATGTCAAAAACCCACAAAGACTATAATGTCACGTTTCAAACTAATGATGGACATCATATGACATCCATCAAACTGTCGCGTCATATTATGCAAATCAAACATCAAAAAAATATAATATATGCACATTAGTTGTAAATTTATTTCTTTCTTTATACATTTTATTTATTTTACGAGTTAATACGTTAAATAAAATACTAAGTGACTAACTGTTTGATAATTATTTTGTTACGTTGGTAACATATTTGAATTCTTAAGTTGGTAATGTCGGCAAGGCACACTTAATTTTTAAAATTCAAAACAAACGTCAAAAAGAATTGACAGTTTCAAACTTTTAACAGCGGAGCACAATTCATTTATTGTAATGGACTATTTTCGCCATGGGTGTTAAAATGAAAATGGCTAGTGGCTGCATTCACAGCGTTTAACTTACGAACAATTTGCCACACAGTGTTTTTTTACTGTTTAACAATTTATAACACCAAGTGATCGAAAACTGTGGAAGCGGCAGCCTAGGATGGGAGGATATGGAGGAGGATCGTCCGTGAGGCCAAGACCCACGAAGGGTTATACCGTCCAGGAGCAAGTATCTAAGTAAGTGATTGAAAAAATGTTATAAGAGGAAGCTATTGACAATGAAATGACAAAAGAAATAAAAAAAACAATTTTTTTATTTATTTGTCAATTTGTCAATTTTCCTTAAGTTAACATGTTGAGACAATAACCCTAATAGTTTATATTTTTATGTTTACACCATCGATAATGTATACCTAAAAACCTATTAACTAGATATAAGCCCTCAAGAAGGTCCAGAATAAAATACTGACCGAAATGTTGGAAAAATATTCTATAACACAATAATAATCTACAATTAAAATTACATTGTTTATTAAAGTTGAAAGTCGCAAAATAATGTTTACAAAAGAGCAAGTAATGTTTTCCGCCGTTTTCAGTTCACTCAACAAATAGCCCCCTTAGATTCATATACAGGGTGGACCATTTAACATGACCACCCCAAATATCTCGGTTACCTTTAGAGTGACGAAAAAAATGTCAAAAGGGAATTTTATTGATTTTGAAGGGCTGGCACGGTGGTTAAAAATAATTTTATGTCAAGGTCACAGTTCATGCGTCCTCATAGTCATCAATGGTTTTTCAAATGGGAACATGTTATGAAGTTGTTATTTCGTATGAAGACATTGTAGTCATTATTCAGACAAAACTAGTAACCCATGATATCATGACCTTGAAATGATTCGACAAGTGTAACCATTGAAAATAAATTTGAATAACCGTATCGATAATGGTATTGCACAGTCAAGCAGAGAAATTGGATATGATTCTGATTCATGGCGAGACCGGTAGGAACTCTGTACGAGCGCAGGAACTTTATACACAACGTTATCCTGACAGAAATCATCTTTCCGTCGATGTTTCGATGGAATTATTCATTTATTCCGTGAAAGGGGCAGTGTTAATCCACGCGAAAAGAAACGACAAAGGTCATGATATTATGGATCGCTGGATTCGTGTGAATACTGGCTAGAACTTCTTGATAAAAAATAACGTATTTTCATTTGATAAACGATTGATGACCTTGAGGACGCATATACTTTGACCTAGACAAAAAAGTATTTCTAGCCACTGGGTCAGCCCTTCGTAATCAATACGAAGAACAAATAGACATTTTTTACGTCACTCTAAAGGTAATGGAGATATTTGGGGTGGTCACGTTAATGGCCCACCCTGTATATAGTACTATATTACTCATGAACCTATGAATACTGAGTATTCATAGGTCCATGATATTACTACATATATGCTTAGATTACATCGCCACTGTCAAACATTTTTTGACAGTAAAAATGTGGCAAAACAGGCAAGACTGGACAGACGAGACTCACTAAAGTGGTTCGGGGGAAACTCTCACTAAAGCCCCTAATCCACTTTGGCTTTTAGTATGCGCCATCCAGGTATCGCAAATTTTGCATTCATTCAGGGTGGGCAGCCCGGACGGTTAGTGGAAACCCTAGTTATCGCCTCCCCGACCAGGATTCGAACCCCACTACACGGACAAGATTATACAGACAAGACTAGACAGCCAAGACTACACTTTGATCTTAGCCTTAGGCCGAGAAGCGATAGACAGCCAAGACTAGACAGACAAGACTAGACAGACAAGACTAGACAGCCAAGACTAGACAGACAAGACTAGACACACAAGACTAGACTAGGCAGACAAGACTAGACAGATAAGACTGGACAGACAGGACTGGACAGACAAGACAAGACAGATAAGACTAGACAGGCAAGACTAGACAGACAAGACTAGACACCGGGGACTAGGCAGAGATGACTAAACATACAAAACTAGTCAGACAAAACTGGGCAGACAAGACTAGGCAGACAAAACTGGAAGGACAAGATTGTACAGACAAGACTGGACAGATAAGACTAGACAGACAAGACTAGACAGAGAGGACTCAATAAGTGGTCCGGGGTAAGCTCCCACTAAACCCCATATATCGCATATTTTGCATTAATTCAGAGTGGGCAGCCCGGATGGTTAGTGGAAACCGCCCTAGTTGTCGCCTTCCCGACCAAGATTCGAACCTGGTTTTCCCGCATTAAAAGGCGTGTTTGTTGTCAACTACACTACTTAGGAGGACAGACAGACAAGACAAGGCAGACAAGCGTACACAGAGAAGACAAGATTTGACAGATAAAACTAAACAGACAAGACTGGACCTTTTCCAATTGTGGCTCATCAATTATAATCCAAAAAGTGTGAAATATTATTCTGATTGTGATTCAGAAAGCGTTGGAATCGAGTCGGAGTTTCTGAAATTTAGAAAAATAAAGTAATTAATACCGTGATCGCCTTGATCTGTCCACGATATTTGCCTTTTGTGGCAACTGAAATTTTATCTAAGAAAAGATGTAGAGTCAATCATTATTACACCAATCACACCAATTGATGTAATTTAATTTGAATTACATTTTCTGAATCACATTTGATGCTTGCTGAATACAATTAGAACACGTGTAGAGAGGTAAGTCTGAACATACAAGACTTGACAGATGAGACTAGACCAGGGGTCTAGACCAGGGGCAAAGCCGCATGCAGCTCTTTTATTTAAGTTGTGTGGCTCTTCAGCCCAAAACATATATACTATTTTAACTTTATTGTAACAAATTACAAAGCTTTTGTTGAAATTAAAATTTAATTTCTTAAGGAGGTTAACTAATGAGTCTAAATAGTGCATTAATTTTTCTATATTTTCAATTATCCTAATAGTTAAAATTCATTATTTTTATATATAATAACAACAAATTTAAAAGTTGATAATTATTATTTTTTTAATAAAATAAAGTAATTAAATGACTTTGTTATTTTTGACTTATAAAGTGTAATAAAATATCTGGCAACAGCGCTTTATTGTGTCTTCAAAGTTTATAGTACAGAGAGAGAAAAGAATAGTAATTGAAAGGAGTCGAGGGTATTTTTTGTCTCTATATCACTGTTTCCATCTTTTTCTTTTCTCTCAGCTGTTCTCGCGACATTGTCAAACCATCCGTCATGTGAATTATTGTCGATAAACAAGATTCAAAATAAAAAATTTAACGTTAATTATTTAAATAATTACATCGGGAACATCACATTGTTTTAATGTTATCGTGTTTTAATATTATCTAAGTTTATTGTATATAGTTTTTTATTTCATAAAGTTGGGAAATTAATATCGAAAAAAATAAATAAAGACGTGACGGAAGCTTGTCGGTCATAGGAGCCTGTGTATAAGATTCGAAAAAACATCTTTTTTTTTTCGGATAAACTAAACGGTGGATCACTTTAAAATTTTGAGAGGACAGAAATAAAGTATTAATCTGTATGTATAAAAAGTTTAAAAGCTTAAAGTTGAAAAAAATATTTAACATGGGATTCGCTCGAACCTCTCCTTAATGTGATGATTCTGAAAATTATAGACAATGTAACATCATAACAATCTTCTGATTTAAAATCATCTCCTGTATTTTCTTTAACGTGACGAGTCGTAAACAAGTGAGTGACCTGTTCATAGTTGACACTTTTTTGATCGCACGCGTCAGTTTCCGCCATGTTTTCGGGCACTTTTTTGATGTATAACCAGTGAAAATTACAAAATATGCTCGAAACTTTCATATTCCCGCCTTTTAAACGTGACGTATGAGCATGCGCTTAACTAACTGCAAAATTAAATCTAATTAAATATATAACATTTGGGTATAGAAATGATCTAATATGTAGAAATAAATAAAATAAGAATGTCGAACCTACTATATAAAACGTTTATTGAATAAAAGGCAGAGCGCTTTCGACACGGAAACAAGTCATCTTCAGTGCCAAATGCTCGATAAAAATATTTGTATGCCGGCGAAAGCAGGTACAAAAAATAATTGCAACATAATTAAATAAAAGGCTTAATACAACAGCCTATAATGATTACAAAATAAATCAGAAAATTATTATAAAATAAAATAAATTGAAAGAGGAGCCACGTGACGACAACCTCGACATGTTAATATAAAAATGTTTACATTAACTTTTATATTACCATGTCGAGGTTGGCGTCACGTGGCTCCTCTTTCAATTTATTTTATTTTATTTTATAATAATTTTCTGTTTTATGTTGTAATCATTATAGGCTGTTGTATTAAGCCTTTTATTTAATTATGTTGCAATTATTTTTTGTCCCTGCTTTCGCCGGCATACAAATATTTTTATCGAGTATTTGGCACTGAAGATGACTTGTTTCCAAGTCGAAAGCGCTCTGCCTTTTAATTAATAAACGTTATATATAGTGGGTTCGTATATATATATATATATATATATATATATATATATATATATATATATATATATATATATTATGGGCATATGCCAAATTTTTAATTTTACTCCCCCGAAAAAATGGGCAAAAAGAAGATAATAATAATGCCAACCACAGCAAAACATCTGCTGCCGTACGGACTTACTACTCCTACGATGAGAGTGAATGAAATATATTATCAGCGACTCACTCGCCCTGGGCTCAAGCCCACCAGCTAAAATCAACCAAGAACTTGGTATGAAGAAAACACAAGCTACAATGCAGCTACCTCAGGCCCTAGCTATGACGAGCGAAGGCAAATCTGGTCATTCGTATTCTGGGGGACCAGGACATCGTGCAGGGAAGAGTCGGAGCTTCCCAAAACTCCTCAAACCCAAGAGTAAGCACTTCATTGGTACTCTCAACGTACAGATGCTGACCAAAACGGGAAAACTAAAGACGCTAACGGACACCTCCGATAAATTCAGTATCATACTTGCAGTGCAAGAAACACGATTTCGTGATTGTGATCACTTTGACTCTGGTGGATATCGTATCTACAAGGGAAAGCCTGCAGTCAAGTTAAGAAATAGTAATCTACATATATTGGGAACCGCATTTCTAGTACATAACAGTATCCAGAACTCAGTGCTAGATTTCTCATCACCTTCGGAACGGATCTCCCTACTCACAATTAAATGCGCTAACAAGGCCTACATACTGATTAACGCACATGGTCCGATTAACAATGACCCTGATAAGAACAAAGTGGAGAAGTTCTGGTCACAGCTAGAACGGGCACTCAACAAGATACCTCAACACCATATCAAGATCCTCCTCGGAGATTTCAATGCACAAATCGGCAGAGAAAGAGAGCACAGGCACATCACTGGGAATTTCTCGGCACACAAAAAGACAAATGCCAATGGACATCGCCTAATCAACATATGTGGAATAGCTAACCTCCAACTAATGTCCACACACTTTAAGAAACCACCACGCAAGATGACAACCTGGAAATCACCAATCAACCACATCGGGGAATACCAAATCGATCACGTAGCGATAACCAGAAAATCCTCCCCAGAAATCATGAACGTGAGGGTACGCAAGGGTTACGTGGAGTCCGACTATTATCTTTCACAAATTAAAACCTGCTTCTTACCTAACAGAAGGAAGTGTCAAAAATCTAAATTCCCGCGTATAGATCCAAAATACCTAATAGAACACGCGGATGACTTCGCACAATCACTACAGACCGACACTCAAACATGGGACGAACTTCTTCAGACAATCCAGCAATCAGCAAGGAAACTCGGTCAACCGCCACGAAAACGAAAACACAGATGGTGGACATTGGAATGCGACAGGGCCCTTGAATCCCGTATGCTTGCGTGGAAAACTTGGAATAGCAACAAGACACAAGAGAATTGGCAGAATTTCTTAAAAATGCAGAGGGAAACATCCAAAACGATCAGACGCATTAAACGGACATACCATTTGAAAAAATTAGAGGAAATCGACAATGAATAGGATGGTTGCGACAGTTACTACGTGGTAATCCATACTTACATTGAATTGAAAAATTCACTTTGTTTTTTACCACACTTATTATAAGTGTGGTAAAAAACAAAGTGAATTTTTCAATTCAATGTGAAATCGACAATGATTTAAAAAAAAAATAACACGCGAAATTTCTACAGAACATTTAGGGTAGAACTGATGAACTACAAGCTACCGAGCCTCTGCTTCCGTCGGCCTGATGGAACTCTTGAAACCAACACAAAAGCGAACTGCGAAATTCTGAAACAGTACTTCGAGAAGCTACGCAACTCTGAACCCCCTGAAAAAAGACTCCAATGTCACATAGCAGCCCCAAACCACGACTCTGTTCCACCAACACATGAGGAAATACAAAACATCATTTTGCACCTAAAAAACAACAAAGCACCAGGGGAAGACGGCTTAATCGCTGAAATGCTCAAGATCGGATGTGAACTCTTGATTGACAGACTGCAAGCTATCATTGGAAATACATGGAAGAGCGTCATCATACCAGCGGACTGGAAAAATGCTTTGATCCACCCACTACACAAAAAGGGCGACAAGACTGATCCAAACAATTACCGAGGCATTTCCCTTCTATCAATCGCCTACAAAGTTCTCTCACGTGCCCTCCTCACAAAACTGGAAGAACAGACAGAAAATCTAATCGGTGAATATCAGGCAGGTATCCGACGGCACCGATCATGCGCAGAACAAATCTGGAACATGAAGATGATACTGCAACATCGCCAGCCCAACCGCACAGTTGTCACTTTCGTAGACTTCAAGAAAGCCTATGACTCGATTGACCGCATAACTCTGTTTAATATACTCCATGAATATGGTGTGGATAGAAAAACAGCCATATTAATCGAACAGACTTTGTCGGGCACAACATCTAAAGTAAAATTCATGGGTGAAATCTCCGAGCCTTTTCAAATCAGTACTGGAGTAAGACAGTGTGATGGATTGTCCCCACTCCTCTTCAACCTGGTACTAGACCTTGCAATAATCACCCGGACTACTGAAGAAGCCAAACAAGCCATCGAAAAACTTCATGAAATCGCCATCAGGACCGGCCTTCAAATCTCTTACGAGAAAACACAATACATAGATTCCAAGAGCTCAAATATGACACAGCTTGCAACCAAATATGGCAACATCATACAAGTTAAGCACTTCAAGTACCTAGGTGAAATAATTGGAAGCACTGGTAAGGAAAGAATGGCCAATAAAACACGTGCAGAAAAGTTACGAAAAGCCTATGCAATCACCTGGAATATGTACAAGAAGAAATCACTTTCTACCAAAGCAAAACTCCGTCACTACCATACAGTCATCCTTCCAGAAGCACTCTATGCGATTGAGACTTCATCATTAACCATCTACATCAATGATATTGAGAAAGTAGAACGTCAGACACTGAGAAAAATATTTGGACCCAAGATACAAGATGGTATCTGGATGCGTAAAAGTTCACAAGAACTGTATTCCCTGACAGAACGATTCTCCTCAGTTGCACGGAAAAGACGTCTGAAATTCTACGGTCATATAGTACGAATGGATGACTCTCGATTGACCAAGAAAATCTTCCACATCATCAATGGAACCCGACAGTCCAAAGTACGCTGGCTGCTAGACACTAAACATGGCCTCTCAGTAATCAATATAGACCCATTGGCAACTACGCGAACTAAATACAGGCAGGAAATAAATTCACATAACTTCACATCAGAGAATCCAACAGCTAAGAGTTTGAAACTAAAAAACGTATGGACGCAAGAAAGAAGACAGGCCCAGAGCGAAAGGATGAGGAAGTTTTGGGAAGATAAAAAGAACAAGACCAGTGCTAAGTAATGGTTTTTTAATATATATTATATATATATATATATATATATATATATATATATATATATATATATATATTTATATATATATATGTATATATATATATATATATATATATGTATATATATATATATATATATATATATATATATATATATATATATATATATATAGTGGGTTCGACATTTTTGTTTTATTTATTTCTACATATTGAACTAAAAAAAAAACATTTTGGGCCATGGATCGATTCGATGTATTTTATTAAGAAATTATCTACATTGGTTTTCAATACTATTATCCATCCGGCTCTTCTCTAAGATTTCATAATTTTATAAATAATTTCAAAACCAGTTTCCGACCCCTGCACTAGACAAACAAGAGTAGACAGATATGACTAGACAAGACATAATAAGATAGACAAACAAGGCTAGACAAGTATAGACAGACAATGTTAGACGGACAAAAGAAGAGTAGACGTTGAAGATTGACAAACAAGATTAGGCACGCAATATTAGGCCCATAAAACTAGACAGGTAACATTAGACACTCAAGATTAGGCTCATACATCGAAACAGACTTGACTAGACAAGACTAGACATACAAGACTAAACAGATAAAACTAGATAGATGAGACTAGACAGACAAGACTGAGCAAACAAGAGTAGACTGTTCAAACTGAACTAAGAAGACTAATAAATTGACAAACAAGATTGTCATTGGCTCTTTTAAATGTGAATGAATAGACAATATTGATGGTACAAATAAGATAAGATAGGCGTTAATAGACAAGACTTGACAGACAAGAATAGCCTGGAAAAGCTGGACAAACATGAATAATAAATTGACAGACGAGATTGTCAGCTCTTTCAGCCGTATGTATTCGGTACGAGTCGTGCCTGGTAATGAAAGGAATTTAAAGCTTAATATAGTAAACATTGCCGTTTCTACATTGAACCAAGTTAAGTTAGTTAACGTTAATCAGTCTAGACTACATATATGTAAATATTATTAGATAAAGTATTAAGGTGGTGTAATCGAAGATTTTACCGTCTGTACTTTACCGGGAAGAGTTTAAACATATTTGAATGGATAGACAATATAGATAGGGAAAGTAAGATTAGATGCATGTAAATAGCCGGAAAAGTAGGTAGATAGTAATGATGAATAAAGCGGACTGTTGGCATTGTGATGCTATGATTATATTTATTGGATGAGAGTGCATTTATTTATTTACTTTTCATGTCCGTTCAAGCAAAAAGCTTCCAATAATTTAACCTTTTGTAACGTTGTCATTAGCTAGAGAATATCATTCATTGTGCAATTTGTTTATGAAACGATAGTTTATAATAAATTATGAATTTTGGCGAAGGTGCCGGACTTATTAGCAGCAAAAAAGGTACAAAACTGTAAAGGCATTTATGAATTGCTGTTATTGACGAAGGTGCCGGATTTATCAGAAGCAATCTATAACAATTAAAAAGCAAATCTATAACAATTAACACAACAGCGCTATAACAATAATTATATTTATAAATTGTGAGTTTTTCATTCGAACCCACTATCCGGACCATTCAAATATAAAAAGTTGTTCACTTTCTAATCAAAACACATGCTTTATAAATAATGTTCTAATCCAAACACATGCTTTCTAAATAATGTTTTATCGAGAGACAGCGGTCGGCAGTACGCGCGATAATTGTGGGATTCGGTGCGAGACAGCCGATCGAATTATTAGTGCACTACAAACATGTTTTGTTGACATACTACACTTAAGTGTTGTGTTTGATTTAATTTAGATCGAATAAAACATGATTCTGCTCTATTCCAACAAGATTCTTCTGAACATATGCACCCGAAATGGGTCAGCAATGGTGCAACATGTGCAACACGGGTTCCTAATCAACACCGAGGTTAGCTGATCAAAAATAAAATCGATTACTAGATGTGTAAATATTAAAAAGTAAAAAATAAAATATATAAATTGCTGTTATTTAGTATACAATTAAAAATTAATTCGGAGTGAGTCCCTCCGTATAACAAATTCTCTATTATCGCGTTAATTGCCTGTCAGCAAAAAAAAGTATCGAGTTCTATTGGCCCATCAACCCCCGCCGATGTATTAAATACATGTACCCTTTTGTAGTCGCGAGAGTCCTCGAGATGAAAAGACTGACGGCTTCGGCAAACCTAAAGTGTAATTGGTATAAAATCTTTATACAAACATATCAGATGGATGGAAGCATGTAAAACTGAGGCAGGGTGTGCCGTCTCCTTGGTTACCGCACCGAACAGGGTGACATCCGCGGCCACGTGGCCCACACTAAACGGGCGCCGCACCACCGGCAGACTATACGTGTCGCTCATACCGTAAAACTCTATAGAAATCCGTTTAGATTCTCATTATTGGTTATTATACACGTACACTCAACATCCCACGGATTCACAATATTTACAATAAACCTTGTTTTATTTCCAATTTATTTATATGTACCTACAGTGTCGACCATTTAACGCGACCACCCCAAATATCTTCGTTGCCTTTGGAGTCAGGATAAAAATGCCAATTTGATTGATTTCGTAGGGCTGATGGAAAATTAATTTTTGGTAAGGTCTTGGTTTTTGCGTTCTCAAGGTGATCAATGGCAACATGTTTTCTTTATTGAGACGTTGTAGCTGATATTCAGACGAATCCAAAGATCTATTCTATCATAACACCTTGAAATTATTTGACAAGTGTATCCATCTAAAGTTACATGTAATAACCGTATGTTGGCACGATTTGCTATAATGGGAATTCATACGTTTCTGTTGCATTGAAGTTTTGTCTAAATAATGTTGGCTACTGCGTTTGTGTCTTGTGGTTTGATCCTATGTTATTATGTCTAATTTTTCGTTTATAGTTATATATGTCGAGACATACGCATTTAATTTGAGACGGCCACAATCTTATCTGTCTATAGTATTATCTGTAATGTATTGTACGTGGAACCACATATTCGTGACTTATATAATGTAGTTTGCGTCAATTATTTTATTCTTGATTAGATGGAACCCTTCTTAAAATCCCAATCGAACATTTACAGCATTGTTTTTTCATTGTTTTTTTTTGGGTAAACAGGACGCACGATGCGTGTAATGACGTCCACGTGCCGTTTGACTTTGTTAATTGCGAGTTATATCGAGACGAGGTGGAAGTAGAAAGAGACACGGCCGTAGGTTTTCCGAGCGGCGTGCGTCTCGCATCAGGAGTCCGCACTAATGGGGAACAAAACGACAAGCATTGTTAACGCCGTCAGCCCCCGTTGTTAACGGATCATCCCCTGGTAAATATACTTCCAGTCAAACTAAACCAATTACATCTATGAAACTGGGATCGTGCGACCCGAAGCCGAACACAATAAAAATTATTGTTTTGTTTGTTTGTTCAATTCTTTGTGTGAATCTTACGGTCGAACGATAATATAATACTTCTAATAATTTGTTTGACTTCTTGTACCTATATGCGGTAGTCATATAGTGAAATCAGACAGATTGTGTAAAACTGAGTCATTGCACAATCTGTCGGAAGTTCGTCTGGTTCGTCTACTTCTTACATATATACTTACCTAGTCATCTGATATAAAGGTTCTTGTTTTAATGAGTAGCTAAAGCGTGCGGCTTCGCTTGCGAAGATTTTTATATCAATCAAGTTATTTCAGGTCACATTTGTTACCATATATGCCAAATATTGATTATCGTGAGTAATATAAAGATTAATATTAAGATAGTAAGTTTTGAAAATTAGAACGAGGGCCGGATAAAATTAAATTGAAATAAAATATTTGCATAACTGATTTTCTCTAATATTTTCGTATGGATTTGATTCAAACTTTGCACACTTATTACCTTATGAATCAAGTTAGAAATATTAACAAGTTTGAACGCAATCTAGGCCTTGGTTTCGAAGTTATTGCTCTTGGCAAATAAATTTTCAAAATTGCGACGTCGTTTTTAAACGTCGTCGACGTCGTCTTACTTAGTCTTATTGCTTGAAACAATATTAATAAACCATACTTGAAATTTTAAGGCTTTTTATGCTTTCAGAAAATCTTAAACTAATTTCGCTGCTTTTATTAATTTTTTAGATATCGCTCAAAATGCAACAGTCTTTTTGAGTGGTTGAAAATTGTATGGTTTTTAAGATTTTCGGACTTATTGTAAAATAAATGATTTATATTAGCGTAATCTGTGTAAAATAAATTATGTATATTAGTGTAATCTGTGTAAAATTCTGCACGTTTTGTTATATAACAAGTAAAAATTGCAGAGGCGTCAAAAATCGCAATTTTTTTTACATGTCATGGATATTGATATATAATACAGGGTGAGACACGGGCACCAAGTGGTTTTGGAATACAGTCGAACTTCCATAACTCGAACTTCTATAACTCCAATATTTCTATAACTCGAACTTTTTTAGAAATTTATACGTTTAGATAGCATTTTACATATAAATGAACTTCCATAACTCGAATTTTCCTTAACTCAAATTTTTCTATAACTCGTAGTAAAAGTGTGTACAATAGTAAAATGTTATATAGGAAATAATCTCTATAGCTCCAATTATATATTAATGAAATTTTAGAGTTTAAACTCATTCTTTCTTCTTACCTGTGCCGTTACAATTGCAAATATGAATGTCAGAGAAGAAAACTCAAGACGATGTCATTATAGGGAGGTTGATCTGTTGATCAACCTCCCTATTTAATACCTTTTATAATATATATTATATATTTAATACCTTTTTCAACCTAGGGAAGTTGAAAAAGGTATTAAATATGAAAAAAGTGATTGCTGAAAACTTTGGGATTTCTCCAAGTACCTACCTACACTTTATTCAATTATAAGATTAACCGCGATTAAATTCTGAAGAAAGCCGAAAATGGTGCAACTAATGATGCAAACGTTTGGAAAAGTGTACCTACGAAGATATTGACAAAACTACTTTTGAATGGTTTAAAATTGCGCGGGATAAAAATGTGCCAATGCCTGGACCACTTATTAGAGAAAAGGCTCTTTATTTTGCTGTCTGGTACACATTGATTTTAGATAGATTCATACAAGAAAATGTACCTATAATAAGTTTTGTGATAGGAGGAGAAGTCAAAATTTAGTGTCATGTTTACGGAGCCCATAAGTGAGTTATTTTGATGCGTTGCTATGGATACTTTTATTTCACTAGAGAAATAAAATTTTAATTTCACTAGTGAATAAACCACTGTTTTATTGCTCCATATCCAAGGAATTAAACATGACTTTATAAGATAGGTTTCATAGGATTCTAATTCATAAGATTCAAACACTGTAAAAAGTAATGTGTGATGCACTATTTTTGATGTAATTTAAATATTGTTATTTTCCTTCTAATATCCACTTTGGCACACACAAAAAAATGTTGGAACATCATCTTGTGCCCCTTGCAAACCATTCGCGTATCCTTTGGGGTACGCGTACCACACTTTAGGAAACTGTTCTAGACGAAGTGTACCGCGCATTATCTACTTTGGAGAACTTTGTAGATAGAGAATATATTAATGGAAAACAATAAAAAATTACAGCCTTTTTCAAAAAATAATATAATATTTATAATTGTTTTTAATTAATTATAATTATATAACATTATATTAATAATGTATTTTTCATTTTTGTTTATAAATATATACATATGTACATATTTACTTTGAATAAATTGTGTAAAGTGAATTTTATTCATTTAGTTGTTATGTATTTCTCTAACTCGAATTTCCTATAACTCCAATTTTTTTCGTGAACTATGGTAATTCGACTTAGGGAAATTCAACTGTAATTAACATTTTTAGATTTGCTGTAGACGAAATCTATTGGCAAAAAAACCTTTATAAGTACATAGCATTATTATATGCATGCGAAAAATGAAATTTGATATGTGATAACCATTTTCTTTGACACATGTGCCACATGTTAAAGAAAATTGCTCTCCGCTCTTTCCAGCAGGTCTGATTGATTTGGGTAATTTTCTGACGGATCGGCTATTTCAAGTCAATCAACAATTGTAAAATAGTTATTTACATTAGAGTGTGGAAAGTTTGACTTTACAATGCGATAGCTCGTTTCCCAATTTCACCACACTCCACACCCCACTTCCGGTACCTACCCCCCACTACGGGTTCCCACCCCACTTCCTGTTCCCATCCAGTGGGTTCCGGAAGTGTCCGGTTCCCACCCCACTTCTGGTTTCCAAAACTTTTTCTGGTTCCGCAACCGGAAGTAGGGTGTGAACTGGAAAAAGGGGTGGGAACCGGAAGTGTGTGTGGGAACCGGAAGTGGGGGAGGGAACAGGACGTGGGGTCGGAACCGGAAGTGGGAGCGTGGTGGGGGCCGGAAGTGGACATGGAGGGTTCAGAACGAACAATCTTTCTCAACTATTTAGATTATTTACAATTTTTAAATAATTTGGCACAATGCGGGAAAGTACGGCTACAATGCCGGAAAGTGACCTTACCGCATTGTAGCCGGACTTTGCAACATAGTGGGTAAAGTGCTAGTTTCGCTTGATGTATACACGATGTCAAAGCTAGCTTTACAATTCAGGAGGCCAAAAAGGTTCTTTCTCTTAAGTACCTCCCTATGAGAACGTCACATGTGGACAAATCTGGACTCTGAGGGGGCATAAAACTCCAAACCAAATCACCAAGTCACCAAATCTCGAAATATGATGATTAGGAAATAGGGGTCGAAGAACAGGCATTGTTATTCTGGCGGTATGTGCCGTGGTTCCATCTTGTTGAAACCAAAAATGTTTACTATCAAAATTCCGTTTTTGTAATTCAGGAATTAAAAATGACTCAAAGCCAATTTGTTGCAGTTACGGTAACGCCATTTTGTTAAAAAAAGAAAATATGGGACCGATTAAACCGAATTTTTTCATCGCGCACCAAACTTTAACCTTGGGGCTATGCAGCATTTTCATGTGAAGGTGTCGAGGATTTCCCAATACCGACAGTTTTGTTTATTGACGGCTCCATTAAGGTGGGAATGGGCAATGAGTCATTGCTATCATCATGTTTTGATTTTGCTCATAAAGTGCATTTCCTGCGTAAAATGCACTCGTTAGGTGTAATCCGTTGCACTTAGCTTCTGCACAATCACAACTTGTAAGGGAAAAATTGCAAGTCTGTATGCAAAATAAGTTTTACAATGCGATTACTGATTTGAAGTGCAGCAAAATGTTTGCTAGCAGAGCGTCTTGGACTTCTCGCTTGTCTCTGGGGTGGCCCATCTTTTTATGACCGCGTGCCATTTTTTCTTAAGTGTGTACATTATGAAATGCTGACGTGCCTGATAACTTTGCCTGAATATCAGTTAGAGTATTAGCCTGAATATCATATAATACCGTAACAGCTTGAATATGTTGTTTGAAAGCATCAAAGTCCATCCCGATTCACAAAAATAAAGGCTCACAGTTTACTTCTAAGATTTGATCAAAAAGCACCTAAAGGGGTTCGAATCAATAATATTTCTAAGGATAACACTTGATCAAAAGCTTAAATGGGACTATCACATTGTACTAACATGTTCGGCATTTAGTACTGCGTGTTATTTGATTCGAAACCTAAGAGAATGTGTAAAAGTTGATTCTGCAAATATTTTACTACGCCATCGTTCAGTCTAGCTTGTCATACGGTCTGATATTTTGGGGTCAGTAGCAAATATTGATGCGGTATTTAAAATGCCAAAAAGATATTATGAGCGATGTTCAATCTACATCTTATTCCTGACGGTCTTTGTTCATCAAGCACAACATTTCTCCCGCGTGCCAATAAAAATTTCCAATGTGTCAGCTGTGACACGCGTGCCATAGGTTCGCCACCGCTGGTCTAGGGGATACGTATAATACGTATAGGGGACCGAGTGTTTTTTTTTCATTATTGAGCCTGTAGTTGGAAATTTATTAACCCAACGCAAGATCTTACGACCTATAAGATCTTTAATCACATTAAATCTATGACTAAACGCACGTGATCACCTCGTTAATTTTAACAAAACAATCGTACACAAACATCTAATGTTCTAGCGTCCACGCCTACATAATGAGACAAGGAACGCGTTGCTACCTAGTGCACGTCCCTTCCTTCTATCACGAGAGAGTAATAGCCCACCCAAAGCTACTTGGTTCCCGCGCCGCACCCGTTATATGAAAAGACGCGAAATTTTGTATAGAACTAACATATTTTTCGGCGAGGTCCGATGCTACTAAAGAAAAGACAATAAATTGCAAAGTGTGAAATGTACCCAAAATATAAGCTATTAGCAAAATACTGCAACATCTTTTTCGATTTTGGTGAAATTGAAGCCTGAAATTAGCAATTACAAAAACGCGCAAAATAGCGTATTTTTAGATTTTTGCCCGAAAATTTTTCCAAAATAATCGACTTTTTCTAAATTATTCTAATGTAAATTCTGAATAAAACTATGTATGATACTTACAGTTGCAAGGAGAATGAACCTTTCAAATTTTCTATAAAACGATCCGATAAATTGCTGAGAGACTCGAAACTTCGATCTCGATTTTCTCGTGCTCGCCCAACTTGATTTTATCAGACCCTCGTAACAATTTTAATATCTTATTAAATCTGGCCGAGTGATGTAGACTTCGGTTTCAAGGTTCCGTAAGTTGTGTGGTTTGAGCTTTGAATTATGCAACGACAGTCCTTATTGTTACCATCGCAATCATGGAACATTAAAGAGGATGCATCCCAGTTTCAACACTATTTGTTCATGTACTTCCTTGTATAGATTTTGACTTCCACACGTATGTAAGATAGCATTAGGAATAAGCACGATGCATCGCCTACAATAGTACGACTGTATATGAAATCATCAAACCATTTGCATTTCTATTTTCAATTTACATTTTAACCCTTTCATGCCCAATTATGTTTGTTGGTGTAAAAAAAAACCTAACTTGATCAAATCCTCTCTAAAAATATTCCCTGAGTATAATTACTTTGATTGTTGGTCCTTTTAGCAGTTTTAGTTCTTGCCGGACTAGTGATGCCATATGGCATCATTGGGCTGTGACAAAGGTTACTTTACTACTTTAACACGTTTTTTGAGTGTGAAAAGATTTGAAACAGTTTCTGCCTTTGGTTAGAAGTAATGGAATATCATCACACTTTCAACATTTCACGCGCGAATATGCATTTATTTAATGTTTGTAACGTTGGTTTTGCTCATTATCTTCCAAAAGTCTGTGCCAATGCGCATATTTATCGATTTGAATGCTATCGCTGGATTTGGATCCTTTTTTCCGTGTTGTTTCTCCCGACATTGAGTGAGCATAGGAGAGATCAATGCAGACGATGACGGTCTTCCTTTTTCCGAATTATCGTTCTTCCTCTTCTTTATTCAGCCTGTCTCGTCCACTGCTGTACATAGGCCTCTCTTAACATCTTCCATCTACTTCTATCTTGTGCTTCTTGCATCCAGTTGGTGGCGATGCGTTTCACATCGTCTGTCCATCGGGTGGGTGGGCGTCCTCTACTTCTGTATGCCTCCTGTCTAGGTCGCCATTCCAGGATCTTTTTGGTCCATCTGTTGTTTGGCATCCTTGCGACATGCCCGGACCAGTTCCATTTTAGTTTGGTTATTACTTCAATTGCATCGCTAACCCCAGATCGCTGTCTTAGTACTTCATTCCGCACTTTATCTCGCAATGTAATTCCGAGCATGGAACGTTCCATGGCTCGTTGCGCCACTCTGATCTTTTGGACGGACTTTTGTGTGAGTGTTAGAGTCTCCGCTCCGTAGGTTAAGACTGGTAGGATGCACTTGTCAAACACCTTACGTTTTAGGCAGTTGGGGATGTCGGATTTGAAAATGTGTTTTAGTTTTCCGTAGGCTGCCCACGTTAGTCTTAGCCTCCTTCCAATCTCATGTGTCTGGTTGTCTCTGCCGATTTTAATCTCGTGGCCTAGATACTTGTATGAGGTGACTTGCCGGATCTCAATCCCTTCCATTATAAAGTTTCGGGAAGGTACTAGGTTGGTCATAAATTCCGTTTTCGAGATGTTTATTTTAAGGCCGACTTTTCGTGATTGTTCTGCCATCTTCTTAAGCATTTTGTCAGTCTTATCTAGGCTATCCGAAATTAGCACAATGTCGTCTGCGAACCGTAGATGGTTGAGGTTTTCGCCATTGATGTTTGATGTTTGATGTTTTTTGTTTGATGTTTGATGTTTATTTGACGAATTATCGTATCTTTCCTAAATTTGATGAAGCTATTGGCTATTTCTGTTCGCAACTCTCCAAGCAGCTTCACGTTCTTCCCGACTTTTTTGAGGTGTATGTCAAATTTTTCGAGGGTCTTTTCGATGGATTTTTTGTTCCTCTGGTCAGGATCCAAATCTAAAATCCGACCATCAACAGTTCCCAAACACTACTTTCCTTCCTAGCTCCGCTAGTCCAAAACGGCTGGGAAAAAGCGAAATTATTAGGAAAATTCTTTAGTTCCGCAAGGCTCGTTCTAGGATTCTAGCTGTAGTTTAATAAAAATAAGAATTAATTTTCCAACAATTTCTTTCCCATCGTCCGTTTCCCATCCATATTTTTTTTCGAAAATCTAGGGCAGTGGTTCTCAAACTTTTTTTTGCCGCCGCACCTTTATCGAGCTAAAACAATCTCGCGGCACCCTTGTCGGGCTATAAAAATTTTGACTTTTTGGACAAATTTCGTTTGAAGATTGCTTTCCAGAAGTCTTTTTGCATTTGTATGCAACCAAGCCGCTGTTAGCAACAATTTTATGACAGATAACGCATTGCCATTCGGGTGCTTGTTCGTTCACAACAGAAACAAAGCCAAACGATATGAGGTAGCTACGATTATATTTCCTTATTTTTCTTCGGATTATCTTTTGGTCGTGAGTTGCGCTTTCGCGAACTGAGGCAGACGAACTTGATTGATTTAGACCAATCCAGATTTTAGCGAATTGTATACAATTTTGCATTAAAAGTAAGAACTCAAATTCGTTTAACTCCTCATGTAATTTTCTTTTTAAATTTCGTGATTATTGCTGCGGCACCCCAGGCATACTCTCGCGGCACCCAGTTTGAGAACCACTGATCTAGGGTAACTATTCCAACGAATTTCCCAAGGTGTGGTCCATAATCCATATAACGATATTTCTGAAAGTCAAGTAAAAACTTGATTTTCCTTAGTTTGGTTCAAAATCAAGCCAAACTTCAAAATTTCCAATAACCTGTTCCAATGTTCCTCATAGTCTGATCCAAACTGTATGTATAGATTTTTCGGAAAATCTCTAAACGTCTTCAGTTCTTCATGGTCTGGTTCAAAGCCCTAATAGCAGTTTTCCCGAAAATCGAGGAAAAGCTCAAAATTTTCACAAAACCTGTGAAAAAATCAAAAACTTTTCTAAACGAAAACTTCTCAAAATCTCAGGAAACCAAACAGTTTTTCCATTTTCTTTTCTTCTAATGTTTCAAGGAGGGAACTGAAAACTGCCGAAAGTCCTTCAATCGGCTTTCTTCCGGGAAAGGTTTTAAGTAAAAAAAAGCGTACTAGTACATCAACGGCGCTCTTATACTTTGATTATAAATTGACGTATCACTACGTCGTCAGCTTCAAAATATTAAATTTAAAAAAACGTATTATTATACGATTATACATCAACGGACTGCAATGTTTTAAGTGGATTTTTGGAAAATAGTAACACACCAGTTTCTCCATTTATTAAAGAAGAATTTAACTACCCGTTTTACCATCTCTAACATCTCCAGTTTTTAAGTTATAAGTATCTCACATTTGCAAACTCCTTTGCTAATTGCTAGACTTTCGGGAGCAGGTTACATTAGTTTTATCTATATTGTAAAAGGAATCTAACTACCAATTTTCACCATTGTGGCATATTCGGTTTCAGAAATATAGGTTATAAAAATATTAAACCTCATTTTGCAGATTTAAAAAAAAAAATTAAAAAAAAGTGTCTATTTTTAAAAACGAATCTTAACATAACCAAATTCGCTTCGAGCGCAACAGCGCTAGCGCCAAAAGTGACAATTTTTAGAACTTTATGACCAAAATACGAGAAAATATATTTTCTTAAAATCATTATTTATCAAGTGATTGGAAAATTGCGAATGAAAAAGTGAATGGAAAGTGTGTATGAAAGTGAGTTCTCTGCTGGTTGTAAATATAAAAATTGCATTTTGCAACAGCTTCCTTTCGTTTTACATGACTTGGCAAATTAAATTTGGCAAAATCGAATTTTCGCGAAATCTGGTTGCCCGAGGAGAGAACTGGGAAACGAATTAATATTTTTAAGGAAGCCTGCGTGCAGCCCCAGGGAAATGACCTCCTGAAAACGATGCCGCAATCCGTTTTTAATTATCTGCAACCGTTCACCAGGTACCCTCGGACTTGTGAAGTCGAAAAATTTAAATTCAGAATTTTGCATTAAAAAAATGATTTTTTCCAAACAATTTACACATCGATTTTCTATTCTTGTCGTCTAGTTTCAGTGTTTGAATTGATCCCGAATATGCAGAGTAGAATTAATTTGTGGTTTTCATTTTGCTGGCAATAAAAAGTCCGAAAATCCAGAAAGCGCAAGTTATAATCCGACTTTATTTGACAATTCGGCAAAGACATTGAAGACATCAGAATCTTTAGTTAACCGGTAAAAAAAAATATTGAATAGGAGACGAAGTTGTCTTTTTGGCCACTGGTGGCGCTAAGCGCGGTTGGGCTGGGAGCGAATATCATATCTGTAACGTTTTCCGTTTCTGAGATATAGACATCCTAGTAAAAAAAACTACCCCTTTCACGCCCTTATAATAGAGATTTCTAATAATCCTTCCTTACTGGATGTTCTAATTAGTCTAATTTTGTTTTATCTGTCAAGGTCTGTGCAGCTCAATTTCGTGTGGTCTAACAAGATTTGCGCAACTCAATTTTGTTCGTTTAGTTTTGTCTATCGAGTTTTGTTAACTCAATGTTGTCCATCTACTTTTGTCTCTCAAGGTTAAGTAGATTTTTGGAAAATAGTAACACACCAGTTTCTCCATTTTTTAAAGAAGAAATTAAGTACCAGTTTTAACATTTCTAACATCTCCAGTTTTTAAGTTATAAGTATCACGCATTTGCTAATTGGTAGACTTTCGGAAATAGGTAAAATACGTTTTCTCTATTTTTTAAATTCGGTTTAAAACCGAATTTCGGTTCAACTCTCTTCGGTTTGTGCAACATTAAAAGTGCCGACAGCAGTCCTTCCTATTAATTGCTATACAAATAAAATATTCAATTTATTGCAACGCGTCATAAAATTTTATAGATTTACGAAAACACAATCTTTTAAAAAATAACAGCAACTTTTTATTATCCATATTATTTGGTTGAATATATTACTTTAAAATCTAATTATAAATAGGGCCTTAATATAAATATTTTATACAGTTTATGTAATTATCCTTAGAGTAGAATGATTTTTTTCTCATAATTTTTCCTTACGTTTAAATCCTATATATACAGTTTACAAGTACATTACATTATTCGATATTCACAGTCTCAAATTATTGTCGCAACTACAGTTACTGAAACAAACAAACGAAAAGAAAAATCCGCGCGTCGGCCGACACAGAGGAATAATAAAGAAGTGATACTTGTAAATACTTAACGTAATATGGCACCGGCACTCGGGTTTTCAAAAAACTTTCAAAACATTCAGTTTTTTGTTTATCTAAATATAGTATAAAAACACCTGTTTTCTTTAAATAGCTATTTACAATATATTTTTTATACAAATGATATGATTAAAATATTTTATTGGAAAAAATCTTAATGCTAGTGAACATATCCATTGGGTAATTGATATTGCTGTGGTTCCACTATAACACTTGCGAATCCCGCGGAAGAATGTCCCAATTGCTTAAAGTCACTGTGCCCGTAAATGTTCTGAACACCTTGATTATTATTAAAACAGTTCAAATTAAATCCGGCTTGTTCGTGAACACCTTCCGACGTGCAATAAGGATTTCCCAACAAATGCACCTGTAGCTGCTCACTTTCAGGACTGCTACAACTATTTGAAGACGCACTGTAAGGCCTCTGGTGATGGTGGACTGGAGCAGCCATCGTGTGCTGAGATACTTCTTGATCGGAGTACGGATAAAACATCTCCTGCTGATGCTGGTGTGGTTGGTGGGGCTGGTAGTACGGTTCTTCTGGGTAACCGGAAATGAAGGCGTATTCAGGTTGGTGGGTGTAGGTCATTCCGACGGCCGCACCGTTCGAATCACTAAATTCATCGTCGGGAATTGATGAACTGGGTGGGGTTATAATAGCCGGGTGAATTGGAGCACGTTGGTATTTCTGGGTCGTTGTTGTCCTCGCCGGAGTTATAGGAGATTGCCGCTCTACGTGAGGTGATGCAGGAAGTTCTTCGCGTAGTGATCCTTGAGCTTGGTTTAGAATTAGTTCTTTAGCTTCTAAATTACTATAAAACAAAAAAGGAATACATTTATAAAATTCTGGTAAATTGTGAAATAATAATTACCTTAATACGTAGTTAACTGAAACTATACAGTGCGGTCTGGATGACCTGGAATTGTGGACAATAGTGGCGTAGCTTTGCATCCAAACCCATCCGCCGCCTTTGCATAGAAATCGATAATATTTCGTTGTGACTTGCCCTTTGAATAGCACTGCGTAAACAAAATAAACAAAGTTGAAAGAACGGGCTAATTGTTAAAAGGGAAAATCTCATTTTCCTTTCTAGATTTATAACGGATTGGGAAAACGCTCGCCATTTTTACGATCGGTTTCATTTTACATTGGCGTTATCCCTGTTTGCACAGTTATGTTTGCTCACACAGCAATCACTCTGCACGCTTTTCAAACCTTCTGACGAGTTTGTTTATCAAAATATTAATATTCAAAAAATATGCCAAATGAAACTCTTAGATCATTATAACAATATAATAATTAACTTCATTATTGAATCAAAGCAAACTTAATTACAGAGAGCAAACACAGATAAGACTAGACAGACAAGACTAGATAGACGAGATTGGACAAGACTGGACAGACAAGACTGGACAGACAAGACTGGACAGACAAGACTGGACAGACAAGACTGGACAGACAAGACTGGATAGACAAGACTGGACAAACAAGACTGGACAGAAAAGACTGGACAAACAAGACTGGACAAACAAGACTACACAGACAAGACTGGACAGACAAGACTGGATAGACAAGACTGGACAGACAAGACTGGACAGACCAGACTGGACAGACAAGACTGGACAGACAAGACTGGACAGACACGACTAGCCAGACAAGACTAGACAGACAAGACTAGACAGACAAGACTAGACAGACAAGACTAGACAGACAAGACTAGACAGAAAAGACTAGACAGAAAAGACTAGACAGACAAGACTAGACAAACAATACTGGACAGACAAAACTGCACCGGCAAGTCTAGACAGACAAGAATGGACAGACAAGACTTGACAGACAAGACTGGACAGACAAGACTGGACCGGCAAGACTGGACAGACCAGACTGGACATACAAGAATGGGCAAACAAGACTGGACAGACAAGACTGGACAGACAATACTGCACAAACAAGACTAGACAGACAGGACTGGACAGACAAGACTAGACAGACAAGACTGTACAGACAAGACTGGACAGACAAGACTGTACAGACAAGACTGGACCGGCAAGATTGAACAGACAAGACTGGACAGACAAGACTGGACAGACAAGACTGGGCAAACAAGACAGCACAAACAAGACTGGACAGACAAGACTGGACAGACAAGACTAGACAGACAAGACTGGGCAGACAAAACTGGACAGACAGACTGGACAGACAATGCTGTACGAACAACACTGGACAGACAAGACTTGACAGACAAGACTGGACAGACTAGACTCGACAGACAAGACTGGACAGACTAGACTCGACAGACAAGACTTGACAGAATAGACTCGACAGACAAGACTAGACAGACAAGATTAGACACACAAGACTAGACAGACAAGATTAGACAGACAAGACTAGACAGATTAGACAGACAAGATTAGACAGACAAGACTAGGCAGGCAAGATTAGACAGAGAAGACGAGACAGACAAGACTATACAGGCAAGGCTAAAATGGTTTTAAGGGAAGCTCTCACTAAACCGCCTATTCCACTTTGGCGTTTAGTATGCGCCACCCTGATGTCGCTTATTTCGCATTTATTCAGGGTGGGCAGTTCGGATTGTTAGTGAATACCGCCCCAGTTGTTATTTCCCCGACCGGAAATCGAACCCGGGTCTCCCGCTTCTCAGGCGGGTATGTTGAGATAGACAAGGCTAGACAGACAAGACTAGACAGACAAGACTAGACAGTCAAGATTAGACAGACTAGACTTGACTAGTTTCATAGAAAATTGTTAAAATACTTACATTGGTGATGTGAATATCTCATGGGAAGAATATCACTGCCGTGTATATAGTGGTACAGTGTTTTCTCGATGAGATCTTGGGGCTCGTATCCCGTCAATTGGGCCACCCTGAAAACAAGGAAATTTAAGATTACTGAGGGCGACGTAAAAAGTGTTTCATTGTTCCCTATCGAGTTTCACTGTGAAACTGCACATGCATTTAGACCCTTCAATAAATATTGATAGAGAAAATATAAGTGTGAATTGTTGAACAGCTGTTGCTATTTTTGATGTAAAACTTCTTTAGCCGCGACTTGTAAATAACTCAGATATTCTTCCAAATTTTACTCGATTTTCCAATTTTATGAAGTCGTATCTTGCGATCGGGAGCATCTAGCAAAAGCCAATTTGCATTTTTGTAACCAGCTAGTAAGACACTTTCAAAAAGATCTATTTCAATAACTTGATAAGTAAAGGTGTATCCATCAACTAGCCTCGATTATATATCTGGTTATATAAATCTTGATATTTATAAACAAAACTACAGGCTTAGATTTAGAGCGGGCCCCGAAATAAATAACATAAACAATACACCCGCATATACGGTCTCCGCAATTACATTTAATATAACACATAATTACATTTAATATGGAATACTTAATTAACTAAAACTAAGTGTCTAAAGTATTACAATATTGCATTTGTAACCTAAAGTCATCCAGTACTGATCTGCGTTTAAAGCTTCAAGTCTATAGCTAATCGAGAAGTTATTTAAAATCGATTTATTAAACTGGCCCGGACAAGGTTGAGAACAGACAACGTTGAGCACAGACAACGTTCAGCACAGAGAACGTTGAGCACAGATAACGTTGAGCACAAACAACGTTGAGCACAGACAACGTTGAGCACAGACAACGTTGAGCACAGACAAAGTTGAGCACAGAGAACGTTGAGCACAGACAACTTTGAGCACAGTCAACGTTGAGCACAGACAACGGTGAGCATAGACTTCGTTGAGCACAGACATCGTTGAGCACAGATATCGTTGAGCACAGACATGGCTGAGCACAGGCAACGTTGAGCACAGACAACGTTGAGCACAGACAACGTTGAGAACAGACACAAGAAAGCGAACTAATAAAAATGTGATAAAAAGTTGTTTTCTAATTAGAGTTTGTTTTTTGTAGAACACGTGGAAATAAAGTAATATGTTACAAAGTTACTTCATAATTAAATTTAACAATTCTTCACGCCTTGGTTCAAACCTAGCCGTGAAATATTTGACGTTTAATATATGTATTTTTGTCTTAATTGCTTTTTCGCTGGTTTGTAAGAAAATACAAAGTAAAATTTTATTTTCATGTTTTCATCAAGGAAACGTATCTATACAATTTTAAATTTTCAATAAAATTAGAAAGATTGTAATTAGAATTTATATATTTTGTAATTAGAATTTAAAATAAAATTAGATTGTAATTAATTTTTTGTTCCTGTTGCAAAAAGTGCGCAAATGTGCCTAAAGAAAATAATTAAGATTTAAGGAAAATATTAAATTACGTAAATCAAATTATAAAAACTAGTAACTAGTAGTAAGTAAATACACCGAAAAAGGTATACTAAAAATTACAGTTTAAATAGTAGCAGAGCGACCTTACGAATACAAATTTGTAAAGATTGCAGTCGCACACTGTAATTTTTAAAACTTACTAATAATTTACTAATAATATCGGAAACTGTAATTTTAAGAAAGGCAATTTGTCGTTTTTACAGTTTCAAATTCGTAAGGCAGTTATTGCTATTTGAAAATGTAATTTTTAAAGTGTACTTTTTTACGTATAAACTTTTCGATTTTTTTTACAAAACTATAAATATTTTTGTGCTTTAAAAAAACTTTACATAGAAATACTAAATTTCGTAAATAAATCTAACATAATTGTCCGTCTTAAACTTAATTTATAAAAAAAGCTAATTTATAATAAATAATATAACAAAAGTATTTACCTTGCATCGAGAAATATAAGTTTCAAATCCAGACTCGCCCTGAACATGAACATATTCGTGTGCAACTTGATCTCGGTAATTGCACTTGGAGGCAACGAATGTCCGACAGCCACCAATCCCATGTTCTGATAGCAGTTCTCGTACTGCGACGAGGACGGCAAGAACTGTTTGACTTTCAAATAACCCGAACAGTGGATAACCTGCAAGATGAGAACACCGTTCTTGATTAGTCTTTGATTTGCATGTGTGTTGTCGTTAAGTTCTGTTTTATGCACGTGCATATACCGCGGAGTTAATTAATTCCTTTGTGCTTGGAAAAATGAAACCTCTTGGAACGTTAACTACATGTATGTGATATTACTTTAACTAGCCCCTAATGAAAATTCATAACGTGTGGTTTTTATTAAGAATGTATATATGGAGGAGTGTCTTAATTCCCTTGAATTTCTAATTAATTTATTGGCTGTGAAACAAGCTTTCATCATTTATATATTTAAAGATATTCACAAAGGGAAGTCTCCCCTCGCGCTTTCTTTACTAATATAGCTAGGGTTACATCAAACAACATTGCAACCAGCCAATACAATATTTATATGTAGAGATGCCAATTTTGTACGCTTAATACGTTTCAGGAATAAAACATTATGGTATATGACTTTATAATGTACGCTTTTTGTTAAGTCTTGATGTAACTCACATATTTGCAATATTTCATACCTGTAGACAGAGAAAAATCTTCGAAAGACTAGGCTTTTTATTTAGTTCATTTTAAACGCAATTGCTATAATGACATAAAACAGGACACAAGCTGCCTCTGTGGGGTCATTAGTTTCAATCTAGGGCTTAAACGACTAAATCGATGTTGACCAAGTTTGTGAAAGTTTTATTAGTCTTGATATAAATCACGTATTTTACAATATTTTATATACCAGGAGTGGCGAACCTTTTTCCGGCCGCGTGTCATTTCTTTTTTAATTTTCATGTTTTGTAATGCTGACGTGGCAGGTCTACTTTTAGAATGTGATAATGAAAATCAGTTACCGTATTAGCGTGAATATTTGGCGTGTTTTGGCGCCTTTTGAAATTACGGGCAAACCAATCGACAGATTTTGATAAAACGTGTTATCATTTGATATTCTTACGAGATCCCAGAAATTCCCAAATTTCAAAATTGTAG
The DNA here is from genome assembly GCA_944588485.1 of Phosphuga atrata. NCBI lineage: Eukaryota > Metazoa > Arthropoda > Insecta > Coleoptera > Silphidae > Phosphuga > Phosphuga atrata. The sequence continues at coordinate 58,303,956 of OX155898.1, read as the reverse complement.
CTTTGTAAATACGGCTTTCGTGAATTTTTGAAATTTGTAAATTTTTGTGCGTCTTTTGGAATTACGGACAAACCAATCGACGGATTATGATGAAACTTGGTACGAATTGATATTCTTAGAAGATATCACAAATTACCAAATTTGAAAATTGTAGCTTTGTAAATACGGCTTTGGTGAAATTTGGAAATTTTTGTGCACCTTTTGCAATTGCAGGCAAACTAATCCACGGATTTTGATGAAACGTGATATCATTTGATATTCTTACAAGGTCCCACAAATTGCCAAATTTCAAAATTGTAGCTTTGTAAATACGGGTTTTGTGAATTTTTGAAATTTTTGTGCGCCTTTTAAAATTACGGGCAACCCAATCGACGGAGTTTGATAAAACGTGGTAAAATTTGATATTCTTACGAGGTCTCACAAATTCCCAAATTTCAAAATCGTAGCTTTCTAAATACGGCTTTAGTGAATTTTTGAAATTTGAAAATTATTGTACGTCTTTTGCAATTACGGACAAACCAATCGAAAGATTTTGATGAAACTTGGTATGAATTGATATTCTTACAAGATATCACAAACTACCAAATTTGAAAATGTTATCTTTGTTAATAAAGTTATTGTAATTTTTTTTTAATTTTTGTGCGCCTTTTGATATTACGGGCAACCCAATCGACGGATTTTGATAAAACGTGGTACGATTTGATATTCTTACGAGATTTCAGAAATTCCCAAATTTGAAAATTGTAGCTTTGTAAATACGGCTTTCGTGAATTTTTGAAATTTTTGTGCGTCTTTTGCAATTACGGACAAACCAATCTACGGATTTTGATGAAACTTGGTATGAATTGATATTCTTACAAGATATCGCAAATTAGAAAATATTAGCTCTAAATACGGCTTTTGTGAATTTTTTAAATTTTTGTGCGCCTTTTGAAATTACGGGCAACCCAATCGACGGATTTTGATAAAACGTGGCATGATTTGATATTCTTATGAGATCTCACAAATTCACAAATTTCAAAATTGTAGCTTTGTACATGCGGTCTTCGTGAATTTTTGAAATTTGTAAATTTTGTGGCGTCTTTTGCAATTACGGACAAACCAATTGACGGATTTTGATGAAACTTGGTATGAATTGATATTCTTACAAGATATCACAAATTCCTAAATTTCAAAATTGTAGCTTTGTAAATACGGCTTTTGTGAATTTTTGAAATTTGTAAATTTTTGTGCACCTTTTGCAATTACGGACAAACTTTTCAACGGATTTTGATGAAACTTGGTACGATTTTATATTCTTGCGAAATCTCACAAATTCCCAAATTTCAAAATTGTATCTTTGTAAATACGGCTTTTGTGAATTTTAGAAGTTTGTAAATTTTTGTGCGCCTTTTGCAATTACGGGAAAACCAATTGACGGATTTTGATGAACACATCTTATATTTTACACCATTGATGTTGCACAAAAGTAGATTGATTAACTTAAAAAAATATTTTAGAAACGACAGTTTAACAATTTTAGAAGGCATGCGTGAGTAATATTTCGGTGTCACGCTGCGCTACGTGTCAGCTGTGGCACTCGTGCCATAGGTTACCACTGTTATATACCAGCAAAGAAACCCTTCAAGTCCGCACTTATCATCGCTGCTTCTGTGTACGCTTTTTAGGTTTAATCAAAATTTGGAAAACCTTATGTTGAAAACAAATCGATTAGAGACATTGTGACATTCGTCAAAAGATTTTGAGTAACATAGGATGAATATCATTATAGCGGACTTTAGCTACCAATATGTCGGGAGATTTATTATTATTATATTTTAGATTAATATAATTTAAAAAATTATATTAATCTAAAATATTTATAATAATCACCGTTTCGGTTTTTAAAATTCAAAAAATCGCAGAAAATTTGCAAAAATTAATGAAATAGTTATTTGGCCCGATAAATGACCCGCGGCTACGCCGCACGTGGTCCATCCGTGAACTTCAATTTTGGCATAATTATTCCAGCATTTCGACCGGTATCTCACCAATGGCAGCTGCAATGTTGTCGTCCAGAGCTGGAATAGTCCCTGTACGCGAGAGACTTCACGTATTCCCACAAAAAATAGTCTAGTGGGGTTAAATCGCATGATCTTGGCGGAATGCTCCAAAACGTGAGATTAATTGTTCACCAAACTCGTCTCATAATAGGTGCGTGCGGTGTGGCATGTGGCACCGTCTTGCTGAAACCACATGTCAACCAAGTCCATTTCTTCCATATTGTGCAAAAAAAGTCGGTAATCATCGCACTGTACCTTGCTCCATTGACTGTAACGTTGCGATTCTTATAGTTCTTGAAGAAGTACAATGATACCACTGGCCTACACACCGCACCAAACAGTGCATCTTTCAGGATGCATAGGCAGCTCTTGAACTGCCTCTGGCTGCTCTTCACGCCAAATTCGGCAATTTTGTTTGTTGACGTACCCATTGAGCCAAAAATGAACTTCGTCACTGAAGACAATCTTTCGATAGAAAAATGGACCTTCATCCATTCACCTAACAAACGACGTTGTGGTACGTCACCTGACTTCAGTTCTTGCAGCAGCTGTATTTTGTATGGTTTCATACCGAGGACCTTACGTAAAATCTTCCAGGTGGTCGAATAACACAAGCCCAATTGTTGACAACGGCTACGAATTGATATATTGCCGTGTTCATTGACACTGGCCGATACAGCAGCAATATTTTCCTCGGTAAGCACTCTTCGCATACGGGTTGGTGAATTAATGTCCAATAAAGTGAAACAGCCTGAATAACCTGTTCGGTGGGTCGATTATGACGACCATAAAATGGACGTAATTTACGAAACACATTTCTCACACAGCATGAATTTTGATAATAAAATTCAATGATTTGCAAGCGTTTTTCGTTTGTTAGTCTATTCAGGACGAAATGGCAAACCTTATTGAGCAGTTTTAACATTGCCACCAAATTGCAAAGTAATCACCCGTTATAAATAAAATAATAATAAATATAAATATTTCCGATAGGACTACTGGACAACCAACATATACGATGTTATTGCAGTAATTTGAATTGATTTGAAACGAAAATTGGTTCTTCCTAATCTTTTCCATTCGCAACATTATCATTATTGTAGTTTTGCATATATTTACTGAACACTCTCAATACTGCGGGGTTATATGGTCAATAGATAAAATAGTAGTTTATGATACAAGTATGTGAAGAAGGGATTTTGTGCATGAGTTGCGAAGTTTAAAGCACGAGCCGAAGACGAGTGGTTTAATAACAATGAGTGCACAAAAGACCTTCTTCACTCACGCGAATCATACATTATTTTATCTACGAAGCATGTCAATACTGTTGAATCTACAAAAAAATAAATATTTCTTACCGATGATATTGAAAAATTGTAATTTTGACAGACAACAAACTTCAAATTACTGACACAAAAAGGTTAGGGCTTCACACGAGAACGATATTTTTCTCGTCTCGTCCCTTCTCGTAAAAGCGAGACGAGATCGAGACGAGACCGTATGTGGTCTCACTCTCGCGAGAGCGAGAACGTATGTGGTCTTGCTCTCGCGAGAGCGAGAGCGCATGTGATCTCGTTCTCGGGAGACAAGAGAGTCTCGTTTCTGATCCCGGTCATACTTCTTCTTCAATATTTGATTCTAATACGGGCAGACGTAATATTTTCTTGCATAAATTTGAACTGTGGGCTCTGGCAAGTTACATTTGATTTTACAAAAATTAAAAGTGTAGATTTCGTAATATGAAATTAGATGTCGTAGACAATTTCAAATTATGTTCGTTTTCATTATTAATTTTAAATCGTCAACAAAATAGAAGGTTTATATAAACAGACATTTATGGTATGTTACCTCTACATTTTCACGTGGATGGAACAAAGCGAAATTAGAAGATATTAATAGTAAGCAAATAAAAAATTTATGTAAAGAGACAGTGATTAGTTTACAATAAAATGAATGATTACCTCGTTTTGGACTATCTTAACAATAAGCAAGAATTCTAGCAAGAACGATATTTGGCGAGATTAGACGAGACATTACGAGAGCGAGAGCGAGACGAGACTAACGGTTACGAGAGCGAGACGAGACTAACGGTTACGAGAGCGAGAGCGAGACGAGACTAACGGTTACGACAGCGAGAGCGAGAACTAATCTAGTTTAATCTAGATTTAATCTAGATTAGATTATGGTTAGGTTGCTATAGTAACAGCAAACAGAAATCGTTTAATAATGAAACTCCATTTGATTTACATTGATTAGTAGTAGTTGATATTCTTTTTTTTCGAGATTCCAGTTAATGCGCAGTCCAAATGTCCATCATTCACATTCAGAGTTACTGCGATTTTCGTAATAATAGCAGGAAGGTTGTTTATACATTAAGTTGCAATGAAAACATAGTTGTATCCGTAAATACTTGGTGTTGCGATAAATATTTCCCTGCAGTAATGTGACATGGGACGTATTTGTCCCAACAGTATTTTATAGCTAAAATAAGTAATTCGTCATTCCTGAATGCTCAAAACTCTAAGTGAAGAATTGGCTTAATTAGTTAAATATGTCTGATGTCGAAACAGACCTTTATGATGATAACAAAGGCGAAGATTTGGTGGATTCTGCTAGTGATTTGGAGAGTTCGGAAATAGGTAGTTCGGAAATAGAAATCACTAGGTGCGTGCTGTGTGAGACACCGTCTTCATGAAATCACATGTCAACCAAAACCATTTCTTTAATTTTGGGCAAAAAAGTCGGTAATCATCGCACGGTACCTTGCTCCATTAACTGTAACGTTGCGATTTTTATCGTTCTTGAAGAAGTACGGTCCAATGATGCAACCGGCCCACAAACCGCACCAAATAGTGCATCTTTCAGGATAGGCAGCTCTTGAACTCCCTCTGGCTGCTCTTCACACCAAATTCGGCAATTTTGTTCGTTGACGTATCCATTGAGCCAAAAATGAACTTCGTCACTGAAGACAATTTTTCGATAGAAAAATGGATCTTCATCCATTCACCAAACTAACCACAACGTCACCTGGCTTCAGGTTTTGCAGCAGCTGTATTTTGTATGGTTTCATACCGAAGTCATTACGTAAAATCTTCCAGGTGGTCGAATAACACAAGCCCGTTGACAACGGCTACGAATTGATATATTGTCGTGTTCATTGACACTGGCCGATACAGCAGCAATATTTTGCTCGGTACGCACTCTTCTCGTACGGGTTGGTGAATTAATGTCCAATAAAGTGAAACAGCCTGAATAACCTGTTCGGTGGGTCGATTATGACGACCATAAAATGGACGTACTTTACGAAACAACGTTTTTAGACAAGCCTAAACAACGTAATTTACGTTGTCCCAACAGTATTTTATAGCTAAAATAAGTATTTCGTCATTCCTGAATGCTGAAAACTCTAAGTGAAGAATTGGCTTAATTAGTTAAATATGTCTGATGTCGAAACAGACCTTTATGATGATAGCAAAGGCGAAGATTTGGAGGATTCTGCTAGTGATTTGAAGAGTTCGGAAATAGGTAGTCTACCCGAAAGAGATGAAATATTTGAATCCGAATTCGAATAAAAACGGAATAATGATGACATGCCAACAACCAGTGTTTCATTGAAAATGTATGTGGAGCAGAAATCTAAGGCTTGTCGCACACTGGATCCGCTCCGCTCAGCTCACATCAGATCCAGCTCCGTCATTTTTCCACATATTGCATCCCCTCAACTACGTCACTTTTCCACACACTCAATCCCCTCCCACCTCTCCAGCGGGAGAGTTAAATATGTGCTGCTATCCTGGTTGCATAAATGCCTTAGCGCATATATGAAAACGTTAGTGTTGCGCCTGGGTGAATCTTCCGCCAGCATCCGACATCCGGCCTAGTATTCTTCATAAATAGGGGATAAGGAATGGAGAGGAGCGGTACGGAGCCAAGCTGAGCTGAGCGGACGCAGTATGTGCGTTTCTATTTAATACACGGGTTTTATATTTTTCTGGGCTGAAAGGCTGAGCTGAGCGGAGACGAGCGGACCCAGTGTGCGACAAGCCTAAACAACTTTTTGCCAAAAAAATCTTTCACTTAGCTGCAATTTTCGCTAAATTTGCAGCAAAATATTTTTGAATTAAGAGCAATCCCTTAAAGTGAAATAGATCACATGTAGTCGCACTATGTGGGAATTAGAACTCATTAGTGATGTGATGTTTTAGATTAATTTAGGAAATATTTCTCGGATTTCTACGAAATTTTCAGTAAAATGCTCCAAAATTTGGGCTAAAGAGAATAATGTATCGAATGTAGGTAGTTGTACAATGTGTGCGAATCGACGAATTTAGGACTGGATAATACATCTCGATTTTTGTGCAATGTTTTTGCAGATTTTTGAGTAAAATTTAGGAAATATTCAGCAGTATTTCACGAAATTGCAGTAAAGTGTTCTTGAAACCCCACTGAAGAGATGGTTGTATGCCTTGTAGGTAGTCGCACTGTGTGGAAGCTTTGCAGCGGTGAAGTTTTTTTTTCGGATTTTCGCGCGTAATTTGGGAAATATCTGTGCGAATTTTCGCGAAATTTGCAACAAAATGTTATAGAATCTCGAACTGCAAAATATGCACACCTTAACATTACACTAATCGTCAACTTAAAATATTGGAAATAAATCAAAAACCAAAAAACAGCTACAGGAGAAATCAATGCTGTATTAGTCGTAATGGTTTATTGGAACACAAAACAGGTATTAGATAGCTAAGCGATAGTTAACTGGACTGAAAATCAGTCGCGGGACCGAAATTTGGATGGAAAAAGAAAACAAAGCGGCCCACAGAACTCGGGCGCTCGACGCCATTGTTGCATCACGCATTCGCTCGATATATTTTTCGTGAACGAGCGCGAACGAGGTCCCGCATAAATTTCCCAACTTACCGCCGCTGGAACGGAACGCACGCTCACACCTGTATTTGCGATAAATTTTCGGAAACGGGAAGTGATTTTCGATAAATTCATTTTAACGTTCAATGATTGATTTTAGTCTCATTTAATATGCATTCGCAAACATGAACTTTGAATGGCAAATGTGATAACATCTGATTTAATAAAAGTAAAAAACGCTAGAACTTAAATAAACACTTTCACTAGTAGAGCAAACCATATTATAACAATATCACTACTTTAAAAAAACATTGTCTGTCTAGTCTTGTCTGTCTAGTCTTGTCTGTCTAGTCTTGTCTGTCTAGTCTTGTCTGTCTAGTCTTGTCTGTCTAGTCTTGTCTGTCTAGTCTTGTCTGTCTAGTCTTGTCTGTCTAGTCTTGTCTGTCTAGACTTGTCTGTCTAGTCTTGTCTGTCTAGTCTTGTCTGTCTAGTCTTGTCTGTCTAGTCTTGTCTGTCTAGTCTTGTCTGTCTAGTCTTGTCTGTCTAGTCTTGTCTGTCTAGTCTTGTCTGTCTAGTCTTGTCTGTCTAGTCTTGTCTGTCTAGTCTTGTCTGTCTAGTCTTGTCTGTCTAGTCTTGTCTGTCTAGTCTTGTCTGTCTAGTCTTGTCTGTCTAGTCTTGTCTGTCTAGTCTTGTCTGTCTAGTCTTGTCTGTCTAGTCTTGTCTGTCTAGTCTTGTCTGTCTAGTCTTGTCTGTCTAGTCTTGTCTGTCTAGTCTTGTCTGTCTAGTCTTGTCTGTCTAGTCTTGTCTGTCTAGTCTTGTCTGTCTAGTCTTGTCTGTCTAGTCTTGTCTGTCTAGTCTTGTCTGTCTAGTCTTGTCTGTCTAGTCTTGTCTGTCTAGTCTTGTCTGTCTAGTCTTGTCTGTCTAGTCTTGTCTGTCTAGTCTTTTCTGTCTAGTCTTGTCTGTCTAGTCTTGTCTGTCTAGTCTTGTCTGTCTAGTCTTGTCTGTCTAGTCTTGTCTGTCTAGTCTTGTCTGTCTAGTCTTGTCTGTCTAGTCTTGTCTGTCTAGTCTTGTCTGTCTAGTCTTGTCTGTCTAGTCTTGTCTGTCTAGTCTTGTCTGTCTAGTCTTGTCTGTCTAGTCTTGTCTGTCTAGTCTTGTCTGTCTAGTCTTGTCTGTCTAGTCTTGTCTGTCTAGTCTTGTCTGTCTATTCTTGTCTGTCTAGTCTTGTCTGTCTAGTCTTGTCTGTCTAGTCTTGTCTGTCTGGTCTTGTCTGTCTAGTCTTGTCTGTCTAGTCTTGTCTGTCTAGTCTTGTCTGTCTAGTCTTGTCTGTCTAGTCTTGTCTGTCTAGTCTTGTCTGTCTAGTCTTGTCTGTCTAGTCTTGTCTGTCTAGTCTTGTCTGTCTAGTCTTGTCTGTCTAGTCTTGTCTGTCTAGTCTTGTCTGTCTAGTCTTGTCTGTCTAGTCTTGTCTGTCTAGTCTTGTCTGTCTAGTCTTTTCTGTCTAGTCTTGTCTGTCTAGTCTTGTCTGTCTAGTCTTGTCTGTCTAGTCTTGTCTGTCTAGTCTTGTCTGTCTAGTCTTGTCTGTCTAGTCTTGTCTGTCTAGTCTTGTCTGTCTAGTCTTGTCTGTCTAGTCTTGTCTGTCTAGTCTTGTCTGTCTAGTCTTGTCTGTCTAGTCTTGTCTGTCTAGTCTTGTCTGTCTAGTCTTGTCTGTCTAGTCTTGTCTGTCTAGTCTTGTCTGTCTAGTCTTGTCTGTCTAGTCTTGTCTGTCTAGTCTTGTCTGTCTAGTCTTGTCTGTCTAGTCTTGTCTGTCTAGTCTTGTCTGTCTAGTCTTGTCTGTCTAGTCTTGTCTGTCTAGTCTTGTCTGTCTAGTCTTGTCTGTCTAGTCTTGTCTGTCTAGTCTTGTCTGTCTAGTCTGTCTAGTCTTGTCTGTCTAGTCTTGTCTGTCTAGTCTTGTCTGTCTAGTCTTGTCTGTCTAGTCTTGGCTGTCTAGTCTTGTCTGTCTAGTCTTATCTATGTTATAGTATATGTATAGTCTATGTATAGTCTTGCCTGTATAGCCTAGTCTATTCTAGTCTTGTCTGTCTGGTCTTGTCTATTCCAGTCTTGTCTATTTTGGTTTTGTCTGTCTAGTCTATTCTAGTCTTGCCTGTCTAGTCTTGTCTATTCTAGTCTTGCCTGTCTAGTCTTGTCTGTTCCAGTCTTTTCTGTCTAGTTTTGTCTAGTCTTGTCTGTATTGTCTGTCTAGTCTTGTCTATATAGTATTGTCTGTCTAGTGTTGTCTGTCTAGTATTGTCTGTCTAGTATTGTCTGTCTAGTCTTGTCTGTCTAGTCTTGTCTGTTTAGTCTTGTATGTCTAGCCTTGTCTGTATAGTCTTGTCTGTCCAGTCTTGTTGTCTAGTCTTGTCTGTATAGCCTAGTCTGCTCTAGTCTTGTCTGCCTAGTCTTGTCTATGCTAGTCTGTCTAGTCTTGTCTATTCTAGTCTTGTCTATTTTAGTTTTGGCTGTCTAGTCTATTCTAGTCTTGCCTGCCTAGTCTTGTCTATTCTTGTCTTGCCTATCTCTTGTCTATTCTAGTCTTGCCTGTCTAGTCTTGTATATTCCAGTCTTGTCTGTCTAGTTTGTCTAGTCTTGTCTGTCTAGTAAGATAGCATCAGAAATAGGCGCGATCCATCGCCTACAATACTAATTTTTGTCTTTTAAACCGTAATTTCAATTACAATTTGCCTTTTAAATTGTAATTATAATCTTTCTTATTACTCCAACGTCAGCTGTCAACTGCCAGATCAACAAATAGGCATTATATTTTTAAATAATTGGAAGATGGTAATACACTCATTTCTTCATTTTTAAAGAAAAATACCAATTTTCACATCTCTAACATCTCCAGTTTCTAAAATATAGGATTATCATAATTTTAACTTTAAATATTAATACATGTAGACTATGACACATTTGACCATTTGTCAACTATAATAATCTTAAATACGTTTCTTTCCGTTTTCTTTTTTCTCATTTCACAAAACAATCTCTTTGTTTACATTCCTTGGGAAGCTTAATAAATCCTCCCTAAACTCCTTAAACCAGCTTATACTTTGGGAGTTTCCCGCCGTCCGGGCTTTCCCCTTGCGCAGTGTTTCCCCAAAATCTCTTACCTTGTACCCTCCGTTCGTGAGGCCCGCGTTCCTCTTCGCCAAAACGCACTTCATCCGCAAGAAGAATGCTCTTTCGCTCTCGTAATCTTGCTGGGGCGGCGTTCCTGGGGGTGGCATGGTCGGACTCAAAACTGCCGTCATTTCCTCGTGATCAGCCGGGTGGATATACTCGAAGATACTATTTCCAGTTAGTTCTACCTTTAAAACGTTCTTATTAGTTTAAAGGAATAAGTTTTTTTTTAATTTAAGATTTACCTGTGATAATCCTAAATGTACGGAGGCTGTTTCGGAAATATACATAATTTTTCCGTCGGGGGCGACGACGAATATAAATCCGTCGAGGGTCTGGAGGAGGTAGGAACCTAGTTCTTTAATTGGGGTTTCCCGGGAGTTGGTTACCGTTGGTGAGGCGCCCCAAGCGTCTCCTAAACCTGGAAATTTAGTGTTTAGTATATTTAGTAAGTTTCATTAAGAGGATTTGTAGGGTTTTGTTTTTCTTCCAAGCGTAGATTTGTAGATTAAGATCGGAAGCTTGAAAGGTTCTTATTATGTTGCGAGTTACGTGAATGAGATGTTAATCTCTTTTTTGAAAAAAAAAATTGTTACACGTGTGGGTGTTGATTCTGATGCAAATTTTAATTGTATGTTATCGCCTTTATTTTCTTACCATCGGGAAAGACTTGTCGCATTTTCAAATAGGATGTCGTGAGGCGAATGACGGATGCTTTGTCCAGTTGAGATGTGATTGCAGCGGGAAGTGGTAAAAGTTTCGCGAGTTCCAAGAACTCGGCGTTTTCTTTCTCCCTGCGAGACCTCGCCGCGTTCTTACTCTTCTCTTTCATCGCGTCCTGATGCTGCACGCCTAACGACACCACTGCAAGCAAACAACGACAAGAAATAATTTTAATATTCTGTTGCTTTTTTCGGGCGGCGAATCATTAAAAAGTTAAATTGGCACAAAATCGTAATTGCTGAAAAAAGGAACGTCCCCTCAATTTCCTTTTGTCTGTGTCTCCCTCATTCATTACGATGCTGTTGTTGAAATAACGGCGTCCTCACCGCTGTTGCGAGCTACTTTTTATTCAAATATTCATCCGTCGAGAGGGAGCAAAATGGCGGCTGTATCAAAAGTGCCTCGCGTAGGGAAGCAAATTCATTGCAACTTTTACTGCTTGAGATTTTTCATTTCTCAATACCTACAAATATATTTTATCATTTCCACAATATGAAAACGAAAAAGACTTTTCCTCAGAAAAAAAAAGTACCTAATTATTAAATATAATTTTTAAATATTAATATTCAATAATGGCTTAATTAAACATAGGTTTAATTAACTCTATAATAAGCAATTTCAATTTGTAAATCTCTGGATAATGAAAATTGAGTTTATAATTCACAGCTTAATATAAAATAAGTGTTGAGAAACTTATGACACGCGTGCTACGATCGGCACGCGGAATGTTTTTTGGTGGCACAGCGTACAGATTCATAGTCATAAAAAATATAGAGGATTAAAAAAAAAGAGGAATTTTAATTAACTCAATAAAAAAATCGATTTCAAACAGAAATCAACTTGTACATCTCATGATAATGAAAGTTGAAAGTTGATAAATCACAACTTAATATAAGATCAGTTTTGGGAAATTTATGACACGCGTGCTACTACCGGCACGCGGAATGTTTTTTATTGGGAAGCAGTCTATAGATTCATATTAATTGCAATATTTCACAGAATTTGAAGAAAACGCATAAGATTACAATTTCATGAACAGTGAACTTATTATGAACTTTAAACATAGGTTTAATTAACTCAATAAAAAATCAATTTTAAATATAAATCAATTTGTACATCTTTTGATAATGAAAGTTGAGTTTATAAATCACAGTTTAATATAAGATCACTGTGGGAAACTTATGACACGCGTGCTACTGCAGGCACGCGGAATGTTTTTTGGTGGCACAGCCTAAAGGTCGATTCCCATTTGCGCGACACTCAGCTACGCGACGTCGTGCGACATCGCCTGTCAAATAATGATTACATTGTTTTAAATGGGCATGTCGCGAAGCTGTTGCGTAGCCATAGTGAGAACGTGTCCATTTAATATAATCTAATCATTATTTGACAGACGACGTCGCGTGACGTCGCGTAGCTGAGTGGTGCGTATATGCGAATCGGCCTTAAAGATTCATATTAATTGAATTATTTTAACAATTTACACATAATTTTTATAATGTAAATTTGTACATCTACAAAATTCATAGCTTAATATAAGATCCGTGTTGGAGAACCGATGACACGCGTGCGACTACCGGCTCACGGAATGTTTTTTGGTGGCACAGCCTAAATATTCATAATTGAAATCAGAGACAAATATCTAAAGATTAAAATATTTAAACAGAGTTTGAAGAGAGCGTAATATTACAATTATATGAACACTGGACTTATTATGTAATAAGTTACTTAATCATAGGTTTAATTAACTCAATAAAATAAACAATTTCAAACAAAAAGCAATTTGTACATCTCTTGATAATGAAAGTTGAGTTTATTAATCACAGTTTAATATAAGATCACTGTTGGGAAATTTTTGGCACGCGTGCTACTGTCGACACGCGTGCTACTGCCGGCACGCGTGCTACTGCCGGCACGCGGAATGTTTTATGGCGGCACAGCCTTGTTTGTCACAGCCACAGTTTGAAGAAAGCGTACAATGTTACAATTATATGAACACTGGACTTGTGTAATGTATTAATTAACTGAGTATAATGTTTTAATTAATTCAATAAAAGTAAGAAGTTCAAATAAAAATCAGTTTGTACATCTCTTGATAATGAAAGTTCAGTTTATAAATCTCAGTTTTAATATAAGATCACTGCACGTGGAATGTTTTTTGGAGGCACAGCCTAAAGATTCATATTAATTGAAATATTTTAACAATTTACACATAATTTTAATAATGAACCTATGATTAATTAACGCAATAAAAATATAATGATTAATTACCGCAATAAAAAAATATATAAAATAAATTTTATATCTACAAAATTCCCAGCTTAAATTTAAGAACTGTGTTGGGAAACCTATGTATGACACGCGTGCTACTACCGGTACACGGAATGTTTTTGGTAGCACAGCCGTAAGATTCAAACTTATTGAAATATTTAAACAGAGTTTGAAGAAAGCGTATAATATTACAATTATATGAACACTGGACTTATTGTATTATGAGTTAATTAAGCATAGGTTTAATTAACTCAATAAAATAAACAATTTCAAATAAAAATCTCTTGGTAATGAAAGTTGAGTTTATTAATCACATTTTAATATAAGATCATTGTTGGGAAACCTATGGCACGCGTGTTACTGCCGGCACTCGGAATGTTTTTGGCGGCACAGCCTAAAGATTCATATTTATTGAAATACAGTCGAACTTCCATTCACTCCAATTTTTCTATAACTGGATTTTTTTTAGAAATTCAGACGTTTAGATAGCATTTTACATATAAATTAACTTCCATAACTCGAATTTTCCTTAAATCGAATTTTGCCATAACTCGCAGTAACAATTTGTACAATGGTAAAATTTTACATACATAATAATATCTATAACTCTAATTTTTTAACCATTGCGTACTTCCCAAAATTTATGCCGCGATTATAATACGATGTCGTTATCTGACATAGTTGATAAGTGAAGTTCACAAAGGTATTAGAAAACATAATTGACAAATTAGTTAATCGTTCTTGTAACTAATGTTCCTTGTAAGCTGCGCGGATGCGCAGTATTTTTCGTGACATTTTAAAATTTGCGCAGATAATTTTTTTTCCGCGCACTTAAATTACAAGACGTCGATTTTTTCTTCCTTATTGGAGATATTAGATTAATTAATACTACTTATATACAGTGTGTAGAGTGAAGAGGTTTCCTATGGGGAAAACTTTTTTAATGTGTTTCTCGCATATCTTTCTAATTTTTAATTTTACAGAAAAATGTTATAAGGATTTTCGATAAAACTCTAAGCGTTCTACCGCGAACTATAAACAGAACTTTTGGACGATTTTCTATAATTTTCATTCAAAACCATGAGTCCTCTATTATTGCAAATATCTTTTGAACCAAGGTTTTGATCAAAAAATGTCAAAGGGATCTTCAAAGGGAGCTATTCAGATCCGCGAATAGAACTGTTTTTTAAATTTTCAAAATATTTTTTTTTTTGCAAAATCTCAATTTTTACAGAACTATGGTCGAGGGTCAGAAATATGTCAAAAACCCACAGTTTTTCTCGAAATTTGTTGCTAGCTCGTTATTGGTATTTCCCTTTTTTCTCTAAATTCTGCAGAACTATTGAAATTTCGCACAAAGTATTCTAGAACTATTTTGTATCTACCATCTCTGATGAAATTTTATATCATTGCATATTCGGTTGCTATCTTCACAGGACTAAAAAGAAAGTATAATATTAAGCGAAATTTTTTATTAATAAACTACAGATATTGTAAAAAGGCGGAATTAAAAAAATGTTAACTGAAACATCTGAAGAACATCACATAAAAAGAGAAAAACAGGAACGATGGAAATCTGATTTTGAGAAAGTTAATGTATTAATAGAAAATGTAATATTGGCGTCCCTGACGCAATGAATTCCGTCCCTGAAATCCATAAGCACATGGAAACATTTATGGAGTTTCCACAAAATTGGCGAAGTAAAAATGATGCTTGAATTCACCGAATGTATAAGAATTATGCCGGAAACAAATATTTTTAACGAAATAAAAAAAATCAACCTTCCATACATTAATTCTAGACACAAGCACCGGTATGTCAGTACAAAAATTACTAATTTTGTATTTTAAATATCGCGATAATGATATAAAAAAAAACGCATGCGGTCAGGGGACCCCCATCAGGAACGAAGTTCCTCGCACATTTTTAACTCCGAATGTAATTCGAAATAAAATCTGCATATAATTGATTGATTATGGAGTTAGGTATTTGTTGAAACTTCATTTCAATAGCAGAGATAAAAAAAGCTAAATTATTTTTAAGCTTCAAATTTATTGTATAAATACAACATATGTTTCACACGACATTGTTGGCGCAACATATATTGTATTTATACAATAAATTAGAAACTTTTAAAACAATGTTCAAATTGACAAACGACTTATACAGTTACATAGATACACTTAAAGATGAAAAATAATAATAACATCCACCTTGGGACAGCTTAATTAATTAAATCAAGGGAGGAACACGGATATCTTCTGTTACTATTTAGCACACGGCGCTCGAGATGCATTGTGTGAGCCTTTCGCTATGTCAAAGCAAGTAACGAGAAAGCTCAAGACCTAATATGTCAGGGACTGAAGGCCAAAGGTTTATGTACTAGTAAAGTAACATAAGATAGATATAGTTTGTATATAGATATAGACATTTGTTCGTGAGTTCTTCTTCAAATTCCTCGTCACCGGACTATTTGTAGTATTGTGTAGAAAAAATTATTAAAAACAAAAAAATTATTAAAAACAAAATTGGAATTTTTCAATTCAGTGTGGTAATTATTGGTTTATGATAGCTATAGTAAGATACATATGTTTGAGATTTTATGTTATCCACGTATCTCGAAAAAACAGCATCAATTGTCGTACAGTTTCTTGTTGTGTACTCCGCTGGATGATTATTTATACTCAAATCAAACCTTTCTGATAAAAAGGTTGCGAGCTTTTCAGATTTTTCAAAATCATTGAAGTTAACGTTGAAGTCTCCAGCCAATATGAGTGGAAGTTTATATTAATTTAGATTAAGTAAATTAGAACCTTCAATACTATATTCGAATAGCGATTGATGAATACAAAATTCAACAAGCGAGTAGCGCAACGCTAACAGTCGCGCTTCGAGAGCTCGAAGTCAGCGGACCGAACCCGCTAGCGGGCTTGCGTTTTTTCTTCAAATATTTCACATTTTTTACAAACTCATGTGTCTTGAATAATGTTTATTTTGGAATCAATTGTAAATATTTTTTAACGGGACGTAGCAAGCACCATTAAGTTAACTTGTCAAGTGAAACCCTGAAAGCTTCCCGAACACCTTGGAATCGCTCCACGTATTACCTAATGATGTCTATTACCTAATGAATTTGTTACAATTTATATTCCCTTCCTAGGTAAGATCTACGAATTCATTTTTAATACTAATTGTAAGGGATTAGGATTGTAAAATATCCATTACGTTATGTTGATATCAATGCAGATAACGTAGAAATTAAGAGATTAAAAAAAAGAAATTGACAATTTCCTGCATGATTTTTTCAAAATTCCTTTTCCCGCTAATAAAAACAGTTATTACAATTAATTCCAAAATAAACAATATTCAAGACACATGAATTTGTAAAAAATGTGAAATATATGAAGAAAAAACGCAAGGCCGCTCGCGGGTTCGATCTGGCGACCTCGCCCTCTCGAAGCGCGACTGTTACCGTTGCGCCACTCGCTTGTTAAATTTATGTAAACGTATAACTGAGAGAAAGAGAAAAAAATCGCGCCGTATGACGAAAGAAAGTGTGACGCGGCGTATAACGAAAGAAAGAGGGCGCGGTATAGATAATATAAACTGAGAGAAAGAGAAAGAAACTTACGCGGCTTATACGTTTTCTGCCGAATCACTCATACCGAGACCTCCCTAAAGGAACTTCGTTCCAAAAAAAAAGTGATTGCTGAAGACTTTGGGATTGCTCGAAGTATACAAAATTCTGAACAAAGCCGAAAATGGTGCAACTAGTGATCGCAAACGTTTGAAAAAGTGTACCTACCAAAGTAGCTTGGTCAATTACAATTAGTGTAAGCCAGTGACAAAGCTACTTCGGGATGGTTTAAGATTGGGCGGGATCAAAATATGCCAAGGTCTGGACCACTTATTAGAGAAAAGGCTATTTGTTTTGATTGATACACTGATTTCATCGCTAGTGTAGGTTGGCTAGATGAGTTTAAGAAAAGGCAAAATTCTTCCGCCAAACATGACGTCAAAGTTACAACTTATGGACCAAGGAATTATTAACAATATAAAATTTTACTATAGAAGAAGAATTCTGAGAAAAACGTTAGTGATAGAAGACAATCAAATCATCTCGAACATATTATTTTATTAGGTGTCGTTACAAACTTGACACATCTTGAAACTTCAGACTTGAAAGCTTGGGACATAGATGTTCAGCAAGCAACCATAAAAAATTGTTTCAGAAAGGCAGGCTCTAAAAAACAAAGCGAAACAAATTGGAGTGACGATGATATATTCTTTTGTCAGAATTAAAAGTCCGCGTATGAACTATAATCTACATAACGTAGATAATACAGTGTCTCTTAATGATTATTTATCTGTAGATGAAGATGTGGTTATAGCGGATAGATGTGGTTATAGCGGATCCAACAGATACCGATATTTTAAACAAGATTACAAAACAGGAATATGAAGAAGAAGATCTAGCAACGAAACAGTGCCAATTCCACCCACGAAAAATGCGTAATTATTATATATTATAATTATACAAGTGTAGCGAATACACGTATATGTGTTCTAAAGACAATCTTCCGCGCATTATCTGCTTTGGAGAAATTAGTAGATAGAGAATCTTTTAATGGAACACATTGAAAAATTACTGACTTAAAAAAAAATAATATTAATTATAATTATTTTTAATTAATTATAATTATATAACATTATATTATTAACCTATACATATTTCTTTTTTGTTTATAAATATATTCATATGTACATATTTACTTTGAATAAATTGTGTGATGTGTATTTTACTCATTTTGTAGTTATGTATTTCTATAACTCGAATTTTCTATAACTCGAATTTTTTTTCGTGAACCATGGTAACTCGACTTAGGGAAGTTCCACTGTATTTTAACAATTTACACATAATTTTAATAATGTACCTATAATTAATTAACGCAATAAAAAAATCGATTTGCACATCTACAAAATTCGCAGCTTAAATATAAGATCTGTATTTTGGAACCTATGACACACGTGCTACTACCGGCACGCGGATTTTTTTTGGTAGACAGCCCAAAGATTCACAATAATTGAAATATTTAAACATACTTTGAAGAAAGTGTATAATATTACAATTATATGGATATAACACTGGACTTATTGGGCAATGAGTTAATTAAGCGTAGGTTTAATTAACTCAATGAAATAAGCAATTTCAAATAAAAATCAATTAGTACATCTCTTGATAATGAAAGTTGAATTTATAAATCACAGTTTAATATAAGATCAATGTTGAGAAACTTATAACACGCGTGCTATTAAGACTTATTGTGTAATGAGTTAATTAAGCATAGGTATAATTAACTCAATAAAATAAAAAATTTCAAATACAAATCAATTTGTACATCTATTGATAATTAAAGTTGAGATTTTTAATCACAACTCAATAATAGATCGGTGTTGGGGAACCTTTGACACGCGTGCTACTACCGGTACGCGGAATGTTTTTTGGTAGCACAGCTTAAAGATTATATGAACATTGCACTTATTGTGAAATGAGTTAATCAATTTCAACTTATTCCACTTATTGTCTAATAACTTGGGTTTCCAACATATCTCTTTTATAGAGAACCCTAGCTCCCTAGTTTCAATTTATACCAGGACACATACACAAGAATGAAATAAGATAATAAAGGAACTCATGCAAAATGCAAATAAGGAATTGAACTCTTATTCAAGCAGTATCTAAAAATGTGTCAGTTTATGTCGGGACTTCATTCTGCGCCCGACCAGATACACAGTTTCAATTTATACTTTGGAGTTAGAACAGAGATACAGTGCAGTGATGACAACCCTAGTAATAACTGAACACGAAATGTCTCTGTTTTTTCTGAAAATATGTATCAACTTATTTCACGCATCGTTGAATATATTTTGAAGCCATCATTAGAGACAAACAAAATAGATAACAATTTTTGTTTCCTTAATTCTGAAAGTTGGTAATTGATATTAAAAATGCCAACTTGAAGACAAATTTCTTTGACGTAATAGCAACGTGGATTTTGAGACTTTGTTTTAAACAAAATTATGTATTTCACAGATGTTTAAAAATATGTTGTAGCCAGACAAAATAGATAATAATATATAATAGATAATAATATATAATAGATAATAATATATAATAGATAATAATATATAATAGATAATAATATATAATAGATAATAATAATAGAGACAGACAAATTAAATAATTAATTTTTTCTCATTTCTGAAATTTTGAAATTGATATTTGAAAATGCCTAAACGAAGACAAATTATTTTGATGTACAACTTAATATAAGATCTATGTTGGGAAACCTATGATACGCGTGCTACTACCGGCACGCGGAATGTTTTTGGTGATACAGTCTGTTCTTGAGACTTTGTTTTAGCGGAAATTATGTATCAACTTATTTATACATTTTTCAGCTATCATTAGAAACTAACAAAATAGATAACAATTCTGAATTTTGCAATTAAATTATATTTAAAAATTAACGTTGACAGCAACGAGGAATTAATTTGAAGACAGATTTTCATGTACGATGAAACTAATATATTAGAATCTTTTACAAATATCTTTGCTTGAACAAAATTATGAATACATACTTTCTTTGTGCCGCTCTGTTGTCTTAATCCCGTTGTAATCCACGAACATTTCACAAAATTCCACCAAAAATTCTCAAAAAAAAAACCAAATGAACTTGTCACATCGCCACCTGATCATCAACACTATCTGCCAATATACCTTTACCCACCTATATAAACATCTAAGCTCAACTAGCCGACGAAATGGGAACTCCTTAGTTTATGACCGCAATAGACAGAAAAACGGTTTGGTCAACTGGACACAGGTTCCACAAAAATGGAAAATCAGGTGTACGCTATATTATAGGCTGTAAGGTGCAAATTAGTTATAAGGTGTCTGTGGAAATCACGCCCACTTTCTAGGTTTCTATACGCCATTAGATTTAATATAAATGGAGATTTTTATTATAAATTGATCCAAAAATTATTTTGTTTTTTAATTTAACATAAACAGGAAAACTTCCAAACAAAAGCTATTAATTGTTATAAAACAACAAGGACATACCTTTGAAATCTCCTATTTTAATTATTTGAATTTGAATTAATTTTTCGGGTTTGATATATTGGTATTAAGACAATAACTATAATGAAATAGATTATAATATAATCCGAGAAAATAGATTTACAATTGGAATTTTGTTACATGATTTTCTTTTGTGAGATATTATATGATATGTGTTTTGTTTGAGATATATATTTTGTGAGATCTATTTGTTTTTAATTTTACATGATGTAATTTAATTTTTAAATCATGATGTAAAACTCGGTTAACAAAGCAGCATTTTATTTTTACAAATTTTTTACATTTATGCATTTATCGAAAAGCTTGAAACAAACCTCGTCCTTTGAACGAATGTGGAATACGTAATTACTATTTCTTTAAAGGATCCTTTAAAGACTTACTTTTGACATCTTCTGTTTTCCTTCTTTGTATTTGAATTAATTTTCCATTTTTAAATATGGATTATTGGTATTTAAACAATGACTGCAATGAAATAGATTATACAATATAATCCGTGAAAATAGATTTACAAGTGCGATTTTGTTACGTGATTCCTTTTGTGAGATTCTATTTGTTTTTAATTTTACATGATGTAATTTAATTTTTAAATCTCGGTTAACAAAGCGGCATTATTTTTACATATTTTTTACATTAAATAGAGACTTATGTAAATCAGTCGCCATTTATTTATCGAAAAGCTTGAAAGAAACCTCGTCCTTTGTGCAAACGAATGTGGAATACGTAATTAGTATTTTAATGTGCGGCAATTAAGAATTTTGTATAAATTTTGCGAAACTATGAATATACATTTCGGTCCACAATGCGACATTTCCACGTTCAATAGTAATGGTTTTGTTTGTTATTCATAAGGCTGTTGGATGTAAAATCCTCAAAGCAATCAAATTTAAATAAAATTGAACAAAAAGCAAAATGTGATACTGTCTAGGATTCTAGAACAAGGGTTTTCAAAGTGGTCAAACATTCACACATTGACTTCTGAACTCTCTATTATGAAATAAGTGATGGAATCTCTATGTATTTCATATGTAAGGAATCAATTAAACGTCGTTACATTAAATTAAATTAATAATAATAATAACCTTTATTGTACTGAAAGGACAAGGGGCAACGACCTAACAAAATAAATATAATATACTTAACAAATAATATAATTTAATAAACAACCAAATATTTATTTTAAGAATTGAATATGATAATAAATCAATAACCAAATATGTTGTATACAGACAGACAAGACTAGACAGACTGGACAAACAAGACTAGACACACAAGACTAGACACACAAGACAAGACAGACAAAACTAGACATACAAGACTAGACACACAAGACTAGACAGACAAGACAAGAGAGACAAAACTAGACATCAAGACTAGACAGACAAGACTAGACTCATTAGAACAAACCATGTATTAACTAACTATGCAAGCAAACATTTTGTTAACGAATCTAATAACATTAAACATTGATGAAGCCTAAACCAGAGTTTACTAAAATGGTCGATATGTGGGTAATAATCTGGTCCCTACGAGGATTTCTTAGAATTCATAATATTCAATTATTTAAAATTCTAATTTAAAACAAACGGAACACAGCCTGAATATATAAATATATTCAGCCTTTCAAGAGCTCTATATCAAATCAAATAAGTTTATTTCATTATTTAAGGATATAAAATATTCTAAATGAAATGTGTCAAGGGGAAAAAAAGTGATGCTGTGATGTCTAATTAACATCTGCATGGTAATTAACTTTGTTGGCCTCTAAGAAGAATTCCTCCAAATTATATAGTTCTATATCCGCTAAGAGTTTATAGAGTTCCTTTTTGAACAGGTTTAAATTCACTAATTGTTTTATTTTTCTTGGTAGCATGTTGTACATTTTCATGTTGCTGTAAGGTGGATTTTTTTCTGTAAGCGTCAATCTATGGTGAGGGAGCTGAAAGTCTTCCTTACTGAATCTTGTTATTCTTTCGATGGGCTTGTTGAAACTCACGAATAAGTGCCTATGTTTTGCAATTAAAAGTATGGATTCATATAGCAATTACTGAGTCTTTTTAGGACTACCAAAACAAATCTCGTGAAATTTGTAATTTATTTCAGTCGTAGTATTCAGTCCACATTTGTGGCAACAAAAACCATAAAAATAACATTGTTTTTAAGATCACGTCTTTCCGATACCTTAAGTGGATAGCCATCTATGGACGCGTTTCGAGATTTACCTCTCATCAGTACAGCTTTGCTTCCATAAACAACAATTTGTAAACCACTTACTTGAAACCCATTTGGGTGATTAGGGTTAGATGTTTTTAATTTGACATTTTGTGAGAGAGACATGAACTTAGCAGGTTATTGATTGAAATGATAAGATAGAATTGGTAAAACCATCCTACGTTATAGATAATCATTCAAACTTAAAACAACGGAACACAGCGGGAAAATATAAATATATTCAGCCTTTCCGGAGCTCTATAATAGAGTTGTTATAGTGCCCCGGAAAGGCTGAATATATTTATATATTCAAGCTGTGTACCGTTTGTTTTAAGTGTGTATGATTATCTATAACGTAGGATGGTTTTACCAATTCTATCTTACCATTTCAATCAATAACCTGCTAAGTTCATGTCTCTCTCACAAAATGTCAAATTAAAAACATCTAACCCTAATCACTCACATGGGTTTCAAGTAAGTGGTTTACAAATTGTTATTCATGGAAGCAAAGCTGTGCTGATGAGAGATAAATCTCGAAACGCGTCCACAGATCACAGAGCGTCCACGTAGGATGGATTTAAAAATTCTAAAATTCTAATTATTTCGAGACAGATAGGTAGACAGATAGATAAAGAGACACTGAGTTAAACTAGACAGACAAGTCTAGACGGACAAGTCAAGAACAGTAGGCAGGAAGTGATTGATTAGACCAGGGGCGAATGTCGCCGTATCAGTAATACCGGGCCCCGAGATACAGGGCCAACATGTGTTAGCTGAAAATTTCAAATTTTCAGTCGGGTAAAAGGGGTTCCACCCCAACAAATTTTAATATGACACCCATTTAGAACTAGCCATGCAAGTGGATTAGAGAGACAAGACTAATAAGTTAATAATTTTAATTGTTTAATTCTCATTTCTAGAAAATTTCACTGGAAAATCTGCCTGAAACATGATCTGAAAAATTAAAAATTGTTTTAGTAGTCGTAACATATTAAATACAGCAGCGCACATGAATTTCTAACAAAAGTTGTTAAAGATATTACATTTATAGCAATAAATTACACAGTTTACAACAAAGAGGTGAAATCTATTATTTGGGTTTTTTGGGGGTCGTGAGATTAAAAAAAAGTCGACTTTCCAAGAATTAGAAACTCATTAATACGTCTCCACGTGGCCTTTGAAAATGCATCCCCATTCATTGTCAGTCTCTGACATTTTTATTCGCAGACGCGCGAACGTTAACAATTATCCGCGCTTCATAAAAGTTTTCAATAATTGCGACCTTTTCTCGCACTTTACATGTATATTGGCGAGAATGCGCGAACTGTACATATGGCGTTCGTGGAAAAGAATACATTTATAAATTACGGCGCCATATATAGAGATTTTCAAACATTTATTGTTCATTTAAAAAAAAATGATATTTTACGAGCCCCAACCTCATAATATTAACAATTCAGCTTTCTGTACTTCTGTACAAGACTAGATAGACAAGACTAGATAGACAAGACTAGAGAGAGAAAACTAGACAAATGACACTAGACAGACAAGACTAGATAAACAAGACTAGACAGGCAAGACTAGACAGACAAGACTAGGCAGACAAGACTAGACAGACAAGACTAGACAGACAAGACTAGACAGACAAGACTTGACAGACAAGACTAAACAGACAAGACTAGACAGACTAGACCAGACAGACAAGTCTAGACAGACAAGACTAGACAGACAAGACTAGACAGACAAGACTAGACAGACAAGACTAGACAGACAAGACTAGACAGACAAGACTAGACAGACAAGACTAGACAGACAAGACTAGACAGACAAGACTAGACAGACAAGACTAGACAGACAAGACTAGACAGACAAGACTAGACAGACAAGACTAGACAGACAAGACTAGACAGACAAGACTAGACAGACAAGACTAGACAGACAAGACTAGACAGACAAGACTAGACAGACAAGACTAGACAGACAAGACTAGACAGACAAGACTAGACAGACAAGACTAGACAGACAAGACTAGACAGACAAGACTAGACAGACAAGACTAGACAGACAAGACTAGACAGACAAGACTAGACAGACAAGACTAGACAGACAAGACTAGACAGACTAGACCAGACAGACAAGTCTAGACAGACAAGACTAGACAGACAAGACTAGACAGACAAGACTAGACAGACAAGACTAGACAGACAAGACTAGACAGACAAGACTAGACAGACAAGACTAGACAGACAAGACTAGACAGACAAGACTAGATAGACAAGACTAGAGAGAGAAAACTAGACAAATGACACTAGACAGACAAGACTAGATAAACAAGACTAGACAGGCAAGACTAGACAGACAAGACTAGGCAGACAAGACTAGACAGACAAGACTAGACAGACAAGACTAGACAGACAAGACTTGACAGACAAGACTAAACAGACAAGACTAGACAGACTAGACCAGACAGACAAGTCTAGACAGACAAGACTAGACAGACAAGACTAGACAGACAAGACTAGACAGACAAGACTAGACAGACAAGACTAGACAGACAAGACTAGACAGACAAGACTAGACAGACAAGACTAGACAGACAAGACTAGACAGACAAGACTAGACAGACAAGACTAGACAGACAAGACTAGACAGACAAGACTAGACAGACAAGACTAGACAGACAAGACTAGACAGACAAGACTAGACAGACAAGACTAGACAGACAAGACTAGACAGACAAGACTAGACAGACAAGACTAGACAGACAAGACTAGACAGACAAGACTAGACAGACAAGACTAGACAGACAAGACTAGACAGACAAGACTAGACAGACAAGACTAGACAGACAAGACTAGACAGACAAGACTAGACAGACAAGACTAGACAGACAAGACTAGACAGACAAGACTAGACAGACAATACTAGACCGACAAGACTAGACAGACAAGACTAGACAGACAAGACTAGACAGACAAGACTAGACAGACAAGACTAGACAGACAAGACTAGACAGACAAGACTAGACAGACAAGACTAGACAGACAAGACTAGACAGACAAGACTAGACAGACAAGACTAGACAGACAAGACTAGACAGACAAGACTAGACAGACAAGACTAGACAGACAAGACTAGACAGACAAGACTAGACAGACAAGACTAGACAGACAAGACTAGACAGACAAGACTAGACAGACAAGACTAGACAGACAAGACTAGACAGACAAGACTAGACAGACAAGACTAGACAGACAAGACTAGACAGACAAGACTAGACAGGCAAGACTAGACAGACCAGACTAAACAGACAAGACTACGAGACAAGACTAGACACAACCAAATAAGACAAGACTAGACAGACAAGACTAGACAGACAAGACTAGACAGACAAGACTAGACAGACAAGACTAGACAGACAAGACTAGACAGACAAGACTAGACAGACAAGACTAGAAGAAGAACAGACAAGACAAGACCAGACAAGACTAGACAGACAAGACTAGACAGACCAAGACTAGACAGACAAGACTAGACAAGACTAGACGAGGACAAGACTAGACAGACAAGACTAGACAGACAAGACTAGACAGACAAGACTAGACAGACAAGATAGGACAGACAAGACTAGACAGACAAGACTAGACAGACAAGACTAGACAGACAAGACTAGACAGACAAGACTAGACAGACAAGACTAGACAGACAAGACTAGACAGACAAGACTAGACAGACAAGACTAGACAGACAAGGACTAGACAGACAAGACACTAGACAGGCAAGACTAGACAGACAAGACTAGACAGACAAGACTAGACAGACAAGACTAGACAGACAAGACTAGACAGACAAGACTAGACAGACAGACTAGACAGACAAGACTAGACAGACAAGACTAGACAGACAAGACTAGACAGACAAGACTAGACAGACAAGACTAGACAGACAAGACTAGACAGACAAGACTAGACAGACCAAGACTAGACAGACAAGGACTAGACAGACAAGACTAGACAGACAAGACTAGACAGACAAGACTAGACAGACAAGACTAGACAGACAAGACTAGAACAGACAAGACTAGACAGACAAGACTAGACAGACAAGACTAGACAGACAAGACTAGACAGACAAGACTAGACAGACAAGACTAGACAGACAAGACTAGACAGACAAGACTAGACAGACAAGACTAGACAGACAAGACTAGACAGACAAGACTAGACAGACAAGACTAGACAGACAAGACTAGACAGACAAGACTAGACAGACAAGACTAGACAGACAAGACTAGACAGACAAGACTAGACAGACAAGACTAGACAGACAAGACTAGACAGACAAGACTAGACAGACAAGACTAGACAGACAAGACTAGACAGACAAGACTAGACAGACAAGACTAGACAGACAAGACTAGACAGACAAGACTAGACAGACAAGACTAGACAGACAAGACTAGACAGACAAGACTAGACAGACAAGACTAGACAGACAGGACTAGACAGACAAGACTACACAGACAAGACTAGACAGACAAAACTAGACAGACAAGACTAGACAGACAAGACTAGACAGACAAGACTAGACAGACAAGACTAGAAAGACAAGACTAGACATACAAGACTAGACAGACAAGACTAGACAGACAAGACTATACAGACAAGACTAGACAGACAAGACTAGACAGACAAGACTAGACAGACAAGACTAGACAGACAAGACTAGACAGACAAGACTAGACAGACAAGACTAGACAGACAAGACTAGACAGACAAAGACTAGACAGACAAGACTAGACAGACAAGACTAGACAGACAAGACTAGACGAACAAGACTAGACAGACAAGACTAGACGAACAAGACTAGACAGACAAGACTAGACGAACAAGACTAGACTTACAAGACTAGACGAACAAGACTAGACAGACAAGACTATACAGATAAGAAGTTCAAATAATAACTGAATAAATATATCTACATAATTATATTCACGTTTCTAGCTTGTCAAATTTATTATAAGTATTTCCACCTGGATGAAAATTCCAGAAATCCCCAAAAACCGAAGTAGAAAAAATAAACGTTTATTTCGTGAATTAGCATAAATCGCCCTGGCAAAAAAAGTCGTCCCAAGGCTAGTGTACACACGGTAGTTAGTATCGACAATGAGTTTTACGATTTATTGTTATTGCAGCCATTGCGGGGTGGCCGAGCAAGGTGTGGGAAACTTGCTCACAAAATGATAAAATCCCGACAGGTTTACGGCAACGTAATCATTTCCAGATGTCGGCGCAGCCATCGCTCCACCTGAAAACTCGGGAATAACCGAACACTTGTCGTAAAATCTGTAACAAGTGACAACCTGAACCATCGCTTATCATTCACTTTACACGACCGTTTCAAAATTATTTTCATTTTATTACGCATTCTTTTTAACAAATTGAAATATCTTATCGGCATTAACAACAATTTCTATCTTTTAAATGTATTTCATATCCTAAAACCATTGATTAAATAACATTATAAGTGGATTATAAACAATCTCAAATAATTATTAATAAGACATAAACTCCGTTGCGCTAAAAGATCATTGTTATGCACAATTTACCACTAAGCTAATGCATAGTCAGATAGATTGCTCACTTCTCTTGGGAATAGTTCCATTCAATATTCACAGATAATTATCTACATCTGCTACTAGTTTTCGTCTGCTGATTGCAAAGACAAATGTATTTACCTACAGCTCCTATCTTAAGCACAAATGTATTACCTACAGCACGCAATGTATAAAGTTGCTAACAAAGCATTTTAAAATATATTTTATATGATTATTTATTTATTTATTTATATTTGATCATTTGTACCGTTTGTATATTATTAGATACAAATTGTGTTAGTTGTTTCGGTTTTCGCTATCTTTATTATTGCTCTGTCATTAGGGTTTGCTTTGTTGGACAAATAAAGTATATTATTATTATAAGAATATAATTGCAGTTTTAAATTGAGTTGAAGTAACAAAAGCTTTAAATATCATTATAGCGATCAACTATATCAATATTATAATCGATGTTGAATGGATAAAACGAAATGAAAATTCTGAAACAAAAATATGTAACTGAATCACCGGGAATGGACAGGCAAAACCTAACACACCCTGCGAAACTAAATAAACGCGATATGAACAAATTGAATTTATACACATTTTAATAAAGACAAAGGATTCATAAATATGTAAATAAAATTAGATTGGAGAAAATTATTCAGGTAAGTTTATAGAGGTATGGTCAGAAAGGTGGTTTTTATAGCCACGTAATCATTTCCAGATGTGGGTTCCACCTGATAGCTTGGGAATATCCTGCACTTGCAATAAAATCTGCAACTAGTGAAAACCTGAACGATTTCCAATAATTCGTGCATTGAACTTTTTAAACGAAAATATTCTGTAAACACACAAACAGTTAAGACTACATAGACGAAACTAGGTAGACAAAACAAAGTGGAGAAAACAATATGGACAAGACTAGTTGGACAAGAGTAGATAGACAATACTAGACAGAGAAGACTAGACCGACAAGACTAGAGTAGACATACAGGACTAGACATACAAGACTGGACAGAGAAGACTAGACAGACAAGACTAGTTGGACAAGAGTAAATTGGCAATACTAGACGCAAAAGACTAGGCAGACAAGACTAGACAGACAAAACTAGACAGACAAGCCTAGACCGACAAGACTAGGCAGATAAGACAATACAGACTAGTCAGACTGGGCGGACTACAAGGACTAGACAAACAAGACTATATAGGTAAGACTAGACAGAGAAAACTAGTCAGACAAGACTAAACAGACAAGACTAGGCAAATTAGACTAGACAGACAAGACTAGGCATATAAGACTAGACAGACAAGACTGGGCAGATAAGACTGGACAGACAATCCTTTAAATCTACTTCTTTTGTGGGCCAAATACATCTTGCTCTCTTCTTGTCCAGATATACATTTGGATGACGCTCGTTTCCTAAATCTATGTAGATAGACTTGTAAGTTCCCATGTCCAGTAATAAGTTGGACAGCATGGTGTGATAGATGTCATCATGCAACATCATTGCAACATCATTTCTTGAATAAGCCATATATAGCATTTCCGCTAACAAACGTGAGGAACTCTTCTACATGGGTTATATCAAAAGCAAACAAGGGAAGTAAGAATACCTATCAGAAAGCTGAAAGATATGTTCGTGCTTCAAAAAAAGTTTCCAGTACTAAAATTAGTATACTCTCAAGAAAAAATAAAACATATGAGACTCATAAAAAATACTAAACAGCACTTTTACCAAAACAAAATAGAAAACGCTGGCAATAAGCATAAAGCCATATGGAAAGCAATCAATGAACTGACCAACAAAAAAAAAAAAAAAATGTAAGCTAAAAATCAAGGACAACATTATAACCTGGCCGGAGGAGATCGCTACAGAATTCAACAATTTTTTCAAATATTCTGCTGAAAAAATAAAACAGAACTTAATACCTCAAGTTATATCCGAGCATCATACATTCTTCAACAACAAAAGCATTTATTTAGAGGAGTTCACATCTGCAGAAATAGGAAGAATAATAGTTAAATTAAAAAATTCAACTGGCCGAGGTCCCGATGGCATTCCACGCAGCATAATAAAAGAGTTTTATTCCGACCTAGTGGATCGTATTGTACACCTGGTCAACGCCTTCTTCGAAGACGAGAAATTTCCTGAGATATTTAAGAAGTCAAGAATAATTCCCATCCACAAAAAAGGAGATATTATGAACATTGAAAATTACAGACCAGTTGCTCTAATTTCGGCAACGGCTAAAATTCTAGAATATGCTACGGCAAGCAGACTGATGCCCTTCATATATAAGCATCACCTAATTACGGAAGAGAAGCATTCTGCAAGGCGAAATCGACCACAACCGTTTTTCAAAAATTACATCAGCAGATCCTACACAACTTCGATAAGCAGAAGTGCCCAGTTAGAATATTCTGTGACCTTACCAAAGCTTTCGATTGTGTTTCACACGATAAACTAGAAAGTTACGGAATCAGAGGGAAATGGGGAAAATGGCTTGAATCATACTTGCAAAATAGAAAGCAATATGTAGGAATAGAGGAGAGCATATCTACAACTGTTGACAGAGAGCATATCTACAACTGTGGGACATTGAAATGGGTGTCCCCCAGGGAAGCGCCCTTGCGCTTCTTTTACTTTCTTTATATATTGCAGGTCTTCCACGGTATTTAGGGGATGCCAAATGTGTACTTTATGCCGCTGATGCAAGCTTTCTAGTTTCAGAGGATTCGATAGAAACAACGCAAGTAGCAGCTAACAACCTTCTCACTGATCTCAACAACTGGTCCGCTGCAAAGAACTTATACCTAAATTTAGAGAAAACCTATTACACAGTATTTCAAACCAGGCGCAGAGTCAAAGCAGATGACTACGCACTAAAAATAGACGATACGCTGAGAGAAAAAAGAAATATTTTAAAATTTCTAGGAATTTTTCTTGAAGATGAATTACACTGGAATACCCATATACGACATATTGCCGCTAAAGTTAACCAGAAAGCCTTCATGTTAAGAATACTCCGTAATAACATAGACCTACCGCTCCTACTACAAATATGCCACGCGGAGGTTCAATCAATTATTGCATATGCGATCATAATATGGGGGGCATCTCCGCACTTAGACGTCCTATTCAAGGTACAAAAGAGGGTAGTGCGGGCCATCAAGGGCATATCCAGATTAACGTCGTGTCGGTCACAGTTCAAAGAGCTACACCTTCTGACAGTCCCTTCCATCTACGTCTGGGAACTAGCTTGTTTTATTTTTAAGAATAAGACAGATTTTCTAAAAAATAGTGATCGACACTTACATAACACTAGAAACAAGAATATGATACAAACACCATTTGCCAACTTAACACTGTGTACCAAAGCTCCCTCGCATATTCGAATTCAAAACTTCAACAGCTGATCAATTAATTTAAAAGAAGAATCATCATATAAGTTATTCCGTAGTAATCTGAAAGATTATTTAATCAATAAATGTTTGTACAATATCGATGATCTTTAACGTTGCTTATATGTATTTATGTACATCTCAAAAGCCAATAAATTGATTTGATTTGATTTGATCATCATTATCATCATTCAACCCATATAAGTTCACTGCTGAACATAGATCTCCATTTCTTTCTTCCACTTCCTTCTGTCCTGTGCCAAGTCGATCCAATTTCCGGCTACGCGTCTAATATCGTCAGATCATCTTGTAGGAGGTCGACCTCTGCTTCTTTTGGACTCCCAGGGTCTCTAGATCAATATTTTCTTTGTCCATCTACGAGATGCCTTGCCCAATTCCATTTTAAGTTGGTTATGCATTCTGCTATGTCTGTAACTCCTGTTGTTTGTCTTAACCATTAATTTGTCTTCCTGTCCCTTCGGATCACTCCTTCCATCGATCGTTCCATTG
Organism: Phosphuga atrata; assembly: GCA_944588485.1. NCBI lineage: Eukaryota > Metazoa > Arthropoda > Insecta > Coleoptera > Silphidae > Phosphuga > Phosphuga atrata. Next base: position 58,272,036 of record OX155898.1, on the reverse strand, counting down.
CCTTCTGAGCAATTCGTAGTTTATTCACTGTCCTCTTGGTTAACGTTAAAGTTTCGAATCCATCGGTTATAACAGACAACATGCATTTATCGTAGACTTTTCGTTTTAAACATGTTGGATATTGACCTCCTAGGATGTGTCTTAATTTTCCAAAGACCGCCCATTCTAAGCATATCCTTCTGGTAATTTCGCATGTCTGATTATCTCTACCAATTGTGATAGATGCATATCCATATTATTTCATTATAAATTTCCAACGTTTGGGAAGTTTTTCGTCCATTTACCTGTTGTCACCTCTTCCCAGCGACATTGCCATATTTTTTGAAAAAATATCGTAAAAAATAATCGTTTAATTTGAATATAAAAGTTCGTAATAGTATATTATAGAACGAGTTCAATAAGCGCGGTTTTGCAGCACGCGAGGAGTTTTCTAATGGACAAGTGCGAAAATCGCCAAAATTTCTATTTTGCGCCCTTTCATGTCATTTCTAAATAAAAAAATAGCCGATACATATTGAGAAAATTGTATCGCCCTCGGCGAGCCATAACCGCACGCATATGAGTGCTTTTATGAGTCCATTACAGGCGCAAAATAGAAATTGCGATTTTAGAATACAAAATTGGTATCTATATTATTGAAATTCTCGTAATTATCAGCTCCTGAAACTTGTTTAGCTAGGCTATCGGCTTTCTCATATCCTTCTATCGCAATGTGGGCTTTAACCCACTGCCATCTTAATTCAACTTCTTTTGTATTTTTTTTTGCTTTTATCCAAGTATTTAATACAAGTCCGTTGGGAATAAACAAATACTTGCAAAATAGAAAGCTGGATGATGTGGCACCCCGGGGTGCCGCGAGTATATGCCAGGGGAACCGCACCAATAATCAAGAATCAACATATACAAAAGCAAACTTTCCGAGTCGAGTTATTTGAGGGTAAAATTAACATAACAGTCAAGACTAGGCAGACAAGACGACAGACAAGACTAGACAGACAAGACTAGACAAACAAGACTAGGCAGACAAGACTAGACAGACAATACTAGACAAACAAGACTAGACAGACATGACTAAACAGACAAGACTAGACAGACAAGACTGTAAAGACTAGAAACATAAGTTTACATAGGTAGTTTATGTGGTCAGCACTCCGTCTGTTGGACACTATACTGAATAATGTCCAAATACACTAGATATATTCTTGCCACGGCATAATAAACCAGATGATACAAGAAAAAACTCCGTCACCCGTCTTAAAAATGCATGATGTTCCAAATTTCGTTAGCATCTTCACTGCTCTAAGCCCAAAACCAACAAAGATTAAAAAAGAATTAGTCAACATTGAATCTATAACCGAATTATATTCCCAAATACACTCAATAGACTTAATAAAGCCGGAGCAAAGCTTGAATATATAAATATTCGCAACCTTTCCGGAGCTCTATAATACTAATGAGTCTTTTTAGGACTACCAAAAACAAATCTCGTGTGAAATTTTCTGTTACTTTATAGCTTTCAGTCCACCTTCGTGGCACTCAACAAAAACCACAAAATTAACATTCTTTTTAAAATCATGACTTTCCGATATCTCAAGTGAATAGCCATCTGTGGACACGTTTCTAGTTTTATGTCTCATCAGCACAGCTTTGCTTACATGCACAACAATTTGTAAACTCATTAGTATTATAGAGCTCCGGAAAGGTTGAGTATATTTATATATTCAAGCTTTGTTCCGGCTTTATTAAATTTATATGATTATCTACAATGTTGTATGGTTTTACCAATTCAAAATTTATCATTTATATCAATAACCTGCTAAGTTTATGTCTCTCTCACAAAACGTCAAAATTAAAAACATCTAACCTTAATCACCACATGGGTTTTCAAGTGAGTGGTTTACAAATTGTTGAGCATGGAAGCAAGGCTGTGCTGATGAGAGATAAATCTCGAAACGCGTCCACAGATGGCTATCAACTTAAGGTATCGGAAAAACATGATCTTAAAAACAAACTTAAAAACAAATTTCACACGAGATTTGTGTTTGGTAGTCCTAAAAAGACTCATTAGTATTATAGAGCTCCGGGAAGGTTGAGTATAATTATATATTCAAGCTTTGTTCCGGCTTTATTAAGTTTATATGATTATCTATAGTGTTGTATGGTTTTACCAATTCAAAACACTCAATATACTTAAGCCAAGAAACCAACAAGAATGTTAACTACGAAGAAAAACAAGAAAAATACTCTTCAGACGATGACAAAGTTGTGGAAATCTCTAAAAGTGAGCTAGTTAAAAAACCTGATAAGTAAATTTAGGAATTCCAGCATACCGAGACCAGTCAGTTTAGACAAATCTAAAACAACAAGGAATAATGATGTCTCAAAAAGTCTACAGAAAAGAACGTCAAGAACTCAAACTAATTTGAATTTGAAGCATCGGAGTCAAATAATTTTAGCGAGACAGCGGTTTCCCGAGGAAATAAATAGCACAAGCGAATTGAATAGAGTATGAGAAAAAGCCCCACAAGGAGGAAGTTTATAAGGAGGAAGAGTGTAGAGCATGGGCGTAGCCAGGATTTAGTTTCGGGGGGGGTTTTAAGACCAGTTTTAAGAAAATACAGTAACAGAAATGCACCAATTTACTTTCTAAACTGACACACAAGGGTTCCTAAACTTCACATCTACCATGCTCTCTTGTAGAGAGTGATCTCTACTCGTCTCTTTATTTCAATATAACATTTAGGTATATATTTTTCATGTTTCGGGGGGGTTTAAACCACCAAACCCCCCCCTGGCTACGCCCATGGTGTAGAGTGTTGAATTATGATAATATTTGAGAGCAAGAATTAAGTCAGTTTACTCAGCAATTGATTGAGAGTGGATCAGGATCACAATTTAGTACACCGAGGACAGTATCCACCAGTCCTAGTCCTAGACAAAGATCTAGATAACTTGCTCTAGATAAAATGTCATAGTGCCAAAATTACATACAAGACTCGTGGTGAACACAGTTTAAAATTCAACTCAAAATCGAATGAAGAACCAGTTGGAAACAAAATCGTTGAAAAAGATGTTTAACCCTTTCGCCCCGAGTGGTACACATAAGTCCCATTAAAATTTTCTGTTTCGAAAAAATAAATAATTTGTTAATTTAAAATTGTACTTGTATGGAAAATTTACCAGGTATTAGTTTTGCATATGTTATTAATATTGTCGTTGTAAATAATAACTGACAATACCAGACAAGAAAGACCAGGACACTAAACAATTGGAACATAATATATTGACCAAATAAGACTAGACAAGATGAGGTTGGACAACATTGATAAAGCCTGAACAAGACTATAATTGACTGGACAAGACTAGTCAATATTAAACAAGACTGGGCAATGTTGGGAAAAATTTTGGGCCAAAAATTGCACAAGAGTGGACGAGATTGGAAATGACCGTATAATGTCAAGACTTGAAAAATCTCAAAATTAGACAGGAAGAATAGATAAGATATGATATGTGTACTACTCATCTCTTGGGGCAATTTCTGTCTTCCATGGTCGTCTTATTGTGTTTATCTAGCAACGAATTAACAAAAAATTAGGTTTATTCTATGTCTGCAATATTATTTACGTTCAGGGACGAAAGGGTTAAACGACGATCCGTAACTATTTGCGAGTCCAGACAAAACATTGAAAACGTTGTGGAATCACCAAGAAAATTAAAGAGAAATATAAAATCAACGAACCGAAAGGAAACGAATGCTAGATTGATCGAAAATCGCAGAAAAGTTAAATCGCAATCCACACTGAAAACCGAAAAAGAAAAGTTAATCAAAAGCAGCGACATAACCGTTAACCAAACAAATTATGAAGACAGTGATATTGAACCAGATACTCAGGATTAGGGATTGCAATCCGGTGGCATTTTCAATCCGACCGGATCCGCCCGAATTTCCACCGATCCGGCCGGATCCGTCCAGATCCGACCGGATCGATGGAATTAAATCTAACAAAATAAACTTTACTTAATCTACTGAGATCACAACAATTAGGTATTTGAGCATGCTAACAAGCCTTATTCTTATATTTATGACAGACATCATGATGAATCTGTGTAATGAAATATAATATCTATCTAAATGTATATTTAGTTTAATCAACTTACTATAAATACCGTATTTGCAGATGTATAAGGCGCACCCTAAAATTCAACTTACTTTTTGTGCGCCCATAACGCGAACCTATGTTTAGAGGTCAACCTCATCTTCATTGATCTGTCGCTGTCTTATTTATAAAAATAGTAACAAAATGATTTCAGATTTTCAAAATCTTTTTGGAGAAATTCGAGGTTACTAGATTTTCAAAACTCCTCCAAATAGTCTCACAGTAGAAAAAATAGCGAGAGTCTATGAATGTTAATTTTGTCAAATCTTAACCTCGTCTTCATTAATCTGTCGCTGCCTTATTTTCAAAATATTTACAAAACGGTTTCAGATTGTCAAAATTTCGACTTTCTGAAGAAATTTGTGGTTTTTAGATTTCCAAAATTCTTCCAAATAGTCACGCAGTCAGGAAAATAGTGAGAGTCTACAAATGTTGATTTTGTAAAATCACAACCTCATCCTCATTGATCTGGCGCTGCTTTATTTTTCAAAATATTAACAAAACGGTTTCAGATTTTCAAAATTCGGACTTTTTAGAGAAATTTGTAATTCTCAGATTTCCAAAATTCCTCCAAATAGTCACACAGTAAAGAAACTAGTGAGAGTCTACAAATGTTAATTTTGTAAAATCTTAACCTCATCTTCATTGATTTGTGGCTGTCTTATTTTTCAAAATAGTAACAAAACAGTTTTAGGTTATCAGAATTTGGATTTTTTGAGCAATTTGTGGTTCTTAGATTTCCAAAATTCCTTCAAATAGTTGCACAGTCAGGAAAATAGTGAGAGTTTACAAATGTTAATTTTGAAAAATTTCAACCTTATCTTCAGAATAAATCGTAGCCTTATTTTTCAAAATATTAACAAATTGGTTTCAGATTTTCAAAATGTGGCCGTTTTAGAGAAATTTGTGGTTTTTAGATTTCCAAACATTCGCCAAATAGTCGCACAGTGAGGAAAATAGAGTCTACTAATGTTAATTTTTAAAATTTCAACCTCATCTTCATTGATCAGTCGCTGCCTTATTTCTCAAAATGCTAACAAATAGGGATTGCTATCCGGTGTCATTTTCAATCCGGCGGAATCGATGGAATTAAATCAAATATAATAAACTTTACTTAATCTACTGAGATCACAACAACAAAGTGTTTGAGCTTGCTAACAAGTCTTATTCCTATATTTATGATAGACATCATGATGAATCTGTCTAATGAAATGTAATTTCTATTTAAATGTCTATTTAGTTTAATCAACTTATATAAATACCGTATTTGACGGTGCACGAGGCGCACCCTAAAATTCAACCTACTTTTCGTGCGCCTATAACGCGGACCTATGTTTTAGAGCAGGGGTCCCAAAGTTTTTCTTAGGCGGGCCAATTTAATATTACCGATTTTTTTGGCGGGCCAAAAAAACGGAATAAAATCAAAACAATAACCACGATTTTTTTTAGTTTTAAATACATTTAACTATTTCATTTCTTTTTAGTATAGAAAAAGTTTTTTCCCAAATATATGTACTCTCATTTAATGGAAATATTTGTTCAGCATGTTTTCGTATTTCGGATAATTCACCCATGACAATTCTTTATAAAAATCAATTAAGGAAATGTTCCGATAAAAATTCTTAGCATCGATATTTTCCTGTAATTCCATCAATTCAAATTGCATATCTTAAATGATTAACGGAACCGCATCTATATGAGACTACTATATTATATTTCGTTACAAATGTGTAATTTCTCTAAAAACTAGACTAGACATACTAAAATATATTTTTAAATATAAACTAAACAATATTTTATTAATACAAACGCTTATGGTTATAGCTCTGTAAGAATTGTTTTAAATTATTAAAATATTTTCTCTTATCTTATCTTATCTATATCTTATTTGTAATATTTATTATTTATTTTACTATTTACTTATTTATTTTTTAATAAAAATAAAATATGTAGCATCGATATCGCGGACCGCATTCACGGGCTTAGCGGGCCACATTTGGCCCGCGGGCCACATTTTGGGAACCCCTGTTTTAGAGGCAATTTTTTGGAAAAAAGGTGCGCGTTATACACCAGAAAATATGCTAATTATTTTAATTATTTTAAATCAAATATGCTAATAATATATACTTATTATTTATCACAAAATCAATTTGGTTTTGAAAAAAACCATATGGCGCCATGAGCACCACACATTTAAAGTACCTAACCCAACAGCGCGATTATTTTACGAAAAATTAGCACCACCGGATCCGGTATATTGGTACCGGATCCGGTAAACGTTTAGTGATGCCGTATGCGCCGGATTACTGATTCCGGTTTCCCGCATTGCAACCCCTACTCAGGATACGTTGGATTTTCTTAGAGTGATCCAAAATAATTATTCGCCGAATCGCCAATCGACACCAACTACTCCTCCTCAGTATGTTGTCAAACAGAAACCTCTGGATTTCTTCGTTCAAAGAAGGAAACAGGATGCACACAGCAATAGCAAAATTGAAATTAAAAGGAATCATAATCAAATAATTTCGGAATCTGAAGTCGAAGATGATATTTTTATAGATCAAAATTTTGAAGAAAAATATTTCATGAGTGAAAACAATCCAATAAATGCAAGAATTTTACCTAAATGGATCCTGTCGAATATCGGTATATTAACTCAAGCTGGTCAGGTGAAGCCAGAGAAGGAATTACAAATGGAGAAATTGAAGAATAGTAGACAAGATTAGACAGACTAGGCAGACAAGGCTGGACAGGCAACACTGGACAGACAAGACTGAATAGACATGACTGGACAGACAAGAATGGACAGAAAAGTCTGCGCAGACAAAACTGGACGGACAAAACTGGATAGACAAGACTGGACAGACAAGATTGGACAAGCAAGACTATATAGTCAAGACTGGACAGACAAGACTTTTTTTTTAGCAACACAGTTTTATCTAACAAAATAATAATTATGAACTATCTGAGCTGGTAAATATAATTCCAACAGGAACACCCTGGAACCACCATTGGCATTACTTCAGGGTGCCTATTAGGATTTCTACCTGTTTTGTATTACCCTCGTATCTGGAACTTCTTTAATATTGCCATCCGTTTCTAGATCCGGGTCTCCGTGTCTTTCTTTTCCTTTCATTATGTCCCTCTTCATCGCCGTTATTGCATTCCAGTCTGCTTCTGTTCTAAGGAGTAAGTCTGCCACGTTTGTTGTTGAAACTACTGTGCCGCATAATCGATTTTCTGTTAGTCGTTAGTCCGTCCATTTTATAAACTGAAAGATAGTATGTTCGGCGGTGTCGATCTCCAGACAGAACCAACAGATTATTTTTCCTTTTGATTTAAAAAGGAATGATCCAAAGACCGCATGTCCAGTAAAGGCCTGGGTGACATAATAGTCAACCTCTCCCCACTTTCTTTCCTTCCACTATCTCACGTCCTTAATAAAAGTTTTCGTCCATCCGTCGTATCCTTCCCATCTCTGCTGCCATTCATCCATGCATTTGTTTTTTGCATCAGACCTATATTTCTTCCCGTGCCGATAAATGCTTACCATCTCCCGAATCCTTAGTTCAATAGGCGGAAGTGAGGCTAAAGCTGTTGCTGCAGCCGTGAATACGGTTCTGTATGCCGAAATCATTCTAAGAGCCATTTCTCTGTTAAAGGCTTCTAGCTTATTTCTGTACAAGGAATATTTAAGCGCATGTGACCAGATTGGTGCCCCGTACATGATAGTTGAGGACGCAGCGATCATAAGCAACCGGCGTTTCCCTTCGCGCGGTCCCCATAGATTTGGGGTGATTCTAGTTAGAGCCGTTAATGATTTATGGACTTTTTCGCACTTGATTTTGATGTGAGTAGTCATACGAGTGTTTTTATCAAAGTATACACCCAAATACTTGATAGCCGGCTTACTTGTAACCATAGTATTTCCAATTTTTACCGACAGCCTATTAAGTTTCCTTCTGCCTGTAAGAATTACCATTTCGGTCTTAGCAGGTGCAATTTTTATTCCCATTTCTGTCAGCTGTTGCTGTATTATTTCTACGGCGTTTTTAGCGGTTTCTGCAAGTTTTTAAGTGTTTCTGCCACGGACGATGACTGCCAGGTCGTCGGCGTGGGCCACCGAAATTACGTTATTTCCTAGGTCCAGCTGTAGGATTTGGTTGTAAAATATGTTCCATAGATTTGGTCATAATATGGAGCCCTGAGGAACACCGCAAGTTATTTCGATTTTTGATCCTTGGTTGGTAATAATGTAACGGTTGGTGAGGTATGACTGGACAGACACGACTGGACCGACAAGACTAGACAGGCAAGACTGGGCAGATAAGATTAGACAGACAAGACTGGACAGACAAGACTGGACAGACAAGACTGGACAGACAAGACTGAACCGACAAGACTGAACCGACAAGACTAGACAGACAAGACTAGAGAAACAGAGCTATACAGCCAAGACTAGATTTTACATTTAAACTAACAAAATTACCATAAACTGACTGAAATCTTGTTAATTTAAAACTTGATCCCAGAAAATTAGTTAGAAAATAAAACCCAAGAAATAGAAACAAGAAAACTTATAAGTAAGCAAATCTGCATAAAACTATGCAAAGTGACTATAGTAAACATTCTCAGTCACACCAAATTAGACGGAGACTATTAACAACTCACATAAGAACCAGCTAAACACTCGAAACTAAATGAATCTGTGTACGTCAAATAAAGAAAAGTCCAAACAGGAGTCGATTCTTACAACGGGTGTACAAATTTGTAATTTATACAATTACAATATTTTTCACTTTTAATATTTCATACATTTGGTCTTAATAACATCAGTTATATAAGTAGTAGTTATATAAGTCCAAAGTATTAATAATAAGCAATTAATAATATAGTTGGCAATTGCCATTCTAGTTCATTCTACCACACCAAAAATAAATGATGGACACCCTTTATATAGAGTTTCTTGTCTTTTTTAAGTTAATATAAATAAAGTTTACTTTATCAATCTATTATTGTTTATATAATCCTGTCTTATTTTAGTCTAATTTTATTAATATAAATTTTAATCTTGCATGTAGCTTGTATCTAATACTGTCTTAAATGTTTAATTTCCTGTTTGCAATTTCAACCTAATCTTATTTATCTAGTATTATAAATCTAACATAGTCAACTGAAATGAGTTTAATCTTTTCAGACTGGTGCATTATTTTTCAGGCGCATTTAAAAAGATATTACGCATTCGTCTGGCCGAAGCGGTATCTGAAAATGAGATTAAACTGTAACAAAATATATTTTGTAATAAAACGTATTTTTCTTTTTCTGTTCATTTGGTATACATTGTAAATGACTTTGTGTTTTCTTAGTAAGCATTCCTTGGGTGATAGCGACAATGTATTACAATCTGGCCGTGGTTCGTGTATTAAAGTAAAGCAACCGATTGACACGTACGGCTGTAGGTAATTACAACAACTGCGCTCTTGTTTAGATTACTAAAATCTCTCCGACACATTATTATTATTAATTGTGTTCAAACAAATTACACACACCGAAACGATAGTGTTTGTATGCGCGATTCTGATACAATAATTACATTTTGTTTATGCTCGGTTAATGCGGCCGGTATTTATTTTGTGTACGGCTGAATGATTTATTGTTTCTTTGCTTTCGGAGTTTTGCAAAATTACCTTTGCAAATATTGTTTATCGCAGCCACCATGTTAGCTTTCCGCGCGGAGGCTTGCCGATTAACTTTTCGCGTTTACTTTTGCATTTTTTACATTTTCTTTGTTGTTCACGGCGAAAGATTATTTTGCAATTTGCACTTAATATTCTGTTTATTTTGAAATAACAAATAGAAACTAAACAGACAAGATTAGACCAACAAAACTAGACTGAAAAGTCTAGACAGACAAGACTAGACAGACAAGACTAGACAGACGAAACTAGACAGACAAGATTAGACAGACAAGACTAGACAGACAAGATTAGACAGAGAAGACTAGACAGAGAAGACTAGACAGACAAGACTAGACAGACAAGACTAGACAGACAAGACTAGACAGACAAGACTAGACAGACAAGACTAGACAGACAAGACTAGACAGACAAGACTAGACAGACAAGACTAGACAGACAAGACTAGACAGACAAGACTAGACAGACAAGACTAGACAGACAAGACTAGACAGACAAGACTAGACAGACAAGACTAGACAGACAAGACTAGACAGACAAGACTAGACAGACAAGACTAGACAGACAAGACTAGACAGACAAGACTAGACAGACAAGACTAGACAGACAAGACTAGACAGACAAGACTAGACAGACAAGACTAGACAGACAAGACTAGACAGACAAGACGACAGAAGACAGACAAGACTAGACAGACAAGACTAGACAGACAAGACTAGACAGACAAGACTAGACAGACAGACAAGACTAGGACAGACAAGACTAGACAGACAAGACATAGGACAAGACTAGTCTAGACAGACAAGACTAGACAAGACAAGACTAGACAGACAAGACTAGACAGACAAGACTAGACAGACAAGACTAGACAGACAAGACTAGACAGACAAGACTAGACAGACAAGGACTAGACAGACAAGACTAGACAGACAAGACTAGACAGACAAGACTAGACAGACAAGACTAGACAGACAAGACTAGACAGACAAGACTAGACAGACAAGACTAGACAGACAAGACTAGACAGACAAGACTGAGACAGAGCAAGACTAGACAGACAAGACTAGACAGACAAGACTAGACAGGACAAGACTAGGACAGACAAGACTAGACAGACAAGACTAGACAGACAAGACTAGACAGACAAGACTAGACAGACAAGACTAGACAGACAAGACTAGACAGACAAGACTAGACAGACAAGACTAGACAGACAAGACTAGACAGACAAGACTAGACAGACAAGACTAGACAGACAAGACTAGGACAGACAAGACTAGACAGACAAGACTAGACAGACAAGACTAGACAGACAAGACTAGACAGACAAGACTAGACAGACAAGACTAGACAGACAAGGACTAGACAGACAAGACTAGACAGACAAGACTAGACAGACAAGACTAGACAGACAAGACTAGACAGACAAGACTAGACAGACAAGGACTAGACAGACAAGACTAGACAGACAAGACTAGACAGACAAGACTAGACAGACAAGACTAGACAGACAAGACTAGACAGACAAGAACTAGACAGACAAGACTAAGACAGACAAGACTAGACAGACAAGACTAGACAGACAAGACTAGACAGACAAGACTAGACAGACAAAGACTAGACAGACAAGACTAGACAGACAAGACTAGACAGACAAGGACTAGACAGACAAGACTAGACAGACATGACTAGACAGACAAGACTAGACAGACAAGACTAGACAGACAAGACTAGACAGACAAGACTAGACAGACAAGACTAGACAGACAAGACTAGACAGACAAGACTAAGACAGACAAGACTAGACAGACAAGACTAGACAGACAAGAACTAGACAGGACAAGACTAGACAGACAAGGACTAGACAGACAAGACTAGACAGACAAGACTAGACAGACAAGACTAGACAGACAAGACTAGACAGACAAGACTAGATAGACAGACAAGACTAGACAGACAAGACTAGACAGACAAGACTAGGACAGACAAGACTAGACAGACAAGACTAGACAGACAAGACTAGACAGACAAGACTAGACAGACAAGACTAGACAGACAAGACTAGACAGACAAGACTAGACAGACAAGACTAGACAGACAAGACTAGACAGACAAGACTAGACAGACAAGACTAGACAGACAAGACTAGACAGACAAGACTAGACAGACAAGACTAGACAGACAAGACTAGACAGACAAGACTAGACAGACAAGACTAGACAGACAAGACTAGACAGACAAGACTAGACAGACAAGACTAGACAGACAAGACTAGACAGACAAGACTAGACACACAAGACTAGACAGGACAAGACAAGACAGACAAGACTAGACAGACAAGACTAGACAGACAAGACTAGACAGACAAGACTAGACAGACAAGACTAGACAGACAAGACTAGACAGACAAGACTAGACAGACAAGACTAGACAGACAAGACTAGACAGACAAGACTAGACAGACAAGACTAGACAGACAAGACTAGACAGACAAGACTAGACAGACAAGACTAGACAGACAAGACTAGACAGACAAGACTAGACAGACAAGACTAGACAGACAAGACTAGACAGACAAGACTAGACAGACAAGACTAGACAGACAAGACTAGACAGACAAGACTAGACAGACAAGACTAGACAGACAAGACTAGACAGACAAGACTAGACAGACAAGACTAGACAGACAAGACTAGACAGACAAGACTAGACAGACAAGACTAGACAGACAAGACTAGACAGACAAGACTAGACAGACAAGACTAGACAGACAAGGGACAAGACAGACAAGACTAGACAGACAAGACTAGACAGACAAGACTAGAACAGACAAGACCTAGACAGACAAGACTAGACAGACAAGACTAGACAGACAAGACTAGACAGACAAGACTAGACAGACAAGACTAGACAGACAAGACTAGACAGACAAGACTAGACAGACAAGACTAGACAGACAAGACTAGACAGACAAGACTAGACAGACAAGACTAGACAGACAAGACTAGACAGACAAGACTAGACAGACAAGACTAGACAGACAAGACTAGACAGAAAGACTAGACAGACAAGACTAGACAGACAAGACTAGACAGACAAGACTAGACAGACAAGACTAGACAGACAAGACTAGACAGACAAGACTAGACAGACAAGACTAGACAGACAAGACTAGACAGACAAGACTAGACAGACAAGACTAGACAGACAAGACTAGACAGACAAGACTAGACAGACAAGACTAGACAGACAAGACTAGACAGACAAGACTAGACAGACAAGACTAGACAGACAAGACTAGACAGACAAGACTAGACAGACAAGACTAGACAGACAAGACTAGACAGACAAGACTAGACAGACAAGACTAGACAGACAAGACTAGACAGACAAGACTAGACAGACAAGACTAGACAGACAAGACTAGACAGACAAGACTAGACAGACAAGACTAGACAGACAAGACTAGACAGACAAGACTAGACAGACAAGACTAGACAGACAAGACTAGACAGACAAGACTAGACAGACAAGACTAGACAGACAAGACTAGACAGACAAGACTAGACAGACAAGACTAGACAGACAAGACTAGACAGACAAGACTAGACAGACAAGACTAGACAGACAAGACTAGACAGACAAGACTAGACAGACAAGACTAGACAGACAAGACTAGACAGACAAGACTAGACAGACAAGACTAGACAGACAAGACTAGACAGACAAGACTAGACAGACAAGACTAGACAGACAAGACTAGACAGACAAGACTAGACAGACAAGACTAGACAGACAAGACTAGACAGACAAGACTAGACAGACAAGACTAGACAGACAAGACTAGACAGACAAGACTAGACAGACAAGACTAGACAGACAAGACTAGACAGACAAGACTAGACAGACAAGACTAGACAGACAAGACTAGACAGACAAGACTAGACAGACAAGACTAGACAGACAAGACTAGACAGACAAGACTAGACAGACAAGACTAGACAGACAAGACTAGACAGACAAGACTAGACAGACAAGACTAGACAGACAAGACTAGACAGACAAGACTAGACAGACAAGACTAGACAGACAAGACTAGACAGACAAGACTAGACAGACAAGACTAGACAGACAAGACTAGACAGACAAGACTAGACAGACAAGACTAGACAGACAAGACTAGACAGACAAGACTAGACAGACAAGACTAGACAGACAAGACTAGACAGACAAGACTAGACAGACAAGACTAGACAGACAAGACTAGACAGACAAGACTAGACAGACAAGACTAGACAGACAAGACTAGACAGACAAGACTAGACAGACAAGACTAGACAGTCAAGACTAGACAGACAAGACTAGACAGACAAGACTAGACAGACAAGACTAGACAGACAAGACTAGACAGACAAGACTAGACAGACAAGACTAGACAGACAAGACTAGACAGACAAGACTAGACAGACAAGACTAGACAGACAAGACTAGACAGACAAGACTAGACAGACAAGACTAGACAGACAAGACTAGACAGACAAGACTAGACAGACAAGACTAGACAGACAAGACTAGACAGACAAGACTAGACAGACAAGACTAGACAGACAAGACTAGACAGTCAAGACTAGACAGACAAGACTAGACAGACAAGACTAGACAGACAAGACTAGACAGACAAGACTAGACAGACAAGACTAGACAGACAAGACTAGACAGACAAGACTAGACAGACAAGACTAGACAGACAAGACTAGACAGACAAGACTAGACAGACAAGACTAGACAGACAAGACTAGACAGACAAGACTAGACAGACAAGACTAGACAGACAAGACTAGACAGACAAGACTAGACAGACAAGACTAGACAGACAAGACTAAACAGACAAAACTAGACAGACAAGACTAGACAGACAAGACTAGACAGACAAGACTAGACAGACAAGACTAGACAGACAAGACTAGACAGACAAGACTAGACGGACAAGACTAGACGGACAAGACTAGACAGACAAGACTAGACAGACAAGACTAGACAGACAAGACTAGACAGACAAGACTAAACAGACAAGACTAGACAGACAAGACTAGACAGATAAGACTAGACAGACAAGACTAGACAGACAAGACTAGACAGACAAGACTAGACAGACAAGACTAGACAGACAAGACTAGACAGACAAGACCAGACAGACAAGACTAGACAGACAAGACTAGACAGACAAGACTAGACAGACAAGACTAGGCAAACAAGACTGGACAGACAAGACTAGACAGACATTTTTCTGACAGTTAAGTGTTTTCCGATCAAATTCCATACATACATTGTACACACGCACAAAAAGAAAAATATTTGTACCTCAGCACTGAAAGTTTCTACATAATGTTTCACCTTGTTCTTTAAGATTGATTCATGTTTCATCATCACGATTGAATATTCATGCCACTAGATAGGAGATTGATCAATAAATATCAGAAAACATTTTCAGAAATAGCTCAAAGAACGAATATAGCACACAGGAAACATGAAAACTACAAACATGCATAAAAACATGCGAACTACAATCAGTCGCGGAAGCCGCGTTTACTTGCTTATGACGTCACAAGACTGCAACCAATTACATGACGTTCTCGTTACAGATAAAATTTCAAAAAATATTTTGATTTATTTTCGTGTAATTTACAATAAAATATACAAAATTTCGTTAATATATGCTTTGTTTTAAGCTATTATCTGATAGGATGACCACAATTTGTAGTTTATTTTCAATGTTGTCAAATAGCCTATTCAATAAAATTAGGTCAGAGATGAAATAAAATGTAATATAAAATGTTTCAATAGGCAGAAAGACCTTATGGTCGATAGCGATTTGTTCCTTTTGGTTACAATAAAGATTATTAATATTATTATTATTGTTTCAATAAAATTGAGCAAATAATGAATAATATTTCTACACTTATTTATATAATTATTTTATTTAAATCTGTCTTAATTATTATATTATTTTGAAACAGAATAAAAGAAAAATATATAATGAAACGCGCTGTGCATTATGCCATTCAACCATGAAATATTAATTTCATAAACGGAATTACGGATGTCATTAGCACCTTAAGAACAAAGTGTTATTGCTAACAGATAAAAATATTATTGTCATTGAAAAATAATACACTGGTTTCTTGTAAATAAACACTCGCCATTGAGGCGAACGAACCCGGGCCTCGACTCGAGAATTCGCTGTCGCTGCAGAATCGCGCCCGAGATTTACAATTTTCCTTTTACATAACAATGTATTAGAATATTTTGGTTTGGAATTATAAACTCGGGTATAAATTTTCGCGCTACAATCAGCAAATAATATAAAATACTGTGGGAATATTCTGACCCATTTTTGAAACGTGATAATATTTCGTTTTTGCGCCCACATTTTTTCTTCGGTAAAATTTCGGAAACGTGAGAAAATTCTCGCACGTCCGGCTAATTACCTCCGGAAGAATCATTGTTACACCATTGCCGGGCTGATGTTATAGATATACAGGGGTTGTAAACAGGGTATTATACGTGTGGCCGTGAATACGTTTACGAAGTCGGAAAGAGGGAAGCTGCTAACAAACGGTACGCGATTCTTGCTCACCGACACGCATAACTCCAATGGATAATCAGAATCACCAGCACACCCTTTACACAAAGTAAATAAATACAAGGATAAATGATGTTTTGGTTCGTACGGGTTCAGCTTTCGGATATGATACCAAACACCTTAAAAGTCAAGATATTTTTTTAGGATTACAGGAAATATTCCATTTTATGTTTAAAATTTAAAATAACAAACACAACATTGCCATTTCTTCTGCTATTCTCGCCATTGATTCTCTTGAAATTTGCCATTTCTTAAGAACTATGATAATAAAATAGACTTCACATTCTGTTTTGTCATGAAAAGGGGAGTCAAAGTAAAAAGCTATTATAGCTATTTTAGTAAAAAACTATTAGGATGTCTATATCTCAGAACGGAAAATGTTACAGATGTGAAATTTGGTACTAAGATTAATTTCTTAAAATTAAGAAACACGTGTTTCCCCATTTTTTGGAAATCCGATCAATGGGACTGAAAATTGAGGGTTGAATAATTTTATAACCTACAGCTAGCTCTACAGCTAGCATTTTGTACCGAGCCTTGCAGAACTAAAGAATTTTGTGCGAGACCAAAACAGTCGGATTTAAGATTTAAATCCTAACCAGAGAAGTCTTTCCTAGGATTTTTTCAATTTGTTCAAATTTGCCAAAATTTTCTGGTTGAAAATACAATTATGGCTAGTTTTTTCGAAACCAAAGAACAAATGGCAAATTTTCAAATGAAAGTTTTTCCGAGGATTTTTTAGAAAATCCTTCGAAAAATCCTAGGAAAGACGCCTCTGGTTAGGATTCAAGTCTACTTAAAATCCGACTGTTTTGGTCTCGCGGAAAATTCTTAGTTCTGCAAAGCTCGGTACAAAATGCTAGCTGTAGTTTTTAAAAAAATCATAAAAAATTTAAGAATTTGTCATGTGATCTAATGTGGACAATTTCAAATTTAGTCAATTTATCCAAGTATCATTTTTTTGAAAATCTTAGAGAAACTCCAAATGTTCCAACAATTTCTTCAGTTCCTCAAGGTGTGGTGCATAATCAATATAACGGTATTTCTGAAAATTTAGAAAAACTCCACTTCTCATTCTCTGGTCCAAAATCAAGGGAAAATTTAAATCGGAATGACGTCTTCTGATCTTCATTGTCTGATACAAAATGTAGGTAAAGATTTTTCGAAAATCAAGGAAAATCTTCAAACTTCTTCAGTTCCCCATGGTTTAGTCCAGGGTTGGCGAACCCATAACCCGCGGGTCAGACACTGACCCACACAGGCTTTTTAAGTCACCATTTTCTAACTTTTGTTATTTTCTTATCAAAGTTTCTCAACCACAAAGGTATGGATATTAAATATATCAAAAAGGAAATTCCTTCTTCAATTATTGTATTTTAAATATGTTGTATGTGAAGAACCATTATTATAATCGTGTATAAAAGTATATAAATCGTGCGTAAAAGTCCAATGTAAATCAAATGTAGTTTCATTATTAAATGATTTCTGTTTGTTCTTACTATGGCAACAACTCGCGTCACTAAACAAAATGACATAGACGTAGCGAAAATTATCAGACTTCAATTAAAATTGACATAATTTAAAGTATCGGCCGCTCAGATAACCTAACCTAACCTAACCTAACATAAATTAATCTAATCCAGATTAGATTACGTTTACCTAGATTATTTCGACAACGACCAAATAGTGTTCCCGTCAATGTTCGTTTTTACAAGCAACTTTGGCCACAGGAGCGCTGATCGTTCTAAGAAACATTGGTTCTATTCAATATCTTAAGCAGAATATTCCACATCCTTTAATTGGATTTCATTGTATAATACATCAGGAATTTTTATGAACTTATTCATTAATATACATTTTTTGACTTCGACCTTTATTTTTTGCTCTTCACTTCCAAAGTAGAAGTTGTAAAACAAGAGGAAACTTGAATTTTGTAAAAGCCTTATAAGTGAGAACAAAAAAAGTAGTCTTTGACATCCCGAGTGACTCACGAGCTAGTACGCAAAATATAATGAACAATATTTAACACAAAAAGGTTCGCCATCCCTGGTCTAGTTCAAAGCCAAACAATTTCAATATAAAAAAAAACTCAATATTTTCAACAAAACCAAAGATTTTCCCAAGATTTTGAAAACAAAAAATTCTCAAAATCCCTAAAAATAAAAGCAATTTTCCAATTACGTTCCCTCAAAACATTCGCGGACGATAGATAAGGAAAACTGCCAAAAGTTCTCCAATTGGCTTTTTTCGCGGAAAGGTATAAAATAAAAATATCGTACAGTTATACGTTATAGTTTGACTTACGTTCTACATCGTCAGCTACGATATTTCAAATAAAGAAAACGTATTAGTACGTCAACGGACTGCAATGCGTTAAAAGAGGTAGAAATGAATTATTTCAAGATATAATGAATGCTATGGCGCAGATCTGACATTTGAGAGCTGATAATTGAGTAATAGTTTATAATTACAATTTAAAAAGCAAATTGAAATTAGGCAAATTGTAAATAGTTTGATGACTCCATATTATACAGCCCTATTATTGGAGGTGATTATTACGAGTGAAAGTCAAAATCTAGATAAGAAAGTATATGAACAAATGGTTGGTGGTTTTGAATACTGATGTGAATCCTCTATAATGTCCCATGATTGTCATGTCGTCGAGTGTCGTTGCATATTTCAAAGCTCAAACAGCTTAAACTACCAAACCTTGAAGACGAGAGCCGGATAAAATCAAGTTGATTAGCTATCCGGCTTACGGGCCCGAGAAAATTGAGATCAAAGTTTCGAGTCTCTCAAAAATTGATCGAATCTTTGTATTAAGGCTGGCCAAAAGTGGCTCATGCACCAAAGAAGGCACGTTGGACGATTGCGAATGACGCTTCAGTTAGTTCCGAGTTAGAGTCCCTTTAAGATTCTGAACCTTTAAGAGGAGTCTGACGATATATCACTTATTTCTTACCAAAAATTCTAAACAAGAATATAACCCAAATATTCATTTCTGCAAAGTTTGAGATTATATTTACGATTATATCTACGACATGAATACAATACCCGTGATTGACCCAACAATATCAAAATATAATATGGCATTCAAGAATATGTACAATAACCTACGGAGAAATTTTTGTAAGTTACTAATAGACAACAAGAAAAGAGTTTTAAGAAGGGAAATTGAAACAGCACCCAACAGGCAGAAAGCGACTTGGAATATAGTCAGACGAGTAGCAGAGATTAAGAAGAAAACGGACACATATTTCAATCAGGATGAAGAACCTATCACTAGTGCTTCAAATATAAATAGGAGTTGATCATTTCATTCCTTTCTAACAGGTCACAGATTACTAGGCTCCACACTCCGCATGGATTTGTACATTCTCCACCGAGTACAATCAATATAGGTATTCGTCAGGGAAGTACAATAGGACCCTTACTCTTTTCCCTATTCATCAATGACCGGCATGCTACTCCGATCAATTCACCGCACATTAAGATCATCTATGCAGACTACACATCCATATTGATGTTAAATAGGACTATCAACGATATCATCACCAATTCAGAGAGAGCTGTTGATTTGATGAAGTTATGGTTTGGTACTAATAAACTTAGACTACACAAAGATAAAACACAAACAATTATCTTTAAAACGAAGCGGAGTACATTATCATATCCTGATAAAGTGGCAATTGACAACAAAGAGATAGCAGTAAGTCATTCTGTAAGACTCCTGGGATTTCACATAGACCAATCTCTGGACTGGGTCTCACATACCAATGAAATAACAACGAAATTCAACAAGGCAGTATTTGCTATGAGATCCCTCCAACGTTATGTGGAGTCCGACGTCCTGAGGATGGTGTATTTCGCCATCTTCCACAGCCTTCTAAGATTTGGAATTATGTTCTGTGGTAATGGAATACTGTCTGTGTTCAAGATACAGAAACAAGCCCTGCGAATACTTATGAGTTTAAATTACCGTTATTCCTGGCAGAGGACATTTCTAAAGGGCAAACATTTTAACCACTACGGCCACATATATTTATGAAAACGTCATTTTCCTCAAGAAACATAAACATCTCTTCAAGGATTTTGTAAAACCTACTGAACGTTTAACAAGGTTTAACAAAGAACTTTAACAGTTTCCTAAACATGTCCTCACGATGACCGAAAAAAATCCTCCATACGTCAGTATGGAACTATACAACGTTCCTCCAAGAGTAATCAAACAACTAGATAACATTAAGAGATTCAAGAAGCAGCTTTTCCAACTCCTAAATAATATTGTACCTTATGATTTAGAAGTTTTTCTCGAAGGTCTAACCTAAGGAGTATTATATTATATTCACACTAACGACACATTTCATTTAGAATGTATTTGTAATATTCTTACTATACTTGCTTAAAAAATGAAATAAAATATTTTGAATTTGAATAACTAAACTAAATTAAAATAACTAAACAGTTAACTAAACAGTTAATTATTAAATATACGTCAGAGTACGCCGGAGAAAACAAACTCGAACTTCCAAGTTGAACTCACTGTCAGTGCCAAAGTTATCTCCACCAATCATGAACCATCAATAAGTGATCACTCTCTCGTACAGGAGATCATTATTCATTCATTGGCTCTTGTAGATTGATGCTTTATTAAACTAGCGTTAATAAATTTTTCTGAGTAAGACCAAATTAAGTCTGAAGAAGACCAAATACATGATTGGCACCAAAACTGAAGTGCCCATTGAACATCCTGTATGTGGAAGGCGATATGCTGGAAAGAGTCGAGAGGTATGAATATCTAGGTACAAGCGTCAACTGCTCCGTGGATTACTATTCAGAAATAAAGATCCGTATTGAGAAAGCCCGTGCATCCTTTGTGAAGATTAAAAAGCTCCTATGTAGTCGCGACCTGAACCTGGACCTGAGATCTCGGATGCTCAAATATTACGTATTCCCAGTCTTTTTGTACGGTGTAGAAACATGGACCCTCAAAGTGTGTTGCGAGAGGAAACTAGACGCCTTCGATATGTGGGCCTAGTGGAACCGTAGGATATTGATAGTAGAATGGAGAAGTACAGAGAATTGCGATATCTCAGCTACATCATGAGACGTCCGTAATAAGAGATTCTGCGACTCGCAATCCAAAGAAAAACCTAGGGAAAAAAATTTATTGGAGCGAGAAGAATTTCCTGTCTTGGGAATCTGCTTTGGAAAATAGTTTTATGTCACGTCATCTGATCTATTTAAGGCTGAAGTTTCCAAAATCAAAATAGCAATGATGACAGCTCCTGAATGGAGATGGCACATTAAGAAGAAGAAGAAAGAGAAGAAGAAGAAGAGTAATTAAGTTATTCCTTTTCCTCTCCTATGCGAAGCAGATTCTATCCTCATCTTATTTACCAACTTCTAACCATGAACGTAAGAAGATATAAAAAATGGTCGAGTTATATGGCACATTTGAACTCGTGTATCCAAAAATTGGCGCATGTTATGCAAAAAGTTGGACACCACTGCTTTATATAGACAATTTGAGAGGTTTGTTCTCCTTGCAACTGCAAGTATCAAACATAGTTTTAATCTGCATTAAATTTTGAACAATTTAGAAAAAGATTTATTCAATTGATTATTTTAGAAAAAGTTTTGGATAAAAATCCGAAAGTACGCTATTTTGCGCGGTTTTATAATCACTAATTTCAGGTTTATATTTCATCAAAACAGGAAAAGATTATTAGCTGTTCATCGTTTGTTTTATTGGGAATGGGAAATAAAAAAGTTCTTTATTATTTTTCCCATTCCCAATAAAACAAACGATGAATAATAGGGATGATAATAACCAACATTTATTATTATCTGTTTGTTCTTTACAAAATTTCGCGTCTTCTGATATGTCAATATTCATGTCAATATCCATGACTTGTCAAAATTTGCGATTTTGAAGAAGGTTTTAAAAAAATCGTGATTTTCGACACCTTTCCGATTTTGACATATTATATATCAAAACACGCAGAATTTTACACAGATTACGCTAATATAAATCATTCTTCAATTTAGTTTACAATAAGTAGGGTAATAAAAAAAAACTAAGAATTTTCAACCACTTTAAATATCCTGTTATATTTTTAAGGCTAGGTAGACTGTTTAAAATCGACGTCGAAATTTAGAAAATTTATCTGCAACAAGCAATAACTTTAGGACCAAACATTATATTATATTCAAACTTATTAATATTTTAGCTTGATTCATAATACGCGTGCGAAGTTTGAATAAAATCCATTCTAAAATTTTGGAGAAAATAAGTTTATTTCATTTGAACTTGATTTTATCGTGGTCAAATATGTTTTATATTTCATAGAAAATCACATTGAAATTGTTCACAATATTGTATTATATTGAATTAACGATATTGAGCAAAATATTATAGCATCGTAGAGAATTAAAGATCCATCGTTTGAATAGTGCTCGTAATTGTCTTCAGACACCACTCCGGCGTCAAACGTATCCCAATGGTTGTTTGAAAAGCCACTATTTAAAATACTTGTTAATTAACCACACGAGAATAATGGAAGATAGTACACGGAAAAAAGTACACTTTAAAAATTACAGTTTCAAATAGTAGCAGCGGCCTTACGAATTTTAAGCTGTAAAAACTAAAAATTGTATTTGTTAAAGTTACAGTTTCCGGTATTATAAGTAAATAAGTCCGGTATTATAAGTAAAATTGCAGTGTGCGACTGCAATATTTACAAATTTGTATTTGTAAGGTCGCTGCTACTATTTAAACTATAATTTTTAAAGTGTTCTTTTTTCCGTGTATAGAGTTATAATTTCACTTTCTTTTTACTTTTTAAATCTCTAAAAAAAACACCTTTTCTTAGTTCAGGTCCATAACAAAACTTATGTCTTGACATTTTATTTGACATAAAAAAAATTATCCGGCCTTTATAATAATTTTCAAATCTCACTTGGGGTCAATTTTAATATTAGTCTTCATATATTACTCACAATATAATCAATATAAGTTTTCCAAATAGCTAACATGAATTAATTTGAATAATCCAGGCGAGCGAAGCCGCGATCTATAGCTAGTAATTTATATCTATTAGAATATCTTTATATCTTTTAGAATAATTACCTTTGTATCCATTGAAAAATCTATTTATATCTAATAGAATATAAAAACTCTTCCATATGAGATTTCAAACAAAAAAAATATTGCAGAAACTCACAAAATTAAAATCTAAATTTAAAACATTTTTGAAGAGGACTATGTTAGAAGAACATAAGCATAAAATTACAGTACATATCAATAATTAAGAACGTTTTGAAATATTACAAATCATTAAAAGTTAATTTAAAATATTAAATTTATAATATAAATTCAAATGGGCTTTATGGAAGACTGAGGTTTTATAAATCCTCAAACAAACCGTTTTGTTAAAAAACGCCAAAACTACTATTAATTATATTAATTTATTCATGAATATAATATTTAATTACTTAATTAATTATATTAATATTTTAATTTTTTTACAAAGCATTTTTGTCAATAATTTATGTGGCTTATTACATAGTTACCTATTTACTTGTCCAATACACCAATGAAAAAGCTTTATTTTACACGAAATTTGTAATTCACATTTCTTATTATTTATTTTATTTATTCAATGTACTTATTTAATTAATTTATTCAATGTATTATTTATTTTATTTATTAATTTTTAAACCAGATGATACAACGTAAAATTCCTAGATTCCAGAGGTTTTTGAAAATACATGTACTTAGGCCTGGTTACATAAAAGAAAAGATAATTTGTATACTTACAACGATTAATAGTAACACTTATTAAAGTGTAACAGTAACACTTATTAATATTAAAAGTTAAATTATTTATTATAACTTAAATGCTGGTTAAGTTTAGAATGAAAATTTAAAGTCTAATAATTTAGATAAAACTTGATAATAAATAATACCTGGATGTTTGTGTAAGTGTGCAGACCGCATGGCGTCCAAAATAATGCAGAAATCCTTTTTGATATTGTTTCAAAGTATATAAAATAATAGTCATCTAACACCGTCAAGTCACTGCACCGTCACCACATGTCACATGAGCCGCGTTTTCAACAAACTGTTCCCAATGGTCCCCAAGGGTTCCCATCATCATTGCAATACCTGCTGACGCAGCCTAAACCGCAGCTTCTCCTGCTGCCTGCCGCCCGACCATAACACCGTGACCTTGTTATATATGTATTACTATATACTTATTATTTATATAACTAGCGACAACGTGCTGGCTGACACATCAAACAATACGTTTTCTTTTACGACTAATTTAATGTTATTATTTTTTCACGAAGGTAAATTGGATTT
Source organism: Phosphuga atrata (assembly GCA_944588485.1). Classification (NCBI taxonomy): domain Eukaryota; kingdom Metazoa; phylum Arthropoda; class Insecta; order Coleoptera; family Silphidae; genus Phosphuga; species Phosphuga atrata. The sequence continues at coordinate 58,247,172 of OX155898.1, read as the reverse complement.
GTTATTGTTGGCTTTAATGCCTATGTTTTCATTGTGATGGTGAAGTTCGCCTATAAGGAAGTTTGATCTTGGTCGTTTGACTTCGATGAATGGAGGCTGTGAGTGGATTTCTTCGGAAAAATTTATTTAAAAACAAAAAAACGTTTTTTTGTAAAAGTTTTATAGAATACGTGGGATGTTATGAGTTTATTTTTAGTGTAATATGATATATTTAATTCATTCGTGGTTCATTCTCCGTTGAAATAAAGAAAAAGTGTTGGAAATAGTTTTAAAACTACATTTTTCTGTGTTTATTTTTTTATGATATATATATATATATATATATATATATATATATATATATATACATATATATATATATATACATATATATATATATATATATATATATATATATATATATATATATATATATATGTTGTATTGTTTTCTCGGGGATTCCGCGTTGATGTTGAGGGTTGGTTCTGAAAAGAACCGGATTCTCGACGTTTCGGCGAACTAACATTCGCCATTCTCAAGAGATATATGCGTCCGTGCGGGTCAACGGTTAGACGCATATATATAGCATATACGTATATATAGCATACTAGTAGACGCATAAGTATGCGTCTAACCGTTGACCCGCACGGACGCATATATCTCTTGAGAATGGCGAATCTTAGTTCGCCGAAACGTCGAGAATCCGGTTCTTTTCAGAACCAACCCTCAACATCAACGCGGAATCCCTGAGAAAACAATACAAGACAGGTATCTATCCGCGAAAACCTCAAATACAACATATATATACATATATATATATATATATATATATATATATATATATATATATATATATATATATATATATATATATATATATATATATATATATATATATATATATATATATATATATATATATCTTATCTGAACTTAGGATGTACTGTCTGAACTAGTCCGACCTAGTCTAATCCTGTCTGATCTAGTTCTGACCCAATCCGATTTTATCTGACCCCTTCTCTGATCTAGTCCGATCTTGTTCTAGACTTGTATGACCATGTCTGACCTTATCTAGTGTTGCCTGGTCTTGTCTGGCCTTGTCTGGTCTTGTTTTGTCTTGTCTGGTCTTGTCTGGTCTGGTCTGGTCTTCTTTAGACTTTTCTGGTCTTGTCTGATGTAGTCTCATCTTGTCTGATCTAGTTCAATCTTGTCTGATCTAGTCTTTTTTTTCGGGAGGAGGGGTAAAATACATGTACCTACGGCCCCAGTGCTCCAAATTGCTCTAGGAAGTGTGGGATTACTCGCCTCAGTGGCTTGACTACCCACTAAAAAACCCACTCCTCAATTCTGACCCCTTTCGGGACTGCCTTCTCAGCATTACTTCGCTCGGGGTTTGCCTTCTGTTTATCTTATTCCTCTTTTTTTGCGATTCGTTTCGTCCTTCTCGTTTCCTATTATGACAGATGTCGCTAGCTTCTCCACGGCGTCCCAGCATTCTCTGCTTTGTAGCATTGTCTCCTGTAGGTTTTCTGGGGTCAGCTTTCCTCCCACCTTTTTTCCATTTCCAACCGTTGTTTCGCCCATCTGGGGCAGTTGAAAAATGTATGGAGGCAATCATCTACCAGGTCCGGGCAGTATACACAATTTTCGGTCTCCCTCATATGTCTGCGATAGAGGTATGCCATGAAGCTACCATGTCCGAGCAGCAGCTGCGACAGAAAGTAATTTACTTCATCGTATCCTCGTGTCACCCATGGTTCTATGAGTAGGATGATTCGTTTTGTCCACACCGCACATCCGGTTTCCTGGTTCCATCTTGTCTGCCATTCGTGCATAGTGTCTTCTCTAATTCGACTACTGCTCTCCTCCCCTTCAAGGTACCTTCTTAGCCATTCTTTTGCCATCAGGTCTATCGGCATCAGCCCGGCAACTACCGACAGCGCTTCCGCCGAGGCCGTCCTGTAGGAACTACATATCCGTATTGCCAGCTGTCTCTGTATTCTTTCATACATTCTTCTATATTTTTTTGTTCTTATCAACGATTCATACCACGTAGGAACACCGTACAGCATTTTTGACAGTACCACTGTGCAGAGTGTGCGTCTGCGCCTCGCTCTTGGTCCCTTAATCTTTTTCATTAGCCTTCTCAGCTGTTCTACCGTTTGGCTTACGTTTTTTGCGGTTTCCTGCAAGTGGGTATACATTTTTAGGTCTTTATCCAGTCGTATGCCCAAATATTTTATACTTCGTTTTTGTTTTAATTGCAGTATTTTTAAAACCTATGCTCATCTCGGATAGGGTCCTTCTCCCCACCAGTACCAAAGCTTCGTATTTTTCTGGCGCAATTTTAAGACCCATTTCTTCCAGTTCCTGGTCTATGATATTAAGCGACCATTCCACTTGTTTCAGGTATTCCGCATTGCCATCTATCACCACCACTGCCAAATCGTCCGCGTATGCCACGAGGTGAGTTCCCGCCGGGAGGACCAGCCTGAGTATCCTGTCGTAATATGCAATCCATAATGTGGGACCCAAGACAGAGCCTTGTGGCACCCCGTTGCTTACGTCGATTTTTTTGCCTTTCCTTATTTCTATTTTCCTGTATCTAAAATAGTTTCCAATCAGACGTACTGAGTATGCCGATATCTTTTGTTCTTCCAGCATTTTCAAAATCTCTGTCTGATTTAGTCCCTGCTTGTCTGATCTAGTCTAATCTTGTCTGATCTAGTCTCATCTTCTGTGCAGTCTTGTCTGGTCTTGTCTGATTTTGTTTGGTCTTGTCTGATCTTCTCCGGACTTTTCTGGTCTTATCCGGTCTTGCCTGATCTTGTTTGATCTTGCCTCATCTTGGTGGGTCTAGTCTGGTATAGCCGGATCAGGTCTAGTATAGTCCTAGAGGCGCTGGAGAGAAGACGAGTAACACCCAGCTTAATACGTATAGTACAAAGCTATACTTCGAAAACAGGAGTGTCGAAATAGAAACTGGGGTCAAAATTAAGGTAACAGCAGTCGATCTGCAGAGATCCGTCTTGGGACCCCTACTATGGAATATATTTTACGATGAAACTATAAAATTAAAAATGCCCCCAGGGGTAACGATAATAGCTTATGCGGACGACATTGCGGTAGTGGCTAAGGCGAAACAGGATAAAGAACAAGTGTTAATAACCAACAACGAACTTAACCGAATAGCCACCTTTATACAAACCAAGGGACTGGAGATAGGTATGAAAAAACGGAAGCGGTTATGCTTGTGAGAAGGAAGAGATTTGGGCATGTGGCCTTGGAAATGTTGCAGAAAGAAATTCATCCCCAAAAGTGCTTAAAATACCTTGGAATTATATTTGATGAAAGAATCAGCTTTGGGCCACACGTAGGGCTTGACACGAGAGTCTCGTTTCAAATCTCGTCTTCAATCTTTGACTGACACGGGCAGCCGTAAAATTTTCTTAATAAATTTGAACTGCTCGTTCTAGGCTCGGGCAAGTTCGGGTTGCTCGGGTTCAAAATTTTGAAGAAAGTGTTACGGATGCCCGGAACGAGATCAGAAACGAGACTCTCGTGTGAAGCCCCATCCGCACGTGTATTATGCTGTAACCAAAGCTGAAAAAGCAGTTAAACCAGTCACCGCGAGTGCAAGGTGCGTCGGGAAATAAACGAAAAACACTAAACATGGTTGTTGAATCGATTCTACTCTATGGAGCACTCGTAAGAGGAAAGGCTATAAGATGCAAAAAATATAAGGAGAAGATAAGGAAAATCCAGCGGGAGATGGGGATACGAATCACCAGAGCGTATAGCACTAGCAGAACGGAAAGTCTGAACGTGATAGCTGCTATAATACCAATAGATTTATTGGTTATTGAGCGAACCCTAACGGAAAGGAAAACATGGATCGAAAAGCAAGAAGCTCGAGAAAACACATTAAAAACCTGGAAGGAACGCTGGGAAAATTTTCCCAGACCAGATTATTCGATTAAAAATTACTCGTGATAAATCGTCGACCACGAGGGCGCAGGAGCGTAGGGCGATGTAAGAGATGGAGCGACAACCTGAATGTAGAGCAATAGACAAGTTGACGAAAAATAAACAGGCGATACCCCTACATCAAGAAGGAAGAAGAAGAAGAAGATTATCCGAGACCCTGTCCCGTGGGCCCGAAGGAAAGAAGACGCTCTAGACTACTGGATAACACAGTTCTTAACGGGGCATGGTAAATTCGAAACCTATCTCGCAAGGATTGGGAAAGGCACATGCAACATATGCCAGAAATGTGGGTAGAAGGAGGGTAGGAGGCTGAAGCATGCAGTGCTGGAGTGCTCTGTCATAGAGAGACAAGCATTGGAACAGGAAATTGGAAGGCATATTACAACGGACAATATAATAGTGGAGAAGCTGGATGAAAAATGGGAAGTAATTTTTTTAAATTGAAAAAGTAAGTTCGTTTATAAGGAAAATCGTTAAAGAAAAGGAGATCAGCCTCGGCAAACTAAGCCCCGGAATGTCTCGATTAGGGCATCCAAAACACCGAGGAAATTTCAAATGCCGGTTTTCGGTTTCTCGTAGAGTAAAAAACCTTTTAAAACTTAATTGCACATAGTGTATTTTGCCGTATTTTCCATTACTTTTTGGAACATTTTCCATATTCCTGACTTTTTGTCGTTCATATTTCGGGTAAAATTAAATTTTATTTTCATTAAATTTTCAATATTCATTAAATATATTATTGGAAACAACATTTTAAATTAAAATAAGAGAGAGGAAGTTCAAACTCCTTTCAAAGTAACGTCAATTTCGTACATAAAAGACGATTTCTTTTTATTTTCACTATATTACATGGAACTACAAGCTCTCTTGTACTATGCAACATTTATTAGTTTTGATGACTGTAGGGAGTGTAGCTGTAGAGATGACACACGCTGCTTTATTTTTCTCCGTTGGGGTTTTTTGTTCTTGGAAAGTTTTGTCCGAAATCGTGCTTGCAGGCTTGAATTTCCTTAGTCTCTTTGTGATTAATACTCGGTGCAGCAAGCTGAGTGCCAGCCAGCGCATTTGGATGGTTTTTGCTTCTCGTAGGGAGTGCATAACTTTTGGGCTATGTTCTTGACTGTGTCGGTTCCCAGGTCTTTATGTAGCGTGGCATTGATTACATACCACGGAGCTTCCGTTAGGGTTCTCAATGTTTTGGATTGGAATCTTTGTAGAATCTCTGTTGGATCTATGTTGGAGTTGCTGGCTGTCCCTCCAGAGCTGAATACCGTAGGTCCAGATTGGCATTAGTATGGTCTTGTATATGAAGACTTATTATGCAGGGATAGCTTGGATTTCTTTCCTATAAGCCAGTACATTTTTTTCAGCTGTACATCCAGTTGCTCCTGATATGGTTCGCCCAGGTTAGCCTGCGATCTAGGAGCCTTAACTTCTAAAGACGATTTTGAACTTAAAAGGACACAATTTAACTTTGAAGGACCAGTTCAAATTTTGATAGGACAAATTAAAAACCCTAGATAGATCAAATTTGAACTTGAAATCATCTCTGGAAAGGAAATATTATAGATTGGATTTTTTTAAAGGCTTTTGTTATATTGTTCGAAATTGTTCGTTGATCTGGGGCAACAAGACAAGCAATTGCAAATATATGTCAAGATCCGTATCTGTCTTGGTTCTTTGATTATTTCAATGCTTTCATCAATTTGGGGCGATTAAAAAATAATTTATTTCGGGTTTTTTTCTATGAAAAATGCATTTATAGGAGGTTTCCTTGTGTAAAATATTGCTGGGAATCCGTAACTGGTTGAATTTTGGCAAAATTTCTTCTAATTGTGAGGTTGCGTTAATTTGTTTTGGAGTTGAAAAGTTATTTACTGCTCTTAAGTTTTATATGAGTACAAAAAAATAATACTTCATGAATAACCCTACAGAAATTAAATTATTTTCCACTTAAAGAAAAAAATAAAATAAATAAAACGGTTTTTATCGGACTTTCACTTTCGGTTTTTCGAGAAAAACCCGGTTTTACGGTTTCGTAAATTTTAACAGAAAACCCGGTTAACCGGGTTCGGTTTTAACCGGTTTGAATGCCCTAGTCTCGATGTAATGCACAAGCGGTTCCGTTACAATATTCCGACAATGCTAAAAGCTATGAATGAAAAAAAAAGGCGAGTGGTTTTTAGTGGGTAGAACCGGTACTAACATCAAGCCGGGTGAGTCCCACACTCCCTAGGATATTTTGTCCAGGGGGTAGTACGCAAAGGTATTTTCCCTCCCTTGGAAAACAGGAAAGTCTAGTATAGTCGGGTCTAGTCTGGTCTAGTCTGTTCTAGTGTGGTCTAGTCTGGTCTCGTCTGGTCTAGTTTGGTATAGTCTTGTCTAGTTTGGTCTTGTCTGCTCTTGTCTGGTTTGTATGCTATTTTCTGGTATTTTTTTTGCTCTTGTCTGGTTTTGAAAGCTCTTGTCTGGTTTGCATGGTTTTGTTTAGTTCTCTCTGTCTGATTTTGTCTGATTTAATTTTGTCTATATAATAAGGAGAAGAAGACGTTAATTCTTCAATTGATCGACTTCATGCATGTTCAAATAAAGAAAAATATTTAGAAATATTTTTAAAATTTCGAGTGTTTCTATATTTTTATACTATTAATATATAATATACTAATAGTATATTTTGTAACTAGGGCGGTAGGTTGTCAATTTGACACGAGAGCGAAAAGAACGAAATGAGTGCGCACATTAGCTCGAGAGGGCAATTGACAAAATACCGCCAATGTTACAAACAATATTCTTTATTACTCATGCTAGGGGATGTATCTTACAAGTTTGGGATCTAGGTGCCATCCAAAAAATATATAATCAAAAGTGAAGAATTTGCTTCTTCAATTGTCTCCGGTGGTGTGAATTCGTTATAAGAACTTTCCTCAGTCTCCGGTATCGCCATAGAATCATCATAGAAACACTCATTTTATAACGTTTTCTGAAATTTCAATTTTGTAATGAAAAAAATGTCTGTCACTTTCACGTCACTTTTTTAATATTGAGGTCTTAATTATGTTTATTTTATTTATTTAATAGTTTTTTTTTAATGTAACCTAGCGATATTGAATATTTGCGTGCCTTACTCAAGTTACGTGCAAATACAACCAAAAGTGGCATTTCTCGTACTAAAAAATGTGCGCCAGATAATACTTTTAACATGAGTAATAAAAAATATTTTTATAAAACTAAAATCCGAAGCTGTAACTATTAATTATTTAATTTATTTGCTAAAAGAAAAACTTTGTTTAAAAATTATGTTTATTTAGAAGTTTTTAAATCTCAGAATCAAAGCGATATTATGTGGAGGCAATTACAAAAAGGTAAAACATAACACGCTTATCAGTGTAACAAATAAGCGATTTTTATTTTCTTATTTAAATTACTTTCCGAGCAATAATCTAAACGGGTATTGATAACAAATACATTTTTGCCAGAATCTAGAGAAACAAATTACACATAAATTTGTTATGTTTTTCCTCTAACTCATTTCGATTTAAATTTATTACCAATTCTAATGATTACATTTGCAAACTATGTTTTTTAATTTAAACAACATTATGTGATTCATTTATTGATACATTTCAATACATTTTTAATTTTTAAAACGCAAAAAGTCAAGTCAGTCAAGTGAAAAATTAACGTCCTTCTTCTCTGTATTATATAGACAAAACTAAATCAGAAAAAATCAGACAAGATTAAACAAAAACTGATAAAACTAGTCAAGACTAGACAAGACCAGACAATACCAGACATAACCAGACTAGACCAGAAAAGATCAGACGAGACCAGACAAAACTAGAGAAAGACCAGACAAGGCCAGACAAGACCTGAGAAGACCTGACAAAAGCAGACAAGACTGGACAAAGGCAGAGAAGACCAATCAAGACCGGACTGGCTCGGACAATATCGGACTAGATCAGACTAGATATGATCAGACAAGACCAGACAAGACATGCCCGAACAAGATCAGACAAAATCAGAGCAGACCAGAGAAGACCAAACAAGACCGGACTAGATCAGCAATATCGGACAGATTGATTGACGAGATCAGACATGACATGATAAGATCAGATAAAACCAGAGAAGATATATTTTGTCATCGAATATAATATTCAAATGCGTTGTACATTTTAGTAAAAAAATTGTAATTCAATCTGTATCGAAAATTTTGTCACCCTTGTTAATAAAAGCAATAAGTGTAAGTGCCCTTGTGTATATATAGAGCGCGGGGGTGATTTGTCGCGTTAAACCCGGATATACTAGTACTTGTAGTACTATGGGGCTGTCGTCCGGTCGGATTTGTGGCCGCTGTGGCGGGCGTCGCGGCGCTCCATTCAGAAATTGCCGAGAATACAATGCAAGTAAACACTTCGAACAAAACGAACGACCCTTTTCCGTATTAGTTTTTCACAAATTATGCGTGATTTATATGCGTGCATATGTGTTTACATAAGTTCTCTTCGTGTACTTTATCACCGTTTTTGCTTTTATGATTTATTTCACGAAATTTATATACAACAAAATATACAGAGCAGATCATGTTTTTGACTTTAGTTAATGCGCTTTAAACTCAATTTTTTTAGATTATCAGCGCCAGTTCTGGCTTAGTTCGCTTTCCAAAAACAGAAACAATTATTACTCTATTGACAAAGGAAGACATTTATTTATTGCCGGATGGTTACGGCAACATATAAATGGTCTAACCTGGTCTGGTCTTTTACTACATATAACTCGCCGGTTAACAACGGACGCGTAAAAGTTTTGATTTCTTCTTGTTTTTTAACAATTGGTCTTTGGTATGGTCTTATCTGGGCTTGTTTGGTCCTGTCTGGTGTTTTCAGGTCTTGCCTGATCTTGTCTAGTCTTGCCTGGTATTGCACTGCTCTTACTTAGTCTTGCGTAGTCTTGTCTGGTCTTGTCTAGTCTTGTATGGTCTTATCTTGTCTTATCTGTTCTTGTCTGCTCTTGTCTGTTCTTCCTTAATCTTGTCTAGGGCTACACAAGAGACGAGATCAGGCAAAAATCTCGTCTCGGTCCCGTTGGTTGAGAATAAAAATTAGTCTCGTTTCAGTCTCGATCTCGTCTCGTAACAGTTTGTGTTGTCTCCTCTCGTCCAATATCTTGTTAGAAAATTGTTACTAGAGCTTATTGGTAAGAAAGTCCAAAACGGGGTAATTATTAATTCTATTATAATAAAATATTTCACATATGGTTACTAGAATTTAGATATTATATATTCTCGGAAAATATTTCTGAGGAAGTATGAACGAAACCAGATACGAGACTCATCTGGTTTTGCCGTTTGTGGACTCGATATCACGTAAATTATTATAAAAAAATGTCTTGTCTCGGTCTCATCTCGTTTTTACAAGTCGAGACTAAGGCTTCACACGAGAACGATATTTTTCTCGTCTCGTCTCGCAAAAGCGAGGCGACACCGAGGCGAGACCGTATGTGGTCTCGCTCCCGCGAGAGTGAGAGCGTGTGTGGTCTCGCTCTTGCGTGACACGAGAGTCTCGTTTTTTATCTCGTTCAAACTTCTTCTTCAAGCTTGGACTCTCACACGGGCAATCACGCATTTATTATTACAACGCATTACCATAAAATTAATAATCACATATTCCTTTTGGACTATCTTAACAATAAGTTCTAGCAGAACAATATTTGACGAGATGAGACGAGGAAACGAGACGAGACAAACGGTTCCTAGAGCGAGAACGAAACTGAGACGAGAGTAATTTTTTTTACAAGTAACGAGAGCGAGACGATATTTTTGCTCTCGTCTCGTGTGAAGCCCTAGACGAGACGAAACGAGAAATGTATCGTTCTCGTGTGAAGCTTGTCTTGTCTGGTTTGACTTGATCTTATCATCTGATCTTGTTTGCTCTTATCTGTCACATATACATTACAACACAATTACAATTTCATTTAATTTTTCCATGATTGTTTTCTTGATGCAATTTGTTTGCTTTATAAAAGTAATTATTATTAGGATCTACGGCGTATTGAGCAATCATAATGAAATTTATGGAGATATGAACAAATCGACAACGAATATATATATTAGTGTTGTTATTATATTGTGGGATTGAATTCTGTTCACGTGGTTTTGAGTTGATTACTATAAGTACATTGCTACCGATATTTACAAAACAAACGACGGTCGATACAAAACGCATAAAGCAAACATTTCCAAGGCGAAACTATTGGGCAATTTAAATATTTATAGAAAAGAGAGGTTCCGGTAACTGAACTTTTATTGTGCATTGTACGGTGAAACAACGCGTTTCGCGATTACCGCGAAAACATCTGCGAATGTGTCGCAATTTGCATATTTTATTCTTATTTAAAAATATCACGCGTGTGACTAATTGGCTGTGAGTTACACACATGTATTTACACTGGAATTGCACTTTAACACTGTTACGTCCTCCGTTGCCGATACAATCTGCCCAATCAGCGATCATTTTTCAACAATAAATGACATAATTGGTGCTGGAATCCAAACATTGTTTCATCTACACTCCAAAAATGGTTTTATCTAAACGCTTAGGCTCCGAAACCTCAATCTCTTTGTATTATTTTAATCTAAATAAACTTTGGAACTGTCACATTGCAATCTATTTTATCTATAAGCATATTCTCATGCTCGTATTTTTATCTACTATAATTGATTCATATTAATATTAGCAGCCTAAAACAATTTGAAAAACTTTCACATTTCCTTCTATAAAACGTATAAATAAACTTAAGTTAGTTTAAGACTTAAAATATTAACAGTTTTAAACAATTTATAAAACCTTCACGTATCATCCGAGTATCTAACTTTAATCTAACCTAACCTAACCTAATCTAATTTTATTCATAATATGAATAAAATTAGGTTTGTTAAGACTCAAAATATTGGTAGCTATAAACAATTTGAAAAACTTTCACACATTGTTTTATCAAATTTATGGATAAAATTAAGTTGGTTTAAGACTCAAAATATTAGCAGCTTTAAAAACTTTCACACCTTATACTGAGTTTATGAATAAAATATTAAGTAGAAAATCTATGGTTTATAGAAGTTATTATTGTTGGAAACAATTATTCTGTTTAGAAATTAGTATTGTGAAAGGCGATTAGGTCGATTCGGGTCGATTTCTTTGGTTTGTTATGGAGGAATATATAACTGGTTTTACGTGAATGTTTATTATTTCGTTGTATTTGTTGTTGGCAAAATTTACGTTTTGTGTTTTAATTTTGCTAATAAAACGCAAATAAAACATGAAATAGTAGTTTATGGCACATATGTGTGAAGAAGGGCTTTTGTGCATGAGTTGCGAAGTTTAATCGCAATGAGTGCACAAAAGCCTTTCAATTGTTTTTTACCGATAGTATTGAAAAATTGTAATTTTGACAGACAAAATATTTTAAATCACATACACAATAAGGTTAGAATGTCCATTATTGAGTCTTGTTAGGACAACCAAAACAAATCTCACATGAAATTTGTAAGTTATTTTACAGCTTTCAGTCCACCTTCGTGGCACTCAACAAAAACAATAAAAATAACATTGTTTATCAGTTCAATCAATAACCTTCTAAATTCATGTGTCTCCCACAAAATGTCAAAATTATAAACATCTAACCATAAACACCACATGGGTTTTCAAGTGAATGGTTTACAAATTTTTGTTCATGGAAGCAAAGATGTGCTGATGAGAGATAAATCTCGAAACGCGTCCACAGATGGCTATCCACTTAAGGTATCGGAAAGACATTGTCTTAAGAACAATGTTATTTTTATGGTTTTTGTTGAGTGCCACGAAGGTGGACTGAAAGCTGTAAAATAACTTACAAATTTAATGTAAGATTTGTTTTGGTAGTCCTAAAAAGACTCAATAATTGTTATAGAGCTCCGGTAAAGCTAAATATATTCAGACTGTGTTCCGTTTGTTTTAAGTTTGCAAAATAAGAAAAATTAATTCAATTTTAATAAACGTCAAAAAAATAATTTTCACTACATTTCTTGTTTAGTGACGCGTTATAGCCATAGTAACAAAAAACATAAATCGTTTAATAATGAAACTCCATTTGATTTACATTAGACTTTTACGCAGGATTTATATAATTTTATACACGATTGTAACAATGGCATGCTTTTACGCTTTGCCCACACTATTGTACTTACCAGCCGCAACCCAGATGAACTAGGGATAATGCTACGTAAATTCGAAGAAGTTCCTCAAGTGGTGGGGCTGATAATGAATCTTCAGAAAACTAAAATCATAAGTCCGAGCAATACAATGGTCACCACCGGTAATCATACTCTTGAGAAAGTCGATGAGTAAGTATATCTGGGACACACCGTCAAGTTGGGAAAGGAAGATCAAACAGCCGAAATCACCAGACGTATCGGCTTGAATTGAGCGGCATTTGGCAGGCTCAGCTACATTCTCCGGGAACCGCGCATCCTTATAAACCTCAAGAGAAAAGTTTATTAGTCATGCATCTTGCCGGTTGCAACGCATGGGCTCGATGCTGGGAATCGCCCTCAGGGACAAAATTCGAAATGAAGAAATCAGGAGGAGAACAGGGTCGTGGATGTGGTGGAGCGAGTGGTGCGTCTTAAGTAGCAATGGGCGGATCACATGGCGACAGACAACATCAAGAGGACTAAAATCCTATTACAATGTAGGCCGCGAAGATCGAAGAGAAGTGTTGTCAGGCGCCACACGGGACACTCCACGTCACACGTGAGGAAACTGGATGAAAGCAGTCCAGGAAAGATCGATACGGAAAAATGTTGAAGAGGCCTATGATCAGGAATAGATAACAGCAGGTTAAAAGAAAGATATAAGCAAGTATCACAGATACTAACAATAACGGTCTCACAGGAATGCCTTTGTCTGAATCCTGATTGATAACTAGAGTTATATTATCTTCTTCAAGATACAATATTAATTGGGAGGTACTCGTCACATTTATTCGTATTAGGAACTTTGTACACAGGCGTCACTAGAGATGTCTTGGCCGTTGAGATGTCCAGCCATGAGATGTTCCTAGTTCCACTTCTTTTCAATCTATACGTGGCTGACCTTCCACAAACACCAAGCCGCAAGTTTATGTATGCCGATGATTTGGCCGTGACAACCCAGCATTCGAACATGGGAAACATAGAAGCCACCTTATCAGCGGATCTAGACATTCTGTCGAACTACTTTAGGAAGTGGAGGCTGACATCCAGCGGTGCGAAAACCGAGACCTGTTGTTTTCATCTCAACAATAAGCATCTATCAATGGCATCTACCAGCATCTCAATGGCATCTACCAGCCTAAAAGTCACTCTAAATGGCACTGTTTTACGACACAACTACAACCCCAAATACCTGGGCGTTACGTTGGATTGTACCCTCTCGTTCAACAAGCACCTGACCAACTTGGCAGCGAAAATAAGGACCCGCAATAATATCCTATACAAGCTGGCTGGATCGACCTGGGGAGCTGATGACCAACCCTGCGTACTTCTGCACTTGGTCTTGTCTACTCAACGGCCGAATGACTGGACATCTGAAACATCTGGACATCTCAACATATCAAGGAAAACGCCATATATTAACGAATAATTAATGACTTCTAGAAATCGGTTGCCAACGACTTCAGCGGCATCCCGGAGAATTTTAAAATTTATGCCGTCACTGTCACCATAAGATTTTTGATAGAATTCGATAGACAAAACCGATATTCACATCATTACCCCTTTATTGATTGGTCGATTGGCCACAAATCTTGATAGACAAAACTAAATAGACAATGATGAAAGGACCAAAGCTTGGTAGTCAAAACTAGATGCGGATTGATTGTTCCGGAACGAAGGTCGAGGAAACTTGCAGGAAATGGGAGATAAATCCGAAAACTCTGACGGGGAAAATCCCCTTGCAAGGAAGAATGGTGTACAAAGTACGCCACCAAATAAAACATTCAGGGAAAGATCCAACTCTTTTCCTGTAAACCCATCATCTCTTCTTCTGAGGCAAGCTAACACTTTTCTCTTAGAGCTAAGAGACAAGACAACTGGGAAAAAGGTCCAGCAATATATACATCCAGCAATAAAATCCATCAAATATCCAGTCAGCTATATATATACGTAAATATTTTGAATCAATTACCCGTAAGAGAGGTAGTCAAGGAAAGTCCAAGTACTAAAAATGAGATAGAAAGTCATTGAGGAGATTTGGAACCTCACGGGTCTCTAGAGAGAATATGGGGCAGCGGGCAATTGACCCATACTCACCTGCAGGAAAAGAGAAACGAACAAAAGTAAGTGGCAAAGGCGTGGCGATGTAGAACCAAGCAGGTCTTTATGAGGAAGCAGCTTGAGACGATTCTAAGACTCGCGTGTGTCTGCATCACGGGGGCGATGGGGTCGTGCCCGAAAGCAGCAGTGGAGCTGCTGCTGGATCTGACTCCGTTACACCTAGTCGTGGAGTGGGCCGCCAGATCGGCGATTGTAAGGTTCAACAAGGAAGGAATAGCTAGAGGTAAAATAATCGGGAACAGAGACCGGAACAGCCTTGCTGCCAAAATCCCCTGGCTGAAAGCACGAAAATTCGAAATGGTATGCAAATGCCATTTCGAGAAAAACTACACAGCAATGTGTAGTAGTAAAGCCGATTGGAGCGACGTATCCTCAGCATACCACATAGAGCAAAATGCTATCAAGTGGTATACAAATGGTTCGAAGACAAAGGAAGGTGCTGGTGCAGGAGTGTTTGGACCTCGTACCAAATACTTCGAATCCATGGGAACATTCCCAAGTATCTTCCAAACAGAGGTGCACGCAATCGAAAGATGTGCACAATTTAACCTCGACAGGAATAATCGCAAAAAACGAATTGCTATCCTGTCAGACAGCCAAGCAGCCATCAAGGCCATTAGCACATATATTATCAGATCCAAACTGGTATGGGACTGTGTGGAAAGCTAAACAAGCTTGGCAGAGACAATAAAGTAACGCTATACTGAGTACCAGGACACACTGGTATAGACGGAAATGGAGAAGCCGATCACCTAGCTAACAAGGAATCCAGTAATCTCTTTATAGGTCCGGAACCCTTTTGCGGTGTGAGTGTGAACACCATCTACAAAAGTTTAGATGAAGAAATAAGAGAACCATGGATGAAAACCTGGAAAGAACTTCCAGGGTTTGCAGAATAATGCTGTGAACTGTTAACCAGGAAAGAACAAAAGCTTGCCTGAAACTAAACAGGGATAAGCTTAGAATTCTGCCAGGAGTCCTAACGGGACACTGCAGACTTAAAAAACACCTCAAGGCCCTAGGCCTAGAGGAAGATGACAGATGCGAATTCTGTGGTTCAGCAGAGGAAGCCCCCATACATCTGCTCAAAGACTACGGAGCCCTGCTCCGCAAGAGACAAATGTATCTTGGGGCCCACTGATTGAACGCACGGGAGTTGCAGTCCTTGAATCTCGCCCAGATCCTGAAATTCCCTAAATCAGAGATGCCCAGATCCCTAAAGGTATCAGGACTAGAGGAGGCGCTCTAAATGGGTAAGTATACCAACGTTTAGAGGAAGAGGGTGGAGTAATAGATCTACGAAGATCGCAGTGCAAGTCGTCACCACCAAAATTACAATCTACAAGGGGCAAATACCTGTGATGCAAGCACTCAAACAAACATATCTGAAGAGGAAGAAGCACTATTTGAAGAAACATCAAATGGCAAGACATACGAAGAATTCTTGGAGACCGCCGATAAAGACTGGCCGCGTTACATCTTTAAAAAAGTGAAAGAACATGCGGACATGTGGAGCGTCGACGAAAATATGCATCCTGTTCAGGGAGTACCAAGGGCATTGACGGATGCCTATTCAAGGCTGGAGGAAATGCTAAGAGGCATCAAAGTTGAGTAGAGTTGCCTATCTCAAACACACCATCGGCATACCAGATGAAAACGGAGAAATTAAAAGTATGGAAAGCTGTGTACATCAAATGGTTAGTAGGAAGCCTCAAACGGATGAGACAGAATAAAAGATCTGTATACGTGTCTGGAGAAGCTCAAACAAACAAGTAACCAGAGTGGTCGAAAGAAGCCAGTTCCACCGACCCAGTGAATCGGTCTGGCTAATTAAGCTTGTCGCACAGAAAAATATAAAACCCGTGTATTTAAATAGAAACGCACATCATTTAAATTTAAATAGAAACGCTCAGCTTGGCTCCGTTCCGCTCCTTATCCTCTATTTGTGAAGAATACTAGGCCGGAAGTCGGATGTTGGCGGATGGTTCACGCAGGCGCAACACTAACGTTTTCATATATGCGCTAAGGAATTTATACAACCCGGATAACAGCACATATTTAACTCTCCCGCTGGAGAGGTGGGAGGGGATTGAGTGTGTGGAAAAGTGACGTAGCTGAGCGGATGCAATATGTGGAAAAAAGACGGAGCTGAGACGAGCGGACCCGATCGGATCTGATGTGAGCTGAGCGGAGCGTATCCAGTGTGCGACAAGTCTTAATAGGAAAGAATTCTAGAATTTATATTTTCCAGGAGTGTTATAGACACGGGCGTAGCCAGGGTTTAGTTTTGGGGGGGTTTGAACCTCCAAATTACCCCCCCCCCCTGGCTACACCCTTGGTTATAGAGATAAGAGTATAGTGTCCAATTAAACCACAAAATAGGCAAAATTGAATTGCCCGAACCTTGATAGACAAACTAAATGGACAAAACTGGGTTGCTTAAACCTTGATAGATAAAACTGAATGGACAAAAATATGAGTTGCTTAAACCTTGATAGACAAGAGTAAATGGACTAAGATGAGTGCGCTACATTTTAACCACATTATCGAAAAGTCCCAAAATAATACGACTTTTCATAATGAAATTTTAGGGTCTAAGAGCCTTCGTCTTATATTCGGATCAATACAATCATTCCTGTTGGGTTTACAATAAAAAACTAATCCTAAAACTATCAAAAACTATCTATACAACACAAACTATCTATCTATACAATCAAAAACTATCCTCTTCGTGTGTTTTACTCGTTTTTATTTTTTGCAAATGATAACTATTACCTGCTGTGATAACTAGTAATATTTTGGAAAAAATATACATATTAAAATTGGACAAGTAATTTGGGATGGAGGGAATACTAATATAATATTTCTAGATCTACACATCTACACTCAAAAATTTAATATTTATTCATAAGTTTAAAAAATTTTGAACTTTATTCGAATATAAGAGGTAAAATTTATATTTTCATGTACCAAATGAAAAAAAAAATTGGGAACCACTAATGCTATCCAATTTATCCTTTATTTTAAAATTGATAATTGTTACAACATAATATAATACTACAAGATTTTTCAGTAATAAGATATTTATAATAGAATGAATGATTATTGTTTTCCGCTAAATGATAGTATTTGAAATAATAAAATAGTAAGAATTGTTAAGTTAAATATTTGGATAATACGAATACAAATTCGTGAATGAATAAATGCATTGTTTTCGAAATGTATAGAAATCTCAAAACTGTAATTATATAAGAGAGTGGCCAGACAAAACACACATAACTCCGGTTTTCCAATAAATCAATCCACTCGTAACTCTTTGTCATGTGACACCCGTGGCCCCATAAAGAACGAGCGTAATATTCCTTTTTACTCGGCAGCAGCAGCAGCCATATTCGATAATATGGACCAGCAGACCTTGTACATATTATTTATACACATACACGACCAAAAACCAGTTTCGTATTTAAACAATAAAAAAATATATACCTCCGCGACTGAAACTCACTTTCTTTCCACCCATCAACAACTCACAAAATTCAACGATATTTCAACTTCGCGCAGAAAATCCTTCGCACCCGAACGTGACGGAATGTGACTCGAAAAAATTCCAAATGAGTCTAAATCCTTTTGATTGTTTTGTAAATATAGAGTTAGTATTAGTGGGGGAGGATGGGGAATTCGCGTATGCCGCTTGTCAGTTAGAAGCGTACATAGGTGTAGCAGGTGTTGGGAGGATTTCCACTGTATTTTTCAACTAAACCTATTAATTCCCACTTCACTCAGATTCTATTGTTTTGAAATGTATATTGTAACGTGGATGAAGTGGAATGTCGTAACCTACGCGTATTGTTTATTTACGAGTTTTTGAGGGAATTTATTTATTGTTGAAATGTTAACGTGAGTTAATACAGAAAGACTAGACAGACAAGATAAGACAGACAAGACAGACAAGACTGGAGAGATAAAATTAGACAGACAAGACTGGAGAGATAATAGAGACAAGACTAGACAGACAAGTTCTAGACAAAGACCACAAGACCCACAAGACAAGACAAACAAGACTAGACAGACAAGACTAGACAGATAGACTAGACAGACAAGACTAGACAGACAAAACTAGACAGATAAGACTAAAAAGACAAGACTAGACAGACAAGGCTAGACATACAAAACTAGACAGACAAGACTAGACAGACAAGACTAGACCGTCAAGACTAGACAGACAAAACTATACAGACAAAACTAGACAGACAAGACTAGACAAATCTCACTACAAACAGCTCCCTTGAAAATCCAGTCTGAAAATTTGCTCTTCTTCCTCAAACATCCCTTGAAAACCCAAAACAAAAAAATAATAAATCCAAAATTAATATTCGTCCTCCCCTCTAACTATCAATGAGTTCCAGCGCAAATATTTATTCTTCGAAAGCGATTAGTAAAATAAACTGGATGTGGATATCGGACCGGATGCTCCGGCGATTACGACAAGAAAAATATCGGCGTCCGTCTTTCTGTTCGTGGGCATACAAGGGGCGCAATTTAGCCGAACACACGCGCGATTTCACCCCGACGACGGCTAAGGGCGAGCGAGCCGCGTGTTCTCATTATTTTTTAACGCAAGACTCCACACTCCAACACAAAGTTCAAATAATACTCGAATTAATCGAAATATTAGATAGGGTTTATATTAAAGCAATATAAATACTTCACATGACTATATGATAAGTCTTATCAACATAAAGTAATACAATATAACTTGTCTGTCTAGATCGTTTTATCTAGCTTTGACCGTCTACTCTGACAAATCTTGTCGTGTTAGTATTGTCTGTTCATTATTGTCTGTCTAGTCTTGTCTGTCGAATCTTGTCTGTCTAGTCTTGCCTGTCTAAGCTTGTCTGTCTACTCCTGTCTGTGCAGTCTTGTCGGTCTAGTCTTGTCTGTCTAGTCTTGTCTGTCTAGTCTTGTCTGTCTAGTCTTGTCTGTCTAGTCTTGTCTGTCTAGTCTTGTCTGTCTAGTCTTGTCTGTCTAGTCTTGTCTGTCTAGTCTTGTCTGTCTAGTCTTGTCTGTCTAGTCTTGTCTGTCTAGTCTTGTCTGTCTAGTCTTGTCTGTCTAGTCTTGTCTGTCTAGTCTTGTCTGTCTAGTCTTGTCTGTCTAGTCTTGTCTGTCTAGTCTTGTCTGTCTAGTCTTGTCTGTCTAGTCTTGTCTGTCTAGTCTTGTCTGTCTAGTCTTGTCTGTCTAGTCTTGTCTGTCTAGTCTTGTCTGTCTAGTCTTGTCTGTCTAGTCTTGTCTGTCTAGTCTTGTCTGTCTAGTCTTGTCTGTCTAGTCTTGTCTGTCTAGTCTTGTCTGTCTAGTCTTGTCTGTCTAGTCTTGTCTGTCTAGTCTTGTCTGTCTAGTCTTGTCTGTCTAGTCTTGTCTGTCTAGTCTTGTCTGTCTAGTCTTGTCTGTCTAGTCTTGTCTGTCTAGTCTTGTCTGTCTAGTCTTGTCTGTCTAGTCTTGTCTGTCTAGTCTTGTCTGTCTAGTCTTGTCTGTCTAGTCTTGTCTGTCTAGTCTTGTCTGTCTAGTCTTGTCTGTCTAGTCTTGTCTGTCTAGTCTTGTCTGTCTAGTCTTGTCTGTCTAGTCTTGTCTGTCTAGTCTTGTCTGTCTAGTCTTGTCTGTCTAGTCTTGTCTGTCTAGTCTTGTCTGTCTAGTCTTGTCTGTCTAGTCTTGTCTGTCTAGTCTTGTCTGTCTAGTCTTGTCTGTCTAGTCTTGTCTGTCTAGTCTTGTCTGTCTAGTCTTGTCTGTCTAGTCTTGTCTGTCTAGTCTTGTCTGTCTAGTCTTGTCTGTCTAGTCTTGTCTGTCTAGTCTTGTCTGTCTAGTCTTGTCTGTCTAGTCTTGTCTGTCTAGTCTTGTCTGTCTAGTCTTGTCTGTCTAGTCTTGTCTGTCTAGTCTTGTCTGTCTAGTCTTGTCTGTCTAGTCTTGTCTGTCTAGTCTTGTCTGTCTAGTCTTGTCTGTCTAGTCTTGTCTGTCTAGTCTTGTCTGTCTAGTCTTGTCTGTCTAGTCTTGTCTGTCTAGTCTTGTCTGTCTAGTCTTGTCTGTCTAGTCTTGTCTGTCTAGTCTTGTCTGTCTAGTCTTGTCTGTCTAGTCTTGTCTGTCTAGTCTTGTCTGTCTAGTCTTGTCTGTCTAGTCTTGTCTGTCTAGTCTTGTCTGTCTAGTCTTGTCTGTCTAGTCTTGTCTGTCTAGTCTTGTCTGTCTAGTCTTGTCTGTCTAGTCTTGTCTGTCTAGTCTTGTCTGTCTAGTCTTGTCTGTCTAGTCTTGTCTGTCTAGTCTTGTCTGTCTAGTCTTGTCTGTCTAGTCTTGTCTGTCTAGTCTTGTCTGTCTAGTCTTGTCTGTCTAGTCTTGTCTGTCTAGTCTTGTCTGTCTAGTCTTGTCTGTCTAGTCTTGTCTGTCTAGTCTTGTCTGTCTAGTCTTGTCTGTCTAGTCTTGTCTGTCTAGTCTTGTCTGTCTAGTCTTGTCTGTCTAGTCTTGTCTGTCTAGTCTTGTCTGTCTAGTCTTGTCTGTCTAGTCTTGTCTGTCTAGTCTTGTCTGTCTAGTCTTGTCTGTCTAGTCTTGTCTGTCTAGTCTTGTCTGTCTAGTCTTGTCTGTCTAGTCTTGTCTGTCTAGTCTTGTCTGTCTAGTCTTGTCTGTCTAGTCTTGTCTGTCTAGTCTTGTCTGTCTAGTCTTGTCTGTCTAGTCTTGTCTGTCTAGTCTTGTCTGTCTAGTCTTGTCTGTCTAGTCTTGTCTGTCTAGTCTTGTCTGTCTAGTCTTGTCTGTCTAGTCTTGTCTGTCTAGTCTTGTCTGTCTAGTCTTGTCTGTCTAGTCTTGTCTGTCTAGTCTTGTCTGTCTAGTCTTGTCTGTCTAGTCTTGTCTGTCTAGTCTTGTCTGTCTAGTCTTGTCTGTCTAGTCTTGTCTGTCTAGTCTTGTCTGTCTAGTCTTGTCTGTCTAGTCTTGTCTGTCTAGTCTTGTCTGTCTAGTCTTGTCTGTCTAGTCTTGTCTGTCTAGTCTTGTCTGTCTAGTCTTGTCTGTCTAGTCTTGTCTGTCTAGTCTTGTCTGTCTAGTCTTGTCTGTCTAGTCTTGTCTGTCTAGTCTTGTCTGTCTAGTCTTGTCTGTCTAGTCTTGTCTGTCTAGTCTTGTCTGTCTAGTCTTGTCTGTCTAGTCTTGTCTGTCTAGTCTTGTCTGTCTAGTCTTGTCTGTCTAGTCTTGTCTGTCTAGTCTTGTCTGTCTAGTCTTGTCTGTCTAGTCTTGTCTGTCTAGTCTTGTCTGTCTAGTCTTGTCTGTCTAGTCTTGTCTGTCTAGTCTTGTCTGTCTAGTCTTGTCTGTCTAGTCTTGTCTGTCTAGTCTTGTCTGTCTAGTCTTGTCTGTCTAGTCTTGTCTGTCTAGTCTTGTCTGTCTAGTCTTGTCTGTCTAGTCTTGTCTGTCTAGTCTTGTCTGTCTAGTCTTGTCTGTCTAGTCTTGTCTGTCTAGTCTTGTCTGTCTAGTCTTGTCTGTCTAGTCTTGTCTGTCTAGTCTTGTCTGTCTAGTCTTGTCTGTCTAGTCTTGTCTGTCTAGTCTTGTCTGTCTAGTCTTGTCTGTCTAGTCTTGTCTGTCTAGTCTTGTCTGTCTAGTCTTGTCTGTCTAGTCTTGTCTGTCTAGTCTTGTCTGTCTAGTCTTGTCTGTCTAGTCTTGTCTGTCTAGTCTTGTCTGTCTAGTCTTGTCTGTCTAGTCTTGTCTGTCTAGTCTTGTCTGTCTAGTCTTGTCTGTCTAGTCTTGTCTGTCTAGTCTTGTCTGTCTAGTCTTGTCTGTCTAGTCTTGTCTGTCTAGTCTTGTCTGTCTAGTCTTGTCTGTCTAGTCTTGTCTGTCTAGTCTTGTCTGTCTAGTCTTGTCTGTCTAGTCTTGTCTGTCTAGTCTTGTCTGTCTAGTCTTGTCTGTCTAGTCTTGTCTGTCTAGTCTTGTCTGTCTAGTCTTGTCTGTCTAGTCTTGTCTGTCTAGTCTTGTCTGTCTAGTCTTGTCTGTCTAGTCTTGTCTGTCTAGTCTTGTCTGTCTAGTCTTGTCTGTCTAGTCTTGTCTGTCTAGTCTTGTCTGTCTAGTCTTGTCTGTCTAGTCTTGTCTGTCTAGTCTTGTCTGTCTAGTCTTGTCTGTCTAGTCTTGTCTGTCTAGTCTTGTCTGTCTAGTCTTGTCTGTCTAGTCTTGTCTGTCTAGTCTTGTCTGTCTAGTCTTGTCTGTCTAGTCTTGTCTGTCTAGTCTTGTCTGTCTAGTCTTGTCTGTCTAGTCTTGTCTGTCTAGTCTTGTCTGTCTAGTCTTGTCTGTCTAGTCTTGTCTGTCTAGTCTTGTCTGTCTAGTCTTGTCTGTCTAGTCTTGTCTGTCTAGTCTTGTCTGTCTAGTCTTGTCTGTCTAGTCTTGTCTGTCTAGTCTTGTCTGTCTAGTCTTGTCTGTCTAGTCTTGTCTGTCTAGTCTTGTGTCTGTCTAGTGCAGTCTTGTCGGTCTAGTCTTGTCTGTCTAGTCTTGTCTGTCTAGTCTTGTCTGTCTAGTCTTGTCTGTCTAGTCTTGTCTGTCTAGTCTTGTCTGTCTAGTCTTGTCTGTCTAGTCTTGTCTGTCTAGTCTTGTCTGTCTAGTCTTGTCTGTCTAGTCTTGTCTGTCTAGTCTTGTCTGTCTAGTCTTGTCTGTCTAGTCTTGTCTGTCTAGTCTTGTCTGTCTAGTCTTGTCTGTCTAGTCTTGTCTGTCTAGTCTTGTCTGTCTAGTCTTGTCTGTCTAGTCTTGTCTGTCTAGTCTTGTCTGTCTAGTCTTGTCTGTCTAGTCTTGTCCGTCTAGTCTTGTCCGTCTAGTCTTGTCCGTCTAGTCTTGTCTGTCTAGTCTTGTCTGTCTAGTCTTGTCTGTCTAGTCTTGTCTGTCTAGTCTTGTCTGTCTAGTCTTGTCTGTCTAGTCTTGTCTGTCTAGTCTTGTCTGTCTAGTCTTGTCTATCTAGTCTTGTCTGTCTAGTCTTGTCTGTCTAGTCTTGTCTGTCTAGTCTTGTCTGTCTAGTCTTGTCTGTCTAGTCTTGTCTGTCTAGCCTTCTCTGTCTAGTCTTGTCTGTCTAGTCTTGTCTGTCTAGTCTTGTCTGTCTAGTCTTGTCTGTCTAGTCTTGTTTGTCTAGTCTTGTTTGTCTAGTTTTGTCTGTCTAGTCATCTCTGTCTAGTCTTGTCTGTCTAGTATTGTCTGTCTAGTCTTGTCTGTCTAGTCTTGTCTGTCTGTCCTCCTCGGTGGTGTAGTTGACAACATACCCGCCCTTCAATGCGGGAGACCCGGGTTCGAATCCTGGTCGGGGAGACAACAACTAGTGTGGTTTTCACTAACCGTCCGGGCTGCCCACCCTGAATGAATGCAGAATATGCGATACCGGGGTGGCTCTTACTAAAAGCCAAAGTGGAATAGGGAGTTTAGTGAGAGTCTTGTCTGTCTAGTCTTGTCTGTTTAGTTTTGTCTGTTTAGTCTTGTCTGTCTAGTCTTGTCTGTTTAGTCTTGTCTAAGTATTTGAATTGTAAATATAGATCTATTTTCTATTGATAACATTTGGAACAAGAGTTTTATATAATATTATCTCTTCCTGAAAGGCTTGTAATAATTTCGTTACAGTGTTGAGGTTTTAAGAAATTCCAGCAAATTGCGAATTATCTTGTGTTTTCCCCTGACACGAAAATTCCTGTCTTTGTAGATGCGAAATTTCCTTGCGCAATAATTTAGAAAATCCCAATTCTAATTATAAACATTGTAAATAACAGCAGAGGCAATTGATAATAGCCCTAATAACCGTAACAATGGATTATAGGTAATCCGTCCCGAAGGGTAATAAAACCGAAACTTTCCAACATTTACGGACTTTCCCCGATTGTGCGTCCAAGATGTGCAACACATGTTTTACACCTTCACAGGTAACACAAATAAAATTATCATACATCTGGAGGATGATGATGAGTTTCGCAGGCATCGAACTAATAGTTGCTGCGGGCCCCCATAAGCCCCCATATCCGCTAACACGGTGGTCCCCGAACAGACATCCGATATCTTCCTTTTTAAACGCGAAAAAATTTGTATTTTCTAAAGAAATTTCAGTTTATATAAAGGGTGGTAAAGGCGGGGTGTGATAAAAATCGGGGAATAAATTAATCGATAGTTTATTGAAGGGCCCTGCATAAATCCGCAAATATTATAGAAAAACGTGAGAAATAATCGAGATCGGTATCTTGCGTCGCTGAATGGAATAATAAATTTTGTGCCGGGACAAAAAGGTCCTGTTGGGTAATTCGTCTGGCGGATTTGCTTTGTTTTTCTGTGTATCTATACAATGGTGTGTCTGCGGGTCCGTATATGTGTGCGACAAGAGTTTCGGAACTAATTGGCGAAAAAGAATGTCGTAAGCGAAAAACATACAAAGCTCGTGCCAAATCAATTACCGTGGCTATCCCTTTCAAGAAAGTGTTCTCACTGTGACCCCTCGTACCGAGTTTTTGTTTTAAAAACACCGCTATAAAAATTTTTACTTTAGTTTCACGGCCTTCGGTTCCACTAATGCAATAATCTATTTTATTTTATTTCTTAGTATAGAAACGCAATAATTTTCAACTTTTTCTTTTCTTTTTTTTGCATATAAATTATTTATGGGTGACAATATAAAACAGAAATATTTACTAAAGATACAGCTTACCTTAATGATAATTTTACTTTTTCGCATCTGATTTCCTTTTCATCGTCGCTTTACACGGTACTCAATTTCGTTTTACACGTTTTTAAAACTCGTTTTATGTTTCCATTCTAATCTAATCAGTGAAAGAAAGAAAACGTCTATGTTAATTCTAATAACAGGTGAAAAAGTCAGTTTTTGGATTTGTCCAAGAATCTACCGTGTAAATCGAGTATTATATAGATAATTCGAGTAATCAGTAATTCGAATCAGAATATTCGAGTAATTGAGTAATCGAGTAATATATATATAGAAATAAGTTTTGTAATAATTTAGGATTTTTAAGGATAAGCTTCCGTTTAGGTAGTAGATACCTTTATATACAGAACAGACATTTACCTAGAGAATTAATACTTTTTACACTGCCCTTTAGTCTAGGGTTGTTCGTTTATTTTTGTGTATCTACACGAAAGATACACACAACTAGAAACACATGAACAGGCAAACAAGAGTAGATAAACAGGATTAGATATACAGCACTAGAGAGACAAGACTACGAGGGAAGCTTAGGAAGACATGCCTGGACCGCCTGGACTGCAGATAACCAAGACAAGACACACAAAAATAGGCATAGAAAGTTATGAAGCCTGGTCAGACAAGACTAGATATTGCCTGGACAGACAGCGCTCTAGAACCAAGGATACATATATGAACAGGTACGACTGGAAGGACTAGATTGCATATTTCACAATGTCTGTAAACATATTAATGAGCTAGTGTTTATGCTTATGTAGTCAAGATAGAAAAGTGTACAGCTCAGTAGACCGTTTGAAACTGGACACACAGGACTACAGATAACCAAGATAAGACAGACAAAAATAGATATAGAAACTTAAATAATGTGGTCAGACAAGACTAGATGTTGACAGACATCACTCTAACACCAATGATACACTTTTGGATAGGTACGACTGGAAGGACTAGATTGGATTATTAAAGCATAACAAATATTGACCTACTATTGACCTACCTACCGCACATAGGAATTTAAAAATTATATATTATTAAAATATAGATTTAAATCCGTTAAATGTTATAAAAATACCAAACTGAAGTGTTTCTTGTAAATTGTGCCTGTGAAAACATTGATAATAAATAACGTTTGGACGTGGAGCAATTCCCGCACTTCAAGTGGTGGTCGTCTTGAAAGAATGGACAATCAAATAAGACGTTTATGGACATTTAAAAGTTTTCAATGTTGTGACACAATAGCTATTAAAGTGAATTGTATAATAAATTGTACATTTTTGAGTATTTAGAAGAAAATATAAGGTATATTGAAAAGACTAAGAATAATACCGACAGACACGAATAATTTACAGATGTTTAAAACAAACGGAACACAGCCTGAATATATAAATATGTTCAGCACTTCTGGAGCTCTATAACAATTATTGAGTCTTTTTAGGACCACCAAAACAAATCTCACATGAAATTTGTAAGTTATTTTACAGCTTTCAGTCCACCTTCGTGGCACTCAAAATAACATTGTTTTTAAGATCATGTCTTTCCGATACCTTAAGTGAATAGCCAGCCATCTGTGGACGCGTTTCGAGATTTATCTCTCATCAGCACAGCTTTGCTTCCATGTACAATAATTTGTAAACCAATCACTTGAAAATCTATGTGGTGTTTAGGGTTAGATGTTTATAATTTTGACATTTTGTGAGAGAGACATGAACTTAGCAGGTTATTGATTGAAATGATTTACAACTGGTTTACAAATTATTGTTCGTGGAAGCAAATCTGTGCTGATGAGAGATAAATCCTCAGACGGTTATCCACTTAAGGTATCGGAAAGACATGATCTTAAAAACAATGTTATTTTTATGGTTTTTGTTGAGTGCCACGAAGGTGGACTTAAAGTTGTAAAATAACTTACAAATTTCATGTGAGATTTGTTTTGGTAGTCTTAAAAGACTCAATAATTGTTATAGAGCTCCGGAAAGGCTGAACATATTTATATATCCAGGCGGTGTTCCGTTTGTTTTAAGTTTGTTTGATTATCTATAACGTAGGATGGTTTCACCAATTCTATCTAATTTACAGATGATTTGACAGTAAACACACGCTTTACTAAGTAGATGAGGGAAACTTAAGTAGATTATGCAAAACGAAGTAGAATAGGCAAAAACTAAGTATAATATACAAAACTAAGTAGAATAGACAAAAACTAAGTATAATAAGAAGAACTAAGTAGAATAGGCACATTCCATTTATAAGTGAAATTTAATTCGTTAGCCTTTAAAAGCCTTTAACCAGAAATGAAAATCCCAGCCGAGAAATTAGATTGGAGATCAAGTCAAATTCAGTATGTAGACTGTCATTACTACATGTTCTAACATATTTCGACGAAAAAGTTTTATAGCGAAAACCTTGTCATAGATCAGTGTTTCCCATACTTTCCACCCATGTGTACCCCTTTGAAACATTTTTGATCCCTTCGTACCCCGAAGGGTACTATAGTCCATTGTTTTTAAGAATGCAGTACAGGGAAGATAGAGATTATTTGACCTTGTTCTCTGATTGGCTTAAATAGAGGAGAAGTTCACACCGACGATATTTACTTCTCCATCTCAACCTCTGTTCTCTCTTTATTTTCACATACATTTGCAGCTGTTAGTTGTCAATGGCTGCAGTGTCAATTCACAATTGCCATTTGATCTGTTTGTATCATTTAGATTTTTTGGGTTTTTCTCCAATTATTTGTTTGTATTTTATTACAATTGTGGCCATTTGGTGTATTTTAACTGTATTTTTCAATACAAACAATAGTAGTATTCGTTCTTTCTGGTTTTGTAGTTTTATCTCATTGAACAAAGTATGCAGCATCCTGTAATTTTGATTTTATACGACCATGGCAGATAACGAAGTGTCCACTACTTAAACAGTTTTAAAGAAAAATCCTAAGGGGAAACTTGAAATCTTAAGGGAAAAGTGGACAAAAATTAATGGCCTACCACAGATATTTTTCCATAAAAGTAAGGGTGCAACAAAAACTCAAGCTGTGGCACTCACTGCAGCAGCTATTGCTCAATTTCTATAATTTTTATAATAAATTATTCAATAATAATAAGATATTCAATCAAACCATTAATAAATTACCAATTTTATATTCAAGTAAATGAAATGAACTAATATATAACCTAACTGCACTATTCAAAAAAATGGTAGACATTGCGCAAATACTGGAGAACTGGAAGCACACTATCACCATTCCATTACACAAAAAAGGCTCTAGGAAGGATCCAAACAACTATAGGGGCATCTCGCTCATAAACTCAGTCGCAAAATTATTCACAAAAATAATATCCAATAAAATTACTACTAACGTCAACATTAACGAAGAACAACAAGGCTTTCGCGCCAACAGATCGACAATAGACGCCATCTTTATATTAAGGCAAATGGTAGAAAAATCAATTGAATATGCCAAACCACTTTTCATGTGCTTCGTAGATCTAAGCAAGGCCTTCGATATGATCAGAATCCGAGATGTCATCCTCACGCTGCAAAGAAGAGGAATTTCACACAAAATTAGCCTTAAAGTTATTAAAAATTTGAACACAAACAATCAGACAGATCAACACGGCACTTGGTATAACACGCAACATACCCGTAGCCGATGGAATCCGCCAAGGCGATAGCCTAAGCCCGACATTATTCAACTTAGTCATGGACGAAATTATTCAAACCATCAAAGCACTAAACATCGGCTATAGCATGGGCGGCAGAAAGACAAACATCATCTGTTACGCTGATGACGCAGTGCTCTTAGCGGACAACGAGGACGATCTCCAGCGTCTACTATATAAGTTCTCCCAATCAACAGCAAAGTATAACTTGCAGATTTCATCCGAAAAAACAAAATGCATGGTCATCAGCAAAACACCAATAAGATGCAAGCTGCAGTCCGCGAACAACATTATAGAACAAGCAAACACATTTAAGTATCTGGGGGTAGACATAACGGACAGCAAAAGACTTAAAGAGGAGGTCAAAAGATCAACAACCAAAGCAGCACAAATATCCGGAGGACTACATAACATCATTTGGAAGAACAAATATATGTCCTCACATCCTCACACAACAAAGTCAGAATTTACAAAACATGTGTTCGTCCCATTCTAACATACGCGGCCGAAACGAGGGCAGAAACCAACCCAACTAAACAACAAATGCGCACCACCGAAATGAAGACACTACGTGCAATATCAGGCGTGACTCTTATTCATCAAAAAAGAAGTAAAGAAATCAGGGAAAATCTGAACGTACAGGACGTGGTGCGATCGACCAGAGGCAGACGAAGAGAGTGGGACAGACACGTCGACCGGATGGGACCAGAACGACTGGCAAAATGGGCTAAAGTAGCAAAACCCAACACAAAACGACCCATGGGAAGACCACCGAAGCGATGGAACGAGTCATGGAGCTCAAGGTCGCAAGAGACGAGAGATGCGTAAAGAAACAGGACAATGTCCTAAAACGAAGTAGGAGGAGGAGGATATTCAAGTAACTATATTTGATTTTAGAGCCAAATTGTGTAACTAGATAGAACATTTGTCATAGTGTAAATCAGATTTCTAGTTACTGCATTCTTAAAAAAAATGGACTATAAAAAATAATAGAAAAGTTTTGAGATATGCTATTAAAAACAGAAACTGTACTGATATTGTTCCAGTAATATTGTTCTAGTCTTTACAGTAAATCCCCAGAATGGGGAATAAAAGAATAAAGGATTTTTTTTGTGAAAACGTTGTTGTTCTTCTCTTTAAGAAAATTTCTACTTGCCTTTAAATGCGTAAAAACAATCTTCAAATTTTGTCGTCAGCAGTTGGTAAAATAAACTCTTGGTTAGATAGAAATTTTAAAATAAAAACAGTAATTTAAAAACAGAAGAAACAGAAGATAGTTTTGATTTGTTTTGTATTAATTATCTGTCACAGATGATTGAACAAATGCAAATTAACATCTAATTCACAGAATGCAAACATAATATAAAAAGTAATATATGAAGGATTATTTTTTATGTAATTTACAAATTATTATTTGTCTTTTTATTTTCGCTTTGTCACAGACAGAAAAAAATTGAAAAATCTTCTAGTACCCCTTTCAAACCTTTTGCGTACCCCTTGGGGTACACGTACCACACTTTGGGAAACACTGTCATAGATGAAAAAGCTCGAAGACTCAACGAACGAGGGCTCAAAAACTAAAAAATCTGATAATTCTAACTTATATTATATTATTATTCTTCCTGTGGTACTACAATCCTAGTGGACTGTAGTGTCACAGGAGGACTGTAGAAACCTCTTCCCTCTGCCTAGTAACCTCCTAGTGGACTGTACTACCCTCCTCCCACTGCCTACACTTGTGTTTGGTGTCTAGATCTTAGACACAAGTATACTTATATTACTAAATAAATTGAACTATAATATATCACTTACTATTGGTAAAACTATACTACATCATATATAGTCATATAAACTTAATAAAGTCGGAACACAGCCTGAATATATAAATATTCAACCTCTCCGTAGCTCTATAATATCATTGAGTCTTTTTAGGACTACCAAAACAAATCTCTTCTGAAATTTGTAAGTTATTTACTATTTACAAATTTCACATGAGATTTTTTTTGGTAGTCCTAAAAAGACTCAATAATATTATAGAGCTACGGAAAGGTTGAATATATTTATATATTCAGGATGTGTTCAGGACTTTATTAAGATTATATGATATATCATCTATATAATATTACTAAATAAATGAAATGACGGTATCAGGTTTTGTCTGTATATTTGTTGCAAATTGAAAAAGAAAACAAATAATTTTAGAAAAGGTCTATGCAGATAAATGAAATGTTTTTGTTGTATACTTACATTAATTTATCATTCTAATATGTTGGTCATCCATAAACGAACATGTTTAACCGCACAGGTATATTTTAGTTACACTTACACTAATATTTATTTATGAAATTGTCACTAGTATTTTGCCATTTAGTGCAAAGTCTGGTTAGAATTTACATATTCAGTTATAACCAATTTCGACTAATCACAAAGATAATTTTACAAGTAAATATATCATTTACAAAATGCATTAAACAAAATTTATAATAATAATTACAATATTATTACAAAATAATTGCATTTATATACATAATCACATTTTCAATTAACATGTTACAAATTAAAGGAGAATTAATTAAATTATTTCTAAATATTATTGAAATTAATATTAGAATTATAGTTTGCATTTTGTTACACGCGTACATAAAAATGAATAATTATTGGAAAAACCAGGAAAATAAAACTAAAATTGTTCACTAAAAATCGTAACAAAAAACATTTTATTTTATTATTCTCCGAAATATTTTGCACCGGTTGAAAAGTAAAGCGTGTCATTTCCCATTTTGATTGTAGAATGTTTATTGGAATCAATGATTTCCAAGAATAAATATGAACCACATTTCCAAATATGAACTACTATTTTCTTAAATAGGTTTTATATCGTCGATTGAAGAGTTTTCTGAGAAGAAAAATTCATCATTAAAAGTTACTAACTTGTTTGTAAGATTTTATAAGTAAAAATTTATCAAAAAAATAATTTATAGCCAAAATAACCAAATCTAAATATTCCGTTTCTTAACCATTTAACGCCCAAAATAAAACTACGTCCGAACATATTTTTTTAATATAACATACTTATTAAGAGCGGAATGTAGCCTGAATATATACATATATTTAACCTTTTTATGAGTGATCATATATGAGAGATATCATTTATGAGAGATATCATATCTGAGAGATATCATATATGAGAGATATCATATATAAGAGATATCATATATGAGAGATATCTCTCATTTTTATGAGACATAAATCTCGATTAAATAGAGAGAAATTATCTTAAAAACAATGTTATTAGTAGGGAAAGATGTCATGTTCTGGACCCTCCTCACTCCTCGCCCCCCACCACTACCACCACCCCTAGACCCCGTCCCTAGACTACTTTTCATCTACTTGCATCCACTTTTCATCACGCTAAACAGGGTGTGAAGTCTATGTAAGTCCACGCTAAACAGGGTGTGAGGTCTATGTAAGGGTCTAATGTCTAGGGGTGGGGGTAGTGGTTGGGGGCTAGGAGTGAGGAGGGTCCAGAAAGAACTATCTTTCCCTACTGTTATTTATCTAGTACTCGTTTAGTGACATGAAAATGTACTGGGGGCTGGTAATAACATGCAAATACCTGTTGTATAATTCAGTATCATGCGTGGCATTAGCCACGGAAGTAGGTAGTAATAAGTTTATATGATTGTATCTATAATTAGTATGGTTCTACCAATATTAAATTATTTTGTAATTGTTATACAGGGTCCGCAAAAGTATTGCACCAAGAGATATAGAATTAATACGCGTGCGATTTAAGACATGATATTTTCAGGTTACATACAGTATCCACCAGTGCACATTCTGACGATATTTTTAATTTGTTAGTAACAATTGTTTCTGAATGGAGGCGCCACATACGTTTTGTTTAGTGACATCGTTTTTGGTATCATTGAGTAGACTTTTTTTTTGGGAATAGGAGAGTCTATCAAAAAAGTGGGGTCATATAACAAAATTTTCAAGAAATAAATTTTCAAGAATTAAATATAAAAATAATAAGAATAAATAGAAAAATACATATTGTTTCTTTATACGGTCTCCATTACAACAAATAAAACAAGCAACCTGAATTAGAGAATATTTTGAAATTGTTCTTATTTTAGTTCCTGACAATAGTTAATTCCGGTAATAAAACTGTTAAAGCATTTCGCAACCATAGACGAGGAACGCGTGCTATACATTGCGTATTCTTGCTTCCAAGTTCTCTAATGATACTGGCTTATTAACGTACACAACGCCCTTTAAATGTCCCCAAAAGAAATAATCCAACGGTGTCAAGTCGGGGGAGCGTGGGGCCATTCAATATATCCTCTTCGTCCAATACACCTTCTAGGGAAAGTTACATTTAAATACTCGCGCACTTCCCTACCAAAATGTGCGAGTGCACCATCTTGCTGAATCCAGACATCTGGGTGGATGAGATCATTATTATCTGGGTGGGTTCGAATTTCTTTTGTTCGTGGAATGATTTGTGTAGGTAATATTTGCAGGTACTTTTCAGATTTCGGTGTTCCATCCATAATAAAAGGGCTGATTATAATACCATCTAATATCCTAGACCACACATTTATCTTCTGCGGATATTGAGAATGAACTTCAATATTGAGAATTAACTATTGTCAGGAAGTAAATGGAGAACAATTGGAACATTCTAATTGGAACACTCTAATTCATCTTGCTTATTTTATTTGTTGTAATGGAGACTGTAGAAAGAAAACAATATTTATTTTTCCATTCATTTGATTAATTTATTGAAAATCTTGTTATGTCAACCAACATTTTTGATAGACTCTTCTAATCACAAAAAAAATGTCTATCCAATGATACCAAAAACGACCCGTGATGTCTTTAAAAAAAAACGTATGTGGCGCCACCACTCGCAAACAATTGTTACTGACAAATTAAAAATATCGTATGGATACTGTATGTAACCTTAAAATATCATGTCTTAAATCGCACGCGTATTAATTCTTCATCGCTTGGTGCAATACTTTTGGCGGACGCTGTATATTACGTTACACCTAGGGCTTCCAATACCGGAATCCCGGGATCCCGAAAACCGGGTTTTTAGTATATTTTTTCCGGTATTAGAAAATCGGCATTACACAAAAAATACCGGTATTTCGGTATTTGTATAAAATATTATAATATTAGTTATTTCAATTACCAGAACAGAATAAGAACAAGAATAATAAAATTATCTGAAATTATCACTACCCTTACTCCTATAAAATTAGCAGTTCATGCATTATGTCGCCAAGATTCTAATCTTCTTACAGCAGATGAAACAATCAAATTTATGATGGAAGCTCTTTCGAATCAAAATTGTGAAATTGCTACAGAACTTTATCACGCTTTAAAAATCCGCATATTACAAAGACGAAATAATTTATCACAGGTACTTCAGTACTTACATAGTGGAGAACAAGATAATAGCGATATAGTTCAAACTTTATTTCCACAGTTAACTAAAGCGTCTCTGATAAAAATTATAATTCGTTTATTTAAACGACTTTCGCCCGAAACGCAGAAGAACATGTTAGCTCAGATTCAGATAGAGACGAAAATTCCGAAGAATCCTTGGAAAGAAATCTGACAAATACATTAAGGACTTGCTCGAACATTGCTTTTCATGACCATGACAAATTAAAATTGCAACTTCAATCAGCAATCCAACAAAAACTTTCAGTTCAACCTAAAATTACAAAAGTGCAAGGGGTGGAACCAATTATAAAAGACGAAATTGCTATTTTTGGAAAAACAGGAGCAAGAGGAAATTATTTGCAACTGACGTACAATCATTTAAGTACAATTGCACCAACAAGTGTAGAAACGGTAAGTTTTCTGCAGCAAGTCACTTATGTACAAAGATTCAGTCCAGTCTGAACGACGAAACAATTGAATGTTTATGTTTTTACGGGCATATTTTAATCAAAACAAACTCAAACTGCGAAATGTAGTAATATTCATGATAACTTTGTTCCGAATGTTTGCTATAAATAATTTGTTGTTTTATATACAGAAGGAGTAAATAAATGTTTAGCTTTTATACTAATTTCCTTTAAATATTTTTTTGTATAATTTATAACTAAAGAAATATATTTTTAAGTTTTTTCTTTGTTTTCTTATTAATAAATTACCATTATCATTAATATTTGTAAAAATCTTTCGAAAATATTTCCGGAATATATTTCTGGCAATACCGGTATTCCGGTTTTGAAAGCAAATAATACCAAAATACCGGTTTTAATTTTTTGCTCCGGTATTCGAAGCCCTAGTTACACATGATAATATAAATGCACCATAAGAAAAAAATAGAGATAACTTCGTATAACTCCAAGATTAAATGGCTGTACACGACTGTGTACAGTGCAAAAAAATAAACCCTTTTAAGCGGTTATTGAAAGAGATTGAGACACTAATAATATCTCAAGTTATATTACAGCGTACTAACTTACATTAAAATTAAAAACAAGTCAAAATTTATTATTAATATAAAAACCGTATAAAAAACATTCCGAAATTCGTATTACAAACTATCGCAATATCGCCAAATTTTATTTTGTTAGAAACAAACTAGTGCTTCTTAGTTTTGAAAAGATTATTAGTCTCTTAATAATCATAGACAAAAACTATCAAATCACGCCATCGACAAGAATACACAAACGTGTACAGCGGGAGTTAATGGGAAAACCATATATAAATATGACATATAATGAAATACATGATTATTGTAACAATGTTATTTGTCCTGTACACGAAAGTGTACTGGGGCTAGTAATGTCTGTTGTAAAATTCAATATGTTTTTAGTGTTATTAGCAAGGGAAGTAGTTGTTTCAACATGGGATTTGTTTTGTAGTCTTTATCTTATTTATAGAGCTACGCACAGGTTAAATATATTTATATATTCAGGCTATATTTCGCATTTAATAAGTTAATAAAGAAATATTGTTTCTTAAAATAGATGTTATGATTATTTTATATTTACTTATAATTGTTTCTAAAATTTTGTGGGTTAAATTGGTTCACTAAACATCTTACCAAAAAACTATTTATTTCATAATTTTCCGAAATATTTTAAAACTGTTTAGCAAAGAGATTTCGATTCGTTTAAAAGTAATGCGTGTCATTTCCCTTTGTAGATTGTAGACTATTTATTGAAATCAATCTTTTACTATATATACGTACAACGATACGTACAACAATAAATACGAACAACACTATTTTTCTATGAAGATTTTAATATTTTATTTAAATAGATTTAATAATAAAAAACAACCTATATTGTAGGTATAAAGTACTTTAAAGGTCTTTCTGCCAAAGTTAATACAATAAAGGGTGATAAATTAAGAGTGTCCTGATTTTAAAATGCAATTATCAAGAAACGAAATAAGTTTGAGATCAAATTTTTTGTTGAACATTGTGGAGTAAAGTCTAAAGTTATACAACTTAAATCATCAGTATAACAACTTAAATCATCATCACCTCAGTCTTCTTACTCTCTGGAGAGTGTGGTGATACTATTTTGGATATGGGGTTTGAATTTGTTGTTTCCATGCGTTCCTATCTTGTGCTAGATGTATTGCCTCGTGCCTTGAGTGTCCCGTCATTTTGTTTGTCGGTCCAAATTGGATACCTGTCCCTAGGTCTTTTTCCTTCAACTTTTCTCATGACACGAAGTTTTCCATCTCACCTGTTCTTCTAGCTATGTGGCCAAATTAACTGAGATATGCTCTATTGATTTGGTTTAGTAGACACTTTTTGATTTTTAGTTCTTGTAGAACAGAGGCGTTTGTTCAGTGACCCATGACACTCCTAGAATTCGTCTATACACCCATAATTCTAAGGTTTCAATTCTTTTTCGATCTGTTTTCTTTAGTGTTCATGTTTCAGCGGAGTAAACAGCAATTGGGAAGATCAAGGAAATGGTCAGCATTACTTTCACTGTTTTGTAATGGTTTGATCTCTCTATATTTTTATGAGTTTAGTTGTTGCTGATCTGGCCATTGACAATCTTCTCTTTATTTCCGCTGAACAGCCTCCATCTTTGCTTATCAACGATCCCAGGTATACAAACTTGTCCACCACATCATATCTCGCTACGCTTTTGATATTGGATGTGTCATTGGATCGATCGATGATCATTACTTTGGTTTTTGTTTTGTTGATTTTTAAACCATATTCTCTACTATAGTTCTCTAATTTGTTCATTATGTTTATCAGTTGTTCTTCGTCTGCTGCAATAATCAAGGTGTCGTCCGCGTACCTTAGGTTACTTATTTGTCTTCCTCCAATTGATATTCCACCTTCCCAATCGTCAAGGACTTTTCTCATGATGTATTCGCTGTATATGTTGTAAAGGTATTCGCTATATATGTTGTAAAACAATTTAAATGCTTAATCCTAAATTAACTTAAAAGTAACATCGATTAGATGACCTGCGTTTGCTTCGATGCAAGACCGCATGAGGATGAACGCATTGTACCCTGGCACATTTTTAATCTCACTAATAGCATTTCGAACGTTTCGATTTAAGTCTTCCGGGGTATCAGGTCGGTTCTGACAAACTTTAGAATTAACATCACGCCATAACAAATTATCCAAAGCTGACAAATCCGGAGAACGAGGAGGCCACAGCTGATCTACACGCTGGGAAATCAGGCAAGAACTCTCTTAACACTCCCATGTTTGATACATGAAGCCTTGCATCATCTTGCTGATACCAAATATCGTTTATTGGTAATAGGAATTTAGCGATGGCGCCCATTAAGAAGATTTGTAGCATCTCCACATAACGTTCATTATTGATAACTACAGTGTTCCCTATTTCAAAAAATGCGGCCCCAATACTCCGGCGGAGCATTTTCCAAAACATAGAGTTATAGTGCCCCATGCAATTGAAAATGTGCTTCGTCACTCATTCACTCAAATTTTGTTGAAAAAATTATTCCTTTTGCCCAAAATCCATCGAGTGTATTCTAAACGTGAGTTTCTGTCTATTGGAAGAAGTTTATGGTCTTTTTGCCGTTTGTAAGGCCGAAAGAGTAAATCTCTCTTTAAAATTGTTCTTAGCGACTCACGTGAAATTCCTACTTGCTGCGATAAACGTCGCACGGATAGGGCTTCACACGAGAGAGTCGTTTCTGATCTCGTTCCGGGCAGCCGTAACATTTTCTTCATAAATTTGAACCCGACCAACCCGAACTTGAACGAGCCCAGAACGAGCACAACATTTTCTTCATAAAATTGAACCCGAGCAACGACGAGATCAGAAACGAGACTCTCGTGTGAAACCCTACGCACGGATTGATTTGAAATTTCTTCAATTCTGTTCCTAACGTGCAAAGTATTCACTTCTGTTCTAACATGTTTTTCCTCTCTGCAAGTTTAGGATCATTAAGAGAATCTATTACAATTGCAACCCATCTTGCAATAGGGAATATGCATAAAATTTAAATTTTGTTCAAATATTTTTTTATTTTATTTCCTCGCAAATTAAGCGAGGGAAATTCAAATTTGTAAAACGCAAAAACGCTTGTATAAACAAGTCCGTATTTTTACATTTGTATATCATTGCACTCCTTTGGTTAGAAAACAAACGTCAAAAACGTCAAGTTAAAAATGAAAACAGCTGCAGTAAACTATGGACTGAACTGTCAGTGGTAATTGACGTCATCCAACAGACCGCGCGAAAATGGTGGTTAAACAGCACATTTTTCTCATTTTTAAATATTTTTTTAAACTTAATTGCAGCATTTTCAAGCAGTATTAATATTTTTTACTATGTTATAACGGTGTAAACAGTGAATTAAAAATATAAAAAAAACATCCATATTCCCTATTGTCCTGCAATTTAGCGGCGCTGAAAAATTAAACTGTTGTCGATACTACCTCTGAGTTTGAATAATGCAGTTCGTTCTAATAAAATGCTTTACACAAGGTATCCTTTGTTCCATTTTCAAACAAACTTGAAGGTTCACTGAATATTAGACAGTTAAAATTATGGCAAATAAGTCATTACTTCGTTTTGTTTTTGTAAGCAAAAAAGGACGCCCTTAATTTGTTGCCATTTATAATAATATTCAATGTAATATTCAAATTTACATGTAGATGAGAAAATGAGAAATTGAATGGAGATGTAGATAATAACCAGAAAAACTTTTGAGGATTTTATATTTATGTTTTTACCACACTTATAATATGTAAATTTGTTATATAACTTATTATTCAGTTATATAAATTTCTACACATATCACGACTCGAGTTTCGACGTTAGACGTTCATTTTCAAGTGCTTGAAAGTGACCTTGAAAAAGACCGTCAAACGTCGAAACTGTGAATTTGTGTGAAAGTAAATTTTTCAATTCAATGTAAGTATGAATTACCACGTAGTAACTGTCGCAACCATCCTATTTATTTACTTATTATTGATAGAATTTTCTTATTATTGGTTCTTATTAGAAAAAAAAACAGATCTAAACACTTCATAGAAATGGAAAGAAATAGTGTCGCTTTTCTTATTGAGCACAGATTTGTTGTAATAAAACGTCTAAATTAGCAAAAAACAAACGAAACATAATTCGTGTTATTTTAAATTATCCGTCAAATTATGCACCAATCTTGTTTATAACTGTTAATAAGTTATGGCCAAAAAACCGGATTTTCCGATTTTCACAAATTTCGTTTATTTCGCAAATATCTCAAAAACTATCGCATTTTTGCAAAAAAGCAGGCGACAAATAAGTTGTGCTAATTTCAATTCCTCACAAAATTGGCACCGATCTTGTTTGTAACTAGTATAGATAGTAAGTAATGATGGGAAAAACACTTTTGTTCTTTATATTTTTTGCAAATATATCAAAACTGCGCCAATTTTAGCAATAAACACTCGAAATATAAGTTGTGTTGTTTTCATTTGCACGTAAAATGATGTACCATTCTTAATTGTAACTAGTGAAGTGAATAAGTTATGGTGAAAAGAACTTTTTTTGTTTTCACTTTTATTAATTTTTGCAAATATCTATAAAAGTAGGAAATTTTCGGAAAAATTACTAATTTGTGCAAAATTTATTTACGCACAAAATGATAATCTTGTTTATAACTGTTACGGTAAAAGTGCACACGGAAAAAAGTACACTCTAAAAATTACAGTTTAAATAGTAGCCTTACGAATTTGAAACTGTAAAAACTAACAATTGCTTTTTTTGAATTCCAGTTTCCGGTATTATTAGTAAATAAGTTTTAAAAATTGCAGTATGCGACTGCAATCTCTACAAATTTGTTTTCGTAAAGCCGCTGCTATTATTTAAACTGTAATTTTTAGAGTGTACTTTTTTCCGTGCAAAATCGGCAAATGTAAATATTTACCGGTATATGTACACATCTACCAATTTGATAGGTAAATGTGAGTTTAAATTTGAGATAAGCTTCATATATCTACTTTTACCGGTAAGTACACATTTTCCAACGTATATAGGTGAAAGTTAAAAATAATAAACAGAAATAAAATATACTTGTATAATAAGGTTAAAATGTATTTGAAATAATTTATATTATTTTATTATACATAAAAACAATTAATACATTTTGAACATAATTTATTTAAAAAAATATTACAAGTATACGTTCGTTATAACTTATTCGTTATACCTATTATTTGTAATTTTGTCCGCTTGTATAATAATTTTGTTTTATTGTAATTCGAAATTCATTATTTATGAGACCTAATCACGCCAAAAAAGCCAACACATTTGCCAACATCATTAGGTATATGTACACATTTACCGGAAATAGTTGGTAAATGTAAGTAGAATTTACATTTACCAACAAAGAAGTTATATTTGTACATATGCCGGTAAATGTATACATTTTCCAAACTACGTACTTTCACCGTAACATAACCACTACCGTTAATTTAAACTACCGTTATGTCCATATTTAGATTCTGTTTTTCTTCAAATTTTCGCAAATATCTAAAAACTACCCAATTTTATCAAAAAACAAACGAAATATAATTCGTGTTATTTTAAATTCCCCGCCAAATCATGCACAAATCTTGTTTATAACTGTTAGGGTTAAAAAGTTATTGCAAAAAAACCGTTAGTGGTTTTGCACCAATTTCATTTATTTCGCAAATATCTCAAACACTAACGCATTTTTGCCAGAAACACACGAAATATAAGTTCTCCTAATTTTAATTCTTCACAAAATGATGCATCGATCGTGTTTGTAACTAGTAGAGTAAATAAGTAATGATGGGAAAATCATTTTTGCGCTTTACATTTTTGCAGATATATCAAAACTGAGCCACTTTTAGCAAAAAACACTCGAAATATAAGATAGAATTATTAGAATTATATAGGTAAAATCATTCTACGTTATAGATAATCATACAAACTTAAAACAATCGGAACACAGCCTGAATATATAAATAAATTCAACCTTTCCGGAGCTCTATACAGAGGACTAACAAAACGTCAAAACGTAGGAAGCCAAAACGTGAGTGTTTTACAAATTGATATTAATAATAGCAAAGCTGCACTGATGAGAGATTAATCTCTAAACGCGTCTGCAGCTGGCTCAATTAAGTTATCGGAAAGACATGATCTTAAAAACAATGTTATTTTTATGATGTTTGTTGAGTGCCACGAAGGTGGACTGAAAGCTATTAAATAACTGATTTCACTATTAAAGCTATTAAATTTCACAAGCTATTAAATTCAAATTTCACAGGAGATTTGTTTTCTTAGTCCTAAAAAGACTCAGAAATTGTTATTGAGCTCCGGAAAGGTTGAATATATTGATATATTCAGACTGTGTTCCGATTGTTTTAAACTCGAAATATAAGTTGTGTTGTTTTTATTTACGTTTCAAATGATGTACCGTTCATAGTTGAAACTAGTGAAATCAATACTTGTGTTGAAAAGAAACATTGTTGGTTTCCACTTTTGTTAATTTTTGCAAATATCTCGAAAAGTAGCAAATTTTAGGAAAAATAACTAATTTGTGCAAAATTTATATACTCATAAAATGATCAATCTTGTTTATAACAACTACCGTTAATAACTTATGTCCATTTTTAAATTCTGTTTTTCAATTTTTCTCAAATATCTCAAAAACTATCCAATTTTAGCAAAAAACAAACGAAAGAAAATTCGCGTTGTTTTAAAATCTTGTTCATAACTGTTTTCGTTAAAAAGTTATGGCGAAAAATCGTTTACAATATTTGTGTATTTGACCATCTTGAAGTTTGATATTATTTCTTTGTTATTTTATACTTATTTATTTCAAGACTTAATAAATATTATTACCTTAATTAATAAATATTATTACCTACTAGTTTCGGCTTTATTAAAAATTAGCCATCATCAGGGTAAAAATGAACAAATATATTTGAAAATAAAAAATTAAAACTTTCAAATTTGTTATGTCATTATTTAATTTGTATTGTTTTTAATAAAGCCGAAACTAGTAGGTAATAATATTTATTATTATTATTTCTTGAAGTAAATAAGTATAAGATAACAAAAAAATAATATCAAACTTCAAGATGGTCAAATACACAAATATTGTAAACAAAGCGACACTGGCTTCATTGACCAAAAAATATGAACAATTATCATTAATAAGGACGAAACTAGAAAATAAAATTTTCTTAAATAAAAGATGTCTTCAAATAAATTTGCCTAAATTCACAGTTAGACGCTAGATCGAGAACAATGTTTGAAATTTTTTATGACAAAATTGACGATGATTTAACTGACAATATTGACAATTGATAAAACATGACCACCTAAATAAATTAATAAAGTTTTTACAAAAAACAAAAAAGAAAGACGACCGACATAACAAATTTGAAAGTTTTAATTTTTAATAAAGCCGAAATTGGTAGGTAATAATATTTATTATTATTATTTCTTGAAGTAAATAAGTATAAAATAACAAAAAAAATAAGATAAAATCGTTAGAGGGTTTTCGGATCTCCACCAATTTCGTTTATTTTGCAAATATCTTAAAAACCGCATTTTTGCAAGAAACA
Organism: Phosphuga atrata; assembly: GCA_944588485.1. Taxonomy (NCBI): domain Eukaryota; kingdom Metazoa; phylum Arthropoda; class Insecta; order Coleoptera; family Silphidae; genus Phosphuga; species Phosphuga atrata. The sequence continues at coordinate 58,204,444 of OX155898.1, read as the reverse complement.
CACGAAATATAAGTTGTGCTAATTTTAATTACTTACAAAATGATGCATCGATCTTGTTTGAAACTAGTAGAGTAAATAAGTAATGATGGAAAAATCATTTTTGATCTCTACATTTTTGCAAATATATCAAAACTGAGCCAAACTCAAAAAATCAAAACGCTCGAAATATAAGTTGTGTTGTTTTTTTTTGTGTGTAAAATTATATACCGTTCTTAATTGTAATTAGTGATGTCCATAAGTTGTATTGTGAAAAAACATTTTTGGTTTCCTCCTTTGCTAATTTTTGCAAATATCTCGAAGTATCAAATTTCTCATTTTTGCAAAATTTATTTACGCATAAAATGATATGGACCGTTTATTTTGAAAGTGGTGTAAGTCCATTTTATATAAGGAGTCCATTTTTTGTTGTTTGAGAGAGATTGTTTCGAGAAAATTGAAGTTAAACATATTAGTTGCTATCTAATTTCCTATATTGGCCAATTTTAAATTGAACAAAACATTAGCATTTATTAAGATATTAACTAAGTACTTATTAGTAATAAATAAAAAGTTTACAATGAATTAAGCATAAATTGCGCAATATCTCATTTTTTTCTGAAATGGACTTACACCACTTTCAAAATAAGCGGTTCAATATCAATGTTGTTTGTTAAACTACCGTTAATAAGTTACCACCATTTTTAGATTTTTTCATTTTTTCGCAAATATCTCAAAAACTATTCAATTTTCGGGTATTGCAAAAAACAAACGAAACATAATTTGTCTTATTTTAAATTCCCCGCCAAATGACACACCAATCTTGTTTCTAACTGTTATGACGAAATAACTGTTAAAAAGTTATGACGAACAAAACCGCTTTCCGATTTTCACTAATTTCGTTTATTTTGCAAACTACCGCATTTTTGCAAGAAACACACGAAATATAAGTTCTCTTTTAATTCTTCTCAAAATGATGCATCGCTCGTGTTTGTAACTAGTAGAGTAAATAAGTAATGTTGGAAAATCATTTTTGCGCTTTACATTTTTGCAATTGTATCCAAACTGAGCCACTTTTAGCAAAATAACACCCGAAATAAAAGTTAAGTTGATTCTTATTATTGATAGGATTTTCTTATTATTGCTTCTTATTAGAAAAAAAAATAGATCCAATCAGTTTAAACGGACACAAAGAAAACGTGTTTTTTGAGTATAAAATTGTTTTATAATAAGAATTAATATTATCACTAATATAATATCACTATCACTCACTAATAAGAAAATATAAAATCGACAACCATTGTTTTGGAATATTTTTATTTTTACTTTTATTTTTTTATTTTTACCTATACATGTAAAGTTGAATATTACAAAGAGCCGGGATGGGTAACCTACGGCTCGCGGGCCAACTGTGGCCCGAGAAAGTGCATAATGCGGCCCGCGAAAATCTGTTTTAATACATAAGATATTATAGATATTAATACATAAGATAAATACATAAGAATTGGCCCGCAGATCGCAGAACTCAACATAACTTTTAATACTGGTATCGATTCTTGGGACAAATTTTTAAAATTCTTAAAAATATTCGAAAAAGTTAAAATGTTTGATTTTCAGAATTTGCGCTATTTCAACGACTTATGAGGATTCGTAAAATTGCTGACTTTCGTAAACGGTCGAGGCTTGACGCAAACACTAATGCGCTCAAACACATGAATGCACACGCTTGCATCGTAGGTGCGTGCATAAAAAAAATTAGCCCGCGTCAGCTAGTACGAACTCTGACTGGCCCATCATCTAAAAAGGTTGCTCACCCCTGATATAGAGTATTGTTATATTAATTTCATCCAGTTGTTAGATTTTAAAATATTTTCAGTTTATTATTTTTTATTGTGAATTCTTGAATATTTTACAATAATGTAACTTTTATTATTTATTGCAAACTAATTATTACAATCAGAGCACCATTGTTAAAACTAGAATTAAAATTGACCATTATTGTCAACAACTGTTTGTTGCTTCTAAAAATGTTGAATTTTACTATAAACAATTTAATTTTCGTATTGTTGACCAGTCTATATTATGAAACAATATTTCTATATTAAGAAACAGAAACAATATTTAAATTTGGTTGATAATTTTAAAATATTTTATTGATCACAAAATCTTACAAATATGTTTTAATTAAAATTACAAATAATAAGTATGATAAAAACGTAGTGTAGTTTTCAATTCAATGTAAGTATGAATTACCACGTACTATTCGTAATATTATTCGTAATTATTCATTATATATATATATATATATATATATATATATATCGTAATTATTCATAATAATATATTATAAAATTATTCGTAAATAATACAATCCCATTCGTAAATAAATTAGTAATTTTTAATGATTTTCAATTTTTTTCCCAGAAAAATGTTCAATCGGTGATTTAAAAAAATAGTATGGTTCATATTTATTTACCTTCAAGCAAAAGAAGAAATAAAATTGTCTGCACCATCCGCGTTTTAAAATTGCATTTTCCAAGATATAAGCTTAAAAAATATTTCGAATTTACAATTTATTAACAGAAAAAATATTGAATATTTTCTGTATAATTTCATATTTTTATAAAATTGGAATCTCCGAAAAAGAAAAAATTGTTCGTAATAACAATTTTTTTAAGTTTTATTAAAACATTTCTGTACTTAAGGAACACACACGTTTCCTTTGCGTCTGTATAAACTGTTTGGATCTATTTTTTGCCAATAAGAACCAATAATAAGAAAATTCTATGAATAATAAGAAAATATGAAATTGTTTTTGGATATTATTTTCAGCCACATGTAAATTTGAAGAAAAAATATTTAGTTTTCAATATTTTCTGTCTAACTATATATTTGTATACAATTGAAATCGCAGAAAATTAAATCAAAATTGCTCGTATTTGCAAGTCTCATTAAAACAATTCCGTGCTCAAGAAACACGTTTCCTTTTTTCGATTTTGCTCAAGATTTTTTCTTAAACATTCAACTAATTTGACAAATCATTTTAATATCTAAATTTAGTTTTGGCCATTTAAAAATATGTTTTTGAAAAGATGACAACACATATTTAAACCATTAATTTATGGTAAATAAATATTCAATATTTATCACTTGATTTCACTCCAGCTGAATAACTAAACCTAAATATTTTTTTAATTGGAATTTTGAACAATTCAATACATTCTTTTACAACCTATTTTATCTTTTTGCCTAGGAATCGTCATTAGAACAAAACATCCTATCACATTTGTATGTGGAATAGAGAAAATATATTTTTAAAAGAAGTGGTGAAGAATTAAAAACCAACCTATTTTTGATCACATGGTAAGTTCCTTTCCATTAAGATTTATATTTGCTATAAAGATAAATTCTTCAATCAGCAAATTTGGATCTACTTCTATTTTAAATGCGTTCTTGATTTCTACGATTTATTATTGTATTGTATTATATATACAGTACAATATATACAGTACAAGTATATAGTATATATATACAAGTTAATATAAGTATTGTAAGCAAACACAAATTAGAGAGAATTTGAAACTTGTGGTCATTAAATCATGTCTATATATTTTATAGCCGTATCAAATTTTTAATTTCTTCAATTTTAATCCGATTTGAAGCATGCAAATTGGCACAGTTTTGGATAATTTCTTGAGCATTTACTCCATCATCAAGGATTGCCTTACATTATTCATAATTATTCATAGTTCAATATATCGTATAATCGTAACATTTCTACCTTTGAGTGTTATACCGAATGTGTAACTTGCAAACATCAGGTAATATTTTCATTACATTTTTTGAATGCTATGAAAATGTTATTTTTCTTGCCAAAATTAATATTAGTGTTATCTGTTCCCTATGCAGTATTATCAGCTACATATGTCGTCTTAACATTGCAATGCCCGAAATTGCAAACGCATCACCAAAAATGCCAAAATTAATATTAGTGTTATCTGTTCGCTATGCAGTATTATCTGCTACATATGTCGTCTTAACATTGCAATGCTCGAAATTGCAAACGCATCACTTTTATAGAATTATGTTATTGTGATTTTTTTTAATTTTGTTACCTGCGGGACATTTATATGTGTAAGCAGCACGCGGGACAAATAATAAGAAAATCCTATAAATAATAAGAAAATGTAAAATCCACAAAAGTTTTTTTTAATACTATTTTCTAGTACATTTGGATATTACATTGAATAATATAATATTAACTTCATCTAGATGTTAGAATATATTCAGTTTTATTTAAAAAAAAATATTATAGTTTATTGTAAATTTTAGAATATTTAACAAAAATGTAACTTTAATTATTGCAATCAAAGCACCATTGTTAAAACGGGAATTAAAATTGAGCATAATAACCGTTTGTTGCTTCTAAAAATGTTTACTTTTGTTATAAACAATTTAATTTTTGCATTGTTGACCAGTTCAATATTATGAAACAGAAACAACATTTAAATTCGGTTGATATTTTCAAAATATTTCATTGATCCAATTCATCTCACAAAATCTTACAAATATGTAAATTAGAAATGTATTAATACATTTATACTTTCATTTCAAATTTTTCTTCGGAGAAAACTGTTCAATCAGTGATTTTTAAACGCGAATATTCTTTAGGTAGAACTTAATAAACAGAAAAATTAATTTAATAAAATAATTATTGAATCACTATGTTTCAATTCACTCTTGACTTATAACATTTATACTTATAACACGTATAAGTTGACTTATGACAATAAATATAATTATAAGTACAAACTGACCTTATAATTATATTAATTTATGTTATGAGTTTTTGTTAAGTCAAGAGTGAATTGAAAAACATGATTTGAAAAAACTGATTTATTAATTAATTTTTCTACTTTTATTATTGAAGATTCACATAGGAATTTCACCCAATGTTATTAATAAACAGAATTCTTCACTCACAACATTATATAACGATTCACTTATACTTTAAATAACCAAACAATGTATTGGTGAAATATGCATTTATGACTGGGCGTTGAAGGTTTCTGTTGCATATGATACAAATGATTCATTTCTAGAGGAATACTTGAATTACAATTTCGAATTAGAAAAGTGTTGCAGTGGGTTAATTTGTATTCGTATATTTCACTGAGTTTAATAATACACTGTACATTTCACTTTAGAATTAGTGCGTAAGCCGTCGCGGCGCGTTGTTGCATTGAAGAGGTCAGAAATAAAACTAATAAAAAACGTGATGAAAGGACGCAGGAAGGGAATTCGAATGTGTGTGCGTTCGTGCCAAATCACTTATTTACCAAAAGAAAACCCAACAGAACTTACCTTATACCGTACGTGACCGTGGGGTAGTTGTGGCTGTGAATTAAACGACTCCAATTAGAGAGTCTCTCTCCGTCCTCTGTCGCTCTCCCTATATATTCAAGAACGTTTTTTTTGCGCTGGGTGTGCCGCCCCGCGGTCCTCGCTCAGAAACGAACCGAGGAAGAAAAGTCGCGAAAAATGTGCGGAAATTTACACGTAAACTCACGCGCGTGTTTCGCATTCACTGTAATGCATTTCAGAGATAAGCGAGCCGTGAGAAATTCCTGCTCTCTCTGCCTGCACCGTTTTCCCTGCTGCCGTTCGCTTGCTCTCTCCTCGACCCGGCTCGTTTCCAGATAGGCGGGACACAAAACGCGCACATATAATGCACACACACACAACTGAACACACACATGCAGATGGTTCGGAAATGGGAGGATGAGAAAACGGTTCCAGGGGTAGCAAATTGTGCGTGTGATTTCTACCATCCTCTCGGATTTAAGCATATTTAAATACCAAACTAATGGCTCACACTGCATCAACAATAATTCATCCCAACATCAGCTGCGTTTATAGTTATTTCGTTTTTCTTTTAACAAATACCCAAACAAAACAACACTTTATTTTTACAGACAGATGGAAATATTTTTTATACGTATTTTTTTCATTTATTTTATTTCTATAAAATTTTTATTGCAACAGGTTTTTTTTTAAACTCTTCAAAAACTATGAGATGCATCAACCATTGTATTATCGATATCAATCATATCATCAGTGGTATCATCAACTATCATATACTTCTGTGAAATTCGTGTGCGGCGGTAGTCGCAGCTTTAAGAGCGCTTACTCCAATTTTTGGTCGCAATAATCACCAGACAACCTGTGTGTGCGAAAATGAATACATTTGAATCTACATGTTCACTACTAAATGTTCCTGAGCCAGTGAAACAACGCACCGGTCGAAGTACTGAAAATATTGCAGCCGCAAGAGCTTCAGTTCAAAATGAACCAAACAAATCAATTCCACGTCGTTCACAAGAATTGTAAATTTCTCAGTCCACATTATAGCAAACTTTGCGTAAAGATCTCCAGCTACACCCTTACAAAGATCAAATTAACCCAAGAACTGAAACCTCTAAATTATTTAACACGTTGACCCGCACTCGGTTTTGTGTTCTAGTCTACTCGGCCGGCATGTACCATGGGTGGTACACGCCGGCGTTAACGTGTTAAAGCGCTGAAACTTGTGGCAGCAAAAACTTATGGCAGCGAAACTTGTGGCTTTATTGACAAAGCTATAAGTTAAAAATAAGCTTCATCGCTAAATTTTTCGCTGAAATTCAAGATTTTCTTCAAACTTTCCTAAAAAAATCTTCCGATTTTGTTCTACGAAAGTTTGGAGAAAATCCTGAATTTCATCGAAAAATTTAGCGATGAAGCTCATTTTTGACTTATAGCTTTGTTAATAAACAGAATATGCGTTATTGGACAGCAACAATTGTTTTGCGCAATTGGACAGCAACATTGTATCCACAAAAATTGAGCGTGTGGTGTGTATTTCATGCCGGAGGTATGATAGGGGGTATTTTTTTCTCGATGAAAATATTAGCCATGTAATGGTCAATGGATTTCGCTATCGTGCCATGTTGGAAGACTATTTTTTGGCCAGAATTAAATGGACTCGACATCAGTGATATGTGGTTCCAACAAGATGCTGCCACAAGCCACACAACTGGTTCAACACTTGATTTATTGAAAGGAAAATTTTGTAATCATTTAATCTCGAGAAATGGTCCAGTCGAATGACCACCCCGCTCATGCGATTTGATGCCGCTGGATTTTCTCTTATGGAGTTAACTTAAGTCGAAGGTTTATGCCAATAATTCAACAACGTTAGAGGACCTCAGCAAAATAGAACTCGTATTTGCCAACATTCCGGCTGAAATAGCGCGGGTTGCCCGCCCCAAGAGCGGGTTGTATTAACAGCAAAATTCAAGAAGCTCAACAGAATTTCAAATCGATCTCTGCTTCTTACTTTTTGAGGGAATGTTTTATCATACCATGGATCATTGGGCCGATACAGATAAACGGATGGGAGTTTCATCAATCTCATCCATAAAATTAATCCAAGCAGAGACTATATTCTGTCTGATGCATTATCATCTTCAGAACCCCATTCGGCGAACCGCCATTCGGGCCGAATGGCGGCCAAATGGTGGCATGCCTAATTCCAACCTTGCCCCGTCCTAATTAGGAAAGCCGAAACACGACGAGCCGAAAGAAGCAAGAATTTCAAACTAGATGATTTTGAGGAAACTCAAACGAATAACCTAACTTAGACATGTCATTGGAATTCCTGACTGCAACCTTATATGCATAACCTATAACTTACCAAAGTTAATTGGTTCTAGACCCAACCGTTCAACAACAGACCGGATACACCAAGCAAGTCAGCTATCGAAGAAAGGTGACGAATATAAACTAAATAAAGTTGGAACACAGTCTGAATATGTAAATATATTCAACCTTTCCTGAGCTCTATAACACAATTCAGTCTTTTTAGGACTACCAAAACAAATCTCATGTGAAATTTGCCATTAGTTTTGGTAGTCCTAAAAAGACATAATTGTGTTATAGTGCTGCGGCAAGATTGAATATATTTATATATTCATTTTGTCTTCCGACTTTATTAAATTTATACGATTATCCATGCAGTAGTATGGTTTTAACAATATTAAAAGTAACAAATACGTGGTCTGTTAGAAAAGTATCCGACCTTCATCCGGTAAAAAAAACTGGCATACCTGGAGCGTTGGAAACTTAATCACCCTCAAAGTAGTCTCTTTGGGACTCCACACACTTCTCTCAGCGGTGTCGAAATTGTTGGAAGCATTCCGAAAAAGCCTCTTTCGGAATCGACTTTAGCTCGGCTGACATTGCAGCCATAATGTCCTCTCTTGTCTGAAATCGCGTTCCTTTCAATGGCCTCTTGACTTAAGAATAGCCAGAAGTCGCAGGGGGCCATATCAGGAGAGTAAGGAGCCTGTCGAACCATAGGAGTCTGGTTTTTCGCCAAAAAATTGTGAACCAAGTGCGAAGAATTTGCTGGTGCATTGTCGTGATGGAGTCGCCAATTTCCTAATGAACACAACTCCAGTTGCTTGCGCCGCACAGCATCACGTATGCGACGTAGGACATCCCTCATTTCACTTGTCGTCATTTTACTTGCATTGAAACACCGACGAGAGCACTACACACTACGTCACTCGAACACTGCTCGACAGCAACTGACGCTATCTACAGGCGGGAAAAAATTCACGCATGCGCACGAAGGTTCAAGGTCGGCTCATGCAAGCGCGCTTGATTCAAATCCATCAGGTTTTCAAAATAAAAAATAAGGTCGGATACTGTTCTAACAGACCACGTATAACTTTGATATACACTTTCTGTTCATTGACTTCAAGCAAGCCTTTGATTCAATAAACAGGCTTAGGTTAATACCAAACCTAATAACAATCGGAATCTAGTTAACTTAGTGCAACTGACGTTAGATAGATCTAGAGCGGAGGTAGTAATGCAAAATTCAAAGAGCGAACCATTTGACATCAAGATTGTTGTAAAACAGGGACATTCCCTATCAGCCCTACTGTTTAATTTAACGCTACAAACTGTAATAGAGAACTTAAACTCAGGGGGCACACTAATGTCGAAGTCTAGGCAAATAGGACCCTACGTCAATAACACAGTCATAATGGGCAGAACAGTATGAGCAGTAGGTAGTAGACTTTTAAGTGCTTGGGACCAGAAGCAAAAAAGGTAGTTCTAACAAACAACGAAGACAAAACGAAGTATGGTAACATCAAGAAGAAAAAGAGTCGCAAATAACAGACCGATTGTAAACTATGGAAAGTTCTTCTTTCAGATTTCTTTTTGTAAACTATGAATTTGAAGGAGTTTCGAACTTCAAATGCCTAGAATCATCCCTAAATGAGAACAAAAGATCCGGAGATGAGATACAGGAAAGAATTGCTAGCACAATTAGAGCATACTATGGTAACAAAAACCTCCTACTACAACCTTTTACTTCCTACCTCCTACCCCCTACCTACTTGCATCTGATAAGACCTATTGTGATATCTCCTCTACACTATGGCCTATCTTGAGCCACTGTGAGCCATCACCATTGTGTAGAAGGGTAGATGGCCTGTAGTGGCCTAAGTAGTGGATGATGGAGATGGTGATGGCCATGCATGGCGTTGGGAGCGGTCCGACTACACACATCAAAGGAGGCCAGCATGCGTAAGTAAGCTGCGCAGTAGCTAAAGTGGCATGTCCACACCATGGGCCATCATTATTTCCTTTATCGCACGCTTATTAGTGCCTGCTGCTTGTTGTCATGATAACACTGATTTTAGTATAACTGATATCACTGATTTTAGAAATGCGAATTATTATTTATACGATTTAAACGAGATATTTAGTTTATTGAAATATTAGTTTTTTGAAATAATTAGTTTTCTATAACAAGAAATAGCTGTTTATTATTAATCATGGCAAAATAGAAAAAAATAATAAATTGGGTTCCAGAAGAGACATTTAAGTTTATTGAGTTGTATCAAAAGGAGTCAAATAACTTTATACATAATTGCAAATCAAAATTTGAAATTCATTTTTATCAACAATGTATGGCCCACAATGGCCCATTCATACACATCTAGAATAGTCTATCTAGATGGACCACTGTGTGGATGCGTCCATTCAGGCCATCATAATGGGCCATGATAATGGTGACCATCATGATGGCCCACAATGAGCCATAGTGTAGAGGAGCCATGACATATGAAGGCGAAACGTGACGTTTAACACAAAGCGAAGAAGAAGACGAAGAAAAGGATTTGAGCAATTGACACAAAAATATATGGCCTTCTAAGAGAACAACAAAATAAAAATGATCTGTGAACTGAATACCCTAATAATTGGCCCAAATATAGTAAGGTTCATCAAAGCGCAAAGAATGCGAAGACTAGGCCACGAACCTATACCGCATGGATGATGAAACACCAAAAAGATCACCATGTGGGAACGTACCGAAAACGTACGGATGACCGAGAAACAAATGGTTAGTTGGTGTCGTAAAATACCTGAAAAGGCTAAATGTCAACAACTGTAAACTTCTCGCCGGTGATAGAGCAAAATTAAGGAAAATTATTGAGACATCCAAAATTTACCAAGGATGGTGGAGCTATAGGAAGAAGAAGACTATTCCACTCAATTCGAACTTATAGGTTATATCCAATTAAATCCAATTAAATCCAACAGAAGCCAGAACCCACCAGCTTATTAATTTATGTTTCCAAAAGGCTTGCAAACTCCTTTTTTAAGTGTTGACTTTTTTAATGTTTAGCTCGTTTTGTCGTGAATTATACCAAATGTTGATTGCAATATTAATTCTGAATTTTACCAATTGTTGAACTAATATATCGCGCATTATTAACTTCTATTGCATAAATAAATCTTCGGAATTGGAATTTGGTAAAAGTCAATTTTAGATACAAAACGAGAACCAACCCCAACAGAAAAAAAAAAGATTTGAATAATTCGTCTAAGTCACAATAACATTATTTTAAAATATTCTATAAATAAACGCGGTTCGTTATATTAAAAATAGATTTCGGAAACTGTTGGGGAACGGCGAGATGGGCCAAAAGTCACGGAGTAAACGGTGAAAGAATTTGCCAGGAATGTCTGAGATTTCGCTAGAAATACCTCCTTGATATTTTACCTTTTACCTCCCGATAAAAAAAAAGTGTGAAACCATCCGGTTATGTAACTAATAAACACGGTAAACCTTTGCGGCTTTAAAAAAATGTAGGAAAACGTGAGGATCTATTTCAGAGATTCGGAATTGTATTTAACATGATAAATGAAGAAAAGACAACGTTTGTACAAAAAATTTACGTTGAATAAAACTACAATCCGAAATTAATCCAATAATATTTTATAATAATTAAATCGTTAAATAAATCAAGTTAAAATTAATTTAGATTAATGAAAATATTTTTTATGAACATCTGACGCCTATGCGTAACGTTCCTAACACGAATAAATATTAGTATTAGTATTACACGACTAGTACCGATTAATGTACCTTCTTATTAAAAATCAGTTATCAAATTTTCCTTGAAAAAATAATATCTCCAGTCATCAATCAGGGTTCAGAAAAAGACATCCCTGCGAGACCGTTATTGTGAATATCTGAGAACCAAGTATGTTATTACTAGTTCCAGTACATTTTCATGTCACTAACAAGATTAGACAAATAACATTGTTTTTAAGATCATTTCTTTCCATTTAAATTAAGTGAATAACTATCTGCAGGCGTGCTTCGAGTTTTATCTCTCATCAGAACAGCTTTACTGCTTTGAATTGTAAATTGGAATACACTTACATTAGCGTGAACACCTGCAGGTGGCTATTGGCTTAATTTAAATACAAACAAATGATCTTAAAACCAATGTTAGTTGTCTGATTCTGTAAGTGATATGAAAATGTAGATACTGGAACTAGTAATAACATACAAATGTCTGCTGTATAATTCAATATCCTGTGTGATATTAGCCAGGAAATAGTTTCAACATGAGATTTCTTCATAGTCTTAGCAAGACTTAATATTATAGAGCTACGACCAGGTTGAATATATTTACATATTTAAGCTATTTTTCTTCTTTACTAAGTTTGTATATTTATTATTATTTTTTAATTTTTTTTTTTTTATAAAAATTACAAAATTACTATTATAAACCTAAAAAATCTTATCATACTATAGTTTATAAAAAATAATTAAAAATTTTGATTTTCGTAAGAAATGTTTATTCCCGTTTGTCGCCTATAATTCCAGCAAAGTAATGGAGCCATATCAAGCCTTCCAACTGTTGAAAGTCTCTGCGTTCCGGAGATAACGACAGTTTGATTTAGAGATTATAACAGAGATTCCCCTAGTCTGTTTTTGGGGCGCAATACATATATAAAGAGATGCTAGCCTCGCCCCGGCGATTGCCTCGGTATATAATGGCAGCCAATGAGACGCGGAGCCGGTTTAATATGGCCTCCGTGCGGCCTATGGCTGCGCGGATCGCTTCAGCGTTGCGCGTGAGTGGAAGGGATGGTATCTTTTTGAAGGAAGTATGAAAAAGTTTTATGTATGTATATATAGATACAAGTCGGGGTGTTTATTTTATAGATTTTTTAGTGTTTGTTTTTAAAAGTAGGAACAAAAAAATGCGCTTTGAATAAATATTTTCTTTGAACGAATGTTATTAATGTATGTTCTGGGGGATGAAAATGTAAAGTGTATCTTTTATTGACGTAGCGGCGTTTTGCCATCTTCTATGGTGATAGAATCATAGGTATGGTAAAAAAAAATGTTCTAAACATCTTTTAAACGGTTTTATTTTATTTTAAAATGAGAAAATATAGAAAATATTTATTATGTAAATCGCTGGATTAGAAGTTAATCGCTTTAGTGCCGGGCGAGAAAGAGGTGCTTATGCGAAGATAACCAGCCAAATAGTTAAACGGTCAAGGTGCGGGCCGATATATCGAACTTTTCGCCAGTGCAGCGAGGGCTGATATATCGGCCTCCGCCAGTAAAAGGGTTGAAGCAGGGGTTCTCAACCTTGTGCCCGCGGGCGCATGGAACATATTTTAAAGAAAGCTTTGAAATTTTTTGGCAAAACGAAAAAAAAAAATTTTTAGAAAGTAACCCTCCGGTGGGAGCGCCAGCGGTGGTTACACCGCAAATATATATTTTCTCGATTAAAATTTTGAGCTCGCATTCATCATCATCAATCAGCCGTTTCTGTCCCTTGCTGGACATAGACATCTCATTGATTTTTCCACTCTTCTCTTTCCTGCGCCACTTCAATCATCCAATTCTTGTTCAGGCGCCTGATATCGTCAGACCATCGTGTTGAAGGACGTCCTCTGTTTTTTAGAGCCTGCTGCCTTGGTCGTCACTCAAGGAGCCTTTTCGTTCATCTGCCATCCGATCTTCTTGCAGTATGGCCTACCCAATTACACTTCAGTGACGCTATACGTTCTAGTGTGTCAGTGATTCCTGTTTTTACGATGTGTCTCTGCCTCTATGTGATATGCCTAACATTGACAGCTCCATATCCTTTTTGCAGACGGTGTAACTTATCACCAGCTTACCCATCTTAGGCTTGAGGCATATAAGAAGGTCGGATTTAAAAACGTCCCAAAAGCAGCCCATGTTAGACCTAGCCTTCGATAAATCTCGGTCGTTTGAATATCGCGACCTATTTGTATTTCATGGCTAAGGTACTTATTTGACGTTACCTGTTTAATTTCGGTACCATCAGTTGCCAATATTCTCGTTCATAATGAGGATGGTCATAAATTGGGTCTTGTCTGTGTTGATCTTAAGTTCTGTTATCTGAAGCAGCCTGGAGCGCTTCCAACATCTTTCTAGGTTCGCCCAGCTGGTCCGCTATCAGAACAATGTCACCTGCAAACTTCAGATTGCCAATTGGCGCGCTCACATTCATTGTCATCATCAATCCGTGGTTTGGGTCCACTGCTGCACATAGGCCTCCCTTTGACTTCAGGGACCAGGTAGTTATATGACTTTACCTGTTTCATTTCGGTACCATTAGTTGTCATATTCTCGGTCATAACAAGGTTATAAATTGAGCCTTGTCTATGTTGATCTTAAGTTCCACTATCGGAAGCAGCCTGTAGCGCTTCCAACATCTTTCTAGGTTCGCCCAGCCGGTCCGCTATCAGAACAATGTGATGACATTGCTGGACGAACCTAGAAAAATGTTGGAAGGGCTCCAGGCTGCTTCAGATAGCGGAACTTAAGATCAACATAGACAAGGCCCAATTTATGACCCACCTTGTTATGACCGAGAATATAGCAACTAATGGTACCGAAATCAAACAGGTAACGTCATATAACTACCTGGTCCCTGAAGTCAAAGGGAGGCCTATGTGCAGCAGTGGACCCAAAACGCGGATTGATGATGACAATAAATGTGAGCGCGCCAATTGGCAATCTGAATTTCTGATTTCGGTAACATTAGTTGCCATATTCTCGGTCATAACAAGGTTGGCAATCTGAAGTTTGCAGGTAACATTGTTCTGGTGTCACCTGCATTGCATTCTGCAGATGTGCAAACTTCAGATTGCCAATTGGCGCGCTCACATTCATTGTCATCATTAATCCACGGTTTGGGTCCACTGCTGCACATAGGCCTCCCTCTGACTTTCAGGGACCAGGTAGTTATATGCCGTTACCTGTTTGATTTCGGTAACATTAGTTGCCATATTCTCGGTCATAACAAGGTGGGTCATAAATTGGGCCTTGTCTATGTTGATCTTAAGTTCCGCTATCTGAAGCAGCCTGGAGCCCTTCCAACATTTTTCTGGGTTCGTCCAGCCGGTCCGCTATCACAATAATGTCATCTGCAAACTTCAGGTTGTTTCTCGCCGTTTATGTTAACGTCCATTTCGCTCCAATACACTTTATTACTCATGAGTTCTACGAGTGCAGTAAATAATTTTGGAGAGATCCTTGGAGTCTCCTTGTCGCACTCCGCGCTAGATATTGAACTTGCCAGTTTCTGCTTGTAGCCTAGCGCTAGCAATTGTAATTTCCTAGATACCTTTTATTAGTTGAAGTCTATTCTACATTCTTCGAGCCTTCGTTCAATGCGTCCTCCCCGTCTTAACATACGGTGCAGAGACATCAACACTAACAAAGAAGGTATTCAATAAGATCAAGGTAACACAACATACAATGGACCTCATAGGTCCATGATCTCATAGATCTCATAGATCTCATAGATCCATGTTGGGATTATCCCTTAGAGAGCGAATCCCTAACACCGAAATCCGGAGAAGATCGGGAGTAGCAGATGCAATAAAACGAATAACAAGCTTGAAGAGGAACTGGGCAGGGCTCTCTGGGCATTGCGAGAATGAAGGACAACCGATGGACCAGACGAATAATGGAATGGAGACCAAGACATGAAGCTCTCCGAAGCAGAGGACGCCCACCTGCAAGATGGTCCGATGATATTAAACGTATCCATACAAATTGGATGTATGCAGCGCAAGAACGACAGATGTGGAAGCAGTCACGGGAGGCCTACGTCCAGCAGTGGACTACGATAGGCTAATTGATGATGATGATGATTCTACACTCAGCCAGAGCTTCGAGCATTTAGTGCAGGTTTATAGTTTCGAACGCTTTTTCGTAGCAACAGATATTAGAATGGGTGACTTATTGTATTCAACACATCTCTCATTTGTCCCAAGACCCGATCAGAATCCTGCTTCTTCGCCAATAGAAATCGAGCTCAGGTTTTTAGTCGCTTTGTAATAATCTTAGTTAACAGTTTATATATTTGTGATAAGATGCTGATGTGTCTGTAGTTTGTTAGGTCTGTTATATCGCCTTTCTTGTGCTTAATACTAATAAAGACGTAGTTGTTTCTCTTTCTATGAGGCACGTATTGAATAGTTTACGTATAGCATATATTAGTGGTTCTCCACGAACCTTTGTTGCTTCTATCACAATTTAGTCCTCGTCAGGTGATTTGTTGTTCTTCATTTCTTATAGCGAAGCTCTTATTCCCTCTGATGTTATGTCGGATTTTGAACTCTCGCTATGTGGACCTTAGCTATGTTGTCCCTTTTATACCTACAACACGGCATAGAAGTTCTGAACCAACTAGAAGATATCTTCTTTTGATGTAACAATCTCACCCTGTACATTTGTGGGTTTACTGGTGGTCTTCCCGTGGCTAGCTTCCTATTTAGTACTTTCATACTTTACTTGTGTTCTACTCTCTCTCTCGCTTCGTGGCGCTACAGTCCCATTTGGACCTGGGCCTCCTCCCATCGCCTACACTTGTGCTCGGTGTCTTGATCTTACACAAGTGTAGGAAGCCCTTGCAGTTTTTAACGTGGTTGGCGAGCCACTATTAGGGGAGGGTTCGAGGCAGATTTTTACTGTGATGACTTTGCCAGAGCCATGCACAGGAGAACGGTGGCTTATTTTTACCATGTCCAGGATTTGAACCCGGGGCTTGCGGTTCCGAAGTCTGTCACCTTAACTACTAGGCCACCACCGCCCATTGTGTTCTACTACCAGGCAATTTTGTCGGTGTTGTATTTCCGTATGTCCTTTTTGGCGGATTTTGATATCTCTTTATTGAGTTTTCTTAGCCTTTGTATGTCTATTCCTGTCAGTCAAGTCTTGTCTGTCTAATCCTAATATGCACCTTGACCACCATGAAAAACACGGCAAAGCAAGCCAAAGGATGGTAAGTCACTCCAGAGGGGTGGACCAAATTTATCGAGGGATGTGGGAAGATGTTCTCGCGACCAGAAAAGGAAAATGGAATGGAACCGCATATCCTAATGGAATGCATTAATAAGAAGAGTGAAACCTGCTTTTCTCGGAAATCACACCCTAGTCAACGGCGGCCGCCGGCATACAGGTGGACACCTACTATAGCGGAAAAGAAGAAAAGGGGCTAAGGAAATGTTTCATTGTTTGGGATTGATTGATTCCCTTCCACCAATTCCAGAGGATAAATCCAATTATGTCAATCTAGGCCAGTGGTCGGCAATCTGTTGATGATTCTGAATTTCGGTATGCGATATTATTTAAAATATGTTGCTTAACATTTTTTGTAGAAATAATTGACTAATTTTCACGAAATATTCAGCAAAATGTTCTCGAAAGTTCAATGAAGAGAATGATGTAGGGAGCCGCACTATGTGTGAGTTAGTACGCATTAATAATTTAGTAATTGCTAGTGCAAGCCAATTGTCGACTGTTTTTGCATATTTTCTCGTATAATTCAACTTTTTTTTATTGAGATTTGCAACAAATTTTTCTTGAAACTACAATGAAGAGTTCGATGTAACGCATGTAGATAGTCGCACTACGATATTCTATATACAAATTAGTATAAAAACACCTGAGAACTCACACACTCAAACTGTCCGTCTATTTGGCTCTTTAGACTTTCAACATTTCTACATGATCTCTGTTTATAAGAAAAAGGTGAGACAACTGAAGGGTGAGGCAAGTACTAAATTCAAGGCTGAAGGCAAAAAAAGTGAGAAAAACTGAAAAACTTCTTAGCTTCAACAATAATAAGTGTGAATCACATTAATAACATTAACAACAATAATAAGTGTAAATTCACATTATGATCAGCAGTTTCAAATTCATTTATTCACCAAAGAATGTTTTTTTTATATATGACGAGCTTCATTACAGCCGTGACCGTTTCTCACATCCTAGCTTCCATCTTCTTCTATCTGCCCAATCATCTTCTTCTAGATCTCTACTGGCCATAACTTCTTCAACTTCATTTCTTCAGTTTCTTCTGGGTCATCCTCTCTTTCGCCTTTCCACGGGGTTCCAGTTCAATACCATTTTTGACCAGCGTTCATTTAACATTCTATATTCATGTCCATACTATCTTAAGTGTTAACTTAACACTATACAGATGGTGTATTTTAATAAGAAAATCTGAAAGTTGCAAATTTTCCGGTCCATTGCTAGCGGCTACTTTTTTCGAAGGCAAAGAACATATGGCACATTTTTAGAGGGCCTTTTCAAAGAATTTTGTGTACCTCTGGTCAGGATCTAAATCTAAAATCCGACTATTTAATGTTCCCAAACACTATTTTCCTTCCTAGTTTCGCGATTCGCCGTCCAAAACGCCAGGGAAAAAGCGAAATTTTTCCGAACATCTGGCCATCTCTACTGGCCATAGATTCTTTAACTTCCTTTCTCCTTAACTTTCCTTTTCTCCAGTTTCTTTGAGCGAATTCGCGTTTCCACCGGGTTCCAGTTCAATGCACTTTTTGGCCAGCTTTCATTTGACATTCTATTTACATCTCCATACCATCTTAAGCGTTTTACCTCTATTGTCTCAATGATATCGACATCAATATCTATTCTATTTTTTATCTCTGTGTTACGCACATGGTCCATCCTTGTAAGTCCGCAACACCGCCTGCAATAATCTTCCATAATTCTACTCCATATATCCCCACGCTTTCAATAATTGTTTTGTAAATCCATATTTTTGAATTGTTGCTGATCTTTTGATTCCAAAATACTCTGTTTAATTATCTCGTTACTTTTCTACCCGTTTCAATTGTATTCTTAATTTCGTCATTACTTCCTCCAGTGTTATTAATTTTTACTCTTAGGTTTTGAATCACTTCATATTCCTTGTTAACTTATAACGTTAACGTAATAGTTTTTAAGGATGTCTATTTCCAGTTCTTGCTGATCTCCTGTACCTCCTTCCACTACATATTCTGTTTTAGATGTATTTATGGTTAATCCGCAGTTGTTATCTTCTTCTTCTTCTTTCGAATGGGCCTACTTTGGACCACGCTCGTTCAACTTTTTTTTCACCCAGTTATTATATTTATCGTTTAATTTGCGCATCATGTAATGTATATCATTTTCATCTTCATCCGTGATGACTTGATCGTCTATCATTGTGAACAGGTATTCCCATGGAGTGGCATTTACGTCTGCATTTTCCAAGCGCTGCATTTAAATACACCACCACCAAGTGTCGGAGCTATACAGCATCCTTGTCGAACGCCTTTGGTTACTCTTATTTCATTTGATACGCGTTATCCTATTTTTGTACACATTTTCCTCTCTCTTTCTCAATCCGAAGATTGGTTAGCAGTACTTCTTCTCCTCCACTCCTCTCTGATCTCTGATAGTCTTTTTAATTTTTCATATGATTTTCTCCTATATCTCCTTGAATTTGTTTTAAGTATTGTAATCTGGATCTTCCTCTGCCTCTTTTGCCTTGTGCCATTCCTTCCATAACATTGATTATAAAGTCATTGTGCCTATAAAGGTCTCCTATTTACTGGCCTCTTCTCCTCATTATTGTTTTCAATAGGGCTCTTTTTTCACTTACTATTGTAAGATACTACATTTCTTCTCTTATAGCATGTGTTCAAGTTTCCGAGCCGTACTCCAGACATGGTATTTTATAAATGCTTTTTTGGTCTCTGCATTTAAGTTCCTTGATGTAAGAAGCACCCGTTTGTTGCTGAAGGCAATTTTTGCTTGCGCAATTCTGCTTTTTATGTGTGCTGAACTTTTGCCCTCTGATGTGATTTTGCTTCCTAGGTAGGTGAACGTATTAACTTGTTTCAGTGGTACATCGTTAACCCTAATGTCGGCTTTAATTTGCTAGCGGTTGCATACCATGATCTCTGTCTTCTGTGCGTTGATTCATGTTGTACTTTTCTCGTAGGATCTTATTCATTCCTGTAATCGCTTTTTGCATATTTTCTTCATTCTCTTCGATGATGGCAATGTCGTCAGCAAACCTTTTCATTTTAATTTCTACTCCATTGATGTTAATTCCTCCCATAGCCTGTTTACATTCCTTAATTGCCTCCTCAATATAAAAGTTGAATAGTAATATGTATTGAGGTGATCAATAGGCGGTATCCAGTGGAGAGGTATATAAAACAACTATATAGGCTTAACAACATATATATTAACAGGACTAAGACCTTGTACTCGACTGTTATCTCTTAAAAATACAATATACTCTGGAGGAGGACAAACGAACAATAATTCAGATTACAGTACACTACAAATAGCACTGGTGATAAATTGCATTCTTGGCGTACTCCTTTTTGTCCATAGAATGCATATACAGAAAATACGTATATATTCGTAACAATGATTGAAGTAAAGCTTCAAAATCCTGGTAGTTATATAGACTTGTAGAAACAAGTATTTTTTAAACTGTTTGTAGGACTCACCGCTAGACTACTTTGTTAAATTCCAGGAATATATGAGTCCTTGCTGCATAATGCCGGTCTATATCTTGGGGTAGGTATATAGTTTTAGATGTCCTCTAGAGGGATAGTTATATCTTCTCTTCTCAATCGTATCGCTCGTCTCCGAGCATCGTGGCAATGGTATGACCTAGGGATCATATTTGTTGTACTTGTTATCTCCATTCTTCCCAGTTTTCAGCAGCTTTTGTGCAATCGTGTATAGTTGCGCCTATGGCTTTTGATATTTGTTCCACATAGCGCGATGGTGATCTTCCTCGTGGTATCTTACCCTCTATCTTTCCTTGGACTTGGAAAGTCCATTCTAAGATATTTCGGTCACATAATGCGAAGAAAGGACGATTCAATTGAGAAATTGATAGTCCAAGGAAAGGTAGTTATATACTTGTCCAAATAAAGTATAATATCGATAATCCGGCGGTTGGTTAATTCGGCGAGTTCAGTAATCCGGCGCTCTGAGGAAGATGGATTTAATCTCAAGGACGTGTCTTTTCTTTCCGCTGTCCCGCGTCGATATAAACCACGCGCACAGCTGAAATAAAGTCAAAAGAGACACACTTAAACAATAAAAACTTGATTCGCGATTCTGACCAAGCTAACTCTACTTTACAATTATTTTCGGAATTTTTAATTTTTAAGAGCTGTGGTGTTGTTGACAAACAATGTCATAGAGCTTGGCTGCAAGGCACAAGCGAAGAATATTTTCATTCCTTTTTTGACGAAGAAATCCTCAGCTTAATTTGTTCCACGGATGACGATGAAGCTAACGATGACTTGAATGTTAGAACTCGGCGAACTGTAGCAAACGGTGACGCGTTTAAAATATGTAAAATTGTTATTGTTTTGTTTTAATCCTAACAATCCGGAACTTTTTGATAATCCGGCGGTGTCTATAATAATTGTCTATATAATTGTTGATAATCCGAAGGTGATAACTGTCTGGTCCCATATATGTCGGATTATCAAGAGTATACTATACTTAAGTAAGTAGTTTGTGTTTGTTTAAAGATGTGGCTGGTAGCTTCCGAAATGTATAGACCCAGGACCGTTAATATCTTCAGTTGCACAAAATGCTGTTTGCTCGAAGTTATGTTGGCAGTCTTAAAAGAATCCGAATTATTCTGTTTTGTGTTTTTAAGATCCTTACCAGTTTTGCAGATGTACTTAAATAAATGCTGCGAACTTCTTTACTCTGAAGCTTTTTGGGTGGCATACGTTTAACCAAATACACAATTCGTGTTATTTATAAAAAATTAAATTCGTATTATTAAAAAACCTAATCATTTTAATCAGTCTGTTTAATAAAATTGTTTAAAACAGTAATTTCAATTTAAAATAATTTATTTTTACGAAACATACAAAATTTAAATTAAACGTCACTAGAGCTACTCGTATTACAAATGAACTATTATCTGTGATGACGTTTTATGACGTACGTCAACTTTCACGACCAAAGTTTAAAAGCATTATCTTATTGAGTACATTTGAACTTGTTGAGTGTTATCCCAGCATTTATATATTACGTAATATTACACATATAGACCAATTAACCGTAAAATGGCTTTAATCAACACATTGAGGTTCTGTTTAAAACAAAGTGGCACATTAGTGATACCTAAAATAAACACAAATTTATTTCATACTACCCCAAGATTACAAAACAAGAAAGAGTAAGTTTATCAGCATTGTTTTAACCTTTCCTAATCTACGCAATTATTCTCAGGGTTACTGTAACATTTGTCAAGGCAAATGGCGAAAGAATACAAGCCAAGGGAAAAATCGGAGATTCTTTACTAGACGTGGTTGTAAATAATAACGTTGATGTGGATGGTTTTGGAGCCTGCGAAGGTACCCTCACATGCTCCACATGTCATCTTATATTAAAGCCAAAAGACTTTGATGGTCTACCTGAAAAGCCAACGGATGAGGAACTGGATATGTTAGATTTAGCTTATGACTTGACGGATACTTCTAGATTGGGTTGTCAGATTATTTTAAGTGAAGAGTTGGATGGATTAGAGGTGAAAGTACCGGCAACTATTAATGATGTTAGAAGTAGCTAATGAAGGTTCAATTTAATATTGCCAGTTGAATTTTAATATATATTTTATGCAACCAATTATAAATAAATTAATTATTTAGTACAAAAATATGTTTGTACAAAGTGAGAAAAAAAAATCAAAAATAAAATTTTTAAAATCAAAATAAGATTTAAAAGCCTAAAGAGCCTACTAAGGCTTTTAAAATCAAAATAAGATTTAAAAGCTTATAAGGAATCACAAATGAACAAAGTTTAAGTTAAGAAAAAGAAAATGTTTTGAAACATTAACTAGTTTTTAATGTTATTTCATAAATGGAATATTTTGTTTTAAAATCATGAACATTATCTTTATCCACAACAAAACCATTAAAAACTTATTTCATGTATAAATAATATGTTTCCTGTTTTTTGTGTCCTTGTATTAATGGTATTATCTTCCTCATTAGATTATCCACATATAGACCATGACCTGGTAAAGTTTCAATCTAGGTAACCGAATGTATAGTTCACCCTGATCTTGATAAACAAAACATAGATTTAGTGAAAATAAAATTTCTGGTGCATATTAAAATTGTAATAAATGTTTCTTGAATCTATCAGGATATCACTTGGCTTAACCTGACGGAGTGAACAGTTATATTTGCAAGCGCCAATTATACAGGGTGGGCCATTTAACGTGACTCCGTTACCTTTAGAGCAGTGGTTCTTAACCTGAGGTGCCCGCACCCCTGGGGGTGTTTGAAGGTATTTTTGGGGGTGCGGGAGCAGCTCCTAGCAATATAAATTATTGAATAACATTTATTAAATTTTTGATTATAAAGTATTTGAAAAGTATAGTAAATCCCCAATAACGCGAAAGTCTGGATCGCGTTATTTGATATCGTTTTTTCAAGTATTTGGAAAAGTACGATAATTTTTGCATGTGTACGATTATTCTCGGTCCCTGGTATTTATATAATTCGATATTATTCGATATTGAATCGATTCTTTTGTGAAGAAATCGGTGCTGCTCATACTGTACTTCTATATCGCACCGAAATACGATTACTCTCTAAGGCTTTACAGGGTTTTTTAATTGCGTGAAGAAATTATTCATTTATTGACTAGTCAAAACTGTGAATTAGTAAAAGATTTAATTTTTAAGTAAGGATGCAATTCTGAGACTAGCCAACTTAGCAGATATATTTAGCCACTTGAATGAATTGAACATATCAATCCAAGAATTTGGTAAAAATATAATAATAGCTATTTATTGGAAAACTAGAAATTTGGATAAGTCGAGTTGAAAATGGGAATTTTCCCTTGCTTGATTCAATTGTTGTGGAAATGAAAAAAAAAACAATAGACCTTTTTACGGTTAGTTAAGCGCATGCGCGTCCGCCAAGTTTGAAAGGCGGGAATATGAAAGTTTCGGGCAAATAATAAGGTTATACGTCCAAAAGTTCGGGCAAAACATGGCGGAAATTGACATATGTGCACAAAAAAATTTAAACTATGAAAAGGTCTATTATACCCGAATTGGATGGTTGCCGCTGTTACTACGTGGTAATTCATACTTACATTGAATTGTAATCAATTTAATGTAATTAAACCTGACATTGCAATACATTTGAAAAGATTGCGCGAATTATTCAATGAATATTTTTCTACTGGAGATAAAAGTCGGATATGGATACTGGATCCATTTGTATATAATTTAAATTCAATAGATGATAGTGATTTAAAAAATGACGATCTTATTGAAATGCGAGACAGTGAACATATTCAAATGGAATTCGAACAATTAGAATTACAACAATTCTGGTGTACACAGTTTGAACGTTATCCGGAGTGGGCGAAAGAAACAATTGCAATTACTTTTACCATTTGCCACCACCTATCGTTATGAAATAGGATTTTCATTGCTTTTGCATATAAAAACTACAGCAAAAAATCGCTTAAATGCAAGTATGTCTTATGCGTGTCTCTTTCAAAAAAAGAGCCTCGCTTCACAAGTATTATAATGAACAAGCGACAATAGCCTAGCGCTTAATAAAAATAATATTGTTTTGCATTTAATATATAAAATGTACAATTTTTTTAAATAAAAAATAAATTTTGCAAAAAATTTATTTCTAAACTAAAAAATTAAAAACATAAAACACATTTTTCAATGGGGTGCCCAGACCTATTTTCAGATCCAAAGGGGTGCGGAGACCTATTTTCTGATTCAAAGGGGTGCGGCTCACTTAAAAGGTTAAGAAACACTGCTTTAGAGTGACGAAAAAAATGTCAAAAGAGAATTTTATTGATTTCGAAGGGCTGACACAGTGGCTAATAGTTATTTACATATAGAGGGCCGGAGGTATAAGATTACGCCCGCCGCCGAAGTTTGAGGCCCGACGGAGGAGGGCCTTTATGAGGCGAAGGGCGTAATCTTCCTCCGGCCGAGGCATGTAGAACGTTTTACGCACAACTGCAGAAAACCTACAAAATTTAATTAAAAATGATGAAAAAAATTCGACGGTGATTTAAATTCACAGCTCGTCACTTAGGTTATTTGTTGCTAAGGAAAAAAAAACAAAAATTATTGTAAACAAAAATTTTCATAATTTCGGAATGGAACTAAGGGCTGAATTCACTCCGAAAGATTAATGGAAGCTAATGAAGTTGTGTTGGGTTTGATCCCAAACAAGTCTAAATACCGATATGAAACGGGGTTTTCATCTTGGGAAGTCTTAAGATGATAGATCTTGATGCGGGCTTTTCAATCATTTTACAGGCCCACGGGCCGGTAAAATTTTGACGGCCGGAATGTCCAATTTTCGGCCCTGGTAACTAAGATGTAAAGGAACAATTTTGATGCAGTTGTGCGTCAAAATTATTTTATGTCAAGGTCATAGTTTATGCGTCCATTATTATCATTTTATTATCAAGACATTGTAACTACTATTCAGATGGATCCAGCGACCCGTGCTATCATGACCTTGAAATGATTTAACAAGTGTATCCATTGAAAATAACTTTGAATAACCGTATCGAAAATGGTACGTAGTCTGTTAGAAAAGTATCCGACCTAATTTTTTATTTTGAAAACCTGATGGATTTAAATCAAGCGCGCTTGCATGAGCCGACCTTGAACCTTCGTGCGCATGCGTAATTTTTTTCCCGTTTGTAGATAGCGTCAGTTGCTGTCGTGCAGTGTTCGAGTGACGTAGTGCTCTCGTCGGTTTTTCAATGCAAGTAGAATGATGGAACAACTGGAGCAGCGCTACTGCATCAAATTTTGTTCATCTGCATCAAATTGCGACTGGAGTTGTGGTCATCAGGAAATTGGCGACTCCATCACGACAATGCTCCAGCACATTCTTCGCACTTGGTTCACAATTTTTTGGCGAAAACCAGACTCCTCTGGTTCGACTGGATCCTTACTCTCCTGATATGCGACTTCTGGCTATTCCCCAAAGTCAAGAGCAATGTTCCCTCTAATTTTTTCTCCGACTGCGCGGCACAAAAGTATGATTGTGCAAAAATCTTCGAAAAGTTTTGGATGTGCAAAAAAATGGGGGTTTTGGACAAATATTCCACAGTAAGTAATCGTCGCTGCTATCTGAATTTGTGTGAATATCTTAACAAATCTCTTCTTCACTGCGATATGACTTAGAACTCTCCCATTTTTCTTTTCATTATTAAAAGAAAATGGCGCAGAGATTTTATGTTATACCATTCGATACTCAGCAAAGATTCATGCAGAGTATCGAGGTGATAAGTGAGGATCGTAATAAAGTATCGAAAGAAAGATATGAACATAAGGCAGCAGCACGCTTTCTATAGCGGCACGGATGGCCTGACGTAGATTTCATTGCAAACACACGTTGCAGTCAACGTGATAATGATTTAAATGTTACAGAATTTCGATCCATAACAGCAGCCAATTCTTCAAATTTTTATTTTATGATCTATTGAACATGCAAAGTGTAAACGGTCTTAAGGAAGTTCTCAACATCTTACATAAGAGATACAATTTTCCCTGCATCATCCAAACCCAAATCTTCTCGATGTGCAACGCAATGTTGTTCAGTAAGATGAGGTATTTCCTTCTTGAGAAGTGCCGCCACTTCAATTTCCGTCCTAGCATAACACTTGCTCCGTCCGATGTGAACAAAACCATTTTTTGAATGTCTAGATCAAACTTGTTGTAAAAATAATGATTTTTTGCCAGAATAGAAAAAAAAGTGTTAACTTCAAAATACCTCCAAATTCTGTTTTGTACGTTAACCAGAGTAGGTGTAGGTGTTTTGTGGTGGGTGCTGTGTTTGTATGCGGGTAATTTTGCCCCCAATCCACGTCGAAACGCAGGTGACGTTTGGCCGACACCCGTTCTCTAATGAAGTATACGAGGACTTAAGTCGTTCCTCGCAAAACATAAAGCAAATCTATCAAACGCTCAATGATGTAGTTGATGTAAACAAAAGAGATTTCGTTTGACGTAACGTCCAATTTCAAAAATTTGTTTGACCCTCTAAATTTGTTTGCCAAAATAAACAAGCCCATTCTCCGCGAAGTACAAAGCTGGGTGCGCAGCTTAGAAGAAACTTTGGTCAAGAGGCCATTGAAAGGAACGTGATTTCAGACAAGGCAGGACATTATGGCATGGCTGCAACGGCAGCCGAGCTAAAGTCGAGTCCGAAAGAGGCTTTTTCGGAATGCTTCCAACAATGGCGGCACCTCTGGGAGAAGTGTGTGGAGTCCCAAGGAAACTATTTTGAGGGTTTGATTAGGTTTCCAACGCTCCAGGTATGCCAGTTTCTTTTTACCGGCTAAAGGTCGGATACTTTTCTAACAGACGACGTATTGTACAGTCAAGCAGAGAAAGTGGATATGATTCGGATTTATGGCGAGACCGGCAGAAACTCCGGGCGAGCGCACTAACTTGATGCACAACGTTATCCTGACAGAAATCATCCTTCCAGTCGATGTTTCGATCGAATTATTCATTTATTCCGGGAAACGGGCAGTGTTAATCCACGCAAAAAGAAACGTCGCAAGACTAAAACAAACGAAGAAGCAGAGATTGCCGTTCTAGCTGCAGTAGTTCTGTGAATGGGCTCAGTTCTGTGAATGGGCTCTGCGTCAGTTCCAGGTGTATCCGAATTTTTTCGACGACGTTTTGTTTCCTGACGAATCAACTTTTAATAACCTTGGACAGTTGAATATACATAACATGCACTATTGGTCAATAGAAAATCCAAAGTGCACCGCTAAATTGTGCACCAGCGCCCTTATAGTGTTAATGTGTGGTGTGGCATAATTGAGGACCGAATTATTGTACCATTTATAATAAACGGCAATTTGAATAGACGAAAATACGTCGAGTTTTTGAACAACACTTGGAGAATTACTACAAGATATCCCGTTAGAACAGCGATGCCGAGTTTGGTATCACCAAGATGGATGTCCAGCTCGTTGGGCAGTTATAGCTTGAGAACTGATAAACCGAAAATTTCCCAGACGCTAGATTGGGAGAGGTGCTACTGCACCTCTCCCAATCTAGGGACCGTCCATTAATCACGTGAGGCTCGAGTGGTGGGGGAGGGGGTTTGTGAAAAATCACGACGGGGAGAGGGGTGTAGTGAGATATCACGTGAATTTATTTTTTCGTTGAACGCGCAATTTTTAAACGAAAAGCGACGCGCGACTCGCTGCCAGTCCCAGTAGAAGTCTTGTGATTTTGAACGCGAATACATGCTTAAATCGTTGCCTCATATGTTTTGTCTCAAAACATATGAGTCTAGACTGTATGTAGTCTAAACTAGGAGATAGTGGATTTACCAGCAGGCTGAGTAGGCTGGAGCCTAGGGCGTCAAATTTAAGGCCAACATTTTTTTTTTCGTACAGAAATTAAAAAGATTTATTTTTATATAACTTAAGGAAGTTCCCAAGAAAATTAGTTTTCTTTAAATTCTTCTGTAATTTTGATTACATATAGTTAAGTTTAAAGTACCCTTTACCCGTATAAATTTGTTTAAATTGTCCATGTGGTGGAAAAATTTGTAAATATTGACGGTTAAAATTTGCATGTTTAACATGTAAACCATACCCGGATTGATGTTCTCACACACGTTTTATTAAATATCAATAGTAATTTTCTTGATATTCTTTTGATAAACTGAGAATCAGTAAATGAAGATATAACAAATATCTTTCTGTAAAAATAACATTAACAAGCGGTATTGATTTTGTTATAATATTGTTAAAAGCCAAACACTTTTGATGGTTTTCATGTTTACTTCTATAACTTGAAGAGTGGGAGATGGCGACTTGGCGTTACACTGTTTACACGTTACACTGTTTTTAGCCTCAGAAATACCCGCGAGAGATTTAGCTATTGCATCACTAGTCTTTTTTTTTAACAAATCTACCATTCTTTCGATCCATTCAATCGAGAGATCATCGTTAATATATTATTTGCAATATCCAATATTTAACTTTTTTTCAAAATATCGAAACGCTACGCATGTCAACAACATAAAAATATAGAGTTAGAATGCCATGTTGTCGGATCGGAGAAACCACGCAACGAAAGTATTTTAGAACTTCTACGCAGATAAGCGGTACCAAAAGAAACACTCAACCTCAACTAAATTTTATAAAGCGGCACGACTGCTGCTTGGGAACATCCTTTATGTAAATGTTATTAGGTCCACACAAACAATTCAACATGTAATATGTTTCACCACATATTGTTAAATTATTTTTTTCTACAATTTTGCGTAGTAGTGGTTGGTCCGAAGCAGGATCGACAGGGCCGAGCTGGTAGGGGCATATGGCGCGTAGTGGCATTGAGTCTGACGGAGACAGATATAGAGCGGCGATACATACGAAAAAGCCGCCGAAAATAAAAGCCGCCTCTGTTGATTGAGTCATGCAATTTCTGATATGTATTAATTTTTCTTCGGTTGTCTGCTATAGAGGGAAAAATGAAAAGTTCAGTGATCTGAATTACGGAAATTATTGTATGATTTTAGAACTATTATCTGGATTCGATCCTTTTTTAGCGAGTCATGTTAAATATCTAATGGCTCCTCTACACTATGGCTCATTGTGGGCCATCATGATGGTCACCATTATGATGGCCTGAATGGACGCATCCACACAGTGGTCCATCTAGATGCACCATTCTACATGTGCATGAATGGGCCATAGTGGGCCATATATTGTTGATAAAAATTAATTTCAAATTTTGAATTGAAATTATAAAGTTAATATTCAAATTTAATAAAGTTGAAATTTATAATTTCTTCGATTTTGCCACGATTAATAATAAACAGCCATTTATTTTTATAGAAAACTAATTATTTAAAAAAACTTATATTTCAATAAACTAATATCTCAATAAACTAAATATTTCGTTATAATTAAATAATAATAATTACTAAAGTCAGTGTTATCATGACAACAAGCAGCAGGCACTGATAAGCGTGCGATAAAGGAAATAATGATGGCCCATGGTGGGGACATGCCACTTTAGCCACTGCGCAGCTTACTTGCGCATGCTGGCCTCCTTTGATGTGTGTAGTCGGACCGCTCCCAACGCCAGCCTTGGCCATCACCATCTCCATCATCCACTACAGGCCATCTACCCCTCTACACAATGGTGATGGCTCAAGATGGGCCATAGTGCAGAGGAGCCATAAGACTAAGATTTTTATAAATTTTACATAACGCTCTGGCAAAAGTTAATGACTGAAATTGGTAAAGGGAAAACGATAAAGAGAGTAAATTTAACATGTTTGTCAGCTAGAGAGGACGCATGTAGAAGTTTGAGAGTTTCTTGGCATTAAGTTTTTAAAACTTTGAAATCAATCGAGGATGATTGTACCGAGAAACCTGTAACGCGACGCGTATTTTAAAATTTAGAATAAGCAAAGTGAATATTCAAATGCAGGCTTTTACGATAGACTCGTATCCGAATAAAAAAAAACAACAGGAGGCCTACAACAGGTTCAATGAAAAGTTTTGATTTTTGACCAAAATGGGTGAATTTTCATCATCAACCCTTACGGTGAAAGTCCTTTTCTAGGAAGAAATGTATCCTAATGCTTAAGTGACTGACTTAGTTCAAGAATGCATACATTTTCCATGCCAGCTTTCTTCTGAAATAATTTTGGTAAAACCAGATTTTGGACAATTTAAAAGTCTGTCTTCGTTCCTGCGAAAACAGAATTTGCAAAACTTATTTTGCATTGTTTATCCATACTTATAAATAGCAGTTCCCATGAAATGTTATGTTTAAATAAACCTTAAATATCACCACGGGTTGAAAAAACATCACGTGATTAACGGACGACCCTTAATCACTTGGCCTGCTCGTTAGTCTGAATTATTTTTCCCCGTGGGGAGTTATAAAGGAACGTGTTTACCATTATGTTCCGACGAACAATTCCGAACGAATCAAAATGTGTCGAGGTTAATGGTCAATTTTCTGCAGAAGAAATTAATTACATTATTCGGATATTTGTATTATCAATAAAATCACGATTTCCGTTTTTACACGTGTATTTTGGTGAAAAACTATTTCAAGGTCATGGGTCGCTAGATTCGCCTGGATAGTGGGTACAATGTCTTGATAAAAAATAGTGTTCCCATTTGAAAAAGCATTGATGAGCTCGAGGACGCATAAACTATGACCTTGACAAAATAGTATATTAAAGGGCGAGTTCAGTAAGCGCGATTTTTAACACGCGTCCAAGTTTGGAAAACGACGAATGCTGAAAAACGCCATACGAACGAGTTTTTTCTAGTATTTTTTCTATTTTGTGCGCTTTTATGCCATTTCTAAATAAAGAAATCGCCGATACATATTGGGAAAATTGTATCGCACTCGGTGAGCCATAACCGCACGTATATGAGTGCTGTTATGAGTCCATTACAGTCGCAAAATAGAAAACAACCACTTTGTCAGCTCTTCTGTAAACAATAAAATCCCCTTTTGACATTTTCGTCACTCTAACGGTAACGGAGACATTTGGGGTGGTCACGTTAAATGTCCCACCCTGTATATGTAAATAATTATAAGTTAATTAATATGATTTTAGTAATTTTTTTACATATAAATCAGATTCTAATTGTGGAAATGAATAAAGAGAAGATTATCATGGCCCCTGCGCAAGAATGTTAGGAATGTTAACACTTATATGTTTTTTGAATAATGTGCCTAACTTTGTTCCCGCCATTGGAGGTCTTTTGTGAGTTTCCATTACTTACAATTGTGACACGGAGGCGCTGAACGCAGTGTTACTTCCTTTACTGGGTTTAAAAAATATATGAGACGAAGTAACACTTATAATTCATTACAAATAATTTTATAGATTCACGAATTTTCTATGATTGACAGTGGGTATTGATTCACAAACAAGTTTGTGGGATATCGTCAACTTGCCTATTTCAGCATCAAATAAAGTTTCGTATATCATTTTTTCAGCTAGAAGCATCTGCTGCCTGGGTAAACCGCGCAGTTTCGTCGCGACAGCTCTTCCAATAATATCGTATTGATCCTCTTGAATCGCCTGCCTCTTTGAGTGGTCATTTAATAATAGTTCATTACTTAGAGCAGTTTCATCTGCTGCCTTTCGTTTAACTGGTCTTGAACGGTCGCTATTCTTATTTAGGTCCGAAAAATTTTCTTCCCATGCAGAATTCGACGATTGTCCCGAATCTTCGCTATTTTTATACTCTGCAGCTGTATCCTCTTCCTGAAATAATTATAAATTATTGAAAATTATTTTAGTTTTCGCGGTAAACAATACTTGATTAGATGAGTCAACTTCGTCTTCTGCCTCTTCTTTAATTGCTGTTGGATGGTTGTGATTTGCTTCAGGTGAACATTGTCGTTTGAGTACGAAGAATCTTCGGAATTCGACGATTGCGCAAAATCTGTAGAACTAACGTGTTCCTGAAATAATTAGCAACAAATTTTTTTGGGAAAAATCACAGGGTTATGTAGAACCCAAAAACTTTCTTAATGTAATTCAATGTCAGTCGTGGTGTTTGCCAGTGAAGTAGTTGTTTTGAAGAAAGTTTGTTATAGAAAGATTAGTTAAACAAACAATGTTAATATTTTTGACGATATGTATACAATAATTTAATAGAAATTATAATCTTTGAAGAAAAGATAAAAATGTTACTATTTAAAGCTACCAAACATCTATCTTTACCATGTCCCACAACATAACAATAACAAGAAACAGTTTTACTTACATGAACATTCGCTTCACAATCAACCCTTTTATTGGACTTTAATGGAATTTCTCTGTCTTCTAGAAACCTAATTTAAAAATCACCAAAAAGAGCAAATTAATATTTTAATTAAACCTTCCAGATCTATTTGAACTTCTACTGCTTAATACTTTCATTACTTTAAATACCGTGTGATTGTCCAATGTGTTCTCAATGCTTGACCAATGTGTTAAGATGCTTTGTAACATTTGATTTGATTCAGTGCATTTTGATGCACATAACAATTTTTTCCTCTTCATGAAAAAACATATTGATCAACTGTAAAGGTAGACTTCCGAGCAAAGCGGCTCTGGCGTCACTAACGCAACGATACTGACGCGGCGACAAAGCGATAGTATTACGCACTATGAAAATGTATGAGGCGCAATTCGAGCGCATCAATGTCGCTGCGCTCGAATAACACCTCATACGTTTCCATAGTGCATAATACTATCGCTATGTCGCCGCGTCAGTATCGCTGCGTTAGTGACGCCAGAGTGAGTTCAGAGAGACCAATGTCAAATGATGAATGACAGAAGGCTATCAGTGTCTGCATAACGGTGGCGATGGGGTTATGCCCGACAGCAGCAATGGAGCTGCTGCTGGATCTAACTCAGTTGCACCTTGTCGTGGAGGGGGCCTATAAGTCGAGGGGGCAGATCGCCGATTGTAAGGTTCAGAAAGGAATGAATAGATAGAGGTAAAGTAATCGGGAGCAGAGACGGGAACAGCCTCGTTACAAAGATCCCCTTGCTTGAAGTACCGAAAGACGAAATGGTATGGTAACACTATTTCGGGAAAAACTACACAGCAATGTGCAGTAGTAAAGCCGATTGGAGCGTCGAATCCTAGGCATACCACATAGAGCAAAATGCTATCAAGTGGTATATGGATAGTTCGAAGACAAAGGAAGGTACTGCTGCAGGAGTGTTTGGACCTCATACCAAATACTTTGAATCCATGGGGATCTACCCAAGTATCTTTCAAGCAGAGAAATATGCCTATGCCTTTAACCTCGAAGGAACTATCACAAAAAAACAAATTGCTATCCTGTCAGATAGCTAAGCAGCCATCAAAGCCATTAGCTCATAAATCATCAGATCCAAACTGGCATGAGACTGTGTGGGGAAGCTTAACAAGCTCGGCAGAGAAAATAAAGTAACGCTGCACTGGAATACCAGAACATACTGGTATAGATGGAAACAAAGAAACCAATCACCGAACAAACAAATGATCCTGTAATCCCTTTATAGGTCTGAAACCATTTTGAGGTATGAGTATGATAAACCATCCACAAAATTTTAGATAAAGAAATAAGAGAACAATGGATGAAAACCTAAAAAGAACTGGAAGCTAAGACAATGCAAAGCAATGCTGGCATCTTTTAACCAGAAAAGAACAAAAACTTGCCTGAAACTAAACAGGAACAAGCTTAGAATTCTGAGGAGTCCTGATGGGACACTGCAGACTTAGAAAACACCTCAAGGCCCTAGAACAGGGAACGCCCTTTTTGAGTAGTGGGTCAAATTTTGCTCTTTATATTTTTCCTACTAGCTCGTGGATAACCAGGTCAGTGACATCACTTGGAAAAAAGAACGTCTAAATCTTCAATAAAATCCAAGTTTCCTTCTTGTTTCACAACTGCCACTGTTGCAAGTGAAGAGCAAAATAAAGGTCGAAGTCAAAAAAATTATGTCAATCACCTCATTGTATGTACTCCGAATTACCACACCAGGTGAACCCCATACTCAGTCCATAAAACTTCGTGAAGTATTATGCAAAGTAATCCAATTTAAAATATTTTGTATAAGATCTTGAATAAAACCAATGTTTTTCCCTACCATATTGGGTGCATCGTCTGTTAAAACAGAAACAATTTTCTGTTGATCCATTTTTTAAATTCAATATCAAATTCTTTAGACATATCAAGACCGGTATACTACCCTTTGAATCTCTTCTTTCATTATATTTCCTGATTTATATCGAGCAAAATAGTATATAATGCAGCAAGGGCGGTAAGTTGTCTATTGCTCACGAGAGCGAAATTGGGCGCAGGAACGAAGCATCATTCGCTCGAGAGGGCAATTGACAATATGACGTATGAGTTGCAGATAATATTTTTTATTACTAACGCAAGGGGACGTATCTTATAAGTTTGGGGTCCAGGGGCCATAAAAAAAAATAGAATCAAAAATGAAGAATTTTCTTTTTCAATTGACTCCGGTGGTGTGGATTCCTCATACGAACCCTCATCAGTCTCCGGTATCACCATTTACACTCATTTTAAAACGTTTTCTTTAATTTTTATTTTGTAATGAAAAAAAATTTCTGTCAGTTTCACGTCACTTTTTTAATATTGAGGTTTTCATTGTGTTTATTTTATTTATTCAATTGTTTGTCTTAATGTAACTTAACGATTTTTATTGAATATTTGCGTGCGTTAGCCAAGTTATGAGGTAATAATTGAATTGACAAACAGCGATTTGTCGCACTAAAAAACGGGCGCCAATATAGTACTTGTCCCGCATGAGTAATAAAACATCATTACTCTCATCTAAAGCAATTGATTACTTTGCTGTAAAATTTAAGTTATGTATTTGCGAAAAAATGTCTCTTTCTAATTCTATTATTCGATCTTTAATTGTATCACAACTTATTAGTAACTCATTTATACGCTTCATAATCAAGTCTGTCTTTAAAATCTGAAAATAAAGTAGCACTATATTTTAAAAAAAAACGGCCAAGTGCGAGTTGTGGCTCGCGCACCGAGGGTTCCGTACAAACTTGTAAGTAAGGTATCTTTTTTTTGTGGAGGACGTAACAAGCACATTCAGTTCTTCCATCACGACCATCTTAGTACCGCTGCAAGCATAACCTCAAGATGTCGCTGTCGTACGATGGAATTCTACCCTATATTTCATTACCATACATCCCCCATTCACTATGTGTGTTTAGGGGTTCTGGAACTTCCTAATTGTTTTTATTGCTCAATTTTGCCTCTGCATCCTGCTGGTGCATAATGGGGATTAGTTTGTCTCTAACCATAGTAACTTTTTTTTATTGTGGTTTGGTGGAAACTCACTAAACCCCCTTTTCCACTTGGCTTTTCAGTATGCGCCACCCCGGTTTCGGGTATTTTGCTTTCCTTCAGGATGGGCTGCCCGGAGGTTAGTGCCTCCCTGGTTGAAAATGCCTCCTCGGCGGGACCTAACCGAGGAGGACCTAACTGTATGCAAACCATATGCTTCTCGTGCCTGACAATACCATGCAACACATTAGTGTATTTACATAAGTTTCTAATAGTAAATTGGCATTTTTCTTGTAATTAAACTTCATATTTACGGTTTTCAGATTTTTCCCTTTACATGTGCTGTAAGACACCGCTTCTTGCCAAATTTCATGATTCTAGGTCAACGGGAAGTACCCTATAGGTTTTGATTCCCTTGTGAAATCGCAACATATGCGACATAAACGGTCATATCTTTTGATCGCTTTGACTTACAAGTTTGATTTTTTCACAGCTGAAAGAGATTGCAGACCCGAGTAGTTGATACAAATGTCAGCCTGTTACCTCTACGCGTTCGTGAGAAAAATGGTCTTGACAGACAGACAGACGGACAACAAAGTGATCCTATAAGGGTTCCGTTTTCGGTACGAAACCCTAAAAACGCTTGTTTTACAAACACTCTTACTGAAATATGTTTCTCGTCGCTAGCAATGCAATGGGCAGCTTGAAAACTACCAGCTGTAATGTTTGTTTCTTGAATCAAAAACGCTTTTAAAAGATAGAGTGGTTCTCTTTTTTCTTTTATGAAAAATATGGTTTTCTTTCTTTATCTGCTGAAAAGTCGATAAAATAATAATAATAATATTGAGTTATTGAGCATTTCTAAAGGTCCTAAAATCAATGCGTCAACTTAAATAGGTTGTGTGGGTCAGCGACTGACCCGCGGGTCATAGGTTCGCCATCCTTGGCCTAGAGAAAGATGACATATGCAGATTCTGCAGCTCAGCAGAGGAAACTCCCATACATCTGCTCAAAGATCGCGGAGCACTGTTCCGCTAGAGACAAATGTAACTTGGGGCCCACTGCTTAAACACAGAGGAGTTGGAGACTTTGAATCCCATCCAGACCCAGACTAGAGGAGGCGCTCTAAATGGATAAGTATACCAACAATTAGAAGAAGAAGGTGGGGTACAATAGATCGATGAAGGTCGCAGTACAAGTCTCCACTGAAATCTACATCTACTAGATCATTGCCCATGTGTATGGCAGCATATAGGAGTTGAAAAGTTTGTATTTGAGTGCAAACGAATTCAATGAATTATATGAGAAGGAAGTCTGTTAACTCTTCAACAATGATCTTTTCCATGCACTTTGAGAGAGTGGATGTCAGACTAATGGGTCGATAGTTTTCACAACTCTCTCTTATTTTGCTTCCACTTCCTACATTCCCAATAAAACATCATGTGGAAGCAAAATAAGAGAGAGTTGTGAAAACTATCGACCCATTAGTCTGACATCTACTCTCTCAAAGTGCATGGAAAAGATCATTGTTGAAGAGTTAACAGACTTCCTTCTCCAAAACATAATTCCAACTAGCATGGTTTTCTGAGCAAAGGGTCGACAGACACCAACCTTCTTTCTTCTCTCAACAATTGAACTCATCTACATGACATTGGACCACCTGTTGGCACTATCTTCTAGAACTCCAAGAAGGGTTTTGATAAGGTCCCCTTCAGACAACCACTGCATAAGATGGAGCAGTTTGGAGTGAGGGGTCCTTTCCTGCACTGAATAGCTGGTTTTCTCACACAGATTTCAATTCAGGGTGTGTGGATCATTGTCATATGTGAGAGCAGTTAAAAGTGTACTGCCACAAGTTTCTGTCATTGGCCTTTCTATTCCTCATTTACATCAACGATATGTTAGACAACATCATGTCAAACATTTGTTTTTTTGCAGATGATATGAAATTATAATGTAATCTACTAGAAATTGCTGGAATACTACAGGAAGATCTTTCTTTAATCGAGAGGTGGACTGACATATGGCTCATGTCTTTGAATGCTTCTAAGTGCACTATACTGCACATTGGACCTAAAAGCCCCTATATTAACTATGCCTCATAAGGAAGCCCTCTCTCTACCGTAAATCAACAAAAGGATCGGGAGGTTATGATGACCCAGGACCTCAACTGGGAATGCCACATTGCCAAAATAGTAAAAAGGGCAAATTCCTTGAACTATTGTATTCAAAGGGCTTTTAAAGACCACTCTGTGGGTACTATATTTTGCCTGTACAAAACCTACATCACACTGGGGCTGGAGTTCATGGTTAGCTCCTGGAATCACTGTTTTGTTAAAGACATTGTACTACTGGAACAAGTGCGACAATGAATCACCAGAATCATATTATATCATATATAATTTCATACCAAAACCAAGATTAAACAAGTATTAAGAGTAATAAATGGGGTACAATAGATCTATGAAGGTCGCAGTACCACCAAAATCTACAAGTGTAATAAAAAGGAAAAAGATATAATTTAAGCTTACCTCAATAAATGAAAATACCACAACGATGGTTCGTAAGTGTCAGCCCAACCAGCCTTTATCAAAGCTTTAATTTTTCTTTAATCTTTTCTATAACAACACCTAATATTATTGATTTTCCTTGTTAATAAATCTTTGTTTGCATTAGGCTGCCTTTCCTTAAAGAGCGCAAGCAATTTGTTATATGCGGCTTCTCTTTTTGCAGCATTGTGATAATCGGGGCTAGTTGTGTGCCAAAGGCAAGATTGCTCTTCATACAATTTTATAAACTTTTTTAAAAACAAATGCTGACACCCCATCTCAATTAGTAAGCAGACCTATGCCACAGATGATACCAGAGACAAGTACCTCTAAAGCAGGGGTGTCTAACCTTTTTATAACCTCTTTATCTGTGCAACAAGCATAGTCATATTACCATAGTTAAAATATATTTCTGTTATTTAGTTTTCCTTCCTCATTTCCGTTCGTCCGTTATGGGACCAACAAAAGTATTTAAAAATATTTCTTTCCGTCTGGCAAAACCCCACACTAAAAACTAGTGGCTCGACACCCACGTTAAAAACTGTAAGGGCTCCTATAATCTCAATGGTATTCAAAAGATTGAAAGAAAAATTAAATATATATAAACATGTGTTAGAAGTATAATTTTTTTCAGCCGATGCAATTTTTTTACCCCTAAGTTCCTGCGTTAGGAACTTGCTTTGAAGCGACCTTCTTACATGCGACCTGCGGCTGAATTTAAATGCGACCCGCGGGTTGGACACCCCTGGTATACAGCTCAGTACACACCCTGCAACAAAATTATTGGCAATATATTAACAGTGATGCTGCTGTCATATATCCCGTTCAGCAAACATCAAGTAGATGTATATTCGCCAACATAGAACGGCATATCATTAAAGAAATTTGTGGCTAGTTATTTGTAACCGTATTGGACTGTCAATATTTTGTCAACAATTTTATAGCCTGGTGTGCATATGTCTTTATAGCCAATCCAAATAATCATTGTTGCCAAACACGTGCGTTTAAAGTTGTTAATTTGACGTTAAGTATTTTAGGTTATGTGTCGTCGTTATGGGACCAACAAAAGATTCAAAATCGCGTAAAGAACAAAATAAAGCGAGGAAACAAGAAAGCAAGAAATGGAAACAATTTAATCTTATAAAGAAAGCCAAGAGAATAGAAGAAACAAAAGTAGCGGAGGTAATAAAACAAGAAGAAACCACAAAAAATCAAACCCAAAACCTCTCAACAATAAGCATAGCTGTGCCTGGCTCAATAATAGAAAATGCTCAATCGCAAATGCTTAAAACCTATGTTGCTGGACAAATTGCAAGAGCTGCGTGTATCTTTCAAGTAGATGAAGTTGTTGTTTTCGACGATTATTCTGACACTGCTGCCGAAAAAAAATCCAAGTTTGAAGATGCATCAGGACCTAAAATTGCCCGGAAATCATGTGTGCAATTGGGCAAAATTTTGCAATATCTGGAATGTCCACAATACTTGCGGAAAAATTTCTTTCCAAAGCACGAAGACCTCAGCATGTGTGGATTGTTAAACCCACTCGATGCCCCTCACCATTTACGAATATACAATCAATTTTGTTTCAGGTAATAAAATATCATTATTCTGAAAATTATTAACAAATTTTTGGCTTGAACAAATACTAATACAAACTATTAAATAAATAATTGTAGTTAATGTACTGACCACAAAAGCTACACTCTATTTAGAAAATGCTTGAATGTTTTCTATAATTTAATATTGTTTTAGAGAAGGAGTAGTAACAAACAAGCCAGTTAAATCAGGTAGAGGATCACTGGTTAACGTAGGCCTAAAACATGATATCTATGTAGATAAACTCCTTACACCTGGGATACGATGCACAGTGAAATTAGAACCTGTAGATGATAAAAGCAACAAATATAGAGGAACCGTTGTTTCACCATCAACGCCTCGCAAAGAAACCGGAGTATATTGGGGCTACTCGGTCAGATTGGCCAATTCTTTATCACAGG
This sequence comes from Phosphuga atrata, assembly GCA_944588485.1. Taxonomy (NCBI): domain Eukaryota; kingdom Metazoa; phylum Arthropoda; class Insecta; order Coleoptera; family Silphidae; genus Phosphuga; species Phosphuga atrata. Next base: position 58,164,355 of record OX155898.1, on the reverse strand, counting down.
TCTTTTCTCAAAGCCCTTACAAAGATGGGTAAAAAAAGTGAAGCTTGTATATAATTTCAAATTAAACAATAATTTTTAGTTATGATATGACTCTTGGTACTTCAGATAAAGGATCTCCAATCGAAGAATTTGAATGTCCAAAATTCAATCATTTGCTTGTTATATTTGGGGGTTTGCAAGGTCTCGAAGCAGCTTTAGAAACTGATGATTTATTAAAAGTGGATGATCCGTCCTTACTTTTTGATCATTACTTGAATGTTCTACCAAGCCAAGGGTCAAGGACCATTCGGACTGAAGAAGCTATATTAGTAACTATGGCTACTTTACAATTGAAGCTGAATCCTGCTTGTAGACCTATGGTGTTTACCCAAAAGGATGCCATAGCACAAAGCAGCGAAGAGCTTGGAGATATTAAGGGGGACAAATTATCATCTACGTCGAAAGGTAATAGTGGTGATAATCTAAGCAGGTTTGATTGATTTGGTATGAAAACTAAGTTTTTACATTTTAATAAAGTATTTTGTTTTTATTAATCATATTTATGAAATTATACCCAAAAATATTTTTTTTTTAAAATATTTGTAATTTCACTCTGATTCAAATAACAGGGTCACAGATGCCAAGATATGATAGCTATATTTAATGTACTGTAAGTACTGTACTATATTAACTGCACTGTAAGTTCAAACTTGTCTTGTATTATAGATTTTGATTTTTGACTTTGTGGACTGTATTTGTAATAATAGGGTGTTGCTATTACACCTAATTATTATGGTCTTCAAATAGTCTAACATTAGTGTCTTCCAATTCTAAAGTTTCTCTTATATGGCATTATAACAGGACTAGTAATTTAGTGTTTTGAGTTATTTGATTAATTTTTCTTCATATGACGCTACAGCCCAAATCCGTCCCTTTTCCTCCTGTATTTTTGTCCTCCATTCTTCCATGTCCTTTGCTATTCTTATCCACGCTCTTACTCCGAGTAGTTGGTATGCGTCTTCCTGGGCCTCTTCCTCCTACTATTTCCTTGGCCTCCCTACCAGTCGCCTGCCTTGCATTTTTGCGTTCAATGCTCTTAGTGGCAAACGGTTGTCGTCCATCCTGAGTACATGTCCTGCCCATCTTAGCCTTTGCAGTCTGATAATGTAGAAATCGGTGGTTCTTGGTATATCTGGTATAGCTCGTTATTGTACCTTGGCCTTTTGATGTTTCCGACCGTTACTGCCCCTAGAATCCTACCTAGCACCTTGCGCTCAAATATGTCCATTGCCTTTTTGTTTTTTTCGGTCATAGTCCAAGTTTCGCTACAATTGCATGCGATGGGCCGTCATCCTCGGTGGTGTAGTTGACAACATACCCGCCTTTCAATGCGGGAGACCCGGGTTCGAATCCTGGTCGGGGAGACAACAACTAGGTCGGTTAACACTAACCGTCCGAGCTGCCACCCTGAATGAATGCAAAATATGCTATACCGGGGTGGCGCATACTAAAGGCCAAAATGGAATAGGGGGTTTAGTGAGAGCATACGATGGGCCCAATATAATATTTCCGCCTTATTTGCTGCTAGGACTCGGCGTCTTAATTCTCCGTCTTGGGTACCATCTGTTGATTTCTACACCCAGATATATAAATTTGTTGACATCCTCGATGTTGGCGATCCTGGCAACTGTATTTCTGGTCCGCGCTTTCTTTCTTTAACTTATAAAGTTGTTGATGCTGAGCATGCTAACTTTGGCAGCTGCTTTTAGTTGGGCCTAGGTCATTTACGCTTTGTCGGCCCTTCTCCTCATAATATTTATGTCATTGGCATATGCCGCTAGTTGCACTGTTTTATTGGCTAGGATGTTATCCCTACCTACACCCAAACGTCTTATAACAAATTCCAGCGCTAGGTTGAAGAGTGTGGTTGCTAGCCCATCCCCTTGTTTCAACCCTTTCGTTAGTTTGAAGGGGTCCGTAAGTTGGTTTTGGACCCGCACCACGACTTCAGTTTCGCACATCGAGGTCTTTATCATTCACCAGTTTAGTTGGTATCTTCAGCTGCTGTAGAATTTGGTAGAGGTTGTTGCGGTTGATCGAATCGCATGCCTGCTTATATAATCGATGAAGATGTTGTGAACATCAATGTCATATTCCCATGCTTTATTCAAAATATTTGCTTCACTGTAAAGATCTGGTCCACCATCGATCTTCCTCTCCTGATGCCTGCTTGATAGTATTGTTCCCATGTAGTTTCCTTTTTTCCCAATTTTCGCATTCATGTTGATTTTGTGGTCGTTTCTTGGGGATTTCTCATTTGTCTCTTCCAGCAGTTCATAATATCTCTGCTTTGTTTCTTCATCTTGCTGTTTGGGGCAGTGTGCATTAATCAGAGTTAAATTAAAAAAATCTTGTTTTTAATTGTTAATTGCTTAAAAGTCTAGAATGTTTGCTTTAAGGTTGTTGTCGACTATGACTGCTACACCCAGCTCCTTCTTACCGCACTCTTTGCCACCGTATAAAATCGTATGTGTGCTGGTGTCTCTTACTCCCTTCGCAATCCATCTTGTCTCTTGGATTGCTGTTATCATTGTCTTATATTTTTATAATTCTCCGCTACTGTGATCGTTGGGTTCCGGGTTCATTTAGTGTGCGTACATTCCATGTTCCAATAACATAGCCTAAGTTTCGTCGCGTAAGTCGTCTTCTGTTAATCCGTCTATTCTGAGGCTCTTGTACAGGTTCCTGAACTTGCTAGTTTTGCTGGGGAATGGTAGTTAGCCCTTCGCCTCAGCCTCCTCTTTTATCCGCTTGGGACCGGCTGCTTTGGTCACTGGGCTACTCAATCCACCCACTATCCTCCACAGGCAGAGTTTATTTGATTAATTGCCCATGTTTTTCATTTTTATTGAAAAGTAATAAATCTTCAAACTTGAGTGTGGTGCATCATTTTAAAGATATGAAATGTAGAAGAAATGGATGACAGTCTGGAAGGAGCTTCCATTGATAGGGTAACCAAAAGGAATTCAGGAAAATATCAACCAGAAAAGGATTGGAGCTTACCTAAAGTTGAAATAAACATATAAAATTGATAAGCATACTAACATGATACTGTAATTCAAAGAAACGTCTCAGGACCCTTGGTTTGAGAGAAGATGATGAATTTGGGTGGACAGAAGAAATTATACATCTTCTAAAAAACTGGAGCGTTGATCCACAAAAGAAAAATGTACCTTGGGTTAGAGATAAGCATGGGACAAGTTTCTCGTTCCAGATCCCATCCCGTGGGACGGATCCCTATTACTGTCCCATCCCATCATATTTTCGTCCCACTGTCCCATCCCACAAACGTAAAATTTTCGTCCCATCCCATCTCGGTCGCGTGGCCGGTCCCATTCATCCCATTTTTCCCATACAGCAGACTCTCTGGTTCGGTTAAGACTTTCTTAACGATAATTCGTTCAAATTTAATTTTTTCGTAATTTCTTTATCTGACAGTGAGTAAACTTTTTCATCGCAAACGGATCGTGAGATGTCATCGTCAGGAACTACATCGTTATCACATAAATCTCCTGGGCTGGACATATTATGGAAACTGTGCGTATTGGCACGATAAGCAATTAATTATGCACGAACTAGATTTACTAGATTATAAAAACTCGTCCCACTCCGTCCCATACGTATTTGTTGTCCCATCCGATCCCATCCCACGCAACGTTCATACCACTCATCCCATCCCATGGGACGATGGGATGGGATGGGACAATGGGATCCCATGCTCATCTTTACCTTGTGTCTTACTACTTCAGTCAAGAAGAAGTGCAATTTGTACCCTGATTCAAATCATGCAGTTCTTAAAAGAAGCAGGACTGGAAGAGAAGCTTTAAATGGAAAGCATATCTGAGAAACCATATTAAATACAAATCTGCATTCTTGAGGTTTTTCTGCATATAAATCACGGGCGTAGCCAGGGTTTAGTTTCAGGGTTTTTGGGTTTAGATAATATTTCGGGGTGGGTTTTGCAGAATTGCACCAATTTACTTTCTAAAACTGACACACAAGGGTTCCTAAATTCCACATCTACCATGCTCTCTTGAAGATAGTCGTCTCTACTCGTCCCTCTAGATTTCAATATTATATTTATGTTATATTTTGCATATTTGTTTTTTTTATATTTGGGGGGGGGGGGGGGTTATCGAATGAGTGTCAACGCAATCTCATCTGCTCTTGTGGAAGAGAGTGACGCCGATTTGGACGAGCTTCTGGAAGCGAGGACGATTGGAATGAGCAGTCTGAATGCGAAAATGAAGAAGATGCAAAAAAATACTTTGGGTGGTGGGTCTTCTAGTTCATCAGCTTTATATTAGCTTACATTCTCATCAGCTTTATATGGATAAATCCTGCTAAACTAAATGACCCAAGGAACCGCTAAAGACTAATGTTTGTACAATAAATTATTCTTCTTTATATGGCATCTCCTTTCAGGAGGTCTGCAATCATCATCGCTATCTTCACCTTGGAAGCGGCAGCTCGGAATAACTCTTGGGATGTGGTATCATACCACTCTCTCAGGTTACGCAGTCATATATAAATAGAATAAATACAATACAATAAATTACGTCCACCCAAAAAATAATAGCTGTGCGGGTATGCAGTGCATACCGCACGACATCTGCAGATACTGCGCTCATAGTGGCAGGCCTCGTACCGTTACACCTCCTTGCGGGAGAGAGAAAGCGCCTATTCACTTACGTTGAAAATAACAATAAGAGACTGGAAGGAAGAGAGGGAGGTGACATATGAGAAGTAGCAGACAGAAGTGGGGCGTAGTTAATGTCGGAAGATGGACGCTTAGGCTAATACCGGACATTAAGAAATGAGTACAGATGGAGTATGGCGTGGTAGCAGTGCCTTACAGTATACAAAGTCTTTTGCTCGCAAACAGATAGAATTGGAAAGAGGGAGAGTGCAGATTCTGCACTAAAAGTGTAGAAGATATCCCAGAGCGGAAGTGGGAAGTAGGATCACGAAAGAGAGAGTCTCTAGAAACCTACCCGCGGCAGGCCTGACCCCGTAGGAGCACGGCCCCCTCGACCTCCACGTCAAAGGTCTAACCCTCTTCAATATGGCGCAGTTCAAGTTGGCCTCCAAGCTGGGGAAGGTGGAAATGTGTCCGTCGTGATGCGATTATAAAATTGACACGACGACGTTGACGAAGAAGGAGATCAATAAGCATAATTATTTTGGGAAGGTGGAGGATAAGAAGGATTATCTGGAGGATATTCTCGTAAACTTGACGGGGGATGATGTTCGGTTTTTAAAGCAGGCCGAGGACGAGTTTACGGTCAAGGGGGAGTTTGGGAGGATCTTTCCGACGCGGGAGAGTTATGGGTACTTGTAGTTTTTGGATCCTAGATATTATAATAAATTGTTCGATGCCTGGGAGACTAAATACGCGAATAATCGGAAAGAGGGCAAAAGAGCCCATCTGAATATAAATATATTCAACCTTTCCGGAGCTCTATAATACTAATGAGTCTTTTTAGCACCAACAAAAACAAATCTCATGTGAAATTTGTCAGGTATTTTATAGCTTTCATTCCAAATTCGTGATACTCAATAAAAACCAGACAAATAACGTTGTTTTTTAAGATCATGGGCAGCTGCGAAACTGTGAATGTATTTGCGGAAGAGGTGTTGCGGAGAATGAGAAAAGACGAACTTGAAGAACAAAGCAGAGAGCCAGGTGACATTTAAGAAACGGATGTAAACACAAACCTGCAGCACGTACGGATGTAAGATGGGAACACGACAAGAGGATAAGGTTTTAGTGAGTATGACCGGGAAGTCATGCTTGTTATAATTATGTCCTATTATTATCTTACTGAGGTGCATTCGTAAGGCACATGTTGGGTACCCGATTCGGTATTTCTGCATCTCTAGTATCAGGTTTTTAAGTGCTCCTGCTTGGTATAATGTTTTCACATTTCAGGTTCCAAATTCATGCTCGAGTTTTCGTGGTCGTCTTCGTGAAATCTGTCCGATACGAGGCTGTGTATTTGGTTTCGTAACCAAACCCGTAAACCTACCCCGTGAAAACCACGTGTTGGTTTTCACGGGGTAGGGTTGTTGGACCTACGCCCAACCCCCATTTCGGAGGGCTCTCGTTAGCCTTTACCTCCCCCGCTCTCCACACGTTACCGTGTCTTGAGTGGAGTTGATCAGGTTATCAGGGTTCACCAGTCGTGGAGGTGAGAGACGGAAACATTGTTAGGAGAGGTTATGTGACAAGCCTCGTATAGTGGCTGTCGTGCAGTACGCATGTACTACCCCCTTTGAACCACACCCGATTCGAATGCAATGTGCTATTGAAAAGGTCCCTGTGTGTTAAGCCCAATCACGTGGATAGTAGCGCACGGTTTGGGTTCGAACGATTGGGACGTAGAACATGCTACCGACATGCTCAAACATGCGACTGAAGAACTGCCGACGAGCCTTCTTCATAGTGCATTACTTTTGGAATCGGACACCGATAAGGTGCATTTAGAAGGAGCGCGATGCTTAATATAGGGGCATAAAAATAGGGCATAATCCGATCACACCTTACCAGGTTCCCTGTTTCATTTTCATCAGGATCCCGGTTTCATCAGGATTGTCATCTGAGGGGGGGGGGGGCTTGACCCCGCTGAGGGTAGGTAAAATAAAGATTAGCAAAGAAACCACTAAAAAACACACATTTTATTATGCTTAACGCAAAATAATAAGTCTCCTCAGATAACTTTCCGCGAATTGCTCAATGACTTCGTTAGGTTGTAGATTAGTAGAGATATATCGGTGAATATACATGGAAACCAAACCGGTTAACCTGTCTTGGGTCATTGTCGTACGAAGGTACGCTTTTATTAGTTTAAGTGAAGAGAAGCTGCGCTTCACACTACAAGTGGTTATTGGTAATGTAGCGAGAATTTGTAACAACATTTTTATATTTGGAAAAAACTCATATTTTTCTTGATGCACTTCAGCTGCTGTTTGTGGAGTTGTTGTCTACCACTCCATAGCTCCTTCCAAAGAGTTATTTCTCCCGATAACGAGAGAAGATGAGGTAAATCGTCACTGTAAACGCGTGCAGCTACTACTATCGAGGTCAGATTTTCTGTTTACAATGGCACTTGGTAGAAGGTACTGCTCTCGAAAAGCGACTCGTCAACTGTTCCAACACAAAGTCTATGAAAGGGAGGAGGAATACATTTAATCTAAATCAATACACGATATGACATACTGGAGCTTGAAAAACATTATTGAAAAATATTATTATGTTGCCCCAAATAAAAAGTGTGAGTAGTACACACACAATAATTTAAGAAATAAGTTAAATATTTACTAAAATTATTAGATTTATTTATTAAAACTTTTATTAAGATTTATCTAATAATTAATTCACCAATTAATTTATTGATTGTGTCACCCATCGAAAGGCAGTTTTCTCTTAAGAAGATACGGGTAAGAAACTCAAGGCTTGCACTTGCACCTATGTATTAATATTTACCTGTAATATTCCTTAGCATCAGGTGCTTCTATATTTGAGCGAAAATTTGAGCAAAATCATCACAGCAATTTGACGAGAATACCTCCCTCAAATGTGGCTCGCCGCCCAAGTTTAAAAACGTAAGGGCTCCCTACGCTTGTGTCTAAGACCTAGACACCAAACACAAGTATACGCACGGGGAGGAGACCTAGGTCCCAGTTAAGCTGTTGCGCCAAAAAGAAGAAGCAGAACTATGCAAATATATTTTCCGATGAGTTCACTTTGATTTGCCACGGTAGAACTCAGATGCTTTTGGGGGGAGGCTTGAGCCCCTTAGCCTGGATCCGCCACTGCGAGGCAGGCCTGAGCCCGGAGGAGATAATATATAAAATGTTCGCACACAAGGACAACTGTGAATCTGTGAAAGCATTTGCGGAAGATGTGTTGCGGAGAATGGAAAAAAAAGAACTTGAAGAACAGAGCAGAGAGCGAGGTGACATTTAGGAAAAGGATATAAAGACAAACCTATAGCAGGTAAAGATGAAAGACGGGAACAATACAAGCAAGGCGGAAAGAGATTATGGTTTTAGTGGGTATAATCGGGAAGTCAGGCGTGGTATAATGTCCTATTATTATCTTACTGATGTGCATTAGTAAAGCCCCTGATGGATTCCCGATTCGAATGCAATATGCTATTGAAAATATTCCTGTGCGTTAAGCCCAATCACGTAGATAGTAGGGCACGGTTTGGGTTCGACCGATCGGGACTAGAACAGGCTACCAAATTCATGTTCAAGCATGCCACTAAAGAACTGTCGAATCGGGTGACTAAACTAGTGCTCGACTATTTATCCGATCGGGCCTACCGTAGAAGAGCCTTCTTTATAGCGCATTACGCGTTTCGAATCGGGCACCGATAAGGGGCATTTAAAAGGAGCGCGGATGCTTATAGGGCATAATCATAAACCACTGCAATAGACAAATATTTTTTAAAATGATTTATGTATGAAGGAAACTTTACCGGAAACCTTTATCAGGATCAGGTTCCCGGTTTCATTTCTACCAGGGGTTATGTAAGATTTATTATGTCATCCCCTGCGCCCCATAGTCAACAAAAATAAGAAACATTTAAACCTCGAACCCCAAGCCTGCTTACGCCCCCTAAGCCTAGTTAAAGTTTTAATAACTTTAATATATCGGATTTCTTTTGAAATGAGTAAACAGATGTCGCTCGTAATACTAAAAATTAAAAATGCGCTAAAGTGTTTCAAAAGTAATTTATTCGCAATTACATAGCATTTTAACAACAAAGACCTCATTAAAATACGAGATAATACGTCAGTTTTCGATTTAAACAAATTCCAATATCAATTTGTGTTTCAACACGTGGTGACTGCGTCTTTCCCTCGTAGAGTTCAACGTGCAACAAGTGTTTGGTTTCCACCCATTTTGTCAAGATTGTAGCGCGGTGAATGAATGCGATCAGAAAGATGGCAAACGGACCGTTGAAGTGTAAAATAGGACCTTCGATCTTAAACTCGGACCTCTCGCAATTGTATAAAGAATCTCAAAGGCTATTGGACAACGGTGCGGATTACCTGCACTTGGATGTAATGGATGGCCACTTCGTGTCTAACCTTACATTCGGCCATCCAATCGTCAAATGTTTACGTTCCAAAATTAAAAATGCCTTTTTCGAAACCCACATGATGGTTTCTAATCCTGAACATGTAAAACTCATTCCTTCTAATGTAAATCATTTTAATTTTTTTTTATGTATTGCAGTGGATTGAGCCTATGGCAGATGCAGGAGTAGACCAATACACTTTCCACATAGAACCTTGCAAGGAAATCATGAAAACCTGCAGAAAAATTAGAGAGGCTGGCATGCGAGTTGGTTTAGCTTTAAAACCCGAAACTGGCATTGATGCTGTTAGGCAATACATAGATCAAGCCGATATGATTTTGATTATGACTGTTGAGCCTGGATTTGGAGGACAGAAATTCATGGAAACTATGATGCCTAAAGTACAGTGGTTAAGGCACAATTATCCTTTATTGGATATTGAAGTTGATGGAGGAGTTGGATTAAATACAATTACTGCTTGTGCAGATGTAAGCGCTTATTTAATAATTTGATTTTTAATTTATGTTGTGTGTTTTCAGGCTGGTGCTAATATGATAGTGTCTGGAACAGCGATAATAAATGCCCCTGATCAGCGATCAGTAATCGCCAGTTTGCGAGAAACTGTGGAAAGTTCAATACATAAATGCAGTGTGTAAATATAACTTGTTACGAAAAAAGCTTTTTAGGAGTTAGTGTATGTAACTTCAGCTACAAAAAATGAAGGAAAAAAAATCTTAAATGATAATGTGATTGTTCTCTCCTACATTTGTTATATTTTTTTATAAAAAAAAGTAAAAATTTCTTTTCCTAATAATAGGTTCACCTTAATTACTTTCAAACAATGTGTTCCTTTCCATTCTTTGCAATAATTATTACATATAGAGAAATTAAGACTTAACCGGGTGATGTTAAGTTTTATTTTTAAAGATCTCTTAATAAGGGTCATTGTTGAACGAATTTATTACATGTATAACGTTGTATACGCATTCGTTTAATAAAAAGAATTGACAATTTGAACAATGATTTGTTTATTTGGAATTCTTTAATCATTTTAGACAAAAATATTTCCCAAAACATGTTCAACCTTCTGTGAACTCTGTGGGTAAAAGTTATGTCCTGCACCATATGGGGTTTTTGAGACCCTGATTATTATCGAGGAAGAGAATATGTGGTTTTTAATTATTTGTTTGTTTTTTGTACCACTGTTTTTGATTTTTTTTTGGATAATAAATTATTATTTTCTAAAAAAATAATTAGTTTCCCAGTTCTCTGCCTTGGCGACTCAATTTTACTCGTCTTATCTCGGAACATCTTGCAAAATAAAATTTACATGTTTGTAACCAATAGGAAAAGCACTTTTTAAAAATTTTGAAATTGTCCAATAACAAACATGCAAATGCATATATATATATATACACTGCCGAGCATAAAATTAGGGTCACTCAGTAATTTAAAGTTATTTTAATTTTTTTTTTTACGTGTTTTTTCCGTTGTAACAGTCTACTAACTGATTGCTTGAATAAAACAAAAGATTTTTCTTTCAAAAAGTTTATTGAAAGTAATGAAAATTAACAATTTTAATTTTATGTGCTAAGTAATGAAAATGAACAAGTTCACTTTGATATGTTTTTGTTGAAATAAAAAAAAAATTTAAGGACAGCATAGCATTTGTTTCTGTGGTCTCATCTGTCTGTTGTAAATTGTTGTCATTGTTAGTGTTTTGCAATGACCATAAATCCCGTTGTTGCGGCACAAATTGTGTCGGCTTTAGAAGACGGTCGCGGTCAGCGCGAAGCTGCCAGAAACGTTGGTGTAAGTCTCTAGAGTTGCAAAGAGTATGGCGGCGGTTCGAAGAGACTGGTCTGCTCACTCGAGGAACTTCTTCAGGCCGAGACAAAAGTCCAACAGCTAGGGATGACCGCTTTCTCGTTTCTAGTGCTTTGAAAAACCAAACGGTCACGGCAGTTTCCCTTCGAAATCATCTGCAAGAAGTGAGAAATGTAAACATAAGTGAGTGGGCAGTTAGGAGACAATTTATGCTGCTGGATTATCTTCCCGAACTAGAGCTACTGGACCGCCGCTTTCCCGTGCACACCGGATTGCGAGGTTGAATTTTGCACGAGAACACTTGACTTGGACAATAGCGAATTGGAGACGCGTATTGTTTTTCGATGAACCGCAATTCTGTCTTACGGGCTCAGATAGACATGTAAGAGTGTGGTGACGACAAGACGAGAGATATGCTCAAGCGTGTATTGCCGAGCGACTACCATTTGGCGGAGGATCAATTATGGCATAGGGAGGCATATCTTTTGACACTCGCACGGAGTTAGTCTTTATCGAGAATGGGGCGTTGACTGCGCATAGGTATCTGGCAGAGGTTCTAGAAGACCATATTTTTCCATTCATTTTTATTCTTGGAGACGACGCAACATTTATGCATGATAACGCACAGCCCCACACTGCTCGGATAGTTACTGAGTATCTTGACGAGTGTGAAATCACGCGATTTGTTTGGACAGCTCGCAGTCCAGATTTAAATCCAATTGACCATATTTGGTACGAGATGCGAAAACATTTACGAAGACATGTGCCAGCCCCCCGAAATTCTAGAGAGCTTCGCGACATACTGTTGCAAGAATGGGACAATCTTCCGCAGAACTTGATCCAAAATCTGATCCAGAGCATGACACGTCGTTTGCAAGCTGTTGTCACTGTCAGAGGAGGGAATATTCGCTACTGAAGTCCTTAAACTTTCTTTTGTTTCAACAAAAGTATATCAATGTAAAGTTGTTCATTTTCATTACTTAGCATATAAAATTAAAATTGTTCATTTTCATTACTTCAATAAACTTTGAACAACAAAAACCTTTTGTTTTATTCAAGCAATCAATTAGTAAACTGTTACAACCGAAAAAACACGAAAAAAACTAAAAATTTCTAAAATAACTTCAAATTTTTGACCCTAATTTTATGCTCGGCAGTGTGTATATATATATATATATATATATATATATATATATATATATATATATATATATATATATATATATATATATATATATATACATATATGCGTCTAACGGTTGACCCGCACGGACGCATATATCTCTTGAGAATGGCGAATGTTAGTTCGCCGAAACGTCGAGAATCCGGTTCTTTTCAGAGCCAACCCTCATCATCAACGCGGAATCCCCGAGAAAACAATACAACACAGGTATCTATCCGCGAAAACCTCAAATACAACATATATATATATATATATATATATATATATATATATATATATATATATATATATATATAAGCAAAGAACCATGAGTATGTAATCAAGAGTATGCCAACCCCTGGATTAGTAGAACATGTATGTATGTACATACATGTATTTATTTTTAGGTTTACATTTATTTAGGGGATTATTAAAAAGAAAAGTTAACAAAAGCAGAGTATAAAAAGCAAAAAATAATGTATGAAAAGAAAATGATGAAACAAAATAAATGTACACAAAGAAAAGGAAAGGTGAGAAATAAAATATAAAAAACGTTTTATTTCATTTTTGTTATCATTACTATTATTAGTTTATAAATTAATGTGCGTAAATGTGTAAAATACGCCCACATAAATACAAAAGCTCTTACTACTAAGTACCTAATAGTATTACCTAACTATATTTACTACCTAACAGTATTTTAAATTTACATTTTAAATTACCTCTCAAACAAGTGAACAATGAAAACTAGGGGTTTTTAATCGAAATCTAAGGGGAAATGAAGTTGGATCTAGTGGGAAAATTCTGTACGAGTTGGCACCACTGCAACTTCTTAAGAATAATAAGACAGCTACAGAGGACTCTATCGTTGCTGAACTGTGGAAAAGTGCTGGAAACAATGCCGTGCGCAAGCTAACCGAGATCATCCAGGATATCTGGGAAACAGAGAAATTACCACCCGATTGGAAATCTGCTCTGATCCACCCGCTTCACAAAAAGTGAGATTTTACTGATCTAAACAACTACCGTGGAATTTCTCTCGTCCCGGTAACATACAAGATTCTCTCGAAGGCGTTACAAACAAGGGCAGAAAATCATTTGGATAGTCTGGGACTGGGAGAATACCAGAGGTGCTTCAGGAAGACCCGATCCTGTGTTTAACAGATCCTCAATCTTAAAACTGTACTTGCATACTGCAAGATAAGAAATCGCAAGGTGGTCGTCACCTTTGTTGATTTTAGGAAGGCCTACGATTCCATTGATAGAGAAACACTTAACAAAGTACTATAGGAACTAGGGCTAGACGACAAAACCCGCAGACTCATCCTAGAAACCTAGACCATCACCCATTCCAAGGTTAAATTTAGAGGCCAGATCTCAGAAAGCTTCGAAATAAAAACTGGAGTGAGACAAGGAGTCGGACTATTCAACTGTGTCCTTGAAAAGGTTATGAGAAAATGATGCAAGGAACTGATCAACTTGGGTGTTCAGAGTGGTATCTACCTGGGACGTAAGAACGATGCACTGTTTGTAGATATCCTGGCCTTTGCAGATGACATGGCATTGATTGCTGATTCTCTTGACATGGCAACAATGCAGGTAAATTGCCTCAGAAAACAGACTGCCAAAGTGGGTCTTCAAGTGTCGCTGGAGAAAACAGAATTCTTCACCAACATCAAAGAAGCAAACAGAGAGATGTTACTAGAGCAAGGAAACATCGAGAGGACTGAGAAATTTAAGTAGCTCGGCGAATGGATTGAACCCAATTTATCAGAAAGAGCATCATTATCTAAGAGAGTCAACAAGTTAAAACTAGCCTATCGACTGACTAAGAACACCTACAACAAGAAATGCTTGTCACGCAACCTGAAACTTGAGCACTACACATCAGTCTTACTGCCAGAAGCCCTGTATGCCATGAAGTGTCTTTCCTTGAACCGAAGAAGTCTGGTAGAGCAATTGGAAGTCAGAGAGAGGAGAATCCTCAGGAAGATCCTAGGCCCGGTAAAGGAAGATTGGCAATTACGAACAAGCAATTACAAGCGCTACGAACATATTGAGAGTCTCTCTGACTGTGCAAGGAAAAAAAGGGTTGCTTTCTATGGCCACGTTGCAAGATTGCCTCCAAACAGACTGACCAACCGTCTGTTCACCTTCTGGCAAACCAATATGGTTCGTACTACTTGGTTGACCGGAACCGAGAAGGATATTAAAGAACTGGGAATAACAGATCTCCAAGACAGACAGTCTGTCAGACGCATCCTGTAGGAAGTCGGTGGATTTAAGGAGAAACCCTGAAGGAAAGGTACCCCCTGGACAGAAGAGAGAAAGGAGTTACACCGGCAGAATATGCGACAATACTGGGCAAAGATCAAAGCCCAACAGTTAAACCTGAGTTAAACAAGCGTGGCCAAAGTAGGCCTATTCGAAACAAGAAGGAGTGGGAGTGGAATTTTTAGAGGGGGATCGATTAATCGCGGCCTCTCGAATGTAGTTAGTGATAGTATTAGTGCAGCAGCGAGAGCGAGAGGAGGTGTAATAGCAAGAGAACGAGGAAGTGTTTGTATAATGCAGTGCGTGTCGCAGTAACTAAAACAAAATGAATTATTTGGATAAATTATTAATCACAGGTGAGTTTTTACGAGTTATTTATTAATACAGCTCTGTTATTAATTGATTATAATCATTACTTAAGCAATAAATCAAAATGTAATTTAATAAATTTAAGAATAATTCCGTTATTAATATTTTTTTTAAATAAATTTTAAATTTCCACGCTATTTAACAACAATTTGAAAATAAATTGTTTAGTTTTGATTATATCACGACCAAAAGCGAATAAATATGCATCAATTTAGTTTACTGCAAATTCGTTTAGCTTTAACTCGATTTTAGCTTAAGATTGATTAAGACGTTAGCTTTAGATTGATTATTTTGATTGATTTGTTTAAACAATTTCGTTTATGTAATTTAACACACAATTCTCGTTTATTTTTTCAAATTCTTATTTACTATGGATTTACATGGATAAAAGTACACAGTAGAAATTACAGCTTAAATAGTAACATGGGTCTTTACGAATACAAATTTGTAAATATTGCAGTCGCATACTTTATTTTTTTTAAATTATTTACTAATAAAAATCTTACAATTAGCAAACAACTCAATCATCAAGTTTTCTTGGCGTTCTTCTTGTTTTTCCAATTCTTTCCGAAAAGGCTTGTTTACGTTCTACCGACCACTTCGGTCTGTATTGCTTTGGTTGCTCTAATGCAGTGTTCCCCAAAGTGTGTTCCGCGGAATCCTGGGGTTCCGCGATAAAAACTGGGGGTTCCGCGCGACAAATTTTATTTCTTTAAAAAAATAAGAATGGTGTATAATATAAAATATTTAGATACATTTTTTTCGGACCAAGTCCAAGTTTACAATCGACCACCAAATTTAATTTAAAAAATTTAAATAAGATGACTTATCAGTTAAGGAACATTTATAGCTGGCTAAGTACAGGTCGACCATATAATTCAGATCGTATACAAAGTTTCAATATCAAAAGAATATCAAAAAAATACTGTAATTTCTAACTAATACATAAACAAAATATATATTGCTGCACCACCTGAATGGTGTTGATGCTGCACCAGATATGCGAATTCAGTTATCAAACATAACGCCTAATTTTAATAGAATCATTGAATCAAAGAAGCTGGTGCATCCTTTACAATAAAGTTTTTTCATTTATCTTAGTTTATGTTTTATATTTTTGTAAATTATTTAGTTTTGTTTAATTCAATAAAATCTGAAATACCAAAAAAAATACTTGTTTCATTTAACATCAGATAGTACATTTTGAAAAGTCGTTGTTAAAAAAATATTTAGGGTTCCACGATCATTGGCAACAAATTTGGGGGTTCTACGACCAAAATAGTGTTAGAACCACTGCTCTAATGTTACTTCCCATTTGTTTACTTTGTGTCTGAAGGTGTCTCTTTCTAAAATGTCTGTTGTACATATGTTTGCATTTCTGATGTCCTTTCGAAGTTCGTCTAGCCAATGTGTCGAATTATTTAATGAACTAACATAGTCTAATATCCTTTTTGACAGTCGATTTGCTGGTAGTCTCGCTAGATGTCCAAAGAATTTCATTCGTCTTTTCTTCATGTCAATTTCAATGTTTGTAAACTTTTCTGTTGTTTTGATTGATTGTAGCCTGTCTTGGGTATTTCTTGCTCCTAGGATTTTTCTGATGATCTTCCTCTCTTCCTTTTTGATTTTTTCTAGTTCTTGTTTTCTGTTAAGTGTCAATGTTTCGCTTGCCTACAGGACTGTTGGTTTTATAACTGGGTTGTAATGCCGAATTTTTGTCTATCTTGGCATAGATTTTTTATTATAGATGTCTTGGACTAACCATAATACCTTCTTGATTTTTTGTCGTTTCGATGAATTCTTCGAGGTATTTAAAGTACGGAACCTTGTCGATTTTACCGTAATTTGTTATCAGGCTCGTGATATCAGTTTTTGAACAAAATAATTTAGTTTTCTCAAATGAGATCTGTAGTAACACTTTTTCTGCACATTCCTTAAGTATCTCAAGTTGTTTGACGGAAGTCTCCTCATTCTCTGTTATCGCCAGATCATCCGCAAAAGCGAGATATGGTACGTAGAGGTTGTTTTTGGGAAAACCCAGTTGGATCGGTTTCCAAGACTCACATTTCTTGAGTTCTTTCTCCCATTCTTCCATAACCTTATCTAGCACGATATAGAACAGAACAGAAGAGAGTCAGAAGGTGATGTCTCACACCTGTTCGAATGTCAAAGGGTTCTGAAATTTCCCCCAAAAATTTCACTTTAGATTTTGTGCCAGTGAGTGTTTGTTTTATGAGTTCTATGGTTTTGGGATCTAGTCCTCTCTCTTATAGAATTTGGAATAGTGAGGATTTGTCTATCGTATCGTAAGTTTACAAATGTGTATGTGGGCTTTTGTCTGAGGGCTCGTAATTTGAGTATGGTTTAGAGGTTGATAATTTGTTCTAGGGAGGACCTGTTTGGTCTGAATCCTGCTTGGTATTCTGATAGTTTGGGTTCTAATTGCTTTTGTGTTCTACTCAAGAGACAGGCTGATAGTATTTTGTAGGTGGCAGATAAAAGAGACCTCTACAGTTGTTTACATCTAACTTGCTGCCTTTTTTATGTAGTGAATGGGCTAGAACAATCTTCCAGTCATCCGGGAGCTTTTCGGTTTGCCAAATGTTTTGGATTCTTTGTGTAATTTATTTGAGAGAATTTGGGCCTAAATTTTTCAGAAGTTCAGCTACAATCCCGTCTTCTTCTGAAGCTTTGTTGTTTAATGTCATAATATATTATGAAACTTTGTTTTGTTGCGAATAATTGCGAAAAAAAATGGAACGTGT
The DNA here is from genome assembly GCA_944588485.1 of Phosphuga atrata. NCBI lineage: Eukaryota > Metazoa > Arthropoda > Insecta > Coleoptera > Silphidae > Phosphuga > Phosphuga atrata. The sequence continues at coordinate 58,146,827 of OX155898.1, read as the reverse complement.
GGTTTTTTACTTTTATGGTAAGGGCCACGTTCCAATTTCAAATCCTAATTCCTTTCTTTTCTTCCAGTATGCTTTCATCTGTTCACTATGTTTTTTATTTCTGTCGTCAGACCATTTTGAACCAGTCTTCTTAGTTGCCCTTCCTAGGAATCCTCCCATTTTCAATATTTTTTCCCGAAAAACTTCTATGTTGTACATAGCTTTGTTTGAATATTGTTTCTTTCTAAATCCTTTCTTACTTCAAATTTAAATTCATTTATTGGCCAGTTCTATGCGTGCAGAATACATATAGGCAAGTCAGAAAATTGTTAAATAAATCTGCATATTCTATAGTTATATATATATATAGCATAGTCTATTTCTATTCATTACTACATATTCTATAGTTGTTTACATCTAATTTGCTTCCTTTATTACTTCATAATATAATATTTCTTATTTATTTCTAAACTAAACTAAAAATTACAATTTGAGCTATTACTCGTTGAGTATGAGAAATGAACGCCGAAATTTTACATCTCGATACTGTAATTTTAAAATTATTTTTAGTAGAGTGAAACGTTACAGCAAAAAAAAAATAAAATTTAATATCTGAAACTGTAATTTTAACAAATAGCAATTTGTAACATCATATACATACCTACATTAACTTTATTTTAAGACTTTTTATATTTTTCAGAACATGTACATTGAATGTATAATTGGACTCGAGTGCTGACAATGAATTAAAAATGGCTTAGAAAGGCAATAAAGAATTAAATACATTACAATGTGTGCAGATACGGAGGAGGTTAAATAATTAATCAACGTTTTCATTTCGTGTAAATTTAAATCGTTAAGTGCCGAAATTTTTTTGTAGTGCGCGAGTGTAAGTCGGGAGTGTTAGTTCCGCGTGAAATAAAATGCATAGGGAAAGTTTCCGTAAAAATTTTGCAAAAATTGTGCCGTAAACAAAGAGACAGTGTTACATTCGCGAGTAAACAAAACAATTCGTGGTTAGGGTAGTGATGGATCCTTTCAATGGCAGGTGGATGTGGTTGGGGGAGCGGCGCAGACTGCAGGAGACGCCTGTAGGGCAGGAAGGACGCCTGTTGCTCAGGGTCTCAGAAAAGTGCAGGCTACCGTCCACTGCACAAAAGTATGTCCTGTAAGAGATTGAGCACCAAGATGCCAAGTAGTAAGTGCTTTTTGAAGTATATTAATCGCGGTCGTGAGTGCTCCGATAGGACTTTGACGCTCAAGATTCTGATTGGGTTTTGAGTGGTCAAAGTGCTCGAACGTCCGCGGAGAATTTAAATGTCTGTTTAGACCGATCTGGAAAATGGAATTTAAAATTGTAATTTTAGTTTATGGGTGAATATGCGGTGAAGTTAAGGGAATACATTTCCGTGCTTTTGCCACATTTTTGTATTACATAGTTTATATGTTTAGTTTTTGAATTACAAGTAAGACGATTACAGCAATTCATTTACTACAAGAATTAGTTCCAAAAATCATACCAAGTTAGAAAACGTAAATATTTCGAGCGTTTCAAAAAATCCTCTTCCAGAGTCTAACAGGCATCGTCAGCTAGATTTTCTAGGACTAAGCAGATTCGATCTAGAAATCGCGTCTGATTAGTACTTAGTTTGCGCTTTCTGCTTTGTTGATTTGCAGAAACCGAACGATCCGGATCGTTCGTCGCGTGTGTCAGGAAGGAACAAAGAAGGAAGGAAAACACAGGAGACCAGGTTGGTAGCTTTGAGGTTTGGTTAATGACAAGTCGAAATATGTAATAGGAGAGTTGTTCATTAATATTTTTTAGTTTAAATCAATTTTCAGTCTTAAAATTACTAATTTTTGAAAGTGAATTAGTGAAATCGTGCGGGTCGCGAGTGAAATAAATGACAGTTTAAACAGAGTGTCGGGAAACAAAGAAAATGGAAATAAAGTTTTTAAATTTCCGAAAATTCTTGTAGTGCGCGAGTGTAAAGTCGGGAGTGTTAGCTCCGCGTGAAATAAAATGTATAGGGACAGCTTCCGAAAATTTTTGCAAATAAAATAGTGCCGTATACAAAGACACAGTGTTAGATTCGCGAGTAAACAAAAAAAACCGTGGTTAGGGTAGTGATGGATCATGTCAATGGCTGGTGGATATGGTTGGGGGAGCGGCGCAGACTGCAGGAGACGCCTGTAGGGCAGGAAGGACGCCTGCTGCTCAGGTTTTCAGAAAAGTGCAGGCTACCGTCCACTGCACAAAAGTAGGTCCTGCAAGAGATTGAGCACTAAGATGTCAAGTAGTGAGTGATTTTTTAAGTTTATTAATCGCGGTCGCGAGTGCTCCGATAGGACCTTGTCGTTCAAGATTCGGATTGGGTTTTGAGTTGTCAAGTTCTCGAACGTCCGCGGAGAATTTAAATGGGTGTTTAGGCCGATCTGGAATATGGAATATGCGGTGAAGTTAAGGGAATACGTATTCCGAGAGTTTGCCACATTTTCAGATAGTTCTTGCATTATAAGCGAGACGAGTTCCAAAAATCATACCAAGTTACAAAACGTAAATATTTCGACCGTTTCAAAATATCCTCTTCCAGAGTCTAACAGGCATCGTCAGCTAGATTTCCTAGTACTAAGCAGATTCGATCTAGAAATCGCGTCTGATTAGTACTTAGTTTGCGCTTTCTGCTTTGTCGTTTTGCAGAAACCGAACGATCCGGATCGTTCAGCGCGTGTGTCAAGAAGGAACAAAGAAGGATAGAGAACACAGGAGTCTAGGTTGGTAGCTTTTAGGTTTGTTTAATGGTAAGTCGAAATATATAATATATAAGGAAATATATAATTTATTTTTTTATAAGGAGAGTATTTTATTAATATTTTTTAGTTTAAAGCAATTTTCAGTTTTAAAATTATTAATTTTTGAGAGTGAATTAGTGAAATAGTGCGGGTCGCGAGTGAAATAAATGACAGTTAAAACAGAGTGTTAAATAAAGTCGGGAGTGTTAATTTCGCGGAAAGTCTAATCGTTAATTGCCGAAAATTCTTATAGTGCGCGAGTCTAAAGTTGGGAGTGTTAGTTCCGCGTGAAATAAAATGTATAGGGAAAGTTTCCGAAAATTTTTGCAAATAAAAAACAAAGACACAGTGTTAGATTCGCGAGCAAACAAATAAAAACCGTGGTTAGGGTTGTGATGGATCCTGTCAATGGCTGGTGGATATGGTTGGGGGAGCAGCGCAGACTGCAGGAGACACCAGTAGGGCAGGAAGGACGTCTGCTGCTCAGGGTTTCAGAAAAGTGCAGGCTACCGTCCACTGCACAAAGGTAGGTCCTGCAAGAGACTGAGCACTAAGATGCCAAGTAGTGAGTGATTTTTGAAGTTTATTAATCGCTGACGCGAGTGCTCCGATAGGATTTTGTCGCTCAAGACTCGGATTAGGTTTTGAGTGATCAAAGTTCTCGAACGTCCGTGGAGAATTTAGAAATGGTAATTTTAGTTTTTGGTTGAATATGCGGTGAAGGGAATACGTTTTCGTATTTTGCGGATTTTGCCACATTTTCAGATAGTTTTTGCATTACATGTGAAACGATTACAGAAATTCATTTAATTCAAGAATTAGTTCCAAACATCATACCAAGTTAGAAAACGTAAATATTTCGAGCGTGTCAAAATATCCTCTTCCAGAGTCTACCCGGCATCGTCAGCTAGTTTTCCTAGGACTAAGCAGATTCGATCTAGAAATCGCGTCTGAATTAGTACTTACTTTGCACTTTCTGCTTTGTTGTTTTGCAAAAACCGAACGATCCGGATTGTTCGGCGCGTGTGTCAACAAGGAAAAAAGAAGAATGGAAAACACCGGAGACCAGGATGGTAGCTTTAAGGTTTGTTGAATTTGCAAGTCAAAATATTTTTATATGAAAATTTTTGATTTATATTTTTTACTTTGAATCAATTTTCAGTTTTAAAATTATAAATTTTTGAGAGGGAACGAGCGAAATAGTGTGGCTCGAGAGTGAATTAAATGAGAAAGTCAAGCTGCCGACACCCCCGGATTTCAAGATTTGCTTAAACTAAAAATTGATTCCGGTGATGACATTTTGAGGAAACACTTAGAAGAATGTCATAGAAATGCTCAATATACGTCTCCAAAAATAAAAAATAGATAGAAATAAATTTTAAACTTATGTGGAGTCCTAATCAGGGAAGAGTTTGTCGATAATGTCAAAGCTCCAAGTGCCTACAGCATACTTACAGTCATCTGATATATCACAACAGGAACAACTTATCAATGGGTATTAGTTATTATATTATATATATATATATATATATATATATATATATATATATATATATATATATATATATGCATAAGAATTCTCAGATGCTACGTCTTTAGTGTTCTCCTCTATGGAGTAGAAAGCTGGAGTCTTACCGACGCTGCCACCAAACGCTTAGAGGCATTCGAAATGTGGTGCTACCGACGCATGCTACGTGTCTCATACACATACCATACAACTAACATCACGATTCTCGAGAGGCTTAGAAAAGACAAGGAAATTATTACTACCGTGAGAAACAGAAAACTGGCCTACTTTGGCCACATTATACGTAATGATAAGTACCAACTTCTACAATTAATCCTACAAGGCAAGATTGAGGACAAGCGAGGCCCAGGACGCAGGCGTATATACTGGCTGGCCAATCTTAGAAAATAGACTGGCCTAAGTCCAAGGACTGGCCAAAGTAACATCAATCGACTTATTCCGAGCTGCAGTGAATAGGATAAGATGGGCCAACGTGGTCGCCAACATCTGAAGAAGATAGGCACCTTTCGAAGATTAGATATTATAAACAAAGCGATAAAAATGTTAATTAAGAATTTATAGGTTTTATCGAGGTAGAAAAGCAATAATTGCAGCTATTGAATTCATCAATGCATTTAACATTGATGTTAACAAATGCATGGGATATAGGCTGCGAAAGATCCTAGAAAATTACTTTTGAAATTGATGTCAAATGAAACAATTTAAATTAAATAAATATATAACAACTTATTTATTTATTTTACCACCTATAAAGCTGGATCTCCTGCTGGCGTTTTCCCTACACACTACATACACCAAGCTTATGTTTCGTGTAGGGTATAAGGTAAAACATAAGCGGGGAACGCGCTTTAGAAATTCCTGATTTGCTTCCCTTTTGGCCAAAATCTGGGTACGCCCATGCTTCCCTTATAGAATTCTAATGTTGTTTGACGTGTTCCTCAAGGTAATTATTTAAGGTGCTCCTAAAGACTACATTAAGAATATTATGTTTTTTTAGAGCTGCTCACATTACCCCTACATCTAGTTTTTGAAAAATCTAGGCATAGAAATCAAATTTCTCCAAATTCAGTGGAACCCCCAGTGTAAGAAAACTCTGTTGAATGCAGTGGTATTCAACAGTTTTCTTATGCTGGGGCAACCAATTGAAGTTTCTAAACGCATGGTTTAATTTTGGTCTTTACACAACCCTTATCGTTTTACAAATATCGCTAATACTTTTAGTCATAGCCATTTCTTAAAACTTGTTCCGCACCAGTAAAGAAATTGATGACAATTTAATTATAAAACCTTTAATACCTGGTGTAAATATTCCAGGTTCCGAATTAGGCTACTACAGTCTAAGTTTAATAGTATTTCAATAATACACGAGTTTGGACATGCCTTAGCCTCTGTGAAAGATGTTCACATAATTAATGTAGGAGTTTACATTTTATTTGTTCTACTGGTTGCTTATGTAAATTTAAGTTCAGATAATTTACATTCTCTCAGTCCGTGGAGAGGCCTTAAAGTATTATGCGCTGCTATTTGGCACAATTTAGTTTTAAGTTTAATAGCTTATTTATTGTATTCTATATTGTCATACTTTTATTATACTGTCTTGTGAGTGAATCAATGAGTAATTGTACAAGCGTTAACTCCAAATTCGCCACTTGCTGGAATTAAAGGTTTAGCTATAAATGATGGGATAAAAAGTGTAAATTTATGTAAAACCGTCAAACCTGTTTTTGTGCGGATTATTTTTATGCGAATTAGAAATAGCACGGTTTGAAGAATCGATTAATATAAATTTTACTTCTTCTATAAAGGAATGTATGAATTGATACCAATATGAATGTATTGATACCAAAAAGCAGAAGTTCGAATAAGCGACGCTGGAACAACTGGAGTTTTTGAAATTAAAAAAGGGGTTCGCCAAGGCTGTTACCTATCCCCAATGTTATTCAACCTGTACGTAGAAAAAGCATTCTCCGAGTCAATCCCAGATAGTTCCTTTGGAATAAAAGTAAACGGAACCCCCATTAACAATATCCGATATGCGGATGATACCGTGATATTAGATGGCGCACATGCTCTCCAAAGCCTACTAAATCGGTTCAATGAAGAAGGCCAGAGACTAGGTTTAAAAATTAACATCAGCAAAACCAAGTTTATGATTGTTAGTAGGAACGATATTCCACACACTCGAATACATATTAATGAAGAGAACATCGAACAGGTTACACAATTTAAATACTTGGATACATGATTAACAAAAGGTGGGATACGGATCAAAAGATAAGATGCAGGATCGGACAGGCTAGAGCAACTTTCCTAAGACTTCGAAAATTTCTTACAGACAAGAACTTGACAACCTCATATATAGGATGGTAAAATGCTATGTCTGGTCCGTGCTCCTGTACACTGTAAATTTTTTTTGTAAAATTACCATTTCGTTACTCAACATGAGGTGGCTAAATTTACTAATCAGTATGTATGAATTCAAATTACAACACAGGTGTTGTTGAAAGTGGCAATCATCAGCAAAATTGAAGCCTTCGAAATGTGGATCCTGCGACGAATGTTGAAAGTGTCTTGGGTCGATCACGTGAGAAATGAGGACGTTCTCCGAAGAGCCGGTCTAGCAGAACGAGAGCTTTTCGAAAATATCAAGAAAAGAAAAATAGGTTATCTCGAACACATACTGCGCGGAGAACGCTACCACTTCCAACGCCTCATTCTTCAAGTTAAATTGAAGGAGGGAAAAGAGGAATAGGCAGAAAAAAAGTATCGTGGCTGAAAAATATCCGTCAATGGACGGGGATAAAGCACCTCCAAACACTACAGAATGCTGCAATTAATAGAAACGTATGATAAGAAAAAGAACGCTTACGCAGGAATCTGCACGGCACTAAAAGAAGAAGAATGAAGGATTTTACAATAAGGTGCATTTAAAAGAATAAAGCCACTATCAGAGAAGCGGTTATCACTGCCACAAAATTAAGTGCTAAATCGACATCATAAACACGAGATATCATCAAAGAGAAAATGGAAAAGGCGTTGATACTACTTAGAAGATTCTTGTCAGAAGAAAATTCCAATGAACGGAAGTTTTTTGAAGCAAAAAGCTATGAAGTTTTATGAGCAGATTAAACAAAACGGAAATAACGAAGTAACGGAGTCAAACAAAAAATACGTTTTTTCTGCAAATAATGGATGGGATTTTTAAGAATATTCTCCTTGCATAGTGTCAAAATTCAAGGAGAAATTTCATCTGCAGATGAAGTAGCTGCTAAAGAATTTGTTCCAAAAATTGTGAAAATTATAGAAGATGGAGTGTATCCTCCATCTTCTATAATTTTCACAATTTTTGGAACAAATTCTTTAGCAGCTACTTCATCTGCAGATGAAATTTCTCCATGAATTTTGACACTTGACCTTGAATTTTCCCGAACAAGTTCTAAATGCCGATGAAACGGGCCTCTTATGGAAGAAAATGCCGAGTAGATCATACGTGGATAAATCTGTACAAGTTAAGGGATTTAAAGCAGCTAAGGATCGTGTAACCTTACTATTTTGCAGCAATGCTTGAGGTGACTGTTTATTACAACCAGTGCTAATTAATCGAGCTCTAAAGCCAAGAGCAATGAAAGCCATAAATATTGAAACATTATCAGTTCATTGGAAGGCCTGGATGACAAAACACATGTTTACTGAGTGGTTCAATGATTGTTTTATCCCAGATGTTTGAAGTTATTTGAAAAAAAAATCAGGAATAAGTTTTATTGATTTTAGACATTGCACCTGGCCATCTCTTGCTGGATCACCCTAATGTGGAATTTTGTTTTCTGCCATCTAATACGACTGCATTGTTAAAACCACAAGAGCAAGGCATTATTGCTACATTTAAGTCATTATGCAAAGAATTCATTTCAATACATACTGAATTAACTTGATGGAGATACAGAACTGAATATTATTGCAACATGGAAGAAGTTTTCTATAATGGACTGTGTCAAAAGTATTAAACTGGCAACATCAATTTTGAAACAATCAACCCTGAATGCAAAGCCTGGAATTTGGCCTGGTTGAAAGCCTATATGGTCAACATATTTTAAGAGCCAAGAACCAACTCCTATCATTTCTCTAGCGCAGTGGTTCTTAAACTTTTTTTTGCCGCGGCACCCTTATCGAGCTAAAAAAATCTCACGGCACCCTTGTCAGGCCACAAAAATTTCGCTGCCCTGCTAAGTTTTCCTTTAAGTTTATTAGAAGTTTGGAAAATTTCACCTTCAAATCAGTTTTTTTTTTCGTTTTTAATGTATGTTAGCGTATGTTGAGAATGCAACATTGAGAGAAGTAGCGGTTTCATTTAGTTTTTCAAAGCTGTCGGAAAGTTATCCCAATTTAAGCAGCCAATCGACATCAATTGTTGGATAAAAGGCTCTTCTGTAAATGTAACTGGAGGTGGAAGTGATCCTTTCCCAGATCTTCGGCGGTAAGTTCTAAAAGACGTGCTTGAAGCGGGCGGCTCTTAACATGATAATTATTTTACAACACCATCCAATACTACTTTTAAATCTTTCGGCATCTTTCTAGTTGCCAGAGAATATCGATGGGTGACACAGTGGCTGCTGGTAGTATTGCAAAACACTTGTTTCATTCTAGAAACGGCTCCCTTTACTTTTGCAACCATTGCAGCCGCTCCATCGCTACAAATATCAACACACTTGCTCCATTTCAAATCATCTTTTTGTATATATTTGTCGATTACTTTGAAAATTTTCTCGCCAGTGGTGTAAGTTTCAAGCAATTCACTCATCAAAAGTTCTATTTGCATTTCGAATGAATACCTCAAAAACACAAGAAAAACAGCAAGTTCCGCAATGTCGTTACTATCATCAAGCTGTAAACTTAAAAAAATACAAATTTTCAACCTTCTTATAAGCTCGTTCTCCACAGACTCTGAAATTGTAAAAATGCGCTTGCTTGTAGTGCTATTTGCCAGCTGTACAGTATCAATCTTCTTGGCCATGTCTGAACCTAAAATGCATGTTACAACATCATTGCTCTACCATCACTAGGGATGCTCTACCATCGATGCAATTCTAAAGGTGATGGACATTGCAACATACGCAATAAATGGGAAAACAAGAGACTCTAGGAAACTATGCGCTTTAATTTTACAAGACATTAAAAACGCGTTCAGTAGTGCATCGTGGCAAAAGATAATGAACGCTCTAGATCAGAAGAAGGTAGACCCGCCACTGAAAAAATAATCAGAAGCTATATAAACGGCAGGCATCTAGTCCTGGAAGCTCAGCAAGAAAAGACCTGTATCCTCACATATGCAGCAGTCCTACAAGGGTCGGAACCCGGACACACCCTTTGGAACGTCCTATATGACGATGTTCTCGGAATATGCCCGGAGGACGGTCTGGATTTGATCGCCTATGCGGATGATGTTGCCCTCATAGTAACGGCCAAAAACGAGCGGATACTAAAAAATTAGAGAGAATCACATGCTGCGTAGAAAAACACTAACTAGAAGTGTCACCACAAAAATAACGGAGGCAATAACCTAACCTAATCTAACTGGCTCTAAAAAAGTTAAAAAAGCGGACTTCAACATCAGAGGAATAATTATCGAACCAAGGAACCAAGTCAAATATCTAGAAGTCACAATAGTAAAAAAAAAACGATGGTAGAGCAATGATGTTGTGAGGTTTAATCTGTTTCCTCGGATTATCTTTTGGTCGTGATTTGCGTTTTCGCGAACTGAGGCCAACGAACTTGAATGATTTAGACTCGCAGGTGTCTGATGATGAAATGTATGATTGAATCAGTCTCTTCAGAAGCTTCAATGAGTTCACCTTTCCGTTTTAAAGACCGAGATACGTTTACCCCTCGTGTAATTTTCTTAATTTTTTTTTTAAATTTCTTGATTATTGCTGCGGCACCCCAGACATACGCTCGCGGCACCCAGTTTGAGAACCTCTGCTCTAGCGCATAGAGTTGGTGGAGAAGGTTTCCAAGATTTGACACCTGCTGACATTCAAGAAATGGTAATTGATAAACCCCTTGACGATGATGAATTAATAGACACTATTCTTGTACCTTCTGATCATGAAGAAGCAGTTAGTGACGACGAAGAGACTCCCCTCACGGCGAAAATAATATCGAAAGGCATTCAACTAGCCAGTGAATTACAAAATTATTTTCTGACACACGATCCTCTTATCGAAAGAGCTACCCAATTCAGTCGTGAATTGACAGCATGCATGTCCGGTTACCAAGAATTGTTCAATGGATTAAATAAGAGGCAGAGACAACCACTGATAACAGAATTCTTGAGAAATCATAATGAAAATGCTGGAATCAAGAAATTTGACTGAAGAAGGTACCACTCAAAAGGAGAATGATGACACTTCCACTGATGGAAGTGATATTATAATTAAAAAAAAGTCATATTTGAAATTAAGTCATCTTTTAAGTTCATATTAAGTCATATATTAATTTTAACATTAAGTCATATTTGAAAGTGACAGTGATTGAATTATTATTCTAATTACAGTCGAACTTCCCGTAGTCCCGTATTACCATAGTTCACGAAAAAAAAATTGGAGTTACAGAAAATTCGAGTTGGAGAAATATATAACTACAAAACTACTTCACTTTACGCAAATTATTCAAAGTAAATGTGTACATATGTTTGTATTTATAAACAGAAACAAAAATACATTATTAATATAATGTTATATAGTTATAATTAATATATTATTTTTTGAAAAAGTCAGTAATTGTTATTTGTTTTCCATTAAAAAATTCTCTATCTACAAAGTTCTCCAAAGTAGATAATGCGCGGTACACTTCGTCTGGAAGATTCGTCTTTAGAACACAGATATTCTCTACACTTATTTAAATGATTACGCATTTCTTTGTTCGTGGGTGGAATTGGCACTGTTTCGTTGCTAGATAAGACATCTTCATCTTCGCGTTTTGTAATTTTGTTTAAAATATCGGCATATGTTGGATAGTCCCCTATAATCACATATTCATCTACAGATATATAATCATTAAGAGACACTGTATTATCCACGTTATGCTGATTATATATGTCACACGCGGACTTCAATTCTGACAGAAGCGTATCATCTTCTTCACTCCAGTTTGTTTCGCCTTGTTTTTTAAAGTCAGCCTTTTTGGAACAATATTTTATGGTTGCTTGCTGAATATCGATGTCCTACGCTTTTGTCTTCAGATAACTTCAGGGGTTAAGACTAGGATTTAGTTTCGGAGGGGGTTTTAAGAAAATACAGTAACAGAAATGCACCAATTTACTTTCTAAGCTGACACACAAGGGTTCCTAAACTTCACATCTACCATGCTCTCTTGAAAAGAGTCGTCTCTACTCGTCTCTTCATTTCAATATAACATTTATGTATATATTTTGCATATGTCCCAGGCTACGCCCATGACTTGGAGTAATCCCAAAGTCATCAGCAATCACTGTTTTCTTTTTAATACCTTTGTCAACATCACCTTCACTTTTGTTCAAAAAAACCTATCAAGCTCACTTTGTCAGATAACGACATCGTATTGAGTTTTCTTCTCTGACCACTCATATTTGCAATTGTAACTGCAGAGGTAAGAAGAAAGAATGAGTTTAAACTCTAAAATTTCATTAATATATAGGACCTTTACTATACCAAACAGGATACGGTTTATGCTAAGCAATATCCAGCACCATAAATTTTGAAATAGTACGCAACGGTTAAAAATTGAAGTTATAGAGATTATTTTCTATGTAAAGTTTTATCGTTGTACACATTTTTACTACGAGTTATGGAAAAATTCGAGTTAAGGAAAATTCGAGTTATGGAAGTTAATTTATATGTAAAATGCTATCTACACGTATGAATTTCTAAAAAAGTTCGAGATATAGAAAAATTGGAGTTATAGAAGTTCGAGTTATGGAAGTTCGACTGTAATTGAATCAGATGTAGTTATTTTGTTGAACTGAAAGTTCTCCATTATTTTCTGCATATTTTATTAAATATTTATGTTTTATCAAATCATCATATTTTATTAAATCTTCATTCTTTAAGCAATAAAAATAAAATAACAATTTAAAACAAAATGACCTGTTTATTGTTCATTTTTTAGAACTCAGGAACCAATATATCAATTTCCCATATATAGTACTTATTTTTTTATGCGATTTTTTTTTATGTGGATTCTCCTGGAACCAATCTGTCACATAAAAACAGGTTTGTCTGTACTATTAACAGAAAGAGATAGATTGAATGTTTGGGTAATATTAACAGGGGATCCGGTAGTCCCTTTATAGGTCCGGAACCCTTTTGCGGCATGAGTGTGAACACAAAAGTTTAGACAAAGAAACAAGAGAACAATGGATGAAAACCTGGAAAGAACTTCCAGGGCTAAGGCAGTCCAAAGTGATGCTGGGATCTTTTAACCAGAAAAGAACAAAAGCTTGCCTGAAATTAAGCAGGAACGAGCTTAGAATTCTGACAGGAGTCCTGACAGGACACTGCAGACTTAGGAAACATCTCTAGGCTCTAGGCCTAGAAGAGGATGACGGATGCAGATTCTGTGGTTCAGCAGAGGAAACCCCATACATCTGCTCAAAGAGTGCGGAGCACTACTCTGCAAGAGAGATGTATGCCTTGAATCCCTCTCACATCCTGAAATTCCAAAAGGAATCAGGATTAGAGGAGGCCCTCTAAATGAGTAAGTAACCAATGCTTGGAGGAGAAAGGTGGGGTACAATAGATCTATAAAGGTCACAGTACAAGTCGTCACCACCATATCTACAATCTTGGGTAATATTGAAGAAGTTGGTTTTCATGTGGATACTGATTTAGTTCACAATTTGGATGAGAGTGTGCCTTTAAGAGCTGTCAAAGGTGGATTTGATTGTTGCCATGAGGCTAAATCTGTTTTGAGTATATAGAAAAAATGGATGGGGTGCTAAAAATCCCTCCACATGCATCTCTACCCAGAAAGAGTAATCGTAGAAACCTCAAAACAAAATTGTGTAGGAAGTTTGTATTGCCCAAATAATCTGCACTGTATTAAACCAATGTTTGATAACTATACAAGTCTAATGAAGATTGGTAAGGAAGATAAAGGAGATGTTATATACATTGGTCCCCCCAGTGATATTTTACAAACTGTCGAGATTTCAAGTTTTATTCCGAAGTATAGCTTTTCAGGTCTGTTCCAACCAAATGAAATTTTAAAATTTTTAGAATACATAACAGTTATATCACTTGGTTTAGCTTTAGTAAATGTAATCCCATGTTTGTTTATGGACGGGCAGCATATTACAAACAGTCTTGTGCAAATGTACACGAAAGATTCCAAACCTATTGCAATGTCCATTACACTACTATGCACAATTCTACTCATCTTCCATTGCATCTGCATGGTATTTTTGAAATGGAAATAAATTATTTGACTAAGTTTAAACTGGTTTGTAATTCTTTCAAGCTCCTTTCCCCATAGTTGAGCATCATTTTTATCGTAATTTCATCGGTATGGTGTGCGTTTGCTTTGAAATCACCTCGAGCCCATTCTTTCAATTCGGCCTGATGTCCTTTATCAGGGACTTCTTTTATGGTTCTTAAAATTCGTCTATATAGCCTTAAGACTTCCTGCCTTATCATAAACTAAAACAGCAAAAGACATGGAATCTTTGAATAGTTTTAGGTTAAGTTTTAACTTTATTAGAGTTAATTTACCTGCTTTAGGCTTAATATTGGTTTTGTTGTCATTATCAAGGGATGATGATGATTGACTAGAGCTTAGAGGAATATATTTGGATCATCCTCACAAGAAGCTACATTGCGTTCAGCGCCTCTGTGCCACAATTTCAAACTAATGGAAATTGACGAGAAACTTCCAGTGGGGCGAAACACTAAAATGGAATTAATTTAAATGTAAATAAAATTAAATGTAAGTTAGATATGTTAAAGTTATTAAGTTTAGGGTTAATACAAAAAATTGCTGGAAGAAATTTTTAAATTGATGTTTTATTTTTTCTATGTTGGTAGTATGACAGTGTCGGCGTTTCAATGGGATTGCGCGAGCACATTCCGTTCCGTTTCCGTTACGTCACTAGAAAATGCTCAACAAAAATGGCGTTTGTTGGTGATACAACGTTTGGCTGAAAGTTCTGTCTGTACAGTTTTTATTCCAAAGGCGCTTTCGATTTGGAATCCCTGTTAATTAAGTGCACCGTGCGGCGAGATGGACGCGGTGAAATCCTTCAACGCGGAGGTGGGTATTCATTATTTGCATGCTTTACGTCCTTAGCGTGACATTCACGGCGTCCAAGCCCCCAAAACCAAACTGTAATTATTCCTTTGCTAATTATGCAAAACAACGTTTGTTACGTGTGGAAATGTAATAAATGTTAAAAAGCGGAGGGAATTTGAGTTATTTATTGGGCGGGTTATGTGTTTGGTTGGAAGATTTTTGTTATGTTGGTTAGTTTAAAGTAATCAATGCTTGCGTGCTTCTATATTCAATTATTTAAGGTTTTTTTTACAGCAAAATTGACCTTTTTCCCCATTAGTTGTTATAGTAATGAAAATATTCAGTTTACAAGGGTCAATACACTTTTGTTTGCAAATATGCCCATAGCTTACTTGGCGCTTCATCACATTTTATAAGGCACGTAGATGCCCTTTGATTTATAATTCGTAAATAAAAAACTTGTTTCTTGCGCCAATTAATAAGATTTAATTTATTTATTACACTTTGTGTGTTCATTGATTTTATTTCAATGTTGCCTACATTAAAATACAATTTGCCAATGCAAAATATAAGACACGTAGGTATGCGTAGCCCTTTGATTTATAGTTAAATAGTAAAATAGTTAAAAATAATAGATAAATAATTTGTTGGGATAATAATGCCAATAAATTTAATTTATTTATGCTCATAGCTTATTTAGCACTCTATTACATTTTATAAGACAAGTTGACAAGATGCCCTTTGATTTACAATTCCAAAATAAATAAATTGTTTCTTGCGCCAATTAAAGATTTCATTTATTTATTGCACTTGTATGTTCATTACGAGGGGTCATCCACTCCCTGAAATGTTGCAATGTATTCGCAATTATCCTGTTTTTTTTTTGGTAATTAGAGGTACTCGAAGAAATTACTAGCGTAATGCGTAATAATTTCACGTAATTATGTTAATTCTTTGCTAATATGAAGTACTGGGTTAAATCACAAGCGTAATGCGTAATAATGTCAGATAATTTTTGAAATGCTTAGGTACTGCAAAGTAATGCCACGTAAAGGATGGGAATTTGAAATATTTACTTTAAATTAAACTAAATAATTCGTAATGCTTGAACGTTAGAGTATATTTACTTGTTATTACTATGTGCAACCTGTAAGATAAGAGTGCTAGTAATGAAGAAGACATCACGTTAATAGTATCGTCATTAAATAACAAGTGTGTTGAATTTCTATACAATTATTGAAATTGGTTTGAAATACAACAAAATTACAATACTCTAAACTGCTTTTTCATATTTTTTATTGCTTATCAATATTAAATCATATATAGTCATATATAGCACTGTGAATTTGCAAAAATATGATATTACATCAGAGTTCCTGGTAGATATGAAATAGTTCTAGAGTACTAAAAAAATGGAAATACAAAAAATGAGCTAGCAACACTTTTGAGAAAAACTGTGCGTTTTTGACATATTACTGCACCTCGACCATAGTTCTGGAGTACTTCATCAATTTTGCAAAAAGTTCTACAAAAATTGACATTTTGCAACAACAAAAAAATGAAAATTGCAAAAACAGTTCTTTTCGCGGATCTAAATAGCACTCTAAGAGTTCTATCGAAGATCCCTTTGACATTTTTTAATCAAAACCTTGGTTCAAAAGATATTTTCAATAATAAGTGACCCATAGTTTTAAATGAAAATTTAAAAAAAATCGCGCAACAATTATATTTGCAGTTCCTGATAAAATGAAAAATCCTTATAACATTTTTCTGCAAAGTTAAAAATTGAAAAGATATACAAAAATTAAATTTCACCGATGCAGCGAAGCGAAGAAAAAAAAATCGCGCAATAGTTCTGTTTGGATTTCCCGGTAGAACTCCTAGAGTTCTATCGAAAATCCTTGTAACATTTTTCTGTGAAGTCAGATATTGGGAAAATATTCGATAAAAAGTTCACTAATGAAGTTCGAGTTCAGCAATGAAGTGCTAAAAAAGTGGCGTAGCAGTTCTGTTCCTATGTGAATTCGTTGGTTTACTGTAAAAAATATGCACATTTTGTAACAAAATTTTACTCACTAAAGCCCCCCATTGCACTTTGATTTATAATTCGATGATAAATAATTTGTTGGGATAATATTGCCAATAAATTTAATTTATTTATGCTCATAGCTTATTTGGCGCTCTATTACATATTATATTATATTCTATTACATATTATATAAGATATATAACAAGACCCTTTAGTTTACAATTCGATCAATTATAAATAAATAACTTGTTTATTGTCAATTTAAAAGATCTTAATTATTAAGATTAAAATATTAATTATTAAAATAAAATTAAAATAAAATTTTAAAAATAAATGCCTTATAAATAAAAGATTAATAAAATTATTAATCTTTTATTTATAATGCATTTTATGTTGATTGATTTATTATTGCCAATAAAATATTTATTTCAAGTTGCGTTGCAAGTTTTTTTTTTATAATAAAGTTATAAATAAATGATCAAATATCCAATTGAATAGTTCATTTCAAAAAGCGCATAAAAAATGATTGTTTTTGTTTTTTTTTTTAAATTGTTTTTGTGGTTTTTCAAATTAACGATTGAATTGTAAATTGCAATAAATGGAATAATAATTTAAGTATGGAAATTATCATGAATAAATATGCATGCAAATATGCAATAAAAATGAGCGGAATATGCATAAAAAATGGACGAAATATGCACAATCAAAATACAGTCGAACTTCCCTAAGTCGTTTAAGTCGAGTTATAGAAAATTGGAGTTATAGAAATACATAACTGTAAAATGAGTAAACTACACTATACACAATTTATTCAAAGTAAATACATATGTATGTATTTATAAACAAACAAGAAATAGGTGTACATTATTAATATGATGTTATATAATAATAATTAATTAAAAATAATTTTAATTAATATATTATTTTTTTTAAATGTTTTTGTTTTCTATAATATATAGTACCTTGTCAGAGATCTTCGATTATATCGTCAATTTTTGGATTACCGATTCTCGGGAGAATAATATCCTGTCGGAATCTTCCTAAAGCACACCCGCTAGTAAATTCTTAGTTTTGCTTTATTCGAGTTTTTTTTATCGTAAAATATGAAAAATAAAATGTTTGCTAATCTGCCCGAAGATTACACTATCGACGGTTTATGGTTGGCAATATCCGGTATCATAAGTTTTGGAAAATACGCGGCGATTAAAAAATTGGAGTTATAGAGATTATTTTTTATGTAAAATTTTACCATTGTACAAATTTTTACTAAGAGCTATGGAAAAATTCGAGTTAAGGAAAATTCGAGTTATGGAAGTTTTATATGTAAAATGCTATCTATGAATTTCTAAAAATATTCGAGTTATAGAAAAATTGGAGTTACAGAAGTTCGAGTTATGGAAGTTCGATTGTTTTTTTAGCCCTTAATTCTTAATACATCTTTGGACATAGGCCTCCCCTAGATTCTTCCAACCTTCTCTGTTTTGCGCTGCCCTTTTCCAGTGTAGTCCTCCCGTTTTTTTTTGAGGTCGTCAGCCCACCTCATCTGGGGCCGACCTCTTCCTCTTTTCCCTAGTAATGGTCTCCAATTCTGGATGGCGACATTCCACCTTTGGTCTTGCTGTTTGGCGTTATGTCCTGCGAAGCTCCATTTTAGTCTGGCTGTATGTTCTGTGACATCTGCCACTTTAGTTGTTTTCCTAAGTTCGACTGTACTATTTATTATTGGAATTTACTTTTTTTTTTAGAATTTACAATATACATTTGTAGTTCTTGTGACAATATAAAATTAAGTATTTTTCTAGATTTTCTAGAGCAAACTTGTGACGTACTCGCTCAATTTATTTTGGAAAAATTGTTTTTTTTTTAATTTTTGGTTTGGGTTCTTTCCTGTGTTGAGAATGCCCCTGTAAAATATTTTCTTGAGAATGCCGATTTAAAGCTGGATACAGCGCTTCCAAGAGCGCGCCGCCAGCTGCATCGAGCCTGCGGAAGAAGAGAAAGGCCGGCCACTCTCGTTGCTTTGTTATAATAGAAGATATGAGAAATTAAATTTGGAGTCGCTATTTTCACAAGATCTCAACGGATTCGAATCCTCAACATCATCTGTGCAATGAGAGCTGGTGTAAATATTTACAGGCCCAGCAAAACGGGACTACTCATATTCACAAACAAACAACACAAACATCACAAACAAAGGAAATATGCATTTTTTTTTATTTGCTTAATTCACTTTTTACTTCGTTTTAACATAGTAAAAAATATAAATACTGTTGAGTGTTTCTATTGATTTTTAAAAAAATTTATAAAATACCGATTAAATTTGACCTGTTTGAATGGTCCCATTTATCGCGCGCTTTGGATGACGTCACAGCTCTCGTTGTCATTCAGTGTGGTTTACTATTTGCATAGGCAGTTAAGGATTTTCAGTTTGAATCGCTATTTCGATAATGGAAAAAGCTAAAAAAACATTTTATAGATATTGTCTAGTACCGGAATGCAAAAACACTATTTATTATAAGTACACCAGATAAACTGTTGGATAAAGTCACAATCGAGGTGTATAGTCCACCCTACCCACATCTTTTGCGCATGCGCTACAAAATATGCTTTCATGTATCTATTTTTGGTATTTTGTCCGATTGTACTTTACAAAACCACTTTCAGTCATTGTTCTTGATCATTTATAATGTCACTATATAGCAAATCGCACTAGGTATTGGAAAATACTACAGAAATATTGCATAGCAAAACAGCACAGTGAATATCGACGCCGATCAATATCATAACGTGCACGTCACAGTTCCTGGTTTCGGTTCGACCAATGGTGATGCGTTTCGCAAATTTGAAGTTCGCTCGCATATTTTGGACTTTTTGATTTTAATTTTTGGAATTAAATACAAACTAAATTAGAAAAAAATGGTATAGGTGTAATGTCAAGGTCATAAAGTATCGAGGATAAAAAAATCAAGTAAATCTAAATCTCTTGCATATTCCCTTAAAACAACAATGAGAGCTTCAATGCCACCATTTGGCAAAATGTTTGTAGCTTTTGCACCATTTTTGTCCCGAAACATCTGTTCAACGTGAAACCAATTGTCGATATTTCTGCCAAGTTAGCAGCTTCCATTTTCAACGAGGGCTTCACGACAGTGCTACAAGTCATGAAAGGGCTCGGAATTGCCGTCGGGCAACATGCCGTGGATTATGCAACGAGGCGAGATGCGGAGCGCAGATCAAATGCTAATCGCCGCGCTACGGACGAAGCGGAAAGGCGTCGATTAACCCAAAGAGAAGAGCAATCTGAGCTCGGGAGGAGCTACGAAGTCGTGGAAGAATTGCTATATGGTCCAGGAATCCATTCATAGAGATGAGCGAGAGAAAATCATAATAATGTATAATTTTCCGTCTAAAATGCCTCTCCGCTGCTTGCGATCGATTTTCACCGGTTCACGTTTTCCGTTGTTCGGCCGTGAATAATTTCAGAAGCAATGTTCCCTCTAATTTTTTCACTGACTGCGCGGCACAAAAGTATGATTGTGCAAAAATCTTCGAAAGGTTTTGAAAGTGCAATAAAATCGGGATATCCTACTGTTGTTAAATTGAGTTTCTTGATATAAATCAAGCTTATTACAATATATTCCGAAATTTTCAAAAATTATTATAGTATATTATTAACTATATTATGAATATAGTTAATAATATCTATACAAATTAATTGCAATACAACTTAATTTTATTATATTTACGTTTTATTATATTATGTCTTTTATACTTATCCATTCTTTGTAAACTTCATCTATATTTTTTTTTCATTTACCAAGTATATTTTAATCCTTATCAAATCATTTAAATGATCGGCATTTAATCTGTTTCTAAATTTGGATTTAATTAGAATCATTGTGTAGAATCCTTTCTCCCAGTCAACACTTTTCTGGCTCCTATGATATCATAAAGTATCGCTATATTTCTCCAAATTTAGTAGTACATATTCTACACTGTCACTAAATGATTTTATTGCTCCCGTCTTGTTTTTTTGTGAAATCAGAAATTTAAGTTCAGAATATTCTTCACAAAACAGAATAAACAGTGCCATAGTATACTGGGAATTATTTAGAATTTGCAAACAATATTTACAAATCGGATCATAACATTGTTCTTGTTCATTAGAATATTCTATGAGGTTTTCGTAATTTTTAATCAAAGCATCCAAAATAACGAGATAAACAACGCACCTAGTTTAATGGTTTAAATGTTACCCAGTTTCGATCCATAACAGCAGCCCATTTTTTAAATTTTCCTTTTTTAATCCCTAATCTACTGAACATAGTGTAAACTGTCCTAAAGAAGGTCTCAATATCTTGCATAAGAGTTTCCATGCATCATCCAATCGCTAATCTTCTCGATGCGCAATGTAATGTTAGTATTTCCTTTTTGAGAAGTTGCCCCACTCCATTTTTCAGTCGTGGCATAACACTTGCTCCGTCCGATGTAAACATAACCATTTTTGAATGCCTTTTTTGAATTTTTGAATAAAATAGAAGCACTGTCTGTATTTGTTAGCTTCAAAATACCTCCAAATTCTGTTCCGAAGATCAAACAGAGTAGGTGTTTTGTGGTGTGTGCTGTGTTTGTATGCAGGTAATTTTGGTCCAATCCACGTCGAAACGCAGTCGATGTTTTGTAGATACCCGTTCTCCAATTAAGTATAGAGGACTTAAGTCGTTCCTCGCACACAGTGTGTTAACATAAAGCAAACCAAGCAAACGCTCGATGACGTAGTTGATGTAAACAAAAGAGGTTTCGTTAGACGGATAAAGGTTCGATTTTAAAAATTAGTTTGACCCTCTACATTTTTTTGACAAGAGGAACAAGCCCATTGTGCGTGGAATACAAAAACGGCTGCGAAACTTTCGAAAAATTAGTGCGCACCCGCGCAGCTTAGTGGGAACTTTGTTTTCAATATATTTTCAAAATTATTTTTTCCTCTTATTCCCAATACCTCAAAGTACGAATCCACCCTATACTTTTGAAATTGGTCCGATTTCACTATGAGAGAGCTACAAGTGAACTTTCAATCGAGTTTTTCTCGGAATCGGTTTTTTCAAAATGGTGCGCTTGATGACGGATAGAGTTCTTGACCGATTTGAAAAAACCCTGGCAAGTTTTGTTTACAGTATGAACACTTTCCAATTGACAGATGGAAATTTTGAAAAAAAAAAATCGCGATTCAGTGGCTGTTTTTTCTCTCGAAATTTTCGAGTGTTTTCGAGGCTGTTTCTTCGTAGATGCGCAATTACTCTTTTGTTTTTAATTTCCATCCGTCAATGGGGAATTTGACTCTTCTACTTTAATAATAAGATTGATTTTTTGTTCTATGAGGTTCTTTCTAATTGTCTCCTGAGACTGACTTTTTCTAAGGATTGTCTCCCGAGATGCAGATAGCTGTGCGCATGCTGTGCAATGGGCATCTGGTCGACGGATATGCAAATAAAAAAAAAAAAAAAAATCAATTCTCTATCTGCCTTTCTCTTCTTCTGGCACCCGTTCAAAAATGTATCATTTTTTCGGAAAATTTGAGCGAGTGCCCCCTTAATGTTAATTTGTAGGCTAAAAATGACCTCTCTACGTCAACTGACGTTACTGCACAGAACTTTGGAAATTTGGCGTCATTTCTGCAAAAACCTCTTCAGGCAGAGTTGGTTTGGTGCATTTGATAAATGCGTTTACCTTCTTTATTCCTTCAAGACCTGAGTTTTTATATAGAACAGCATTTAATTTGCCAATGACCTTTTCCGATAGTGAACGCCAGCTGGCTTGAATCAATTGCAGTGGCTTCTAAACTCTCAAATTGACCAACTACTTCTTTTAAGGCCTCAAAATTTCTTTTAAGGCCCACGTCAACTGACGTTACTGGACAGAACTTGAAAATTTGGCGTCATTTCTACAAAAACCTCTTCAGGCAGAGTTTGGTTGCTGCGTTTGATAAATGCGTTTACTTTCTTTATTCCTTCAAGACCTGAGTTTTTTTATAGAACAACATTTAATTTGCCACGGACCTTTTCCGATAGTGAACTCGGAAGGTCGTTGCTTTTCTGTTCAATCATTTTCTGCAATATTTCCAAGGACTTGCACAGTGGAAGGTTTTAAGTTTCTAGTCTCTCATTGGCGTCGCGAATATTGCTGAAATATGTTACAATTGGAGCAATATTTTATTTGATTAAAGCAGCGGTCGGCGAACCGGGGTAAATTACCCCCAATGGGGGTAAAATGAAATTTTTAGGGGTAATAATAATAAGAATTTTTTTCTAATTTTCTATTTTATAAACGTGTAATTTAATGTGTTTTTCAACCACTGGTTCTGTTACCCTTTAGATTCCTTAATTAGAATAACATTAGCCTAACACCCTAAGAATTCCTTAAATATGGTTTTACACAATACAAGAAAAAGGTACAATGAATCCACAGTGTGATGTATGTTTGAATGGACTTAAGAATCTTAAAAAAAAGTCAATTGAAGAAACATTTGGATAATTTGCATTGACATCTGTTTTCCAAACCGCGAGAATACTTTGTAAATTTAGAAATGTGTGTTAACGTGTTAACCTCCAGGTTTGACAGAGACAATTTTTGAACTTCGATCAAACTGAATAGATACTGAAGTAGGTATTCAATTTGAGAACAAAGCAAATATGTCGCCTTTTTGGATGTCAAAATTGCACATGAGGAGACGGTAAAAAAGTTGCTGCCATTTGCAACAACCTTCCTTTGAGAGCAAAACTTTTCTACTCTAATGAACATAAAAACGAAGAAATCGATTAAACACCGAAGACTGTATTCCAATTGCTCTTACATCGAAAAGCCCCAATTTTGAAGTTATTGTAACATGAAGCAACATTTCTACAAAACCTGAAGATGGAAAGTTTTCAATTAATTTTTGTTTCTTCCAATATGAGAATTTTATTTTGTTTCTCTATTACATATTTACAATTTTCATGCAACTGTTTTTATTTTCCATGTAAATTAATTCAATAAATTACGTTTACTTTAAATTTACATTAATTGTCTCATTTTCAAAATGAGAGGGTAATATCGACTTACGCAAAAATATTTTTGGGTAATGGTTAAAAAACTTCCCCGACCGCTGGATTAAAGGATCCTCAAATACCAGCTGGCTTGAATCAATTGCAATGGCTTCTAAACTGTCAAATCGACCAACTACTTCTTTTATGGCCTCAAAATTCTCAGCATAAAACAATACAGCTTTCAACCATGATCCCCATCACGTTTTTATTGGTTCTGGGGTTAGCGCTAGGTTTGGCAGTCGCTCTTTATATTTTCGTACGCGCGATGGTGCTTTTAAAAACACTTTCTTTGTAGTGAAAATCAATTTTCTCTTTCCTGATCTCTTCCGCAAGTCGATGTGATCCGTGGGCTAGACAGGTGATGTGAAGCACTTTTGGGTAAAACACTTTCAGAGCTTGACCAGCTTTCACCATATAGGGCGTTTTCACACTACACGACACGACTCCGACACGGCTCCGGCACGACAACGACACGAGTTCACACCACACGGCACGTGTGGACGACACGACACCGATAAAAGCCATTTTTTAGTAAATTGTTTATAATTCAAAATTATAAATAAGTAAATTTTATTAGTTTTAGACTCTTTTACTCCCGTAGTATTATGGCGCCTGTTAATAAGTTATACTTACTGTACTTATTACACCTTCAACGTCGTAGAAAGCAAAAATGTAGACAGTTATGGGTACATCCAATTTTAAAAGTGAGATATGTTGAGGGTAGTTATTACACTCTTTTCTAAAAATTGTGTTGCGACGAAATAAAATTATTTAGTTACTTTAGGATGACCAAAAATGCATTTGAAAATGTATTGAACAGTTTAAAAGATGAAATCAAGAAAACGATACTCCATTTCGAATGTCGATACCACCTGAAGAAATGTTAGCTGTGACAATACTGAATGTTACAAATACAAATGTTAGCTATGTTTAAACACCAACTGATTAGTTTTATCGGGACGACACGAGTGGCAAGATTGCTCCTTGACGACAGCCGGCGACGGCACCCGCACGGCACCGATATGTCGTCTAGTGTGAAACCATCCCACTTATTTCAATGTAAATTCGATCCCAGCGGCATCGTTGACTCTGCCGTGCCGGGGT
The DNA here is from genome assembly GCA_944588485.1 of Phosphuga atrata. Classification (NCBI taxonomy): domain Eukaryota; kingdom Metazoa; phylum Arthropoda; class Insecta; order Coleoptera; family Silphidae; genus Phosphuga; species Phosphuga atrata. Next base: position 58,122,052 of record OX155898.1, on the reverse strand, counting down.
CGTGTCGGAGTCGTGTCGTGTAGTGTGAAAACGCCCATAAGGTGCACCGTCAGAAATAAAAACACATATTCTTTCGTCAATAGAAAAATCAAAAATAGTGATTTGATGGAATCATTTATGAACCGGGCGATAGTTGAATAATTTGTTTTTTCTAGGAACTTGCAGTCAACAAAATGGGGAGTAGAGGGCTCTTTGGATCATTTTCCAACAATCAAATTCGCTATATAACGTCCACATGAATCTGTCGCTTCGTCGGCTGAGATCCATATTAAATTGATCGAAGGATCAGTGTATATTTCAATTAGCACTTTTTTCTAATGGTCTAATGGATTCTTCAGGAATTATCTGATTAGTACAATACTTTAGATTTTTAAATATTTGGCATATATCGTTATTCATTTGATGAAAAGGAATATTGCACGCAACAAATAACTCGCATAACTCGCTGTTAAATTCTATTTTCTTAGTAGTATACGAATTAGGGCGCGAAATTGGAATCAGCAGTTGTTGACGACTTTTTGAAGGTTTCTGTCTTGCATATATGTGGGAAGTAGTACTCACATGTTGTGAGTACGTTGTCACAGAAGTCATTGATCTGGTATTTTTTTGAAGAAGGTATTCGCTTGTCACAAAGCTTGCAAAAAATCACAGTGTCATCTGTCCTAAATTGGCCAGGGTAATATTTAATCCAAGATTCCAATAGTCTGTTTTTTTTTACTGGCGGCATTGTTTCAAGAAAAATATGATTTTCGTAGATATACAAACACAGCGAGCGATTTAATGACAAGCAATCCGAAAATTGCCGCATCCTGCAAACGCTTTGGCCTTGTGCAAGCCGGTAGATCAGGTTGCCGAGTGTGAGGTGTCCGCGTGGCACGTCACTGGCTGCGGCCCGCCACCATTCCCGCGTAATACAAAACACATTTAACTACCGAAGTAAGAACTATAAATGAAAAAGTACTAAAATATGCAATAATGCTATAAAAATAGCGTTTTATGCATTTGCATGTTTTCATATGCAATAATCCGATGTCTAATCATTACCATTCATAATTTGTTGTATCGCGTATGCCAGAGTTTCCCAAATGCCGGGTCGCGACCCGGTACTGGGCCACGGAAAAAAATACCGGGTCGCAAAGGAACTCAAGGAAAAAACTTATTTTTACGAAAATGTAAAATATATCTAATTAAATCTACATTAGTGAATAAATTAATTGTGTGCAAAAATTCATTTTACTTTTATACTGTCTGGGAATATATCAGTTATTCTTGGAAGAAACTATTAAAAACAAATGACCTCCCACAATTTCGCGACTTGTGGGAGAACACAAACTTAAATTAAATTATTTCGATTTTAATTGCTAATCTGTTTTAGGGAGTAGCTATAAATTATATGTATTATTTTATGTGGAAATGTATAGAATTTGGATTCTTTTTTAAACCTGTAATGGAAATAGATATACATACTACTACTATTTTTATTTTAATTGTAAAAAAACCGGCCAAGTGCGAGTTGTGACTCGCCCACCGAGGGTTCTGTACAAACTTGTAAGTAAGGTATCTTTAGGAGGACCTAACTGTATGCAACCCATATGCTTCTGGTGTCTGACAATACTACCACGCCACACATTAGTGTATTTTCATAAGTTTCTAATAGTAAATTCGCATTTTTCTTGTAATTAAACTACATATTTACGGTTTTCAGTTTTTTTCCCTTTTTTCCCTTTACATGTGCTGTAAGACACCGCTTCTTGCCAAATTTCATGATTCTAGTTCAACGGGAAGTACCCTATATGTTTTGATTCCCTTGTGAAATCGCAAAATATGCGACATAAACGGTCATATCTTTTGATCGCGTTGACTTACAAGTTTGATTTTTTCACAGCTGAAAGAGACCGCAGACCCCCCGAGTACTTGATACAAATTTCAACTTGTTACCTCTACGTGTTCCTGAGAAAAATGGTCTTGACAGACAGACAGACGGACAACAAAGTGATCCTATAAGGGTTCCGTTTTCTGTACGGAACCCTAAAACCTAGTACTTTTTCATTATTCTTTGTTAGTTGTTAGTTTTTTGGCTACCAATTACCTATCATTTATATAGTTACTATAGTTACCTATTTCTTCCAAGTTAGAACATGTAAACGTATTTCTGATCTCATGTTCGAGTATTCTTGTTTTAAAATGTTCAACACGTCATTTTAAAATATATTTGAATTGTTATCACATGAATGCGCAAACAAACTACTGCGCACTACATATATGCCGTTACTGACAATCTCTCCTTTGATGAACAATATCTACGGCTCACGAAGGAAAAATATTAAAATAACCGGGTCACGAAGAAAAGTTTGGGAAACGCTGGCGTATGCAATTAAATATTTAATATTCCGAAAAGAAATTCAAAATACCTTCTAAATTTATTTTAAATAAATAAATCATCAATCAGCTTAAAAATGAATGTATTATTAGGAAAGGATCAGAACTGAAGGGGTATGCATTAATTCTAATGCAAGCTATTTTCAAAAGATTTGTTTGCCAAAATTTTATTTACAGTCGGCCAATTTACAGATCTTTTCTTCTGGGTATGCATCATTTCTAATGCATACTTATTCAAAAAGTAGAAATTTTTGCCAAAATTTTGTTTGCCAATCTGCTTAAAAGTTAATATATTATTAGTAGGGCCCGGATTTATATTCAAATACATATTTTTTATTCAAATTATTTTCGGTCTTATTTTATTTTCCATACAAATTATGACATTTACAATGAGAAAATGTATCTTTATTTCCAAATATCATAATTTGTGTAGAAAACAAAATAAAAACCGAAAATAATTTGAATTAAAAAATGTATTTTCATATAAATCCGGGCCCTAATTATTAGCAAGAATCAATCTTATCTGAATGGGTATGCATTATTTCTAATGCAGACTAATTTAGAAAGAAGATTTTTTTGCCAAAATTTTGTTTACAGTCTGCCAATTTACAAATCTTTTCTCTTTCCTCTATTAATACATTTAATCCTTTCACTGCGCAATACGCTTGAGATTTCGTGCTCGCTGTGCGCAATTATTTCGGCGATTGCGGGTTTATTGCTTGAGAGCGGCTTAGCCCAGTCATTTTAGTATTTCATTCCGGAATCTAACGGAAGAAGCTGAATTTTTGTATAGACCTTTGTTTTAGCATTACAAATGTTGGCTCAAAAGTCACATATGCCAACAACTGACCGTCCTTAGATATTCAAGGTCAAAGGTCGCAAAAATCAATTTTTTTGAGATTATCTCCTTTTTTCTGCCTCCTACCATATTTGCATTTACTATATAAGTTGTAGAGAATAAATTTCTCCATAAATTTCATCTGAGACCTTTTTTTATACTACGAACTGTTTTTGAGATAGAGGACGCAGTGAAGCGCTCAGCTATACGTACGCAATGTAAAAGTTAATTTAGCGCAAGGTATTAGCGCGGTATTAGCGCAAGGTAAATCTTGAATCCCAAGGTATTATATCGTTTTTTTTACATTGCATTGACCACAAGCTAAAGAGCATTGCAGCCCTAACTTATGGCAACCACAGCGCGAACCACAACCATTCTTGCAGTTGCAGAATATTAAAGTGAGTACTTCATCTGGTGCAGGTGATGAAAGTGTTGTTACCGGCGTTAGGGTTTCATTTTGCAGTACCCAACCCCATCCCTAGGTTTGAATTAGAATAACAATAAAATATATTTAGAATGATTTACTTCTTTATTTAATTATTTGTATGTCAAGGGTAAGTAATATTTGATTAGTAGATGAGCTAGGCCGGTTCTAGCTCACTTGTTCAGCTCTTCTAGCTCACGGTGGCTTCGACACCGTGGGGCTTATGATGGCGGGGGGCTCCGACGAGGGGCTACCCTCATACGGGGGCCCCGACGCCGGTGGGGCGGGCTGCAATAAAGAAGAAAAAAAAAACAAGAAAACACACCAATAAACAAGAAAAAACAGGAATTATACCTCTTTGTTTTTTCGTGTTTTTTCTTGTTTATGGCCCCCAGCGTCGGAGTCCCCGTTTGAGGGTGCCCCCCGGCCGAGCCGCCCGTCATCATAAGCCCCCGTCTGAGGGTAGGCGCAAGAGTTTGGACTTTTAGTATAGTGAGCTAGAATCGGCCTAGCTTATCTACTTTGATTAAAAAGAAATAAAAAAAAAAGTATAAGATATTATTAATTTATTTATATATAATATTATTAATTGTTATTTAAGTAATATTTAACAATTAAGTAAAAAAAAAAAACGGTAAAATACATTGTCATTCAGGATTTACCTTGCGTTAAGGTACGTATGTCTGCTCATGAGCGCTTCTCTCTTTGCGCCCTTTATCTCAAAAGCAGTTCGACCTATAAAAAAAGGTTTCAGATGAAATTTTGAAGAGAATTTTATTCTCTACAATTTTCATAATAAATGCAAATACGATAGGAGGCAGAGTAAACGAGATGTTCTCAAAAAAAAAACTGATTTTTGCGACCTCTGACCTTGAATATCTAAGGATGCTCACATGTTGGCATTGTGACTTGATATATTTGTAATGCTAAAATAAAGGTCTATACAAAAATTCAGCTTCTTCCGTCAGATTCCGAGATTGACCCCCTTTTTTGACTAAAATGACTGGGCTAGTTAGCATACATGAGTTTCAATACCTAGACCCGACCAGTTCAAATAATAGGCTCTTGGCGGCGCCTGGAATTTGCGCACGGATTAAGAAGTTTCTAGAATGTTTAACTTTTCTAGAATATTTTTTTAAATAGGATGTATCCATTTCTTTTTTTTAAGAAATACAGTCGAACTTTCCTAAGTCGAATTGTCATAGTTAATGAAAAAAAAATCGAGTTATAGAAATACCCAACTATAAAATGAGTAAAATACAATATACACAATTTATTAAACTAAATACATATGTACATATGTTTATATTTATAAACAAAAAAGAAATATGTATACATTATTAATATGATGTTATATAATTATAATTAATTCAAAATAATATTAATTTATATTAGTATATTATCTGTTTCAAAAGTCAGTACATTTTAATTGTTTTCCATAATATATAGCACTTGTGGGTGATCTTCGATTATATCGTCTTTTTGGATTTCCGATTCTCGGGAGAATAATATCCTGTCGTAATCTTCCTAAAGCACACCCGCTGAAAAATTCTTTGTTTTGCTTTCTTTATTCGAGTTTTTGGTGATCATAAAATATGAAAAATAAAATGTTTGGTAATCTGCCCGAGGATTACACTATCGACAATATCGACGGTTTATGGTAGGCAATATCCGGCATCAAAATTTTTTGGAAAATACGCGGGGGTTAAAAAATCGAAAATAATCTCTATATATTTTGTATGTAAAATTTTTCCATTGTACAAATTTTTACTACGAGTTATGGAAAAATTCTAGTTAAGGAAAATTCGAGTTATGGAAGTTAATTTAAATGTAAACAGCTATATAAACATATGAATTTCTAAAAATATTCGAGTTATAGAATAATTGGAGTTACAGATGTTCGAGTTATGGAAGTTTGACTGTATATCTTATTGTTGGGAGTAATTATCAATTTGGGTGGAATAGTTGTTAAAAAGTTTTAAAAAGTGTATGTTTTTTTAAAATAACTAAATTGTGCTGAAGTTTTTTATTTTTGTAATTTATTGTCTTCTCTAGTAGCATCGGACCTGGAAATTATTTTTTTTCTCTCTAACTTTCCGAGTTTCAGGAAACATGCAATTAACACAATTCGGTAGAGCAAATTTTCATCTAAAAAGTCATTATCATCGAACAGTTAAAGCGAACAGTTTTTGCGGAATTTTTCTCCATTTAAACCCATGTAAGTTGAGAAACGAAATTCAAAGAAGGGCCATAGAATATTTTTTTTGCATTTTATATTTTTTACTTTTGTAAACTAAACCGAACGATTTTACGAAATTTGAAAAGAATGCCTTTTTGTAGATACCGATGTCCTTCATACGTTGGTCTAAGTCTCTTTTTTCTATATTGAGGCGTTGACAAGATATTTGAAAAAAAACTTTGTAGCAAAAATAATTCCCTTATTTCCCACCATTAGAGGGGGAGCGTTCAAGTTTGGTCGAAGGGTACTTCTTGTGGATACCCATATTCAGTAAAAGTTTCATTGAAATCCTTCAAGGATTAATACATTTTTTAATATTTTGAAATTTTCGTCGTTTTGATCGGAAATCGTGATGGACATTACCTTAGTAAGTTTCACACCACGTGGAAAAATAAAATTGAAACCATTTGTAGAATCTCATTCAGAATGTCATCCTGTGGAATCCCCGAGTTAATTTTGCAAAATATTGTATCTGGCGATGACCTGCCGCTCTCAATGTCCATGTGGAACAGAAGGTAAGACAAGGTGAATGGAAGACAATGAAAATATATAATAAATTGAAATGTCGATATCGGCCAAGCGCTCTCAACGAATAAAAACACAATCGCCGAAATAAATGCTCACAGCGAGCACGAATATATAAACGAATATATAATAATATATATATTTTTTTAACTATTCCATCCAAATCGACAATTACTCCCAACAAATAAAAATATTTCTTAAAAAAAAAATGGATACATGTAATTAAAAAATAAAAACATTCAGAAACAAGTTAAATGTTTTCTAGAAAATACTTCAAAATTTAAAAATTTTCTCTTAGAATTAAATTATTTCAACTAATGCCCGCCATACACACAACGGTCCACCGGAGAGGTCCACCTGTGCAGGTTTGCCTGTGCAGGTAGACCGGTGCATGTGTTGGAATAGACCAGTGCAGTTTCTTGCGTACGGTTGACCTGCGCAGGCAAACCTGCACATGTAACCTCTCCGGTAGACCGTAGCGTGTATGGCGGGCATAAGTTCTTGATTTCCGCAAATTTCTGGCGCCGCCAAACGCCCTTTATTTGAACTAGTCGGGTCTAGGTGTTCAAAATCATGTATGCTTATTGTAGTATAGTCAATACATTGTCAGTATTATAGTCAATATTTAAAATGAAAAACTTTTTGATTGTATTGTTTTATTCATTCATCCACAATACTGTATTGTTTACTAAGGTTGGTCATATCGTCACCATCACTAATCCTTATATTTCAAGAAAACTCGTTATACTGGATATCGGCTAACCGCTCTAGCATACATGATATTGATTGCAATACTGACAATGACTATACTACAATGTACTGACCCGTTCATACAATTCCTAGACGCCTTGAGATTTCATGCGCATTTATTTCGGTGATTGCGCGTTTATTCCTTGAGAGCGGTTAGCCGATATCCAGTACAACGAGTTTTTTTGAAATATAGGGACGCGCGACGGTGACGATATAACCAACGTTATTAAACAATACAGTAATGTGGATGAAAGAATAAAAAAATACAATTAAAAAGTTTTTTTTTTTTAATATTGACTATAATACTGACATTGTATTGACTAAACTACAATGTACTGACCTGTTCGTAGAATTCCGAATTAAACACGTGCTTCAAATGGTAGATTGTATTATTAAACATAAAATGACTTAAGATCAAAGTTAATTACAAAATTGATATGTTTAAGTTTTAACAGTCTTAACCCTCTTATTTGTCGCCGCTATGGTTGCAACGCTAAAGGTGCTCACAAACCGGAGCGGAAGTTTCGCTGCCGCAACCGGTGCAATATCGCGGCGGACCGATTGACGTGACGGCTTATGTTCATGTTCAGATCAACAGGCGCGATTTCCGTCATAGCCGCGGTAGTGCAGCGTTGCATGACAAGACGCAGCATGCGCGGTTAGTTTCGCTGCCGCTGTGTTTGGAAATAGCGATTACAGAGAAGTTGATTAAGAATTTAAAAAAATATCCTATAATGTATGTACAAACGGATTCGGATCGTACACTAGGAAAAACTCATCATCAATGGTCTTCAAGAAGATTGATTTGCATCAATTCTCCATTCTGCTCTGTCTTCAGCCTTCTGCTTCATTTCTTAATTTCTTGAGCAGCCCCCACCCGTAGATCCGATCAGCGGATCTTTTACCTCCTGTTAATTCAACTGAAGAGTACTCCATCCATGAATAAATTGCTGATGCCTGAGATATCCAAACGGATCTTTAATGGAGTAGGACTTCTCCATCCTACGCCATTGGCCTTCAAGTGGCTCTTCCGCCTTTCCAACCCCAAGGGCAAGAGGGTGCCCTTTACCTCTACCCGCTCATCCGCCCTACGAAGAGGCCGTTGGCACTTGGTATAGAGGGACCACTTACACCGGTGGTCACTCGGTGAAATTATAGTTAGACCTTTGTCAACATACTCAACAAGAAGGTAATTGTTTAATGGCGTTTGCCAAACAACAAACATAATACTAAATTTTTTTCCTGGGATATTTCTGGAAAATCGCGGAGCACAAACACCACTCGTTGACAGCTGCATTGAGTAGGAAAAACTACTATACACCTAAAAATCGCGTTTTGTTGTTGGCATGGCCATTTCGCTGCCGCGCCGCTAGACGCTACACTTTACTCCGTTGTCGTTGTCGCTGCCGCTTAGTGAAAATGAGACTGTTGTTGATAGGTCATATTAAAAAACGATTGGAGTGCAAAGGGTTCATCATCATCATTGGTGTTCTGCTATGTGAAGGCTCTGCATTCTCCATTCAACTCTATCCACAGCCTTTCTCTTCATATCCACGTATCCCTTCTCTTTTTTCAGATCGTCTACCATTTTCAATCTTCTACCTTTATTCTCTATACCCTCGATTTCGAGTTTCCTCGTTTACCTCTCTCAACAAACAACACATGTCCAAAACCAAAATCTCTTTCTTTTCAAAATAGTCTCAGTTAAAGATCTTCCTTCCCCTATTCTTTCCAAAACCTGCTCATTTATGATCTTGTCTGTCCGCTTTATTCCTAGCATTTTTCTCCACATCCACATAGCCTCTATCCTTTTCCTATTCTTCTTTAAAATTGTCCATGTCTCACATGCGTACAACATTACACTCCATACAAAGATCTTTGTGATCGTCCATTAATCACGTGAGGCTCTAAAGGGAGCGAAGTATCACGAAATATTACATGTGGGAAGGGGGGGGGGGGATATGTAGGGAGATATCACGTGTATTTATTTTTTTCGTTGAACGCGCGATTTTAAACCGAACCGGGTGGTCTTAAAAAGTTGCTAAAAAACATCACGTGATTAATGGACGACCCCTTTGCTATCCTTTTTCTTAGTTTTAGTTCGAGCTAGCTACACAATATCCTACTTTTCTTTATAAAAGCTTCTTTGGCCATTGCTAATCGTCTTTATTTCTTTCCAGCTTCTCCAATCATTCGTTACAGTGGTACCTAGATATTTATAGTTGTCAACCTGTTTCAGAATTTCACCTTTCACACACACACACACACACACACACACACACACAGCACTACGGCCCATGTAGAGCCTTGGCTTCTTTGACAACCGTCTTCCGTCTGTCTATTTACAGCTGTTATGTCCAGTTCTGTATTCTTAGTACTTTCAGGTGTTCTACCACATTATTTTTCCATCTTGACCGAGGTCGTCCTCTAGGTCGTCTGCCCTCTGGTCTATTTGTAAGCACGGCTCTGGCTGTTCTTGTGTTTGGCATTCTCCAGATGTGGCCCACCCATCTTATACGTTGCCTTTTAATCCAACCAACAATGTCTTGATCTTGTAATCGTTACTTTAATTAGAAGTTCATCCATATTCTCCATCCATTTTCCGCTTCGTCGAACAGGTCCATATATTCTCCTTAAAACCCTTATTTCAAATCGATTTAGTAGCTCCTCGCTCTTTTCACCTTTCACAATCACTTGCATATCTTCAGCTTCTCCGATCCTTACAACCTTCGACTTTTTCTGATTTATCGCAAATCCTTATTCCCCTTCCATGTCTTCGAGTTGTTTGACTAGTACCTTAAGAACCCCCTGTACTTTCTGCGAACAGGAGTGTGCCATCAGCAAACCGTACGGATACAACTCTCCTTCCTCCAATATTTACGCCTTTATTGCGCTTCCAACATTCCGAAACCAAACTTCTTACAAGATCCTAATATACCGTTACAATAAATCAAATTAATACTATAAAATAGAATCAACCCATTTCATGCATAAATAAATGTTGCCCATTCTTTCTTGTTTTGTGTCCATGTTCAGCCCCTTCATTCCAAGCAGTGGCAGAAAGAACGAAGTCGCATCGTTGAAGGAACTAGGTTAGGTTAGGTTTTGTTTCTGTTTTAGGTTTGAATTCCCTTAACGATGCCACTTCGTTCCTTCTGAAACTGCTTGGTTCTATGTTTTCCTTGGTCTTCCTCATTGTCTTTTCTGTGGATTTATCTAACCAAACTCTTTGGTTAGAATCAATCTTGGATGGGCAGCCTACTGAAAATTAAAACTTTAAAAGCGATCTTCCCATCTGCCTAAAGAGAATAGTTTTCGACCAGTGTGTTCTGACGGTAGTCACATGGAGCGAAGACCTTTACCCTAACGATGTCATCAGCGAGGAGGCATAGAGTGGCACAACGAAAAGAGATCAATGCTGGAGCGATCAATGCTAGGTTTAGGTTTAAGAGACCACGTTACGAATCAGGGCCTACGACAGAGGACCGGGGTGACAGACATTATCAAAAGAATAGCTACATCAAAATGGAATTCGGCCGGTCACGTGGCCATTGTTGGAATGGAGAGCACGCGCTGATAAGCGAAACAGGGGAAGACCACCTAGACGCTTGACCGACGACCTAAAAAGAATTAAAAGCAACTGGATTCGGGCGGGTCAAGACAGACAACAATGGAAAGCCATGAGGGAGGTTTATATCCAGCAGTGGACGTCGAAGGCTGGTTTTGTAATAGCTTATATATTGGGCACATTTCACACTTTGCAAGCGATCAATTTATTGTTTTTTCACTAGTAGCATTGGACCTTCTTGATGATGATGACCCTTTTCGTTGTGTCTTCCATCCTCCATCCATACTAGATACCCAAACCATTTTAATCGCCTTTTTTCTATGCTTTCCAGAACTGGTTCGACATTAAGTTCTGCTCTATTTCTTTCATTTCTTATTTTGTCTCTTTTAGCGCTTCTTACGTATTTCATTTCTAGCGCCATTTAAAACAATTACGGACAATATAAACGAAAAATAAGTTAGAAATCGCATTTGACGATAATGAAAGCCCAATATCGCCTCATTAATGTGCAGAGTAGTGTTGAACAAGTAACAATTTTAAATTATGGCGCGAATAAAACCGCTCGGAGCTTATATATTTTGCGTGTATATGTTACGGTAAAAGTACAAAATCGGCAAATGTAAACATTTACCGGTACATGTATACATCTACCAATTTGATAGGTAAATTTGAGATTAGCTTCATATATGTACTTTTACCGGTAAAAGTACACATTTTCTAACCTATATAGGTAATAGTTAAAAATAATAAACTTAAAAAAATATACTTGTATATTAAGGTTAAAATGTATTTGAAATAATTTATATTATTTTATTATAAATAAAAACAATTAATTTATTTTGAACATTTATTTTAAAAAATATTATAAGAATTTTATTCCTTATAATTTTATCCGCTTTTTATTTTTTTATTGTAATTCGAAATTCATTATTCATGAGTAAATATTAGGTGTTTTTAAAAACCTTTATACATTTGCCAACATCATTATGGTATATGTACAAATTTGCCGGAGAAGCAACCAAGAATGTATATGTGTAAATATGCCGGCAAATATGTACATTTTCCGAACTATGTACTTTTACCGTAACATATATACGTTTGGAGCAGAGAAAGGGTTAAATATTTTTTTGGTCTCCTGAATTGTAAAGCAAGCTTTGACATAGTGTATAAGTTAAGCGAAACTAGATTTTTACACAGAATGTTGCAAAGTACGGCTACTATGCGGCACAGCCACTTTACCGCATAGTACTTTGGAGCATTGTACCAAAAAAAATGAATAATTTCAAATATTGTAAATAATCTATATCTATTTGTTTCTTAAATAATAATTGTCGGCCAAAAATTGTTTTACAAATTTCATGCGTAAATGATTTTGCAACGCGACAGCTCGTTTCGAGAACGTTCCCCAAACGAGTTGTCGCGTTGTAAAATCAACTTTTCCGCACTTAAATAACTATTTTTTTTTCAAAGCAAGTACTTGAATGTGTTGCTTTTTATATGAATTACAGGTACTTCTCGCATAATTCCCGACCTGTTTAACGACCGCTCAGAGTTACGACCAGTTGTCTGGTAAAAATTTCTATGGTCATCTCTCCATAAACCGGTCACGTTTAACAAGAAAATTAAACGTTTTATTCACTTAATAATATCGGTTGAATCGGTAATATCATTGGTAAATCTTGTAATTACATTGTTTCTTTACAACAGCGCGAACTCTCCTTTTGTTAATTTTTCATGATTAAATTCGACAGAGATCCCGTCATGAAGTAGCGCTCGCTTCGTTTAGTACATCTCGATTTAAAATAAAAAAATGCTTATCGACCAATTCCCTTAACGACCTATTCGTAAGAACGAAACTCAGTGGTTAACACGTTGATTGCCATGTGAATCGCGGGTGTCGCACAGGTATTTGTATTTTATTTTACAATCTGTATTGTGGCAGTTAACGTGTTAAGTGAGGAGAACATATGATTTAAAAATTGATTTTATAAAATGTTTTTCGTGCTATGGGAATCGTGGTCAAATACTGTAAAGTACTGTAAATCGTACTATAAAGTTCTCCGAAACGCAATTTTAAAATGCCACAAAAATTTCAAAACGTTTCAAAATAATATTTCCATTTTGTTTTCGTTAGTATTATCATTAACAATCTATATTTGAAATCTATTTGCGTTTCTTAACAATGCATGTTTCCTTGTTACTAAAAAAATATACCAAATCAAACATTTCAACTTTATGGCAGCGCTTTGGGCAATATTATATATCTTTCTATATTTGGTTGTTATTTTACTTTAGAGTTAGGTATTTAAATATGATATATAATAAAAATATGATATATCAGGGGTGAACAACCTGTTGAATACTACAGACGACCTGTTTTTATAAATCCCAGGCTGTGGTCTACCAACATTTTATGTTTTAATTGATCATCAGACAAGTAGTAATAGTCCTTTTTACGGTTGGTTAAGCGCATGCGCGTCCGCCTTGTTTCAAAGGCGGGAATATGAAAGTTTCGGCCACATTTTGTTATTTTCACTGGTTATACGTCAAACAAGTGCCCGTAAACATTGCGGAAATTGACGCATGCGCATAAAAAATTTCAACTATGAAAAGGTCATTTACAGGCAAAAATAACATAGATAATACCAATACTATAAAAGGCTAATATTATACAAAGCTAATATTATAAAAGGCTAATACTATAAAAGACTAGAGGTCCGATGCTACTAGAGAAAAAAACAATAAATTGATCGAATAACATGGTTGCGACAGTTACTACGTGGTACTTCATACTTACAAGTTGTCAACCTGAAAATGACCGTCATACGTCGAAACTTGAGTCGTGATATGTGTAGAAATTTATATAACTGTGAATAACAAGTTGTATAACATTTTTACATAATATAAGTGTGTTAAAAATATAGTGAATTTTTCAATTCAATGTAATCAATTGATCGTTTGCAATGTGTGAAATGTACCCAAAATATAAGCTATTATAAAATACTGCGTATCGCTCGCGGGAAAAAACAGTAGTGCGGCCTCGGCCTTAGTTGACTAACAAAATCACTCGATTAAAAACCGTGGCGGTTTAGGCGAAGTGCAGCCTAGGCCTTAAGGGCTTTGGCTTTATTTAAGCTGGCCGCGAGGACATGTGTCTATACGGCTCCCTTTACTTTTACAATCATTGCAGCCGCTCCACCGTTGCAAATATCAAAACACTTGCTCCATTTCAAATCATTTTTCGGTATATATTTGTCGATAACTTTCGTCGCCAGTGTTTTAAATTTCAAGCAATTCACTCATCAAAAGTTCTTCTAGTTGCATTTCGAATGGATACCTATGTTAGTGAATCTTGTGATAAAAATAAAAGAACTTGGGGTCGTTTTATTTCTAAGTTTATTGTATAATAATATGATACGCCTAAATAGAGACTGTGTGTCGAATTCCACCTTTCAAGTCCCGTCTTGAGGTTGGTAGCAATGCCAAGACATATACATATGTATAGGATATGTGTGCGCTAGGTTTATATCCCACGCCGGACAGCGGAAAGAAAAGACGTATTTCCCCAAAGCACCGGATTACGGAACATGCCGGATTAACAAGATTATACTGCACTATAAAAGGCTGTCGAACGGTTTGTCTGGCACGGCTTTGGGACAGGTCCTATTAGACAGGCGGGCCACTAGGAATAGCAACGCGGTCGACGCTTTATCCATTACCATTCTCCTGGATTATCCATTACCATTTAAATTTTTTCAAACGTCATTCCGTAAAAAGTGAAGATTCACTTTTATTAATGAATTAATATTAAGATATGCATTAATCTTGCATTAATGATAAGATTTTTTTTTCCTGCAATTCAATCAATATTTTTTTTTCGAAAGTGTTTTTGATAACAAATTCCAGAGAAAATTAAAACCTTGCTAAAATTATGATAACCCGTCTCTAAATTACAAACGAGCTTTAACGATAAGATATATTTTTTCTGTAATTCAAATAATATTTTTTATTAAAGTATTTATGATAACACTTACTGTTATAATAGACCATTTTATGGTTAGTTAAACGCATGGGCATCCGCCAAGTTTGAAAGGCGGGAATATGAAAGTTTCGGGCACATATTTAGTTATAAGACAAAAAGTTCGGGCACTTTTTCACGTATAACATGGCGGAAATTAACACATGCGCACAAAAAAATTATGAAAAGGTCTATTACAATAAGTAACTACAAGAAACGTTTTCTGTGCAAGGGATACGCAATCAAAAAAGTTTTGGAGACCACTGCTCTTAGGGGTCGTCCATTAATCACGTGATGATTTTTAAAATTAAAACCATACTAAAACCCAAAGTGGGACTTGATACTGAATAGATACGACAAGATGAACAAATAGTAAAGCGAATCTACGTACACACGGTATAGAAAACTAGCGTATAGTCCTGCTATAGTTTGACTATAGCTATGTGACCGCTTCGTATTAACTATTCGTATAGTTGAGCTATACGAAGCTATAGTCAAACTATAGCAGGGCTATACGCTAGTTTTCTATATCGTGTGTACCTAGCTTAACTAATAGCAATAAATTGCGAGTTGATGCTGACAAGATGAACAAATACCCTATGTACACATGCTAACTAATAGCAATAAATTACGCTATCAAAAACATAAAATAGAATAGGAGTTACAGCTACGTACACATGGTATAGGAAATTAGCGTATAGTCTTTATATTGTTTGACTAAAGCTGTGTGACCGCTTCGTATAGTCCAAAACTATTCGTATAGTTCAACTATACAAAGCGGTCACACGGCTATAGACACGCTATAGCAGGACTATACGCTTGTTTTCTATACCATGTATACCTAGCTTAAAGTTACGTACACACGATATAGAAAACTAGGTTTACTAGGTTTACACGTGCTATAGTTTGACTTTAGCTGTGTGGCCGCTTCATATAGATCAACTATACGAATAGTTTTGGACTAAACGAAGCGTTCACACAAGTACAGTAAAATTATAGCAGGTCTATACGCTAGTTTTCTATACCGTGTGTATGTAGATTTACTCTGGCCACACTATCAGATACTCGTGAAAGAGACGGACAGATAGTTTGTATAGTTATGGTTCGTACTAAACGTTTTCTGTGCAACGGATACGCAATCAAAAAAGTTTTGGAGACCACTGCTCTTAGGGGTCGTCCATTAATCACGTGATGTTTTTTTAGCAACTTTCTAAAGCCCCCCTCCTCCCCCAGTGTCAGGGCTGCCCCCCCCCCATCAGGGGAGGAAGCTCTGGGAAGCATGGTTCATGGAAGCCCCCCCCCCTCTCTCCCCCCCCCCCCTTACCAAAAATCACGTATATTTTTTTGGTACAAGTCGCGCGCCGTTTTTCGGTTTATAAATCGTGCGTTCAACGGAAAAATAAATACAAGTGATATCTCACTACGCCTCCTCCCTCCCCTCATGTGATATTTCGTGATTCTTCACCCCCCCCCCCCATTTGAGACTCACGTGATTAGTGGACAATCCCTTAACAATGCTTTTGCAGGGACAATCATAAATTGTCCCTATAGATAAGAATCGAATAGTGATTTTTAAAAACGAGTTTTTAATAAAATTAAACAATAAATATGTTAGGGCTCTGAATAGTTCCTACTCCATTGGAAGTAAACTGATAAATATTTCTACGTATTTGAATGACCATTGATAGTGTTTATATATCTATCATACTTTGAAGTCTCTTTTCATAATTTGTTTTGAAATGAATCGATTTTTCAAACGAATGTTTCAACGAAGTAGCATTCACCTAATGCAATTTTTCTTGATATTTGAAGGTTGTCCATAAAAAGAATGAATTTATAATTAGACGGCTATAATTACTTCATAAACTTACTCAATCGAAATATTTTTGTCCGAGTTGGTTCAGGGTAAAACGCTCACAGTTTTAACACACAATACTGTATTAAAATAGCACAGATCGTGAGAGATCAAAAAAAACTTATGTGGATAAGAAAGACTTAAAATAAGGCTCCTTGAAGTCGGACGTTCGTATCTCTGTTGGGAATGACTCTGTTGCAATGTTATTCTAGACCATTTTACGGTTAGTTAAGCGCATGCGCGTCCGCCATGTTTAAAACGCGGGAATATGAAAGTTTCGGGCACATTTTGTTATTTTCACAGGTAATACGTCAAAAAGTGCCCGAAAAACATGGAGGAAGTTGACGCATGAGCACAAAAAAATTTCAACTATGAATAAGTCTATTGGGTCTTTTCAGAACTTAGTTGCACACATACGGCCACACACCCAAAAATGTTACTTCCTTACGTAGTATAAGTTCTCTAATAAAAGTTGCTACACCATTAAATGAGTACATATACTCATATTTCATGAAAGATTACATTATAAACACTTGCTACATTATAAAATATTTCATAAATGCTCATCAAATACAACAATAAATTGTTTGGTTATTTGTTTTAATATGTACCATGTTTTTAGCTGTCTTCCCTCTATGAGGTGAAGCCTCCGATATCCAAAGCTAAGATGACGGCTTTGACACGAGGGGCAATAAAGGCGATCAAGTTCTACAAACACGTCGTGCAAAGCGTCGAAAAGTTCATATTAAAATGCAAATCGGAGTACAAAGTGCCTGGACTCTACGTCATCGATTCAATAGTGAGGCAATCCAGACACCAGTTCGGAGCCGATAAAGATGTATTCGCACCTCGATTTGCAAAGAATATGCAACAAACCTTCGTTAATCTCTTTAAATGTCCACCTGAAGATAAGGTAATAATTCATTTCCTTCTTATCTTGAATAATCACTTAAATAATTAACTATATATTAACTAACCTAACTATTAAGGAAAATATACTATGTTCTTTAATTCACAAATTGACTAATAACATAAATAAATATAATTACTAGTACGGTGTGGCTCCTGCATTTACATTTACATTTAATGTTGATTCAATTTGGGATTATATGATAAGTCCATATTGATCAAGCTAAAAGGCAGAAACGCGTGTATGGACGCGTCTATCAAGTTATGTCGCGTCTATCAAGTGTCTATCAAGTAGTATCTATCAAGTTTTAAATAATGTCTATCAGGTTATGTCATTTTTCTTGTAACCCTCGTGGTCTCTAAGTAATAAAATGCAGGAGCCACACCATACTAGTAATTATATTTATTCATGTTATTAGTCAATTCGTGAATTAAAGAACATAGTATTTTTTCTTTAATTCTTTTCTTGTAATATGGAAATTCACATATTAATTTTTTCCTATTTTTTATAACCTAACTATTAACATTGACGTTATTGTTATTTTTTTTACAGAGTAAAGTAATTCGAGTTTTGAATTTGTGGCAGAAGAATCAAGTGTTTGCTCCCGATGTAATTCAGCCACTGTTTGACCTTGCAGATCCAAATCATCCAATTCACAAGGAATTGAACGCCTCGATGCAAAGCAATGGATTGCAGGCTAACCAAGGCACCGCCATTAAAGGTTTGTAGACTCGTTTTTGTTTCTGCAAAATATTCATAAGCTATAATAACCTTATGCAGTATGCCAATTTCTAAATTCAGTCATTTCAAAATTAATGTTACACATTTTTATAAATAAAGTAAAGGAATGATTTATTTTTATCAAAAGAATAAGATAAGATAATCGGAATATTTTTTAAATTTAATTTAAGTATCTTAAACGATATATTATAAATCATTCTTTTAGATGTAATTTGATAGTTTTTATTGAGTTATGGTCCAAAGACGTCACCAAAGGTAAGTTTTGTTTTTCGTTGTGTAAATACCTGTTTTCTTTTATTTGTATCCTTAATATTTTCATAAATATTTGGCATACTGTATAGATGTAGGCATCTGTCTAAATAAGTTGTTCATAATTAGGTTCGCCAGCGCTACAGAAGACGCCGACGAAGACGCCCGGAACAGCCGACCCGGCCACGTTGGCCCAACTAGGAAGCATTACTAATAATCCGGTACTAAAAGCCGACAGACATACAGAGTGGGTCCTTTTAAAAGAGATTTTCATTTGTGTTTTGGGGATGGGAAGAATACGATCTACATTCGTCCAGAACAATAAGCTCATTTACGATCTCATGCGAATACCTAACCCAACAAGAAATCAAACAAAATATAAACCAATTGGGTTTCAAATTAATCTAAATATAACAGCTTTAGACGTTATATTGATTATATCCGTTTATTTTAAGTCTATAATGAAGTCATTAAAGCACTCATATGGGTTCGTTAATGGATCGCCGAGTGCGATACAATTTTCTCAATATGTATCGACGATTTTTTTTAATTTATAAATGGCATAAAAGGGCGTAAAATAGAAAAAATAGTATAAAAAACTCGTGCATAAGGCGTTTTTCGCACTTGTCCACTAAACATGGACGCGTGCTGAAAAACCGCGTTTATTGAATGTACGTTCTTTAATGTACTATTAAAGTGAGATTCTAAGGTTTTTATTATAATGGCCATTTTAAGACGTAATTAAGATGTAATTTTTATATTCTAAACTTATGTTTGAATTTTACTTTTGAAGTTTACTTTTGTTCTATAATCAGTTTTAACAACGTCTTATAAATAATTTAAAACAACTATAAAAGTTGCAGAACGAACTTGGTTGCAGAACGAATGCAGGTCAATAATGAGTTGTGACATGCTAACGTTTGATGTTATATAGAAATAAAGTATGATGTTATATAGATATGAACTATGGTGTTATATAGATATGAAATATGATATAACGAACAGCGTTATATAGATATAATCTGTGACGTTATACAGATGTAAAGTATGGCGTTATATAGATATAACGTATGTCGTTATATAGATATAACGGATGACGTTATATAGATATAACGTATGACGTTATTTAGATATAACGTATGACTTTATATAGATATAACGCATGGTCCTTCTCGGTAGTGCAAGAGGGAGACCGGGATTCGATTCTCGGTCGAGGAGGCAAAAACTAGGGCGGTTTTCACTAACCGTCTGGGCTGCACACCCTGAATGAATGCGAAATATGCAATACCGAGGTGGCGCATACTAAAAGCCAAAGTGGAATAGGGGGTTTAGATATACGTATGACGTTACATACATATAAGGCCTAGGCCGCACTACAGTTTTTTTCCCGCGAGCGGTAACTGCTATAACCGCGAAACCGCTCGAGAAGCACACCGTACGCTATTAAAATCAGTCGCGGGAAAAAAACGGCAAGTGAGGCCGCTTGTATTAACTTACTTGACTCACAAAATCATTAAAAACCGCGGCGGTTTAGCCGTAGTGCGGCCTAGGCCTAATGCTAAGGGTCCACCAAAACCGATTTTGTCGGCCGATGGCGGGCAGAACTACCCGGACGAGTAACTCAGACCTGTATGTGCTTACACTGCAACAGTGCCGACAGTACCACTTGTGCCGACAACCATAACCGTATGGAAAAATCTCGATTATTGTAATTTTTTGAATGTTTATACCATATGGTTGGTCTATTATAAACACAACTAATTAATTTTTCAATATCCATAGTCGTTTAGGTAGATAACAACAAAATTTAACTACAAATACACTCAATTTGCACTGTAGACGCCGGTAGATTGGCGAGAAATCCCAACAAGTTCGGATCATCGTGATGATCGGCCGTTTTCGGGCGTCATCGGACGATGACAGTCGTGTTTATGTACGCGCTCTCTTTCTTCTAGATGTGTTTGATTCAATCTCTGTCGTCGCCCGAGCAAACTTCGGCCAATGGCGGATTAGGTGACGGCCGAACTCGGACGATTGAATCAAACACTTGTAAAAGAAAGAGAGCGCGTACATAAACACGACCGTCATCACCCGAAAACGGCCGATAAACGCGAGCCATAACGGCTTGCGTACACCTAATCCGTCATTGGCCGAAGTTTGCTCGGGCGAAGACGGCAAAACTCGGACGATTGAATCAAACACTTGTCAAAGAAAGAGAGCGCGTACACAAACACGACCGTCATCGTCCGATGACGCCCGAGAACGGCCGATCAACCGTCGAGTCCGAACTTGTTGGGATTTCTCGCCGATTTGTGCCGGCATCTACAGTGCAAGTGGAGTGTATTTATAGTTAAATTTTGTTGTTATCTACATAAAGTATTAGTTATTGAAAAATTAATTAAAAAAAAAATAATTTAACGCGTTTTTGCTCTGTTAAGCAGCACTGAACACAGTCAACTACAGAATAGCGGCAACGTCCAATGTCTGCACAAGTGGTAACTCTGTTGCAGTGTAAGCACATACACGTCCGAGTTACTCGTCCGCCATCGCCCGACAAAATCGGTTTTGATGTACGCTAGCCGTAACGTATGACGTTATACAGATATAACATGATGGATGTTATACAGATATAACGTATGACGTTATATAGATATAACGTATGACGTTATATAGATATAACGTATGACGTTATATAGATATAACGTATGTCGTTATACCGATATAACGTATGACTTTATACTGATATAACGTATGACTTTATACAGATATAACGTATGACCTTATCCATATATAACGTATGATGTTATACAAATGTGTTGTACGGCGTTATACAAATATAATGTGACGTTATTGCAGACATAATGTATGGCGATTTATACATCTTTAAAATTCCATAAACGATTTTTTTATTAGTATGGCCCAGATAAATGTATTATTACTAAAAAACGGAGTCTTATTGATAATATAAAATTCAAATCGTAAACGAATCGAGAGATTCACGTCAATACTGATTTGTTACGTATGTCTAAGATAGGAATTTGCTGACGATTGGGTCATGGAAAATAAATTTAGTTAAATAATTAATATTCAATGACTCTGATATGTTGTATAATATCATTATAAAGGTCGATTCTCATATGTGCGACATTCAGCTGCGCGACGTCGTGCGACATCGCCTGTCAAATAATGATTACATTGTTTTAAATGGAGACGTCGCGTAGCTGTCGCGTAGACATAGTGAGAACGAGCCCATTTAAAACAATGTAATCATTATTTGACAGGCGCGTGACGTCGCGTAGCTGAGTGTCGCGTATATGAGAATCGACCTTTATAATGATATATACAACATATCAGGGTCATTGAATATTAATTATTTAACTTAATTTATTTTCCATGACCCAATCGTCATTAAATTCCTATCTTAGATATACGTATCAAATCAGTATTGACGTGAATCTCTCGATTCGTATATAAAATATATCAGGGTCATCAAGATTATTAGATACGTTTATTATATTGACGCTATTTAAATGAGGCGTAATTTACAAAAATATGGTATTATATAAAGTAGATCCGTCTATGATTATCAACGTATTTGATATAATTAGATGATAATATTTTGATGATGTTGCAATTTATTGAAATAGCCAACTGGTTCCCTTTGTTCATTACAATTTTAAATTGTATGTTTGTAAAGTTATTCAAAAAGTATATTTTTTGCTTTATCGATGAAATAACTAATAAAGTTATCAATGCGTTGCTTTAATTCCCTGCTTAATGGTTTAGACAGCGTTTCTCAATTTTTTAAACACGCGACCCAAATAATTTTCTAAAAATGAAAGTACGACCCATAGCTTTGGATGGAAAACGGGACATGAAAAATGTGTCCTTTTTTTAATAGTATATTAAAAGACGAGTTCAGTAAGCGCGATTTCACAGCACGCGTCCAAGTGCTGAAAAACGCCTTACGAACGAGTTTTTTATAGTATTTTTTCTATTTGGCGCCGTTTAATGCTATTTCTATAAATATATAATCAAAAAAATCGCCGATACAGAACCGCACGCATATGAGTGCTGTTATGAGTCCATTACAGACGCAAAATAGAAAAATTATTTTTCTTCATTCAAAATAGTTTCGTGTCGCGACCCAATAAAAATCTAACCCCAATTTTGGGTCGTGATGCACATTTTGAGAACCGCTGGTTTACACCACAGGTGGAGAATCTGTTTTTGGTACAAAATACAAAAATACGGGTTCTATATGTCAAAATGAGAGTCAAAATACAAGTCCTATATGGCAAAATGCAAGTCAAATTACGACAAAAACCGATAAGAAACGGAAAGCGCCCAGTTAAATATTTCCGAGATTAAATTAAGTAAATTAAAATTTGATTAATATGCTTAAAAGCTTTCGCATCACTGGTTTAGACATCGTTTATTACTCCAATAACATATTCGTAGCCAATATAGACTTATTAACACAGATCATTGAGTTTTGATTCTTGACTACGTTTGGGGACCTCAATCTGAATCGGAACAAAACCGTGCTCAGTATTATGAAGAGTCTATTTATTACATATCTGTTATTGAGCTGGAATAACTAATAAAGGCCTAGGCCTAACCGCTCGCGTACACATAATCCGTCATCGGCCGAAGTTTGCTCGGGCGACGACGGCCGAACTCGGAAGATTGAATCAAACACTTAATAGTACACGTTAAAGAAAGAGAGCTCAAAAATAATCTAAATAATCTTTATATCTATATAACAATATATATGCTTAAACCATTAAACAGACTGGATCTATTGTTATGACTTTGATTGCTAATTCATTGTGTAATACGGTCTTTATTTACATAACAAATCGTTGTTGACATGCACTGTTAATTATCGCAACCGCAATTGTTTTGATACAAGTCAAGTTTTAAGAAAATATATGTTTTCCAGAAATTGTCTTTAATAAATTTGAAATTTCTTAGTATTATATATAAAATGTAAAAATATTGTTATGTACTAATACATTATGGTAGTGTTATACTTGACGCAGCAACACCGTGGAGAGTTCAAGCGGCGTTGACGTGATAGTTCGTAGTGACGTTGTAAAAAGCCTGATTTACACTGCTTTGCCAAATTTTACTTTAAAAAATTTTATATTAATTTAAAAAAAACTAATTTTAACTAAGCAGAAACACTGACAACTCTAGAGCACGTGGCATACAACTGAACTGGTTGACTGGTTTATAGTTTCGACTGCGTGATCTACGCTTCAATAGCGTTTGCACTGACCAATAGGGAATCTTCCCCCGAAAATCACGTGAAGATCACGCAAGTTTATTACTCCATCCGGTGGCTGCGGCAACTATAGTATACAGTATTAGTATAGGCGTACAAATAATTTTAACTAATATTTAATATTGCACCGTTTCTTAACACAAAATTGGAAAGATATATAAATTTCAACTCAGTATTTCCAACTGAATAGATCAATATTCGATAAATTTCAACTCAGTAATTTAGTATTTTCAACTGAATAGATCCAATGTGAGCTCTATTACATTAGGTAATGCTTATATAGTGTGCATGAGTGTGCGCAAAATATGTATAAACATCGTTTGTTTTTGTACCTTTTAATAAAATCCTCCATAATTATTGTTTCGAAGAGAAACAGATAGGAGAGAGAAATAAGAAACAGATTAGAGCAGCGGTCGGTATCCGTTTGAGACTTATGAGTCACGTTCAACTTTTACTTGTCATACACATGTTATACATAACAAGTTAAACATACAACAAGAGTAGGGAAAAATCCTATTTTCTATTCCCAGCGCCACCACATGACCTGGGGGCGCGGGGTTACATAGACCTCACACCACCTTTAGCGTGGGGTTACACAGACCTCACACCCCCTATAGCTCGGGATTACATATACCTCACACCCCCCCGGTCATGTGGTGACAGTGGGAATAGAACATAGGATATTTCTCTACTAACAAGCGATACATATAATAAGTTAAAGATACGAATTATACATACACCAAGTTATATATACAACAAGTTATACATACACCAAGTTATATATACAACAAGTTATACATACAAGACTTGTCATTAATATGGCTAGCAAGTGAAAATGTTTGTTAGTTAGTTACCGGTGGGATGACTTATTCGTTGTAAAAAAATCGGACAAATTTGTGCCGGCAGTCAACTCCCAAATTGAAGTATAAAAGTTAGATTAGTATTGTTTCTTATCAGCATTAATACGTTAATTGTGCCTTGGGGCTCACCTGTGACCGGCACTAAGTTTTCAGTGCCGCGGGGGTCACCAATGACCGGCGAACCAGGTGCTAGAAACACATAATAGACCTTTTTACGGTTAGTTAAGCTCATGCACATCCGCCAAGTTTGAAAGGCGGGAATATGTAAGTTTCGGGCACATA
Organism: Phosphuga atrata; assembly: GCA_944588485.1. NCBI lineage: Eukaryota > Metazoa > Arthropoda > Insecta > Coleoptera > Silphidae > Phosphuga > Phosphuga atrata. The sequence goes on along the minus strand of OX155898.1, from coordinate 58,097,124 downwards.
TTTAGTTTAGGGCACATACGTCAAAGTTCTGTCAGTTTTTGACGTATGATATGGCGGAAATTCACACATGCGCACACAAAATTACAACTATGAAAAGGTCTGTTAGAGTATGAGGCGACACGGATAAGTGATATGCGATTAGCCTGGCATTCAACGCCATATTATTATATCATCGGCAGTCAATTAGTTCATGGATCATGAAAAGAATTAACGTAAATATAGGACAGTATAATCTCGATAATCCGTCACATATGGGACCAGAGAACCGCCGGATTATAAGAAAGAGTGGTGGGAGGGAAGAGCGCGAGCGGTCTCCAGACCGCCGGATTACTGGACGTGTCGCCCGATTAACCAACGGCCGAATTACCGAGATTATACTGTATTTATGAATTACTGTTCATTGAGAGCGCAAATAAATAAAACATTTAAAATTCCGAGCACACATATATATGAACCGAAAAAGCACCTATTTCATCTCAAACGACGCCTTTAAGGTACATTAACATTAAAAATATTAGCATTTGATTAAAAATACAATGGAATGATCGTAATCTCAATAATAATAAAAAATATTTATTTCAATGAAAACAGAAAGGAAAAATGTTTTTAAGAAAAGAAAGGTACAAATGTTAATCTCTTTAAAAGGACACTCTGTAACTTTACAAAACCCATTTTATGAACAACTTATTTTAGATGCCCTCAAATTAATAGTTTCAATTTCTTATGAATGATATGAACTAATTACATTCATATGTTTTACGAGCCTAAATTAGAAATTATAATTTGAAAATTTATCAGTGATAGCAAAATTTTGCTCAAAATTTCTGATGCTAAATTGTTAATAGAATATATCTTAACCCATTCGCTGCGGGAACCGGATAAAGCCGTAAAATAATTTTTTTATTACTCATGCGGGTTAAGTACTATCTTGGCCCCCGTATTTTAGTGCGACAAATGGCTATTTTTAGCTGTATTACCACATAACTTGGGTAACGCATGCAAATATTCAATAGAAACCGCTAAGTTACATTAAAAAAAAACAATTGAATAAATAAAATAAACACAACCAAAACCTCAATATTAAAAAAGTGACGTGAAAGTGACAATTTTTTTTTCATTACAAAATAAAAATTTAAGTAAACTTTTTAAAATCTGTGTATATTCTATGGTGACACCAGAGACGGATGAGAGTTTTTATGACGAATCCACCGGAGACAATTGAAAAAGCAAATTCTTCATTTTTGATTTTATTTTTTTAGATGGCCTCTGGACCCCAATAAAAAATGTTATCTGCAACTCGTGCGGTATTGTCAATGGCCCTCTCGAGCGAATAAGCGCACTGACCTCGTTCGTGCGCCCAATTTCGCTCTCGTGGACAATTGACAACTTACCGCCCTAGTTACTGGAATCGAAAAAAACGTTGCGTATTAATCGCTACGTTTTTTTTTGGTACTTGGGAACGCATACTACTATAGGACGCATCCGCTGTATTATAATTATGATATAGACTACTATATCACAATTATATATGTATTATAATTATTACATAGCTGGATTCGTGGCTGGTAAAGGCACTCGAGAGCAGATCATGAACAAATTATTGAAAAAGCCAGAGAATTTGCAATTCATGGGATTCAGGAATTCACGGTATGGGATTTGGAACGAAAAAATCATTATATGCTTATCTCTACCCTACAGCACATTTATAACTACCACAAACTGGGGGAACCGTATTTATACGCAAATAGTAAATACCAAACTGCGGGAGATAGCTATGCTTCCTCGACTACAGCAAAGCGTTTGACTGTAAACTGGCACCAATTATGGAACCCTCTTAGACATGGGAACCCGTTTCCACCTTGTCTTTCTGCTAAGAATTTTATATGGCAACAGGAAAGGAATCATCAAGTTCGAGGGAAGAAACTCGAGTCCCTTTAGTATAGGACGAAGAGTTCGGCAAGGATGCGTCCTATCACCCTTACTATTCAACATATACGGTGAGTTTATACTAAGGGGAGCTCTGGAGAACTCGGAAGGCGGAATAGTCATTGGCGGTAGGAAAATAAACAGCTTATGGGTTGCCGACGATACCACAATCATCGCACAAAACGAAGAAGAAATGAAATTGAAAGAATGAATTTCTGGGAAGAGTCGAGAGAGAAAGCTAAAAATTCGGACCCAAGCTAAATCGCCAAAAAAACAAAGCAGATGGTAGTAGATCGTGGCAATAGGAAAGAAGAATCCACCCAATATAATGAACGTAGAAAACGTCGACAACATAATTTATCTGGGCTCCTGCATAAATAGTTTAGTATAAATAGACAGCAATGTGTCCACAGAAATTAGAAGACGCATAACTCTTGGGGAAACAGCTATGGCAAAATTAACCAAAGTATGGAAAGATGAGCACACCGCTAATGAAACAAAACGAGGGCTCGTCAACACACTGGTGTTCCCAATTGGACTATACGGAGCCGAGGGATGGACTCTGGAAGCAGTAGATCCGCTGAGAATAGACTTTTTCAAGATGTAGACGTCGAGAAGGCTACTAAGAATCCTTTGGACAGGATATAGAACTAATGTATCTATACTAAAAGAACTCGACATTGACATAAGACTATCAACCGACGTTATCAATCGACGAATACTTAAATATATAAATTAAATATTTTGGACATGTCATTCGTGGAACGGGTGACAGTCTCGAAAAACTAGTCATCCAAGGGAAAATTGAATGTTCGTGACCTCGGGGACGCTCTCCAAAGCGCTGGATCGACCAGGTGCAAGAGATCACCGGGACAAAACTACAAGAAAACAAGAACGGCAGCAGACGGGGGTAAATCGAGGGAGATCGCTAACTCTGCTATGACATAATAAAACGCCAGCATGGGATCACGACACTTCAGCCATGAAAAAAAACAAATTGAGAGAGATAAATGTTATGGACATCAAATCGATTTTAACATAATTAATGTTTTTGGCCCAAACTAAGGGAATCGTACTAATCCGCTCGCATCGCAACTGCTACAGGTGAAACTGCTCAAGCTGATCGCCTTTTGGTGATCCAATCTTGTATCAAGCCCTCTTCCCTCTTCTTCCACTCTTGGTGATCTCGTCTCATTCGGTCTCGACCTCCGTGCCGTCGAATGTCGTCCATGCAGCGCTGCGGTGGTCTGCCGCGCCTCCGAGTATCCGCTATGGGTCTCCATTCAAGGACTTGTCTCGTCCAGCGACTATCGTTCATTCTCGAAATGTGTACTGCCTTTGCCCAACTTTCACCGCAGGAACGTTCATTGTTGAGCAGTTTCACCTGTAACAATTAGTTTCCCATATTTTTGTTTATGTATTTTGTTAATTCTTTGGTTACTTTGGGGCATAAGGTTACACTAGGCTTTGAGAACCAGGTAGCGGAAGTGGAAAGGCGGATCGCGCAGGCTTGGGCAGCGTTCGGTGCCAATAAGCAGATTCTACTTGGCAAAATATCCCTGGATCTCAAAGTGAAAGTCTTCGAGCAGTGTGTCATGCCCGTGCTCACCTACGGTACAGAGACCATGACCCTTACGCGTAAGACAGTTCAGAGTCGCGCAGAGGGGCATGGAGAGAACGATGCTTGGGACCACCCTTCGTGACCGGAAACGTAACGAATGGATCCGAAATAAGACCAAGGTGAAAGACGTCATGGCTGTCATAGTAAGGAAAAAGTGGGCAGTACACATTTTTAGAATGAACGATAGTCGCTGGACGAGACAAGTCCTTGAATGGAGACCCATATCGGATACTCGAAGGCGCGGCAGACCACCGCAGCGCTGCATGGACGACATTCGACGGCACGGAGGTCGAGACTGGATGAGACGAGATCGCCAGGAGTGGAAGAAGAGGGAAGAGGGCTTCATACAAGATTGGATCACCAAAAGGCGATCAGTTTGAACAGTTTCACCTGTAGCAGTTGCGATGCGAGCGGATTAGTACGATTCCCTTAGTTTGGGCCATGAAGATGATGATGATTTTTTTAATTGGATGGGTTGAAATAGCCGAACGGCGAAACGTGGGCTTTGGAATTTCGCAGAGGTGAAACTGCTCAGCGGTGAACGATCCTGCGGTAAAAGTTCCTTTGGTGAACGTACCGGATGCCCCACAGTAGAAATGAGCATGCGATCCCATCGACACATCCCGTCCCATCCCATCGTCCCATGGGATGGGATGAGTGGTATGAACGTCGCATGGGATGAGATGGGATGGGACGACAATTTTGTATGGGACGGAGTGAGACGAGTTTTGATAATATAAGTAAATATAGTTCGTGCATAATTAATTGGTTGTGAAAATTTGCGCGCGAATACGCAAATTTTCCATATGTCCATCCCAGGAAATTTCTATGATAACGATGTTGTTCCTGAAAAAAGTCTTCGTGTCGTCTTAGTCTTCGATTCGTTTGCGACGAAAAAGGATTACTCTCTCATTGTCAGATAAAGAAATTACGGAAACATTAAATTCGAACGAATTATCGTTAAGAAGTTTGATCCGAAAAGAAGCAGCGCGACCGGGATGGGATGAATGGGATGGGATGGGACGAAAATTTTAAGTTTATCGGTATGGGGCAGTGGGACGAATATGTGATGGGATAGGACAGTGACAGGAATCCGTCCCACGAGATGGGGATGGAACGAGAAACTCGTTCCATGCTCATCTCTACCATACAGCACATTTATATCTACCGCAAACTACGGGAACCGTATTTATACTCGAATACCAAATACCTAACTGCGGGAACCATACGAATCCGAACTACCTTCGGCATGCCGAATAGCGGACACGACTTATAGAAAACTAATTTCCATTGTTATAGTACAGGCCATACATCCATTCATAAGCGGGAGTTCGATTAACGTTAAACTCGATTTAACGCAAAACTTAATTTAACGCGATTTATAAATAAGAGCGATTTCTGTATTAAGATCAACATTTTAACCATTTTGTAGTTTTTTTTAAACATTTTGATTCCATTCAGATTAAATTCAATTTGCGTGTTAATTTTTAAATACCCATTAATCGCGCTACTCGGGTACCAGTATTTAGAAATATATATTTGGAATTTCTATATTATTGCACAGATGTTTTTTGACTAAAGTTATTTAGGCGAACTAAATTATGAATAACTTATTTTTAAAGATGCTCGTTTACAAACGGTATCTGTCTTTTATTTTTGGGCTATTTAAAAAATTAAAGCTATGTTTCTATTGCAGAGTGCGTTAGATGCGAGTACTTTAGCACAACTGCAGCAGTTGCATAGACTATTAGTACGACAAGGTGGAGCTGATGCTTCTTCCAAACAAGAGGGTCAACCAGTTCACTTCGATCGGAAGCTTTTGGACTTCGATTACGGGAGCGACGAAGAAGATGACCCCACAAACCCATCTCCCAAACCCGCCGCCAACAATTCCACCGTTGAGAATGTTGGAAGGTAAAATATAGATTTCTTGCGTCGAGACTGCGTTTTAAACTAATTTATTGTTTTTATAAGCAGTCTGTTGTCCAACCCAGAGGTCTTGCGTCAGCTACAAACTCTTCAGCAGACCATGAGTAATCAAAGTTTACACACAGAATTGGATTTAGAAAAGTTACGCAAATTGCAGGAAATGAAGCAGCAAGAAGAAGAATTTGACAAACATCTTGCCCAAACAGTACCGGTAATTCTACATTAAATTACAAACTGTTATCTTATATTTTAAATCCCTGTCCATTTTAGAATTTGCCATTTGCTGCCGAGTGTGAATTCAAACCAAGTAATACTAATTCACCGGCAGTACTTTCAAATTTCTTTTTTCCCGCCGGTGCAGATCTATCGCAGCCGCCACCAGGTTATAAACCTTCTCAACCATATGAACTCTCTCAGCCTGACGACAACGCTATCGAATCCGAGGTTGAATTTGTAGGAGCTAATGATAACGATGTCGAAGTAATTGATATTGATCATGGAGATTCTAGAAGTCCATCTAGGGATAGGTACAGACGAAGGAGAAGTAGGTCAAAGGACCGCTCCAGGGATAGGAATAGAGATCGAAGGGGGCGGCGATCTAGATCGAGGTCGCGTTCTAGATCAAGGCGTCACAGAACGCGGTCTAGGGAACGCGAGCGTGAAAGGGAGAAGGAGGAGGAAAAAGATAGGGAAAAGGAAAAAGAAAGGAAGAAACGTGGTTTACCGCCCATTAAAAAAGATAATCTAAGTGGTATGTATCTTATAAGATTTTTAAAATATATCCTATTTTTTTTTCGATAGTTTGCAGCACAACTTTATGGGTTGGACATTTGTCTAAATTAGTCCATCAAGAAGATTTATCTGATACTTTTGGAGAGTTCGGAGGGATAGTTAGCATAGATTTAATTATACCCAGAGGATGTGCTTTTATTGTTATGCATCGTCGACAAGATGCTGCTAGGTGTTTAGCTAAATTAAAGAATCATAAATTGCAAGGAAAAGCTCTCACGGTAAGTTACTTTATAGTCCAGAATTATGATAGATATAAAAAATCGAAATCGATCTTTCTTTTTTTAAATATGTATTGGTTGTGTAGTTGGCATGGGCTCCAGGTAAAGGCGTTAAAGGAAAAGATTTAAAGGACTATTGGGAAGGAGATTTAGGTGTATCTTATATACCCTTTGCTAAATTGAAACCAGATATTGACATTGAAATGCTGGAAGATGGCGGAATGATAGACGAAGATACAGTGCCAGAATGGATGAAAGCTAAAATTGCTGAAATTGCATCAAAGACAGAACCTCCTGCTGAAGTAAATACTAGTATAGTTCAAGTCAATGAAGGAACGCCAACTATGCCAACTGTCGATACTAGCCAACCGCCACCAGTACCAAATGCGGGTCTTTTACCACCACCTCCAATGAATTTACCAATGAATTTACCTTTCCCACTAAACAGTCGTTTATTAGGCCTACCTCCAGGAATGATGCCGAATGTACCATTAGGAGTTCCTCCACCGAATCTTCCTGGATCTTTGATGTCAAATCCGCTACTTGGTATAGGACCTCCATTCGGACAAGGGCTTCTTCCACCACCACCATTATCGCAAATAACCATGGATAAAAATCGACAAGAGAGTATACCACCACCATCACTTCCCGATCAGTTATTGCCATTTAGTTTGATCCCACCCCAACCTCCACCATCAATCCCTCCTCCACATGATGATAATATGGATGTAGAGATGGAAGATGCAGATAAACCCGATAAATCTAATGAGAGTTATAATGGGAATGATTCACGTTCTCAAGATAATGACAGGAGAGAAAGGAATAGAAGTCGTGATAGAGATCGCGATAGAAGTAGGGGAAGAAGAGATAGCAGGGATCGTAGAGACCGAGAAAGAGATAGTAGTCGCGGCGATAGAAGAGAAAGAAATCGTTGGGGAGAACGCAGAGATAGCCGTGAAGGTCGTGAAGATAGAAGAGACCGCGAAAAAGCATTAAATGATAGATTGAGAGAGATGGCTGGAGACAATTCCTTCAGAGATGAACCTGAAATCCATCCTCCTCCTCTTCTAGAGAGACCGATTTTCCCTTTCAACGAACCACCAATGGAAAATCCGCCCGATCGTTTTCACATGCGCCGGCGTGATGATTTCCCCCCAGCCGGTGATTTTGAAGGACCCCCAATTGAATACGAAGGACCTCCCATGGACTTTGAACCTCCGCCAATGGACTTTGAACCGCCACCTCCCATAATGCATCCGAGAGACGGACCTCCTATGAGATTCGATGATAGAAGACGAGGTCCACCCGATTTCTTCCAACCAAGAGATGGTTTCGGTCCACGTGGACCAAGATTTAGACCCGATGGTTTTGGACCTAGAGGATCACCGATGATGAGACCACCACCACCTCATATGTTCCATCCTAGAGGACCTCCACATATGAGAGGACCACGACCAGGTATATTTATTTCTTTTTAAGCCAATATTTGCATTCCAATGGTGAGACTCGCTCACCATATTGTTCTTTTGAATAGCAAAAAAATAGCACGATGTGTGAGATTTACCATGGGAGTGGAAAGGATTAATGTATTTTAGTAAAAGTAATGATAATTTTTATAAATGTCGTTCATGTATACTTCAGTAACTTACGGTAGACGTACTTTTGCAATACTGTTGCCTGAGTGTAAATTTGATCAGATGGACTGGAAGTAAATGGTAGTTGTTAGTTCTATAACTCATATCAAAAAAATAAAAGGTTCTGTTCCGTAATTTACTTTCTCCGTAAATTCGTATTATCAATAATACTCGGGTTATTTAATAGATATATGTATTTTAATTAGGTCTTTGGTTGGATCCTCCTAATTTCCGACCGAGATTTGAACCTCCCGACTTCTTCCGTGGTCCTGGAGGCCCGCCGCCATTTGATGAGAGGCATCGTAGACATGACGATAGACGTCGATTTAGGCCTGATTTTGAAGGAGAACAAAATGAACGTTTTGAAAGGCCAGAAAGACGTAGTAGATGGGGTAATAATGCTGTCAGTGAAGAGACACCTGAAACTATAGAAACATCGAATGTGGCCGTGGAAGAAGTGAAAGAGGACAGTTTAAAAGAAGAAGTAGTTGAAAAAGAGGAAGTGAAAGAAAAAGATGGTGGCAATACGACCCCTTTACATGATGAACTACAAGAAGAAGGTGGAGGTGAACCGAAAGCTGAGAGCAACGAGGTCAAAGACGCTCCCGAGGAACAGTCTTGAAGACTGTTCGATAACGTATTAATTACTAAATTTTTATATGAGAATATTTTTTAATTTAGCAGTTTATCCAGAAAGTTTTTGGTTTGACTGTGTGAGTATATACGGCATTTTGTGTTCTTGCTTTGGAAGCATTTTTTTTGTAAGTAAAACAAGTGGTTTTTAAAGTATTTTGTAAGTGTTGCAAATATGGACTTGAAATATGGATTATTAAGGCTGTGATTAGTTTAATGAACACAGGTGAAACTTACACATTTTTATAGAAATCGATAAAAATAGAGAAAAAATAGAAATTTTATATAATAAAATTGTCTTAAATGAAACAAATTGCATTTTTGGAGTGTGCACAAGAACGAAAAGTTTGGTACACAAAAGGTAGGTCCATCTGTGTTCATTTCGGATTCACATGGAGGAACTGGCGCCCGCACTCAAACTGAGTGACGGGTGCAAGGTACGGTTTTAATTTTATTCACTCAATCAATTCATATTTGCAGCTTCTCAAAAATCAAAGCAATTCTGTAAACATTAGAATCAAAATAATATAAAATTCAATAGTATTTTGAAAGGACTATTTCGTTAGAAACAAAACTAATTTATATTTGTTGCTAATAAAAAGGAGTTATTGGTACAAATATCTAAGAAAGAGAAATTTAAAAACCCTAGTGTATTATATTAAAATATAATAAAAAAAATGTAACATTGGTTTTGTTAAATTCTTACATAGTATAAGCATGCGTATAAGGATAGTTTTTTTAATTTTCTTTAAGAAAGTAATTAATTAGCTCAGTACTAATGTTTACAAAATTTTCAAACTGTACATACTAGTATGTACCAAAAGATTATAGTTTTTAAGGATTTGTAGTTTGACGGGGGCTTAGAAAAGTTTTGTCTAAAACATAATTTTCATTTTAAATCTGTGTAACTTGTATTATGTTAACATTTTCTTTTTATTTTGTAAAAAATATATGTGTATCTCAATTTATTAAAAATTCAAAAATCACAGTTCATATTTTCTATTTTCGTAATATATTTCACGAGCAAGAATCAGCAATAAATCATTCATTACATTCTAACATTTTCAATTATAATAATATGGACGTTGTATTGTTATTACAATTAATAAAATATTATTTAATTCAGTCAGAGAAAATGATGGTCAGATGTAAATGAAACACATTTCAAAATTATTAAAACTTGTAACCATCCTGTAAATATTGAACATTTTTAAAAAGTTTAAAGAGACTTTTTTATTCGATAATTCGCTTATATAAGATCTAGTTCTCTTTTTAAAAACAAGCTACTTTACTATTCCACTAATTTTATAAACATTTATTTTTGTTGGATTGTTACAATTGTTTAGTTTTCTAAATATCAATTTAATTCAAGTAATTTTTTTACTACCTGTAGTAGGTGACTCTCGTATACGTATGACGGTAGATAGGCAACTCGAGAATATTGGTTCTTCGTGTTGTATGAAATCGTGTTGTATGAAATTGTGTTTTATGAAATCGTGTTGTATAATATTGTGTTTTATGAAATCGTGTTATATGAGACACATCTACCACATTGATGAGTAGTATGAGACACGTAAAAGAGGAGTTACCACGTTGAAAACATATTTTTTAAATTTAATTTTTAACGTATGTACCAACATACGTACTTCCGTGCCTATTCTGTAAGATAAACGTTAAAAGTTAATTGAAAAGACGCCGCTATTTTTTTTAATGTTCGCTAATTTAGTAAAATGTTAAAAATAGTAAAATACGATGCGGGGACTAGATTGTGGATCCGACCATTATCTCGTACGAGCCACATTACAGTTACGATTACAACGAGACGAAAGCACCACCCGTGGTCAAACGAAACTGGGCGTGTTTGCGAGATCCTATCGGTGAAAAATTCCAAATCGAGTTACGCAATAAATTTGCAGCGCTTGACCAATCGAACGATATCGATGAAGAAGAAAAGCAAACGTCGGGTTCAATCATGGAGTGTACCGCTCAGCTATGTCCGCCGATTCATCGCCGGACACAAGCCTGGATTACGGACGAGAGTTTGGACTTGGTGGATCAACGGAAACGAGTCAAGCACGTCGATTTTGAACAATACCGCCGATTGAATAAACAAGTACGACATCGGATGAAGATGGTACGAGCGTATTGGAACAATGTCGCGGCTGAAATGGAGGAAGCAGCATCGAGACACGAATACCGAACTTTATATCAAACCATCAGAAAGTTGAGCGGGAAGACAAAATCAACAAACGATGATATCAAGAAATCGGATGGAATTTTCGTTAGTTCTCCAGCCGAGCGTCTTCACCGGTGGAGGGAATTCTTTATTAAATTGTACAATCACGATCCGCCACAGGGACCAGTGCCGACACCGCTGATCATTAATAAACCAGTGATCTCGTTCTCCGATGGCAACCCAACGATTGTTGAAGTCAAGACAGCAATAAAATCGCTGAAAAATGGGAAAGCGCCAGGCATCGATCAAGTTACCGCTAAGACGATCAAAGCCGGGGGCAAAATTTTCTTACAACGGCTTTACGACCTCCTACTTCAAATTTGGCATTTGGAACAAATACCGTCAACGTGGAAGACAGCGATCGTAGTCCCCATATTGAAGAAAGGCGATAGCCGAGAATGCAATAATTACCGTGGCATCAACCTCCTATCAATTGTCGGGAAGGTATTTATGAATATCATTCAATCACGACTACAGAAACATCGAGAGGAAACAAGTCGAGAGGAGCAAGCAGGATTTAGGCAAAATCGTGGCTGTATCGATCAAATATTTGTACTTCGCCAGTTGATGGAAGAATGTATTCGACTGGGAATGTTGTGACTTTAAATCTGCCTTCGACTGCATCCACTGGCCTTCTTTATGGTCAGTATTGGAAACACAGCATGTGCCTTTAAAAATTATACATCTTCTACGAGCGGCGTACGACGGTTCAACCAGCTGCGTACGGATCCGGAATGAATTATCGGACGGTTTTCTGATCCAAACGGGGGTTCGACAAGGAGACGTCGCTTCACCACTGATTTTCAACGTGGTTATAGACGTCATTATGAGGAAAGCATTCGATGGTCGACGAGGCGCCCGATACGATGACACCAACTTCATTTCCGATCTGATTTTCGCCGATGATAGCGTTATTTTTGCCAATACAGATGCCGATGCAACAGATCTTCTCTATAACATTTCACGGATCGCCAAATCCTATGGACTGAAAATAAACGTGGACAACACGTAAAAGAATTCAATTACTTGGGCTTACTGGTGCAAGAGCAGGAAGTGGCATCGGCCGCTGACATTCACAGCCGGATTGGTCAGGCATCAGCTGAGTTTGCGTCGCTCAAATGGTGCATATGGAAGAAGACGAACATATCCACTAATACCAAAATTCGTCTATTCCGGACGCTCATCCTTCAATCGGACCTCAACAAAGTCGAGGTATTCCAAATGCGTTGCCTAAGACAGATTATCGTTGTTTCAATTCGTGATCGCCTGCGGAATGAGGAAATTCGAGCTAGATGCGATCAGCAATCACCGATTGTGGAACAAATAGAAACACTCCGTCTACGATGGTTCGGTCACATTTGCAGAATGAACGGAACGGGACGAAATGCCCTCTTAGACATGGGAACCTCTCCCCACCTTGTCGTTCTGCTAAAAACTTTATATGACAACAGCAAAGGAATCATCAAGATCGAGGTAAGAATCTCAAGACCCTTTAGGATAAGACGATGAGTTCGGCAAGGATGCGTCCTATCACCCTTACGATTCAACATATACGGTGAGTTTATACTAAGAGGAGCTCTGGAGAACTGAGAAGGCGGAATAATCATTGGCGGTAGGAAAATATACAACTCACGGTTAGCAGACGATACCACAATCATCGCGCCAAACGAAGAAGAAATGACCGAACTTCTGGGAAGAGTCTAGAGAGAAAGCTCAAAATTCGGACTTAAGCTAAATCGCCAAACACAAAGCTGATGGTAGTAGATCGTGGCAACAGGAGAGAAAATCCACCCACTATAATGAACGTAGAAAATGTCGACAACATAATTTATCTAGGCTCCTGCATAAATAGTGAAGTCAATACGTACACAGAAATTATAAGACGCATAACTCTTGCGAAAACAGCCATGACGAAACTAACCGAGGTATGGAAAGATGACAACATCACAAAAGAAACAAAACGAAGGCTCATCAACACACTGGTGTTTCCAATTGCACTATACGGAGCAGTGGCATGGACTTTGAAAGCAGTAAATCGGCAGAAAATAGACGCTTTCGAGATGTAGACGTGGAGAAGGCTACGAAGGATCCCTTGGACAGCACATAGAAATAATCTATCTATACTAACAGAACTCGACATTGACATAAGACTATCAACCGTTATCAATCGACGAATACTTAAATATTTTGGACACGTCAATCGTGGGACGGGTGACAATCTCGAAAAAGTGGACATCCAAGAGAAAATTGAAGGTACGCGACTTCGGGGACGCTCTCCAAAACGCTGGATCGACCAGGTGCAAGAGATCACCGGGACACTACTACAAGAAAACATAAGACCGGCGGCATACAGGGGCAAATGGAGGAAGATCGCTCTATAAAACTCCTCTATGACATAGAAGCCATGAAGTAAACGACCTGCGAGAGAGAGAGAGAGAGAGAGAGAGAGAGATTGAAACTAAATACATTAAATAATAGAGAAACTAGTCTCTACTAGTATCTCTACAATTTTGTTGAACTAGTGGTATGTGTAGAAATCTATATTACTGTGAATAACAAGTTGTATAACATTTTTACATTTTCTAAGTGTGGTAAAAACATAGAGAATTTTTCAATTCAATGTATTTATTTTTATTATTAGCAGAAAATGCAAAATGTTAACGGCGTCTTTTCAAATAACTTTTAACGTTTCTCTTAACACGAAATAAGTTGGAAACCAAAGTTTTTATGGAACAATGTTGAGTATAATCTTAAGTTAAATAACAAGTTAAATGCTTCATCCTGAATCCTAACAATTAATACATAAAAATTGCATCGATTCGATGACTTCCGTTTGCTTCGATGCATGACTGAGATTGATGCAACAATGAACGCATTGCAGGCATGCACGACTAGACAGGTCCCGAAAGAGAGCCCAGTGGCACCCCACTACAGCCTCTGTCAGACATCACGCTCCACTAATTTGTTGTTTTCTTAAAGAGCAACTTTCCTGTTACGTAGGTAACTTCGTACCAGACGTAGCAGGTATGGTGAGATACCTCTTGCAGGTTTGTTTTGTCAGGCAGCTGAGTTTTAAGTATTGCTTATGTCAAAGGTGATGAGGGCACATATCTTTCTAGTTGTTTGTCTTCTTGGGCCTGTGGGTTTATCCACATGCGTTTAAATGTTTGTCTATCACCCTGCCAACGGCAGCAGTCGAAAACTATCTGGCTTAACGCAATACACGCTTGCGATTGCGAGTGCACGCTTGCGATTTTTTTGCTACTTCAATGGCTTCCTATAGCGTCTACTGTTGATTTTTCTTCTCGGACGGCATATTGTTTTCCTGATGTTTGTTTACCTGATCTAAGTTCTAGTTTTAGTCTGCAGAGTATCAGGTGTTCCAAGAGTTTGCCCGAAACATCTAAGAGGCAGAGGGGCCTATACGGGGAAGGTTCCTGTGGTGATTTGTCACCTTTCTTAACACGTTGAGCGGCAAAGTAATTCCGCAACTCATCTGCTGGCCCAAAAATGTCCACAGGTAGGCACATGGCGCTCAACGTCTTAATTAGCACCAGCTTGTCTTTTTTCCAGTCAGGAAAGATGCCGACGCTGGCTATATGGCTCATTACATTGAGGATACATGTTGGGAACTTCCACTGCGGCTTTTAGGACCTCAGGAGTTCATCTAGACCTGTCGCTCTACCATTCCGAACCTGACTCTTAGCAGTTCATCTTCCGTAAATAAGGAGAACTGCCTCGGGTTTCTGTGGAGCTATCCATACGTTTTTAGACTTCAACCAATCGCAGATTTTTTTTGTTGGACGGTTAGCCGTTACCATCAGCTTCTGTTCTGTTTTAGATGTTAACACCAGAACCAGGTCGTCAGCGAATCCAATAGTCGTTGCTCCCAGTGGCAGTTTTATTCTTAAGACATCGTCGTATAATACGTTCCACAGGGTAGGGCCCAGTATTGATCCCTGTGGAACACCACTATTGACTTCACGCACTTCAGTCTGCCGTCCAGATTCCAGCATCAAATTCCTGCAACAATGACAGCTTCTTATCGTTCTTCCTCTCTATCGCTAAGGAGTCCATCTAGACCTGGCGCTCTACCATTACGGATACGTTGGCTGCCTCTTTGCAATTCATCTTCCGTAAATGGAACTACCCACGTCACGTTGGGTTGCTCCCAGCTAGGCTCTTTATGAGTTGGGAACAGTGCGTCTATCACCTCCAACATTTTTTCCATCGGAACCTCTAAAATTATTTTCCTTGGCCTTATTTTCAGCCCTCGTATTGCGATTCCTGGAAACACTTGCAAAGACATCAAACACCAAGCAATCAAAGCTACAAAGTTATCAGGATGCTTGCGCCACGCTATATGGAAGAACAACATGCTATCAATACCCAGCAAAACTCGGATCTACAAGGCTTGCATACGTTCCATCTTAACGTATGCGGCAGAGACCCGAGCGGACACCTCAATTACCAAACACGCTCTCAGACAACAGAGATACGAACAAGAGCTATCAGTGGACACACTTGGATCGAAAACTAAACAGTGAAATCTGAAAAGAATGTGGAACGAACATGTCGCGAGAATGGATGAGCACAGAATTGCGAAAATCTTCAGAGACGGCAAACCAACATGCAGAAGAACAACGGGCCGATCTCCCAAAAGGTGGAAAGACAGTTGGACTTCCATGTCACAGGATAAGCGTCAAGATAATACAGGCAATGCTGCCTAAAATAATAAGAAGAAGAAGCATTGTGATTGTATACGCAGACAAGACTTGTTTTTTGGAGGTGCGTAGCTGGCGGCTTTCGTCGTTACAGTCAAGTGGTACCCCTGGAAAGATCGCGCCCGCTCACTCTAGAACCGCATATCTCATAACCTCTGAATGGAGGGTAGACTGGTGGAGTTAGATTTGTTTTAAAGTTTTCCCATCTTGTTGGTCAGAACTTTACAAATGTACTCGTAGATCTTATTCCAATTGTCTTTGGTTGTCAACATTTGCTTTACGAGGTTTCTTGGACCAATGACTTTATCATATGCGTTTCAACTATTTGTCTTTCATCCTGCCAACGGCAGTAGTCAAAAACTGTGTGGTTCACACTGTCTGGCTCTCCGGAATACACGCATAGATCGTCAAATGCTCTGTCCAGATTGCACAGGTAGTCTCTGAAATAGCCGTGACTTGATAGCACTTTGGTTAGGTGGTAACTCGTTTCGCCGAGCTTTCTGTTTACCCATGTGGCTAGGTCTGGGATAAGGAGTTTTGTCCATTACCTCTTCTCGCTAGACTCTCATCGTTCCCGCCATTCTTTCAGCAATTCTTCTCTGACCCGCCCTTTTGTCAGGGCTATTATGGCCAATATCCTGGGCGGAACATATCACGAATAATGAGGTTCTTAGACGCGTGGACGCATGGGGTTCAAAGGTAGTGCATGCGCACCGCACGACAGTTGCACAGGAAGAGATTGTCGCATATCCTCTCTTACCCAATTTCGACTATCACCTCCACGTGGTGAACCCTGGTAACCTGAGTAACCTCGTCGGAGATGCGGTAACCAATCCGTATGGAAGACGAGGTCAGGACGAACGAGAGCGGGAGAAATAACCAATCCGATAAGGGGGTTTAGCTTGGGGCTAACAACCCCATCTTAGAAAAAAAAACCGCTACGAAAACTCTAAGAAAAAAAACTGGACTGAATCTACGACGACGACGGACAAAGATCTGAGCCTACATATATGGAATGTGCGATCACTATACAGGCCCGGAGCAACTAAAAATCAACTGCAGGAGAACCTATTAGCAATGACGGTGACCGGATGGAAAGCTAAGGCCCGGAATAGATTGGAATGGAAAAAAATTCAAGAGGAGGCCAAGACCCATAATGGGTTGTGGAGCCAAAGCTGATGATAGACGCATGGACAGAGACAGAGAGCTATTGGTTTTTGTGAAGAAACGTAAGACAGCGTACCTAGGACATATTCTCAGAAATACAAAATATAGCCTTCTGAAATTAATAATGGTGGGTCGAATGGTACAAGAAGGATGTGCTCCTGGTTAAAGAACATTAAGGAACAAGAGACTGGAATGGTCTGGACTCCCACTCATTGTTCAGAGCGACACAAGACCGTGCGGATTTTGCATGATTGTTGCCAACCTTCAGTAATGGAGAAGGTACCTAAAGAAGAAGAGATTGTGGCCAGCCTTGTGAAGCTTTTTCTGCTCGGCAGGATACTGGAAATGACCAGGGCGGCTTGTCCAGAGACTGTTCGGTATGAGCTACACACATGGAGCGCCACTTTCCGTTGGGCAGCTGCGAGTTACTTTCTTTTCGAAGTTCACAGACAGCGTACGTCGTACTAGACGGGACCACCAAGCCCAGCAATCTCCGTATACCATTTTTAGCTCCCCGCACCGTGGGCATTAATCTTTGCATAGCTGTCATCTGACAATCACCTTCATCCCCTTCACTGCTGCTTCTGGTATGTGTGCTGAGAAAAGGAGCCTTTTGGTCATTAATCTGCTCTTTTGTGAATATTAATTTATTTTCTAATGAAAATTTGATCGGGCTGTGCTTCCTAGGGCCAATGAGGAGAACTGCCTCGGGATTCTCTAGAGCCATACATATGTTTTTAGACTAGTGTATTGCACGGTTAGCCGTTACCATTAGCCCCTGTTCTGTTTTCGATGTTAACACCGTAGCTAGGTCGTCAGCGAATCCAATAGTCGTTGCTCCCAATGGAAGTTTCATACCTAAGACCGCGTCGTATAATATAATATAATATATAATATATAATATATAATATATAATATATAATATATAATATATAATATATAATATATAATATATAATATATATTATATAATATATAATATAATATTATATAATATAATGGGCACATAATATAATATAATCGTCGTATAATCATTCCACAGGGTAGGGCCCACTATCGATCCCTGAGGAACACCACTATTGTCTTCATGCACTTCAGTCTACCGCGCCGTCCAGATTGCAGTATCAATCTCGTGCTTCGCTGCTGCTTTTGCTATGTGCACTGAGAAAGAGAGCCTTTTGTCTATTAATATTCCCAGGTAATTAATCTGCTCTTTTGGGAATATTAATTTATTTTCTAACGAAAATTTAATCGGGCTGTGCTTCCTGAGGTCAATGAGGAGAACTGCCTCGGGTTTCTCTGGAGCTATCCATACGTTTTTAGACTTCGTCCAATCGCAGATTTTTTTTTGGACGGTTAGCCATTACCATCAGCCCCTGTTCTGTTATAGATGTTACCATCACAGCTAGGTCGTTAGCGAATCCAATAGCTGTTGCTCCCAGTGGCAGTTTCATTCTTTAGACCCCGTCGTATAAAACGTTCCACAGGGTAAGTCCCAGTATCGATCCCTGTGGAATACCGCTATTGACTTCACGCACTTCAGTCTACCGTCCAGATTGCAGTATCAAACTCCTGCAGGATAGCTTCTTATCATTCTTGTTAAGAATAGGGATGTGCCTTTTGCTGTACGGCTATTCATTCTGTGAGTCCAACTGGCGCTGTTGAAAGCGTTTCTTACATCGAATGTAAGCAGAGCGCACAGTTTTCTTTTGTTCTTTGCGTTCCGGTTGCGTTTTGTTCTTTGCGTTTCCGTCCGGTTGCGTTCCAACTCTGGAATGGTCACAACTCTGGAAGGTCCTTGCTGAAACCGGAGTCCCCACATATGTAATAAAACTGATCCGCAGCTTATACACGTCTGGGTATGGCACTATGTCGCTGGGAGAGGTCACATCTAGCCGATCCAAGTTCTGTAAAGGTGTTCGACAGGGATGTGTGATTTCTCCATTTTTTTTCTCTAACCAAAGTGGGTCCAGGGGGGTTAGCCCTTAAAACATTGCGGCCCATTGGCCTATTGTATTTCCCCACATTGTTTCGTTCATGCAAATATATCCAGTCTCTTCCAGATTCTTTGTACCATGTTTTTCACGGTGACTCTCGCAGCTGTAATATCAAGCTTGTGTCTCCTACGTGCAATTGCTTCACAGTGGAAGATTATATGGGCGGCAGGTTCGTCCTCCTCATAGCATAACCTGCATAAAGGATGAAGATTTATCCATTACTGTTTAACATGTACGGTGAACACATAATACGCCGAGCCCTCGAGGATTGGGATGGCGGTATCAAAGTGGGAGGTCAGAAAATCTCCAAATTCCGCTACGCCGACGACAGAGGATAGACGCCTTTGAAATGTGGTGTTGGCGGCGCTCGCCACACAAACGTCTCTGTCTTGAAAGAACTGAAGATTGAGGGGGCACAACGTCTGTCTCAGGTTTGCCTGCACAAGGTCTTGAAATACTTTGGGCATATTGCTCGCAGTGGCAATGACAATCTTGAACGACTGATGGTGACAGGGAAAGTTGAGGGCAAGAGACCTAGAGGCCGTAGTCCCAAGATATCCGAACAGCTGAACCTGTGAACGTTGCACTGCATTGCGTCTCTTACCGCAACCGATGGAGGCGTGCTGTTGAGTGTTTACTGAGTCATGATCCTCAGCAGTGAGGAAACGACAAAGAAAAAGAAGAAGCGTTCCGGTATTTGCTGATTTCATGATGTTTAAGTCGGAAGTTATGGTATCTATGGCAGATTTTCCTGATCTAAATCCATATTGTTTATCCGATAGTCCAACTCCGGCGTCGAGCTCGATTTTAAGGCTACTTAGCAGGAGCTCTTCCAGCAATTTCCCGGATACATCCAGTAATTGGTTTGTCCCATTTCTTATGAGGATGAGCTTTGCTTGCGTCCATTAATCTGGAAAGTTTCCGGCAACTAGCAGGTTCATGAGTCCAGGACGTCCGAATGGTGTCGACCTGTTATTTTCATAATCTCATGGAGATGAAGATGGAGACATATAAGACTAGATAGGTATTCGGCTCTCAGGGCGACAGCAGGAACGGAGGACAGCGCTGAGGTTTGTAGCCGCGGAGTTCTTTAGTAATAGGAGTCTCTCTCCTAGGGCATCACCTCCGAGGGGAAGTGGTTCATTCACTAGATCTACGGAAGATGATGACACAAACCTTGTTGCCTCTAGTATGCAAAAACTAGAGGTAACAAGTAAACAGATACGGGCATCTGGGGCGCAACGCAGGAAGTTGATTAAGGAGGCTGAAAGGGCCAAACTTAATCCGCAACCGCAAGTGCCCAGAAAGCCAACGGTAGGGAGCGACGTACCAGTTGGCACGTAGGCCAGAAGGGGGTTCGGAACTGCCGCAAACAAAAGATTGAGTTCTGAGGGTAGTACACCGTCGCCCAGACGGAGCTACGCTCAACCTCACAAGACCAAGAGGCCAAAAGCGGCGGATCGCCGATGGACGTGCACAGCACCAGATCACAGCGGATCTGGGCAGTCCTACAGCGGCGTTCTCTGCTACAAAAATGACTATCGTTCCCAATAAATATCCTGTGCAAAACGAAAACTTCTGCAAATAAACATAATGAAGAGATCTGGAGCTGTGAACCAGGCACAAGACCTCAATTCGTCAATAACTTTCTCGACAAGGGCGTAGTTTACGTCACGTGTGCCGACTAAGAATCGAAGGGCTGGCTCCTGGAGCGGGTGGCCAAACTTCGACCTTAAGAGGGGACAATCCTCCGAGCCGAACCCACTAGAGACATTGTCCGTTTGGGTTCCCACCGAACTCATAGGAACAAAAGAATCAGCCAAGATACTCCCTCTACTTTAGACCCAAGATGGGGGATTAAACTTGAATGACTGGAGTATTGTCAGTAGTCATACTGAACTCAAGGGAACCACACCGGTTCTCTACATAGATTCTGCATCTATATCTAGACAGAAAAGACTAGACAGACTAGACTAGACTAGACAGACAAGACTAGACAGACAAAACTAGACAGACTAGACTAGACAGACAAAACTAGACAGACAAGACTAGACAGACAAGACTAGACAGACGAGACTAGACAGACAAGATTAGACAGACAAGACTGAACAGACAAGAATAGACGGACAAAACTAGACATACAAGTCTTTGTTTGGGGTTTGGGGGAAGCTCTCGCTAAACCCCTTATACCACCTTGGCTTTTATTAAGTACCATCCCGGTATCGCATATTTTGCATTCATTCAGGGTGGGCAGCACAGCCTGGACGGTTAGTGAAAACCGCCCTAGTTGTTGTCTCCCCGACCAGGATTCGAACCCGGGTCTCCCGCATTCAAATTCGGGTATGTTGTCAACTAAACCACCGAGGAGGACAGACAGACAAGACTAGACAGGCAGGACTAGACAGACAAGATTGGAAAGACAAGTCTAGACAGACAAGACTAGATAGACCAGACTAGGCAGACAAGACTAGACAGACAGACTAGACAGACAAGACTAGGCAGACAAGATTAGATAGGCAAGACTAGACAGGCAGGATTACACATACAAGACTTGGCAGACAAGTCTAGACAGACAGGACTAGACAGACAGGACTACACAGACAAGACTAGACATACAAAACTAGACAGACCAGATTAGAGAGACAAAACTAGACAGACGAGACTAGACAGACAAGGCTAAACAGACAAGACTAGACAGACCAGACTAGACAGACAAGACTAGACAGACAATACTAGACAGACAAGACTATACAGACAAGACTAGACAGACAAGACTAGACAGACAAGACTAGACAGACAAGACTAGACAGACAAGACTAGACAGACAAGACTAGACAGACAAGACTAGACAGACTAGACTAGACAGACCAGACTAGACAGATAGGACTAGGCAGACAAGACTAGACAGACAGGACTAGACAGACAAGACTAGACAGACAAGACTAGACAGACAAGGCTAAATAGACAAGACTAGACAGACCAGACTAGACAGACAGGACTAGACAGACAAGACTAGACAGACAATACTATACAGACAAGACTAGACAGACAAGACTAGACAGACAAGACTAGACAGACAAGACTAGACAGACAAGACTAGACAGACAGGACTAGACAGACAAGACTAGACAGACCAGACTAGACAGACAGGACTAGACAGACAAGACTAGACAGACAGGACTAGACAGACAAGACTAGACAGACCAGATTAGAGAGACAAAACTATACAGACGAGACTAGACAGACAAGACTAGACAGACAAGGCTAAACAGACAAGACTAGACAGACCAGACTAGACAGACAGGACTAGACAGACAAGACTAGACAGACAATACTAGACAGACAAGACTATACAGACAAGACTAGACAGACAAGACTAAACAGACAAGACTAGACAGACAAGGCTAAACAGACAAGACTAGACAGACCAGACTAGACAGACAGGACTAGACAGACAAGACTAGACAGACAATACTAGACAGACAAGACTATACAGACAAGACTAGACAGACAAGACTAGACAGACAAGACTAGACAGACAAGACTAGACAGACCAGACTAGACAGACAAGACTAGGCAGACAAGACTAGACAGACAAGACTAGACGGACAAGACTAGACAGACAAGACTAGACAGACAAGGCTAGTCTGACATGACTAGACAGACAAGACTAGACAGACAAGACTAGAAAGACAAGACTACTCCATTTAGATTTCAAAAATATGGATTTTATTAAATATAAAAGTTTTTGTTTGTTATTAGATGAATGAAAGTTATATAAACTTGTATAAAGTTGTACGGGTATAAACTTCCACAAAATAAAAACAAATTGGTCGCGCATGCGTTCCGCATCAATTCCTCCTTTTTCCATTTAAACGCGGCGGGAAGAATCCACTCTGCTCTCTCGTACACACATACACACACCTCCAACCGTTCATCCCCCACTTTAAACGTTACCAAAATAATCGCATCATTGTTGCGACGCTTCGAGTAGAAGTAGAACGCGCTTTCGGCCGGCCAGATTTTTTGAGACTTGCGCTATATTTGTGATAAAGACACGCGACGGCCGAGAAACTTTCGAACGCGATACGATTCCGTAAAATGCGAGCGGTTTGATGGATACAAGTGCCAAACAGAATAACTTGGGAAAAACGGTGGAAAAACTTCACGTTGTCAAAAAGGAGCGCATTGATGAAGATATAAAGGTAATTTCGAAAACTGTTTTGAATATTTTTGCTACGAGGACTAATAAGATAACGAGTTGTAAGATGAATGATTTAACAATATCTTTAAATTTTGCGTAAATCCTGTCCAATTAAGAATATATCGATTGCGATAAGGAATAGAATAAACCAATTGCAATAATAATTGGTTTTATAAAAAAAAAACAGGAATTAAAAACAAGCAAATCATTAATTTTACTTGAACTGCCTATTGTCGTATTGCTCTATTATTATTACCTTTTTTAAATCATATTATTATTTTTCTATTTTGGTCTGTTTAGTCTAGTCTTTGTTATTTACCTCTTCGCACTCGCCTCTCCAAGTCTTTTCGTTTGTCAAGTATTGTCAAGTTTGAATAGTTTATATTTGGTTTATATCTAGTTTAGTCTGTTTGTATTTACAATTCGACTTTTGCAGCTTTGTTTGTTTATCCTTTTGCCCAGCTAAGTTTGTAACTGTTACATAACATTGGCAATTCGTGTTTTAAAAATACACTTGACGTAAATTTACACGATGTTTAGTGTTTTATTTAATTGATGATATTGGCGTAACATAGATTTGGAAAACAATGTATTGTGGTTTAGTAGCCCATTCCTCATTGGGCTGTGAAAGGACAGGGGCACGAGATAATTTCGTTTTTCGGACAGGTCACAGGTGTTTTTCAAAAAAGCTCAAAAAGTTCTGTTGACGAAAATCTGTGGTCAATTCTATACATTTAGTTAATCAAATATTTATAATTTATATTAACAATCAATTGAATTAGCGTTTTATTAGAGGCGATCAAAAAACAAAGTATTTACTTCTATTACTCACGCGTTAAAAGTACTATCTTGGCGTATGTTTTTCATTGTATTACCACATTTTTCGTATTATATTACCACATAACTTGTGTAAAGCACGCAAATATTTTCTCGAGAGCATGTGCGTGCGCCCAATTTCGCTCTCGTGACCAATTGACAACTTACTGCCCTAGTTGCAAAATATACTATTAAATATATGTTAGAGCTGATCTTATCGGGTATTATTTTCTTTGGTTGACTACTACAAGACTAGGACAAGACCAGACAAGACCAAATAATATCAAGCAAGAAGACTACACAAGATCAAAGACAAGACAAGAAGACACAACACCAGGCAAGAAAAGACAAGACCAGACAAGGCCAGACAAGACCAGATAAGACCAGATAAGCCCAGACAAGACCAGACAAAACCAAATACCAGAGAATGCCAATCAAGAAGAGACAAGACCAGACAAAAAAAGACAAGACAAGACAAGGTCAGAGAAGACCCGACAGGAAAAGTGAATCAAGAAGAGACAAGAGCAGATAATAAAAGACAAGACCAGTTAAACCAGACAAGGTCAGAGAAGACCAGACAGGAAGAGCCAATACAGAAAAGACAAGCCTTGTTTGTTCTTGCCCTAGTTGTTGTGTGTTCTTGTCTGGTATTGTCTGGTATTGAGTGGTCTTTTCTTGTTTGATCTTGTCTGGTCTTACACTTGTCTGGTCTTGTCTTCTCTTGTCACGTCGTGTCTTGTCTTGTCTCGACTTGTCTCTTCTTATATGGTCTTGTCTCATTTTGTCTGGTCTTGTCTCTTCTTGTCTGGTCTTGTCTGTTGTTGCCTGGTCTTGTCTGCTATTATATCTTCTTGTCTGCTCTTGTCTGGCCTTCTCTCTTCTTGTTTGGCCCTGTCTGATCTTCTCTCTTCTTGTCTGGTCTTATTTGGTCTTGTTTGCTATTATCTCTTCTTGTCTAGTCTTGCCCAGGGGCGCGTTAACATTACTTGTGGCCCTAGTCCAGGAAGTCCCAATTCTCAATATGCGAGATTATAGTAAAACCACATTAAAAAATAACGATTAGGTACGTAGAGTATTTTACGATACGTGTATCGTACAAAGTTTTACCTACAATATAAAATTAATAATTTACTTAAATTTATAAAAAAATGTATAATTTGATAAATGTCAAGAATGACTTTTAATAAATTATTCAATGAAACGTAAACATTTCAATCGCGAATTGTTACGACATTTTTTCTCATAACAGCACTCATATGCGTGCGGTTATGGCTCACCGAGTGCTGTTATGAGTTATTTTTTTCTAGATTGGCACTGAAATTCAGAGCTGTCAGTCTCAAATTTTCGACGAGATAGTTTTGAGGTTATGTGATGTGTGGAAATCGCGAATACACAAATTTAATTAATTAATGGTAATAAACGATATAACACATATTTAATTTAAATTCTGTACATTCAATGGTACCATCATTAAAAACGTTTATAGTGACATTAGATGTTTCTTGTCCCTCCTTGCTACGCTTGTCGTTTTCTAAACTTAGACGACGTGGTGGAAGGGACATGAACTACATTATTTGGGTTTGAATCTTTTGTAAGATTATGTGGTGTCCTTAGTAAAAACAGTCATGCGATCAATTTTCAATAACAATACAAAAATAACAACAATGCAATGATACTTCTTTAGTTTTTGTTCTGAATATTTTTTTCACTATTAACCACCGCAAAGTGCCAATTTACTCACCACACGTTGTCAAATTTTGCCCCTTATTGTCATCAACCGCCAAAAGTTAGTTTGACCTTGCTTGGTTGGAAATTTGTGTCCCCCTAAAATAGGAGGCCCTAGGCGCGCGCTTAGTGCGCCTATGCCTTAAAGCGCCGCTGGTCTTGCCTGCCTTGTTTGTTCTCGTCTGGTCTTATGTGGTGTTATCTTGTCAGGTCTTGTCTCGTCTGGTCCTATCTTGTCTTGAACAGATCATCACTGGTCATGTCTGATTTACGTGGAACTTTAGCAGGAATTACGACAATGCCTCAGTCCTTGAAAGCTGTTTTCGCTGGATCAGTTCCATTAAAAGCTGTGACTTTGGCTGGGGTTTCGATATGAGACAAGTCGCAGGCGACTCCTGGTATGTTGGACAGGGTCATAGAGATCGAGCAAAATGACCAGGGGGCACTGCTTGAGGATGAGAGAAAAAGGCTGCCCGATTCCACCATTTGCCGCCGCAACAGCTACCTTAAAGTTAGTTTGTTTGACGGCCGAGG
This sequence comes from Phosphuga atrata, assembly GCA_944588485.1. Taxonomy (NCBI): domain Eukaryota; kingdom Metazoa; phylum Arthropoda; class Insecta; order Coleoptera; family Silphidae; genus Phosphuga; species Phosphuga atrata. The sequence continues at coordinate 58,070,969 of OX155898.1, read as the reverse complement.
CGGCAGGTTTCAAAATTCTGGAGAACATTTCGATTGTTGGTGTTAACGTGGGCCGTCTTGTGTCTCGACTGACCTCTCTTAAAGGACGAAGGGGATCCAGGAGTCGTGTCTTGTCTTGTTTTGTCTGGTCTTGTTTCTTCTTGACTGGTGTTGTCTCTTCTCGTCTGGTCTTGCCAGTTCTCGTCTTTTCTTCTCTGGTCTTACATCTTCTCGACTGGTATTGCCTCGTCTTTTCTTCTCTGGTCTTGCCTCTTCTTGTCTGGTCTTGTCTGGCATTCCATGGGCTTGTCTGGTCTTGTCCGTTCTTGTCTGTCCTTTTCTAACATTGTCTAGGCTTCTCTGGTCTTATCTGCTGTTGTCTGGTCTTCTTTGGTATAGTTTGGTATTCTTTGGTCCTATTTACTTTTATCCTAGTCCTAGTCTTGTCCTAGACTTGTCCTAGTCTTGTCCTAGTCTTGCCCTACTCTTGTCTTAGCCTTCAAATTCAAAATTCATTTATTACATATTAAATGTACATAATATGCATTATCAAGCTCCAATATCAAGGACAATGACAATTGTATGCATGTGTGTCTTGTTCTCGTCCTGTCCTTTTCCTGATCTTTTCCTGGTCTTGTCCTAGTCTTGTCTGGGACTGCCTAATGTAGCCTGCTCTAGTATAATCTTGTCTGGTCTTGTGTGATCTACTCTGGTCACGTTCTTTTGGGTTTTGATTGAAATCTCGGTTCATTTTCAGTCTTCACTTTTAGTCTCAAACGCCGAATGAAAAATTTAAAAGAAGTTAGTAAAAAGTATGGCAACGACAAAAATAATCGAAATTTCTCCTTATTTTGACATAGTAGAGTAAAACTTCTATTTTCTTCGACTAATATGGTAAACACGCGAATAATTTTGCTAAAATTCTCATGAATAGTTGTTCTTAGTTTGCAGGAAACGATCTAATTTTTCGGTTTTCTTCTCTTAAACTCTCCCAAAGAAAAAATGTCCGCAATATATCTTTTGGCACAAAACCTAACCTACTCAGTCGTACAAGCTGACTTATAAATTGCTCGACAAACTTATATTTCAGCAAGACATTCCAAATTAAACTTATTGCCATTGAAGGATGATCCGTTATCTTGAAATTGTTTAACGGTTATTAAAAACGGATTTCAGAATAGTTTGCAGGTCATTTTGCGATTTTACGCCGATAATTGCTTTCTTTCGAGGATTAGGGTCAGATTGAACCTAAGAAATGAGATAATTATAAATATAAAATGAAATAATTTTGATACAGCTTAAAAAAAGTGTAAATTACCTTTTTTCACCAAACTTTCGCGGCCCCTGATCTTCGCAGGCAAGCCACGCAAATATGTACATTAATGATTGAATATTGAATGCCACTTTCATGACATTTCCCATCATTTATTGATTATTTGCTGATTGATTTATTGGAATAAATTGATAAAAAATAGGTTGGTACATCGAATTCACTCTTGTAAATGAATCTGAGGTGGTTGTTTTATCATTTTTAAGGTTGCGTACCGAAAACGGAACCCTTATAGGATCACTTTGTTGGCCGTCTGTCTGTCTGTCTGTTTTTACCATTTTCTCAGGAACGCGTAGAGGTAACAAGTTGAAATTTGTATCAAATACTCGGGTCTGCGGTCTCTTTCAGCTGTGAAAAAATCACAACTTGTAAGTCAACGCGATCAAAAGATATGACCGTTTATGTCGCATATTTTGCGATTTCACTCAATCAAAACACATCACATTCACACATCAATCAAAACCTATGGGGTACTTCCCGTTGAATTAGAATCATGAAATTTGGCAAGAAGCGGTGTCTTACAGCACATGTAAAGGGAAAAATCTGAAAACCGTAAATATGTAGTTTAATTACAAGAAAAATGCGAATTTACTATTAGAAACTTATGAAAATACACTAATGTGTTGCGTGCTATTGTCAGGCACAAGAAGCATATGGGTTGCATACAGTTAGGTCCTCCTAAAGATGTCCTCCTCGGTGGTGTAGTTGACAACATACCCGCCTTTCAATGCGGGAGACCCGGGTTCGAATCCTGGTCGGGGAGACAACAACTTGGGCGGTTTTCATTAACCGTCCGGGCTGCCCACCCTGATTGAATGCAGAATATGCGATACCGGGGTGGCGCATACCAAAAGCCAAGGTGGAATAGGGGGTTTAGTGAGGTCCTCCTAAAGATAGCTTACTTACAAGTTTGTGCGGAACCTTCAGTGCGCGAATCACAACTCGTACTTGGCCGGTTTTTTTGATTTTATGCAGATAATTGCTTACTTTTCAAGATAAACTACAGATTAGGTTGCAGAATTGTAATACAGCTTAGAAAAATGTGAAATTTGGCTTTTTAGGCCAAACTTTGGCAACCCCTGATCTATGCAAACAAACCACGCGAACTCCTGATGCTTTCAAATTGATTTCAACTTGAATATCGAATGCTGCATTCACATTTGCCATCATTTGTTTGAAATTTATTCATAATTATTCGATGATTTATTTACAGTGGAATATTATGACTTCGCCTATATTGATCAAACGCTTAAAATGTATTAATTGCAGTGTGAAGTTTGGTTTTCATATTGAATTCTTTATAGCAAAGTTCGGATATAATGACTTCGTTTAAAATAACATCTCGCTTATTATGACACATTTTAGAGAAATTATGTCCGGGTATTCGCTCCGAGCGCAACAGCACCAGTACTAAAGGTGACACTTTTAAGAACTTCATGACCAGTTACGTCATTATTCAGCATTTATTTGTATATTTTGACATGTATTTGAAAAAATTTGAATTCAGAATTTCTTTCCAAACAATTTACACATCGATTTTTTCTTCTTATCGTCTAGTTTCAGTGTGCCGAAAATGATTTCGGTGGGAGATGTTGTTTGCGAGAGGATCGCAGAGAAAATGTAGCTTTTTTCCTGATCAAAACGATGGATTTTTTTGGCGATTTTTTCAGAAAATTTTAGGGTCTTTTTTCAGTTTATTTAGCTAGCCCCTTTCGTTCACTATCGCCTGACAAAATTGACGAAATTTGTATTAAATTTCGGCGATCGATTAGAGACTGTACCATTTCTCTTTCTCCGTCATAACTTTTAAACAGCTCACCACAGAGACTTCTAGTCTTCACCAATCGATTCAGCGTCCCAAGATTAGTCGGAAAACGTATATAATATCGAAAAAAATCGAAAAAGCACATTTTTTCGACCGAAATAATGGAAAATTTTTGTTGACAAATTTTTTGGAAAATTTTTTCGTGATTTTTTTTTTGTTACCCGAAGGTAATCGATGAGCTGAAAAAAGTGTTTATGGATGTGATTTTCCAGTATATTCGGTACAAATGCTCAAGATACCCAAGATTAGGCTACATCTTGTTTATTTGTAACTTTAGAGCTAAATAAACTAGGAAATCGTTTTCAGTTCATCGATTACCTTCGGGTAACAAACAAAAAATCACGAGAAAATTTTCCAAAAAATTTGTCAACAAAAATTTTCCATTATTTCGGTCGAAAAAAATGTGCTTTTTCGATTTTTTTCGATTTTCTCAAGAACCGTAAACAGCTGCGAAATTATTTTCGGCATACATAAACCACTCGAGAAGACGAACAAGTCGATGTATAATTTGTCCGGAAGATTCAATAATTCGTCGTGAAATTTCAAACTGAAATTTACCCGATTCTCGATTTGGCAGTCTATATCTCGTAAACGTTTGCAGATAATCAGAAACGGTTTGCGGAGTAGTTTTCAGAAGATCATTTTCCTATTAGCACCCTCAGATTATCCGCGGGAACTTCATTACTTTTCACGATTTCAACTCGAGCGCCGAAATTTGATAAAAATTTCGTCAATTTTATCAGACTATATTGAACGAAAGTCGCTAGCGAAATATAATTTGCATATTTGTGATCAGCTGCAAAACTGCATTCAGAAACGTTTTTAAATTTTGCTGTAACTAAAAAAATAACGATTTTGAACAAATTGATTTTATCGCATTTAGGCGTTTCCGCGGTATCGACTTCCCGTGACGATGGTATTTCCTAATCGAAAGCTTCACGAAGAATATTATATACGTTTTCCGACTAATCTTGGGACGCCGAATCGATTGGTGAAGACTAGAAGTCTCTGTGGTGAGCTGTTTAAAAGTTATGACGGAGAAAGAGAAATGGTACAGTCTCTAATCGATCGCCGAAATTTAATAAAAATTTCGTCAATTTTGTCAGGCGATAGTGAACGAAAGGGGCTAGCGAAATATAATTTGCATATTTATAATGAGCAGCAAAAATGCTTTCAGAAACGTTTTTAAGTCTTGCTTTAACTCAAAAAATAAGAATTTAAAAATAATCGATTTTCTCGCATTTCGGCGTTTCCACGGTATCGACTTGCCGTGGAAATGGTATTTCTTAATCGAAAGCTTCCCGAAGAATATTATATACGTTTTCTGATTAATTTTGGGACGGTGAATCGATTGGTGAAAAGTAGAAGTCTCTGTGGTAAGCCGTTCGGAAAATTCGAGAAAATGAATTTCCTGAAAATCATTTATCAAGTAAATGGAAAATTTAAAATTGTGTCTGAAAGTGCTTTCTCTGCTGGTTGCAAATATACTAATTGCATTTCAATAGCCGCTTCCGTTCTCGAGATATGACCTGACATAATTATCAATATTTTTGCTTATATATTGTATATTTTGTTAAATTAATTATTTGTTGTTATTGTCTGTTGTTTGTATACATTATTATTGGAGACGAAGTTGTCCTTTTCGCCACAGGTGGCGGTAAGCGCGGTTATGCACGGAGCTAATAGTGACCGTTTAAAATGGCGAAATATGTTTAAAAATATGTTACACGAAAAGTCAAATGTAGTTGCTTCACGTTTTTGTATTCTCAACTTTAGTTGTTCTGCCAGCTGGATAAGTTAGTACATTTAAAAGTGAGACATAGCATTGTGGTGGGAAAAATTCGTCGGTCGGCGAATCCTCGTCTGTTGGTCAATGTTCTACAACAAACTGGTTAACCACTGTGTAGCCAAATCTGCGGAAACAATTTTCTGATGATGAGATTTTCAATGCAGATGAAACTGCTCTGTTTTACACATTAATGCTTTACAGAACTTAAAAATCTAAGAGAGAGAATTATTGTGGAGGCAAGTTGTCAAAAGAGAGAACAACCGTCATGGTAGCAGCGAATATTAGCGGCACATAGAAACAAAAATTGCTCGTTATTGGAAAATCAAAAAAAACAAGACATTTTAGCAGTGTTAAATCGTTGCCAGTCGATTATGCAAACAACTGTAAAGCTTGGATGACGCTAGAACTGTTCGAAAAGTGGCTTCGAAATTGTGATCGCGATTTGGTGAAGAAGAAAAACAAAAATTTGTTGCTGCTTGATAATTTCCCGGCGCATCCAAAAGTTAAAAAAAGTCTATAAAACTTGCTTTCCTTCCACCAAATGCAGCATCAGTCTGGCAATCAATGGATCAAAGAATAAAACGGTCAACAAGCAATTTCAGATAAAACCTTTTGCTTAAAATGGTTAACTGCCTTGATTATAATCAAAATACCTCTTCTAGTAAAATAACAGTTCTAGAAGTAATTCCTATGGTTTATGATGCCTGGAATAAAATGCCATAAAGTACCATTTGCAACTGTTTCAAACATCCAGTATTCCTTGAAATCCATGCTGGTTTGCCTGTTCAAAATACAGCAAAAAATGAATTTGATGACGAAGATGACGTTTCCTTTATCTTATTGGGTACGAAATCTAAATTTACACTCGTTAAAAGCGCCGGGAATGTGGAACGAATATTTTGACATTGATAGCACTTTCCTCGCATCAGAAGAACTATCAAATGAAACCATGACTCAGAAAATGAATTTGATGGTGGAGATGACATTTCCTTTATCTTTGTGGGCACGAAACCTAAATTCAGACTCGTTAACAGCGCCGGAAATGTGGAATGATTATGTTGACATTAACAGTGCTTTCCTCACTTCAGAAGAATGATCAGATGGAAATATCTTACAGAATATTACAGCTAATGAGCAACAAAAACAATGAGAAAGAATGTTGTGTGCCTGTAATATGGGACGATTATGACATTGATAGCGCTCTCCTCACATTAGAAGAACCATCAGATGAAAATGTACAGAATGTTACAGATAATGAGCAAAACGAAAGCGATGAGAAAGAGGAAGTCGAGGAAGAATCAATACCGCAGAGGAGGCTTTAAAAGCTGCAGACTTATTATCACGATTTGTTCATACCAATTTCGAAAATGATAATTTAAACAGGGCAATGTCTTCTTTACTCAATAATGTTAGAGATCGTTATTACAATCTAAAGATAAAACAAAAGCAGACAAAAATTATAGATTTCTTATATAAAAAAAACCGGCCAAGTGCGAGTTGTGACTCGCGCACCGAGGGTTCCGTACAAACTTGTAAGTAGGTATCTTTAGGAGGACCTAACTGTATGCAACCTATATGCTTCTGGTGCCTGACAATACCACGCAACACATTAGTGTATTTTCATAAGTTTCTAATAGTAAATTCTCATTTTTCTTGTAATTAAACTACATATTTACGGTTTTCAGATTTTTCCCTTTACATGTGCTGTAAGACACCGCTTCTTGCCAAATTTCATGATTCTAGGTCAACGGGAAGTACCCTATAGGTTTTGATTCCCGACATAAACGGTCATATCTTTTGATCGCGTTGTGAGTTTTGTTTGATTTTTTCACAGCTGAAAGAGATCGCAGACCCGAGTATTTAATACAAATTTCAAGTTGTTACCTGCATTTCAACGCGTTCCTGGGAAAAATGAACGGACAAAAAACAGACGGACAGACAGACAGACAGACGGACAACAAAGTGATCCTGTAAGGGTTCCGTTCTTTGACAAAATATCTTATGTAAATGTCTTGTCATGTAAATGACAAAATATCTTATGTACATTGATGTTATGTACAATGTTTTTTTTATGTTTTGTATACACATGTATGTTTATGTAATATGTACATATGCATATGCTTATTTTACATACATATGCTTATTTTGTGTCAATTCATCTTTCTTTTTCTTTCTCTATATTAAACTAAATAACTAACAAAAATAGGAAGTTATTTATTTTCTAAGACTATGCTTTGTATGACATCGGCTTAGTATGACGTGTTTGTCACTTCGTTTCGATGTCGTTATAAACGGAAGTTGCTGTATAAATTCATAATAAATTAGGTACCACGAATTCACTCTTAACTGTCAATAGAAAATTGGTGACTGTATTTCAAAATATTTTGATTTTATTTCACTTGAAAATCATATCGTCATTATTGTAAAACCCTTTGAATTAGAATCTTTTGAGAATCTCCATTTGACTGTTTATTCCTAATGTAACGTACTGGCTATACTGTGTGTTGTTTTCCTTCAAGATGCATTTTATATATTTCCTACCTGACTTGTGTTTAATGTTTATTATTTGAATATTGATGACCGTTCAGTTTACTGAATGCTGTATAAAATATCTTTACACTCGTATTTAAAAAACATTTTATTTATAGTTTCTTTTTTCTTGAAATAAAGTCATGAAAACCCAATCTATTTCCAACGGGTTACTTAAACCGATCCAAAATTGAAATTTTCAAATTGAAAACAAATATGAAATAAATCCTGTATCAGAATTTTATTACATAAAACGAAAACTTTGAATTTTTGTAAGAGAGATGGGGTTAAGAGAGCGGGAGTTTGAGCACGGGCCTAAACATGGTGTGCGTAAGCCGATCCCGTCATACGATCCCGAGTATCGGGTCACAGATGGTGTGGAACTGATATCCATCAGACATCGTAAATACGTGTTACTCTATACTTTTTACTTCTCTCTATACACTCCGTACGCTCTGTTCTTTCGACTTTTGCCCCGTAAATTACAAATCACATTAACATTATTAATACGCTGCACAGTTTGATATTCTTCTTCGACTCGCACAACGCACAACCCATTACACCACTCGTATCACAAAAATAGATACGGTTTTGCGTTTCTATCTCACGGATTCGGTTTTTTTTATTAATGGAAACAGGCACTTTGATCTATTTTTTCTTTTCGGAATAAAGGATTTATCGAGGTGGAATCTAAGATTTCTTCATAGATGTTAATAATAAGCTTTCAGTTGAGAGATATTATTGGCAAATGAAGAAGAGTTTGCGTAAAATTATCAAGATATGTGGAAAATATATCTCGAAATATTTTATATAATTTTTTATTTTTAAATCGAGAAGTGTGATTCCAAATCAAACAACATTTTAAACCTTTCATTTACATTTTAATAATCGTAATTCGATTACTCTTTCCTTATCACTCTTTGTTTGCGGGTCCTTAGAAACTAATTAGAAAATTGGCAATCCAAATGATCGATTCCTCGTGACTGTAGTAGTCCATTTAGCAATATTGTTAGGGTGATGCTCAAGACGACAAAGTTACAATCATTGAGGTGCTGGATGTGCTAGGGCGTGAAGAAACTTGAGATCGAACCCACAATGCAAAGAAGTAAACTATAGTATTTACCAGAGCCGTAACTGGGATTTTGAACGAATATGGCAAATAATACAAATGGCTCCTTTAAAAATTTTGGGGCCGTTTATATATAATGTTTATATATGGGGCCATGGGCGTAGCCAGGGGGGGATTTTGGTGGTTTAAACCCCCCTCCCCCCTCCCCCGGAATATGCGAAATATAACATAATTATCAGACGACTATCTTTACGAGAGCATGGAAGATGTGGAGTGTAGGAACCCTTGTATGTCAGTTTCAGACAGTAAATTGGTGCATTTCTGCAAAACCCCCCTGAAATATTTTCTAAACCCCCCCCCCGAAACTAAACCCTGGCTACGCCCGTTAACGTGGCCATACCCTAGTTACAGTTTTGGTATTAAGGTTACATAGCAAGAGGCAAAGTACGAATTGTGCTGGATGACCATGCAGGCGAATATACATACACGCAGAGGAAGATAATAGGTTGACAAGTTATTATCTTCCTCTGCGTGATCATCCGGATCAATTCGTACATCGTACTCCGTCTTCTACTTTGGTGGCGCTACAGCCTTTGCTGTGCCTTGAACTGTTACACAACAAAATCAAATTCAAAAATATTCCTCTTCTACTTTTTCTCATTATTGGCAGGCCTGCCTGTTCATCCATCACTGTGGTCGGTCAAGATTGGGCCTATTGTAGCTCCATCGTTTCCTGGGTCTTCCTGGGCTTCTTTTCTCTCTTGGCGAATTATCCCGGGCTATTCGGACCAGCTTGGTCTTGTCTATCCGGTCCACGTGGCTGCACCACATCTCTTTTCGCTGTTCTACCCAGTCGTTTATGGGTTGTACTTCGGACATTCGCCTTAGCTCCGTGCTCCTCATCCTGTCCATTAAGGTTTTATTGTTGATCTTTCGTATCACCGACATTTCCACGCTCTCCAGTATTCTTTGTGTTGTTGTTGTCACAGGACGAGTTTCTGTAATGTGTGTCTGATTCCAGTCTTGTAGATGTGTGATTTCGTGTGAGTGTTTAGGTATTTGTTTTAAAAAATGACCCTGTTCAGGCATCCAGCAATTCTTGATGCTTTCATGGCTTGCAGCCTGACGCCTGCTTCTATATCCCCAAAAGCCGATATCTCCACCCCCAGGTAGTTGAATTTTATCATTTGTTGAATGATTTGGCCATCTACCTCTAATTTTCATCGTATTAGGACCCTTGATGTTGTCATACATTTCGTTTTATATGTTGATATAGCCATGTTTAATTGTTTGGCTGTCTGATTAGCAGTGTAGCAGTTTTTGGAGGTTGTCCTCACTGTCGGCGATGATCGCTGCATCGTCTGCGTAGCAGATAATTGAAATGTCTTTGGGCACTAAAGACATTTCAACGTTGGGTAACGCTTACCCTGACTAGTTTTCTTAATGATTTCGTCAAACGTTATATTAAACAGTGTTCGGCTCAAGGAGTCGCTTTGCCTTATGCCCTGTTCTACTGGTATTGCCCACATCGATAGATGATTGATTAAGCACATTGATATTACTGTTTAAAAAGGGACATATAACCGACCCAGTCAACTACAGAGCAACCTCTTAAGCATCACCTTGAAACTGCTGACAAATATCATTAAAGATAAGATCAATACATCAATACAACACAATTAGCCGAAGAATAGCAAGGCTTTAGATCCGGAAGGTCCTGCAACGATGCCGTATTCGTAATAAGACAGATAGTTGGAAAGTCGATAGAATACAACCGGCCCGCTTATATATGTTTTGTAGACCTAGAGCCTAGAGAAAGCCTTTGATAAAGTGCAGCTCGGGGATGTCATAGATATACTGCATAAAAGGCAAATACCCTACGACCTGATAAAACTAATAGCTCTATTATTCTAAATCTTAATCTGGAAACTAAAATTTTTCAGCTTTATTGGTTTGCGAGTTATAGCTTCTGGTAGTTGCAACTTAACATTTCTTAAGACACAAATAAATTTTGATCCTGATTTCCAAAATAACCAAATTTGAGTTATTAAACTAAAAAACAATAGAACTACGCAAGTCTAGTACCAACAGTTAGATTCTTCCATTTAAATTGTGTTATTAGACTAATCTAGTCTACGGACCACCTAGTCTAAATAACAATAAAGTTAATACTGATTGAAGGTATTAAACAATGTACTATCTGTACTAAATTGAGCAATTTACTATGTTTTAACCCCACTTAACCACAAATTACAGTGAATGTCTCAATTCAGTTTATGTATGATTATCACGTGGTAACAGTCGCAACCGTCCTATTCATTAATGTATTACCTAGTCTAGTAACAAATTTAATAGTTTGATTGTATTAGTCTACTGCAGGTCTGAGCAAATGGCGGCCCGCGGGCCACATGCGACCCGCGTCGACCTTATATGCGGCGTGCGAAGCATTTTATAAACTATTTTATTTCCATGCCTATGACATGCCTATTATGTTTACCGAGCCTGAACCTGACGAGTTTACTATTTTATCTACCTGTCACTATTTTATAGACACGGCTCATTTACAGGTGTTCTCTAAAAATAGTTCATTTTTCATGTATATATTGTCCAGTATAAGAAAACCTTACAATATTGTTCTGTCTAGGCGAGTATATTGCAACGGTCGTGGTATACAAATAAGTAAATAACTATTAAAATAGAGAAAAAATTAATAAAATTTAAATTTGGCCCGACATCCAAAAGATTTGACCACCCCTGGTCTACTGAATTTGTGTTTATTTTGAGATGAAGATATTAAGCTAAGAGTAACTAAACTACTAGTCTAATAATAAGATAGAGTTAGTCAATATAGATGTATATAAATCTGTGGTGTGTTTAACTGTGAATATAAAACAGGTATAGTTTTATTACGTTTTTGTTGTCGAAAGCTTTATCACAATTTGTAAACAGATTAAGTAACATCAGAAGGAAAAAACAACAAAAAACAACAATCTAAATGCAGTTTCGGAAGGGCTTGAACAGTAGAAAACAACCCCTCCTTAAAAATTAGTTATAATTAAAACAATAACCCTTCACATAAAATAACTAAAATAACAAGACATTATTTAAATATAAAATATTGTTACGGAAGAAATTGTTTTGGTAGAACTTAAGCCCGGGCGCGACGAAATTTTGCTTCTTTGAAGTTGAGAGCTTTTAACTTTCGCAATGTACAAGATGTCGCAAAAAAGTAACAAATAACGTTACAATATTTATTTAATTAGATTTGTTAAAGTTGGAATCGTAGGGCAACTAAGATAAAACAAGCAACGTGAAACTATTAATTTGATTTGACAAAATGCCATAATAACTACAAATAGCAATATTAAATTTACAACAATAAAACCATTACTAAACCATTGCTAAATTTTCTTCGTAACAAAAAGTACAGAAATCACGCTTCATATGATACTCTTAGTTAATAACAAACGTTGCAGGTTTTACCTTTAATTGTTTTAACCTTAAATTAGCTTTTAGTAATCACCCTGTACATAAATTGCACTATTCCCTCTCAATATGTTTTTGCGATATAATGCTTGCAATCTCTCCTTTTTATATTTGGTAGGCAACACTAAAAAACAAATAATAATTTTCCATAATTACTTAGAATCCTTAAAAATTAATAAAAAATATTATCAGATAAAAAAAATAGAAAAAAATAAGATTTATCCTCTAGGATATATATTCATCGAACTCAGTACGAGCAAGGGTTAATAACCAAAGCACGGCGGCAATACCAGTAGAACAAAAATATTATTTGAGTAAGCTTAGTAAGTACATTATATACATAACAAATACATTCTAAATGAAATATGTCGCTGGTATGAATAGGAGATATAACCCTGTATTACACCTTTGAAAAAAACTCTTTTACTTCGTATAACGCTTTATGTTATCAATTTGTTTGATATCCGTGGCACAGCATGGAATAGTTTCATGTTAATATATGGGAGCTTCTTTCGGTTAACGCATGCTTAGGCAGCTGATATGTTAGCCGGTTTTTGGGTTTATCAAAATCTATGAAAAGATGTTTATGTTTCTTCACGATCGCAATGTTTAACACCTTTCCATTTTCCTCTGTCTAATACCCGTGGTCTACAATCTATCACCTCCATTGTTTCAAGGTCGACAAGTACATTATCCATCCACCTTTTTCTTGGTCTCCCTGTTGCTCTACTTTCCGCTGGCTCACAGTCCGTCATTATTCTCTTTCCTCGGTCAAGAGACATACGTTTCAGATGCCGGAGTCATTGAAAACGTTGGGCCTTTATGCACCGGACTATGTCGGCTCTTTCAATTAGTATTTAATGGTTCATTAATATGCTCCATGTGCCGTCCTCTCTTTCCACCGGTGTGAATATTTGGCTTATTCAGCAAGAACATTCAGCTGGTCTCATAGAAGCTGATACTTCTTGATTATTCCAGTTCGTCAGTATTCGCTTTTCTCGGTCAGGGGACATATGTTTCAAATGCCCCAGCCATCGAAAACGTTGAGCTTTTATGTACCATGCTATGTCAGCTCTTTCAATTACTATTTAATGGTTCATTAATCTTCGCCATGTGTCGTCCTCTCTTTACCACTCCTAATATTTAGCGTATTCAGCAAAAATATTCAGTTACTCTCATAGACGCTTGATCCTTCTTGCTCAATGTGCATACTTCAGCTACTTACATTATTATTGGCCTAATTACAGTATCTTTTTTCTCTCTAACCAATGTGGGTCCAGGGGGGTTAGCTCTTAAAACACTGCGGCCCATTGGCCTATTGTATTTCCCCACATTGTTTCGTTCATGCAAATAGATCCAGTCCCTCTATCAGGTCCAGAATTCTATGTGCCATGTTTTTCACGGGGACTCTCTCAGCTGTAATATCAAGCTTGTGTCTCCTACGTGCAATTGCTTCACAGTGGAAGGTTATATGGGCGGCAGTTTAGTCCTCTTCATAGCATAACCTGCATAAAGGTTCATCCTTCCAGATAGCCATTTTATGCAGGTGTTCTCGTAGTGGGCAGTGTCCTGTAAGTAGGCCTACGACAATTACGATCTGCTTCCTTGGTAGTTGCAGGATTTCAGCAATTAGAGTTTCCGATAGGTTAACTAACATTCGTTTGCTGTGTGTCAGACCATTCAAATTGACCCACTGTAGACGGTGCTTAGTTGCTACCCATTTAAGATTTTATTTCGGGTCGTGGTCTTGGTAATGTAGGGTCCGCTTTCAGTAATGATGTTTGCCTTGCAGGCTCCATCTTTTGCTAGCTTATCCGCCATTTCTTTACCCACCAGTCCCGTGTGGCTAGGCACCCAAGCGAGTGTGACCTTGTTAGGCTTTTAGGTCCTAAAGACAGTCCCGTCTGTCTTGGATTTTACTGTCTTGGATTTGATTTCGTGACACGCTAGAGCATTAATCGCAACCTGACATTCCGTGAAAATGCGGATGTTTCTACTTTTGTAGTCTATTCTCAAATTTTCACGGGCACAGACCATGATAGCGTGTATTTCTGCTTGGAATGCTGTGGCATGTGTCCCCAGGAGTACAGATAGGCTGCACCCCAGGGACAGTCCATACATTCCTGCGCCAGTGCCACTGTCTTTCTTGGAGCCGTCTGTGTACCAATCCAGTCCCCCTTGGCAAGTGGTTATTTGATTGCCTTCTGTCCATCTTAGTTGTGTTTTGAATGGTATGTCGAATGACAGCCTTTTGGGCATCGAATCCCTCTATATTGAGGTACGATTCTGATAGAACATTCGTTATCATGGTAATTAGAGTATTGATGTTCTGGAGAGTAGTTTCGGTTCCAGATAACATCCGCGCAGAATATTAAGTTTGTACAATCTCAAGGAATGATACAACACAACATCCAAATGACTATTCTGAGCTGCCTACTCCAAAGCAAAAATAGCGATGATGAATGTAAACCTTCTGAAAAGAGGATGCCACTTGAAGAAGAAGAATTGAATGCTTTCACTAATATACCTACTGTTTTTCTATATATTCCAAAAACTTAGTTGCTTTCCTTGCCACAGATTTCACTATTAACATTTTATTAGCTGCACGTCTAGGCAGTTAAACTTCGCCAAAAAACATTATACTAATTCACGAAATAATTCGATGATGAAGAAGATGATGATGAAGAAGAAGAAGATAATAATGAAGAAGAAGAAGATGATGATGTTGATGAAGAAGAAGATGCTGATGATGATGATGAAGAAGATGATGATGATGATGAGGAACAAGATGATAATGAAGGAGAAGATGATGATGACGAAGAAGATGTTGATGAAGAGAAAGAAGATGAAGAAGAAGAAGATGATGAAGAAGAAGAAGGTGATGAAGAAGATGATGATGAAGAAGATGAAGAAGAAGATGATGATGATGAAGAAGATAGTGATGAAGACAAAGAAAAAGAAGATGATAATGAAGAAGAAGAAGAAGATGATGGCGATGATGAAGAAGAAGATGATGATGATTAATATGTATCGAGGTGGACAAGTCGGTGACCAGTGGAGAGGTATTTAAATGATAACTATTAAGAGTGAACAGCGTGTACTAAAAGTTTACTTTCCTTAACACCATGATGGTTGGGAGCAGAGACAGAGAAGTGTCGTCTGTTAAATTATCACTAAGCCTCCCTTAATTCCTTCCATTCTTCTCGTTGTTGCGTTGCTTGTATCTAATAAGATGTGATACGCTTTATATCGCCACTCCATCTCGTCGGTGGATGACCTCTGCTTCGGTATGTCTCTTGTCTAGGTCTCCATTCAATGATACGTTTCGCACATCTTCCATCCGTTATTCTTGCTACGTGGCCTGCGCTTGTATCCAATGAGATGTGTTACGCTTTATATCGGAACTCCATCACGTGGGTGGACGTGTGGTCGGTGGACGAAAAAACCTCTGCTTCGGTATGTCTCTTGTCTAGTTCTTCATTCATTGATACGTTTCGTACATCTTCCATCATTCTTTCTACGTGGCCTGCTCAATTCCACTTCAGGAGGGCGATCCTCTCTATCTGCAACTCTGCCGTTCTCTGCTGTCCGGTAACTTTTGGGATTTTGTCACACAGGTTTATTCCTGCATAAACATGGACTGCTCTATGCTCCGCTGTGTTACCCTGATTTTGTTTATAATCCTCTTTGTTAATGTTAGCGTTTCCGCTCCATAAGTTAGGACGGGCAGGACACATTGCTCATACACCTTTGTTTTCAAGCAGATGGTAAAATTAGCCTTAAACACGTGTTTCAGGTTACCAAAAGCGGCCTAGTTTTAATCGAAATCGTTCGTATGCTTATCTCTACCAATCTGAATCTGGTGTCCTAGATATATTTATATGAGACAGTCTATTCTATTTTGACGTTATCCACTAAGATGGTTTTACTCAGTACAAGATTGGTCATTATTTGCGTTTTAGAGTTGATCCTCAGGCCCACTTGGTGTGCGGCAGCTTTTAATTTTTCGAGCATTTTTCTAGTTTCTTCAATACAGTCTGTTATAAGCACAGTATCATCGGCGAAGCGCAGGTGACTTTCGTGTTTTTCGCCGTCTATGTTGATTGTGGGTGATACGCGGTAGAATAATTATATCACTCACGGTTTGCAGAGGAATTTATTTACAATCATATAATATACAAAAGATACAAACTCTGTATTAAGGAAATGGCGGAGCTGCACGTATTATAAGAACTTGGATATAACTGGAACAAACAAACTATTCACTTGGGTGGAACTGATGTCTCGGAGGCCTAGTACTCGGACTGTCTTCGTACCTGGACTTTGAGGGTCACAGTGTTTATTATTTCGTCCAAGTATGCTGGGCCCTCTTCTGGGGGTGATTATTTTTCTTTCTTCGGTATTATCGTCCCTTTGGTGATTACCGATTCTCGGGAGAAAATATCCTGTCGTTACCTTCCCGAGGATTACACTATCCAGCCTTATAAAATATTTTCGGAAATTTGTCCGAAAGTATTTGGGTAATTATTGTAAAGCTCTTGTAAAACCAAAATAGGTTTGAGCGGCCCGTTTCCGCTACAACATGTATTATAGAAGTGTTGTGAATAATTTGGACTAGATGTTAACTCCCTGCTGTACCCCTGTATCTATTACGAATTTATCGGTGTATTTGTGTAATCTCACGCATGCAGTCGCATTTTTATAGATGTTGTTGATTAGCGCGGAATATTATATGGCATTCGGCTATTGCTTCAGTTAGTTTTCGTTGGTTTATGGAGTCGAACGCCTTATCGTAGTCAACGAATATGAGGACTAGCGGCTTATTGTACTCACACTTTTCAATTAGTGATTTGACAACTGGTAGGTGGTCGTTTGTGCCAAAGCCTACTCTAAAGCTCGCTTGATTGTAGGAGGACAAACGAACAATAATTACAGTTGTCGGTACACAACAATGATAAGGCGTGTAATGATGAGACCGATGATGAAGATAATGATTTAAATAAAAAAATATAAATTCACGAATAATTTCACGAACAATAGCACCGGCTGAAAGACCGCTGGTCGATGGCCAATTGTTATATGTATTTATTTATAACAATAATGTTTTATTATTATTATTCAATAACACTTGCCGGTAGCATCACACACATGGCGTGCGATCGGCCAAAAGTTTTTCCGGCCATCACACGTATGTCGTGTGACTAGACATTAAAGTGTTAATTCAAAATTGTACTATATTTTACTGTGTATTCTCTTAATATGTATAACACTAACAATAAATAAATATGTATATATATATATATATATAATATATATAGTAATCATTTGAAAAAAAATCTATTTTTATATAACAAGCAAATTATTAAAAGCGATCCAATTAAATGCTATCGTAGAAGCCATTCGCACCTGCTCAGTGTTCGTAGAAACTTGGCTCGTTCCACGAACGATTACTTGCAACTACTTTTTATTACGTTAGCGGCTAGAATATACAGGAGAGAAAAAAGGGAAATTCTAGGAATTTCCTTCATAATAATAATACGTCTAACGTGTTGTAGTAGACAAATGGTCATAATAAAACAACTCGTTTTTGAATAATGATGCGAAAATAATTGGTATATTATATTAGTATATATAATATTTTGTATATTCATAGTACATATTACCAAACAGGATTAATACGATTTTTAAGGCAAAACTTTGTATAAATATAAACGACTTGTTAATATAAGACTCGGAGCAGGGTCGCCTCAGAGCAGGCACAGACATAGGATTGTAGCATAGCGTTACAGGAAGAAGATTATAAAACAATTTACTTTGGGGAAATTATATACATGTCAACTTGTCACATGTATACTTACAAACAATTGTCGATATCAAAATTCATTTTAGCCCCGATTTGATTTAGTAGAAAAAAGACTTTTATTATTTAATACTAACCTCCGTTCCACAATAAGTGAGCTATTTAATCTTTTTAGAAATTCCAAAATAAGTGAGCTATTAAAAAAATTTAAAACTTCAACAGTGGAAACATTTTTAATGAATTATTCTGATACAACACATTAATAAAGTACAATTAATATGAACTAAACAAATTTACTAGTGGTTAAATGTGAATTCTGCAATTCTTTGGCAGTATTAATGATATCGGTGTTGCAATTGATACTAAGCCGAAACTGCACTTCCCTACGAAGTTTTTCTTTAGACATATATTTTAAATTAGGTTTTGGAATTTTTTCGCTAACCCCAACTCTTTCGAGAATTTTTAAACAAAAACTGTGATTGTAGCTGGTGTCAAAAATCAAGTCAAACTGTGTATCACTAGTACTACTATTAGCAAACGTCAACTTAATAACAAAAACATCCTATGTTCGTAGCGTAGTACGAAATACTACGCTACGATTACTACGATACGTAGTACCATATGTTTATCGTTAAAATTAAAAAAATGTTATTACAGTTCAATAAATTTCAATAACTGAAATAGCTAACATATTAAGGAGCGGAGTTAGTATGTTTTATCTTATTATTTAATGTTGCATATTTTGACAATTTTCATGCATATTTTAGGCATTTTTCATGCATATTTGCATACATATTTCGAGCATATTTGCTTGTATTTTCTAATTATTAAATAATATAAGAGTATAAATAAAGGGCGACAAATTAAAAAGTGTCCAGTTTTTATTTAATTAAAACAAAAAAACCATTGCCTAATATTTAGCGAACCCTCAAGTTTTTTTGAAAATGGTACGGTGGCTGCTTGAACAAAGGATTGCTTGCATAGACCATTTTATTAGAACGAACTCCATTATTCAAACTTAGAGGTGGTTTCGACAACAGTTTCATTTTCCAGCGCCGCCAAATTCCAAGACAATTGCAAGATGGGTCGAAAAATATCGCCGGACAGGTTCTCTTAAGGATACTAAACTTGCAGACAGGAAAAATAGTGATAAATCAGATGTGAATACTTTGCAAGTTAGGAGCTGAATTGAAGAAAATTCAGAAAAGTAAGACTCATACAGTGTCTACAAATTATTCAGCTTTATAACGAAAATTAGCGTTCTACGAGGAATGTGTTTCGTGCACTTAGAGCAACTTATGGTTCACATACTCGGCCTACTGAACGCTCGACTCGCTATACCATCGAAAAGTTTAAAAGCCAATTTACATTATTAGAGAATACACGACCAAATATACCACATCCAGCACGTAGTGAAGAAAATATTGCGGTAGTAGCTAGTTCGGCGCCGGTCGAAACAGCTTGGCTTGTCGTATGCAACAACTTGGCTTATTTTACGTAAGGATTTTGGTGTAAAAGCATACAAAATTCAACTCGTGCAAGAATTGAATCCGACTGACCTTCCAAATCGTCCCCGATTCAGTCTTTGGGACTTTTCTCGAAAAAAGCTTGAATAAAATCCACTGTTTTCAAAGGCACATTTTTGGCTTAACGGATATTGCAACGAACAAGATTGGCGTATTTGGTCTGAAAAGCAACCTGAAGAGATTCAAGATCTGCTATTACATCCAGACAAAACAACGGTTTGGTGTGGTATATTGTCCGGTGGAATCATCAGTCCAAATTTCTTCAAAAAACGAGGCCGGTCAGAACGTAATTGTCAAAAGCGACCGTTATCGTGCCTTGATAACGGACAATTTAGTTACTTGAAATTGAAGCCGGTGATCTCTAGGACATTTGGTACCAACAAGACGGTGCCATTTGACACACAGCACGGGAAACCATGGCTTCATTGCGAGAACAATTTGATGAGCAGTTAATTTCGCGCTTCGAACCGATGAGTTGGTCACCTAGATCCTGTGATATCACATCCCTAGGCTTTTTCGTTTGGGGATATGTAAAGTACTAAGTCAATATGGGTAAGCCGCGTACGATTGAGCAACTGGAAGCCAACATTACTCGCGTTTTTCGCCAAATACCACTCCAAAAGCTGGGACGCGTCATCGAAAATTGGAATTGCAGAATGGACTATGTTAACCTCAGAACCGGACAACATTTGAAAGAAATAATCTTGAAAATAAATGTAAATAATGTTTCTTTTGTATTATAATAAAGATAATATACAGGGTGCGACAGCCAAACCTGCCTTTTTGAAATAGCTGTAAGAAATAAACGGTTCCGTGGGGCGAGTTGGAAACATTGCCGTTGCGTTCCCCCCCTTCAAAGCGTTTCAGGAGTCATGGAGCAGTGATCCAAACAAGAACGGTCGTTGGTTGTAAAAGCATTTTATCAAAACGCTAGCTACGGAACGCCGTTTCCGGACTCATTTCCAGATTAATCGCAATCGACCCGGCCTTCTATTAACTTAATAAAGTTATGTGACGATATGAAACGAGAAACAGAAGAGGTGGCAGTGCGAGATTAGTGCGAACTCCTGCAAATGTTGAACGCGTAAGAATCACTGTGACAAGAAGCCCTCGGAGGTCAGCGCTTCGATATAGTGGTGCGTACGAAATTCAGATAGAGCTGTTCGAAGGATATTGAGGTTAGATTTACACTATCACCCCTACAAAATTCAAGTAGTTCAGGCCATGACTAGGGCCATTGAGGCCATGAAAACTATTTCGCTGCTCGACGGGTGTTTTGTGAGACGTTTTCGGAAGGGATTGCTTTGGATGACAGACGAGGCACATTTGCATATTTTCGGTTATGTGGACAAATAGAATTTTAGGTACTGGAGTGATGAAAACCCTTAAGAATTCCATCAAAAACTTCTCCATTCGGCCAAAGTAACAGTTTGGTGCGCAATGGCTTCAACGGGAATCATAGGTCCATTATTTTTTAAATGAAAGGGAGCAAGCTGTTCTCCATTCTTCATTCCTCGCGTTCGTGAACATGGACTGAATGATAACATCTTATTCCAACAAAATAGAGCCATAAGCCACTCGACCCGTGTGAGCATGAATCTCCTCAATGAATTGTTCCTAAATCGGGTGATATTCCGGAACAGAGCGATTCCTTGGCCATCGGGTGAACGGGCCGCGATCTCACCGCATGCGATTTTTTCTTGTTACCTAAAGAGCAAAGTTTTCCAAGAACGGCCTCGTACTCTTGAAGAACTGAAGCCGAGAATCCGTCAGGTAATCGAAAGAATTCCTCATCAGATGCTCCGTGATGTAAACACCAATTTTAGACATCGTCTGCAAGAATGCATCAATCGAGATGGATGACACCTTAATGTTTCTTAAATGCTTTTTAACGTAGATTAACATGATATCAATACATTTTAAAAAGAGGCAACCGTTTCTTTCTTACAGTTCAAGTAACAACAGGGCACACTTAATTTTCCCCTTTACTTAATAATTGTACCCTTTATTTATATTCTTATATTTATAAGAATGAAATAGTAATAATAATCAAATATAATATTTTATTACTATTTCATCCTTATATTTATGAGCGAACGTTAATAACTTGAAATATTTTTAATAGGATTATTATTTTAATTTCGTGATTTGAAACCACTTTTTTTTACTAATAATAAAACAAATGACGATGAAATGAATTTTGATATCGACAATCGTTTGTAAGGAAATCCGTGAAAAAATAAGGAAATCGAAGAAATAATCATAAAGTGATAATCTAAAAGGTATCAGATTTCGTAGAGCTAATTGGTCGGTTGGGGTGATTTGTACATGTTGCTCCCCTAAAAATACACAACGACACATTTTTGCTTTCTAAATCGTCTAAACAGCATTTCATTATATAAACAAACTTATATGTTACGGGGTTTAATAAAACTTTCATTCAATCAAAACTACCTTAAAATTTGTAATAATTTAAAAACAAATTCAGATTAGAAAAGTTTAAGCAACTTTGAATATTTCTAATTTGACTTTACCTTCAAATTCCTGATAAGTTAAGGAATTATTATTCCCTTGAATCATTTAGAAAATCGACTTCTAGTTTTTGATATATTATACCTGCATCCGTTACGCGTCTTTTAAGCTCAACAAGAATCTAAAATTCCAAACTTAAAACAAACGGAACACAGTCTGAATATATAAATATATTCAGCCTTTCCGGAGCACTATAACAATTATACTACGAAGGTGGACTGAAAGCTGTAAAATAACTTTCAAATTTGTTTTGGTAGCCTAAAAAGACTCAATAATTGTTATAGAGCTCCGGAAAGGCTGAATATATTTACAATATTCAGGCTGTGTTCCGTTTGTTTTAAGTTTGTATGATTTCTATAACATAGGATGCACCAATTCTAAAATTCCAAAAATTGTCGAAGTTGTAATGAAAAAAGTAATCGCGCGTGAAGGTAGTGTGCTACATGCCTAGTGCGCTCCGACCGTGGTTCTCGATTGTCTCTCGAAAGCTGAACGAATGGTGATCTATGTACGTTTGTTCGTGATCCACTTCTTCAACCTAATGCCTAGAAAACATTTTCTCAAGCGCATAAGTTTGAATCCTAAAATATGGAAAATTGCGCTGTTTTTGTGGGGGTTGAAGGTAATTTTTGCATCTTCAACCCCCACAAAAACGTATTTTGCTGTTTGTACATACAATGATATGAATATCGGTCTTATTAAACATTTTATTAAACATATTTTTTTTCAAAAACCTAGAACTTTTTGACGACGAAAATTTTTGGAGTTTTGGAAGTTTTTGAAAGTTTTCTCGGTAATTCGGCCGATGGTTAAACGGGCGACACGTTCAGTAATGCGGCAGTCTGGAGACCGCTCGCGCTCTTCCCTCCCACCACTCTTTCTGATAATCCGGCGGTTGTCTTGTCTCATATGTGTCGGATTATCGAGATTATACTGTATTTACAAAGTTAATAGAAATACTCCTTATCCCTTAATACAATACCAACATAAATAAAACAATTCTTGTGATTTATATTAAAAAAATAAACCAGTCCTTTTGATTCACATCCTTCTGGTATCACACCGACGTTTGATTTGTTTCCTGCAGCACTCTTATTTCGGTATCTGCGTCATTTATATATTTTTTCTGTGTATTCACCCTTGTAACTAGAGTAGATCATATAAGTTTACATGAATTGGATGAGGGATGGGACGGGGTAAAGAGAGCCGACCGGCTAGGTAAACAGACACCGCGTATCCATTTTCAAAACGTCTCTAATTATACATGCAGCGAAAATGCTGGATGACGCTCTCATCTCGCAAATATTACACAAACCGAAACTGTAGCAAAATGGGATTTTTAATTAGACTGGTCTGGTTTCGTCTAGTCCCGTCTAGCCTTATCTGGTCTTGCCTTGTGCTGTATGGTCCTGTCTGCTCCTGTATGGTATTCTCTGTTCCTGCCTGCTCCTGTCTAGTCCTGTCTGGTTTTGTCTTTTCTTTTTTGGCATTGTCTGGTTTTGTCCGGTTTGTGCGGTCTAGTCTTGCCTGGCTTTGTCACCTCTTGTTTGGTCTTGTCTAGTTTTGTCTGGTCTTGTCTGGTTTTCTCTGGTCTTGTATGGTATTCTCTATTCTTGTATGGTATTCTCTAGTCTTGTCTGGTCTTGTCTAGTCTTATCTGGTCTTGTCTGATCTTATCTGAAAGGGTCACTTTTACAATTGAATTCGGAGTTAAATGGTAGAATTAAGTCCTAAAAATGGAAATTGGTCCTTTTACTAGCAAAGTACATTACAGTAATGGTGTCTAATAATGTAGCAAAGTAATTTATGTGCGTAATAATATATAATGGTGTGTAATAATGTATAAGATTGTCATGATTAACAATTGTAAGCGAAGAGATGTATTTATTAGTGACACAGTAAAATTGTTAAACTAATTTTGTTCTTTTCATGTTGTTCTCCTATACGCACACACGTATACGAAATTAATACGGCTTTAATGTGCCCCCCGTCAGAATTTTCCCTGAAATAAAGAAATATCGGATATTCAATTACGTTGTTTGTAATGTTATCAAATATGATTATCATTAATTTTGATACGCATTAATCAATTACCGCGGCTCTATTATAATATTGCTACGTAAACCGTATTGAAACATTATCCGAATTAAAACAAATATGTTTTTAATTCCCGTGTTTTACAAAATTATATTATCCTTGGAGAGATACATCTATCTATACATTATAAGAAGCAGGCATTCAAAACTGTAAAACAGACATTGCTGAGTCGCGGTGGTAGTTTGTCATTCGACGTTATTACGTCGTTTTACAATATTATTC
Source organism: Phosphuga atrata (assembly GCA_944588485.1). NCBI lineage: Eukaryota > Metazoa > Arthropoda > Insecta > Coleoptera > Silphidae > Phosphuga > Phosphuga atrata. Next base: position 58,046,785 of record OX155898.1, on the reverse strand, counting down.
ATTCTTGGAGATACATCTATATTTTATAAGATCCAGATATTCAAAACTGTAAGCACTGTAAAACAGACATTGTTGAGCCGCGGTGGTTCTTTGTCATTATACGTTCGGTTTACAGTATTATTTAATAATTTGAGATACTATGTACAATATCTATGTGTCGTAGTCTATTCGCAAAATACGTCATTTCATGCAATACCTAGGCACTACCAGAAACGTCAACGCTTACTGAAAAATATTAAAATTGCATTTCCCGCCTAGGTAGTTCATGAAATGACCAGTCGGCGCCGACATCTTGAGCTTAAAGGCGGGTCCAGACGCTCCGTTTTGCACAACCTTTTGTCTGCGTAGTCTAAGGGCGTCTAAACGGTGCAGATATATCTGTATATTTCGCACAGTTTTAGTGAAATCGTCATGGTGGAGTTACTACTCTGGTCATTTTTGAACAAAATTAATCGGAAAACGGATCTACCGTCTACATGCGCCGACTTGTCTGCACAGTTCATGGATATCTATGCTCTTTAGCTCAGTTATCACTGCAACTGTACCGTCTCCTTGCAGTTTTCCGATCTACGCGCAACGTTTTATCTGCAACGTTTTGAACTGCGCAGACAAAGGTTGTGCAAAACGGAGCGTCTGAACCGGCCTTAAAGCCGAGTTTCGAATCAGACGCACAATGTAGTTTGATTCTTCGTATAATGCCTATCGCGTTTTGGGACGTACCGTAAGAAAGAGCAATTCTTGAATTTACAACGCAATGGAAGGAATAGCTGCAAACAAAGAATTGTATTTTGAAAAAACTCATGAAAATTATGAAAATCAGCCCAACAAATGACCTTATACTTCAGCTCAGTTAAAAGAGGTAAATATTAAATGAAATATTTTGAGGTTAAGACACTTTAAATAACTATTTAGGGCTTTTTTTTCTTAATATTCATGATATTTTCCAAAAAAGAATTTTTTGTTTGCAGTTTTTCGATCCATTTTGTTGAAAATTAAACAATTACTCTTTATTACGAAACGTCCCACAACACGCTAAGCAAGTTTTAGAATCAAACTGCATTGTGCGTTTGATTCTGAAACTCGGCTTTAAGGCCGGTCCAGACGCTCCGTTTTTCACAACCTTTTGTCTGCGCAATTCAAAACGTTGCAGACAAAACGTAGCGCGTAGAACGAAAAACAGTTTTGAAAACTGCTCGGAGACGGTACAGTTGCAGCGATAACTGAGCTAAAGAGCATAGATATCCATGAACTGTGCAGACAAGCCGGCGCATGTAGACGTCTCCGTGCGTCTGGTGAAATTGGGGTTTTGTGAAACAAGTACGAGATGCCGGCGCCGAGTGGTCATTTCATAAACTACCTAGCCTGGAAATGCATTTTTAAAATTTTTCACTAAACGTCGACGTTTCTGGAAGTGCCTAGGTATTTGAAATGACGGATTTTGCGAAAAGGCTACGACGTATATATATTATAAGAACTAGACATTCAAAATTGTAAGAACTGTAAAACGGACATTGTTGAATCGTGGTAGATGTTTATCATTCGACAAACATTTGCGTGAACGAATCTATTATCTTTTGAATTGAATGTCTTTTAGAAATAAAGATTGTATTCTTTAATAGTAATTACTTATGTAATTCTAAACCGTATACACATATAACGAGGATCGAAAAGAACGCTTTAATTATAATAGGACCGGGTATGGACGAGAGCGAGAATAGTCTAGATCTTCTGAAAAACGTTCATGTAAGGATTGCTGGAGGTTTTAAAGAGGTCGTGAAGGCGTAGCACCTTTGAATTCCAGATCCTTTTAATTACACATTGTGGTAGTGGATACGAAACTGGTTTAGGTTGTCCACTAGGAGCACAGCCTCCGTTTTGAAGAGATTGGCGTCCAGGATAGTCGTTCTAGTTGCCTTCGTTGCGATCGTAGTCATGATCATGAGAGGCGGAGAATCCAAAGCAAAAATCGATTTTCAATGGCTTATCGATATGAACGGTTTAATTATAATAGGACTGGGAATGGAAGAGTGCGAAAATTGTCTAGATCTTCTGAAAAACGTCTTCCAAGTAAGGATGACTGGAGGTTTCAAAGAGGTCGTGTAGGTGTAAAAACTTTGAATCCCAGACCCATTTACATTACACCTTGTGGCAGTGGATACGGAACTGGTTTAGGTGATCCACCAAAAGAACAGCCTCCGTTTTCAAGAGATTGTCGACCAGGAGAGCGTTCTAGTTACCCTGATGGTGATCGTAGTCATAATTATAAGAGGTGGAGTAGTCAAAGTAGAGATCGATTTTCAAAGGATGATCGTCAACAACATTTTTATTATAATAGAACGGGGTATGGAAGAGAGCGAGAATAGTCAAGTTCTTTTGTAAAACGTCCTACTAAGGAAGGTCCTAAGTAAGGATGAATGGAGGTTTCCAAGAGGTCATGAAGGTGTAGCACCTTTCCAAATCTTCTTTTGCATGTTGCCGTTGTGGCCCGTTTACGGCTTTGGCATTCTTCTCAATTAGAGTTACCCATCTAGTTCAGTTTCTTACAGAATCTTTCTAGTTTTCCATCCCGATTGCTCTCGCGTCTTCCTCCGCGCTCTTCAGCCAACTTGTCCACAGTCTGCCACGCGGCCGGCGAAAAGAACGGTTTGAATATAATAGGACTGGCTATAGAAGAGAGCGAGAATTGTCTAGATCATCTGAAAAGCGTCCAAGTTTGGATGACTGGAGGTTTCAAAGAGGTCGTGAAGGTGTAGCAACTTGTCCACAGTCTGCCACGCGGCCGGCGAAAAGAACGGTTTCAATATAATAGGACTGGCTATAGAAGAGAGCGAGAATTGTATAGATCACCTGAAAAGCGTCCAAGTTTGGATGACTGGAGGTTTCAAAGAGATCGTGAAGGTGTAGCAACTTTGAATCACAGACCCATTTATAATACATATTATGCTAGCGGATATACAACTGGTTTAGTTTATTCACCAGCAGAACAGCCTCCGTTTATAAGAGCTTGGCGTTCAGGACAGCATTCTAGTTACCCTGATGGTAATCGTAATCTTGATAATGAGAGGTGGAATAGTCCAAACAGAGATCGATTTTCAAAGGATCATCTAAAAGAACGGTTTGATTACAATAGGACCGGGTATGGAAGAGAGCGAGAGTTTTCTAGATCTCTTAAAAATCGTCCATATAAGGATGACTGGAGGTTTAAAAGAGGTCGTGAAGGTGTAGCACCTTTGAATTCCAGACTCATTTATAATACACATTGTGGTAGCGGATATAGACCTGGTTCATGTTATCCACCAGGAGAATAGCCTCGGTTTTCAAGAGATTGGCGTCCGGAGCTCGATTATCGACGAGATCAAGATAGAAGATTACAATAGAAGATTACATTTCAGTGATGTTATCATTATTATAATCAAATTTCTTCTACCCTTTCGAGTGTAGAATGTTACTGTTGATCAATTTTATGTGCTTTCTTTCATTATTATATTCCAGCTCTTTTTGTTTCTTGTGCTTTTCTTCATCTGGGCGTTTGAGATTCCTCTTCTTTCCATAATGTTTTCGACATATTTGTCCCATTTTTTTTGGTCTTCCCACTTTCCTTTTCCCCGTTATTTTTATTTGCCATATTATTTTTGTTTGATTGGTGTCTTCTCTTCTGTGTAGGTGTCCCAGCCATTGCAGCTATCTGTCTTCAATTATTTTGTTTAGTTCTCTTATTTCTCTATTTTCTTCTTTTAGTTGTCTTGTTAATTGTGCCAATGCCTCGTTTCTCATGTATTTTAGTTGTCATCAAATTTTCTATAAAGTGGATGCAGACGTTGGTCAAAATTTGTTCAAATAACAAAACCGCGGTTGGAAAAACCTAAATATTACACGGAAAGTAAGAAGGTTTGCCTGTTTAAGGCTATAACTCAAAACCTAGGCAAAATCTGATAAATCTTTCCAAATAAAAGTTGTAGCCAAGAAAATTTACGACAAGGCGGATGAAAACTCTGATCAAAATTTGTCCAAATAACGTAACCGTGGCGGAAAGAATCTTGAAAAGAGAGGTTTGTATTTGTAAGGCTATAACCGTAAACCTGTGCATAATTAGAAAAAAAAATTAATCAAAACTTGTAGCCAAGAGAATTTCTTGTAAGCTGTGAGTTACACTTTTTTCAAAGTTTCGTCGTGGTCGAAGGCGTTAGTTAAAAAGAAGAAAATTGAGTTAACAAGGTGAAATAGAGTAGATTTGACAAGGCCTTAAACTATGCAAAATTTGGAAAAAAGTTTCATATAAAAGTTGAGGAGAATCAAATTTTCTATAAGGTATAAATAACGAAAGCGCGGTGGAAAAACCTAAATATTACAAGGAAAGTAAGAAAGTTTATCTGTTTAAGGCTAGAACTCAAAAACCTAGGCAAAGTCTGAGAAATCTTTTCAAACGAAAGTTGTAGTCAAGAAAATTTCATACAAGGCGGATAAAACGTTGGTCAAAATTTTTAAAAAAACCTTGAAAACTGAGGTTTGTCTTTGTAAGGCTATAACCTGAAACCTGTGCAAAATTCGAAAAAAAAATTCAAACAAAACTTGTAGCCAAGAGAATTTCTTGTAAGCTGCCAGTTATTTACACTTTCATCGTGGTCGAAGGCGTTAGTTAACAGGAAGAAAATTGAGTTAACAACGCTAAATAGAGTAGATATGGCAAGGTTGTAACTTGTAAAAATTTGGAAAAAAGTTTCAAATAAAAGATGAGAATCAAATTTTCTATAAGGTGGATGCAAATTTGTTCAAATAACGAAACCGTGGCGGGAAAACCTAAATATTACAAGGAGTGTTTGTCTGTTTTAGGCTGTAACTGAAAACCTAGGCAGTATCTGAGAAATCTTTTCAAATAAAAGCCGTAGCCAAGAAAATTTCCTACAAGGCGGTTGAAAACGTTGGTAAAAATTTGTCCAAATAACGTAACCGTGGCGAAAAATATCTTGAAAAGGTTTATTTATTATTTTTGATGTTGTGTATTCCCGTTGCTTTCCCCAACTTCAGTTTTCTTAATGCCTTGTTTACTTCTTCTGGTGTTATTTATTCTTCCGTTGGTTTTATTTTCCAGATTTCTTCTGCTGTTTCGTTGGTTGTACCTCGTCTCGTTCTCCGGTAAACTTTTCCTTGCCCAGCAGCTCCTCAAAGTGTTGCCTCCATCTTTCCGCTATTTCTTCGTCTACTGTCAGTATATTTCCGTCTACTAGTCAGTATAGTCTTTGTTCTTTATTTGGTGTATCTTGATTGTTTTTTCTATTCTGTTTCTTCTTGTCACGTAAGAATAGTTTTTGGTTTTCTGTGCGGTTGTTTTCCATTTGCTCTCCGAATTGTTCCCATGATGCTTCCTTTGCTTGTTTCACACTGTTTTTTACCTTTCTTCTTTGTGATGTGTATCTTTCATATTCTATCGTTGTTTTGCTTTGTAGGTATCCTTGCCATAACTTTTTTTTCAGTTTTATTTCTTTTAGTTCTTCAGTCCACCAGTTCGTTTGTTTTTTGTTCCTGTTGGAATGTATTCAGTGATATGTATTATATATAATTGCAGAACATGTAAAATATTGAAAAACCTGGACAAAATTGAATAATGATTATGTTCGTCAATCTTGTCCAGGTTTTTCAATATTCAAGGATTCAATATTGAAGAACTCTTGAACATTCAGATCTAAGAAGATCATAGATACTAAGAAGAACTAAGTAGGTCATTTTAATGCAAGAACAGCCGATTTTGTAAATAAAAATTTGTGTACATTATTAAACTGAAAGTTCTTGATTAGATCTAAAACGCGATTTACGACAAAAAATGAACCTGGAAAATATTGAAGAGCTCAAACAAGATCGAAGGACCTGAACAAGATTGAACACCATTGATAAGATTGAAGGACCTGGACAAGATTGAAGGATTTAGACAAAATTGAGAATCTTGGTCAAGATTATTGAAGGACCTAAGCTTGAATAATATCGAAGGACCTGGACAAGATTGGACACCATGGAAAGGATTGAAGGACCTAGACAAGATTGAAGGACTTAGACAAGATTGAGGATTTTCGATTTTGTTCAGACTTTCAGACTTTGATCAGACTCTTCTGAGGTTCATATTCTTCAACTTGAACAAGATTGAGAAACCGAACCTAACCTGAACAATATTGAGAAACCTGGACAAGATTTAAGAACCTAGACATAATTGAAGGGCCTTGATATAATTGAAATACTTTACCTATACATAATTAAAGGATCTGGATATAATTGAACAATTTGACCATAACTGAAGGTTCTGGATAATATTACAGAACAGGGTCAGGATTCAAGAACTTGGTCCTTTGAACATCCAGAGATAAAAAATAGTTAGACACCAGCTATATTTTTGAAGAAGTTGTGTACAAAAGCTCTACTCGGGCCGGTGAAAGAATGCATCTCGTCGCGACGAGTTTAGCGTTGTTCTGCGCATATCACATTTTTTCGAGCGCTCGGTGTTTAATTGTCCGCGTTTGAAAAAGTGACGCATATTTCTACCTCGGCGCGTCCGTCGCCTCTCATACTTCGGCGCTGTACAGCTGCATTCTCTCGCCGGCCCGATTATAGAATATATATTTTCCAGTTTCTAAATCTGTATAGATTTAGCTTAAGGCTGATGTGCTGAACGCGACTGTGGCCTTAAATTTGCAAAAGTTATTTGAACTTGAGTTCCGTACAAATTTGACATTTTTCTCAAAATTCTTAACTTTTGAACGGTTCATCCTAAAGACTTCTAGTTTCCAGTGTCTTAAACTGCATGAATTAAGCTTTAATATGACGTGCAAAAATCGGTTGTAGCTTAAAATTTGCATAAGTTATATAAACTTGAGTTTTATAGAAACTTAATTAAATTTCCTTAGCAATATTATACAAAATAGTTTATAAACTAAACAAGTTGTTGAAGAAGCGTGCACAAAACCAAGAAAATATACCTTTACATGATTATTTATGTTATTGTAGGTTTTATTATGTAAAAATCGTTTTTTATAGTTTTTTGGGGCCAAACAAATGTCTTACAGCCAAAGTCCGCTTCAGAATGGGCCCTATGCGTTCATTTTAACCCCCGACACAAAAAGAGGTGTATTATAAGTTTGACGTGTCTGTGTGTTTGTGTTTCAGTCTGTGTCTCTGTGTTTCAGTCTGTACGTCTGACCGTACATGTGGCTGTTTGTGGACTCGTAGCACCTAAACGAATGGACCGATTATGATACGTTTCTTTTTATTTACAAGATGACGTGATCGAGGAGGTTATTAGTTATAATTTATGAAGATCTGTCCATGCGTTTGATGACCATCAGCTCATTTTCTACTTGACAAAATTAATCTGCAACCAATTTGACACAATTGCTTCTGTAGTTCCGTATATCCAAACTTGTGTTTAAAAGCGGACGTGATCTAGAAGGTCATTAGCTATAGTTTATGAAGATCTGTTCAGGCATTTGATGATCATCAGCTCATTTGCTACTTGACAAAACTTAATCTTTTTTGTAAACAATCTCGAACAATCACGTATTCAAGTAATAGTTCATAATTACCAAGAAATTCGCGAACGAAATTTCAAAGAGGTAACATTAATCAATTATTTACAAACAAATTATTAAAGAAGAGAAAAAAATTGGAATAATAAAATAAAAATAAAAATTAGAATAAATAAATAATTAATCAATAAAATAAAAGAGTATCAATCTGGACTCAGACCACTACCTCTCAAAGATCAAAATAAGACTCCAGCCTAGAAACAGTAGATTACAAAGAAGCAAATTGGTAAGATTTGACGTAGAGCGACTCAAGAACAGTCAAGAAGCAACTCAGAGACTGAACAATACAGATCTAAACAGCTGGGACCAACTGAAGGAGGCTCTTGTCAAGGCGGCCAATGAACTCGCCTCTCTCGCTTGAAGAAGGAAGCATCCGTGGTGGATTGAAGACTGTGACAATGCAATAGCCCAAAGACAGACAGCCTGAGTAAAGTGGCATTCTAAAAAACCAAGGAAAATTGGCATAAATTTTTGGAACTAAGAAAGGTTACAGCCAAGATAATTCAAGGAACTAAACGAACCTTCACACAAAACCAACTAACCCAAATCGAAGACAGCTTTGCTAAGAATAACTCCTGGATTTCTTTGCAATCTTTAAGAAGACACTCAGAAAATAAGCTCCGCCAAGCCACCGCTTCAGAGACTCACAAGGCAAACTGGCTTATAACGACAAGGACAACTGCCACCTTTTTGGCTCACTACTTTAAAAATCTACTCAACTGTGACCCACCCAGCGAAGACTTCGACTATAAACAAACCACACCAAACCCGGACTCGCTGCCCCCTTCATTGGAAGAAGTTGACCAGATCATTCAACTTCTAAAGAATAATAAGACAGCTGGAGAGGACTCTATCGTTGATGCACTGTGGAAAGGTGCTGGAAAAAATGCCGTGCGCAAGCTAACCGAGATCATACAGGACATCTGGGAAACAGAGAAATTACCACCCGATTGGAAATCTGCCCTGATCCATCCGCTTCACAAAAAGGGAGATTTTAATAATTAAAATTCAATCTTAATTAATTCAATCTTAAAACTCTACTTGCATACTCCAAGATGAGAAACCGCAAGGTGGTTGTCACCTTTGCTGATTTTAGGAAGACCTACGATTCCATTGATAGGGATACGCTTAACAAAGTACTCCAGGAACTAGGGCTAGACAACAAAACCTGCAGACTAATCCTAGAAACTTTGACCAACACCCATTCCAAGGTTAAATTCAGAGGCAAGATTTCAGAAAGCTTCGAAATAAAAACTGGAGCGATACAAGGAGATGGACTTTCCCCACTTCTCTTCAACTGTGGGAACTTCTGAATTTGGGTGCTCAGAGTGGTATCTACCTGGTACGTAAGAGCGATGGACTGGTTGTAGATTGCCTAGCCTTTGCAGATGACATATCACTGTTTGCTGATTCTCCTGAGATCGCAACAATGCAGGTAAAGTGCCTCAGAAAACAGGCTGCCAGTGAAGTGGGTCTTCAAGTGTTGCTGGAGAAAACAGAATTCTTCACCAACATCAGAGAAGCAAACAGAGAGATTTTACTAGAGCAGGGAAACATCAAGAGGACTGAGAAATTCAAGTATCTCGACGGATGGATTAAACCCAATTTATCAGAAAATCATTAGCATCATTATTCAAGAGAGGGAACAAGTTAGAACTAGCCTATCGATTGACGAAGAACACTTACAAGAAGATATGCCTGTCACGCAACCTGAAACTTAAGCACTACACATCAGTCATACGACCAGAAGCCCTGTATGCCATGGAGTGTCTTTCCTTGAACCGAAGAGGTCTGGTAGAGAAATTGGAAATCAGAGAGAGGAGAATCCTCATGAAGATCGTAGGCCCAGTAAAAGAAGATGGGGAATTTCGAAGGCGGCATAACTCTGAGCTCTAGGAACATATTGAGATGCTCTCTGACTGTGCAACGAAAAGAAGGGTAGCTTTCTATGGCCACGTTGCAAGATTGCCTGCAAACCGACTAACCAACTTTCTGTTCACCTTCTGGCAAAACAAGAAGGTTCGTACCACTTGGTTGATAGAAACCATGAAGGATATTAAAAAACTGGGAATAACAGATCTCCAAAACAGACAGTCTGTGAGACGCACCCTGAAGGAAGTCCGTGGATTTCAGGAAAACCCCGAAGGAAAGGTACCCCCTGGACAGAAGAGAGAGGAGTTACACCGGCAGAAGATGCGACAATACTGGGCAAAGATCAAGGCCCAACAGTTTAACAAGCGTGGTCCAAAGTAGGCCTATTCGTAAGAAGAAGAAAAAGAAATTAAAAAAGTAACCCCCGACACAAAAAACCTCTAAAAGTAAAAAAATAAAATTTCTCTCTTGCCCTTTTAACTTCATCAAAAGTACCTATTAATATTTTGATGATAAACCTCGCCGCGCTGGGGGACTGCCAAATAAATTAAATGATAAAATACGAATAAAAAGAAATAAGAAGAAGATTAATAATGATAAAGTATGGATTATATAAGGAAATACTCTGTGTAAGCAACGTACGTAAGTAATAAAACAACAATACCAATAACAATAACATATAAATCGCTTAGTTTTCAGTCTTGATTAATTTACTCCGAAAAATTCGCAAAATAAACACAAAACCGTGAATGTCGTCTGCTCTCACGTGTCTGCCCGTTCTGTTTGACGCCACCGTGCCGCATACCATATCGAAACTCTACAGCAGCTTAGTAGACCTTCTAAGATAGATTAATCCATCTAAATTCATATTTCATTTCTATTCGTTATACCTTAGTGGGTATTACTAATTATACTTCTTCACATAGCGGTCCCCCGACGCTCATCATCAAAATATTAATGAGTACTTTTAACGAGACTAAAAGGGCAAGGGATTTTTTGTTTTAATTTTTAGAGGTTTTTTTGTGTCGGGGTTTACTTTTCGGTGGTTAGTTTTTAATTTTATTTTTTATACTAAAATTTTTATTTAAAAGTTAAAGAATAACAAGTCAATGACCAGAGTTTTTCAGCTAATAATAAACTCATATTACAAAACACTCATTATGTTGTTATGTTATATATGATTCTAAAATAATAATAACCAGATAAAAAAAAAACGCAAAAATAACATAAAAGAAAAAACAGCAACTTTCTTATTTACTAAATGATGTTATCTAAAAAACCATCTTAATGTATCAAATTTCATGTGGAGATAAATCCACCATTAGAAAACCTTTTCTTATTTCGTTTATTATGCTAAATACTTGAATGAGTTTTGAGATCCGAACGGTTTTGATTATTATGGGCACAGTCCATGTTATTGAATAATAACGCGATGGAAACGTGCCCGTGGTTCATAACAGCTATCGGTTACAGAAACTGCTGCAACGGCGGTGCAGTCTGATATTAAAATGAATATGTGTATGTGTGTGTGTATCTATATATATGATACCAGAGTTTGTGGTGTCAGGTTACTCGCTGTAAGAGAGGCTCACGTATCACTTGCTATTAATAACTTCTTTAATTAAAACACACATTATATATTAGTTTGCATCATTCTGCTGAAATATTACAGGCAACTTTGTCAACATAACTAGAAGAATATTATCTTACAAACTCTTCGCTGGAACATCTGAGGACTCAATTTTCTGGCGATATTATTTATTAAAGAAAATTGGAATATTCCGGTATCGGCTTTCATCAGACGGGTTTCCGAATGTTAAGCGGGGATGTGGAAGCGGTATTTTTAGATTGCTGAAATATTTTGTCTAGAGGATTTCTATTTACCGCTGGAGAACAGAAACCTTTTAATATTCGTTTTATACGAGATTTAGCAAAATGTCCCTAGTACAGCCACATTTATTTGAATTTTTAAATTCGCATAAAAATAAATATTTTCACAATTTCAACTTTGTTCATAAATTACGTGAATGTTCATTTTTAATATGTTCGCTGGATGCAATTGAATTAATAAATTTGCTGGCATGTTCTCATCCGAGAATCTACGTTTTAGAGTAGTGATCGGCAACCAGAGAGGACTGGAATGTGGCAAAAAGAATTATCACAACAGAGAGAATTAAATGGGCAATCAAACTCTTCAGCCCCTACAAATCTCCTGGAACAGATAGCATATATCCAATAATGCTTCAGAAAGGCATGAATATCATACTCCACCCTCTTAAGGACCTATTTAGAGCAAGTCTAGCACTAGGACATGTTCCATTAACCTGGAGAGAGACATGAGTGGTATTTATCCCAAAACCAGGCAAATCTAGCTATGCCGAAGCTAAATCCTATAGACCAATCAGCCTGACATCATTCTTTTTAAAAACCTTAGAAAGACTGATAGACAGACATTGGAGAGAAGAAGCGCTGATTAGATCTCCGCTTCATACATACCAACACGCTTACCAAACAGGAAAGTCATGCGAAACAGCGCTACACCAGTTAGTAAGTAAAATTGAGAAAACTTTGGAGAACAAAGAAGTTGCCCTAGGTGCTTTCTTAGATATAGAAGGAGCCTTCGATAACACATCTTACATCTCAATAGAAAACGCAATGGTCAATCACCACGTAGATAACACTACGACCAGATGGACCATGTCGATGCTTAACAGCAGAACTGTAAAAGTTAAACTACTGGAAGAAGAGATAACCATGTCAACAACAAGAGGTTGCCCCCAAGGCGGCGTACTGTCACCACTTTTGTGGTGCCTAACAGTCGACGAGCTACTAATCACCCTTAACAAAAGAGGGTTCTTCACTCAAGGATATGCCGATGATATCGTCATACTGATTCAAGGTAAACACCAAAGAACGGTTGAAAAAATCATGAAGGCAGCCTTGAATATTACAGAGACCTGGTGTTCGACAGGAGACCTAAGAATCAACCCTGCGAAAGCCACCCTGATCCCTTTCACAAATAGGAAGAAAATCACAAACCAAACCAATATCTCAATATTTGGGAAACCTGTTCAATGGAGCAACGAAGTCAAATACCTAGGACTTACACTAGATTCCAAACTAACATGGAATCCCCACATGAACAAGACAATCTCCAGATGCAAACAAACGCTGATGATAAGTAAACGAGCCATAGGTAGCACATGGGGTCTCAAACCGGAACTGACTCACTGGCTATACAAAACTATAGTTCGACCAATACTAACCTACAGCATAGTAACCTGGTGGCCTAAACTACAACAATCAACTGCTGTTGCAAAATTAAGCAGGATACAACATCTAGCGAATCTATGCACCACAGGAGCCTTTAGAACTACCTCTGGATTAGCATTAGACGTGATACTAGATACACCGCCATTAGACATCTTTCTAAAAGGAGAAGCAAGAATGGCGGCATACCGACTACAATGCGCGGGTCAATGGATCGCAGCCAGTAGGATCGGGCATACGAAAATCATGACGGCAGTCAGAATACCGTTGATGGAAATGAGAACCGACAGTACCAACAAGTCATTCCATTTCGAAAAATCATTCACTGTACACATAGATCCAAGCTGGAAACCGGACCAGCTTCCCACCCCTACGAACAAGAACATAATCTTTTACACGGATGGTTCAATGTTTGAAGGAAGGGCCGGATCGGGCCTGTACAGCAAAAATCCCAAAATTAGGGAATCAGCCAGCCTAGGCGAACACTGCACGATATTCCAAGCAGAAGTACACGCATTACTATTGGGTGCTACTGAATGCCACAGACAAAAATATCGGAACAGAAACATTTATTTTATATCTGATAGTCAAGCAGCGCTAAAAGCACTAGAGGCCTGCAGTACAAAATCAAGAATCATAAAAGAATGCAAAGAAATACTACATACACTAGGCCAACAGAACACAGTAAAAATCATCTGGGTTCGCGGGCATAGTGGTATAGAGGGAAACGAACATGCAGACGACCTAGCAAAACAAGGTGCCCGCAAGAAACTAGTTGGTCCCGAACCGAGCATAGGTATAGAAAAAGCCTGCGCCAGAGCATCCATCAATGATTGGATGAAAAATAAACTCAGATGGAACTCCTATGATAAAGCAACCCATTGCAGGAAGCTAATAGACTCACCTAATCCCAATATAGCAAAGGACCTGTTAAAACTAAACAAAGCTCACACCAAGCAGATAGTTAGTTTACTAACAGGCACTGGCGGATTTAGAGAATTCATGCATAAAGTAAAAATCTACCGAGACGAACCTTTATGTAGACTCTGCGGAGAGGAAGATGAAACAGCAAACCACGTACTCTTCGAATGCCCTGCCCTAGAACGAATGCGACACCAGCTCGACTGGAACCAACAAACCACATGGGAACCCAAACTTGTAGGAAAACTAAGGAAACTAGTCAGTGACACAGACGTCGGACTGCAAGTTTGATATCAACCGACAGCACAATAAGCCTTAAGGTTGACGTGCGCCAAACCCTTAGAGGAAGTCGGGAATCTAATCTAATCTAATCTAATCTAATCTAGAGTAGTGATCAAGGAATCCAAGTGTGGAATTGACAGCGATCTCTTCCAAAATTGAACTTCTTTCGATGAAGCATGATTTGAGCGATGTTTCTGACGGTTTACTGTCCTAGGTCTCCGTTTTATTCAGAAATCGATTTGGAATCATCAAAAAGTTTGGTATCTGCAATTTTTCTATGAGTTTCTATCAATAGGATGATTTTCTGGACGTGTTCTGTGGTCCAAATTCTGTGATTGCCTCAAGGTAGGCAGATTATTTCGTTACCAGAGCGAGGCATATGATGAAAGTCGTTTGAATAACGGCAGAACGGCAGCTGAAAAGCATTTGGTGCCAAGGTTTGCTTCAATAGACAGCTAATCCGTCGACGATAACTCGTCAACTGAAGTTGTTTTTGACAGTTGCAATGCTTTTGTTTATTTGTCAGATTTCTTCTCCTTTCCATTAGTTGTTTAGTGCTTTTACTTGAGTTTTTATTTTCGTTGGGTGCTTTGTGTCTCGCATTTTTTTACTGCGATTTTTATAGAATTTGTAATAAATGCGTTCAGGTCCTCCACATTCGGGTCTAAAACACCTTCCATATGTGCTAGCTGTGATTCTATTCTATGTTGTTACGGCGTTTCGTCCCTAAGCAGTCTCCATTTGCTGGATGTTGGTTGTTTAATAAACGTTTGCTACGAAATTAATTGAGATTTTGGATCGGACCAGCCTGTGGTCGCTGAATATTGAGAACTCATTCAGCACAGTTACATTTCGCACTATTTCTTTTCTGTTAGATATGATGAAGTCGTTTTCATTTGTAGAGCCATCGGGGCTGGCCCAGGTCCATTTTCGCTGTGGTGTTTTGCGATAGAAGCTGTTCATTGCAAATAAGTTATGTTGCAGGAAAAAGCGTTTGACCTCTCTCATTCCACACTCCATATCCGTGGGTTCCCAACGGTGTTTCGGTTTCGTCTTCCTTATGCCCCAATTTATCGAAGTCCTCTACTAGCATGTTGTAGTGGGTAGGTTCTTGCTGTATTACGGTATTTATATCATCACAGAATACCTCCACCTCCGTGTCCGAGTGTGCGGATGTAGGTGCGTATACCTGGATAATTTTTAACGAGTATCTAGTGTTTAATTTGTATATCAGGTACATTAATCTATTACTGATACTGTGGATCTTGGTGACGTTTTGTATATGCTCTTTATGTACTAGGAACCCGACTCCTCCTTCGTTTATATGTCGGCCTCCTGTGTAGAGTAGCAGATGGCCTGAGTGAAGTGTTAGTTGTTCCTCATCTGTTCTTTTATGTTCTCTTATTCCTAGTATATCCCATTTGATATGGGAGAGTTCTTCTTCGAGTTCTTGTAGTTTATGGGTTTTTGATAACGTAAATAATATTCTGGTATTTAGAGTAGCGATGGTCAGTTTTCAGTTTTGGTAGCTTATCCTGTACCAGAGCTTCTTCACACCCTCTGCTCGCTTGTCTTTGCAAGTCTTTCCTTGGTCGGGGGTAAGCGAGCTGCCGGGGACTGAGGGCCGTGTATTCTGATGTACTATCATTACGGGGGTTTTAGCCATTTTCCATAAAAAGAGTCCCTAAAAGCCGGCGGAACTACGTTATTAAATGCATTATGCAGTTATTTGATGCTTGCCTACAAACTGGGACAACACCTTCCAAGTGGGATCGAGCAATAATTATAATACTGCATAAGAAAGGAGATATCACCAACTTGCAAAATTACAGACCCATTAGTTTACTATCGCATCTTCTTCTTAGGACGTCGTCTCCCTAACGAAGGTTGGCGATCCAACTGGCTATAATGGTGCGTGAAACCGCACCTCTGAAAATCTTTATAGGTGTCCGTCCGAACCATCGGCGCAGATCCTTTAGCCATGAGTTCTGCAATATGCCCACAGATCGTTTGCACTCGATCTTTCCTTCGATGAGGAGTTGGAGGAACTCATACGCTCCCCTCTCATAACGTGTCCGATGTATTGGAGCTTTCGTTCTTTGATGGTTGTCAGGAGTTCTTTACCTTTACCTATTCTCCTTAACACTTCCTCGTTGGTTATCCTGTCTACCCAGGATATACGCAGTATACGGAGATACAATTACATCTCGAAGGCGTCAATGCGGCTCTCCATTGATTGGCAGAATGTCCAGCTCTCGGAGCCATAGAGTAGCACTGGGAAGATATAACAGCGCAATATGCGTATGCGGAGCTGTGGGTTTAGTTCTCTACTGGTAAAGAGGTTCTTCATTGAGATGAATGTCCTTCTGGCCTGTTCTATCCTTAATCTGATTTCCATTTTGGGGTCACTGTTCTCGTTGACGAGGGCTCCTAGATATTTAATGGACGGAACTTGTTCCACAACCTGGTTGTTAATTTGGAGGGTCTTCCGTCTTGTTGCCTTCGAGAAGACAACCACCTTGGTATTGGCAACGTTTATGTGTAGAGCATACTGTGTGCTATGTTTAACGATAAGATCCATCATATTCTGGAGATGTGGTAGGCTGTCGGCGACCACGACCGTATCGTCGGCGAATCGTATGTTATTAATAAGGGTGCCGTTGATTTTAACGCTCTCTTTCACATTCTCCAGTGCCTCCCGGAACACTGCCTCCGAGTATATATTATAGAGGAGAGGGGACAGAACACACCCCTTCTGATTTCTTTTTCTTCGGATGTTATGCCCTCCATCCTAATCTCTGCAGTTTGATGCCAGTACAGCTGCGTGATGATATTCAACTCTCTAGATACATCGAGGTGATCAAACAGGTGTACCAAAGGGCAAAAGCTCATGCTATGCTGCAAGAGGATTCCCAAGACTTTGATATCGCACGAGGTGTACGCCAAGGAGATGTCATATCGCCAAAGTTATTCACAACCCTCCTAGAACATATGTTCAAACAGGCCAACATTGGTGACATGGGCATAAACATAGATGGCGAAAAATTAAACCATCTGAGATTATCCGATGATATCTAAATTATCGCAGATAGTATGGACGAAGAAAAAAAAATGCTACGGAGGCTATGGGAAGTCGAAAATCTGTTGGACTCAAAATCAACACCAACAGAACTCCATACATGACAAATCTTTTTATGAGTGAGGCAATCAAAATAGGCTGAGTAAGCATATAACAAGTAAGCTCTTATAAATACCTTGGTCACGAAATCTCTATTGGTAGAGACAACCAAACCTGTGACGAGAAGAATAGGCCTAACATGGACGGGCTTTGGAAAGCTGCGCAATATCTTTAAGTTAGACATTCCAATTTGCCTAAAAAGAAAAGTATTCGATCAGTGCGTGTTGCCTGTGCTTACATACGAGGCTGAAACACTTACCTTCACAAAGAACATAGGAAAATGGAGAGGTCGATGTTAGGTGTATCACTAAGAGACATGATCCCAAATATAACATTAAGGGAGAGGTCCGGTGTGACGGACGCGGTTACCCGTATAAAAACCTTAAAATAGAACTGGGCTGGTCATGTGGCGCGACTTACGGACAATCGCTGGAGAAAGTGGATACTTGAGTGGAGACCGCACCAAGACGCATACATAAGTAGAGGTCGTCCACCAACCAGATGGACCGACGACATCAAAAGGATAAAGACCAACTGCATAGAGGCAGCACAGGATCGGCCAGGATGGAGAAAGCTACGGGAGACCTATGTCCAGCAGTGGACGCGATTGGTCTCTTGATGATGATGATGATGAATGCTTTTGTATTTTTTCGACCACCGAGTTTCGCAAAAAGCAGGAATGTTTGGAACATATTTTTTTCTGGAAATAGAATCCCGGAAATAGTTGATGACGTCTTTCATTGTTGCTATCGAATTGCGGATTTCTGGTACTTGATTCAGGTCATTCACTACCAAATTAACTTGTGACTTGCACAGTGCAAGCATAAAGCGTGAAGGTATTTTTCTCTCAAAATGGCCTGCACGCTGTTTTCCTGCCCCGCAATGGTCGAAGAACCGTCATATCTTTGTCTACTATGAGTCTACTCAGAGCCGGCGTGAAGGGTCGGCGAACTGTGCGAGGGCACAGGGGCCCAGCACATTCAGAGAGTAGAGTTGATATTTTGGATATGTTCCGATATACACTGCGAGCACTGTTCAGTGCTCTTACTGGGAAGAAATTCGTTCCGTTATGAACTGACAGTATACTGCCGCAGTATCCTAGGGAAATATATGACGTCATAAATAGTCGCCATTTTCGTACTGTGAGCACTGGCGCTTTCGAGGTAAGGTGCTCCCAATGCTTTGATCATTATTGTTTTTGAATATTGCTATGGCCGTTATTGACACGGAAAATTAAAAAAAATGTTGCAGTGTGAAACCAATACTTTGTACGAATTGAAAGTTACTGATGAAATTTAGAATCGTGCATCCATCGGAAAATATTCAATTGCATCACAATTAAATTCATAATCTTGCAGACATGGTTTTTGCAACTAAACTTTTAACGCGACGTGTTAATGAGGGTAAGAAAGAAAAATAATATAATATAAATATTTTTTTTTGTTGACAGTTGCCAGTATACTGGACTGCCTTCCGTTTTAAACAGTAACCAGTATAGATAACTATAAAGGAACGGCTTCGCAGTATACTAAATTGACTTCACGCCTTACAGTGCTCGCAGTGTATATCGGAACATACCTGTAGGTTGTCTGTAGGTTTGGGATCGGCATCTAATGGCGTGCGCAGTCGCCTGCGCAGCAGTCTGCTGCGACGGACACATTTAGCCGCTTAATTGAGTTGCTACTTTGAATACGCCGAACGTAGACTACTACTCGTAACTAAAACTATTATGTGAAAGCTTCTTAGGGAATATTATATACGTGTTATTATATACGACTAATTTTGGGACGCTGAATCGATAGGTGAAGACTAGAAGTCTCTGTGGTGAGCCGTTCAAAAGTTATAGTAGCGCCAAATCAGTCGGAAATGCGAGATGGTGTACAGCGAAAAAATATATAAAACTCATTTATTTGTAACTTTAGAGGGAAATAAACTGGAAAACCGTTTTCAGCACTTCGATTTCTTTCAGGTAACCAAAAAAAATCACGGAAAATTTTTCCACAAAAAATTTCAACAAAAACTTTCCATCATTTTGTTCGAAAAATATGTGCTTTTTCGGTTTTTTTCGATTGTTTCGAGAACGGTAAATAGACACGAAATTATTTTCGGCACACAGAACGAACTACACGACAAGACGAACAAGTCGATGTGTAAATTGTCCGCAAAGATTCAATAATTCGTCGAGAAATTTCAAACTGAAATTTACCTGATTCTCGATTTGCTAAATAGATGTCTAGGAAACGCTTGAAGATAATCAAAAACGGATTGCGGTATCGTTTTCACAAGGTCATTTTCCAATTAAAACACTAAGACTGTCGGCAGGAAACTTACGACTTCGAGACTACGTCGAGATTTCTAATCGAGCGGCGAAATTTCTTAAAAATTTCTCCAATTCTTGCAGGCGATAGTGAACCGAGAGAGCTAGCGAAATATAATTTGCATATCTGTAATCAGCAGCAAAAATGCTTTCAGAAACGTTTTAAAATTTTGCTGTGACTCAAACAATAACGATTTTGAAAAAATCGATTTTCTCGCATTTCGTCGTTTCCGCGGGCTAGACTCCCCGTGTCGATGGTATTTCTTAACTGAAAGCTTCCTCGGGAATATTATATACGTGTTCCGACTAATTTTAAGACGCTGAATCGATTGGTGAAGACTAGAACTATCTGTGGTGAGCCGTTCAAAAGTTATTACAGCGTGAAATCAGTCGGAAATGCGAGATGATATACAGCGTGTACAGCGAATACGAAATATGGTGTACAGCGAAAAAATATATAAAACATGTTTATTTGTAACTTTAGAGGAAAATAAGCTGGAAAACCGATTTCAGCACATCGATTTCCTTCGGGAAACCGAAAAAAAAATCACGAAGAAATTTTCCAAAAAAATTTTCAACAAAAATTCATCATCAATCATTTCCTTCAAAAAATAAGTCCTTTTTCGTTTTTTTTTTATTTTCTCGAGAACGGCCAAAACCAGCGAAATCATTTTTGGCACACAGAAACTACTCGACGAGACGAACAAGTCGATGCATAAATTGTCCCGAAAGATTAAATAATTCGTCGAGATATTTCAATCCGAAATTTACCCGATTCTCGATTTGCTAAGTAGATGCCTCGGAAACGGTTGCAGATAATCAAAAACGGATTGCGGTATCGTTTTCAGAAGGTCATTTTCCTATTGATACACTAAGATTGTTCGCGGCAAATTCACGACTTTCCGAGATCTCTACTCGAGCGCCGAAATTTCTTAAAAATGTCTTCAATTCTTGCAGGCGATAGTGAACGCAAAGACCTAGCGAAATATAATTTGCATATCTGTAATCAGTAGCAAAAATGCTTTTAGGAACGTTTTAAAATTTTGCTGTAACTCAAAAAATAACGATTTTGATAAAATCAATTTTCTCGCATTTCGTCGTTACCACGGTACAGCGAAAAAATATATAAAACTTGTTTATTTGTAACTTTAGAGCGAAATAAACTAGAAAACCGTTTTCGGCGCTTCAATTTCCTTCGGGTAACTGAAAAAAAATCACGAAAAAAATTTCCAAAACAATTTTCAACCAAAATTTTAAAATAAGAAAAAATAAAAATAATAATTAAAATAATTAAAAATTTTATAATAAATTATTATTAGTGATTCAAACTGAAAATCCTTAACTGTCAAAAGTAAACAATATTGCAAATAGTAAACAAAACTGAATGACAACGAGAGCTTTGACGTCATCCAAAGCGCGCGAAAAATGGGACCGTTCAAACAGGTCAAATTTTATCGGTATTTTAGATATATATATATATATATATATATATATATATATATATATATATTTATATATATATATATATATATATATATATATATATATATATATATATATATATATATATATATTTATATATATATATATATATATATATATATATATATATATATATATATATATATATATATATATATATATATATATATTTAAATTAATTGAAACACTTTCAACAGTGTTTATAAAAACTAAGATTGTCGGCCGGAAATTCACGACTTTCCGAGATCTCCACTAAAGCGCCGAAATTTCATAAAAACTTCTTCAATTTTTGCAGGCGAAAGTGAACCGAAAGGGCTAGCGAAATATAATTTGCATATATCAGCAGCAAAAATGCTTTCATAAACGTTTTTATATTTTGCTATAGCTCAAAAAATAACAATTTTGACGAAATCGATTTTTCTGCGTTTTAGACTCCCCGTGTCGAGAGGCCAATTGACAATGCCGCCCATAGTCAATTGCCCCCTCGAGCGAATGCGCCCAATTTCGCTCTCGTGACCAATTGACAACTTACCGCCCTAGTTGGAAAATATACTGTTTTGACACTGGTATATAAACTATTTCTATAATGAACTGTTTTATTGAAATTAATTCAATAATTATGGCCCCGTTTCAGTATTTATGCGCAGGGCCCCGCTTCATTATTTTGCTGAGTCTACTATAAATTTATTTATTGCAAAAGCAATGGTCTTTGCATCCCACTCAACGAACCCTACGAACTCTTCACGAATAATATGTTTCTCCTGGTCGTAGATTCGGATACCAAACGAGAGCTGATATTTCCCTGTGGTTTTTGCATTTTGTTCTATCTCCCTTTTTGTGGATAGGTATTATGGTCGTCCATTCCTTTGGCATTTACTAAATTATTAGTTTGCAATTAGTATGGATTTAGAAAATTTAGTTCTGCAATGTAATCTTATCTACTAATTAATCTTAATTGTCATTTTGGCATAAATTTCAGAATTCTGAGTCAATGTCGTGTTTTTACTTTAGCAAACCAATTAAATTAGAACTTGTTTTAAATTTGCATTTCTATTTCGAATCTTCCATTTCTGCCAATAAGTCTATTTAAAACTCTTGTCACTCAATATACTTGTATTGTTGCACTAATCATTTACTAAATTATACAGCTGTAATTAGTCCGGATTTAGAGTTCTGCAATTTAAGCTGATCTTTAATTAAAATAATCATTAATTATCCTTGCTTCAAACGTTTTTGGAATGCGTTCAAAATAATTCCGATGGAATTATGTATACATACTTTTTCAAACTGTAAATACAATGAGTCTCAAGGCATTTTCTCCGTTGAATTTAACAAACAACGTTTGATTGTATCGAACTTCGTCCCGCACGTTATTGTTGTTTCAGGTGCATCGAAACACCGTTTACTTTATAAGTTTTCTCCACATAATATGATTCACGGCGGAAAATAAGTAATTAGTCGGTGCGCCGAGCAAAAGTTTCTTTATTTATTTATCGAGTTTATTTTCGGTTTTGTAGGAGTTTGCTGAGACGGCAATGAATGAGTTGTTGGGATGGTACGGATATGGCGGCGCTAACCACACCAAGGACCAGCAGAAACCAGCCGAATGCAAATCGCGCACCAACAGCAACAGTTCCGGACCTGATTCACCCAAATTCACAGGTAATTTACCACACAAATGCTTAATTCAATCGGTTATCTATAATTTAACTATTGTTTTATTAAGTAAAGTGATATTGTGATAATTAATTATAATGAGATGTTCTATATCAATTTGTAAAGAAAAAAAAATGTAAATTAAGAGGACACACAAGACAAACAAGACTAGACAGACAAGAGTAGACAGATAAGAATAGACAGACAAGACTAGACAGACAAGACTAGACAGACAAGACTAGACAGACAAGACTAGACAGACAAGACTAGACAGACAAGACTAGACAGACAAGACTAGACAGACAAGACTAGACAGACAAGACTAGACAGACAAGACTAGACAGACAAGACTAGACAGACAAGACTAGACAGACAAGACTAGACAGACAAGACTAGACAGACAAGACTAGACAGACAAGACTAGACAGACAAGACTAGACAGACAAGACTAGACAGACAAGACTAGACAGACAAGACTAGACAGACAAGACTAGACAGACAAGACTAGACAGACAAGACTAGACAGACAAGACTAGACAGACAAGACTAGACAGACAAGACTAGACAGACAAGACTAGACAGACAAGACTAGACAGACAAGACTAGACAGACAAGACTAGACAAACAAGACTAGACAGACAAGACTAGACAGACAAGACTAGACAGACAAGACTAGACAGACAAGACTAGACAGACAAGACTAGACAGACAAGACTAGACAGACAAGACTAGACAGACAAGACTTGACAGACATGACTAGACAGACAAGACTAGACAGACAAGACTAGACAGACAAGACTAGACAGACAAGACTAGACAGACAAGACTAGACAGACAAGACTAGACAGACAAGACTAGACAGACAAGACTAGACAGACAAGACTAGACAGACAAGACTAGACAGACAAGACTAGACAGACAAGACTAGACAGACAAGACTAGACAGACAAGACTAGACAGACAAGACTAGACAGACAAGACTAGACAGACAAGACTAGACAGACAAGACTAGACAGACAAGACTAGACAGACAAGACTAGACAGACAAGACTAGACAGACAAGACTAGACAGACAAGACTAGACAGACAAGACTAGACAGACAAGACTAGACAGACAAGACTAGACAGACAAGACTAGACAGACAAGACTAGACAGACAAGACTAGACAGACAAGACTAGACAGACAAGACTAGACAGACAAGACTAGACAGACAAGACTAGACAGACAAGACTAGACAGACAAGACTAGACAGACAAGACTAGACAGACAAGACTAGACAGACAAGACTAGACAGATAAGACTAGACAGACAAGACTAGACAGACAAGACTAGACAGACAAGACTAGACAGACAAGACTAGACAGACAAGACTAGACAGACAAGACTAGACAGACAAGACTAGACAGACAAGACTAGACAGACAAGACTAGACAGACAAGACTAGACAGACAAGACTAGACAGACAAGACTAGACAGACAAGACTAGACAGACAAGACTAGACAGACAAGACTAGACAGACAAGACTAGACAGACAAGACTAGACAGACAAGACTAGACAGACAAGACTATACAGACAAGACTAGATAGACAAGACTAGACAGACAAGACTAAACAGACAAGACTAGACAGACAAGACAAGACAGACAAGACTAGACAGATAAGACTAGACAGACAAGACTAGACAGACAAGACTAGACAGACAAGACAAGACTAGACAGACAAGACTAGACAGACAAGACTAGACAGACAAGACTAGACAGACAAGACTAGACAGACAAGACAAGACTAGACAGACAAGACTAGACAGACAAGACTAGACAGACAAGACTAGACAGACAAGACTAGACAGACAAGACTAGACAGACAAGACTAGACAGACAAGACTAGACAGACAAGACTAGACAGACAAGACTAGACAGACAAGACTAGACAGACAAGACTAGACAGACAAGACTAGACAGACAAGACTAGACAGACAAGACTAGACAGACAAGACTAGACAGACAAGACAAGACAGACAAGACTAGACAGACAAGACTAGACAGACAAGACTATACAGACAAGACAAGACAGACAAGACTAGTCAGACAAGACTAGACAGACAAGACTAGACAGACCAGACTAGACAGACAAGACTAGACAGACAAGACTAGACAGACAAGACTAGACAGACAAGACTAGACAGACAAGACTAGACAGACAAGACTAGACAGACAAGACTAGACAGACAAGACTAGACAGACAAGACTAGACAGACAAGACTAGATAGACAATACCAGATAGACAAGACAAGACAGACAAGACTAGACAGACAAGACTAGACAGACAAGACTAGACAGACCAGACTAGACAGACAAGACTAGACAGACAAGACTAGACAGACAAGACTAGACAGACAAGACTAGACAGACAAGACTAGACAGACAAGACTAGACAGACAAGACTAGACAGACAAGACTAGACAGACAAGACTAGACAGACAAGACTAGACAGACAAGACAAGACAGACAAGACTAGACAGACAAGACTAGACAGACAAGACTAGACAGACAAGACTATACAGACAAGACTAGATAGACAAGACTAGACAGACAAGACTAGACAGACTAGACAGACAAGACAAGACAGACAAGACTAGACAGACAAGACTAGACAGACAAGACTAGACAGACAAGACTAGACAGACAAGACTAGACAGACAAGACTAGACAGACAAGACTAGATAGACAATTCTAGATAGACAAGACTAGACAGACAAGACTAGACAGACAAGACTAGACAGACAAGACTAGACAGACAAGACAAGACAGACAAGACTAGACAGACAAGACTAGACAGACAAGTCTAGACAGACAATACTAGACAGACAAGACTAGACAGACAATACTAGACAGACAAGACTAGACAGACAAGACTATACAGACAAGACTAGATAGACAAGACTAGACAGACAAGACTAGACAGACAAGACTAGACAGACAAGACAAGACAGACAAGACTAGACAGACAAGACTAGACAGACAAGACTAGACAGACAAGACTAGACAGACAAGACGAGACAGACAAGACTAGACAGACAAGACTATACAGACAAGATTAGATAGACAAGACTAGACAGACAAGACTAGACAGACAAGACTAGACAGACAAGACAAGACAGACAAGACTAGACAGACAAGACTAGACAGA
This sequence comes from Phosphuga atrata, assembly GCA_944588485.1. Lineage (NCBI taxonomy): Eukaryota > Metazoa > Arthropoda > Insecta > Coleoptera > Silphidae > Phosphuga > Phosphuga atrata. The sequence goes on along the minus strand of OX155898.1, from coordinate 58,021,047 downwards.
CAAGACTAGACAGACAAGACTAGACAGACAAGACTAGACAGACAAGACTAGACAGACAAGACTAGACAGACAAGACAAGACAGACAAGACTAGACAGACAAGACTAGACAGACAAGACTAGACAGACAAGACTAGACAGACAAGACTAGACAGACAAGACTAGACAGACAAGACTAGACAGACAAGACTAGACAGACAAGACTAGACAGACAAGACTAGACAGACAAGACTGGACAGACAAGACTAGACAGACAAGACTAGACAGACAAGACTAGATAGACAAGACTAGACAGACAAGACTAGACAGACAAGTCTAGACAGACAAGACTAGACAGACAAGTCTAGACAGACAATACTAGACAGACAAGACTAGACAGACAAGACTATACAGACAAGACAAGACAGACAAGACTAGACAGACAAGACTAGACAGACAAGACTAGACAGACCAGACTAGACAGACAAGACTAGACAGACAAGACTAGACAGACAAGACTAGATAGACAAGACTAGACAGACAAGTCTAGACAGACAAGACTAGACAGACAAGACTAGATAGACAATACTAGATAGACAAGACTACACAGACAAAAATAGACAGACAAGACTAGATAGACAAGACTAGACAGACAAGACTAGACAGACAAGCCTAGACAGGCAGGACTAGACAGACAAGACTAGACAGACAAGACTAGACAGACAAGACTAGACTGACAAGACTAGACAGACAATACTAGACAGACAAGACTAGACAGGCAAGACTAGACAGACAAGACAAGACAGACAAGACTAGACAGACAAGACTAGACAGACAAGACTAGACGGACAAGATTAGACAGACAAGACCAAACAGACAAGACTAGACAGACAAGACTAGACAGAGAAGACTAGACAGACAAGACTAGACAGACAATACTAGACAGACAAGACTAAACAGGCAAGACTAGACAGACAAGACAAGACAGACAAGACTAGACAGACAAGACTAGACAGACAAGACTAGACAGACAAGACTAGACGGACAAGATTAGACAGACAAGACCAAACAGACAAGACTAGACAGACAATACTAGACAGACAAGACACGACTTTAAAAAGTGGTTTTGGGGGAAGCCCTCACTAAACCCCCTATTCCACTTTGACTTTTAGTATGCGCCACATCGGTATCGCATATTTCGCATTCATTCACGGTGGACAGCCCGGACGTTTAGTGAAAACTGCCCTAGTTTTTGCCGCCCCGACCGGAAATCGAACCTGGGTCTCCCACTTTCCAGGCGGGTTTGTTGTCAACTACATTACCGAGGAGGACAGACAGACACGACTAGACAAACAAGACTCGGCAGACAGGGGTACATAGGTAAATAAGTATACAAAATCTACAGGGTTCTATAGGTAAATAAGTATACAAAATATATATTATAGTAAATAGTCAAGATGCAAATATGGAAAACGATGAAGACTTTTCGCAAGAGATCAAAGAGATCAAAGAGACACAGATCAAAATTTCATATCAGACACAGATCAAATGAATGAACAAAACGGTGGCGGTGACGCTCCCACAATAGACAGTGGAAGTGCTGATGCACCCGGCGGTGATGCCAAAAGAAAATTATCTGTCGGTGGTTTGAGCTGGTAAACCACACATAATTAATTACGGGAACACTTTGGTGCATAAGCTGAAATAGAAAGTATTAATGTCAATACGTTCCCGATGACAGGAAGATCCCGTGGATTTGCATTCATCGTATTCGATAATGCAGAAACGATTGAAAAAGTGTTTGCTGCCTGTGATCATGTGGTTCACAATAAAAAAGTAGACCGAAAGAAGGCCAAAGCTAGACATGGCAAAACATTTGTAGTAGGATTAACAATGTATAATAAGCTTAGAAAGCTAGAGTCATCCACATACGGGGTGCAGAAATTGCCATGGATGTACGGAAATAGATCGGCTAAGTAAGGCAGAAACAGGGTCGGCGAAAGCACACTTCCTTGAGGAACACATGTTTTCAATGCTAATTTTGGCGAGACGCTAGATTTAAGGATCGAAAATACCTTTACGTATTGGGTTCTATCTTGAGGAAGGCCTATCAATGAGGAATGAGCTAAGTGATAAAGATATCAAAACTTACTTCACCCAGTCTGGAGCGATAATTGATGTAGAAATGCCATTTGATAGGACGAAGAATCAAAGAAAAGGATTCTGTTCCGGTGAATTTGAATCCGACCAAGTAGTCAATCAACTGTTGAACACTCCCAAACAAACAATTAATGACAAAGAGGTTGATGATGAAGGGCACAACAAAACCGTATGCCATGGGTAATATGCGTGGGGGCCGCCTGATACGTGGAGGCGAGAGAGGTTCTGGAAACCAGAGTTGCGGAAACCAAGGACATCGTGCGTATAGCGATTATGGACAAGGTGGACACGGAAACCTATAGACGCTATGACACTCAAGCTATGGCAATTATGATCGTGGCTACGGTAACTATCGCGGCAATGAATTTGGTGATGGTGGCGGTGGTGGTCTCATGAGAGGAAAGAAAGAGGAGGAGGCAATGGTGGTGGAGATGGCGCAACTAAAGACACCAAACCTACTAAGTGATTATGTACTTGGTAACTTTTTTTAATTAAAAATATCGCAAGAATGTTATTCACTTGTTATGAAATATCGATAATTAAATGACTAGAAGGACTAGACGAATTAGACAGACTAGACGAACTAAACGGACTCGACGGACTGTGGGTACTAGACGGACTAAACGGACTAGACGGATCGATGGACCAGACGGACTAGACAGATAAGACTGACAATAAAGACAAGACTAGACAGACAGGACTAGACAGATACGACTAGACTGACACGATTAGACAGACAAGACTAGACAGACAAGACTAGACAGACAAGACTAGACAGACAAGACTAGACAGACAAGACTAGACAGACAAGACTAGACAGACAAGACTAGACAGACAAGACTAGACAGACAAGACTAGACAGACAGGACTAGACAGACAAGACTAGATAGACGAGACTAGACAGACAAGACTAGATAGACAAGACTAGACAGACAAGATTAGACAGACAAGACTAGACAGACAAGACTAGATATACAAGGCTAGACATTCAAGACTAGACAGACAACACTGGACATTCAAGACTAGACAGCCAACACTAGACAGACAAGATTAGACAGAGATGACTAGACAGGCAAGACTAGATAGACAAGACTAGACAAACAAGACTAGACTGACAAGATTGGACAGACAAGACTAGACAGACAAGACTAGGCAGACAGGACTAGACATTCAAGACTAGACATAAAAGACTAGACAGACAACACTATACAGACAAGATTAGACGGACAAGACTAGACAGACAAGACTAGATAGACAAGACTGGACAGACAAGATTAGACAGACAAGACTAGACAGACAAGACTAGATATACAAGGCTAGACATTCAAGACTAGACAGACAACACTGGACATTCAAGACTAGACAGTCAACACTAGACAGACAAGATTAGACAGAGATGACTAGACAGGCAAGACTAGACAGACAAGACTAGACAAACAAGACTAGACTGACAAGATTGGACAGACAAGACTAGACAGACAAGACTAGGCAGACAGGACTAGATATTCAAGACTAGACATACAAGACTAGACAGACAACACTATACAGACAAGATTAGACAGACAAGACTAGACAGACAAGACTAGATAGACAAGACTGGACAGATAAGACTAGACAGACAAGACTAGACGGACAAGGGCAGATTCTCAATAGGCATCTTCTGTGATCTGAGTTAGAAGATGGCCTTTGATTGTGTAGATCATGCTGAATTAATTAACAAGATCTGTAGGTATGTTATAAGGGGAAAGGCGGGAAACAGTCGTTCTTAAAAGACAGAACCCAATATGTAAAGATATCTTCGAACTTTAAATGTAGCGTCTCTGTAAGTGTTCCTCAAGGAAGTGTGCTTTCGCCGACCCTGTTTCTACTTTACTTACAATTAGCCGATCTAGTGCCGTACATCCATTGCAATTTCTGCACTCTATATGCGGATGACTCTAGCTTTCTTATATCCGAATGCACCTTGACAGCTATTCAGCAAGAGTCAAGTAGTAATTCGGATACTCTTAAACCTGCCAACACATACCTCATGCAGGCAGTACTTCGTGCAACCCAAGATATTAACGGTCCTAGGCCTATACATTATGGAAACAAGCAGTCACATCCATGAAATTAAACATATCTTGACCAAAAATATACCATAAAATAAACTGTGCCATAACATAACTAACCATAAACTGTGCACTCCAAGGTGTAAACTGACGATATGCAACAAGGCCCCAAATATTAATGGAATCCTCCTCTACCATAAACTCCCAACTAGTCTCACCGAGGAAAAGTCCTACAAACGATTTGGAAGAACACTTAAAGAAATACTTGTCTCTACATATTTACCTCATGTTTACCCTTGTTCCAAATGTTTACCCTCAATAACTATCAGGATTTTGAAGATTAATTTTAATCACTTTGACGGACCCATATATATATATATATATATATATTCTCTGTATATACATCTTTCTGGTGAATAAATGAATTTGAATTTGACTAGACAGAGAAGACTAGACAGACAAGACTAGACAGAAAAGGCTAGACAGACGAGACTAGACAAACAAGGCTTGTCATACAAGAAATTAGACAGACAAGACTAGACAAACAAGACTAAACATTCAAGACTAGACATACAAGACTAGACATACAAGACTAGACAGACAACACTAGACAGACAAGATTAGGCAGACAAGACTAGACAGACAGGACTGTACAAGCAAGGCATGACACACAAGATTAGACAGAAAAAACTAGACGGACAAGATTAAACAGACAAGGTTTTTTAAGAATAACTCGTCTACGTTGCCGATGTGAATGTATGTATATAATACGTTTACGCTTATCATTCATTATTGTGCATTCAGCAGACGAGGAAATTCTTCTTGACGCATTTCTGAACGATTTGCTCGTTTGCCTCGAGTTTCAGCTATACGATTAAGTTCCTTCCATGAAATCTATCTTCCGAGCGATAATTTCATTGAATTCAAATTACTTGCTCATTAAATATACATTTGAATTTCAATCCAGCTTAATTTCACAGATAAAAATCTGTTCAATTCCTGTAAATTATATATAAGATTTTCCAAGTAAATTTTAGTCGAAGGACGTTATAAAGGGTTGTCTAAGAAGATGTTACCACGATCGAGTTTTTTCACGACACGGAGAATTTTTTTCGTTACAAATCGAAGATAAATCCCAACAAAATTAAATGGTTATAAATATTTATTATTTATTAAAGAGAAAATAATTAATTGAAAAAGAATGATGTTAGAATGGGGTTCTAAATTAGATGAACATACTCCTAATCTATTATGTGTAATTGATCCCGTTTTCAATTTTATTCACGTAAAATATCGTGAAGATACGACGGTCCTAAAGTAAGAGAGATTTAGTAAATGTAGTAGCTAATCGAGAATATGGGATTCAAAGGGAAAACAGAAACTCCAGCACAGAAAATGAAGCACAAGATCGTTTTGTAAACTAAATTTAATTTTTTTTCTTCTTTAAAGGCCAGAGTGTACTGTCATGTCTTGTGACAGGTTTATGAACTATACGAAAATTTGATAACCAAGGGATCAAAAATATATGGAAAATTAACAGAGAATCTTCCCTATTTCTGAATAGTGTTTAAATCTGTTCGAGAAGCTCCGGCAGAATTCGAGCTGTGTTTAAAAACACACATTTCGTGATCCACAGTTTTAGCTTGTTGGTTAGGTTAGTTAGTTAGGTTAATAAGTCTGTACCAGTTGTCTTCGTTAAGATAATCAAATTCATCTGTTGTTCCGGTTTTTACATAGTCTTTCTGTTTTTGACCTGATCCTTAAACTTTTGTCGTAGTATTGGAATTTCATTTTTTTTTAAAGGAGTGTCTGGAGGGATTGTGTAGAGCATTGTTTGGATGACGAATTTATGTAATAGTTATCAGAGCGGTTCCTGTTCGTCCAAATAATGTGTCCATAGTCCAAGATCGGTCTGTAAGTGGTCTTGTAAATTGTCGTCGTAGTCTTCGTGGAAATCCCCTGATCACGGAAGGTCAGTGACCGAAAGTGTTTTGATCTTTTGGTTGAATGACTGTTGGTTGAGTCTGGTTGAACTGGCTAGACTGGTGTATATGGTTGAACTGGCTGCTGGCTGAGTCTGGTTGAACTGGCTGGACTGAAGTGAACTAGTTCTGAACTGAACTTGCTTGACTGTCTGAACTTCTAGCTGAGTCTTGTTGACTGGGTCCACTGGCTGGACCGGTGTGAATGGGTCCACTGGCTGGACTGAACTGGACTCGTTGGTTGGTTGCACCTCACTGTTGAACTGAACTGGAGTCGACTTGCTGACTGTTTGCGCCTGGACGTCTGGACGGAACTTACTTCCTTGTTCGGGGGTTCAGGTATTTATGTTATGTCCAGGTATACTGGCCCCTCATCTGGGAGTGATTATTCTTCTATTTTCAGCTATTTGTCGCCTTGGTGATTACCGATTCTCGGGAAAAACATCTTGTCGTAATTTCTCCGGGGATTACGCCATTGACCTTAAAAAAATATTTTTTTTGAAAATATTTGGTCAATCACCATAATGCCCTCGTAAAACTAAAAGTACAAATATTTCTTAATCTGCTCAAGGATTACATTACCGACCCTAATTAAATATTTTCGGAAATTTTTAAAATAAAAAAAAATATTTGGGTAATTATTATAATGCCCTCGTAAACTAAGAAATAAAAATGGAACGGCTCGTTGCCGCTACAAATGTTAATGATGAATGATCATGAATGTTAAATTTTAATGTGAATGCACAAATATTTGATTGTAGGTCTGGAGTTAATTATAGTAAGGCTTACCTAAAATATGGAGAGTTAATAGAGCTCCGGTGGAAGAGTAAAATGAGTTTTTTGCTTTTATTGTAACATTTGTAAGTGATTAACAATGACAATAACAATGACAAACAGTGACAATTTGTAGATGATTGCAACAACCACTTTCGCCTTCCTCCAAATTTTTGGAATTTGCAAGACGCAATTATTCATCATTTGAATGAGCCACTCTATGGTTAGGGGCACAAAATGCTTAATTTGCTCTGACATAATTTCGTCCAGGCCAGCTGCTTTATTTTCTTTCAATTGGTGGATTGTTCGTTTTACTTCTTCGGTGCTGAAGGAGTCGTTAAGGAAATCGTTTTCGTTCTTACTCTCACTTTGGAGTTTGGTTTTTCCCACTTTAGATGACGATTTACCATTAAGTAAGAGGCGATGAAATAAATGTCTCAAAAACAAAAGCGATGCGAATGCACACAAATAACGACGCACCGTTTCAAATAAACGACCAACCAATTGAGAATGTAGAAAAGTTTCAGTATCTAGGAAGCATTCTCAACGAGACGGGCGGAACAGACCTAGACATTCTAAACAGAATTCAAAAAGCACAGATGGCATTCAGGCAACTAAACACAATATGGAGGTCCAACATCATAAAAACAAAGAGCAAGCTGCGTTTATATAGAACAAACGTCAAAGCAATCCTCTTATATGGATGTGAGACCTGGAAAAACACTAATGCCACAAAACATAAACTTCAGGTTTTCGCCAACAAATGTCTACGAATCATCCTCAGAATCTTCTGGCCACAGAAAATTACTAATGAGCAACTTCTTAAACGATGCGGAGAAGAAACAATAGAGCACGACATTAAGAAAAGAAAATGGGGATGGATCGGCCACATTCTAAGAAGAAAACCAGACGACATTGCAAGGGCAGCACTAGACTGGAATCCCCAAGGAACGAGACGACGAGGAAGACCGGCTCAAACATGGAGGAGAACAGTGTTAGATGAACTAAAAGCCCCGAAAACCTCTTGGAGTGAAGCCAAAGCAATGGCCCAGAATAGGGTCCGCTGGAGGGTGCTTATGGAGGCTCTATGCTCCACCTAGGAGTCCAGAACCCATATATATATATATATATATATATATATATATATATATATATATATATAAGAGGCGATGGGCTATCTGGTCAGGTGTGACTCCAGACAAATCGGGTGCTCGAGCATTATTGAGATTTATTATTAACTTCCATGCACTTCTACTACTTAGTTCCACTTCCAGACTTGTTATGAGCTTGCACCATCTTTCCGTTCTTGTCGCTGATATCGCTTGCAGAACATCTTCTCTTGTCGGGATGGTTTCCTCAAAGAAGGGTTCTTGATTGTACATATTTCGGTAGTTACGGAGGGCGTCTTTAGCTCCATCGTCTGAGATATATTCTGGTCTGCAGCCTCTTGATATGTGCTTTCTCGTTATTCTCTTTGCAAGCATGACAAACTGGTCATACAATTTGGGGCATGGTTCTAGTCGGGTGACTTCCTGGTCTAGTTCTTTGGTCCATTCATTCAAAGTTAAATCTTCTTTTGAGGTGAACGTATACTGATTTTATTGCCGCGGTTACAGAGCCTGTGATAGGTCGGTGTTTTGTTCTAGGTAGGGGTTGCTCCAAAGTTTTTGTCACTTGGTGCCTGATCCTGTCGCTTACAAAGATAATATTTGGGTTATATCCTCTGCGCCATCTTCCACTATTAAAGGACGCAGGTTGTTTGGGGTCCTGTGTCAGCTTCAGGTTCATTCTATCCGCCTAGTGTTCCAGCTCTTCGCCATTCGCATCTGTTTCTGTATATCCCCATGCAGAGCTGTGCCAGTTAAAATTGCCTATCACAAACTTCAGCGGTTTGGAGTGGAAATTGCTAGTTTCTTCAAAAGCAAAGGCTACGGCTGGTGGTTTGTAGAAAGATGTTATCGTGCATAAACCAAGCTCAACTGTGAGGATCTCTATGTCATTCTCGCAGGTTGAGGACATGGAGGATATTTCGGTGTCAGGCTTGACGAAAACAGCGCTGCCATAATGGTCGTGCGGGCACTCCAGTATTAACTTCACACCATTGATTTTTGGTCTGCGGCTTGTATCTCCTCTGTGTTTTTCTTGGAGTAGTAAGATATCTGTGCCGTTCTCCTTGCACAAGTTGGGCAGGAGGTTTTACTTATCTGCGGATAAGCCTTCAATATTCATTGAAGTAGTCAGCAAAGTTGGCTTTGAAAACAGCCTTTTTGACAAACTACTCGGTGAGAGTTTTATAGATGGTGTTCCGGTGGTGGAAGGATTAGCCGACATTCTGTCGTTTCCAGGGGACACCCAACTGTCTTTCGAATTCACACGAAAAAACAATCTGCGCGGAGGCTTCTTCCGTGTCCCCCGTATGCGTGATAATGGTAAGAGTTCAGAATCATACGCATGTAAAATGGTAGGCAATTAAAAAATCAGCAATTACTACTAGTGCATTTGAATTGCAATTCAAAAAGGATTAATCCTTTCCGAACTTTATCAGTTATCAACGCATTATATATCAAGAATCATAGGATCATAGAGTTTTAACTGGAAGGAGCGAGTGAGAAAAACAGCACCATTCGAAACCCCAGACAAACTGTGTGGCCTATGTTTAGTTCGCAACTAAAAGAGAACCTAGAGCAAGTGACTGTGCGAGGTAGAATCAAACACTACACCGTACTGGAGCAGACTGTAGGAGAAATAAATGTAGCAATCACCACGGTATTTGAATCCAGCTGCCCGGTAAAAACCGCGAAGGAGCATAAGGATGGAAAATGGCGGAACAAAAATTTTTAAGAACAAAAGTATGTAGGCTTTTCAACAAAGCTAAGCGATACGGAAATTGGCTAGAATACTCCGAGGTACTTACCACCTACAACAAAGAGATCAGAAGGGCAAAAATAAAAAACTTTAGGTCCTTCTGTGAAAACATAGAATCCACCCCGGTGGCAGCTAGATTGCACAAAGCACTAGCGAAGGATAGAGTGGATATGACAACCACTCTCAAGAGACCGGATGGGAGTTACACGGAGGATGAAGAGCATTCTCCTCCTACTAGAAACCCATTTTCCTGGATGTAGAAAATACAAAGGGACCGAGGACTTGATGCAACCACGGAGACCAAGTCGGGCTGACTGGAGGAGGGCCGCGTCCATCTGTACGGAAAACCGAATCAGATGGGCTATCGGCAGTTTCCAGCCATTTAAAGCCCCAGGTGTGGACGGATTAGTTCCCGCCTTCCTACAAGAAGGAGGGAGAGAACTAATGCCGTATCTTCTAAAAATCTTTAGAAGCAGTTTAGCGCTCGGATACATACCGGAGCTATGGAGAAGGGCTAAGGTGGTAGTCATACCGAAAGTGGGAAAGAAAGACACCGCTCAACGAAGACTCATAGACCCATTAGTCTTACATCTTTTATGTTAAAGACAACGGAGAAGGTAATCGATAATTACCTTAGGACAATAGTGCTGGTAGGTGCACCACTACAGAACTATCAGCATACATACAGAGCAGGGATCCACAAAAACCGCCCTGTATCAGCTGACAAATGAAATAGAAGCAGCACTTGAGATAAAGGAAGTAGCGATATGTGCCTTCTTGGATATAGAGAGAGCCTTTGACAACACCTAACACGAGACGGTCAAGGCGGCCCTCGATAGAAGGAATATCGACAGCACTATCTCAAGGTACGTGGGAGAAATACTGAGAACCAGAACGGCGGAGACACAAGTGGGAAGAGACACCATTAAGATCTCCACAACTCGATACACAGTCCCACAGGGTGCCCACAGGGAGGTGTGCTATCACCACTAATGTGGAGCCTGGTAGTCGATGAATTACTGGCTAGTCTGAAGAACCTAGACATCAAATGCAAAGGTTACGCCAATGACATGGTCATAATGGCCAGAGGGAAGTTTAAGGGAACGCTCTGTGAAATCGTTCAGAGAGGCCTCAAAGTAACTAGTAGATGGTGTCAAACAGTTGGTCTGAGACTCAACCCGGGCAAAACCACGGTGATACCATTTACTAAAAGGAGAAAACTAAATTGCCCATAGCCCATACTGTTAGATGGGAGGGCGGAATAAAAACAGGAGATAAGGTATCTGGGTTAGAGATGAGCATGGGACGAGTTTCTAGTTTCAGATCCCATCCCGTGGGATGGATCCCTGTCACTGTTACATCCCATCACATTTTTGTCCCACTGTCCCATCCCACAAACCTAAAATTTTCGTCCCATGCCATCCCATTCAACCAATCTCATCCCGGTCTCGTGGCCCATCCCATTCGTCCCATTTTTCCCATACAACAGACCTGACAGTGACAGTAACCGTCACAAACGGATCGTAAGACTTTATCGTCAAGAAATACATCGTTATCACATAAATCTCCTGGGCTGGACATATTATAGAAAATGTGCGTATTGGCACGATAAGCAATTAATTATGCATCAAAACTCGTCCCACTCCGTCCCATTCAAATTTGTTGTCCCATCCGATCCCATCCCACGCAACGTTTATACCACTCATCCCATCCCATGGGACGATGGGATGGGATGGGATGGGGCGATGGGATCCCATGCTCATCTCTAATCTGGGTATCGCAATAGATAGCAAACTCCTATGGAATAGACAGGCGGTAAGTAAAGCCAAACGCGCTCTAATGGTGTGCAGAAATCTGACAGGAAAAAACGTGGGGTTGTAATGCCACAATCCTGCGATGGATGTACACCATGATAGTGAGACCTGCGATCACTTATGGGGCAGTTGCGTGGAGAAGTAGAACCAAGCTGGCCTCCATGAGGAGACAGCTTGAGAAGATTCAAAGACTGGCGTGTGTCTGCATCATGGGGGCGAGGGGGTCGTGCCCGACAGCAGCAATGGAGCTGCTGCTGGATCTGACTCCGCTGCACCTTGTGGTGGAAAGGGCCGCCAGATCGGCGATTGTAAGGTTCAGCAAGGAAGGAATAGGCAGAGGTAAAATAATCGGGAGCAGAGACCGAAACAACCTCGCTGCCAAGATCCCCTGGCTGGAAGCAGCAAAAGACGAAATGGTATGCAAATACCACTTCGAGAAAAACTACAGAGCAATGTGTAGTAGTAAAGAGATGAAATAATAAAATATTCCGTTTCAAAGACAATTAAGTTTGTTAGGGGGGCGTTTTACCCTACAGCGGCGAAGCCCAAATTTTTGATAACTATTCCCCTTGATACCCCACAGACCCTAATATAATAGCTTGTCCCAATCACACATCATCGTTGCAATTTTATTGTAATATGTGTTTAATTAACTTCATCGAATATAAAATTGTTTAATTAAACGTTCATTGAAACAAAAATATTCAAATAAATTGCGAAAAATAAATATGGTATTAATAAATACCGTTTACATTCTATTATTTATTTTATCGCGTTATTAAAACCGAACCATTAATTACATTTATAATTAATAATAATAATTACTAGAAAAAAAAAATGTGCTCTCTATATTGAAAATTGCATTTAATACGGATTTGTTGTAAATTTCGTCCGTCCGGTGATTATTATGATTCGTATTCGATTTCAGATGCACATAAATATAATTGCATCTGTGAAAACATTAATTATTACATCTCCGTGTAACGCGAATCGGTTTATGATTATTTCGATCGGGTAATCCGACACTGATTAATATTTTTGCAATAATTACGAACGAATTTAATAATGAGCAGCGAACCCGACAACCCGTGAACATTTATACAAACCGATATTCAATACAATTTTATACATTTCACATTTTAATTGCTGAACAAATGTTACTCTTTATTAAAAGTTTTTTTTTACGCTAAACAGTTAGTTTTGACTTGAATAATATATTTTAAACAAATGTATGTAACGAATAAAGTCATAAATCATAATATATGAAACTTGTTTAAAATGTCAAGACGAGTTTTAAAAACACGTGTCTTGTCCGCTTAAGCTTCTTTAAACAAGATCTAGGATTTGACTCCTTGAGACGCGGCGGTATTAAAAGTGTCTCCTACCTTTGATACGTGAATATACACGGTGGGATATTTAAAATTTAATAAAACTCCTAGTCTTAAAGAGCGTTAAACATATTGGATAAAATAGACAAAATATATTTTTTTATGGATTTTTGACACAACAATTAACATAATGATAGATTTAAAAGGGTTTACACTGGTTCTAATACGTAAACATTAACTATACAACTTCGTCCTGGCAAAAATTTTATTGGTTTATGTATTGCTTTATAATAGAATGAAGAACGGAGACTTGCGCCACGCGGCGTCTAATATTACACACGTGCCAGAAATAGTTCTGTATTCTGGATTATCTTACACGCTCATTCAGACGCCATGACCTGAGCGCAATCCACACTCTTCAATCAGTATGAATCATTTTTGGTTAGGAACTAATTATGCAAGCTCGCGCTCTTATAGAAAGATGAGATAATGGAAATATATAGATTATAGGTGCGAGATTTAAAAATAAAGTCGGTGTGTTATAACACAGTGGGACGGCTCTGGCTGCGGTCTTTCGCTGTAAATATTGAAACGTATTAGGTTTTGCGCCCAGCAGCAGCAGCAGCAACAACAACGGCAGTCTGTGTGTTCAAATGACTAGATGAACGAAATTAGAAACTTTTCTTGGCGTCTACAGGAGAGCAGACACTAAATACAATTCGCGACGCGCAGTAAACCGAACCTTTCACCACCTCCTCTTTAATAATTGAAATTATTTTTCTTATTGTTGTGAAGAATCTTGTAAATCCATATCGCAATTTTAATAGAATACATCTTTTTTCCATCAATTTCTCGTAGAATCAAGATAAACTAATTCTAGATTTGAATAATTGGTTGTTGTTGAACGTTTGAAGATTTCCACCAAGGGGTCGTCCATTAATCACGTGATGTTTTTTAGCAACTTTTTAAACCCCCCCTCATCCTTGGTGATACGTGGTGAGGTTTTAGGTTACATAATTTTTTAAGTAAAACTTCTTTAGGTGTGACTTGGACATAACTCGGATACTTTTTTAATCATAAATTACGTTGACTGACGGAAATAAGGTTAGGTAATAGTATATTAAAGGACTTGTTCAGTAAGCTAAAAGGACGTTACAGATCCCCATTGGATTGAATTAATTAAAAATGTGCTTACTTCCTTAATAACTTACGTCCTAATAATGTTATGCCTAAGAGATTTTTCTTAACTTTTCGTAACAGTCATTGTATTAATAGTCAAATTGGTATTAATATTATGGGGAGAATATCAAGACATTGCGACATTACTCAAATTACCAAATTCCGATCTTTATACTAGACATTGTTTCCGAAGATGTAGTGCGACACATTTGGCCAACCATGGTGGTAATTTGTTGACAAAAAAAAATCATGATGGATGGAAGTCTTCTACTGTTGTTCACGCTTCCTTTAGAAAGAAAATTGATGTGTTGAAAATGCTTGGGTCTGAGCAAGCAAATATCAACTTACCTGGATGTTCTTCTAGTGCCCCACAGTTGCAATTTGATAGCAACAGTAATAGTAGGACTATACATAATGTCCCTGGTGTGAGTGTTACTGCTCAAAAAACATCCAATGTCACTATAAATGTTTTTAATAATTGTACCATTGATGGACAGAATTTAAATTAAATATGTGTTATATAGTTTATTACCATTAATTAATTAAATTTGTTTATTAGCTATTTCCACACATCACATAACCTAAATACTATCTAGCCGAAAATTTGACAGCTCTGAATTTCAGTAACAACCTTAAAAAAATTAACTCATAACAGCACTCGGCGAGCCATAACCGCACTTGAATGCTTTTGTAATAGTGTTTCTGATATGCGTCCTGAATGTGAGTCTTGTGTCAAGTGTAATTCAAGATACTGAACAGTCTTTTTAGGTGTGATTGGATGATTGCCGACTTTTGCAGGATAAATTAATTTTGTGTTTGTGAATTTTCTTGTAAATGTAATAGTTTCTGTTTTTTGAGGGTTAAATGTGATTTTCCAAATGCTAAAATATTTCAAAATTTGTTCAATGTGAACAAGTATCTTTTTGTGTGTTGTGATGGCACTAAACGAGTGACCATACACTGTTGTGTCATCGGCATACAGTGCCAGTCTCTTTTGTGCCATGGTGGGGATGTCGTTTATGTAAAGGATGAAGATTAGTGGACTCAGAATTGACCCTTGTGGAACCTCAGCAACAATTTGTCTTGATGTTGAAAGTTTGTCGTTTATTACAACTGTAAATGTCCGGTGGCTTAAATAATTGTCTAGCAGTTTAATCATTGTCGGTGAAAATATAATTCTAATCAGCTTGTATATTAATACGTCGATCCATACTGTGTCGAAAGTTTTTTGTATGTTCAGTAGAGTCATTGCAGTAACGTATATGTTTATATTAAAATTATATAAAATTCCGGTAATTTGTAAGTATTATGTTTTTGTTTAAAATCAAATTGGCAGTCCGTCAGAATTATGTGTCTCCTAATGTATTTCTTTGGTCTTTTAAAAATCACTTTTTCAGTCACTTTATTCCACATACTTAGAAGACTGATCGGTCGATAATTTCCAGGGTATGTGCCATGACCTGAGCACAATCCACACTCTTCAATCAGTATGAATCATTTTTGTTTCGGAACTAATTATGCAAGCTCGCGCTCTTATAGAAAGATGAGATAATGGAAATATATAGATTATAGGTGCGAGATTTAAAAATAAAGTCGGTGTGTTATAACACAGTGGGACGGCTCTGGCTGCGGTCTTTCGCTGTAAATATTGAAACGTATTAGGTTTTGCGCCCAGCAGCAGCAGCAGCAACAACAACGGCAGTCTGTGTGTTCAAATGACTAGATGAACGAAATTAGAAACTTTTCTTGGCGTCTACAGGAGAGCAGACACTAAATACAATTCGCGACGCGCAGTAAACCGAACCTTTCACCACCTCCTCTTTAATAATTGAAATTATTTTTCTTATTGTTGTGAAGAATCTTGTAAATCCATATCGCAATTTTAATAGAATACATCTTTTTTCCATCAATTTCTCGTAAAATCAAGATAAACTAATTCTAGATTTGAATAATAGGTTGTTGTTGAACGTTTGAAGATTTCCACCAAGGGGTCGTGCATTAATCACGTGATGTTTTTTAGCAACTTTTTAAACCCCCTCCTCATCCTTGGTGAGGTTTTAGGTTACATAATTTTTTAAGTAAAACTTCTTTAGGTGTGACTTGGACGTAACTCGGATACTTTTTTAATCATAAATTACGTTGACTGACGGAAATAAGGTTAGGTAATAGTATATTAAAGGACTTGTTCAGTCAGCTAAAAGGACGTTACAGATCCCCATTGGATTGAATTAATTAAA
This sequence comes from Phosphuga atrata, assembly GCA_944588485.1. Taxonomy (NCBI): domain Eukaryota; kingdom Metazoa; phylum Arthropoda; class Insecta; order Coleoptera; family Silphidae; genus Phosphuga; species Phosphuga atrata. The sequence goes on along the minus strand of OX155898.1, from coordinate 58,004,680 downwards.
AATGTGCTTACGTCCATAATAACTTACGTCCTAATAATGTTATGCGTAAGAGATTTTTCTTAACTTTTCGTAACAGTCATTGTATTAATAGTCCAATTGGTATTAACATTATGGGGAGAATATCAAGACATTGCGGCATTACTCAAATTACCAAATTCCGATCTTTATACTAGACATTGTTTCCGAAGATGTAGTGCGACACATTTGGCCAACCATGGTGGTAATTTGTTGACAAAAAAAATCATGGTGGATGGAAGTCTTCTACTGTTGTTGATGCTTCCTTAAGAAAGAAAATTGATGTGTTGAAAATGCTTGGGTCTGAGCAAGCAAATATCAACTTACCTGGATGTTCTTCTAGTACCCCACAGTTGCAATTTGATAGCAACAGTAATAGTAGGACTATACATAATGTCCCTGGTGTGAGTGTTACTGCTCAAGAAACATCCAATGTCACTATAAATGTTTTTAATAATTGTACCATTGATGGACAGAATTTGAATTAAATATGTGTTATATCGTTTATTACCATTAATTAATTAAATTTGTTTATTAGCTATTTCCACACATCACATAACCTAAAAACTATCTCGCCGAAAATTTGACAGCTCTGAATTTCAGTAACAACCTTGAAAAAATTAACTCATAACAGCACCCGGCGAGCCATAACCGCACTTGAATGCTTTTGTGATAGTGTTTCTGATATGCGTCCTGAATGTGAGTCTTGTGTCTAAGTGTAATTCAAGATACTGAACAGTCTTTTTAGGTGTGATTGGATGATTGCCGACTTTTGCAGGGTAAATTAATTTTGTGTTTGTGAATTTTCTTGTAAATGTAATAGATTCTGTTTTTTGAGGGTTAAATGTGATTTTCCAAATGCTAAAGAATTTCAAAATTTGTTCAATGTGAATAAGTGTCTTTTTGTGTGTTGTGATGGCACTAAACGAGTGACCATACACTGTTGTGTCATCGGCATACAGTGCCAGTCTCGTTTGTGCCATGGTGGGGATGTCGTTTATGTAAAGGATGAAGATTAGTGGGCTTAGAATTGTGGAACCTCAGCAACAATTTGTCTTGATGTTGAAAGTTTGTCGTTTATTACAACTGTAAATGTCCGGTGGCTTAAATAATTGTCGGTGAAAATATAATTCTAATCAGCTTGTATATTAATACGTCGATCCATACTCTGTCGAAAGTTTTTTATATGTTCAGTAGAGTCATTGCAGTAACGTAGATGTTTATATTAAAATTATATGAAATGTCTTTTAAAATTCCGGTAATTTGTAAGTATTATGTTTTTGTTTCAAATCAAATTGGCAGTCCGTCAGAATTATGTGTCTCCTAATGTATTTCTTTGGCCTTTTAAAAATCACTTTTTCAGTCACTTTATTCCACATACTCAGCAGACTGATCGGTCGATAATTTCCAGGGTATGGTTCACTTTTTCCTGGTTTTAAATCGGAAAAATCGGAACTACATTGGCAATCTTCCAAGTCGTGTAAAAGTGTCGAAGTTTGGAAACACCATTCACAATTTGGGTTAGTTTCACTATAGCTGTCCAAGACAACTTTTTTAGAATTGTGTTTTGAATTTTGTCAGGAACCTTTAGAGGTTTTAAAAATTTTATTATCATAAAAATTTCCGTAGGATTTGTCATAAAATTCGAGTGAATCTTCATAGACTGTTGACAGTCTATGAAGATTTTGACTTGATCTCTAAAATTCTTTGTTGCGTCTCATTATTGTCCTGGTAGATGACATGTACTTTTTCTAAAACTCCTGCAATTAAATCTACTTTGTCTTCGTCCGTTATGGCGGTTGTTTGTGTTCCGTTAGTCAATGTTAGGTTTATGTATCTACTTTTTAATTTCTTAGTCATTCTCCATAGAGACTTTTCCGTTGCATTCAGTCTTTCCAATTTCCTTTTCCATTTTTCGTTTCTCTATTTAATCATTTCCGTCCTGATTTGTCTAGTCAGTCCATTCGTGATTTATTTGTCGCCTATGTTTCTGTACTTTTTATAGAAATATCTGTGTCTGTTCCTTGTCTGTATCAGTTGTTTTATGTCAATCAGTAACTGTTCATCTCTGTCCCTAACTGTAGTTAAAATTTTCGTCAATTTCTCTGTATCTGTTTACAAGTTTTCCGTACAGTCTATACTCTTAATTGTAATTCGTCTGTCCAGCTATCGTCGAAATTCGGTCCAGTCAACGTTCTTGTAGTCAGGTACAGTTCGTCTCTGTCTTTGGTCGTAGGAGTTCCTAGGTGATTTTGACGGGATTGTGGTCTGAGTTGAGGGTGTTGAATGTAGTGATATGTGTGAGGTTTGGTATGTTTTTAGCGATGGCGATGTCCGCAAAATAGAAAATAGTATATTATACAACAAGAGATGAAAGGCGTTTTTTTGGTAAGGTGAGAGTTTGCTCACGAGCGCTAGCGAGGGGAAACACAAAGATAAACATTAAAAACATAAACATTTAAAATACATTTTCTGTTCTGAGACCAGTCTTGAAACTTTGTGAACGCACCCTGTATCTTTTGTGAGCCAAACTTGATTTCTATTAGCAGAAGTTTTGTGCAACAATTCATTGTTGGAAATATTTACTTGACTTGTCCGGTCAAATGCCAAATTTCATTTGAAAATTTACGAACAATTTATTATTGAAAATATTGAGACTTATGAGGTAACATGATGGGTCAATTGTCCAATTTCATTTTGTGCTTTGATCCGGTTTTGGTTTTTCTTGTCGTTATTAATTCTGTCGATACTACCCAGACAACTAACGTCAAAAAGATTTATTATGAATTCTATTCAAAGACTTCTCCAAGAAATTCTAGAAATGACTTCTTTCAACACTTGACTTCTTTCACGAAGTCTTAACAAAAAATACTGGGGACGTCATTTTTTTGACTTTAACCCTTTCGCTGCGAATTACTTTTTTGAACTGATGTGATTGTGTGCTCAATATTCTGAACATTACATTATAGCTCGTGCGGAATACTTCTATTATTTGCAATAATTTTAAAAAATCACCAAATTTTCAAAAACCAAAATCTCTATTCGAAGCAAATTTTGTTTTTTTGTTGATTTGAATGGACAAATCTTGCAAAATTCTTTTGTTCTGTGTCAAAATAGGACGAAAACGTCAAAATAATTTGCAATAATTGCGAAATTTTCTAAAATCAAGTTTTATGAACAAGCTTTGTAAAAGTCATTTGTTTTATGTCAAAATTGGACGAAAATTTTAAAATAATTGTCAAATATTTCCAAATTTTCAAAAACCAAAATGTTTATAAGAAACAAAATTTGTTTTATTTTTGTTAATTTGAATGGACAAACCTTGCAAAGTTCTTTTGTTTTGTGTCAAAATTAGACGAAAACGTCAAAATAATTAGCAAAAATTGGCAGATTTTCAAAAATCAAAATCTCTTTCCAAAGCAAATTTTGTGTTATTTGTTGTTTTGAGTGGACAAACTTTGCAAAATTCATTTGATTTTTGTCAAAATTGGACGAAAGTGTCAAAATATTTGGCAAATATTGCCAAAATTAGTCAAAATTAGACGACTAATTTTGAAAAAAAAAAATTGTTGTGTCAAAGTTAGACGAAAACGTCAAAATAATTTGCAAAAATTGCAAAAAAAGCAAATGCTCAAAGCAATTTTTTTTGTTGTTGTTGATTTGACTTTATGTCAAAATTAGACGAAAATGTCAAAATATCAATGTGAAAAACCAAAATCTTTATACGCAACAATTTTTTTTTTGTTAATTTGAATGGACAAACCTTGCAAAATTCTTTTGTTTTGTGTCAAAATTGGAGGAAAACATCAAAATAATTTGCAAAAATTGACAAATTTACTAATAACCAAAATCTCTATTCGAAGCAAAGACTATAACATATAGTTTCAATTACGAGAAGAGTTTTCTTCACCTCGAATCCACATTTCATCTTCAAATTCACGTTGAAACAGCTCATGTTGAAACCACTTCCTGTTGCGATAACTTCATGTTGAAACCACTTCAAGTTGCGACAAATTCATGTTGTGGCTTCGTATTGCGACAACTTCAAGTTACAACAACTTCATTTTGAACTTGAATTAGACTACTAACTTATAATAATTATGTGGAGCATGGAAAGCACAATCTAATACATCTAATCTAATTCAGTTATCATTGTAGAGAATTCATTAAATTAACTAAATTTTAATCTAGTAGACTACATAGACAAGACAAGAAAGAGACAAGACTAGATAAAGAAAACAAGGAGACAAGACTAGACAAGACTGAACAAGACAGGATAATACTAGACAAGACTGGACAAGATTGGATTGGAAGTCCATGCAAATTTGGTTAGTTTAGTGTTTTAATTGAGAAAATTAAATTTAAAATGCTCATATTCACCTCTAGATGTGAAAATATTTTCATCTCTAGAATCAAAAATATCACTTTCATGTAGGGTAAGCCGTGGAGTGTAAGCCTAGGAATTAACATAAATGGGGAATACCTCAGTCATCTCAGATTTTCAGACGACATAGTCATTATAACGGATAGCATCGACCTGGCAAAAATGATGATACAACGCCTAAATATAGCCTCACGCAAAGTGGGACTAAAGATCAACTTTGCAAAAACTCAGTTGATGACCAATCTTGTACTGAGTGATAGTATAACCGTAGATGGAGTCGAAGTCAAAGAGACCACCTCATATAAATATCTAGGGCATGAAATCCGCATACACAGAGATATCCAAACGTGTAAAATACCAAGACGAATAGGAGTAGCTTGGGCTGCATATGGGAAACTGAAACAAATATATAAGTCAAACTTTCCAACCTGTTTGAAACGTAGAGTCTTGGATCAATGCGTCTTCCCCGTCTTAACATACGGTGTAGAGACATCAACACTAACAAAGAAGCTAATCATAAAGATCAAGGTAACACAACATGCAATGGAGACATCCATGTTGGGATTATCTCTTAGAGACCGAATTCCTAACACCGAAATCCGGAGAAGATCGGGAGTAGCAGATGCAATAAAACGAATAGCAACCTTGAAGTGGAACTGGGCAGGGCACCTTGCGAGAATGAAGGACAACCGATGGACCAGATGAATAATGGAATGGAGACCAAGACATGAAGCTGTCCGAAGCAGAGGACGTCCACCTGCAAGATGGTCCGATGATATTAAACGTATCCATACAAATTGGATGCAAGCAGCGCAAGACCGACAGATGTGGAAGCAGTAACGGGAGGTCTTCGTCCAGCAGTGGGCTACGATAGTCTAATTGATGATGATGAAGCCGTGGAAAAAATGCCATTTTCACATATATCAGTAGAAAAAGTCATATATACATAAATGGGGCTCTTTAACAGTTCCAACATTTTGTCATTTCTCAACATAGAAAAATTGAAGTAAACTACTTTTCGCGCGACTTGAGAGTAATTCTGACCATTTTTTTCTGTCGGAAATAACGTAAAGTCTATATTCTGCTTACAAAGTTTTTTAATGCGAAATTTTAAAGTTTCATGGGTGCACGCAAAAATCTCGGAGCACAGGGCTGAGAGAGAATCCCTGGTCTAGTCTCTTTAAAATATTAATCTTATTGAATGTTTTAATAATTTAATAATCGTATTATCAACAAATTTTGTTGAACTGCCGAAATTGAGTAGATTGTTTCAACTTAATTATTATGTTACAAAATCAAAACATATTTGGTTTCAAATACAATACAATACTTGTCTGTAGCTCACTTTTAAAAGCTCGTTTCGGTATGATTTCGATACAAAATTGGAACACAAAGTAATTGTAAATTTAATATTTCCTCTTATCTATCCATTTATTTACATATTTGTGCAGATATTAGAAAATATACGGAGTGCGTTCACGAAGTTTCAATTTTTTTTCCCTGAGTAGGGGGGGAACTGCGTACCCTAGATCGGTTTCACAGACAGGGTACAGTAGTGGATGGTGACAGCTAACCGACCACACCAGCAGCCGTTACCTCCGAGACGCTGGAGTGAGTAGATTCCTAGTGGCGTGAATGCGTGTCAATGACCCCTGTCGAAAACTCAGAGAATCGAAAATCCAGCATTATCCGATAAAGTTCTGTACGAAACTTAACGAAACCGTTACAGAAACTATTGGTATAAAAAAGAAGCCATGTCACGTGCAATGATTTTCATGTGGCACAAGAGTTCAAAGATGGCGTGCTGGAAGATCTTGAACAAGCCGAACTGAGGAAAATTTGGTGAAACTTTTAAACACTGACCGTCGTCTTAGTGTTAGATTACTTGCCGTTGAACTAGGATTGGATCAAACTACGGTGTTTAAGCTAGTGACGAAGATTTGAAGATGAGAAAACTGTGCCAAACTTGTTCCCAAAGTTCTGATGTATGAATAGAAACAATGCTTGAACATTTGCAAGCCGATACCAATTTTTTAGCTACAGTGGTTTAGTGATGATGATATCTGGGTCTGATCTGAGTTCGATCCTGATACTAAGAGGCAAAGTGCAGAGTGGCACACCGCCTCATCATCAAAGCCTAAGAAAGCTCACACGAGCAAGTCTCGTGTGAAAAACAAGTTCATTGTTTTCTTTGATGCCTAAGGATGGATCACTCCTTAGGCATCAAAGAAAACAATGAGCATGTTTTTCACACGTGACTTGCTCGTGTGAGCTTTCTTAGGCTTTGATTAGGCAAAGAGTTCTTTCCTGCCTGACATACTGTCACAGGTCGGTTTTACGCTGAAGTGCTCCTTCGTTTGAAGGATGGTGTCTACAGCGTCCGCTCGGAGATCAAAGACGGGAGGTTCTTCACCACGACCATTCACCCTCTCATACGTCGCTTGCCGCCGAATAAGTTTTTGCCAAGTTCAACGTGGCAATTCTGCCGCAGCCACCCTACGTCCCCGACCTAGCTACCAGCGACTTCTTTGTGTTCCCCCGAATCAAAAGAGACCTGAAAGGGAAGCTTTTCGATTCCAGCGGTTCAGGCAGGAAAAACGTATGGTGGCCACGGGTCACATTTCGGGGAATTTTAGTTTGCTGTATAAACAATTTTAATACATTTTCTGTTCTGAGACCAGTCTTGAAACTTTGTGAACGCACCATGTATCTTTTGTGAGCCAAACTTGATTTCTATTAGCAGAAGTTTTGTGCAACAATTCATTGTTGGAAATATTTACTTGACGTGTCCGGTCAAATGCCAAATTTCATTTGAAAATTTACGAACAATTTATTATTGAAATTATTGAGACTTATTAGGTAACATGATGGGTCAATTGTCCAATTTCATTTTGTGATCTTTGATCCGGTTTTGGTTTTTCTTGTCGTTATTAATTCTGTCGTTACTACCCAGACAACTAACGTCAAAAAGATTTATTGTGAATTCTATTCAAAGACTTCTTCAAGAAACTCTAGAAATGACTTCTTTCAACACTTGACTTCCTTCACGAAGTCTTAACAAAAAATACTGAAGACGTCATTTTTTTGACTTTAATTCGCTGCGAATTACTTTTTTGAACTGATGTGATTGTGTGTTCAATATTCTGAACATTACATTATAGCTCGTGCGGAATACTTATATTATTTGCAATAATTTTAAAAAATCACCAAATTTTCAAAAACCAAAATCTCTATTCGAAGCAAATTTTGTTTTTTTGTTGATTTGACTGGACAAATCTTGCAAAATTCTTTTGTTCTATGTCAAAATAGGACAAAAACGTCAAAATAATTTGCAATAATTGCCAAATTTTCTAAAATCAAGCTTTATGAACAAGCTTTGTAAAAGTCATTTGTTTTATGTCAAAATTGGTCGAAAATTTCAAAATAATTGTCAAATATTTCCAAATTTTCAAAAACCAAAATGTTTATAAGAAACAAAATTTGTTTTATTTTTGTTAATTTGAATGGACAAACCTTGCAAAGTTCTTTTGTTTTGTGTCAAAATTAGACGAAAACGTCAAAATAATTAGCACAAATTGGCAGATTTTCAAAAATCAAAATCTCTTTCCAAAGCAAATTTTGTGTTATTTGTTGTTTTGAGTGGACAAACTTTGCAAAATTCATTTGATTTATGTCAAAATTGGACGAAAGTGTCAAAATATTTGGCAAATATTGCCAAATTAAAAAAAAAAACAAAATTTTTATACGAAGCAAAATTTGTTTTATTTTTGTTAATTTGAATGGATAAACCTTGCCAATTTTTTTTGTTTTGTGTCAAAATTAGACGAAAACGTCAAAATAATTAGCAAAATTGCCAGATTTTCAAAAATCTAAATCTCAAAGCAAATTTTGTTTTTTTTTTTTCTTGATTTGACTTTATGTCAAAATTGGACAAAAATGTCAAAATATCAATGTGAAAAACCAAAATCTTTATACGAAACAATTTTTTTTTGTTAATTTGAATGGACAAACCTTGCAAAATTCTTTTGTTTTGTGTCAATATTGGACGAAAACATCAAAATAATTTGCAAAAATTGGCAAAATTACTAATAACCAAAATCTCTATTCGAAGCAAAGACTATAATATATAGTTTCAATTACGAGAAGAGTTTTTTCACCTCGAATCCACATTTCATCTTCAAATTTACGTTGAAACAGCTCGTACAGCTTCCTGTTGCGACAACTTCATGTTGAAACCACTTCATGTTGCGACAAATTCATGTTGCGGCTTCGTATTGCGACAACTTCAATTTACAACAACTTCATTTTGAACTTGAATTAGACTACTAACTTATAATAATTATGTGGAGCATGGAAAGCACAATCTAATACATATAATCTAATTCAGTTAGCATTGTAGAGAATTCATTAAATTAACTACATTATAATCTAGTAGACTACATAGACAAGACAAGAAAGAGACAAGACTAGATAAAGAAAACAAGGAGACAAGACTAGACAAGACTGAACAAGACAGGATAAGACTAGACAAGACTGGACAAGATTGGACAAGACTAGACAAGAATAGACAAGACTAGACATAAAAAAATTAAAAAATAAATATATGGCTATCCGCATAGTTAAAAATTATTTTTTTGGATTTTGAGAAATATTCATCTTATTGTTAGTGATAAGACCCTAGGGTGCAGGGGTGAGTCCCGAATCTTTCACCCAGGGCTACGCAACGCTCAAATGAAAATGAAAAATGTTTAAAAAAGCCACAATTAATTCATGAAGTATGTAGACAGCTATAGCAGTCCGTAGCATCTGACCGCCCAATCAATTGGACTACTATAATAGTCCATAGCACCTGGGCGTCAAATCATTTGAACTGCCATAGTAGTCCATAGCATCGAAAGGGTTAAGGAAGTCGAAAATATGAATCATGAAAATATAATTTTTCTGACGTCTTAAGAAAAATAAATTGAACTTTTTTTAAGAACGCTGTCCTAGAAGTCAGAAAAATGACTTCCTTATGAGTTTTTGAAGAACTCAGAAAATTTATTTCTTTAAGAACGCTGTTCTACTAGTAGTCAGAAAAATGATTTTTTTTAGGTTTTGAAAATTGACTTCTTTAAGAATTTCTAGAACTCAAGAAAATGACTTCATTATAAGGCTTTAAAGAAGTCAGCAAATTAATTTCTTTAAGAACACTTTCCTAGATATCAGTAAAGTTACATATTTATAAGGTTTTTTAAGAAGTTCTCAAGACATCGCCAGGATGCGCACTGGCAATCAATTTTGGCACTGGCACTGGCGTGCAATTCTTAAATAATAATTTAAGATTTCCTGACATCAGTTAGTTCTTTCGGTAGAGAACGCCCGAATGCTTTTCTAAAGAAATCTTATCTTCCTGGAGCCTTACGTGCCCCTAATTAAAGATGGAATCAGACAGTTCATTTTTCGTTCATTTTCTTCTTTTTCATTCGGCACTTTTCACTCAAAATGAATCGTTTGAACACAAAATGTAACAGGAGTCCGGAATGAATTCACTAATTAACCGATCCAACGGTGTTGGATATTGGCATCTTTCACTGCACTCAAAATGACCGAAAAATTAATAGTCTGAAATGCGATCTGAATAATGAAAAATGATTCAGGATCTTCAACGGACAGTTCTTTCCGCAATGTATCTGAAGCTCCCAATAAATTTCTTCTTGAAATCCATGGTCTCACCCACCACCGTCGACGTTTTCTTTGCTTCCTTTTCTTAATTTCTTGATTAAATGATCACAAATTAAACTAATTCCAAGACGTAGAACTTCATTAAACTTCATTGGATCGCACGACTTATTAAAATGTTATTATTTGTTTTAGAGGGTTGTGGATGGTGCGGGAAACAAGTGGACGATTCTAATGGATTATCATCAGGTTCCTTGACATTTTGCTCCGAGCTTTGTTTTTCACAGTCCAGGCGAGCGAATTTTAAAAAGAATAAGACATGCGATTGGTGTAGACACGTGCGACATACAGTTTCATACGTAGATTTTCAGGTAAATATATTCTATAATATAACTATCTCCACCCATAGATTTTCACGAATATTAATGCACAAATCAAATAGAATTCTATTACATTATTAGTTTTCTATAAATTAAAATCATTTATAGTGATCTCTAAGTGATTCACAGAAGTTATATCACAGTTATAACACAGAATTTCTGGAATAATTTCCAATAGCAGGAATCCTAAATTGCGCCCTCTCTACTCCAGAACTAAAACCGTTGTTGTGTTTCAGGACGGCGCTTCGCAGTTACAGTTTTGTTCGGACAAATGCCTGAACCAATACAAAATGCACATCTTCTGCCGAGAGACACGTGCCCATCTAGAAATGCACCCCCATCTAATCCCCGATGAATCAACCTCCGGCCTCATAACCCCCGATCTCTGGTTAAAAAACTGTAAATCCCCAGCATCCCGTTCTCCGTCGCCGCAGCCGCAGCAACAGCCCTCCCCCCAAACCTCCCCCTTGCCCTTAATTACCTTAACGCATCCCTCGAAATTATTAGCTTCGCCGCCGCATAAAAGCCCCCGCATGAAACGCGCCCGCAAGAGAATCCCACCGTCCACAATAACAAACTTTCCAAAGATCTCCGAGTCGCCACAAGATCTCCGTGTAAGACACTCCCCCGAACCACAAGACATAAATCCTCCGCCACTTCCATTCCCACCCGATCCCAGATTCCTGCACCCTCCCTTATTCAATCACCCCAACATTATACGACCTCCACCGCCTAATTTACTACCCCCTGTTACCATAATGGTTCCTTACCCGGTGATGATACCAATCCCCGTTCCAATACCCATACCCTTACCACTAGCAAGTTTCGTTAAAGCGGCGGAATTGAAGAATAATAATTCTAGTCAAAATGGTTCCACCGAGCCTAGTCAAAACGAAGTTCAGGTAGCCGAAGAGGAGAAGGAAGACGAGATTGTTGTAGACGATGTGAAAGAGATTAGAAGTAGTCCGGCAACGCCGATCAGGCCGATAAGGAAACGCAAACGGGTCGTCGAGGCTAAGAGCAAAATTGTTTTAAAGACGAAGAAACCGCTCAGTGTTTGAAGATTTTTTTATTTTTTTACTTTGCGAAAGAGATCATATTTTTTATTTTGTTTATACATATCGAATATTATTATTATGATATTGACTGTGTTTATTACTTTTTATGTATTGATATTCTAATAAATAGAGATTTTTAGTTATCTTATCTGTCTGTTCTAGATCAGGGAAAGGTTAGGTGAATATTACGGAAAATAGGACGGCGTGGCGCACACCGTTTACGACGACTTTTACAGGTGGACGCAATGAGAAAGGATTTCCTAAACGATATAGAGCTACGGAACACAATAGAGTTCATGTTAAAATCGGAAAGTAATTGGAACAGCATCAACAAAGCCATACAGGTCATTATCAGCTGCAAAGAAAAGGACGAGATAAGTAGATAGAAAACTGAGAAACTATGCGCAACCTAAACATCAAGCAATAGCCGGACGGTAGCAGTAAGTTGCGACAATCCAACGGCGTCTTCTGAAATTAAGGGAAGGAGACGTAACTTAGGCGCAGGATAAGGGAGGACCGGCTTGCAGCATGTGTTAAACGATACCGAGGGGTTTTCGTGGGTATACTGACCACTAAGAACTTCGACAGAGAGCCCCACACAACTTAGAGATGTGCGTGCAATAATGCATTTTCCTTCCTCCTCTGAAAAAAGGTTAGGTTGTGTAGGTTAGGTTGGATTAGGAAAGTTTGTGTTTGTGGCTTTGTTTATGTTGGATTGCAAATTAAGATCATTTCTTGTGGGTACTATGTATGTGACAGAAATAGTATGTTCCCCACAAATGGCCTTCCTGCAGGAGTGGCATGATAGTTTGCTCATCCTGTGCTTCTGATATGGGCAAAATGCGCAAATTTTTCATATGTTTGGCTGTACATGAGAAGTACTAGCCACGACATCTTCAATTTTCTGGATATCTTTGTTTCTGACTTTGATATTCCTTCTCAAAGTTACAGTGTTTTGTCGTTTCCGCAACCACGGTTTAAGTGGAAAAGATCTACGTTTCAGCATTTTATGCCGTATCTTGTTAGATAACATGGTACGTATATACAATGCTACGTATCTAACATGGTACGTATCTACATAAATGACATACGCATTAATCATGCGTAAGTTCAGCACATTATAAAATATGCATTGAGGTCATCTATTCGTTTTGAGATTGCTGCTCATACCAGAATAAATTTGGTCATTAGTATCGACAGCTCCTTTGGTGCTGTTGTAGAAATGTATTATTTTAGGCTTTTTCGTGTTAGAGTAAATGTCCGGCTGATTGTGCACTGTCGACAGAAGAAAAAACATTTTGGTGGACTTCGGATTATAGGACACGCCAAACATGTGCCGATATTTCTTGTTTTTGTGTTTTTCATTTCCTGTGGCATCTCTCGTTTATTGCTTCGCATTGTGGCAACAATTGTTAGTTTGTAAGGAGATTTCAGTAGTTCTGAAGCAAGTGGCACAGACGTGAACCAGTTGTGCGAAGTTATGTTTCTCTTTGTCTCGTAAACAGGATCACAAAGTTGTTTTACAAAGTATGTAGCGGGAGGCGTGTTTTTGCTGCAGTTTGTTCCTTTGCCCAAATATAGCGTAGCATTATAAACATATTTTGAGTTAGAATCAGCGACCATTACAATCTTGATGCCATATTTATAAGGCTTGTTCGGTATAGACTTTCGAAACGGGCAGCGACTTCAGATCCCAACTAATTGTTCATCTATTGTCAGATACAAACTGGGTTTGTACCATTTTTTAGAATTACCTTCTCTTAGAGTTCTCTTATTGGCGTGAACTTATCTCATTCTCTTCCTGCTTGTCTGGTAGCTCTATTGTCAAACCGACAGCATCTTAGCAGGAAGTCAAATCTCTCAATACAGCCTTGAAAACGCCGTCGCCTCATTTGGTGTCAAATAACATTATTGTAGGCAAATGGTTACTTTTTATGGCAGCTGATTGTAGGAGAAGACCAAGCAAAGCTTCCATTTCTTTAGCTGAGGCATATGAATTAGTATGAGATAATTCTTTGTACTACTCATTTTTCAAATCAATTTCAGCATTCGTGTGAATTACAACCTGATCAATCATTTCATCATAAATAAACAAATGAAATAATGGAATCGGATCTACAATCTGTCGCAGCATTTACAGGTCCAGGTATAAAACGAATAATGTTTCGAGATGATGTATCTGACCTGCGTGGAGTGGCTGCCCATTTATTATTAATTTTTACCATAAATGTAGGCTTTACCGGGATGAATTACCGGGTTTTGAACTAAAGTCACGTGTTGATAGTTGATGGCTGCGACCACTCGGGAGAGTCTTCATCAGAGGGAAAAATCATATTTCGGTTTCGGTTACCTCCGACTTTTCGGTTACCTCCGACTGTGTTTAGCTCCTCATCAGAAGAGACCAAGGATTCTTCGCTACTTGCGTTGGTGTTTACTCCTCATAGGTCTTCCTTTAAGTTATCTTCTTGTTCAGAGTCTGAAAGTTCACCAGGTAGTCGTACGAGTTCTTGGTCATCATTCTCATTTTCAGAGTTAATAAAAAACTGAGGGTTTTATCAAACCCATATTATAAAAGCAATAAAATTATCAGAAATCAATACAAACATACTTTAGTTATATAAGAAGTCAAAAAATTGACCAAACAAAATTGGCAAAGCTTACCTTGGCTGACTTAACACGCGTAATCACATTAGCCCGTGAGACTAATGGTTCCTGTGCACCTAATTCGTCATCGGCCGAAGTTTGCTCTGGCGACGACGGCGAACTCGGACGATTGAACCAAACACTTGTAGAAGAAAGGGAGCGCGTACACAAATACAACCGTCATCGTCGGACGATGACGCTTCGCCCGAGCAAACTTCAGCCGATGATGGATTAGGTGTACACGAGACATAACAATTCGCCAAAACTCTTGAACTAAAATATGTGCGGACGCAATGCCTGGAGCACTAAAACACTGAATTAGGGGGTAATGAGCGATGTGAGGCGGGAGAGTGTCGGGAAATATGCAAACAGCATCATATCTAAAGAGGAAATGTGCGAAAACCGTGTCGCCTGTGAGACTAATGTTTAGTGATCTAGAGTTAAGAGGGGAAACCACATTAGGAGGTTTTTTATGATTTATTTTGTGTGGGAAAAATTAATTAGATTTTAATTTTAAAATTAATAATTTTTAGAATATAAATTTAGTCAAATAATTTACATTATTTCATTCATATTTCGAACAATATTTGTGATTTTTTTTGAATAATTTGAGTCAAAAATAACAAAGATACGGTGTGATGTCCGCTAAAGGTTGTAGGTATAGTTTTCCAATTGCTCGTAATGCAGCCATTCCGATTTTCATCTGAAATCAAAAAGGTTTTGATTTTACATTAATAACTTATTTTCTACGAATACGAACCTCAATGCAGGTGAAAATAATGAAAACTAAAAATATTGCAGGTGTTTTTCTTCGATTTTTCACGATTTTTTTCTCCAATACTGCAAAGAAAAATACCTTTAAAATCGTGATATCATCTCACAAGTTTGTTCATATAATTCATAATTTTATTAAGGATCATACTATCAATTTTCATAATGAATGGTTCTATACATTTTGAGTTAGACTGCATACAAATGTGAAAAAAGTTATTTCGAGAACGCGTTTGAAAAATAAAATCTCGGAAACTAGAAATTCAAGGAAGATAACAATAATGTAAAATGCTTACCGATTAATCTGAGTTTTCAGCACCATACGTGGTCTGTTAGAAAAGTATCCGACCTTTAGCCGGTAAAAAAAACTGGCATACTTGGAGCGTTTGAAACCTATTCACCCTCAAAGTAGTCTCCTTGGGACTCCACACACTTCTCCCAGCGATGCCGCCATTGTTGGATGTAATCCGAGAAAGCCTCTTTCGGAATCGACTTCAGCTGGGCTGTCGTTGCAGCCATAATGTCCTCTCTTGTATGAATAAATCACGTTTTTGACTTTCTATATCAGGAGAGTAAGGAGCCTGTCGAACCAGAGGAGTATTGTTTTTCGCCAAAAAATTGTCAACCAAGTGCTAAGAATAAGCTGGAGCATTGTCGTGATGGAGTTGCCAATTTCCGGATGACCACAAACTCCAGTCGCTTGCGCCGCACAGCATCACGTAGGCGACGTAGGACATCCCTCATTTCATTTGTCGTCATTTTACTTACATTGAAAAACCGACGAGAGCACTACACACTACGTTACTCGAACACTGCTCGACAGAAACTGACGCTAACTACAGGCGGGAAAAAAATTCACGGTTGCGCACGAAGGTTCAGGTCGGCCCATGCAAGCGCGCTTGATTCAAATTCATCAGGTTTTAAAAATAAAAAATAAGGTCGGATACTTTTCTAACAGACCACGTATAGTAATCCTTCTTCTTCCTCATAGGCTTCGTTTTGCGCTTGCAGCAGTTCTTTCCGAGTTTTCCTACCTTCCTTCAACTCCAACGAACTTAGATTCTGCCGGCTCGCGCGTAGGTTATCCATTTGTTCGGCATAATTGAAGCTTTGCGTGCCTACTAAAATCCTGCCTCGTCCATGACCATCAGAAGAGATGAATTTAATTCATTGAATAAGCCCGCTGCTAAATACGATGCCAATTCAACGACATTTAATGTTTAGGAGACATTGCACTCCGGACTAAAAGTCGTTGAATGGGCATCGTATTTAGCAGCGGGCTTATTCATTGAAGGAAATTCATCCCTTCTGATGGTCATGAAAAAAACATAACCTGACCTAATCTCCAAATAGTGGAATTAAAACTTTAATTCGCATTTTGTGTGTGGCCACCTAAAAGTCTCTCCACTAATTCATCCCTTGATAAATCTTCATATAATGGAAGAATTTCCTTCTGTTCGTCGGGGTGCAATGGAGTAGGGTGCGGTTCATGTTCCATTCCAAGGGCTGTTCATTTCTGCCACTCGCACCAGCTGTTTGCTCCCTCTGGGCAATACTCGAGGATTTTCATCCGTGGAAATCATATGATTGCATACAATTGCTTTTTTCATGTCTTGCACACAATCTATCTGGTTCAAGGTAATAACGGCTTTGTTCCTCAGTTAGATAAAACCATTTTTCATCAATGTGAACCTAATCAAACATATCCGAGAATCGAATATTTCCATCTTAAAGAAATTGCAAATGACGGAATATAAACACAATTCGCTCTTCTTTATATGCATCCGTCAACAGAGGCTTTAATGTTACTGTACTCACTCGCACATCTCTAGCTTTTATCCGACGCCGTCTGCAGCGTCGGATAAAAGCAATATTTGGCGAAAAACAAAAAGCGAATTTTTGGTATATTCAAGGTGACACCAAGTGATCTGATGGTTTTCTTTTGTTTAATGGCGCATTGCGAATTCTGCCATTTAATGCATAATTTTGCTATTTTGGACCAACTCGACCGCGTTTTTTTGAAGTCACATTCGATGGACTGATTTCTTTGCCTCGCTTCCAGATTCTGGCTATAGTTTGAGTACTGACCCTGTATTTAGCTGCTACTAACTTGTATGCACCTCTCATAAGAATGTTATTGTCACTTAAACTTAGCAAATCCTCATATATTAGCCTCCTTTGTAAGTATCGCAACTTTCGATTCACGTTTTTTCACGTAAGTTCACGTTTATGTCGTTCCATATTTAAAGTAGGAATTAGAAACAATTAAATTTTTCCTCTTACGACGAAAGACTGAACAAACGTGGAAAAACCGTTGCAGATTACACTACACTACACTACACTACACTACACTACACTTGCGTAACATAAGCCATGATGGCCTCCGGAACAATTTAATTAAACATGTTTACAGATTGTTACAATTTATTGACAATATGTCGGAACCAACCGATCGGCACAGCAGAAGGAAACAAACAAAAAACAATCGATCTATTGAAATAAATTAAGATTGCAAAAAACCTGCGAAGTAAGATGCGCATTAGGACGACCGTGACATTGGAAAGACACCGCAGTCACGAATACACCAGAAGAACTAGGGTTGTTCTTAATTTTTCGGCGCTCTTTTCTGTCAAGGTGGTAGTTTCTAGCCCGTAGGTCATTACAAGCAGTATACATGCATTGAACACCTTGGTTTTTAGCACATTGGGACATTTTTGTTTTTTTAAATGTGTCCTAATTTTCCGAAGGCAACCCAACTTAATCTTACTCGCCTGAAAATCTCGGTGGTTTGATTTTCTTTGCCTAGTTTAAATTGATGGCCTAAGTATATGTATTGGTCGACAGTTTTTATGATATTACCATCATGTTAGTTAGTGTTGCTCATTACCCTGGTATTGTTCAGGTTCATATTTAATACGACTTTTTTGGAAGCTTTATTAAGTTCTTGTAGCATGATATATATTTCATAAATGGTATTACCCATAAGGACAATATCATTTGCAAAACGTAGGTGTGTCAAGTTTCTGCCTTATATGTTTATACCCCTTTCATCCCAATTTAGTTGAAGATATTTTCAAGTGCATACTTTAGGGGACATCGTGTCACCCTGCTGCACGCCGCTTTTAATCTTTATTTGGTTAGTCTTAATATCACCATCTAACTTGACAAGAAAGGTCGCATTTTCATATATGTTCTTGATTAGGTTTGTATATCTTGAATCAATTCTTGCATCGGACATTGCGCTCAGTAACGCCCATAATTGTACCGAGTCGAAAGCTTTCTTGTAGTCAATGAATGCCAGCTGGAGTGGTGCTATATTCTGCGCTTTTTTCAATTTACGTTCGGATTTTCTGCAAGTGATTAGTCGTGCTATAACACTTCCTGAGTTCTGCCTGCTTGACCGGTTGGTAAAAGTCCAATTTGTTAGTTAATGTAATAATGTTGGTCAATAATTTAAAGAGATCTAGCAGGCGAATAGGTCGGTAGTTTCCAATTTTTGCGCTATCGCCTTTTTTATGGATCAAAATTACTTTAGCGTTTTACCAATTCCTTGGTATTTTCCCTTCAACTAAGCATCGATTCAGCAGAATACGGATCGCCTCTAACAGGTTTGCACCTCCAAGCTTCAGAATATCACTTGTTATTCGGTCTCCTCCCGGCGCTCGCCCATTCTTCATTTGTTAGAGAGCAGTTTTTAGTTCTTCTGTACTGATGTCTGGCATTTCCTGTTGTTGATGTTACAAACAGTTCGAACAGTGCCTTCTAACGTTTTTCTGGGGCATTTGAGTATGGTTTCATATGGAATATCATACGCTTGGAGTAAAGTTTCGTGTAGACATTTTCAACGACTACTACGATCTTTGCAGTATCCGTAACTATAACTCTTGTTCCGTTTTCATTTGCCTGATTCTTATTCTGCCATTCTGTAGCTTGGACTTCAGAACTTTCATACTCTTATTCCGTTCGATTGTCTCTATGATCTGTTTGGTGTTATAAATCCTAACATCTTTTCTAACTGCTTCATTCATGATTTTATTTGGGTATTTGTATTCGTTTGAATCTCCACATAGTGCTCGTCTTTCCTCCATGAGTTTGATAGTTTCTTCACTGATTTTTTTATTATGTTGGATATTAGTTGTCTTGCAAACTTTTTTGGTTGCGATTTGTACATCATTTGTGATTTTATCATAGAGTATATCAAGCTCAAGGGAGTTCATATCTGCGTTTGTAAGTTTCTTATCCAGTTCTCCCTTGAATTTTTCCTGTTGCTGTGAGATGTGGTCAAGTCTTCGAATCGTTAGTCCATAATAAGTGCTGAGTTTTTTTCATAACTTTAGTCTCTTGTCTGAAGGTGTCCTTCAGAGCTGTTAACTCTTGGATACTTTCTGTTGATTGAGGAGTATTACAGCATTTTTGGTCAACATATGAACCATGGACTCATTTTTTTTATCTGGTTGCATTTTAAATATTCATCCAGAACCGGGGTGTTAGCTCTGAATCTATTGATTGATTTTTCCAATCGTATTTTCCAGGCCGGTTTAAAGTTGTTCGGTGTATTTTGGTGTAGCTATATACGTGGGAGTGTGTTGGTTGTTCAACTCTACGATAGTGGCAGCAGCGCAAGAGATTGCAAGCTGAATATAATCGAGATTTCCGTGGGTCACAAAGTATTCCTCAAGAATCTTGTTGGCTTTTGATATAAGAATTGGGGCCTTTCATAAATTTTTTTTTTTAGGATCGACTATAGATTTTTTCGAGTAATTGTCCGGTGTCTTCTGTTTCACCGTTTATACTTTGGTTTGTGGGACTTGGATAACCAGTTTTTTGGTAATGTTGTTGACTTGTTGGCGGTGAGTTTATTATTTCCTCTTGGTATAATTGGTTGCCTATTTCTCTGTGTGCCGTGGTAAGTTCTTCCATCGTTAAATATGCTTTTTAGGGTTCCGTACCGAAAACGGAACCCTTATAGGATCACTTTGTTGTTCGTCTGTCTGTCTGTCTGTCTGTCTGTCCGTCTGTCTGTCTGTCAAGACCATTTTTCTCAGGAACGCGTAGAGGTAACAAGTTGAAATTTGTATCAAATACTCGGGTCTGCGGTCTCTTTCAGCTGTGAAAAAATCAAACTTGTAAGTCAACGCGATCAAAAGATATGACCGTTCCTGTCGCATATTTTGCGATTTCACAAGGGAATCAAAACCTATAGGGTTCTTCCCGTTGACCTAGAATCATGACATTTGGCAAGAAGCGGTGTCTTACAGCACATGTAAAGGCAAAATCTGAAAACCGTAAATATGTAGTTTAATTACAAGAAAAATGCGAATTTACTATTAGAAACTTATGAAAATACACTAATGTTGTCGTAGTGGTATTGTCAGGCTCCAGAAGCATATGGGTTGCATACAGTTAGGTCCTCCTCGGTTAGGTCCGAAGGTTAAAAACTATGTGTTGGCACCAAGCTGTTTATTCTGAATTTTCTTTGTTTATATTCGTTATGCATTTCATCACGTACGCTCTATATACATAATATATACAGGGTATATATTATGTCTAAATTTTGCTTGTTTATAACCGACATGCGACATACTCAAGTCCCGTAACATCCTGTATATATTATATTTCGTCTAATTTTTCTTTATAATCTACATATACTTAAATCACGTACGCCCTATATTTTTTGGTAGTCAATTGCCCAAAGGCAGTCAATTGAACAACTGAATGTTATTTTTATTAGTTTATATAAGATCTAGAAATAGTTGGATCTTAATATAAGTTAGTGAATAAGTGTAATACTAAAATAAAGTTTTCTTTTTATAAGTTTAAAAATACTCGCGTTATTTAAAAAAAATATCCTGTATACTTTTATACAGGGTATATAGGTATACAGGCAAAATTGAGCAGTAAAAACAAATAGTGAAGTTCCAGAACCCCTAAACACTCATAGTGAATGGGGGATGTATGGTAATAAAATATAGGGTAGAATTTCATCGTACGACAGCGACATCCTGAGGTTGTTCTTGCAGCGGTACTAAGATGGTCGTGATTTCAGGAGGGCCACGTGTCAAGTTGACTGAATGTGCTTGCTACGTCCTTCACAAAAAAAGATACCTTACTTACAAGTTTGTACGGAACCCTCGGTGCGCGAGTCACAACTCGCACTTGGCCGTTTTTTTTTATTATAGCATTCCTTCCATCGATAAGGTTTTGCTCAGTAACATTTATTTCTGGGTGGTTTTTACAGTATTCCGCGTGAAAGAGCTGTCTGTATCCTGTAAGCGGCTTATCTTCGCATCTGTTGATCCCATAAAATCTTTTAATGATCATCATAAGGATTAAAATCGAGAATTGCTTCGAATGTCTCAGAATCACAGTCGCCGACATAATATCCGTACTTTATGCCATGCACTTCTTCTGCTCTCGAAAAAAATTTTTTTACAGACTCCACCATGCTTCTTGGAGATCCTTTATGATTTTTGTAAATCTTCGTTGACATGGGCTTCTTTCCATTCTAAATATTTTGGAGAATTCTTGGATATATTATGCCATTTTGCACAAGCATAACAGTAACTGCCTCGCACATCTAGATCGATGACTTTGCCACAGTAAAAGCTATGAGAGTTGTTATTCCAAACAAATATTTAAATCCTCGTTTTTTCCAAGTACCGTCTCCAGACAGTTTGAAATTCAAAATAAGTCTTTCTATTTTTTCATTCTCTTTTTTCTCCTCCTCGACTACTTTTTCACAACAATAATCGAAAACTGTCTTAGCAGCAACGTGGATGTGACTTACAATTCTATTATACGTTTCTTCTAATATGCCGATGCTCATATAATTGCAGAAAAAATCAACTCTTGTCTACTCATGCCTAAGAGTCGCATGACGAACCACATTGTCACTGTCTAGATCCACACTTACACTTGACAACGACTTTGAAACCAAGGCCTCGGATTTCAGTTTCTTCAAATTTAACATTTTGCTTGCAATTTCGACAAGTTAATGTGTCCGTACACAAAGTGTAAAATTCGATGACCCGATAAAAATGCAATGAACACAGTCACATTTTCACTGGTAGAACTGTCGAGTTTTTTCGCACTAGCACTACGAGCTCCTTTGGTATCAGTCTGTTTGTCGTTGTGCTGGTTCCCGTGGAACTTTCTTTTAAGCGGCCTACTGCGCCGTCCACAGTCATATTATTAGCGATTTTTGTAGTTGAGTTTTACCTGCAAGATGATCTTGGGTATGTTTATTAACGGGTACATGTAGGGAGGGAGATTGATCATCATCGAACGAGACGCTTCGTATAATAACGATCGAACGTCTCCCGCCTTCGGCGCGCTCGTTTGATCGTTTAAGTTAAGTCATGGTCTTCAGAGTCATGCTCGCCTTAGGATGCGAAGACATTTCTTAGTCTCAATTACAAACACATTAGTAGAAAGCTCTGTCAGAACTGATTGCACGTAAGGTACAGACGCTCTAACGAAATATTACCGAAATAATCATTACCGAACCAACTTATGTTGGTGCTTCTAGTACCTTCTATACCATTATTTGTAAAGAAATATACAAAGGCGGGGTTCCGTTTCAAGGGTACGTTAGTATACAAAGCAACTGTGAGCTTGAACCGGTCAAAACTACCTGAGTTTTGACTCACCGGTCAAAACTACGAAGATAGTGCTCCGCTCTATCTGCGTTCGAGCCTGTAACCTGTACCCGGTGTGCACTCGGTTCTATGCTTATAAAATCTAAACGAATGCGAATTTCGATTTGAAATTTTGACAGCCTATTCTTGGATAGTTAAGCTAACGATTTATGCAATAAATTAATACTTCGCAGACCGCATAAAAAGGCGAAGCGGGCAATATGCGGCCGCGGGCCTCCATTTGCTCAGACCTGGTCTATATCTTGCCAGATATTAAACAAAAAAGTTTCAGGCAGTGGTTTACGCTTAGTTGATTCATGTGAAATTACTCGGAATTCTTTTGAAACTCAATGTTCAGTCGCGACAATAAAACCGCTCGAGAAAATTATCCGAGCTGATAATTCGATGTAAAGGAGAATCAATTATTTGGGTTCAAACCATTTAAGTTTTACATGAGACTCGTTCGAGTCCTTGTAAGCGTGAAAATATTTCGGCAAAATAGAGAGATTCAGGACGGCCGCGGCGGAATGAGCGCAAATGACTCGTGGGAAAAGTTTCCTGCAGCTTTAGAAAAACCGTTTCCATTTCCATTCCTAATCTCTTAAATTGAAATCGAATGGGGCAATACCTCCCAACTTAGCCAAAACAGAATAGCGAGTGTTATTACTTACAGTTTTCTTCCGAGAAAGACTTATTATTTATTGTTAAATATATATTTTATATAAAAGTTTCGCTGTTTTTTTAAATTAAAGGAAAACTTTTCTACCACTGTGTATTACTATGTTATTGATTATAATCTAGCTATTACACATCTTACAATTCATACACGGCTTAACATGTTAACTGTCAACTACGAAATAATGCATATAGTCAAGTACGAGATTATTCATAGCTAACTACGAGATAATACATAGTCAAGTTCCAAAGGAAAAATATCGTAATGAAACAATGTTTGTAAACTTCTTATAATCATCCACTTTTCTTTTTACAAGTGAAAGCTTGGAATACGAATGAAAAATGTTCAAAAGAAAATGAGATAAAAGCAGATTAAACAAGCTTAAAAAAGCAACAACTTTGGTCTCTCAGGACATAAGTTCCATCTAATTCAGCGTTGAAATGCGCCCGCAAGGACGGAACCGTCTACCCAGAAAAGTAATCCAAAATTCGGTTCACGCGCAATTTCTGCCCGCCCCGTTGTAATCACCATCAGTGTTCCCCCATGTTCCATTCGGCAGTATTAAGAAATATGTAAAGGCGGAGCGTGAATAAATTAATTAATCCCTGTAACGTACATTAAACTAATTAAGCTCTCGGTAGGGGACGTGGTACAGGACCCACAAAGTTCATTTTTATGTAATCGGTTAGTTAGTAATTACTTATTCCTCACGTCTTCAGGCAACATTAAACTCATTTTAATTATATTAATTCAGTTTTGTGGAGGTCAAAACATTTCGAAAAATTACGGTTTATTTCCGGAAATTTAATTATTTTGTCCTAGCACAGATTATTATTTCTGAATTAAACTAAACCGAATTTCAAATGAGTAATACTTTTATAATTAAACTTCCTATGTTTCGCCTTCTCTTACATGCCTGGTATCCTTTATATATTCCACATGTGTTCTACTTCTTCTTTATATGGCATCTCCTTTCTGGAGGTTTGCAATCATCATCGCTATTTTCACCTTGGAAGCGGAAACTCGGAATAACTCTTGGTAAGTGGTATCTTGGGATACCACATGTGTTAAAACTCGACAAATACTTGTCTTGCAGGCTTGATGGAGTTTATCCTGGGATAGGAACTAGTCTGAAATAATTATTAATAAGCCATAAAATGATTTCACTAGAAGATAGAAGATGTTATTACTGTGCACAATTTTCCTCTAAACTTCTGCATAGTCATATAGTCTGCCCATTTCTTTCGGGAAAAAAAATCCATTCAACATTCCCAGATCATTATCTGCCTATCATTCCATCATTATAGATCTGCCATTATTTTCGCCTGCTGATTGTAAAGACAGCAGATTATATTAGTTAGAGCACATATCTTCGTAATGTGTAAAGCTGCTAACGAAGCATTTCAAGATATATTTTAATAATAATGTTATTTATTTTTGATACTTTGTACCGTTTTGCATATTATTAGTTACGAATTGTATTACTTGTATGGGTTTTATATTAATATTGTTCTGTCATTAGGGTTTGCTCTGTTGGACAAATAAAGTATTATTATTATAACAATGGATAGAATTAGTCGGTTGGGAGCGAAAGGGCTCGTAAACGAGATAGTTCTAAATTGCTACCTTGTAATAATCCAGTTAGAGTAAGTTCATGCCTTCTAATAATTCTCCCGATCTATTTAAGCTTCTGTTTAACGCACTCCAGCAACACGAATATTTTATTCAGCGATTACAGAAGATACATTTATCGATTGCAATTTGTAGTCGGATTTGCGCTGGTGGCGTAATATAATGGAATTTAATGGAAACGTGGGTGCGAAATGTTTTACGTTGTTTATGGGAAGGTGAATTCACATTTCAATGTTTACGGTCATTTCTTGGATAAATAATTTTATGTCCGGAAATGCACTTGTTTATGGTTCGTCATATATAATTGTATTTATGACGTTTGCCTCACTTTATATTTGTTTTTTACAATTTTTTTCATTCGATTTCTTAGAAGTTTGATATAGATTGTACGTTTTACTCAGAACCATTTAAAATTCACATTGAACAAACTAAATGTGAACACACATATTATAAAGCCAGACAAACATGAGATTAGACAAACACGAATAAATAGATTTGCAGATAACAATAGAACATAACTAACAATTGAAGATTAACTATACCAGGGCTCGGCAACTGGATTTAAGTAAAGCGTCATTTTCTTTAAAAAAATCTTATAGACGAGCCGCAGGCTTAATAGTATAAAAATTGATATATAATAGATATTGTAAAGTAAATAATAAAGGCAAACAATTAAAAAAAAACATTAGTGACATTTTTTTAAGTGAAGAAACGTAAAAAAACAAAATTGAAGATTTTGACGCACAGATTGGTTTAGTATCAGGTTCGTAATTTGAAGTCTTTAGTTTTAAACTTTTAAGGCTAACGTCATTGACCTGGGCCCTTATTATACTTTATTTTTATTATACAGAGTTTATTAAATTGATTGTAACTTTCAGGAAGACTACGTTTCAATTATAAATTGAAGATAAGTTATGTACTTGAAGTTTTCCAGGTCTCTATCTTATACGTAATTTTTGAAGACCAAACTTATTTTGATTCACAATCTATTAACTGAAGTTTAAATTCAGATCTATCAATAAATTTCAAACCGTTCCAACAGATGTTGGAACGGTTTGATATTTATTTCGTTGGTACAGCAAATGTATGCGTCAAAAATGGTAATTAATTTAAAATTAACTGTTTTTACCTCTCTGAACTTTGTAAATGGATTAACAAAGAAATTATATTTTTTATAGCATTGAATACTTAGTGTATACACTTTCGGCATCTCGATGGTTTTTTAAATCTCAAAAAATGAATTACATTATCATTGTTGATATGATACATATCATGAATGATTGACTTTCAAGAAAATACAATTTTTAAACGTGAATGTGTAGTATTGCCTTCTGGCCCTTGCAACTTATTCAAACTAAGACCTGTCATATCATTAAAATAGAATATTTGGAACAACCCGTCATCGTTTAAATCCGGGTATTCGAAGTCCTTTAATACATTATTTTACATTATTTTACATTATTTTAATACATATATCATACTTCCTACACCATCTGTAGCAATAGATATTAGTTTATTTGTATCAATTTCATGTTTTGTTAACAATTCTGTTATTGAAGAATTAATGTACTCCCCACGGCTTTGCCTTTTGAGTGGAATTAAAGCAAGACATTCTTCATGAATATCCTGGAAATGTATATGTCGCTGTACTAATCCAACTTATGCGGTATCTTTAATGTCACACTACTTGTCGAATGCTGTCAAAGAAAATACTGGTGATGATTTTAAAACAGAAAATTGCTGTGATGTCACGCTCTCTGTTATCTTGAGTGTTCTATTATGAATGGTCTTTGCAAATAATCAAATATACAGAATGTATTCTTTAACACATTGATTGCGTGCCACGTCAATTATTTAAGTGACAATGATTTATCCAAATAGTCTACGTCGTTCATATATGCTAGAACGGTTTAAGTCTACGTCGTTCAGAAATGAATGACACTACCATGTATATAACTTGTACACTGATCTGAAAGCGTGGCCCCTGGAGAACATTCAGTTATATTTGGTCCGGGCAGAATCGTAAAAATTAAAATTTGATGATATAAAATGCAAAAATAATATTTATTATTTTTTTAACAAAAATATTGTGTTTTTTTTAAATCTGGGAAATCAAACAAAATTTATTTATGCTTAACGTTAAAACATTTTAAACATATTTGTGGCTGCTCGGAACACTTACTACAATAAGTGAAAACCTTTTTGGCTCGGTTTCTGGCTGCTTTACGCCCTTCATACTGTTGAAGTTTTGCGTAACACATAAGTACATTTTCCTCGAATTTCCTTACCGTCAGCGTTAACTCTATTAAACAGGTGTACTCGTCCTGGCATATTAAACAAGTTTGCCGACAAATTTTACGAAAACACGTATTTAAATTCGTTTTTTGGACGCTTGTTTGTACTGGATCTAAGAGTTAATAATTGCAGTGCCTAAAAGTAGGTTCCTATACCATTTTACCCTTTTCGGACACTTGTGGCATAACCAGCCATTTAATACGATAAGTATATGTCTGCCTTCCCTTTGTTGTACGCTATAACAGGCAAAGGTTTTTCTGCGGCGCGTCGAGATTTACGTTTTCTAGCCGTAAATGCTGGCTCAGTTTGGCTGTTTCAAGGACGTGAAGATGAGTAAAATTGCAGTGTTTTGGATGTTAGGATCCTGTACCTGATTCAACAAAGAAGTAGATGGTTGCGGTTCTGTATCTTCAGCATCTGTTATATCGGTCGTCATTAGCAGATTTTTGTTGAATGTTTTTGGACTGTACTGGTACCACTCTAGGTGCATGTTTTTTTGATAGTAGCCTTACATCTCGAGTGTCTCTCCACTTTATTATTACGATACCATTTTTATCCTCTCGTGATACAATTTCACCTATTTTAATTTTTGAAATCATAACTTCTTTGGGCATATGTTTCTTATTTGCCCTGAGTGTCCCTACAAAGTGTGTTTGATTGTCAAGCATGGCATTGCCTAGTTCGAAGCTAGTGTAGAAATTATCTATATATAAAGT
Source organism: Phosphuga atrata (assembly GCA_944588485.1). Lineage (NCBI taxonomy): Eukaryota > Metazoa > Arthropoda > Insecta > Coleoptera > Silphidae > Phosphuga > Phosphuga atrata. Next base: position 57,976,812 of record OX155898.1, on the reverse strand, counting down.
TCTGCCTTAGTTCACAAGGCCTCTACACAGATCTAAACAACCATTCTTGGCCACTCCGAGTTCAGCTTGTCGCGTTGCAGATTTCCCAGAATAAATTTTTAGCGCCCATGTGTAACCATCCACAGATTTTGACACAATTTGAACAATTTTATGCGATGTTCTTTGTTAGGTACTGTCTAAATATCAGACGCCCCCTCCAAGGTACTACAGCTTCGTCTATGACTATATCCTCACCAGAATAAAATATTTCTTTAAATTTTCTTTGCAGGATATCAACTAAGGGCTGAATTTTACCAAGCCTCTTTGAATTATTTCGTTATTATTGAATGTAACATACTTAGTAATAACTGATATCTATTTATTCACATAGTTGCACGTAGAATGTCTACCCGGTAAATGCCTTGTTTAGTCCAATAATCTTTCAAATAATTTAGTCTTAAACCATCCATAGTGTCAGTGTATTTCTGTTGGTATCCACTTACCGATGCGAGCATATTTTCTTTTCCTTTGTGGTGCTATAGTCTGCTGCGCAAATCTATTAGTTTCAATGACTATGAGATCTATAACCTCGTCATCCACGATTAGGAAAAATGCTTCTAGGCAGAGATGTTCTCTGGTAGATTTCTTTTCAGTCCTTGGGGACCAATGAACGGAAACACTTAATGCCTTCCAACATTATCACTCCTATCAGAATTCGCTGTTGCTTGCTCAACTTGTTCCTGACCAGCCTCTTCTGCAATTTCGTCCATGGCTAATTCCTGAAGATCATTTTCGATACATCTCTCATCATTATCATCGATTTCATTGTCAGATAATTCTTGTGAGACTGATGAGAAATCATCAGGCTCCCATCCTGAATCTACGAAAGAGTTATCGGAATCATAATATAATAGCGCTATAAGCTTCTATTTCGATTTCTTCAGTAATTTTTTGTAGCTCGGATTCTGTCAATATTTTACGCTACAACAAAATCTCCAACAAAATATAAAAAAGTGTAAAATATGTCATAGTTATTTGAATGACATGGTTGCCAACAGAACGACAGCATTTGTAAATGACAGAACGGTTGCAAACAGGCGACGTCATTTGTAAATGTGATGTGTGACACCAAAAATTGCAAAAAAGTCTCAAAATTAAAAAAGTATACAAAAACATAAGCCACAAACATATTAATATGCTTGCATTAAATGAATTACGAGAGAACATTCCTTGGCCACTGGTGTAATTTTTTTTACATTTGACACTCAATTTGTTAATAAATAAAATGTTAATTTGTTTCTTTAACCTCCTTAGCACTTGTGCACATTGTAATGTACACAGCTTTATTGCTTTTTAAGCCATATTTCATCTTTAGTACTCAAGTCAAATTTTACATTAAAATATGAATGCTCGAAAAAATTAAAGTTAAAAAAAATTAATAATAAGGTCTGGAAAAATCAAGTTACATGCATCTTTAATAGGACAACTTTACAAAAAAAAACCGGTCTGAGGAGGTTAATAATCTTAATAATAATAAATGTTATGGGTGGACTGAAGAGCCACACAATTTACATAAAAGACCCGCATTGGGCTGGCGAGCCGCGGGTTGCCGACCCCTGAACTAGACCCTAAGACTATTTGTTATAGACTTTAGTAATTGTATGTTACATGCCGAATTTATTTTATTAACTATTATTTTATTTAACATTTTTAGAAGATTTACAATGTTAGAAGCGTTTCGTCTGTGTATTCTTATTTAATATTATATAGTGTTGTATTGCCACAAACTGATATATAATGGATTGGACAATATTAATGAGTAACAGACTTAACAAATTGCCATTTCCATTACAGGCAAATGGTCTAAATCCAAATATCTCGGGCCATCTTGTCTCACTTTAATTGACTAATACTCAATCTTATTTAGAGTCCACTAGTTACTAATTGAAACATAGACACACAGACTAAATCCAAGAATACGGAACTTGCTGGTCTAATTCTGAATGGACAGGCAGACAAACTTACTCGATCTATTGTTTTGACGATCTTTGGTAAAACCTTCTTTTATTTATGAAAAGGGTAAGAACAATTTTTTAATCATTTATTTTAATCAATATTGTCTAGCTATAGAAAGTTTTGCTGTTTTGCCTAATCTATTCCTGTCTAGATTTAACTGATCTTGTCTGGTCTTGTCTAGTCTTGTCTAGTTTCCTCTCGTCTTCACAAGTTTGCTTGGTATTTTCTGGTTAAGTCAGGTTAGGTTCTCGTCTTTTCCGGTCTATTCTTGTCTTTTCTGATGGTCTTCTTTATTCTTGTCTGGTGTTGCCTGGACTTGTCTGATCTTAACTTGTCTTGTCTTCCCGGGTTTTACGTTGTCTTGTCTAGACTATCACTGTAAGACCATGACCATCATTATAAGGTCCACTCTAGTCTAGCATTGTTAGGTTTTGTCTAGTCTAGCAAAGTAAGATCCTATCTAGTCTAACATTGTAAGGTTTCGTATAGTCAATCATTGCAAGGTCTTGTCTAGTCAACCATTACAAGGCCTTATCTAATCTAGCATTGCAATGCCTTGTCTAGTCTATCATCGTAAGGTCTGATCTAGTCTAGCATTATAAGGTCTAGAATTGTCTAGAATTTTTAGGTCTTGTCTAGACTAGCATTGTAGGGCCTTGTCTAGTCTGGCCATGTAAGGTTTTGTCGAGTTTGACACTACAAGGTCTTGTCTAGTCTAGGATTATAAGTTCTTGCCTAGTCTAACATTGTAAGTCTAGTATTGTAAGTCCTGTAGGACAGAGGGGGATGGAAGTTGTTACGCGAGGCGTAAGGTCCTGTCTATTCTAGCCTTTAAAAGGTCTAAAGATGTTTATTCTTTCAAGGTCTATTTTTGTCTTGTAAGGGGAAGTCCAATTTAGGGGAAATATCCTGTGGGAATTTTCTGTGATATTTCCAAAGTTTTTGATTGTGTGTCGCATGAAAAACTCATAGAAAAATTATATAAATGCGGAATTCGAGGCAAAATTGGTTCGAATCATTTTTACATATAAGAAAGCAATACGAGAAAATGTGCCAATCAAACAAATATAGCACCTCTGCTCAATTAACAACAGATATCGGGGTACCACAGGGAAGTGTATTAGCGCCTTTATTATTTTCTCTGTATACCGCAGACCTGATACAATACCTAAAGGACAAGGAATGCATTCTCTACGCGGAATATTCCAGCTTTATAGTATCGGAGCCGTCTGTACAAAAAGCGGAATCAGAGGCAAATGAGCTTCTAACTGACGTCTATCAATGATTCTCTGCCAGCAACCTATATTTAAATATTGCAAAAACAAAATATATTGTATTTCAAACAACCCGTAGTTTGCGAGAAGACGATTTAACACTAAAAATAGGTAACGCAAGAGTTCAAAGGACCAATTCAGTTCAATTTCTAGGAGTAAACTTTGAAGAAAATTTAACCTGGAATATCCATATTGACGGAAGAGAAGGGTGACGGAGTAGTGATCGCGTAACGCTGCATTCCCAAATAGAGGAAGACCGCCCACTTGATGGTCAGACAAACTTAAGCGTATCCATCCCAATTGGACGAGCAGCACTGGAGAGAGGGGGATGGAAGTTGTTACGGGAGGTTTATGTCCAGCAGTGCAGAAATATCCGCTGTTTCGCCTCAATGATTTTTTTACTGATAAATTCAATACGTAATTTTCCTTTGTACATCGTCGAATGAATAAATTTGATTTTGATTTTGTATGTTTATATCTAGTCTTACCTGGAGTAGTTTTATTATTTGAATCGAATAGTTAAATTTTGTTGTTCTTATGGTGGACAGAAAATGCATCAGGAAAGCAGGTGTGGAAGTTTTGGGGAAGACGTCTGAGAAAGGTGCTCCACTGGATAAAGAAACATAGTGATGGAATGATGTGGTTCAGGAAGCCATCAAGGAAAAACGACAAGCAAAAAAGAAATGGGATGAGTCTGGAAATGACGAAGATGAAGAGAATACTATATAAAGGCAAACAAAGTTGTTAAAAAGGCTGTAGGAAAAGCAAAAGCAGCTGCATGGAAATAAGTCTATGAAGAACTAGAGACCACAGAAGGGGAGGCCAAGCTTTCCAGAATCGCTAAGATCTCACACACATCAGGCAGATGAAAAGTGAACCAGGAATTGTAATTCAAGATGAAGAGCATATTAAGAAGAGATGTGAGGAATATTTTGAAAAGTTGCTAAATGAGGAAAATGCCCGGCTTGTGTTTTAGGAAGGTATCCCAAATCACAACGTAACAACTGGCATATGCAGGGAAGAAGTTGTAACTGCTATTAGGAAAATGAAATGTAGAGAAGCCACCGGCCCCGATGAATTCCCAGTGGAGGCTCGGAAATATCTGGGTGAAGAGGGCATAGATATGTTGTGGAATCTATTTCAACAGGTACTTCAAGAGGAAGTAATACCCAAGGAATGGCGTGAGAATACCATAATTTCCATGTATAACGAGAAAGATGGATTGTACAAATTACAGAGGAATAAAAGTCATGTCGTACACAAAGAAGATCTGGGAGAAGGTTATTGAAAGTAGGCTTTGCTGGAGACGACACTAGGAGATGAACAGTTTGGATTTATGCCGGGAAAGGGAACAACAGATGCTATTTTTGCACTTAGCCAGGTCATGGAAAAGCACAGGGAGAAGAGAAAACTAAACTAGAAAAACTAGAAAACTACATATGGTGTTCATAGACCTAGAGAAAGCTTATGATCGGGTGGCATGGAGATGCAAGGCAGTACCGGCGAAGTATGAGTACATTGTTCAGGATATGTATCGTAGAGCAGGGACACGAATTAGAAGCAGTGTAGGATTGTCAGATATTATACCGGTTCAAGTATGTCTTCACCAAAGATCTGCACTAAGCCCCTATATTTTTGATGTTATGATGGATGTCTTCTCTGAAAGCTTAAGAGAACCAGCCTTGGTGTATGCTATTTGCAGATGATATTCTTTCATGCAGCACAAACTGGAAAGAGCTTGAATATAAGCTGGAATGCTGGAGAAGAGCCATAGAGGACAGAGGCGTTAAAATCAGTAGAAATAAGAAGGAATACCTGTGCCTTGGAGGAACTGGAAATGAAACTATATAGATGGATGATAGCTAGCTACAGGCAAGGGGCAGTTTCAAGTTTTTGGGACCCACTGTATTTGATGATGGCAATCTAGATTTGGAAATTACCCACCGAAATCAGGCTGCCTGGTTAATTGGAAAAGGTATTCTATGTGACAGGAGACTGAATATCCAAGTAAAGAGTAAAGCCTATAAATGTGCAGTGCGACTTGCAATGCTATACGGAGCAGAAACTTGGCCAACAGTGTAGTCATAGTGCAAGCGACTGGAAGTAGTTGAAATGAAGATGCTAAGATGGATGTGTGGTGTTACAAGAAACGATTACATCAAAAACACCCTCATACGAGGCAGCGTAAAAGTGACTGAAATATCAAAAAAGTTGCAAGGAAGACGCTTGCTCTGGTATGGCCACATTAAGCGCAGGGATGAGAGTTATGTAGAAAGGAGAGTGCTTGATCAGGAGGTGGAAGGCAAAGAGGCAGGCCTAGAAGAAGACGGATGGACTGCGTGCAGGATGATCTCCAGGAGAAGCAGTTAATAGAAAACACTATTTGGGACCGAGGAAAATTGAAACGCCTTGTCAGAAACGTCGACCCCGCATCAACGGGAAAAGACGAGGAAGAAGAAGAAGAAGTGAATAGTCTTATCAAGGCTTCCCTTATGTTGTTCAGTTAGAGCTTTGCTGAATCTTGTTCTGTTCAGTTTTATTATTTAAATTGAATAGTTTATGTTTTCTTGCAACAAGCTAAAGTTTCTTAACGATTCAGTTTAGTAAAATTCTTTAAATGTTAGTGAATCCAGTGTTAATATTGCAGTATGTGTATTTCAAAAACTAATTAAACAGTAATGAAATTTAGAATATTATATTAAATTAAGTGTCTAGAAACTCAACGTAACGTCCTTATGGAAATGTTGTCTCGTAGATTCGGAACCGCATCGTCGAACATCGGGACTACGTGTGGCCGCCACACCGTTCTAGCTAAAGCACTTGAGAAGAGGCACATTGGCATCTGTGTAGTGCAAGAAACAAGATGGAGCGGACAAAAGTCTTTTGACATTGGCTGTGGTTACAAACTAATATACAACGGCTCCCGCGGAACAACCAGCAGCGTCGGCATCAACACATCAACCAAGTTTGATGGTTCTGTCTCTGAGGTGCAACGATATGACGATCGTCTTATGAAGATTGTGTACGTTGCAGATGGAAGAAAAATTCACTTCTTCAGTGCCTACGCTCCACAAACCGGTCTGAGATGCCTTCTGGGCTTTGATTGATGAGACGACTTCTAAAGTGCCACCTGAAGACTACCTCATCGTTGCGGGCGATCTGAATGGTCATGTTGGACAAAGGAAAGAAGGCCACGCAGCCCATGGCGAACATGGTAATGATGATGGCCAACGTATCCTTGATTTCGCAGAAACCCACGATTTGGTAATTACGAACACTTGGTTCAAGAAGCGTGCTACCCACCAAATCACATTCTACAGTGTCTCAAATGCAACCCAGATTGACTTTGTCCTTGTCAGAAGCCAGAATCTTCAAGATGTGTTAGATACGAAAGTTATTCCATATGAAACTTGCCACACAACATCGACCAGTCATCTGTAAACTGCGGACAAATCCTCCAAGAATTGGTTACTTAGTCAGAAATGGACCAAAAAGAATCAAATGGTGGCGATTCAAGGAGAACGCGATCGAAAATCTCAGTACCTCCAGTCACCACAGTTGAAGAGAGCTGGACTGGACTGAAAGATGCTAGTCATGAAGCTGCACGTTCAGTGCTCGGATCAACGAAACCAGGTCGACAAAGATTAGATAAATTCGCGTGGCTTTGGAATGATGCCGTTAAAGAGGCAGTACGCATGAAGAAACAACTATACCATGGGTTCCTCGAAGATAAAACACCATCTCGTTGGAATGCCTATAAAGCTGCCCGTAGTGAGGCGAAGAAGGTAGTTGCTGCAACAAAAGCAGATCGGTACGCTGACCTCTACGCAAAACTTGACACTCGTGAAGGCGCACGTGACATCTACCGGCTGGTCAAATGAAGGCACCGCAAAACGGAAGACATCCAACGCCTTTATGGTATCAATAACGAAACAGGTGAACTGCTGGTCGACTGGGAGTAGGCGAGAGAACGCTGGCGGAGCTACTTCGAGAAAATGGATTTCCCTATCCACCAATTCCACCCACCTCTCCTGTTGAAGGAACAATAAAGGAAGTCGAGATCGCCGAAGTTGAGGCTGTTTTGAAAGAGATGAAACTGGGGAAAGCCACCGGCCTTGACGAAATTCCAGCAGAGTTTTGGCGCTCTCAACGATTGGATGCAGCAAGGTGGTCAATGGACAAAAGTTCATTGACTTCTGCAGCCAACAGAATTTGGTAGTAGGTGGAACGCTATTCCCGCATAAACGATGCCACAAGGTCACATCCACACTTCAAGTAAGGAACTAGCGAGCATCCGACATTGACAGCGACCACCACCTATTGCTGGGAGAAATAAAACTTAAAGTTGCAGTCCTTGCCAAACAGTTAAACCGCACCAGCAAAAGGTACAACGTTAAGAAGCTAAAAGACCCAGAGATTAGAGCACAATACACCGAGGAGCTAAGAACGATAACAGCTAAAACAAATTTGCAAAACCTGCGAATAGAAGAGACATGGCACCAGATAAAGACCAACTTCACTGAAACCAACAACACTGTACTTAGGTTTTACCGAGAAAGGCATGAAGGACTGGATGTCGCCAGAAACATGGAAGCTAATCGCCAACAGAAAGCTGTTAAAAAAGAGTATCTTACAAACCAATTGCTCATTGGATAAAGTTCTACTAAAAGAATTGTATATGCAGGCTCGACTTAACATCAAGCGGAGTGTAAGATCGGCTAAAAGAACGTGGGTGGACAATATTGCAGAAACTGCTCAACGTGCCGCTAACCAAATTAACCTGAAAGAATGATATAAATGCACCAAGCTGCTGTCGAACAAGAAAACTAAAAAAACAAAGCCAATAAAATTAAAAGATGGGAAGCTACTGGTTACAACAGAAGAACAACTCAATAGATGGCAGGAAAATTTCCCGGAGATACTCACAAGAATAACTCAAGAACAAAACAATAACGCAAACCATCATGCAACACGGGCACAACTAAACATAGACACAAAACCTCCAACCAGAGCAGAGATAAGCAAGGCCATTAAGGAACTAAAGGACGGGAAAAGTCCAGGCATCGACAACATCACTTCTAAAATGATGAAAGCTAACTGCATGACCACGACCGAAATGCTGGCACCTCTAATAAATAAGATCTGGGAATCCGAAACACTACCGAAAGAATGGAACGATAGCCTTCTGATAAAGCTCCCAAAAAAGGAGACCTGAGCGATTGAAACAACTGGAGAGGCATAACAGTATTAATAACTGCATCGAAAATACTCTGCAAAATAATACTCACCCGAATGAGCAAAGCAATTGAACCTACGTTGAGAGAAGAACAGGCTGGTTTCAGGCCGGGAAGATGCTATGTAGACCAAATCAATACGTTGCGGATTATAACAGAGCAAGCAGTACGGCAAACCACGGTATTTCTTTTATTCATAGACTTTCAAAATGCTTTTGATACTATTAAATGGGAAAGCATTTGGGCGGCTTTAGACCGGAGAGGCGTCCCACCCAAAATAGTAAACATCATACAAGCATCGTATGCGGACTACTCTTGCAACGTGGTACACGAAGGGAATCTCTCAGAAGCGGTCAAAGTGTCTGCTGGTGTCCGACAGGGTTGCTTGTTGTCCCCGCTTTTATTCCTAATAGTACTAGACGAGGTCATGACGAGCGTTACAATACAGCCTCGAGGAATACGCTGGGGACTATCGAGCAGGCTAGAAGATCTCGATTACGCCGATAATATCTGCCTCATGTCGCATACACTCACCGACATGATGGACAAAACAGTTAAGCTACCACAAGAAGCTTAAGAGATAGGCCTGCACATAAACACCAAAAAACAGAGGATATGCGGATTGGCGCTACCACTAGCAGGGACATACAAGTAAACGGCGTAACAGTAAAAAGATACGAACAGTTCTGCTACTTGGGCAGCATCAAAGAAGTGGATGGAGGGGCCGACCTAGACATCGCCAGAAGAATCAACAAAGCGAAGGAAGCGTTCGCCCAACTGAATCACGTCTGGAGCTCTTCAATACTTTCCCGTAAAACGAAACTCAAACAATATAATAGTAACGTCAAATCCATCCTGTTCTACGGCAGTGAGACGTGGAAAGCAACTAAAAGCAGCACAAACAAACTGCAAGTTTTCGCAAACTGGTGTTTCCGATGGCCTGAAGTGATATCAAACCACGATCTGCTTCGTTCTAAAAACCAACTTCCAGTACACGTTGAAATAAAGAGAAGAAAGTGGAACTGGATTGGACACCCTACGGCGCAATCCACAAAACATTGCAAAACAAGCATTGGACTGGCATCCCCAAGGCAGTAAGCAAAAGAGAGGAAGGCCAAAAACAACATGGCGACGCACAATTCAAGCCGAAATCACCTCCACCGGCAAATCGTGGAATGGGTTGAAGGTCGTGGCCCGAAATATAGTCAGATGGCGACAATTGGTAGAAGCCCTATGTCTCACTGGGGGAAACAGGAACTAAGAGAGAGAGAGAGAGAGGGAGAGAGAGAGAGGGAGAGAGAGAGAGAAGATGGTTAACGCAGTTCTTCAACCAGATTATCAAAGAAGGTCGAATACCAACAAACTGGAAGCGGAGCATCACTGTCCCAATCTTCAAGAAGAAAGGATTACGAGAAAGAGAAAGAAAGAAAGTGGAGAAGAAAGAGAACGCTGCTGAGTGTTCAAACTATCGCCCAAGCAGACTTCTGAGCCACGCGATGAAGATCTTCGAACACATTCTTGACAAAAGGATTCGCAAGATAGCAAAACTCACAAAGAACCAAGCTGGGTTTGTGAAAAACTGCGGCACAACGGATTCAATCTACGCAGCAAGGTAGCTGGTCGAGAAGCATTGTGAAAAGAATAATCCACTGCATCTCGCTTTTCTAGACCTGGAAAAGGCCTTCGATCATGTGCCTCATGATGTAATCTTGTACGGAATTCCAGAATATCTTGTTAACTGGGTGCAGCTTCTCTACAAAGAACCGACGAGTTATGTTCAAGCTGCGGCAGGAGCCTTGTCGCTCTGCCTTGTCGCCTCTGCTGTTCATTCTTGTAATAAATATTGTAACCTGCACAAGCAAATCCCATGGACGCTTCTGTATGCTGATGATGTCATGTTAACTGCAAACAGCAAACTTGAACTCCAGCACCAAACACAAATGTGGAGTGACCGATTATGTGACAGATTATACAAATGTGGAGTGACAATAAAACGAAGACGGAGTATATGATTTTAGATCCCCAAGAAGTTGAGACCATCAGCGTTGATGGAGAAGATCTCCCTCGTGTAACAAAATTCAAATATCTTGGATCTACTGTCTTTGACAATGAAAGAATCATTGACGAGGTGAACGCAAGGACGCAGGCATCTTGGTTGAAATGGCGTGCGAGGACAGGTGTCACCTGCGACCGCCGGATGAATGACCACCTTAAATCCAAGATCTACCGTACTGTTATCGGTCCAGTCGCACTCTATGGTACTGAGTGTTGGCCCACTACAAAAGAGGTGGAACGTCGGATAAGCGTCATGGAGACAAAGATGCTTAGGTGGACAGGCGGCGTCACTAGAATGGATCATGTTACCAATGTTTATATACGAAAACGTTTCGTAGTGGCGCCGATCCATCAGAAAATGCGGGATGGCCGTTTACGCTGGTTTGGCCATGTGCTGCGTGCAGAAGAAGACACAATAGCTAAGTCAGCATATATTCTGTAAGTCACGGGAAAGAGGCCCAAGACGACCAAGGCAGAGGTGGGTTGATACGATCCATAATGACCTGAAGACTACACATCTACAAGACCAAAAGAAATGGAGACAACGAATCCTCACAGCGGACCCTTCCACCAGGCGGGACAAACGCTAGGGGGAAGAAGAAGAAGAAGTAATGATAATAGGGATTGATTATTTATAAAATAATCTCTTTTCTCCTTTGATTGAAGAATTTATACGAAATGTGACAACAACAATTCATGTTATCTGTCGGTGTGTTTGCTGAAACGAAGATCTTAATAAAAAATGTATTATGTAAGGAGGGATAAAAGCAATAATAATAAAACAAAGTAATCAAATTATTTGGTAAGGAATTTTGTGAGAGAAAAAGAAACAATTTTTTTAGACCAGTTTATTGGCTGAGGCATTAATTGTACATTTATTATCATTTACTGTTTATAATAATATAGTTTAGTTTCTTAGTTATTTTTTTTTATCTGGATAGAACAGTAACCCCATACTCTTAAGAGATGCCACTAGACGTAGACACTCTGTCACGCACCATATCTTATAATACAATAATTATATATATATAATAGCTATAGTAAAATATACTCATTTACACATATGAATTTTATAGGGAAAAGGTGGACAGTACATGCGACGAGTGGACGCCGTGTGCTGTTTTTGTCCATCCAGCCGCCGGCCAATGCGTGCGTGTATTTTAATTCTTTCAACGGGAAAAGTATAACAGGCATATTATCAGTCAACAAATTTAGTTTCTTTTTCTTTTTATAAAAATAGTTTAGGCCGTCAGTATAATATATATTTAAATATTTTTTTTAATTTTTGAGGCGGATGTCGGGCATGTACCGGCCACTATTCGTGTATATATAATATATAGATTCTTCTTTAGTTTCTGTGGGTCAGCGGATCAAGGATTCTTAGGGATCGGGTTCAGGTTGCGACATTCTTTACCATCTACGAGTGCTATATGGTTGACCCGCCGGATCCTGGCGGCGCGTTTATTGGGGTATGTACAAGACCTGGAAAAGAAAAGTTTGGGCTGGGAGGATCCGACGGGTCATTGTGCGTTGTGCTTTAAAAGTGACATTTAATTCGAAATAATTCCGGATTATACAAATAATGAAAAATAGAATGTATATATCAGTGCTTTTTTTATTTAATTTAATATATTTTTGTTTTACAAACATTCATAAACAGTAACTACTTTCTTTTATAGACAACTAAACACGTAAAAAATAAATATCTTTATATATTTATAGAATATATTTTATTAGTTTCTTTTTCTATGTGTGCTGGGTGCGCTTTTATTTAATATAGGTCGGATCTCCTTAAACTGAGGATTCTCATTGAAACTAAAATGTTCCGTTTCTCGTCGCCCACGCCGTGTTTGTGTCTTATTTTCAAACCAAACCAAGCTTCTTTGTACGAAAATTATTGCAAACATTTCTTTCTGATATTATTAACTTTATTACTTTACGTTTTACTTATTATTATTATTCTATTGACTAGAGTTTCAAGCGTCTAAATAAATACAAAATCTAACTTATTTACAAATCTTCTTTAAAATTATATTCAAATATTTATTTACAGCATTTGCATATAGTTCTTAGTATCCTTTCCAATCTTAATAAAACAAATAGATACTTTTCTCAAAAAAATTGACCTCTAAACTTTGAATTAAAAATATAAATGAGATTAAGGCTGCGTTTATTTTTATCTAATTGTGATTTAACGCTAGTTCTGCCAGTGTTTGTTTTTTCGGATACGTAGAGCTTTATGCAAAAACCGATGTTTTTTTTTTGTTTGGGACTCTTAAAATTTAAGGAGCCCGCCGTGAATAAGGTGTATAATTCGCACTGTCGGTCCATCTCACAGTGTTTGCCGATAAATGAAAAAATAGTTTATCACATTAATTTGAAGCCGTACATTGGGCTTTAACTTTCAAGTAAAAACAAATCAACATTAAGACATTTAGTGCAGTCGTGCTTGGTGCAGTGCAGGCTTTTACCTATATGGAAAAGGAATGTGTTCTGTTATTATCAGGAATAAAAGTTTTGCCGCTGTTATGACCCTGAGAAGGAAATAAAATGGGCTCCGGAGAGGGGACCCTAAAGGAGTTAAACAGCTACAAACACTCAATTACAGCGGGCTGTGTTGTGTCGGAGTTCCGGAAATGGATTCTGGTGCAGATAGCTGGCCATATCCGGGATCAATTTCGGTGATTAATATGTCAGCGCTTGTTTGTTTGTGTGTGGGTGTATGTGTAGCAGGTTATTGACCGATTTCGCCGAGGGTTTTTGGAAGACGCCGCTGAATCGATGTTCTGATAACTGAAACTCTAATTCTCCGCCTCGCCTTACGGTTATGTACACTAGTCGTCGTCTTATCCTCCGCGTGCCCATTCTGTTGCCACGTCCTTTCTTAATAAAATTTTTGAGTGATTTTTGTCTAAGTCTAAGTGTGTTTAGTTAGGGTCTCTTCTACTCGTAGGCCGATGCATTCGATTCATCTCTTCGCGTTATTCTCTAATTTATGTTTATATTCTTTCAGTTCAACTTAATTTTGGAACGTGTTCAGACTTGTAAATATACATTGTTTCCTATATTTCTATTTCTTTATACTACAACTTAAATAATTCTATATAAAACAATCTTTTAAACTCTTCGTGGAGCAAGGTACACTGCAATCTATCCTTCAGTCTCTGATCTACAAACCAACAATACAGAAATATATATCCAATTTATTTTTTAATTCATACTCTTTGTTACTCATCACCATTCATTGTTTATTACAATCTTTTATTTACTCAATCTGATAAACATTTTTGTATTGAATTTATTTTTCATTTTAAATAAATTTAACTTAAGGTTGTTAATGCTAATGTTTACGAACTTAACGTATCGCGACGAGACCTAAAACCCATTGTTTTATATGCAGCTGATTCCGGTCGACGTAATGTGAAGTATCCGAACTTAATACGAAAGCTTCGCGTTGCGTCAAGTCGGGCTGTTCACGTGATACTTTCAGCCAATCAACGCTCTCGATTCTTGCGCGCATGCACTCGAATGCACTGGAAAGAGTTCCGTTTGCCATTGTGTTGCTACATTCATTGTGTTTACAGTTTACACTTTATAATAAATAATATAGTAACATTGATAATGCCTCACAACAGAATTCATTTTCAAGTGACAACCACCAACATTATTACTTTACAACATTATTACAACCACCAACAACCGACGTTGTCAATTGTCAAATGGCTGTCAAGTGTCATTTGACATTTTCAAGTGACAACCACCAATATTATTACTTTACAACATTATTACAACTACCAACAACAAACGTTGTCAACTGTCAAATGGCTGTCAAATGTCACTTTTCATGCACGCTGTTTCACGGCACGTTATGGCGATGGAAATTTCACAAAAATTCCTTAACGTACAGATCACTTCACATCACGTCGCGTCGCGTTGCATTAAGTTCATCGTAAACCCACCATAAGACTTTCTTGAAGAAATTATAACCATTAACGATTTTCAAATTGGTTTATAACATCTCTTCGGTTGCTAGAACTTGAGAATTTTCCATTGAAACTCAACTTATTTAAGACTGCTAAATGTAATTAAGTGATTATGAAAATAATAATATGATATCGACAACATTTTGCAATTGTATTGTTGATATCATTTTTTGAAAAAAATATGACAATTAATACTTTTCAAATCGGTTTATAATATGCATTAGGTTGCAAAAACATTCGGAAAGAAAAACCTTCGAAAAGTATATTGGTGGAGCGCGAAAATTGCTGAGATAAGGAAGATCTGCTTCGCGAAAAGACATCAAAAGGGAAGAGAAGTATATAGTGGTATTCCACAGGGATTGGTTATGGGCCCTAGACTGTGGAACTACACCACATCGTGTTACGGCTCGTTTTCTTTGCTGGGGCTTAAATAGTACTGCCTTTATTAGTGGAACGCAAAAATTACTGAGACGAGAAAGATCTGCCTCGAGAAAAGACATCAAAAGGAAGAGAATTTCGGCCGGTTATGGGCTCTACACTATGGAACTACAGCACGGCGTGTTAAGGCCCGTGTTCCTTGCTGGGGCGGAAATAGTACTGCCTACCAGCATTCTCAAAGAATTCATACATGTACTGGTACATCCAATAACAGACATTTTAATAACAGATATTTGATTAACCGCAATAATAATACCTGTCCATAAACGTAGAGATAAATCACAAGCAAATATCTGTAGCCCAAATATCGGTTCTAGCAAAGATATTAGAATATTGCATGCTGAATAGAATGTTGCCTTTCATAGAAAAATTCCGCCAAATCAGCACCACGGTTTCTCCAGAGATAAATCAACAACAGCGGTAACCCAATTCTTTAACAAAATTTTAGATGAAAGAAATCACCCGATTGGTATTTTCTGCGACTAATCGAAAACGTTCGACTGCGTGTCGCACAGGCAACTCCCTAAAAAATTTACAATCACAAAATAAGAGGTAAATCTGCTAGATGACTCACATCTTTTCTCACAAATAGGAAACAGTCCGTCAACGTGAAATGCCGATCGATAACTGGTAAATCCCACTTCAGTTGTGTAAACATGGGTGTCCCGCAGGGCAGTGTTCTGGCTCCGACTCTATTCCTACTAAACACGACAGGCCTGGTCGGCTACATCGGAGATCAACACTGCACCTTATATGCTGATGACGCTAGTTTTATCGTCTCCGAAAAAATGCATCCCATAGCAATATTTATAATATTCATTAGGTTTCAAAAACACTCGAAAAGAAAAGCCTTCGGAAAGTATATTGGCGAAAATTGCTGAGATGAGAAAGATCTGCTTCGCGAAAGGCTTGGCGAAAGGCAAGAGGGAAGAGAAGTATATAGCGGGGTGTTCCACAGGGCTCGGTTATAGGCCCTACACTGTGGAACTATACCACGGCCTGTTAAGGCTCGTGTTCCTTGCTGGGATGGAAATTGTACTGCCTACCATCATTCTCAAAGAATTCAGACATGTATTGGTACATCCAATAACAGATATTCTTCATTGGTACATCCAATAACAGACATTCAATAGCACCCTCTTCGAGAATGAAATCTTCCCAGGAATTTTAAAAATCGCAGTAATAATATCTGTCTATAAAAATGCAGATAACTCGCAAGCAAATAACTATCGCCCTATAGCCCTAATACGAGTTCTAGCAAAGATATTGGAATAAGGAATGCGGATTAGAATGTTGCCCTTCATAGAAACATTCCACCTAGTACCAAATCAGCAATAGGGTTTGTCCAACAATAAATTTACAACAACAGCAGTACCTGAATTCTATAAAATTTTGACTTTCTCTTCAGATCCATTTCTAGATTCGGGGACCTTAGCCGCGATTTCTCGTTCTCGTTCAGGTTGTGCGATTTCTCATTCTTCTTCGCCTCGTCTGTTTCTTGGTGCCGAAGTTTCGATCGGGTCCTTGCTAGGCACGATCACTTTGACCTGCAACGCATCCAAGTCTAAGCCTGCCTCTTTACTTCTTCATGGTTTGTTGTTGGTGACGAAGATGAACCGACTATTATAAAATTTTGACATTCTACTCAGATCCATTTCTAGATTTGGGGAACTTAAACGCGTTCGGTTTCTCGTTCTCATCCAGGTTGCGCGGTTTCTTCTTCGTCTCGTCTACTTCTTGGGTGCCAAAGACGCGACCGCGTCCTTGTTAGGCACGACCACTTTGCCCTGCGACGCATCCAAGTCTGAGCTTACTTCTTTACTGCCTCCTGGTTTGTCGCTGGTGATGAAGATGAATCGTCTTTTCGAATTCCCATAATTCAAATCTCTTCAGATCCATTTCTAGATTCGGGGAACTTAGACGTGATTTCTCGTTCTCGTCCAGGTTGTGCGATTTCTTCTTCTTCTTCGCCTCGTCTGTTTCTTGGTGACCGAAGTTGCGACGGGGTCCTTGCTAGGCACGACCACTTTGACCTGCAACGCATTCAAGTCTGAGCTTGCTTCTTTACTGCTTCATAGTTTGTTGCTGGAGATGAAGATGAACCGACTTCTATAATATTTTGACTTTCTCCTCAGATCCATTTCTAGATTTGGGGAACTTAAACGCGTTAGGTTTCTCGTTCTCATCAAGGTTGCGTGGTTTCTTCTTCGTCTCGTCTACTTCTTGGGTGCCAAAGACGCGACCACGTCCTTGCTTCCAAGCCCTCCAAGTCTGAGCTTGCTTCTTTACTGCACCCTGGTTTGTCGCTAGTGATGAAGATGAATCGTCTATTCGAATTCCCATACTTCAAACTCGAACTTTCAGTGGCGCCAAGATTTTGTTGATCAAACCCTTGCAAGCCCTTGAAGCTTTTGGTTCCCTCGGCAGGTCACTTTGTTGGACACTTGCTTGAGTAATAAAGAGTAGTTTGGTTTTAAGGCAGTCGCCCGAAAACCATGGCGTAAAGTACCACCCCCCTGCACCAAATGTCGGACTGGTGGGGTTGGTAGGGTATTCTTCGAAGGATTTCGGGAGAGGCGTACGCGTAACTTCCACAAAAGTTTCACTTAAGATCGGATGTCTGTTTTGGCCGTAGGACCGGGCGAAACCCAAATCCGACACTTTTATGTTGAAGCCGACGTCCATTAGCAGATTTTCGCATTTTATGTCTCGGTGAACTATGCCTCGTTCGTAACAATATTCAATAGGATCCACTAATTGCCCAAACAATTTCCTCGCTCGATTCTCAAGTATGTTAGATTCCTTCCTGATGATGTCTAAAACGCTTGCGTTTTCTGCGTATGCCATTACAATATAAAACCTGTGCGTGGTTTCTTGCAGGAACCGAATCAGACTGGGGTGCTTCAGTCCCTTGACCACTTCGATCTCCCTCGGAAGAAACTTCTTGAGGTAATCCTCTGGCGCCGTGCATTTACTGGTGATATTGATAGCCACGTAGCTGTTCTCTGTCGGCTATCCTGATGGTGGCATAGGATCCGGCTCCGATAGTTTTGCCTAAGAAGTAGTCATGCGTTTCTAGAACGGTTTTCCGGCCCATCCTGGTTTTCCAAATTTTGCGCCGTGTGGGATTGGTGTGTTGTCTGGCGAAGGCATTGCGTTCATAAAATATTTCTGGAATTATTTTCACATCGAAGTTTTGACAAAAATTTGGATCGATTGCTGAATTGACAAGTTTCAGCAAATTCTATAGCAAAATTTTAGATTAAGTAGATTAAAGAAATCGCCCGATTGGTATCTTTTGCGAGTTATCGACGTGTGTCCCACAGGCAACACAATAACTAAATTTACAATTATGGAATAAGAGGTAAATCTGATAGATAGCTCACATTTTCTCATAAATAGGAAACAATTCGTGAAAGTAAAATGTGGACCGATAACTGGCCAATCCGACTTCAGTTATGTAAACATGGGTGTCCCGCAGGGCAGTGTCCTGGCTCCGACCTGGCTCAAGTTATGGCGTCAACTTCCTAATATACACTGCAGGTCTGGTCAGCTGCATCGGAGATTAATCTTATATGTTGCATCTTATATACTGGATCTTATATGACTCTAGTTTTATCGTCTCCGCAAAAAATGCATCTAATAACAATTTCATGATTTTCAAATTGGTTTTGTTATTAGGTTGCAAAAACGTTCGGAACAATAAGTATATTGGTGGAGCTTGAAAATTGCTGAGACGAGAAAGATCAGCTTCGCGAATTCAAGAGGGTCAGAGGGAAGAGAAGAGGAAAGAGAAAGAGGGTCAAGAGGGAAGAGAAGTATATAGCGGTGTTCCACAGGGCTCGGTTATAGGCCCTACATTGTGGAACTATACCACGGCGTGTTAAGGCGCGTTTTCCCTGCTGAGGTGGAAATAATAGATTCGCCGATAACCTAGCTACAGCTACAAGGGAAAGAGAAGAGAAATCTAAACCCAGACAAATGTCGACAAAGAAAAGAAAAGTAGACAAAAATATAATGCGTCCTCCAATATATGTGAAATTTTGATTATAGATGTTCTTTTCGTCGCTTATCACGAATATGTTATCAAAATTTTCAAAAACAAAATGGCGGATTTAATATGGCGGAGGTGTCTTCGAAATACTCGTTCAATATTTATTCCACAATGGCGTACAGAGAGTTTTTTACGTCGCTGATTACGAATCTGTTGTCAGAATCTGTTGTTAATCGCGTAACCGTTGTTAATTTTTTATTGAAATTTGTGATATCAACTCTGATTAATGGGCGGAGATCCTTAATGTTTCAGCATTATTAAATAACATTTTATGCTAATTCAAGAAAACGACTGCCGACTGCGAAGCGAAAACTTTTTTTAAATAATGTATTGAAACAAAACTCGAAAAATAATGAATTGCCCAATACATCCCGGGCTACTTTCAAGTTTATAGCTAAGGGAATAATTAATTAATTCAGAATTCTAATGAATTGAATGCCGAAACCTGCCTATACGTATTTTTTTAAGTGGTTTGGGGGTAGCTCTCACTAAACCCCCTATTCCACTTTGGCTTTAAATATGCGCCACCCCGGAATCGCATATTTCGCCATCATTCAGGGTGGGCAGCCCGGACGATTAGTGAAAACCGCCCTAGTTTTTGCCTCCCCGACCGGGAATCGAACCCGGGTCTTCCGCTCTCAAGGCGGCTCAACTACACTACCGAGGAAAACTTGCTTATACGTATTTGTTACAGTGTATATACAGTGTATATATAGTACAGTGTTAATAACCCCTAATGTGCAAGTTTTTCAAAAAATTGTCGGCCATATTGGTCCCGGCAGTTTCTTTGCTCCATCCTGATAATTGATATCTGATAAGCGACGTGAAAAACTTCTAGATACGCAATTTCAATCTGATAAGATTTCGAAAAATTCCCGCCATATTGGCTCCGCCATTTTGTTTAAAATTTTATCACTGATCCGTAATTAGCAGGATTAAGAATCCCTAGGTATGGAATCTTGTTAAAAACTCATCCAATGTTTTTCGAGAAATTGTCGGCCATATTACATCCGCCATTTTGTTTTTGAACATTTTGATAACGGATTCGTTATTAGAGACGCAAAAAACACCTGCAACCAAAATTTCAAATATACATGTCGAGGTATCCTACTTTTGCCCCCCTTTTCGTTAATCCAACCCACTGTGTGCCAGAGCAAAAAGAAGTTACGCACAGACATCAACAGGGTCTACTGGTGACAACTCTGAAATAAAAGTTGAAAACGTGTGGGGTCAATAAAAGTTGAAAACGTGGCTTATTCCATTGCCACCTGAGAACTCCTGAGAAAGTGAGATCCTCAAACCTGAAAATGATCATGGAAGAGGTGCAAGAGTGGTGGAGGTCCTCTTCCCCAAGCATCAGAAGCTACAGTGGGTTCTTTCGGAAGTAGGAGAATTTCCAGAATTTTCAAGCTGAGCAGCACCAACCAGCGGTAGACCACACACTCCCTCCGAGAGTTGTAAATATTGCTCTAAATATACAACCTGAATTTGTTCTGGAAGTTATGAGCAATATAATAGCAGACGGCAGATTCCCGGAAAGGTCCTTCTCCGGAAATGTGAAAAGCCCATAAAAGAGACTCCTCTAATAGACCAATATGAATACTGGATGCCTTTGGGAAACTACTTGAATAACAACTGCTCCTCGCTAGAATCAAAGCAGGATTGGACAGGGGTAGAATCTACAAGGGTCTTTCCGACAGGCAATATGGCTTGAGAGACGGAACGTCCACAATCGATCCACTTCGGAGGGCGATGGAAGTGGCAGAGAAAGCCACAGTCGGAACACGCGCTGATGAACCTTTATGGGTTCTGGGTCATCTCTCATTGGAGAATGAAGGTGACATCCGAAATGCTTTTAATTCTGCCGCCTGGGGAAAGAACATTTAAGAATTAACTGACAGAAACTTTACACCATGCCTGTTGCGGATAGTGCGCATCGATCTAACAAATAGTGGAATTCAGATGGAATCCGACGATGAGGTCGTCGATTACGAAGTGTATAGTGGGGGTCCCACAGGACTGAGTTATGGGTCCTACTATGGAACATAATATACTACGGCGCATTAAGGTTCGTTTTCCCTATTTGGTTAGAGATAGTAGGATTCACCGATGACCTAGCTATAGTTGCAACTGAAGAAGAATTAATGAGAAAGGCAAACATCGTCATAGAATATGTCGATGAATTGCTAGAGCGGAGAAATCTTACACTGAAAAGGCAACAAGACAATAGGAACTATCAAATTCATAATTAAGAAAGTGGACATCACACCGAAACAAGAAGTCCGGGAATTACAGAAACTCCAGAATTTTCGATTGATGAGTTGAACAGGGCGAACCACCGAAATGGCAGAGTACCAGGACCAGACAACCTCCCACCGGAAGGTGTAAAGATTGATGTAAATACACAACCAAAATTTATTCTGGAAGTTATGAACAATAAAACAGCAGACGGTTAATTCCCAAATAAGTGGAAGATAGCAAGGTTGGTCCTTCTCCGGAAAGGTGAAAAGTGGTCCTTCTCCGGAAAGGTGAAAAGCCCATGCACAAGCCCTCCTCGTATAGATCAATATGCCTGCTGGGTGAACTTGGAAATCTTGAACAACTGCTTCTTGCTAGAATTGAAGCAACATTGGACAAGGGCAGAGGTCTTTCCGACAGGCTATATGAGTTCAGAGAGAGACAAGTACCTCAGTTGATGTCGTTCTGAGGTTGATGGATTTGGCAGAGAAAGCAGAGTCGGCATACGGAGAACACCTAAGATGACAGCGCTGATAACCGTAGACGTGTTTTAAATTCTGCAGCGTGGGGAAAGATCATGGGAGAATTAACTGACAGAAAATTTACTTAATACCTGTTGCGGCTTTATCAAATAGGGGAATGCAGATGAAATACGGCGATGAGATCCTACGGGGAAAGTACTCTAGGGTAGGTACTCCAATTTTGTAATTGTGCAAAACAAATTTTTATTTTGTTAATTGTTTGATGAACTATAAAATAAAACGTGTTAAGGAAGAAGATGAGATCCTCGATCCTTGAATGCCAAAAATTTAGTGGTGTTCCACAGGGCTCAGTTATGGGCCCTACACTGCGGAACTATACCACGACGTGTTAAGGCTCCTTTTTCTCGCTGAGGCTGAAATAGTAGGATTCGCCGATGATCTAAGTATAGTTATAACAGGGAAAACTGAAGAAGAAGTCATGAGAAAGGCAAATACCACCATAAAGCAGGTCGATGAATGACTAGAACGGAAATATTTTAAGCTGAAAAAACAGAAGTCGTACAACTGGATAATACGACCTATCAAATTCAAAAATAAAAAAGTAAACATCACTCCCCAACAAGAAGTAACACCCTACCGGGTCTTTCCATCCACTGGATAGGGTTCGACCCGGGAGAATCATGGAGCTACCCGATCACAATTGCTTGTGCAACGGATATACCCTTGAGGGCGGGATCATCCAGGAGAGACGTGCATAAGTGCGCTCGACCGTTGTCAGACCAAGGTTACCGAGCATAAGTCGGTTGACACTGGTACCACGGGGAATGGGAGCCCTACCAGCCTGGCACTGGTACCCATTCACGTAGAAGGACTCGTGGGGGAATAATCGCTAGCCAGATAGTGGTCAAGGGGTTTCGTGCCAGCGTGCGCGCATACGGCCTTAAGAAGGGGGCGAGTAGCACACTTGTCGTGGTCCCACCGTGTGTTCCAATTACGGCCGGGAAATTCCCGGTATAAACCTCATGGCTCCCGGGCTCGGTCTGGACAGGCGGGAACACCAGACAAAATGGGTCTCATAGAACAAATCCGCTAAAGTCCCCATCAGGGCCGCGGTTACTGATGGTCCGGTCTGTAAGGAGTGCTGCGAGCTCAAAAACAAATTTTTGTTTTGTTAATTGTTTGTTAAACTATAAAATTAAACTTGTTAAAGAAGAAGATGAGATCCTCGATCTTCGAATGCGAAAAATATAATTGGGTTCCACATGGCTCTGTTATGTGCCCTACACTGTGGAACTATACCACGACGTTAAGGCTCCTTAACCTCACTGGGGCGGAAATAATAGGATTCGCCGATAACCTAGCTATAGTTGGAAAACTGAAGAAGAACTCGTGAGAAAGACAAATATCGTCATAAAGCAGGTCGATGAATGACTACAGCGGATAAAACTTAAGCTGAAAAAACAGAAGCCGTATAACAGGATAATAGGACCTATCAAATTAAAAATAAAAAAGTTAAAAAATCATCACACCCTAACAAGAAGTATCACCCTACCATCGATCCTTCCACTGGATAGGGTTAGGCCCGGGAGCCGCATGGGGCTACCCGATCACAATAGCTTGTGCACAGGATATGCCCATGCGGGCGGGATCATCCAGGAGACACGTGCGAAAGTGCGCTTGACCGTTACCAGTCTAAGGTTACCCAGCATAAGTCGGTTAACACGGGTATTACGGGGAATGGGAGCCCAACCAGCATGGCACTGGTACCCATTCACGCGGAAGGACTCGTGGGGGAATAGTCGCTAGCCAGGTAGTGGTCAAGGGGTTTAGTGCCAGCCTGCGCGCATACGGCCTTAAGAAGGGGGCGAGTAGCAAACTTGTCGTGGTCCCACCCTCTGTTCCAATTACGGCCGGGAAATTCCCGGTATAGGCTTCATGGCTCCCGGGCCCGGTCTGGACCGATTTCATAGAACAAAACCGCTAAGTCCCCGTCAGGGCAGCGGTTACTGATGGTCCGGTCTATAAGGAGTGCTAGAAAAACTATTGCCAAACCCCTGCGGCCCGAAAAGCAGTAAAAGACGGCTGTTTTGTTTGTGGTTCACTCGACCATCCTCTATGAAGCCCCGGTCTGGCTTAAAGCCATAGAAAAACATACATAAAAAGATGCTCGTCTCTGCATACAGAAGTATACAGGATAATCTCCAGGTAAGCTGTATTGATGATTGCAGACATCGCCTCGATAGATTGCAAAATCCATGAGAGAGTTCAATTGAATAAGATAAGGAACTGGGCAAATATGGCAGATAGCAAAAAAGTATCAAACCATTAAATGCTTGAAGACTCGCAAACGTTATGGAACGTGTACAAAACAGGGTAATGGACAAGACTACTGATATCTTCAAAACTGAAACCTTGGGTAACACGAAGCCATGGAGAGATTACTTAAAATCTGTTACAAGCCCTCAGTGGCCACGGATACTTCAGGGAATGTTTACATGGCTTTGGCAGAGAAATTGACGCAATGTGTGAATAATGCGGCGACGTGGATATCTAACACCGTGTTTGAATGCAGTAGTTTGATACTCGAGAGGGACAAATGGAAGGAACGGACAAACTGATGTGTAAACACTAGTAGATGTGATGTTAAGTTCACCAGAGGATTAGACATACACAGAGACAATGATACGTGGCATCCTAAATTGAAGATGGATGATGTATGAAGATGAAGGATAGAAAATCCATGACAAAAAGAACAAGATCAACGGACATAAAGAAACCACAGAAAGGAAACCAAAACCGTGAAGGTTGCAAAAACATGATCTTGAAAGCCTGCTAAAAACAGAATTTTCTTTCGAATCTTTTAATTTAAGAGTATCAGAAGTCATAAAAATACATAATATGATATCAACAATATTTTGCAAATGTTTTGTTTATTGATGTTCAGTTCAAACAAAAAAGCTTTTCGAAGAAATTACAAAATTTAATGATTTTCAAATAATGATTTATGTATTTAATGTATCATAAAATTTAATGAATGAAATATATTTAATATCATTCAGCTCGTGATCTTTGCTTTGAAAGGCATACAACCTTAACAGATTGTTTCTTTTGTTAAAAAATGTATTTGATAAATATTTCTGTATGAGTGTTTGGTAGACGTTGCAGGTGGAAATCCAAAAAAACCGTTGTTTGAAAAGTGTCATTATCATTGTGTTAGATATCTGCTGATGGATTTCGGTGGCTCAGGATGACTTGACAATCATCACCCGATACCATTAGCCGACATCGCTTAGTTTTGGTATTGAACGTAATGAGCGTTCGATTTTCAGACAACGGTCCAGCCTCCAGGTTTTCGACGCGCAACGCCGCCGGAGTAGACGGCCCGGACCGACGCCACGCTTCCACGTCGATTTCAAATTGTGCGGATTTAATTTTAAAATTACATATCGATACATCGAAAGCATGATACTTTTATAATTAGACAATGCCACATCTATAATAATTCTTAAACTACATGCTAGAGTTTCTCTTCTTTGACACTAATTATTTTAGCTAAGGTGCAAGGACGTTGCGGCGTCGGTTTGGGTGTGTAAGTTATTTTTTGGTTTCGTGGATTGTAGAGCAAAGACCGAATTACAGCGAGTCTAATCCGTGAAATAAGTACCTTTCACTCCTAACATACCAACAACAATAACAGTGATAAATATGTAACAAACAGGCTTTAACGTATCATAAAATCTATCCTAGTTAAGAAAACAATGCGTGTTGGCTATTTTTCTTAATACAATGACTGAATTTCTACAGAGCACCAACGCGACTGTTTTGTTTTTTTTCCTTAGTTTTAACTTACTTTTCCCCAAAAAATCGGACATTAAAAACTTAAAACGAAATTATAACTGTGACGATCTGTAAATCCGAGTTTTCCACAATCTCTCACAATCATAATGAATGCACTAACTTGGAATGATTACCTATGCACGGTTCGGTTCCTGTTGAGGTCTGGCGTCGCGACGTCCCGCCCGATTGCGGAAAAACAATTTAAAAGAAGGTTTGGAAGAGGGTTTCAGAGAGGTGTGGACGGACGTCGCGACGTCGATCTCGCCGAACCTGGCCGCGGTTTTGTTATTTTTTACATGAAGTCTTATTACTCTCAGAAGTATACAGTGGCCGGGCTGAGGTGGGGGAGGGGACTGAGGTTGGGTCACCCCAGAGGCGCACGGACCTGACTTGCGGGCGCATCGGGGGTAATCTTCTTTTCCTACTACTTGATTCCTAATATTTTTATCTTTTCTGGATTTTTAAGGATCTTTTCATTTAGGTTTTTAAACTATAAAAATGTTGTTATGGTTGCGACGACTAGCGCCCTCTTGCCCACCGAAGCAGCGCATCTGCCAACACATCCAGATGTGCCTTCGTCTGAAACAAAACAAATACAATAAATATTTGAATTCACTAAAATAATAATTATAATTTTCTCATAAGAGTAACCAGTTTTTACATTACAAGCCGCGGCTTATTATTGGAAGCGGCGCTTATAAACCGCGGTTTATAAACGGAAATCTATTTTGTGCAAATGTATAAGCCGCAATTTCTTATAAGCCGCATTCTTTTATAAGCCGAGGCAACGGCCATACCACGACGAGAAAAGTGTTTTAAACTGCGGTTTATAAAGGACGAGAGCTGGTGTATTAAAACCTGGTGGTATGGCCGATGCCTCGCCGTATAAATAATGCGGCTTATAAGAGATTGCGGCTTATACATTTGCACAAAATACATTTCCCAGAGCATGTGAGTTTATAAGCCGCGGTTTATAAGCGCAGCTTCCAATAAACACAATTGAATCTAAAAGCCTATCTGTTAAATAGAAATAACAATTCTTGTAAAGTAAATTAATACAATTCAAATTATGATCTCGATTTACTAAATTTTAAGTTCTACAAAAGACACAAAAAGATTATTGTTACCCCACATATTATCACAAAAAATGCCTTTAATTAAAATAGGAACAATGTATTGCATTTTTCTTTCTTGCTTTGTCTGGTCTTGTCTGGTCTTGTCTGGTCTTGTCAGGTCTTAAGGTCGTCGAATGTGAAGTATATAGTGGTGTCCACAAGGCTCGGTTATGGGCCTTACACTGTGGAACTATACCACGGCGTGATTACGCTCGTTTTCCTCGGCGGGGCACACTGGGACGGATTGAGAATGCAAGAAGGCGACAAAAATAGAATTTTACAATGTCTCACAATTAAGCAAAACCACTTAAAATGTATTGTTAGATAAGCCATCCATAATACTATACACAAATAAATGCGAAAACCCAATTCCATTGGTTGTGGGAACGTGTTAGACATCGCTCTTGTCCCTTAGGTACCAAAAAGGAATTAGCTGCGCTGGATTTTTGACAAAGTAACTACGTCTGTTTTGTGTTTGTGTTAAAAAATTGTGAACTTTTAAATATGGAGAATATAGCTAGTTTCAAGTATGTATTTACATGTAATAATATCAAATTTGTAGAAAGTTTTAATCAATACGGTTAAAAATTTTTTTTTTTAACAATTTTCGTTAAATTTTTTTTTTTTTGTAATAAACTGCAATAAATTGATTTTTAAAAAAAGTTCCGCATAGTTCCGTTGAATTAAATATTTTGTAAAACAAAACAAACATTGATAATTCTAGCAAAGCAAAATTCCCGTCCACATCGTTCCACCTTACTGAGAATTACACCTTTTTTTCCAGGTAGTCGTGATGACCACCATTTGCAAGAGAGAACGTTGAATAGAAATGAACTATTTTTGTATTAAGAGATGAAAGTTTTTATAAGTTTTCTTGGCTAAAGTGTAATGAACGATTAGTACAATACGTGTTGGATAAGTTTTGTGTCAACGACGGTTGTGAATTTGTAAAAAAATGTTGCACTTTTGTCATATATAAAAAAAATAATATTTTTTCCACTTAAATTTGCGTTTTTAATTAATCGTGTACATCTAATATAGACTAATTTTATATTAGAATATCAGAATGTCATCATAAGGTAATATGTGAGACAAAAAATTGAAATGAACTGGATTTGATTTTTTGTCGCCGTAAATTGGTAATCCGTCCCAGTGTGCGGGGGTGGAAATAATAGAATTAGCCGAAGACCTAGCTATAGTTGCAACAGGGAAACCTGAAGGAAAACTGACTGGTAACAGGGCAATAGGACCTTGTCTGGTCTTGTCTGATCTTGGTTGGTATTGTCTGGTCTTTTCTGGTCATGTCTGGTCTTGTCTGGTCTTTTCTGAATTTTGTAGTGGTGTTGCACAAGGCTCGGTTATGTTCGGGTTTAGGATCGTCTCAGTTATTTTTGGTTATGTTTGGTCTTTTCCGAATTATGTAGCAGTGTTCCACCAGGCTTGGATATGGCCTTACACTGTAGAACTATATCACGGCGTGATTAGGCTCGTTTTCGTCGCCGGGGGTGGAAATAATAGGGTTAACCGAAGACCTAGCTATAGTTGCAACAGGGAAAACTGAATAAAAACTAACGAGGATGCCCATAAAGCAGGCCCATGAATGGCTAGAGCGGAAAAATCTGAAAACCCAGCCGTACTTCTGACTGGCAATAGGGCAGTAGGACCTTTTCTGGTCTTGTCTGATCTTGTCTGATTTTGTCTGGTCTTGTCTGGCCTTTTCTGATCTTGTCTGGTCTTGTCTAGTGTTAAGGTCGTTGAATGCGAAGTTTATAGTTGTGTTCCACAAGGCTCGGTTATGGGCCTTACACTGTGGAAATATACCACGGCATGTTAAGGCTCGTTTTCCTTGCCGGGGTGGGAATAATATAGTTAGCCGAAGACCTAGTTATAGTTGCAATAGGGAAAACTGAAGAAAAACTCAGGAGGAAGCCAAACATTGCCAAAAAGCAGGCCGATGAATGGTTAGGGCGGAAAAATGTTTAATCTGAAAAACCAGCCGTACTTCTGACTGGCAACTGGGCAATAGGACCTAATCTGGTCATGTCTAATTTTATCTGGTCTTGTATGGTCTTGTCTGGTCTTGTCTGGTCTTGTCTGGTCTTAAGGTCGTCGAATGCGAAGTACATAGTGTTGTTCCACAAGGCTCGGTTATGGGCCTTAAACTGTGGAACTATAACACAGCGTTTTAAGAACCGTTATTTGAAGACCTAGCTATAGTTGCAACAGGGAAAACTGAAGAAAAACTCACGAGGAAGCCAAGTATTGCCATAAAGCAGGCCGATGAATGGCTAGAGCGGAAACATCTTAATATGATAAACCAGTCTTATTTCTGACTGGCACAGGGCAATAGGACCTTGTCTGGTCTTGTCTGATCTTGTCTGATCATGTCTGGTCTTGTCTAGTTTTTTCTGGTCTTGTCTGGTCTTGTCTGGTCTTAAGGTCGTCGAATGTGAAGTATATAGTGGTGTTCCACAATGCTCGGTTATGGGCCTATCACTATGGAACTATACCACGGCGTGTTAAGGCTCGTTTTCCTCGCTGGGGTGGAAATAATATGGTTAGCCGAAGACCTAGCTATAGTAGCAACAGGGAAAACTGAAGGAAAACTCACGAGGAAGCAAAACATTGATGAATGGCTAGAGTGGAAAAATCTTAATCTGAAAAACCAGCCGTACTTCTGACTGGAAATATTGCAATACGAATTTATCTGGTCTTGTCTGATCTTGTCGGGTCTGGCCTGGTCTTTTCTGGTCTTGTTTGGTTTTGTCTGGTCTGGTCTTAAGGCCGTCGAATGCGATGTATATAGTGGTGTTCCACAAGGCTCAGTTATGGGCCTTACACTGTAGAACTACTATACCACGGCGTGTTAAGGCTCGTTTTCTTCGCTAGACAATAGGGCCCCCGGCAATGGAGCAATAGGACTTTATCTGATCTTGTCTGATCTTGTCGGGTGTTTTCTGGTCTTTTATGGTCTTGTCTGGCCTTGTTTGGTCTTGCCTGGTCTTCTCTGGTCTTAAGGTCGCCGAATGCGTAGTATAAAGTGGTGTTCCACAAGGATCGGTTATGGGTCTTGCATTGTGGAACTATATCACGGCGTGTTAAGGCTCGTTTTCCTCGCTAGGGTGGAAATAATAGGGCTAGCCGAAGACCTAGCTATAGTTGCAACAGGGAAAACTGAAGAAAAACTCAGGAGAAAGCCAAACATTGCCATATAACAGGCCGAAGAATGGCTAGAGCGGAAAAATCTTAATCTGAAAAACCAGACCTACTTCTGACTGGCAACAGGGCTGTAGAACTTGAAACGGAATCTGTGCTCCTGGTAGGTTGCAGGAGGCCGGAGTCTGCAGTTTCCGCTAGGTGGGTCAATAATTAAACCAGAGAAGAGTATTAAATACTTGGGAGTAGTTATGGACCAGCGAGTGAGCTTCACGTCTCACATTCATAATGTGTCGGTCAAAGCGGAATGGACGGCCGCGATGCTGGGGAGACTCATGCCGAACGTTGGTGGGGCTCTCAGCCTGACCAGGCGTTTGTTGTCCTCGGTGGTCACTTCAATCATGCTATACGGAGCAGAGATCTGGGGAACAGGCCTGCGACGGGGAATAAACAGAACAGTTATGATAAGAGCACAGAGGAGGACCTTGATTAGGGTAGTCCCTGCATACCGGACAGTCTCGGCAGAGGCTGTACAAGTGGTGGCTGGAGCCCCCCAATAACACTCTTTGTAGACGAAAGGATGGCTGTCAGAAAATGCCAAGGCCTATCCAAGAGAAAAGCGCGGCATCGCACCATGGCGAGTTGACAAAATGCCTGGCAAGGGGCAAAAAATGGACGCGAGAATTGATTCCGGATGTGCAAATCTGGCTGAACGTAAACACGGATATGTCGATTACCATGTGACCTAGGCGCTAACGGGACATGGGTGCTTTAATGCCTTTCAGCACAGAAAGATGGGACAAGTTGAGATTAGGGATGTTTTTTTCATCAATTGGATCAGTTCCCCAGATCTCCCCTCCGTGATTGATTGAATGTGCATGATTGAAGTGACCACCGAGGACAACAAGCGCAAGGCAAACTGGTGTATGGCCGGACAAGGAGAATATGACCGAAACCATGCTAGAAAGTAAAGATAATTGGAACGCAACCGCAAAGATGCTAACAGGCATAATGAAGGCCGAGGAAGTGGATGAGAGGAGATTGGAAGCAGGCCAACAAATTAAAAAATAACCAAAAAGCTTGAACCCAAAGTTGCCGAGTGATTATACCCCGAGAGGGTGCAAACCACGACAGCGCTAGGGACAAGATGGGAAAAAGGGGGGAGGTGGTTTTAGTGGGTATACTATCTCTGGAAGAGAAGGAGTACCACACTACCCAGCTAAAGGGTGCCTATAAAAGGTTTCCCCTTCCTCCTATAAAAAAAGGGCAGTGGGAACTTGTCTGGTCTTGTCTGAGCATGTATGGTCCTGTCTGATCTTTTCTGGCCATGTCTGATCTGGTCTAGTCTTGTGTGGTATTGTCTGGTCTTATCTAGTCTTGTCTGGTCTTGTCTGGTCTTAAGGTCGTCGAATGCTAAGTATATATTGGTGTTCCACAAGGCTCGGTTATGGGCCTTACATTATGGAACTATACCACGGCGTGTTACAGCTCGTTTTCCTCGCTGGGCTGGAAATAATGGGGTTTGCCGATGACCTAGCTATAGTTTCTACAGGGAAAACTGAAGAAGAACTCACAAAGAAGCCAAACATCGCTATAAAGCAGGTCGATGAATGGCCAGAGCGGAAACATCTTAAGTTGAAAAATCAGCGGTATTTGACTGACAACACGGCAATAGGACCTTGTCTGGTCTTTTCTGGTCTAATCTGCTGTTGTTTACTCTTGTTTGCTCTTGTCTCCTCCTGTCTGCCCTTGTCTGTACTAGTCTGCTCTTGTCTGCTGTTATTTGCCCTTGTTTCCTCTTGTCTGCTCTTCTCTGCTCTTGTTATGATTTAAGAAAAGAGTTTATAAAATGGTAGTTTATATTTGAAAATAAAGTCGCGATTCTATGTTGAAACAAAGCAACATTAAATATTTTTAGAACAGAGAGAATAAACAAGAGCGCGCAATAAATAGGTTTATTTATAATTGTGCCGTGTTGTTATTTAATTTCGGGAATTATTTGTGCATGGAATTGAACAATAAATAAGGTTGTTTGTTGTGTGCCCGGCGCAGCCACCGAAAACAAAAATTGGAAATTGTTGCTTTCCGCGTCGGAAGAGGTATCGCCCACGCGGCGTCGCATCGCCGTCGGCGGCGAATTGTCTGCGGCGTGGGCGATCCATTCGTCGCTGAGGGCTCGCGTAGCGACTCAGCCCGCGTTCGTCACGGATTAACTTGTTTGGTGGCCCACTTGCGAGACGCACACAAATAACGGATCGGATCAATTCGAGCGAATTTATCCGCGCGAGTTTAGATTTCAGCGAACTTCTTCGAAAACTCGATACGTTCCTCTCCGCTAAAGCAAAATTAAGTTTGCTCTAATATGTGACGCACGTTGTATATTAGGAGAGCAAATTTAGGTCTCTCCGGGAACGTCAGGAAATCTAATTCCATGGGAAAAGGTACATAATCTTGTGACTGGGCGTTCAGACGTCGGGGTTCCATTCAAAGCAGGATTATTAACCTTGTGCTGAGCTTAATAACGTAAGAAAGCACAAATATTAAAACGCTATATAGAGTATGCCAGCAACCTTCAAATTAGCTTTAATCCGTTTTATCTCATTTTTTATAATGCATTTCGTAAATAGCACTAAAATATAGTCTAAATTGCGTAAAAAAGTATCAAAAAATATTATTGGAAGAAAAGTATATTGAAAGCAAGTTAACAATACACAACAATATATTAGTTAACAATATATAAGACAAATTAAAATGATTAAAATGAGAAACGAAAATGATTTTAAAGTTTGGGATGTACGTTGTTATGTGATTTCCGTATTAATATGCAACGTTATTTGTTACGCAATTTGTATATATTTACTGTTTATGAAAACGTGAAGCTCAAATCGCCGCAGCAATTAATATTTTAATAAATTTGCACGCGTGGCGATAATTACATTTCGTATGGAAACATAAAATGATATTCGAAAAAGTGAAATTCAATTAGCGCGTGCTTTGGGACCGAGGGCGGTGGCGTGGCAAACACACATTATGCAAGCTCTCTGGATATCAAACAAAAAATGCAAATGAAGAGAAAATAAATAAATCATGGAAGCAATAGTTTAAAAAAAAATGGCGAAATATGTATTTCGTTCATTGAAAAACTCTCATATTTTCAACGCCACACCGAAAACATTTCCCATCCGAAATCTCCCGGAAGGCGGAAAAAATCTCTAAATAATTCAAGATCCCCTAAACTTTCCAAAAGTGTTCTTTCCTGTCTTCAATCTTGTACGAAACTTTCTTGTTAAATAAAAAGATGATTGAAGAGCAGCAACCTCCAAACAAAACTTCGAGATTGTTTCGCGAAATATTTACCGTTTTATAAAACATGCAGGCTTGGCGATCCTCATCTTCTCCTGCTGGACAGTCAATGAATCCATCACAAAGGACGTGATCATCTATGCAGTGATATCGGCCCTGCCGATCTGGGGTGGGACATGCGAACCTCTCCATGCCGTCGGTGGCCGGTGGACACTCTGAAAATAAAAATAAACTCGGTTTATGCAAATCCGTGCGCTTATATTAAAATGATGTTTCGCAAGGAAAAACGGCGTGTCGAAAGATTGATATCTTAAGCAGTACGTGCAGACCGCCCGCTGACGCAGCAGGACTACGTGTAACCAGCGGTCGTTATCGCGGACATGTAATGGACTGTTCCTTGGGGCTCCGACGGTTTACCAGACCTTTTCTACCGCTTGCCCCCCTTTATAACGAAGCTACATACTTTCGTATCCCTCAAGCAGCGGCGGTATAATGATTCCAACTGTTAAATTGACAGGCATTCACTTCTTTTCACAAACATATGCATTGAAATCTGACGCTAACATATTGTTAAACTCACAGAAAATAGTTTTCAAAAACGGATTGGAATCCTCTCGCCTGGATTTTTTTTAGCTCAAAAATGCGAGAATAACTCGGAAACTAGATTTTAAAAAATGTTTCGGATAAAACTTGAAGAGAATTAAATTTTCTATAAGAAACCTTAATAGTTTGTATTTTTTCTGTGTGTCAGGTTGGCAATAATCAAAAAAATATTTTAGTTTTACATTTTTTGTCCAAAAAGTACGAAATAACTTGGAAACAAGCGGATATATTGAAAAATATTTCGGATAATACTTGAAGAGAATTAAATTTTCTACAAGAAACCTTGTTATTTAATAATTTTTTGTTTGTAAAGTTGGTAAAAATTAATTATGAAACAAAAATGTTGAATTTCTCAAAAATGCAAAAATATCTCGGAAACTTGCGGAAATTTTGAAAAATGTTACGGATAAAACTTGAAGAGAATAAAATCTTCTATAAGAAACCTTGATAGTTTGTATTTTTTTGTTTGTCAAGTTGGCAATAATCAATTATGGAACAAAATGAAAAAATATTTTTGTTTTAGATTTTTTTGTTTAAAAAATGCGAAATAACTTGAAAACTAGCGGATATATTGAAAAATATTTCGGATAAAACATGAAGAGAATTAAATTTTCTATAAGAAAGCTTCTTATTTCATAATTTTTTGTCTGTCAAGTTGGTAAAAATATATTATGAAAGCAAGAAGTTGTTTTGTTGAAGTTTTACATTTATTGTCAAAAAAATGCGAAATAACTTGGAAACTATATTTAGAATTATTGAATTTGGAAAAATGTTTCGGATAAAACTTGAAGACAATTAAATTTTCTATAAGAAACCTTCTTATTTGGTCATTTTATGTTTGTCAAGTTGGTAAAAATCAATTATGAAACAAAGTAATTGTTCTGTTGAAATTTTAGATTGTTTGTCTTAAAAATGCGAAAATAACTTGAAGAGAATTAAATTTTCTATTATTTTTTATTTTCTATTAAAAAAAATTGATATTTTGTATTATTTTGTTTGTCAATACCAACACCATCGACTAAAATGCCTACAACCAACTATGTTACTGGATGACAAGAGATTACAACAAGATGTTTGGGATCATGAAAACAACACAACAAAAGAAAAAAAAATCTCACCCTGTCGAGGCATAACGTTCCCCAATGGACGACCTACACCTCCATAAGAAGCCAAGAACAAGAAGACCACATAAAAGAAATTAGAACTAAATGGATCACCAATGGCGCCTATACAGACATACCCGAAGATATCCTAGATTTCTTAGCCTTTGGTCCAAAATTTGCCTTACCCTTCTCTAAAGATGACTTTCCAATGCTAGATCTACTAAAGAATGTCGAATATATATTCTCCACAACAAGAACAGATAGTAAAGAAACAGTGAGAGCTAGTGCTGTCAACATTATCACCAACCATACCAGCCAAGCCACCTGAAGACACACAGGCAACCAAATCCGTACCTTAAACGATACAACAACACCAGATCGTTTTTGAAGGCCCACGACTTACTAGTGATGAAAGCTGATAAAGGTAATTCCACTGTCATTCTGAACAAAGATGCTTTGTGTATGGAAGAGACAAAGCCTCTATTTTCCGTTTTCTACAAACAGAAAATGGAGGCATTGTTAGATGACACCCAAAAGTACGAGAAACTTAATCATTCCCCCATCTTATCCATCGAAAAACAGAATAATAAATATGCAAAAAATCTGTTTTATAACGGCCATATTAAAGTAGTCACCGACGTCCGATTGACCACACACAACCGTACACCGGGTAAGATATACGGTTTGTGTAAGATACACAAAGAAAATTGACCCATGCTTCCTATCATATCTTGCATCAATTCCCCAACATATGAACTTTCTAAATACATTGTATCAATCTTGAAATTTTTAGAACCGTACTTGACCTATAACATCAGTAACTCGTACGATTTTGTAAAAAAATTACTGAAATAGTCTTACCCCCCGATTACATACTGGTGTCCTTAGATGTCACTTCCCTATTCACCAACATTTTAAAAGCTACAGCAAAAAAATCTTTTGTGGAAAAAACTAACTGACAACAATCCCAAAAGCAATATTGCACAATTGATTAAATTTACGGTGTAAGACCGTAATGCATAAAGTAAAATGTAATGTAATGTAATGTGTATAGTAAATTATGTAGAAAGTTGGCAATAGTCAATTATGGAAAAAAATGAACAAATATTTTTGTTTTACATTTCTTGTCTAAAAAATGTGGAATAACTTGGAAACTAGCGGATATTTTTAAAAATGTTTCGGATAATACTTGAAGAGAATTAAATTTTCTATAGCAAAGCTTGTAATTTAGTTATTGTTTGTTTGTTAAGTTGGTAAAAATCAATTATGAAACAAGGTGGTTGTTTTGATGAAGTTTTTATTTCTTGTCATAAAATTGCGAGAACAATCCGGAAACATGCAGAAATTTTGAAAAATGTTTCGTATAAAACTTGAAGATAATTAAATTTTCTATAAAATCCTTGATAGTTTGTATATTTTTATTTGTCAAGTTGGCAATAATCAATTATGGAACAAAATAAAAATATATTTTAGTTTTACATTTTTTGTCTAAAAATTGCGAAATAACTTGGAATCTATTGGATATATTGAAAAATGTTTCGGATAAAACTTGAAGAGAATTAAATTTTCTATCAGAAACTTTGTTATTTAGACATTTTTTGTTTTTAAAGTTGATAATAATCAATTATGAAACAAAGTAGTTGTTTTGTTGAAGTTTCACATTTCTTCTCATAAACATGAGAGAATAATTCGGAAACTTAAGGAAATTTTGAAAAATCTTTCGGATAAAACTTGAAGAGAATTAAATTTTCTATAAGGAATCTTGTTATTTAGACATTTTTTGTTTGTAAAGTTGGTAATAATCAATTATGAAACAAAGTAGTTGTTTTGTTGAAGTTTCACATTTCTTGTCATAAAAATGCGAGAATAATTCGGAAACTTGCGAAAATTTTTAAAAATGTTTCATATAAAACTTGTAGAGAATTCAATTTTCTATAAGAAATTTTGTTATTTGGTCATTTTTTGTTTGTACAATTAGTAAGAATCAATTATAACACAAAGTAAGTGTTTTGTTGAAGTTTTACATTTTTTGTCTCAATGTTGTATCTATGTCTTATCAATGTCTTATGTTATTAATGCGAAATTAATTCGGAAACTTTGCGGTAATTTTGAAAAATGTTTCGGATAAAAACAAACGGAACGCAGCCTGAAAATATAAATATTTTCAGCCTTTCCGGAGCTCTATATCAATTAATGAGTCTTTTTATGACAACCAAAACAAATCTCAAAAGAAATTTGTAAGTTATTTTATAGCTTTCAGTCCACCTTGGTGGCACTTGGTAATCCTAAGAAGACTCAAGTATTGTTATAGAGCTCCTGAAAGGCTGAATATATTTATATATTCAGGCTGTATTCTGTTTGTTTCGAATTTGTAAGATTTTCTATAACGTAGGATGGTTTCACCAATTCTATCTAATTTCGGATAAAACTTGAAGAGAATTACATTTTCTATAAGAAACCTTGATAGTTTGTATTTCTTTGTTTGTCAAATTGGCAATAATCAATTATGGAACAAAACTGAAAAAATATTTTTGTTTTACATTTCTTGTCTAAAAAATGGGAAATAACTTGGAAACTAGCTGATATTTTGAAAAATGTTTCAGATAAAACTTGAAGAGAATTAAATTTTCTATAAGATACCTTATTGTTTAGTCATTTTTTGTTTCTAATTTGGTAATAATCCATAATGAAATAAACTAAAGGTTTCGAAAAAGTTTTACATTTTTTGTCTCAAAAATGCAAAAATAACTCGGAAATTAGCGGAAATTTTGAAGAATGTTTCAAATAAAACTTGAAGAGAATTAAATTTTCTATAAGAAAACTTGACATCTATTGAATTTCTGTCTATCAACTTGGTAGTAATTAACCTTGACACAAATAAAAAAACCTAACTCTATCGCAATTGCAACGAATAATAAATGAATAATAAATATTAATAAATAAATAAATTATAATAATAATTTCGTCACTAAAACATCTTCTTGTCTATCCTATTATTATTATAATATTATAATAATATTATAATATAATAATAATCTATGTTTCAGAAAACCAGACAAAACACTAGCATTGACAAACACGCAGAACTGCGAACTCCTAGCACGATACTTTGACTCACTACTGAACTGCCCACCCCCACCAGAGAGATTCCAACACGAATACAGAGAACCCACAACACCACCATCACCTCCCCCAACAACAGAAGAAATCAGAAGACACATCCAACGGCTAAAGAACAACAGAACCTCAGGTGAAGATGGCATAGTCGCAGAACTATTGAAAAACCTAGGCAAAAACGCACTCCAAGAATTCACAGAAATTATCCACGAAATCTGGAACACAGAAAAAGTACCCGAAGACTGAAGATGCGCTCTCATTCATCCGCTCTTCAAGAAGGGAGACCGGACAGATGTGAACAACTACAGAGGGATCTCCCTTCTTCAAGTAACATACAAAATTTTCTCAGCATGCTTACAAGAACGAGCTCAGACACAAGTTGAAGGCAAAATAGGCGACTACCAAGCGGGCTTCAGGCCTCACACACCTTGCGTAGAACAAATATTCAATCTCAAAAGCTGCCTAAGAATTAGAACACTCAGCAACAAACCCACGGTCTGCACATTTGTTGACTTCAAAAAGGCGTACGACACAGTAGACCGGACATCACTCTACAACACGCTAGACGAACTCGGACTGGACACAAAAACACTGAACCTAGTAAAGGCAACACTCACAGATACATACTCCAAAGTGAAATTCATAGGAGAAATTTCAAGACCTTTCAAAATTGAAACAGGAGTCAGACAAGGTGACGGCCTCTCCCCACTCCTGTTCAACCTCATTTTGGACAAAGTAATTAGAGAATTAAACACAACACCCACTATTCTAGGCAGAAGCGGTATCACCAGCATTCGCAGATGACCTTGCAGTTCTAGCAGACACTGAGGAAAAAGCGATCCAACAGGTAGAAGCCCTCAAAAAGTGCGCTGAAAAAGTTGGACTACAAATATCGTTCGAGAAAACTGAGTACTTGTCAACAAAACTTGTCAAAAAAAACAAAAAAGACACACAACAATTACAGACGAAATACGGAACAATAAACGGAGTTACAAAATTCAAATACCTAGGAGAAATCATACAACATACAGGAATTGAGAAAGGAACTCAAAAGAAAAGGATAGAGAAAGTAAGAAAAGGGTACGGCATGACTGCAAAAATCTACAACAAGAAGAACCTTGGCATCCAAACAAAAATCAGACATTGCAATACAGTCATCAAACCCGCCATACTATACGCATCAGAAACTATAGCCTAGAATAAAGATGATATGGAAGCCCTGAAGAAAGAAGAACCAAAACTCACAGATGAAGGATATAGACTACAATCAATAGAAACCACGGAAAAACTGTCTAACATAGAGAACGACATCAGAAAACGCAGACTTAGATTCTACGGACACATCTCAAGACTCCCGGAGACCAGACTAACTAAACAGATGCTGAACTTCCTACAGAAACGTAAAGTCAGTACCAAGTGGATGAAACAAGTAACACAAGACCTAGAAGCAGCAAACATCACAGATACTCAGGACAGAACGACTCTCAGACATCAAATACACCAGTGGGAAGTGAAGAAGGAGACCAAGAAAAAGACTGGAACCTTCTGGACCGAAGAAAGAAAACAGGCACACTGACAGAAAATATGGGAAATCTGGGCCAAGAAGAAGAAAAAGATTTGAAAACCATGAAATCCGAGGATAATGATAAGAGAATTAAATTTTCTATAAGAAATTTTTTTACTTAGTCATTTTTTGTTTGTAAAGTTGGTAAAAATAAATTATGAAACAAAGTATTTGTTTTTTTTGTCTAAAAATGTGAAAATAATTCGGAAATGTGCGGAAATTTAAAAAAATGTTTGGGATAAAACTTGAAGAGAATTAAATTTTCTATAAGAAACCTTGATACTTTGTATTTTTGTGTGTTTCAAGTTGGCAATAATCAATTATGGAACAGAATGAAAAAAATATTTTTGTTTCACATTTTTTGTCTAAAAAATGCGAAATAACTTGGAAACTAATAAATATTTTGAAAAATCTTTCGGATAAAACTTGAAGAGAATTAAATTTCCTACAAAAAGCCTTGGTAGTTTGTATTTTTTTGTTTGTCAACTTGGCAATAAGCAATTATGGAATAAAATGAAAAAAAAATTTGTTTTATATTTTTTGTCTAAAAAAATGCGAAATAACTTGGAAACTAGCATATATTATGAAAAATGTTTAGGATAAAACTTGAAGAGAGTTAAATTTTCTATAAGAAACCTTGTTACATAGCCATTTCTTGTTTGTCAATTAGGTAATAATCCAATATGAAGCAAACTAAAGGTTTCGAAGAAGTTTTACATTTTTTGTCTCAAAAATGCGCAAATAACTCTGAAACTAGTGGATATTTTGAAAAATGTTTCAGATAAAACTCGAAGAGAATTAAATTTCTTATAAGAAAACTTGGTACCTATTGAATTTCTGTCAACTTGGTAGTAATTACTACTTTTTTACTACTCGGGTATTATTTTTTCATATACCCGGGTACCGGGGTGTATTTATTTTATTGCGCCTCCCCGTGGTGCACCCTGGATAGCGTTTTATTTCATAACACGTGAACTAAATGAACTAACAACAGCTGGCAACCAGACAATCCTACGGATCTTCTGGTTAAGATGATCATGACAATGTCTGGGAACAATTGCAGAGCTGTAAGACAAGTAGCTAGATAGTGAGCATTCCTAAACCATAGACACATTAAGGATTACTCACTCAGGTTCTACCGAGAACACCTTGTGTAGGACACCAGGTCCTACCGAGAACACCTTATGAGTTCCTGAACGCAAACGACAATTCAATCGAATATATCCTGTCATCTTTTCTTTGTATTTATATCAACATTGTGATAAGCTATACGCTAAATAAATACCCGGGTACCCGGGTATTTGCAATTTTTGCAGAAAAAGAGACAATTTTCTTATAATGAGGTTTTATTTTATTACGAAAGGGTGAAGCATGTCAATAAGTTTACTTAACTTATACTACATTTAGTCACACAGTTAAACAGTCTTGTTCCCATTAACTAATTAGGAACTAGTTCCATTGTCCTACCTTCGCTTTTCGGTAGTTTCTGTTTATCATAAAAAGCTCGGATGAATTTACTATGAGTGACGGCCCGAATGGAAATACCGTCTTGTACAACCAAGCGTGCAACAATTTCGGAAATTTGGTATAAAGTCGAAAAAAAAAATTATTATTTGCAGTCTTTCTGGAACTAGGCTTTTGAAACTTTCTTCAGATTCCGATTGAGAAGACGATGTCGATGGCACTTATTTCTCGCAAGTAAAGTTCTGTTTTCGATCTTTATTTTATTCACTTTATCTAAATGTTTTAAAAAACATGTAATAAAACACTTGTTGAAGAGCCTTTGTAGGATAATATTTTTGGGCATATTGAACATTGTACTGATTTCTTATTCTGTGTTTTTTTTAAATTTTTCTAGAAACAGGTTTATCCATTTTGCCTACGAAAAGTAAACGTTTAGTCAAATTTGATACGTTATCCACTAGATACAATTTTTTTATTTTCTATTAATAATATTTAATTCAATTACTAACCGTTCACGGAACAATATTTTAAACAAACTCCAACGAATAAAAACAAAACATGGTGAAATAACCAAACTTAGCTAGCCTCGGAAACTGTTTACTGCATACTCAAAAGTTTACTGCATTTTTGTAAAAAAACTCAAGCCTTCTTTAGAGTTATTTTAATTGTTTGTAGTGCAAATTTACTTATATTATTTTTAAGGCGCTACTTAATAATTTTCCGATAATTTTGATGAATTCTTTGATCAAAGTGGGTATCCGGGTACCCGAGTCTGACCATGAAATAAATAGTAACTAAAAATTTCATATACCCGGACCGGGTTCCCGGGTAGAAAACCCTAGTAGTAATTAACCTTATCACAAATTCCTAACTCAATCGTAATTGCAACTACTGCAATCTTGCCTGAATAATAAATATTAATAAATTAATAAATTTTAATAATAATTTCGTCACTAAAACATCTTCTTGTCTATCCTATTATTATCATTACGTAATAGTAGAGTAAATCGGGTGTATAAAGAAAACCGAGAGATTGTTGAGGTCGTTGACTAAAACAGTTTAGGAACCCTTGATTTAGATGACCTCGATTTGTCAAGAAAGTTATTTATTATTTTATGGGCTTCCGCAAAAAGTAACCCAAATAAAGGCAACCTTAATAATCACAAGATATATAAGTTTCAATAATCCCGCACCAATTCCCATAAATAACACTTTAAATATCGTTATGAGTGACGCCGCTGGGGCCATCAATCCGTCGCGTCTGATAGATAGCCGGCAATAAAAGATGGATATCGAAACGTCGGAGGGCCGACGCATTCGGGGCTGATAACCGGTTAAGTAACATTGCGGGGTAGGAAGCATTCTCTCCTGACAAATGGTCCTTGGACGTTTATTGCGAAAAAATGCGAACTCATATATTGAATGAGATATAACTCGGCCGCAAGTATTTATATAAACAGTGGAGTCAAATATATAGCGAGTAATAATCATTTGTGGATTGTGGAATGTGAGATATAAATGAATTTTATTGTGTGTTTAGATGTAAATGTTGGGTTTTATTGCTATATCTTTATAGATATTGTAAATAAATTGTTTGTTTTAATAATAATAAATAAAACGCGATTGAAATGAAGATTGATTTTTTATTTTAAAGGGAGCATAAGCGTTTATGGTGTTAAATTATGGTGTTACAATAGAATTCCAACGAAATTAGATAACCAGATAAAAAGTTGAATAATCAGCGAAAGATGAATAACCAGACAACAGCTGATTATTCCAACGAAACTGGATAACCAGATAAAAAGTTGAATAATCAACGAAAAATGAATAACTTGTCAACTAATTAATTCTTCCGACGAACTCTGGATATCCAGACAAAATTAATAATCAACGAAATTGAATAACCAGATAACGAACTAATTATTCCGACGAAATCTGGATATCTAGACTAAATTAATAATCAACGAAATTAAATGGAGTATGCTTTGAGTGTTTCCGCCGAGACCGGAAACAAAATGGCGAATCCAACAGCGACCGAGAACCTCGACTAACTGACCCCGATCCGGTTCGAAGGACCAGTGACCTATGGATAGCTACCACAGTGTTTGGAGCGTGTCTCACGAAAATCAAAATTTTCCAGTTTTAAAACATAGCTGGTCTAATCACTTACCTGTTAGGGCTGCTCGCGTCTCCGCCACGTGTGATCGTCCTTCCGTCGCCTTTTTTTAAGGGAGGAAATGGGGATAATAAGTGGAGGGATTCCCTTAAAATTGTTGTGTTCCAGACGTTGGATGCCGCTTCAGCCCTTTGGGCTCGTGATTACACCCCTGGTTAATTTGACTTTAAACGATAAACTTAAAGATGCGTGCACGCGTCGGTCGAACTTCGTTCGCGCTTCGATTCTTGTCTCTACGCTTCACGCACTCGAAGCATATTCTCCGAATATATAAATTGCGGCGTAAATTGATAAGTAAATCGCGCGATTTCGCCTTCTGTTAATCGGTGCCGAAATCGATTCAAATGTTGAATTTAAAATACAGATTTATTAAAATTGGCGAGAACATCCCGCCGTCCCTGAAGTAACATACTTCAGCACAAAACTGGACAATAATAGGCCAGGATGGGCCAAAATCAAATCCATAAACGAGGTAATTAAACAAACTCCTACTAATTAGATGAAAACCACAAATTAAGCCAACTTCTACAAAATAGAACGTCCATTAGCGAGTGGGTAGAGATGAGCCACAAAAGGCAATAGCTACTTTTGGAAGTTACAAACTTAAAACAATCGGAAAACACTCGGAACCTTTCCGGAGTTCTATAACAGTTACTGAGTCTTTTTAAAACAAATCTCATGTGAAATTTTTCATTTGTATGATTATCTATAACGTAGGATGGTTTTACCAATTGTATCTTATCATTTAAATCAATAACCTGCTAAGTTCATGTCTCCTTCATGAAATGTCAAAATAAATCTAACCTCTAATCACCATGTGGGTTTCTGGTGAGTGTTTTACAAATTATTATTAATAAAAGCAAAGCTGCACTGATGAGAGATAAATATCGAAATGCGTCTGCAGATGGCTACTTACTTAAGTTATCGGAAAGACATCATTTCAAAAACAATGTTATTTGGATTGTGATGGAGGTGGACTGAAAGCTATAAAATAACTGACAAATTTCACATGAGATTTGTTTTGGTAGTCCTAAAGAGACTCAGTAATTTTACAGAACTCTTTTTACAGAATTTTACGGAAATGTTGAATATATTTATATGACGGTATATGAGGTCTGTTTATCTAAATATAAGGATGTAGACATATCCGAATGTTATAAATTGCAGGCCTTATTGAAACGGATATCTCAGGGCTATGCAACTAAAAAGTCGAAGATTTTGGAAGAAGATGATATTCATATATTTATAAAGGACGCAGATGATAAGTCT
The DNA here is from genome assembly GCA_944588485.1 of Phosphuga atrata. NCBI lineage: Eukaryota > Metazoa > Arthropoda > Insecta > Coleoptera > Silphidae > Phosphuga > Phosphuga atrata. Next base: position 57,932,352 of record OX155898.1, on the reverse strand, counting down.
TACATGAAGGTGGGTAAATTTGTATGTATATCGCAGATTTGTATGTAATGGAATTCACTTTAGATCGTCTTGATAATGGGTTACAATATGTCTGTCGACGATATAGTTTATTTAAATTTGTGTATTCGTGATTTACACACATCACATAACCTCAAAACTATCTCGCCGAAAATTTGACACTGACAGCTCTGAATTTCAGTGCCATCCTTGTAAAAATTAACTCATAACAGCACTCGGCCATAACCGCACGCATATGAGTGCTGTTATGAGTCTATCACAGACGAAAAATAGAAAAAAATATTACAGTATATATCACAATTATTATTTTAACCCTACACTGCTCGATTTTTTATTTTGACGCAAAAATATACTTCAGTTCTATTTTGAGGTGTACAATCACGGAAAAATATTTAAAAAAATCTTCGAATTCAAATTTTCGATATTTTTCGATATTTTGTATCAGATTTGATACACAGTGCATTTTGAACATAAAAATGTTATATTAGTAAAACAATCAGTAAATGTATTTATTGATGAAATTCGTTAAAACAATTAGCGTCTTTGCCAAAACATAGGTGTAAACGACATTTTGAACACTTTATATATGTAATCTTCTTGCAGTTAGGTTTTTTACAATGTGTTCTGGTGTCTGTATATTGGGGCCAATGCCCAATTGAATCGATCCTCACGTCTTTGGGCGGAACATAAGATGCTGGTCCTCTCTTATTTTGGTAACAATTTGTTGTTCCATAACACTACTGGATGGTCTGCCACGTTTATTATGACTCTGCATGCCTGCTTTGCATAAGCATTCTGCCACATCAATTCTGAATTGCACTAAGGTCATATTCTTTATGTTCTTTTCTTTGCATATTTTCCTGTACAGAATTCAGCTGTTGGCAATGGCTACATCAATGAGATCGCATGTATCATTTTTTGGTTTTCATTTTGATTTTGTTTTTGCCAATGAGGCTATCTAAAAAGTCTACTCCAGCCATATGGCGGTTGTACTCCTTCACTATATGAGAACATGGAATTTTAATTTTTTTGTTTGCTTTTTTGTCGAATCTTTCTACATCTTGGAGCGGTAGTTCTCCTACAAAGTTGGATGTGAGAGTGACAATTTTGTTATCTTCCACGATACTACTGATACATCGATTCCATTAGCATCGGTTACGTATTCCATCGAAGTACCTCTTTTTTCTTTTTTAAATTGCTGCTCTTGAGGCAATTTATAATTGGTATTCTGCTGCGTCTTATTGTACCCAAAGAATAAATGCCTTGAGTTGCCAACTACGATACTAGGGGAATGGTAGTGTAGTAGTTGTCGAAGTAAACTCTATAAAACTCATTTTTTTTTGTAGGTTTCTTAACAATCTAACTACCACATTGGCACTAGCACCTAAGTCTGGTTCAGGGGGCAGCCGACTTTTATTTCCATTGCCGGTATACATTTCCGAAACCGCTTACATCACTCAAAACAAAAAGTTTGAACTCCCATTTATGTGGCTTCATGGGGATATATTGCTTGAAATAGTATCGAGCCTTTGTTGAGCATAGCTGCTCATCTATAAGTAAATACTGCTCATGCGGGATGCTTTAAAACTTACCATCTAGATGGTCAATAATTGGTCGCAACTTATGCAGACGATAGTAGAGGGGCTAGGAGAGTTCTGGACCAAATTCCCATAAGGATTTACATAGGGGTCTAAAAATACTTTTTGTAACCAGATTACACTTTTTGTAACCAGATAACACATTTTGTAACCAGATAACCAAGGGTCCGTTTAGGTTGGTATCACCTCTTAATCTACGTTTATAACCAAATAACCAAGGTCCGTTTAGGTTGGTATCACCCCTTAATCACACTCGATATCAGAGAAGTTTATTAGACTAGACAGACAAGACTAGACGGACAAGACTAGACGGACTAGACTAAACCATTTTTCAACCATTTGATGAGAAAAATCAAATCTGTTGTCAGAACGGCTCTAGCATGTGCCCTCAAAGAGATACCGCCCGACCGCCTCACCCCTCAGTAGGTGACGTCATCCGCGGTAGATATTGCTAAACTAATTATCTCGATGCTGATTGGTTGATTGACGAATAAATAATTATAGTCGGCCTTTTGCCTCAATTTATATGTAATGGACGAGGCTAGACAGACGAGGCTAGATACATGAGACTAGACAGACGAGTCTAAATACACGAGATTAGATAAGACTGATCTAAAATATATAAGAAATTGTTTTGGTTTTAATTTAATAAACATATTAAGATTTTGATTTATCAGTAGTCGGTTAAGCGTTGCCGTATTTTTGGCAGTCATAACAACTCCCTATTATCTTATCAGCTACACGCAAGTGGAGAAATAATAAATTATGAAACGCGGTCTAATCAATTTCTTAGTATTCTTTTGCGTTTAATTTAATAAACATATTAACATTTTGATTTATCGGTAGTCGATAAGGCGCGACCGGACGTCAAGTGCTGATAACTCCAGGCAAGAATAGAGGGACGAGACTAGACAGACTAGGTTAGACAGACAAGCGGGGAAAATTCAAAATGAGTTGCGGGTGGGTAGCGGAGAATCGTGTATGCATACATGATTGATTGCAAACATATTACGGATTGATTCAAATGAGATTATTGGTTTTAGACCGGACAAGATCGAACAATACCGAACAAGGCCGAACAAGAACGGACAAGACTAGACAGACCACATATTTCCTGTGATATTTATCCGAATAATTTCCTATGTGTAAGCGAAATTTCTTAAACTCTGTGACCTAGATATTGTAGACCTAGATATAGTGGTCTGTGACCTAGATATTATTAATTTTGTTTTTCATTTATATAAATACCAAAGAGTTCAATTTCCTGGCATCCGCTTTTTGTCTACTTTTATCCACTCTTCATCTACTTGCATCCAATTTTCATCTACTTGCATCCACTTTTCATCACGCTAACCAGGGGTGTGAGGTCTATGTAACCCGATTAACAAGATTAGCGGGCTTTGCGGGATATTTTTGTACGCTGTAGAAGTTTGACCCTTCGGCAATTTTTAGCAGAAGAGTATCATCAAAAAAATACCTGAAAAACTGATAGGGAGTTTTTAAGTGAATAATTTCTGGAGGTAAAGAAGAATCTCCTTTGAACTTAAGAACTTCTTCGTTCAATACTAAATTATTCTTTTTCCATGAAAGACTTTTGAATTTTCCTCTGAATATTACCATTTCGCGTTCATTTTCTGCTTCTATCGCCACATCATTGGCTAAATCATTGTTTGAATCTTGCAAAATATTATTATTTGAATAGTCAACGTTAGGTTCCATATCAACAATATCTTCAATATCCTCAAATATCCTCAAATAAAATTGGAATATTTTCCAAGTCAAAATCATGCGCAGTCATGTAATTAGGGTTTTCATCGTCAACTGAATCAAATTCATTCTCACTTTCATCCCAATTTTCAATAATTTGGAGCAATTCATTGTCCGACAGGGGCATTTTATTTCGCCACTCGGCCATTCTAAAAATACATGCAAAACGCGCGATGTCTTAAATTTGATACAAACAGTAATGTACCTTACCTTGCAAAAATACCTACGCTGTATATATGAAATTGGTTACAAATGACTTCACAAAGTCGTATACACCGACTAAACACTTTTATTTTAGTTTATTCCACTTATAACACTCAAAATATGTAATTACAGTTTTTACAAACACTAGCATATACCAGTCACATGGAAACATAGGTTGGTATGTTTTTTGCCGGTTAAATAAATGACTGTGGCAGCGCTATCTACATGTAGATTAGAGCTTCTATGTATCAGGTATGATATGTTGCGCGAATGACATAAAATTAAATTTACAATAAGTTTTCATAGGACAATTTTTGGTATGTATCAAATATGATACATTGAGCAGTGTAGGGTTAATTGTTGAAATGTATTACCATATATTTTAAAAAATTGTTTGTTAAAACTCATTGAAACATCTTCACTTGTGTTGTCATTATCATTATTTATCGTTCTATTTTCCGTCATGTACGGCCTTCCATAACTATTAGCGAATTTGTGAGAAAGTTCTTTGAAAGCCATTTGTTTTACGACTACCTTATCTCTCGAGCACTGAACGGCGCTGCAGCCTTTAGCTTTGTGACTAATAATAAACAACTTTCTTACTAGAATCCTATTTTTTTAGTGTCCGCCTTCAACAGAATAGACCGCCAGGAACTATTAAATTTCATATTGTGCATAAAAAAAACCAAAACGTGCAAGGATAAATGTGAAATAGTATTATCATAAAAGTAAGAGCCTGTTGTTATAAATTTTTTTTAAAGATTTTATCCTACGAAAATCGCGTTACATGCGAAGAAAAAACTAGAACTACATGAATGGAATGGCAGTCTAGTAGCTCAGAGGATCGATAGCTGGTTCGATGGCATCTTTTAATTAAAAGCTTCCTAGGAATATGATATACGTTTTCCGACTAACTTTGAGATGCTGATTTTTTTTGCCAACTAGAAGTCTCTGTGACAAGCCGTTCAATAATTATGACATCGTGAAATCTTCTTAAGAAAATTTGTTCCTTAAAATCTTCTTCTTCTTCTTTCGAATAGGCCTACTTTGGACCACGCTTGTTCAACAGTTGGGCTTTGACCTTTGCCCAGTATTGTCGCATAGTTCCTTAAAATCATTATTCATCAATTGAGTGAAAAATTTCAAAGTGCGCCTGAAATCGTTTTTCCTACTGGTTGTAAATATACCAATTGCGTTTTTCTAGCCGCTTCCGTTCGCGAGATATGAATTGGCAAAATCGAGCTAAATTTAGTCGCCCGAGCCGAGAACTGGGAAACTAATATTTTTAAGGAAATCTAAGAGCAGAGAAATGACCTCCTGAAAACGACGCCGCAATCCGTTTTTAATTATCAACCGTTGCAACCATTGCAAAAGTCTTCTTCTTCTTCTTATTTTATGCACCATCGCCTCTATTATCCTGACGCTTCTCCTGTGACATAGATGTGCAACTTTTCGGAGGTCGGCACGTAGTTCTTCTGCCTGTTGGTTTTCCGTCTCTGGCGATTTTCGCAATTCTCATCCGTGCTCATCTGTTCTAGCAAAAGAACCAAATATAACATATTTTCTTCAAATTTCGTTTCTCAATTTGCACAAGTGTAAATGGAGAACGGAGTTGGAGGTGATCACAAGGGTCAGATCGTCCCCGTAAGCAACGGTCTCCGCACGGTGTCAAGAACCGGGGGGGGGGGGGGGGGGGGTGGGCAAATGTCAGGTGCCTAAGGGCCCTGGGTCTCCCCAAGTAAGTGCGGATCTGATTGTCCCACAGGATTCGATACTAGGCCCCACCTTGTCGGACATGCAATATGACGAAGTACTTACAATGAGATCACCGCAATCGGCTTCGCAGACGATATCGCACTAGTTCACAGCAGAAACAGAGCAAGGGTTAATGTAAGCGGAAAATCAGCAAATGGTCAGCGCGTGGATGAAATCGAAGAATCTGAGTCTTGCTCCAGAAAAAAAGCAAGGCGGTCCTTCTCACAGGCCTAAGGCAACTTATCCCGTAAAATTTAAAGTGGAAGAGGCAATATTAACACATGCCTTGTAGTAGTAGCTAAAAGGCTATCCTTTGTGGAGCAAAATTACCGAAGCGACAGGAAAGGGAATGAGAACACTAGCAGGCATTCAGGAACTCATGCCAATCGTAAGGGCGCCTAAGAGCAGCTCTCGAAAAAGAGCAAAGGTTCATGCAAACGGCAAATCAAGCAACAGAAATGGTCCGCGCGTGGATGAAATCGAAGAACCTGAGTCTAGTTCCAGAGAAAAGCGAGGCGGTCCTTCTCGCAGGCCTAAGGCAACATAGCCACGTAAAATTTGAAGTGGAAGAGGCAATAATAACACAGAAAGAAACTTTCAAATGCCTTGTAGTAGCGGCTAAAAGGCTATCCATCATGGAGCACATTACCGAAGTGACAGGAAAGGGAATGAGAAAACTAGCAGGCATTCAGCAACTCATTCCATTCGTACGGGGTCAAAGAGTAGCTCTCGAAAACGAGCAAGGGTTAATGCGAACGGCAAATCAAGCAACAGAAATGGTCCGCGCGTGGATGAAATCGAAGAACCTGAGTCTAGCTCCAGAGAAAAGCGAGGCGGTCTTTCTCGCAGGCCTAAGGCAACATAGCCCCGTAAAATTTGAAGTGGAAGAGGCAATAATAACACAGAAAGAAACTTTCAAATGCCTTGTAGTAGCGGCTAAAAGGCTATACATCATGGAGCACATTACCGAAGTGACAGGAAAGGGAATGAGAAAACTAGCAGGCATTCAGCAACTCATTCCATTCGTACGGGGGCCTAAGAGTAGCTCTCAAAAACGAGCAAGGGTTAATGCGAACGGCAAATCAAGCAACAGAAATGGTCCGTGCGTGGATGAAATCGAAGAACCTGAGTCTAGCCCCAGAGAAAAGCGAGGCGGTCCTTCTCACAGGCCTAAGGCAGCTCAGCCCCGTAAAATTGAAAGTGGAAGAGGCAATAATAACACCGAACCTATTGTATGACGGCGTTCGGAACGTGACCTTACCGGACGACGTTCAGAGCGCCGTCGTACAATAGGTTCCACAAAAGCGGTCCAAGCACGGACACTTGGGGCACCAAGGCAGTGACTTCTATTTCGTCCTGTCCCTCCACCGACACCACCACCCTTTTCTTGAATTCTGGCTCCAGTTGTAACTGTGGCTTTTTTAGTTTATCCGTCACGATTTTGTAACCAAGCCCCCAAACAAGGGACGTTTTCAAATCAACGTCTTAGCAGATTTATTTCCACTTGGCTTCGTTGGCCAGCAATTTTTTCTTTTCGGCCTTATAAGCCGGCGTTAACCCGTCGTATTCTCCGGTCTGCTTTTTCCTATTTCTCGTCGCTCTTTTTCTTGCCTGGGCGCAGGTTCTTCTTTGTTCTTCTCGGCTATCTCTCTCGTCCACCAATAGGTGCACCTGTTTGGCCTGAATCCATCTCTCCTTGGTGGACACTTGTTGCAAACTTTAGTAGCCAGCTCGACCAATAGCCTTTATAATCTAATCTGCATTATCCGGCTTCTTCTTCGAGGTCTCTCGGAAGGCCTCGGCGAACTTTGAGCGCAGCCGTTTTCCATTCTTTGCTCTCATTGTTATTTTGCTCTCGAATTTCGTGGCGCAGGTACTAACCTAATCTAACCTGAGTTAGACCATCAGTTCTTGCCACATTATCCTATTTAGGATCGAGTGTTTGCGATGTCGCGAATCTGTGGTTTTGATTTGTCTGCCGTTTTATAATCAACGGTTTTTTGCAAATATGTCGTCAACGCCTCAATATAGAAAATTATAACCGGGATCACCGTATGTAAGACGCCGGTGTCTACAAAAAAGTATTCTTTGCGAATTTTGTAAAATCGTTCGGTTTAGTCGCAAAAGTCTTCTTCTTCTTTTTCTTATTTTAGGCAGCATCGCCTGTATTATCCAGTGTATATCAGTGTATTATCAGTGTTAAACCCATTTTTGATAGAATTCGGTAAGTTGGACAGAAAAAAAAATTTATGATAAATCCACGTATAGTTATTTAAAAAAAATCTTGTGTCAATGCTATTGGCGGCAAAGATACCAAAACATCAATTTCAATAGAAAAACGTATAAGCTATATAGAACTGAAAGAATTTTGAATACATCTGTTCAAGTTATCAAGCCACAGTTATTTGAATGTCTTGCCTTCCGTTCAGCTTTGACTCTGAGAGGCGGCGGTTGCCGCCACATGTAATATTTTGCAAAATTGACTCGGGGATTTGAGAAAATGATCCTTTATCTACAAATGTGTTAAATTTCACTGTTTCGCGTAGCGCAAAACTTACTAAGATAATTTATTTTATAAATCCGGACGTGTCCATCACGAATTTCGACCAAAACCGAACACGAAAATTTCAAAATATTAAAAAATAGTGAGAAAATGTATTAACCCTTGAAGCATTTCAATTAAACTTTTACTGAATATAGGTATCCACAAGAAGTACCCTCTGAGCAAATTTGAACGCTATATTAAAAGTTGTTGAGATGAAATAATTGATGATGATGAATTAGTTGTTGAATATGAAATAGTTACCGACGCGAGTAGTGTAGAGGTGACACTCGTGGCCTAATGTTAGAGCGATAACTAACAAGTATAGACGGACCGAGTTCTATCCCGAGTGCTGGCCGCATTTGTACCAGAAGGCAAATGTGAAAAATACCGATTAGCGCAGTTTACAATAACAACTAGGTTTCTGGGCCTATAAGTGAATGTGAATGCAAAATACAATAGGCCACAAGTAGGCCGCAATGTTTGAAGGGTCGGCAAACCCGGCATTCACATCGGACCAATTTTTTTTTTCTAAGAATGAAATAGTTGAATGAGGTTGAAATAGTGTAGAGAATTTATAAGTGCACGTGACTGGTGACGCTGAAATAACCACATGATTTTCTATGTGGCAATTATTCTACCGCTTGGCGGTATGCAACTCATTATAACCAAGGTAAAACCTAGAAAATTAAAAGGTGCACGCCAATGGTGGCCCTGAAAGAACAACATGATTTTCTATGTGGCAATTATTCTACAGCCTGGAGGTATGCAACCGTTCTGCAGATACGGACTTTCACAAACGGAATCACAAACATTTGAATTCAGAATTTCGCAGTGAAAAATTCAATCTTTCCAAACAATTTACACATCGTATTGCTTGTCTTGTCGTCTACTTTCAATGTGTCGAAAACGGTTTCGTTGAGATTTGTAGTTTCAGAGAGGTTTGTAAAAAACCGGACGAAGAAAACGAAGAGCAGGTTTATAAGAGCCAAAAACTATATGTGTTGCTTGTTTTTAACTTTAAAGCAAAATAAACTAGAAAATCGTTTCCAACACTTCGATTTCCTTTGGGTAACCAGAAAAAATCACGAGAAAAATTTTCCAAAAAATTCGTCCAATTTTTTTTTCATCATTTCGGTCGAAAAAATGTGCATTTTCGGTGTTTATGAATTTTCTCAAAAACGGTATAAAGCATCGAAACAATTTTCGGCATACAGGAACTACTCGATAAGACGAACAAATTGATGCTTAAATTGTTCGGAAAGATTAAAGTTTTCATTGCGGAATTTCAAAATGAAATTTTATGATTGACGATTTGATAGTCGATATTTCTGAAACGGTGGTAGATAATGAAAAACGAATTGCGGTATCGTTTCCAGAAGGTCAATTTTGTATTGACGCACTAAGATTATCCGCAGGAAATTTATTACTTTCCAAGATCTCTAATCGAGGGCCGGAATTTCTTAAAAATTTCTTCAATAATGAACGGATAGTGATAGTGAACGGAAAAAGCTGGCGAAATATAATTTGCATATCTGTAATCAGCAGCAAAAATGCTTTCATAAACGTTTTTAAATTTTGTTGTGACAAAAAATAACGATTTTGACAAAATATATTTTCCTGCATTTCGTCGTTTCCGCGGTCTAGACTCCCAGAGTCGATGGTATTTCATAACTGAAAGTATCCTAGGGAATATTATATACGTCTTCGGACTAACTTTTGGACTGCTGAATCGATTGGTCAACACTAGAAGTCTCTGTGTTGAGCCGTTCAAAAGTTATGACAGCGTGAAATCAGTTGGAAATGTGAGATGGTGTCCAGCGAAAAAAATTACAAAACTTGTTAATTTGTAACTATAGAGCAAAATAAACTGGAAAACCATTTTGAATACTTGGATTTCCTTCGGGTAAGCAAAAAAAATCACGAAAAAATTTTCCAAAAATTTTTTCAACATAAAATTCATCATTTCGTTCGAAAAATTTGTGCTTTTTCGGTTTTCTTCGATTTTTTCGAAAACAGCAAAAAGCAGCGAAATAATTTTCCGCACACAGAAATTACACAACAAGACGAACAAGTCGATGTATAAATTTTCTGGAAAGATTCAAGAATTTGTGGAAAAATTTCAATATGAAATTTACCCGATTCTCGATTTGCTAAGTAGATGTCTCGGAAGCAGTTGCATATAATAAAAAACGAATTGCGGCATCGTTTTCAGAAGGTCATTTTTCTGTTAATACACTAAGGTTTTCCGCGGGGAATTCACGACTTTCCGAGATCTCTACTCGAGCCCCGAAATTTCTTAAAAGAGCTAGCAAAATATAATTCGCACATCTGTAATCAGCAGCAAAAATGCTTTCATAAACGTTTTTAAATTTTGTTGTGACTCAATAAATAAAGATTTTGACAAAATCCATTTTGTCGCATTTCGTCGTTTCCGCGGTCTAGACTCCCCGTGCCGATGGTATTTCTTAACTGAAAGGTTCCTAGGGAATATTATATCTGTTTTCGAAATAATTTCTGGAGGCTGAATCGTTTGGTGAAAACTAGAAGTGTCGGTGGTAAGCCCTTCAAAAGTTATGACCGAGTGAAATCTGCCGAAAATGCGAGATACTATATATTCTTAAAATCATTATTTATCAAGTGAATGGAAAATTTCAAAGTTTGTCTGATAGTGTTTTCTCTGCTGGTTGTAAATATGCAAAAATGTATTTTGCTAGCCAATACATTTCGCGAAATATGACTTGATATAATTGGCAAAATCGAGCGAAATTTGGCGAAATTTAGTCGCCGGAGAAGAGAACTGCGAGACTATTTAATATTTGTAAGGAAATCTAAGTGGATTCGCAGCGAAGTGACTTTCTGAAAACGATTCGTTAAAACCGTTCTTAATTATCTCCATCCGTGCTTGAGATACGGTCTTGTGAAGTGGAAATTCGCGAAAATTTCTATTCAGAGTTTCTCAGCAAAAAATGGAATATTTCCAAACAATTTATACATAGATTTGCTCGTCTTATCGTCTAGTTTGAATGTGCCGAAAGTGATATCGCTGGGATTTGTAGTTTCTGAGAGGATCGTAGAAATCGGTAATCGCACCTTTTCCTGATCAAAATGATGGATTTTTATTGCGATTTTTTCGGAAAATTTTACTGAAATTTTTCAGTTAGTCTGAAGGAAATGGAAGTGCTGAATACGATATTGCAGTTTGTTTCGTAGAAATGCTCAAAATCCCCTAGAAATATTTTTTTTGCAATGTTTTGCCATTTGAGAGGAAATGGCATTTGATGCATTGCATTTGATGGCATTTGATGCATGATGCAATGCATTCCTGCATTGGAACTGGCAGGAAATCGCATATTTTTCCTGCAGACTAATTTAGCCGAATTCCTTACGCATCTTGCGAAGCCAAATTTATAGAAATCGGTTGAAAATTGCCCAAGAATTGAATTAAAATGTAATGAGTCCTCCAGCGGATCGATGGCTGGTTTTAATTTTTTAATTAAAAGCTTCCTAGGCATATGATACTGTCTCTTAACATCAGTAAATATATTATGGGATACGAAGCAATCAATGGCTGGAATCTAACCCTGATACTCCACGCAAGTCCAATCACACTAAATATAATTTAAGTGTACGCACCAACCAGTGAATCTCCCGATGATGAAGTTGATGAATTTTACACACTACTTAGACGAGCAATATAAAAAATCCCAAATAGAGAAATACTGATAGTCTGGACTTTATGTGGGGGATATGGACGGAAGGATGGATGGATGGATGATGGATGGATGATGGGGGACTTTAATGCCAAAAGAGGTACCACAAAAGATGACAATCACATAAGAAGTATTGTTGGAAGGTACGGCATTGGGCAAAGGAATGATAGAGGCGAACTAATGCTCAACTTCTGTATTGACAACAACCTTACAATAACCAACACAATATTCCAAGCATATCAGACGTTTGTACACTTGGCAATCACCAAATGGACAATACAAAAACCAAATAGATTATATCCTAATACAGACACGATGGAGAACTTCAATCAGAAATGCAAAGACAATGCCAAGCGCAGATTGCAACAGCGACGATCGGTTGCTTATTGCAAGATTTCAAATAAAATTTCAGAAGCCACACCAGCGCATGATACCAAAAAGGCTCGCAATCGAGAATGAAAAGACCTTCCAGGAAAATTTGTATACAATAGTCGATGGACGTAAACATATAAACATAAATAGCCGGACAACTGAGGCTATCTGGGTGGAAAGTAAAGATATCATAACTTCAGCTGCTAAAGAGACACCAATAAACTACACACCGGAAAAACGCCAAAATTGGATGTCAGATGAGACTTTCAATAGTCAATGAATTGCGTATACTCAGAAATCACGGCTTAAAATCGCAGGAATTAAAATAGAAATACGCAGAACTCAGTAAGCAAATAAAAAGACTATGAGGAAGAGAGATATTTACAAAACATATGTACCGAAGCACAACATCAAGCTGAACACAACTACACTAGAGGCTTATTCCAATCGGTAAAGAAAATAAACCATCAATTCTATCCAAGATCATGGGTCATAATGAGGGAAATCGGAGAAATAGTCACAGATCTGGATGGAGTTCTAGAAACCTGGAGAAAATATTGTGAAAGTCTGTTCCAAGGTGGAAACACCAGCAACAGAACTAAGCAAACAGAGGCAATGGATGAACCTTCCATTCTAAAAGCAGAAATAGAACTAGCCATCAAGAAACTTAAAGCAAACAAGGCACCAGGCTGAGACGGCATACCAGCAGAAATAATACAAGCTATGGGAGTGAGAGGTGTTGACTTTTTTCACACCCTGTGCCAAAAAATCTGGTCCACAAAAACATGGCCAGAGGAGTGACATCTATATTTATGCCTCTACATAAGAAAGGTGTGAAAACCTTGTGTGACAACTTCCGCCTGATATCTCTGGTTTCACAAGCTAGTAAAATAATGCTGTCTATAATACATGAAAGATTTAAAACATATCTAGAATGGCAAATCCCACCAGAGTACACAGGATTTGTTCGCGGTCTTGGTACTAAAGAACAAATACTGAATCTTCGCCAAGTAATCGAAAAGTATAGCGAATTCAACAGACCACTATACTTATGCTTTGTTGACTATCGTAAGGCCTTTGATAGCATTAATTGGAACTGGCTCTGGATAATCCTTAAGGAAATGGGAGTTCCGGATCATTTATCACTTTTAATTCAGAATCTGTTCATAAATAGTAAGGCAGTCGTAAGAGCTGGCAATTAACTATATAATCCGTGTAAAATATAAAAAGGAGTTCGTCAAGGATGTATCCTGTCGCCTCTTCTATTTAACATCTATGGAGAATATATTATGAGAAGGGTGACCGACGGATGGAACGGCGGAATTGCAGTTGGTGGAATAAAGATATCTAATCTTTGTTATGCGGACGATACCGTCCTACTAGCAAATACACAAGAGTAACTTATGGTAATCGTGCATATACTGGAAATGGAAAGTAATAACCTTGGCTTGGCCATCAATTACTCAAAGACCAAAGTTATGATCATCGACAGGGTCCAGAATAATATGCCAGACATCCTTCAACTGGTTCAATGCCAAGTCGTGAGCCAATATATCTAGCTGGGAGCACTGATTTCAAATGAGGGTGGCTGTTCTCAGGAAATCATTCGTAGATGCGAAATTGCTAGACGGACAGTGAAAAACCTCCGAAAAACATGGAAAGATAGTGCTGTCACTTCAAACACAAAAAAAACTATCATTAAAACACTGATATTCCCGGTACTTCTATACAGAGTAGAAACATATTAACATGTGGATCGCATCGAAGATCGACGCGTTTGAACTATGGTGCTGGAGAAGAATACTACGAGTTCCCTGGACAGCAAGAAGAACTATTGCGTCCATCATCTAAGAAGTAAACTAACCCCAAAGGTTATCCAAAATAGTACAAGCTCGAATCCTTAGATACTTCGGGCACATTCAGAGAAGAGACGAGGACAACTTGGAGCGACTAATAGATCAGAGTTGGGTAGAAGGTACTAGGTCCCGAGGTAGGTCTCCTAAACGTTGGACTAATCAAATAAGGGCATCCACTGACATAACAATCAACCAAGCAGCACTCAGCGCCTACAACCGTGGAAAATTGCGAGATTTTGTAAAGTGAGTAACGAAGTAATACGAAGCTTGCTCACGAGTCTTCTTTCAAGAGGAAAGCGAAGAAGAAGAAGAAGGAATATGATAGGTTAATATTTTCCGACTAATTTTGGGATGCTGCATCGTTTGGTAAAAACTAGAAGTCTCTGTGATAAGCCGTTCAAAAGTTATGACATAAAAATGCGAGAACATGTTTGATTTTGTCTTTCAAGATTTGTGCTACTCAATTTTGTCCATTTAGTTCTGTCTATCAAGGTTTGGTGAGAACTAAGTGTTGAAAGCACGTCATATTTGGAAAATTAGCAATACAACGCAAGCGGTATTATTAGAATGTGGGCTATATCTAAATATAGCAAGTAATTCAATTTGGAAATTTTGGTTTATATGTGGAATTGTTGTCAATAGTGGCTTCGCTCAAGAATAATGTGGGACTTGTTGAACTTAGACACGGACAGGGTTGGAAGTTAACTAAATGTAAACGAGTAAATTTATTTCTGGCATTAAGGTATTATGAATGAAAGTTCGTGTGAAAGCCGAGCGCCAACCGAGTCGTAAATCAAACGCTGGAAATCACAATAAAAAAAAATCAGTAGAAACAAAATAAAATTTAAAAAAAAAAATCGTGCCAACGCCAATTACCTCTATTTTAAGAAACACACAATTCGTCCATTCCATCGATTCCAGAATCGGGTATATATCGTGCATGTAATTACGACCACTTAGTTTTATTATCCAGCGCGCGCGCCCCTATTGATAGAATATTGAGCGACCGCCACACTTATTTTTTCCTCCTCCTTCACTACTTCTCTTCATTATTCTATTTTCGGACAGAAATTGTGTCGGCTGCGCACGATCCTCCTTCAGCTACAACACCCCTCGCCGCTAACCCAGTCATTATTAAATAATTAATTAACCGCACCGACCGCAAAATATCGAAAACTGAATTCCCGACCGCTTCCCGATCAATTAGACTCTTTGACGTCAAAACTTCGTGACCGCGAACGGCACACAACTCCGCTCTAATTTATTTATTGTTGAAACAAATGCGATATTAATAGACCTTGTATTGTATTAACATTTTACATTCTGCTGTTACGATTATCAACCTTAATAGCAATCCAATAAACAAATACCATATATATATATATATATATATATATATATATATATATATATATATATATATACACACTAGCATTTACACAATATTTATTGATTCATAAGGAGTTGGACCACCACTTGCTTTGAGAACAGCTGCAATTGGTCGCGGATTCGTAGTGTCTGAATAGTTTCCAACGGAATGTTCACCCACTCTTGTAGCAAAACATCCGCCAATTGCCGCAACGATGTTGGAGGTGGAAATTTGGTCCTCACTCTCTGCTCTAAAACTCACCATAACGATTCAAGAATGTTGAGGTCTAATCGGCGATTGTGCTGACAAGGGAAGATGTTTGACGACATTCTGATGCTCTACAAACCACGCCTGAACCTTTTTGGCATTGTGTATGGGCACGATGTTGCTATCATAATAAGGGGTAAGTTTGGTAGTACAATCATGAACCTTGCACAGAGTGCACTTAACATCATCAACTGTTGGAGCAAGAAGGAGGGCCTTAGTGTCAACTCGAGCAAAACAGTAATAATGGTCCCCTTTACCAGAAAAAGGAAGCTGAACTTGAAAGCTCCGAGCATTGATGGTCAGACGTTAGAGTTCTCTGAGGAGGAGAGATATCTAGGGTTAACCTTAGATAAGAAACTCACTTGGAACCCGCATCTGAACAAAACGCTCTCAAAAGCCACAGCGGCCTTTTGAATTTATCGTAAGCGTTTCCTGAAAACATGGGGACTAAAACCCAAAATGGTTCTATGGTCTTACACAGCAGTGGTAAGACCGATTATCACCTACGGTTCACTCGTATGGTGGTACAAAACAAAGGCAAAAAAGACCCAAAGTATGCTATAAAAGCTTCAACGGCTTGCATGCTTGGGTATAATAGGAGCAATGCAATCTACTTCAACCATAGCAATGGAAGTTTTGTTGGACCTACTCCCACTGCATAAACAAGTAGAAAAAGAAGGTCTTCTCAGTGCTCTGAGACTAAGATGTACATCGCCTATTCAGAGACTCATGGAAATAAGGGAACAAATCGGAAAGGAATTTCTGTAGCATCCCTTGGACACGATGTCTACAGAATACGACTTTGAAACAGCCGTTGAAGTGGTCATTTATGACCGCCAAAGCAATGTTTAAAGAAACGAACATCTGAAAGACAAAGCGTCCATGTGGTGCACCGACGCATCAAAAACTGCTAAGGGTACAGGAATTGGTATATACAGCCGGAGTCACAGGGAGTCCCCGGCATTGGGCCAGACTCCCAAGGTACTACAGACTGAAATTATAGCCATTGAAAGATGCGCACAAATCTGCCTAGAGAAACGTCTTAAAGGAGTGCAAATCTACATGCTTACGGACAGCCTAAGGAATACGGAACAGGTAGCGCTAAGGAATTTAAAAGTCCACAAATTTAATTCCAAGTTAACC
Source organism: Phosphuga atrata (assembly GCA_944588485.1). Taxonomy (NCBI): domain Eukaryota; kingdom Metazoa; phylum Arthropoda; class Insecta; order Coleoptera; family Silphidae; genus Phosphuga; species Phosphuga atrata. Next base: position 57,915,748 of record OX155898.1, on the reverse strand, counting down.
TGGAACTGTAAACAAATCCTAAGGCAACTGGTGAAAGGTAACAGACGCACGCTAATGTGGTCACCGGGTCACTAGGGCATATATGGAAATGAAATGGCCGATGCATTGGCCAAAAGCCGAGGCTCCCTTCTTTGGCCCGGAGCCAACTTGTGGACTTACAAAGGCCCACGTAAGACAGGGAGCCAAGAAATGGAGAAAAGAGCAAAAACAAACCTACTGGAAGAACACACCAGTACAGAGGCAAGCTAAAATACTCATAAACTATTCTGCCGCAAAAACGCAGCAGTTGCTAAGCTTCTCTGGAAGAAAAAACAGAACATTGGTAGGCTTACTCACAGGACATTGTCCGGTGAGATATCACCTACACAAAATGGGAAAGGTGGAGGAAGTTGCCTGTATATTATGTGAATCAGACGAAAAAATCGCTGAACACATAATGTGCACTTGTGTAGCGCTAGCACACATATGGCTTGCCCACTTCGGGGTCGCAAGAATGACCTTGGAGCTGAGTAGCAAGCCTCTCAGGAATATATTAGACTTCGTTCACGAAGTTGAATTCCTAGTAGAGTAATTGTAGTAGGGTTAAGCACAATAGATCAAGTTGGTCCCAGTTTAGAAAGGCAGCCAAGCTACCCCCACAAAAAAAGAAATGGGCGCATATCATCTTGGAATATGCCAGTACCTGGCAGCAATATGCTAGTCATAGTGAGTACCACGTTGTTAAGGCTGTCGAGATATTCATTCGCAGTAAAAGTAAGGGTAATGATCGTCCAATAAGGGTAATCGGGCCAGCTGCATACTACGATATAGCCCCCCAAATTATAACGGAACCTCCTCTGTGCTTGACTGTAAGAAGCAGGCAGGCCGGATCGTTGCCTTCTTTAGGTGTTCTCCAGACATGGTGTTCTCCAAACACTTCCGATTCACACAATCACTCACTCCGTGGGCTTCTTTGAGAAGTGACGATCCCGTACCGCTCTCACTATTTGCCTCCATTCCTTCCTTACCAGCGCCGCATCCTCCCATCCAGTGACGCCCATCTTTCTGCAGTCAGAGGCCATGTCATTTCAAAATCTAGTCCTCGGTCTTCCAGGGGGTTTTGAGCCTTCCATCTTCCTCTCATAGATCTAGCGAACTTTTCTGGTAGCTTCCATTCTGATCGCATGTCCTGCCAATTGCAACCGTCTCGCTTTCATAATGTTTAATAACCTGGGTCTATTGGATAACTTGTACAGCTTATGGTTTGATCTAGGAACCCATCTTTCAGTTTCCTGGTCAAAAGTGGGTCTGAAATTTTTTCTGTACACTTTGTTTTAATCTAAGAGTGTAAGCTGGTGTTCCTCCCTTTTGGAGGCACTCCATGTACTCCATGTTGTCGTCTCCGTATAAAAGTACTGGTCTGATGATCGTGTTATATAGCTTTAGTTTGGTTTTTCTGGTCAGCAGCTTGGAGGAAAGTAATTTCTGCAGGAAAAGTAAACTTTGTTTGCGTTCTGTAATCTAATTTGTGGTTTTTCAGTTTCTTCAGATTGCTGGTTACCCCTTCATATGAGGGATCATTGATGAAAAGTTCTACCGTTAAACGGTTTTTTTTTTCTCCAGCTTGTTCTCTGCTTCAGGGCAGTTCAGTAATTTGCCAAAGTACTCTTTCCATGCCTGTAAAATGTGGGTTGTTCCTGCGATGATGTTACCATTGTTGTCGTGAAGAACTGATGATCGCGGTTTTGATATCCTTTCCTAATGTTATTTTCTGTCCCGTATACTTTACGGATGTTGTTCACTTTCTGGTCATTCTAAATGCCGGTAAAAAACCTGCGCTAAGATAGTACTTTTAACGCATGAGTAATAAAAATTATATAATTTTACCTATTGCACCACGTGTTACCTATTGCGACCAACGCGTGTTTCTCTTCCTGGAAATCCGGTACCATTAAAACGGCACTATTAAAACTGGGCTAAGACAAAACCCTTACCAAAAGTTATAGACCAATCACCCTACTCCTTGTTCTGGATAAAAACTTTGAACAAATCCTTTTTTAGCGGGGGCCCTACGGCTACTGCCGGTTCCCGAACTTCAATCTCCATTCTCTTCTATTATCCCAATCTGCTTCTATCATTCCCCCTTTCCTCATGGTTTCTTCTATTCCCTTTCTCCATGATGTTCGTGGCCTTCCCTTCTTTCTTCTGTTAGTTTATCAACAATTCCTTTTATCAACAAAGCTGCATATGGACTTGTTTGAAAAATCAGATTCCTTGCTTCCAATTTGGCTTTAAACCTTCTCATTACACTATACATCCACTTTTTATCGTCACAAACAATACAAAAACCTCTCATCTTTTTAATCGACACACCCCCACCCTTTTCCTCAACATCAACAAACGTTTTGACACAGTTTGGCACGAGGGACTGCAACTACACAAATTAAGCGTTCCATCATATCTTCTCTTCATACTAAAAGACTCCCTACGTGACAGAAAGTTATGTATTAAAGTCAATGAAGCACTTTTTGCCCCTCTTCAAGGTGTTCCCCAAGGTTCACCAATACCACCCCCCTTCAAAGTGTACCCTAAGGTTCACCAATATCACCTCTACTTTATAACTCGTTCTGTCACGACAACTTTAACATGGACTTCAACTCTCGCAATCTCATAAACCACAAACCCGTACTCATATTATACGTGGCAGCACATTCTGTGAGAATGTGTTGCACTTTGCCATATATGTCTTGGAGATCAGGTGTGAGCGAATGATGTTAGTAAGTCCTGTTTTTTGTCTGGTGATAATAGACTGGTCTCTGCGGTTGATCATCAGTCGTGGGGCATTTTCATATGTATTATTTGTGATTTGCTGTAGTTTGCTTGCCTATGTTTATACAGTGATTGTTTAAGCAACTTTGTACGTGTTGTATGGCTTCGGAGAGGGCCAATGCCGTTAGGGGAATCGTTGTTTAGGGCGGCAGCCTTGACCATTTGGTCAGTTTTCTCATTGTCCGGGTTTCCTTGGTGTGCAGGAATCCATATGAGATCCACCCTTGCTGTAGTTCCTAGGTTGAATTGGTTTTTATTTTTTTTTCTCAAGTGGCTCCGCTGAAACGGATGGACAGAGGGACCGCCAACGATAGCATTACTGCCTCTGGCCACCCTTCAAGTCTTCTCGTAACGGGCACCAGATGAACTTTATTGATTAAAAGTATAAAGGAATTAAAGAAAAGTAAAGAATGCTATGCAATAGCATTTACAATAACAGTAACAAAACAAAGACAACAAAAACCCTACAGTCCTTGTTCACACCCAGGCAACTCCTTAGCCCGCATGACAGTATTGGCGAATTGGCTTAAGGCCGATGTGGAGATACGCTCTAAGGGACCCGTGTCCGGTAAGAAGCTGGGTGAGGAAGTATGAGCCCACCTCATCCAGGCCTCGTCCCATGCACCGAATTAAATCTGGGATGAGGCGACGAGTCCACGCGCCGTTTCCGCCGCGTGACCTTGCCTCCCCGCGGTTCCCACCAGATGTTCTCCCGGCCCTCACCCACGCGCGCTCCATAGTAAGGTTGAATAGGCTATGTTGATTTTTTTGTACTAAACTCTACTAACTAAGCTGTATAAACTCGACCGATTGTAGGAAAGAATTTTATAATGCTTAGATATGTCTGTTGGTTCATAGAAGAGAAAGGGCGGAAGGATTTCCTAAAGAGAACCTTTGAGAAAAAGGTTCCATCGGTGGAAAGGAAATGAGCCATGTACAGGAAATCTAGAAGTAAAGAAGATAAGAAGCGGAGAAGACAGAAACAGTAATGATTCAAATGAATCTAAAGGAAGAAGATCGAGAAAAATCGTTCACCAGATGTAAGCCGACGAAGTGGAACAGGGTGCAATCAAGAAAATTATTCGTTAAAGGCAAAAAGAAATGCAAACCAAAACCTTGGACGAGAGCGACTCCGATGATGTATCTGAGCTCAGAAAACCCTGCCAACCAAGAAGATTGCGTTCTCAGAACTCTTTGGAACCTAACCTAATCTAACCTAACCTGCAAACCAAGAAGATTGCATTTACAGAACTCTTTAGAAGGTAATAAGGGTCTATCAGAAAGGAATCAGGACGCCAAAGAAGACAGTCCACTATACAGTACATCAGAGAATCAGGAGGAGCTGAGGAACAGTAAATCCCGAGGTTGTAGAAAAACTGGTAGTTCCAACAAAAAAAAAGCAATTTCAGGAATTTCTAAGATGATTTTACCAACGAAGTCCAAGCTTCCCCCGTAATTGTATTCGCTAAACCTACCAGAAAATTAATGTCTCCAATCATAGTTTCTTCAATTCCGAGTTAATATCAACTTCACCTAAAACTGTATCACAAACAACTTTAATCCAACAGCCAGTTATAACATCCCAAGAACTGGAAACGCTTCTCCAAAAATTACATATCTTGTCTGCTTCAACAACTCCTCAAAGTAAACTTCCAAAAGGAATTCCCGCTTAATGATGGTTAGAAGCGGGTTTTAGACCAGAAAGATCGATCACAGACCAATTATGCGGAGTAAAACAAGTTGTGGTGAAATGATGGGAATACGACATTGATGTGTAACAACTATACGTGGACTGCAGACAGGCATACGACAGCAAAGACAGAGAAAAGTTCTACGGCATCATGTTAGACTTTAACATACCATGAAAATTAGTAATGCTACCAAGACTAGCAATGGAGAATTCTGATAGCCAAGTGACGATATAAGGAAACCCATTTAACAGACCCATTTAAAATAAACCAAGGCCTCAAGCAGGGAGGTGGACTCGCCCCAATGCTCTTTAATCTAGCATTAGAATACGCAGAAAGGAAAACCACGGTAGACACCAACGCATCGCTGCTACACAAATCCACCCAACTAGCAGGATATGCAAATGACATAAACATACCTAGAAGAAACCTAACATCAATGAAAGAAACCTACATACAACTAGAAGGAGCGGCTGAAGAAGTTGGCCTATAAGTGAATGAAGATAAGACCAAAGTATTAATACAGACCCGCAGCAATAGGAGGAGAGGCCAGAACATTGAGGTGGTCAATGACTTTACCTACCTAGGCTGTAACATATCCAGCAAACGGGACGAGATGAAGGAAATCCAACGAAGAATCAGTAATGCCAATAAAGTATATAACCACATCTCAGCCATAATCAGATCAGGGAATGTCCACAGGAAAACAAAACTGAAACTTTATAAAACAATAATACGCCCACTGTTATGCTATGGAAGCGAGACCTCTCAAAGCTCTCACAAAGAGCGGAAACAATGGTGAACGAATTGGAAAGATAGATCTTACGCAGAATATATGGACCGGTCCAAGAAAACGAACAGTGGAGAATAAGATACAACCACGAGATCTACGAGCTCTTCTCAGAAGCAGACCTAGCAACAACAATAAGATTACAAAGACTTAAATGGGCCGGGCATTTACAAAGGATGGAAGAATCAAGAGTAGTCAAGAGGATTTTCAACCAAAAACCCAAAGGTAAAAGACCGGTTAGAATACCAGGGGCGAGATGGGCAGACAAACTCCAGGTGGACGCTCGATCAATGGTCGGAATTCCAATTCCAAGGCCAAAGGCCCGATTTGTGCTGCAGCGCCATTGGATGGATGATTAGATCATCATCTTTGGTCGTGCAGCCTTGAGAGAACCTTGACCTCCCTTAGTCTTGTCCGCCATTCTGCCCCATTCTGTGCTGCTCTGAGCCAGTTTATTGCGCCCATTTTCTTGGCGTCCTCGTCTACCTCGTCTCGCCAGCGCAGTTTGGGTCATCCTCTGCGTTTTCTGCTCTCAGGTTGGGCTATTAGCATGCGCATGAGAGGGTACGTTTCCGGCGCTAATATGTGGTTATATATAATAAAAAAATATCTGCTGAAACCACTGCGCCGAGATCGGGAGGAAGCAGCGGTTCTGCTTCCCCTATTGCTTGACGCTCTCCCTCATTAGAAAGAAGTGCAAAGGCACAAACAGAAAAATATCAACGGGAACTGCAGAAAATTCTTCCGCTTCTTGGTGGTAGAAGAGAAGTCCAGAAACGCGGTAGTATGGGTATAGTAGTTTCAGGAAATAAGTAAGTAACCGTGCATGGAAAATCTGATGCTTTTTCCCAAACCTCAACTAAAACTACTTCATTGAAAGCGTCAAATGATGATTCACCCAACCATACTACATTCTCCAGTGTCCATGTTTTATGATCGTGGCAGTACTTCTATCGCAGATTTGCTTTGGCTTCCGTTACAAATGCTTTCGAAATTTGAGCTCTTCCATGAATGTTAGCTTTGTGAAGTTCCCACCGCACTGTTTTTGGCGAAACAGTAGTGCTCAAGTGAGTTTTGAGTTCTGCAATCAATTTCGCAGCTGAAGTTCCTTTTCGCTGATTATGATGGATTGTGAGCTGTTGCAATCCATTATTTTTGTTTCTGGAGATGTAGCCTAAGTATAGTACCTTTAGTTTCTTTATAGTGAGGACTATCTTTGTTTCAAATGTTTCTTTTCTTTGCTCATTCTGCGAAGTACCTCTATGTTCGTTACTTAGTCCACTCATGGTATACGCAGCATACCACGGTAGACCCACATTTAGAAGGCCATTATCCTTTTTGTCGTTTCCTGGAGCAAGGTCCAACCTTCCATCTCGTATAGCAGAACCGGGAAGACGTAATAGCGGGTCATTCTTAGCCTCAGTTCTATGCTCAGACCCGGAGAGGTCAGCATCAGAATACTGCTCTTGCCTGTTAGGTGCGTGCTAAGACCTCTTGGCGGTTTGTCCATTCGTCATTTATCCAGTTTCCAAGTTATTTGTATTTGGAGACTTGTTCTATGTGTTCCCCATCGACGTGCAGGTGAATCTGCTGTTTGGTTTTTGAAATCAGCATGGCCTTTGTCTTAGCCGTATTCAGTTCCAGTCCGTAATCTATACTTTTAGCTCATCATGTGTGTGAGGTCTGCAATGTTGTCCGCCAGCAAGACCGTGTCGTCCGCGTATCTGATGTTGTTAATTGCTCTGCCGTTTACTATGATTCCCGCAGATTCCTAGGTTTTTAGGTCAGTTCGGTTTCAATCCTTTAGCTGTCCGACGCCAGTATAAATTCGACACATGATGGTTAGATACAATCAAAAAATTTCTGATGAAATACTGCGCCAATATTGGGAGAAAGCAGCGATTCTGCTTTTTCTGTTGCCTGGCGTTCTCCCATATTAGAAAGAAGGGCAAAGGCACAAACAGAAAAATATCAACAGGAACTGCAGAAAATGTCTCCTCTTCTTGGTGGTAGGAGAGATGTCCAGAAAAGTGGTAGTATGGGTTAAGTAGTTTCAGGAAATAAGCAAGTAACCGTGCATGGAAAATCTGATGCTTCTCCCGAAACCTCACCTAACACTACTAGAATTATTTTGGAATCGTCTAGTGATGATTCATCGAACCATACCACATTCATCCAGCGTACAGGTTTAATGATCGTGGCACCACTTCTTTCGCAGCTTTGCTTTGGCTTCGAAGGGTTTCGAAATTGCAGCCCTTCCATAAATGTTAGCTTTGTAAAGCTCCTTCTGCACTGTTTTTGTCGAAACAGTTTGCTTAATTAAGCCTTGAGTTCTGCAGTAACTTTTGCCGCGGAGGTTTTACGTTGTCTGGTCACAATCCTTTTCAATATGCGTCTGTCTCTGCAGTTAACTTATTACTACTTATTGTTACCACTGTTCCTCTTCGCTGATGATGTGTTACAATGTTTTGACAACGCTGTCATTACGGTGGATACTGTTGCTCGAGAAACGTTAAATAGTTTGAGCCTTTTCGTTACAGATGCTCCCGCTAACCGCGCACCAATGGTTTGTTCTCTTTCGAAATCGAAAGGATCACGCATTTTACCGATCACTGGTGTTAACCGTCGCAAAACAAAACATAATATACCATGCTGGTATATTATATGGTTGGTATCCGCTGGTCACTATAGCGTTGTCCCGATCTTTATGATCATTATTAATCGTGGCCAGCCATAGTTGCTTTGTTCTTCTTCTTAGCTTTGTCCCGCTGGTGCAGGGTCCGCTTTCTTGGTCAATGACCGCAATTTTGCACGCTTTTGTGCGTCATTTGGTTTTAGGCCTACGATCTTTAGATCATTATTTATTGTGTACTGGCATAGCTGCTTTGTTCTTCCTCTGGGACGTTGGCCTTCAATCTCAAAATAGAGGGCAGAGTTTACAGGAGTATCAGGAGCTGCCTGCAATGCATGGCCACACAAGCGGAGTCGTTTCTCTCTCATTTTGTCCACAATTAGAGCGATACCCATTTCCTATCGAATTGTGTCGTTTCTGACTTACTCAATAAGCGAGATGCCCATTCTCCAACGAAGCATTTTCATTTCCATGGCATGTAGATGACGTTCAGAAATCTTGTCATATGGTCGACATTCCACTCCATCTGGCGCAACAGGCCGTATCACTGTCAAATATATCTTAGATTTGAGGTGAAGTAGCATTTTCTTGTCGCAAAGTACACATGTGACCTCCTTCCACCGCATCCAGGTTGCATTTACTTTGGCTCTTACTTCATCACTGAAGCTGCCACCACTCTGTAGAAGAGAGCCAAGGTACCTAGAGGAGTTGGTCTTGACTAGATTTGCTCATCCGAATTGAATGATAACGTCTCTTGGATTTAACTCCAAATATTCCGCCTTCTTCACGTTTAGACGTAGACCATACTGGGAGAGGCTTTATACTCCATTTACTGGGAGAGGATTATTACAGTCTTCAAATTGACGTTGGAGTTTCTCGCGAGAGACATCTGCAACCATTACATCATCCGCATACTCAAGGATTCAAGGAACATTCCGTTGTAGATCACGGCTGATGGTGTCCATGACAAGAACAAAGAGGGATGGTGATAGTGCTGAACCTTGGTGGACCACGACATTTACAAGACAGTTATCTAAGGCGCCAACAGCCCAACGTACTCTGCTACTGATGTTTGTGTATAGCATCTTGACCTCATTAACAAATGATTCCGCCAATCCATGGTATCGGAGTGCATACCAAATTAACTTATGAAGAACGCGATCAAAGGCTTTTTCGAGGTCGAGGAAAGCATTATGCAGTGATTTTCTTTTCTCACGATGCTTCTTCATGAGTAATCGAGCTGCAAATATGGCATCAGCAATGTAAATGTATATATGTGTCTGTGTATGTTCGACGTGTGGGCTCGACTTTTGAGCTCCTACTGAAGCCAGTCTGTTCGATGGCCAGGTATCGAACAGACTAGATTCAGGAGGAGATTCATCACGATTGATCATACCCAAACGGTGTGCATATTAATCGAGAGATGCACAGTATAAAACATTACTCTCAATATGACCTGCCTACCAGAAAACCTTTGGCTCGATTGAAACCTGTTCAGTGCTACGGGCGAAGGATAGCTCTCGTATAGATTCTAGATACTCAAGCTTGATTCAATATGTCTACGAACATGCTACCTTGCATGTCAAGCTGGTAGAGGATTGGGTTACGGGTGAAATACCAGTCAGTAGGGGCGTCCGACAAGAGGATACCATCTCACCCAAACCTTTTACCCTAGCGTTGGAGAACGCATTCAGAAATCTTTCTTGGCAGTGAAATGGAGTCAACATCGATGGAAGCCGTCTTAACGACCTACGCCTTGCTGACGATATTGTGCTTACCAGCAGCGACCCAGATGAACTAGGGATAATGCTAGGTGAACTAGAAGAAGTCTCCCAAGCGGTGGGGTAAAAATGGTTCTTCACAAAACTCAAATCATGACTCAGAGCAATATAATAGTCAACATCGGTTATTATTCTCTTGACAAAGTCGATGAGTATGTATATATGGGACACAACATCAAGTTGGGAAAGTACCATCAGACAGCCGAAATCATCAAACGTATCGGTTCGACCTGGGCGTCGTTTGGCAGGCTTAGCTAAAATCATGAGTCCGAGCAATATAATACTCACCATCGGTTATTATACTCTTTATAAAGTCGATGAGTATGTATATCTGGCAGACAACAACAAGTTGGGAAAGGACAATCAGACAGCCGAAATCACCAGACGTATCAGCTTGACCTGGGCGGCATTTGACAGGCTCACGCATTCTCCGGAAACTACGCATCACTATAAACCTCAATAGGAAGGTTTGTGAATAATGCATCTTGCCGGTCGCAACGTATGGGCTCGAGACTGTAACTCTAACGATGTATAGCGCAAATCAATTTCGAGTCTTCGAGATGGAGCGAGCGATGCTGGGAATCAGCATCAAGGACAAAATTCGAAATGAAGAAATCAGGAGGAGAACAAGGGACGTGGATATGGTAGAGCGGATGGTGCGTTTTAAGTAGCAATGGGCGGGTCGGACAGCACCGAGAGAACTAAAATCCTTTTACAATGGAGGCGGCAAATAAAGATCAAAGAGGAGTGTTGGCAGGCCTGATGGCGGGACGACATCCGACGCCGCGCGGGAGGAAACTGGATGTAGTGGATGAAACTGGATGTAGTCCAGCAAAGATCATTATGGAAAAGTTTAGAAGAGGCGTTTATTCAGAAGTGGATGAAAAGAAGCTAAAAAGACAAGATATATTGTATGTGTGTGTGTGTGTTTGTAAGACAACGGAGATATTTGAGGTGGTCACATTAAATGGTCCATCCTGTATATTTTCACAGGACCTGTATAGACTCCTACTGTACTATCGTACTTGTACGTGTTAGTTATTATATTCATGAAATAATAATCTATTAAACTTAATATTGGTATTTATGGCGAGGGTTAATTGTATACGGTTTGTGATTATAAGCGTCAGCACGTATTTGTAGGCGAGTTAAGTCGCGGCTATTATTAACTTCGTTTATTATTTTTTTTTAGTATAGACGTGATAATGGAGGGTTGAAAAAGTTTGGAGGCGCAGATATCACGCAGCGCTATTTTTTCGCATCGTGACGAGGCGTCAGGAATCGTCTCGTAAATCTGCCAATTATTGCGATAATAAAGTTGGGGCTTAAAAAAAATAACGAAAAAGTAATGCCCAGACTTATGGAGACGCACACAAAATTAAGTTTATTAGCGAAATTAAATATCCGCAGATTTGCATTTTTTTTGTTTGTGTTATCTTTTAATTTGTGTATTGTGTTACTGGAAACGTCATTAATATAAAAATTGTTTGTGTAGAGGGTAGAACCCTCTCAAGTCATTAACTCGTTTCACGATACAATCTAAATTTTATAATTTAATGCAGCATACATTTCCATGAAGAAACTTTTTATGCCATCAATATAACAATAAAAGCTGTAAACGAATTATAAGGGGTAAGAGGTTTCTTTTTCAATAGCACGTCATTTTAATAGTTGTCATGGGTCAACCTGTAATTACTTGACAGATGACAAGTAAACACTACGCCATTAATAAAAATGGAACGATATACGCTTGAACAACGCATTGGAATTATTAAAATTCGCTACAAAAACGGTGAAAATTTCGCGGTCACAGTTCGCAAAACTAAAGCATTTTTGGGTTGTCGGGAAGCACTTTCTCTGCCAGCAATTGTAAAACGCATAAAATTTATTCATCCAATATTCGATTAGAAGTATACAAAACTCAACATACAATAAATGGATGAAGTTGTACAATAAATAGCTGGATAAATACAAAAATAAATTAATCAATCCAAAATTCGATTACTGCGTACAAAATAAATTACTTCATCCAAAAAAAGGTTAATTCATCCAAAATAAAATGTAATCATCCAATAATTGATTTTTTCTTACAATAATCGATTGAATCGTTCAACATATTCGAAATTCACCCAAAAAAAGTTTTTTATTTTACTTAATAAGTGCAAAATGCAGATTTACGAGTGTATATAAAAATCTTCACACTTTTATTATATGCATAAAAATACTGAAAGGAAAAAACTGTTCACCTTATTGATGAGTGGATTAGCGCTGAAATAAATTGCATTATTCTATCTGCTTATATATAGAGTGCATCTCATCTATCTTTTTCTTCTTCTTGTTTCCAATAGCTCTACTTTTGACCACGCTTGTTCAACTATTGGGCTTTGATCTTTGCCCAGTATTGTCGCATCTTCTGCCGGTGTAGCTTCTTTCCCTCTTCTGTCCAGGGGATACCTTTCCTTCAGGGTTTTCCTGAAATCTACGGACTTCCTTCAGTGTTTTTCCTGAAATCCACGGATTTCCTTCAGAATGCATCTCACAGAAGACTGTCTGTTTTGGAGATCTGTTATTCCCACTTCTTTAATATCCGTCTCGGTTTCTGTCAACCAAGTGGTACGAACCTTCTTGTTTTACCAGAATGCGAACAGACTGTTGGTTAGTCGGTTTGGAGTCAATCTTGCAACGTGGCCATAGAAAGCTACCCTTCTTTTCCTTGCACAGTCAGAGAGCCTCTCAATATGTTCGTAGAGTTATGTCGTCTTCGGAATTTCCCATCTTCCTTTACCGGGAATGCCTAGGATCTTCCTGATGATTCTCCACTCTCTGATTTCCAATTTCTCTACCAGACCTCTTCGGTTCAAGGAAAGCCACTCCATGGCATACAGTGCTTCTGGTCGTAAGACTGATGTGTTTGCGCTCTCTCTTTCGTTACACGCCGCGTTAGTTAGAAATAAAATTTGAAGGAATCAAGTCCTTGTTTGTAAAATTCGTTTATTGTGAAGATATAATTGTATTTTGTATAAAAAAAAATTGTTTGTAAAAGAGTAACCAAATTTTGGATGGATCAACCTTTTTTGTACAGTTTTTTTTGGGTGAATTGATTTTATTTTGTACAAATCTATCAATTATTGTACTAAACCATTATTATTTGTAAGATTCAATCGATCATTGGGCGTTTTTATTTGATTTTGGACGAAGTAACCTTTTTTGGATAAAGTAATCGTTTTTTTGAAACTTTTTGTACGAATTTTCTATTTTTCCAGATATTATTTGTAAAAAAGCATCTATTTATTGTACGCAAAAAAATCCAAGCCTTTTATTTTGGACGAAGTAACCTTTTTTTGGATGAAGTAATCTCTTTTTGTATGAATAAACCGAATTTTGTATTTTTGCAACAATTTTTTTAAAAAAACATTTATTTATTGTACGCAAAAAATCCAAGCCATTGTAAAACTGTTGGAAAAGTTTGAGCTGTTGCCACAAGTTAGTGATGTGGGGAACCGAACTCGTGCACGTTGCTCAAGTACAACTGAGAATGCTGTTGCAGCCCATAGTATTGAGTAAAATCCAGTTTTGTCCATTTCTCGTCGATCTTTGGAATTGGGAATTCCACAAACGACATTACACCGTATTTTGCACGAAGACGTAGGTCTTAATGCTAATAAAGCTCAGTTAACACAAGAACTCACGCCTACCGACCATCAACAACGTCGTATCTTTACCGATCGGGTCCTTGAAACGGAATTTCATCGAAAAATCATTTTGAGTGATGAGGCCCATTTTCAAGTCGGACGCTTCATTAAAAAGCAGAATTTTCGCATATGGGGCTCGGAAAACTCAAGATTTTCTGTTGAACAGCCTCTCCGTCCATAATGTGTGACTGTTTGGTGCGGTTTTTTGGTCTGGCGGGGTCTTTGGACCTTACTTTTTCGAATCTGGGGCTGGAGCAACTGTTACGGTGAATGGATTGTGCTTACGAACGATGATTAATGATTCTATATAACCGGAATTGCAAGATGTTGATTTGGACGACGTTTACAAGACGACGTGTCACATAAGTAACGATACCATCGCTCGCTTGCGTGAAGTTTCCTTAGCGTGTGATTTTTCGAAGACGCTATCACAAGAGATCTTTTGATTTAACACCTCTGGACTTGTCTCTTTAGGGCTATGTCATAGATAAGGTCTATCCCAATCGACCATAATCGATTCAAGTCCCAAAGATGGAAATTATCGAGGACATATAGCCGTAATTGTGCGAAATGGTGATGGAAAATTTGATGTAAAGAATATGGTCCTGCAAGCGTAGCCCTGGCGGCCATTTGGCTAATATTGTTTTCCATTGTATGCCATTAATGCCATACCCTCCTCTATACGATTAAATAAACATCCGATGATTTAGCTTACAAATACTCGTTTCTTCTTACATATCAATATGAAACCTCTTATTGGAAGACCCTATATTTCAGTTTAAGCAATTTTTTTTGTTATATAATATTTAGGAACTGCAATTAACCCTTTCAAAATCAGTCTCATTCAGTAAGATTGTAGGAATAATTTTACAAAGACCTTCTTATTTGACAAAGAATGGCAGGATTTATTTCAAGAAAAAAACAAGACCTTCGAAAGAGTCTCCAACATAACCTCCTTCTTGCTCCAACATAACCTCTATGCGATGAACACTTTCTTAGAAAAAACCCCACAAAAGGAAGTGGACGTTAAAGAATCCAGAAGAACAAATTATACAAGTTGACGTTGATATGCCTTTGTTGAAAGAAAAGAAAGTTTAAGGACTAACGGAAGTAGTCTGTAGTACCGCTAGTAGCTATAGTACCTCTAAGTAGTCTGTAGTACCTCTAGTAGTCTACCTCTGGCAGTGATAACAGGTTGCAAACGATCAGGCGTTCTCAGGATCTGATTTTGGATCACATTCTGCGGAAGATTGCCCCATTACTGCACCAGTATATCGCGAAGCTCTCTAGAATTTCTGGGGGCCGGCATATGTCTCCTTAAACGTTTTCCCATCTCATACCAAATATAGTCAATTGGATTTAAATCTGGACTGCAAGCTGGCCAAACAAATCGCGTGATTTGACACCCGTCAAGATGCTCAGTAACTATCCGAGCAGTGTGGGGTCGTGCGTTATCATGCATAAATGTTGCGTCGTTTCCAAGAATAATCATGAACGGTAAAACATGATCTTCTAGAACCCCTGTCAGAGAGCTTTAAGCAGTCAACGTCCCATTCCCAAAAAAGACTAACTCCGTGCGAGTGTCAAAAGATATGTTTCCCCATGCCATAACTGATCCTGCACCTAACGGAAGTCGCACGACAATACACGCTGGAACATATCTCTCACCTTGTCGTCGCCACACTCTTACACGTCTATCTGAGCCCGTAACACCTAATCGCGATTCATCGGAAAGCAATACGCGACTCCAATCCACTATTGTCCAAGTCAAGTGTTCTTGTGCAAAATTCAACCTCGCAATCCGGTGTGAACGGGAAAGTGGCGGTCTAGTAGCTCTGGTTCGTGAGCTCCGTATTAGCTAAATATAAATACCAGCAAAGAAAGGTAAAAACTAATTCTTAAAGCTAAAACAAGAAAATTGACTACTATTGAGGAACCGCGAGGATATAGGCAGCACATTAAAACGCCCTTTGCAGCACATATATACGCAACACATCATAACGCACAAACGCAGAACAACTAGACGAACAACAGATTAGAAATATTGAATGACACGATAGTTAATGTTCTAAAGAGCGTACAAGAAAGCTACTGTCCAAAGAAACTGACGACAACTAGAAACTTAGTAACCATACAAAACGTTTTTTAATCCGATATATCTCAAAAACCTACCTATATAACTCAAGCGTAAGGTATACAACTAATACGTCCTGCCGGTTCAAAAAACTCTCACTCTAATACGGGAATCAGAATACTATATTTTGTAACTAGGGCAGTAGGTTGTCAATTGGATAGGAGAGCGAAATTGGGCGCACGAACGAAGTGAGTGCGCACATTCGAGAGAACAATTGACCATACCGCCCGAGTTACAAACAATATTTTATATTACTCATGCGAGGGGATGTATCTTACAAGTTTGTGATCCAGGTGCCATAAAAAAAATAGAATCGAAAATGAACAATTTGCTTTTTCAATTGTCTACGGTGTTGTGGATTCGTCATAAGAAGTCTCTGGTATCACCATTGAATTATCTCTCATTTTAAAACATTTTCTTTAATTTTTATTATTAGTTTGTAATGATAAAAATTTCTTTCACTTTCACGTCACTTTTTAATATTGAGGTCATGATTGTGTTTATTTTATTTATTTAATTGTTTTTTAATGTAATCTGGCGATATTGAATATTTGCATGCGTTACCCAAGTTGTGTGGTAATACAACCATAAGTGGCATTTATCGTACTAAAAAACGTGCGCCAAGATAGTACTTTAAATGCATGAGTAATAAAAAATAAGTTACGGGTCTGCCAAAGGGTTATTGAGCGGTCAATGTTACGCATATTACTGAGAGACAGAGTTCCAAACCTCGAAATCTGTGCAAGAACAGGAATCACTGATGCACTAGACGTGATGCAATGCGTGACTGAAGTGGAACTGGGCAGACCATATTGCAAGAACGGCGGACGGTAGATGGATGGTGCGGATCCTTGAATAGAGTTACTCTAGAGTAAACACGTGATGACAAATGTCAAAATGTTTGAATTGTTAAAGAGCCTTTGTCCACATGACTTAATGACATGAAATAGGGTTAGTTTAGGTTAAAACCTAACCTAACCCTATTTCCGTTAGTCAACGTAATTTCAATCTTACTGTCATGTCAAAAAGCCTAATGAGGGTTTAAGGAAGTTGGGGCGTAACTAATGAGTCAAAATAATGTTTGAATTTTTCTATATTTTCAATTACCCTAATGCAGGGGATCCCAAAGTTTTTCTTATGCGGGCCAATTAATAACACCAAATTTTTTGGCGGGCAAAAAAAAAACGGAATAAAATCAAAACAATTACCACGATATTTTTTTAAATATATTTACTATTTCTTTTTTTTTTATTAGTATACTAAATTTAATATAAATTTCTAATTATATATTTATTAAAACAAAAATATTTGCTAAAAAATATCGAATGTCGAAAAAGATCGAATGTCGAATGTATTCTTAATACTGCTTGTAAATGATTATCACTCAATTTTGATCTTAATTTCGACTTATTTATGCACATAATTGAAAAAGTTTTTTTGCAAATATATGTGCTCCCAAATAATGAAAACATTTGTTGAGCATGTTTTCGTATTTTCGGATAAATCACGCATGATAATCCTTTATAAAAATCAATTAAGAAATTGTTCCGACAAGAATTCTTAGCATCGAAATTTTCCTGTAATTCTATCAATTCAAATTGCATGTCTTAAATGATTTACAGTTCGGTTTCTATTTGAGATGGAAATGACTATTATATTATATTTCTGTACAAATGTGTAATAACTAGACTAGACCTACTAAAATATTTTTTTAAATTTAAACTAAACACTATTTTATTAATACACACGCTTATGGTTAAAGCTCTGTAAGATTTTTTTCTAAATATTAAAATATTTTATTGTATCTTATTTGTAATATTTATTTTTTATTTTACTATTCACTTATTTATTATTTAGTAAAAATATAATATATCGCATCGATATCGCGGGCCAAATTCACGGGCTTTGCGGGCCGCATTTGGCCCGCGGGCCGCACTTTGGAAAACCTGCCCTAATGGTTATTAAAATTTGAAAGTGGTGCGGATCCTTGAATAAAGTTACTCTAGAGTAAATACGTGATGACAAATGTCAAAATGTTTGAATTGTTAAAGAGCCTTTGTGGACATGACTTAATGACATGAAATAGGGTTAGGTTAGGTTAAAATGATGTTTCATGATGTATGATGTATGATGATGTTTCATCATTTTTATTTGTAATAACATATAAGTAGGGAAAGATGATATGTTCTAGACCCACCGCCACCACAGTCATGCGCATGCGCGATGACCTTTAACCGCAAACCTAACCTTGACCTTGACCCCTAACCTTGACTCTGGAACTTCCGGTTTCGACTTCCGGTTTCGACTTCCTGTTTCCGGTTTCGACTTCCGGCCGCCATTTTCGGAACTTCCAGATGCGCGGGAAAATTCAACTAATAGACGCGAGGCGGGGAAATTCAAAATTAGATCCTGTTGAGACAAATGAGGTGTGAAGTTGGTTGCATACATCAACGGGACTAAATACATGAGACTAGACAGACGAGGCTAGATCCATGGGACTAAATACATGAGACTAGATAGGCGGGACTAAATACATGAGACTAGATAGACGGGACTAAATACATGAGACTAGATAGACGGGGCTAGATACATGAGACTAGATACATGGGGCTAGATACATGAGGCTAGATATATGAGACTAGACGGGGAGATGGATAAGGTTGTAAAATAAAGAAAACTCCACATAAAATTTATGGTTTTATTAAATTCTAATAATAATACATTTAAATTTACATCAATACATTTAAATACAAATAGTGGTCATGCTTTGTATATGTTATGCGTTCGGAAGAAGCAGCTTAAGCAATAATGACTTGCACACATATTACAGCGAAACTTTACACAACTAGTTTTACTTGAGGCCTTTTGTCTTCCAAATATCATTCGGTTTTCTTTATAACAACCAACACACCGTCTTTTAACATCCGCTTTCTCGAGGGAATGTTCACTATCTTTAGCATTGGATGAACAAGCAGCTGATTGGTTTATTGAATCAGGAACATGTGCATTCAAACTCTCAACTTTATTCTTTTGACATTTAACATCCGTTTTCTCGAGGGAATGTTCACTATCTTTAGCGTTGGATAAACAAACAGATGATTGGTTTATTGAATCAGGAAGATGTGCATATTTTTCTCTATTATTATCATAGTCACCATTAAAACTCTCAACTTTATTCTTTTGACGTCTACGAAGCGTCTCATATGATGGTGATAAACTAGTAGATATTCTAAGTGGAGTCCAATAGATGGTTTTATTACGGACATACTTCTCACCAAATACAATCCCCATCTTGATAGTAAAACACCAGCGTTAACACTAAATTATAAATGCTATCCAACCCTATTTATATCGTGCAGAGTTCTTTGTATCAATGAGGGTATGAGGTCTATGTAACCCCACGCTAAACAGGGTGTGAGGTCTATGTGACCCCACGCTCAACAGGGTGTGAGGTCTATGTGACCCCACGCTAAACAGGGTGTGAGGTCTATGTAACCCCACGCTAAACAGAGTGTGAGGTATATGTGACCCCACGCTCAACAGGGTGTGAGGTCTATGTGACCCCACGCTAAACAGGGTGTGAGGTCTATGTGACCCAACGCTAAACAGGGTGTGAGGTCTATGTGACCCCACGCTAAACAGGGTGTGAGGTCTATGTGACCCCTACGCTAAACAGGGTGTGAGGTCTATGTGACCCCACGCAACACATAACCGATTAGAGCTGCAGAGTATTATGTGAGAGAGAGAGCGAGAGTGAGAGTGAGAGAGAGAGAGAGATGGGAATTAATTTTCACGGAAAACGTATAAAAGCGGTTGTTTCGGACAATTCTACCACTCGACATTTACATCGCAAAGAGTTAACACCTATATTAAAAAATAAACTATTATCTCTAGGATATAAGTTAAGGCGATAGTATGGATAAAATAGATATATTCTCCAAAGTTGACTATGAGGATACTATTACAAAGAGTGAATTTCACACGTATTATCCTATAGCTCAAAATTATGGAAACAATGATGAGATTCGTATTAGGATCCAACACCAGGATATTTACACTTATCCTAGCGAAAGTTATATTTATGTAAGCGGAACCGTTAATTTTCCGAAACTCATTCCACCTGCAACTACACATAACTTTGAACTTGTGAAAAACGCTTATGCGTTTTTGTTTGATGAAATTCGCTATGAATTGAATGGAGTTGAAGTAGATAAGAATCGAGATGTAGGAATTACAAGCACGATAAAAGGGTTACTCTCCAACACCAAGCGAGATCAACATATACTCGACCTTTGCGGCTGGGCTGTAAATGCTACAAATGTTACATACTTTGATAATAACAGAAAGTTCTATGCTTTAATTCCATTGAAATATTTATTGGGTTTTGCTGAGGATTATACAAAAATGTTAATTAATGTAAAGCAGGAATTAATTCTACTACGAGCTAGAACTGACGTGAACTGCTACAAAGGAGATGCAAATATAAGATTCAATATTGATCAAATTTACTGGCGAATTCCCCATATCCAACTCAACGACGAAGCTCGATTGAATGTATTGGATACACTCGAAGAAGATAAGCCGATATTAATACCCTTTCGTAGGTGGGAGTTGCATGAACTACCTGCTTTAAAAAATACCGACAGAGATATCTGGTCTGTAAAAACATCTACAACTCTGGAGAAGCCTCGATATGTTATAATTCCACTGCAAGAGGGGCGAAGAGATGCTCATGTAAAAAACGTGTCCGAATTTGATAATGCATCGCTGCGAAATATGAAAATTGACCTAAACTCGGATTCTTGTCCATATGAAAGCTTAAATCTTAATATGAATAGTGGTGATTATGCACAACTTTATTACATGTATGCCACTTTCCAAAGCAGTTACTATGAACGCAGAAATGAGCCGATATTAGATATGATTCAATTCAAGGATCATGTTCTTTTTGTGTTTGATGTATCTAAACAAAATGAGAGTATTAAATCATCTGCTGTTGATTTAAAAATTGAATTTGAAGCTACGCAAGCATTCAAACCGAACACTCGAGCCTATTGCCTTATTTTGTGTGAAGCTGCCGTTGAATACACCCCTTTGTCGGGAATAGTTCGAAAATTAATTTAAAAATTTAATTAAAATGAACCACTGTATGTATAAATCATTTTAGCGACTATTCTATATGTTTTGCAAGAAATGTTTATATAAGTATTTAAATGTTATGATGTAAATTTAAATGTATTATTATTAGAATTAAATAAAACCATACATTTTATGTGGAGTTTTCTTTATTTTACAACCTTTCATTCTCTTGGCAACTAACACTCGCTCACCGCTGATAAGATAACAGGAAGTTGTTATTGCTAGCAAACATCCAGTCGAACCTAATCAACAAGTCAGAGCAGTAATCAAAATAAAAACGTAGATTATTAAGTTAAATTAAACAATCCCTTATATATTTTAGTTCAGTCTTATCTAGTCTCATGTATTTAGCTCCGCCTATCTAGCCCCATGTATCTAGCCCCATGTATAGCCCCGTCTATCTAGTCCCATGTATTTAGCCCCGTCTATCTAGTCTCATGTATTTAGTCTCATGGATCTAGCCTCGTCTGTCTAGTCTCATGTATTTAGTCCCGTTGATGTATGCAACAAACTGCACACCTCATTTGTCTCAACAGGATCTAATTTTGAATTTCCCCGCATCGCGTCTATTATTTGAATTTTCCCGCGCATCTGGAAGTTCCGAAAATGGCGGCCGGAAGTAGAAACCGGAAACAGGAAGTCGAAACCAGAAGTCGAAACCGTGAGTTCCAAGGTCAAGGTTAGGGGTCAAAGTTAGGTTAGGGGTTAAAGGTCATCGCGCATGCGCATGACTGTGGTGGCGGTGGGTCTAGAACATATCATCTTTCCCTACTCATATAAAATTATAAAAATTTGTAATTATATTCATTTAATAAAATAGAGTTATTAAATGTTATTTTTAACTTATAGGGTTTAATAAAAAGATCTAGCTGCAGCGCTTTATTGTGTCTCGAACGTTTATAGCACACAGAGAGAAAAGAATAGTAATTGAAAGGAGTCAAGTGTACTTTTTCTCTCTATATAACTATATTTCCATCTTTTTCTATTTCTCAGCTGTTCTCGCGACGTTGCCAAAACATCCGTCATAAGTATTAATGTCTATAAGCAAGATTCACAATTAAAAAAAAAGTTTCGAAATTCATATTGAAAACAATAAATAAAGACATGACGGAAGCATGTCAGCCATAAGAGCCTGTGTATAGAAATTGAAAAAACATAATTTTTTAATTTTTTTTTTCGGATAAACTAAATGGTGGTTCACTTTCAAATTTTGAGAGGACATAAATAAAGTATTGTTCTGCATGTATAAAAAGTTTCAAAGCTTAAACTTAAAAAACCTATTTTACATGGGATTCGCTCGAACCTCCTTAATTTAAAAAAAGAGGGAAAAGAAAAGGAACAAAATTTTCGATGTCGTTCCAAACGTATTTGATTCCAACGATTCCCATCAATCTTGTCGCATTAAAAGTGTCGCCCACGCGGAATTCCGGGTATTCCAAACAAAAAGCGAAAATTCACGTTTATGCATCACGTTATATATGTATGTATACTGTACTTTACCGTAAATACATTTATATTACTTTGATGGACTGTAATTTCGCGTGGTCCGACGACATTACGATAAGCGTCGCGATGATAATTGCGGATAAAAAATTGTGTGTGCGTCCAGATATAATAAGTTGGCGAGCCTTGTTGCGCAATAAAAACGAAAATGTGCCGACCGCCGGCGGGAACCGTAATTAAATTAAGGGACGGCGCAATACCGGCACGAAGGTGATCGGCAAAAAAGCCGGAACTCGCTCTGGAATGACACCGGACGAGGTTTAAAAAATATACATCTACGTGGTTTTATTCGCAAATGAAGAAGAACGGGACGGAGAGAGTTTCATTAGTTTCTCCGACTGCTGGGACGCAAAGCGGTCTCGGGTGTGGAGGTCAGCGTGGAGGAGAAGGCAATATGCTAAAAGGATTAGCAGTAATATGGTTAAATTGAGCAATCTGTTTCGTTTACCTGCTAAATAAATAAAAACCTAATTATTTTTTAAAACATGCTTAACAATATGTGGAAATTGCCTCGTTAAATATCTATTAATCTTTGTGAGTTAGATAATTAATAACAAAACGCTTGTTCTAACAATATTAATTAATACAAATATAACATGTTTAGTCTTGTATATCTAGTCTTGCATGTCTAGTCTTGTCTGTGTAGTCTTGTCTGTATATTCTTATCTGTCTAGTCTTGTCTATCTAGTCATGTCTGTTTAGTCTTGTCTCTCTAGTCTTGTCTGTCTAGTTTGTCTAGTCTGTCTAATCGTGTCTGTCTAGTCTTGTCCGTGTTTCAATGCGGGAGACCCGGGTTTGACTTCTGGTCGGGGAGGCGACAACTAGGGCACTTTCCACTAACCATCCGGGCGCCTAATGATTGCAAAATATGCGATATCGGGGTCGCGCATACTAAAAACCAGTAGTAGATCAGGCGGTATAGTTAGAGCTTCCCCCGAACCACTTTTGTCTTGCCTGTCTAGTCTTGTCTGTCTAGTCTTGGCTGTCTAGTCTTGACTGTCTAGTCTTGCCTGTCTAGTCTTGCCTGTCTACTAGACTTTGTCAATAGCCTTTTCTGTCTAGCTTGTCTTCTCTGACGCTATTTGAAATCAGGAGAAGGTTACGAAGAAATAATAAGGTGGGCCGCGTAACCACCGAGGTGGGCCGAGTAATTTATTGTCGAAAATCTAAAGATTTATTTAAATGGAACTAATAGCTTTAACGATGGAACAGGAGATGCGGAGAGGGCAATGATCCGTTAAATTGCAAATCTAAAAATTGATTTAATGTGCTTCCCTTAATCATTCCACGTTTCAAGTCTCGTTTTTTCCATATTCAAGATTCAAGTCAAACTTTGTAACTTCTTTTATTTCCTTTGGCACTACAGTCCTAAATGGGCTTTAGCCACCTCTACAGTCTCGCCCCACCTCGGCCTGTCCAGTTATTCACCTGCCCCCCTTAGTCCTGTCCAGACTTCCTTCCAGTTATTCACCCTCATCCTTCTCAAATCCTCTTCCACCGATTGTAACGACTTTTTACGTGTTCTACCCCTTGGACGCGTCTTTATTGTCCTTCATTCCAAACTTTTTATACTTTGGGCATTTTCCTCGAAAGATATTTAATTTCTGTATCGGATTAAACTGTTAGTTAATAAAGCTATGGAATTGAAATTGAAATATTATTGATTCCGAAGCGAAAAAACAGATAGAATTGTGACTGCCGCAAGTGTGCTTTTATATTTCCCAGCGAGACTTTCTAGAAAGAAATTCGCCTTTAGCGACGCAATATTACTCGAGAAAATAAAATCGTTTACTGCAAACTGTCGGACATAAAAACTTTTCGAAAAATACCCAAGAAGTAATCAAAAAACTGCAGCGTTTGAATGAATTCATTATTGAGTGCTTTCAGTGGATCTATAAGCAATTTCCAAGAGAGTTTATAGTCCTTGTCATAAAATCCATGGATTGTAGCGTTGCACAAGAAAGAATTCATTTTGATATAAATTATAATGAGTGCGAGAAAAAGCTATTAAACCAACACGCATTGCTTGATTGATTGATTTTACAAAATATTGTATTGATGATCCCTGCAAAATATTGTATTGTTCCAACAATCATTGATGATGCCTGACATCAATGATAGTTTGTTCTACCAAAAAGTTATTGTATCAACATGTATTAATGATCCCTACAAATCATTGTATTGTACCAACATGCATTGATGATCCCTACAAAACATTGTATTGTACCAACATACATCTATGATCCCTACAAAACATTATATTTTACCAATATGGATTGATAATCCCTACAAAACCTTGTACGTGGTCTGTTAGAAAAGTATCCGACCTTTAGCCGGTAAAAAGGACTGGCATACCTGAAGCGTTGGAAACCAAATCACCCACAAAGTAGTCTCCACACACTTCTCCCAGCAGTGCCGCCATTCTTGGAAGCATTCCGAAAAAGCCTCTTTCGGGATCGACTTTAGCTCGGCTGTCGTTGCAGCCATAATGTCCTCTCTTGTCTGAAATCGCGTTCCTTTCAATGGTATCTTGACTTTAGGGAATAGCCAGAAGTCGCAGGGGGGCATATCAGGAGAGTAAAGAGCCTGTCGAACCAGAGTAGTCTGAGTTTTCGCCAAAAAATTGTGAACCAAGTGTGAAAAATGTGCTGGAGCATTATCGTGATGGCGTCGCCAATTTCCTGATGACCACAACTCCAGTCGCTTGCGCCGCACAGCATCACGTAGGGGACGTAGGACATCCCTCATTTCACTTGTCGACATTTTACTTGCATTGAAAAACCGACGAGAGCACTACACACTACGTCACTCGAACACTGCTCGACAGCAACTGACGTTATCTACAGGCGGCAAAAAATTCACACATGCACACAATGGTTCAAGGTCGGCCCATGCAAGCGCGCTTGATTCAAATCCATCAGGTTTTCAAAATAGAAAATAAGGTCGGTTACTTTTCTAACAGACCACTTATTGTACCAACATATATTGATGATCCCTACAAAATATTATATCGTAACAACATGTATTGATGATCCCTGCAAAACATTGTATTGTACCAAAAATCATCGATAAACCCAGAAATCAATGATAGTTTGTGGTATCAAAATGTTATTGTATCAACATGCATTGATGATCCCTACAAAATATTGTATTGGAGCAAAATACATTGATGATCCCTGTATAATATTGCATTGTACCAACAATCATTGATGATACCTAACATCAATGATAGTCCAGATGATCCAGAAAGATGTTGTACCAGACTGTTATTGTGTGAACATGCATTGCTGATCCCTACAAAAGATTTTATTGCACCAACATGCATTGATGATCCCTGCAAAACATTGTATTGTACCAACAATCATTTATTATCCCTGATATTAATCATCATCATCTTCCTAGCAGTAATCCCGCTTTATTGCAGGGTCTGCTTTTCTGCACTTTTTCTTCCATACTGATCGATCTTGAGCGTCTTTATTTGTGGCATTTACTAGTTCCATGTCCTTCCGATTAGTATCCAGCCAGCGCTTTCTCGGTCGCCCTCGTGGTCGTCAGCCTTCTGGACTGACGTCAAGTGCAGTTCTCACGACTGAAGAGTGATTGCTACGCAGTACATGGCCATACCGTCCATACCATTTTTCCATACCATTTTTTCAGGGATTGGAGCCACACCAAATGTTGCTCGAACATTATCATTCATTCAGTAAGTCCCCGTGTCCAAAGAATCATCTTCATCTCCACGATATGTAGTTGTTGTTCATGTCTCTTCGTTACTGGCCAGCATTCAGTACCATACAGTGCTACAGATCGAACGATGGTTCTGTAAATTTTTGATTTCAGATATAGTGGCACATTTCGGTCAGAAAGCACTCTAGAGACTTGGCGCCATTTCAGCCATGCAACGTTGACTCTGTTTTGGTGCATCTGGGAGTGTTTGACCATCTGAACAGATTAGCGTACCCAAGTATTTGAATACAAATGATTTTCGGAGTTCAGTGCCATGAATGTGAATAGATCCTTCACTACTCCTCTTCAGTACTCCACTCTGCATATACTCCGTCTTCTCAATGTTAAGTCTTGGCCATGGGTGTCAAGTGCAGTTTTCCAAGATTGAACATGTTGTTCCAATTCTTAGCGAGACTTGCAGCCTACAATGATATCGTCAGCATAGAACAAGGTCCAGGGATGTGGTTGCAGTAGTTCGGCAGCGATGGACAGAGCCGACCTCTGATGGACACTCTGATGGGAAAAGCTGCGGAGTTTCTTTGAGCACATCGGACATAGCTGGTGACATGCCGATAAAGAAGCTGAACCGATTGAACATATGCTTCTGAAACCCCATGCTGTCGTTGTACTTCTTTTTCATATGGCATCTCTTTCAGGAGTTTTGCAATCATCATCGCTATCTTCATCTTGAAAGCGGAAATAACTCTTGGGATATAGTATAATACCATTCTTGTCATAGTGCATACCATATTAAATCACGAGGTACCCTGTTAATGGCCTTTTCAAGATCAAAGAAGGCAATATCGAGTGGTTTCCTATTTTCTAGGTGAGACATTAATGATGTTTGATAATTCGTGTTATAGCAAAAGTACCTCATCTCAAATCTTCTTCTTATGGTATATCTAAACGAATGAAGATTCGTGAACACTTCTCTACAATGGTTTCTATACGTGGGCGGTAAGAAGCCGATCACCTAGCAAACAAGGGATTCAGTAACCACTTTATAGGTCCGTAACCCTTTTGCGGCATGAGTTTGAACACCATCCACAAAAGTTTAGATGAAGAAACAAAAGAACAATGGATGAAAACCTAGAAAGAACTTCTAGGGCTAAGGCAGTCCAAAGTGATGCTGGGATCTTTTAACCAGAAAAGAACAAAAGCTTGCCTGAAATTAAGCAGGAACTAGCTTTGAATTCTGACAAGAGCCCTGACGGGACACTGCAGACTTAGGAAACATCTCAAGGCCCTAGGCCTAGAGGAGGATGACGGATGCAGATTCTGTGGTTCAGCAGAGGAAACCGCCATACATCTGCTCAAAGACTGTGGAGCACTACACCGCAAGACACAGATGTACCTCGGGGCTCACTGCTTGAACACAGATGAGCTGCAGGGCTTGAATCCCACCCAGATCCTGAAATTCCTAAAGGAATCAGGATTAGAGGAGGCGCTCTAAATGGGTAAGTACACCAACGCTTTGAGAAGGAGAGTGGGGTACAATAGATCTATAAAGGTCGCAGTACGGATTGTCACCACCACATCTACAATCTACAATCTACATACGTGGGTGGTGGAATAAGTTGGCCAATGCACAATGTTGGTCTAATTTATCATATTTCCTGATCATTATAACTACCAATATATTCCTAGTTGTGATAATTACTAATGTTAATTACCAAGGTTTTACCATTAGATCGAAATATTAAACTAAACATTTGGAATGTATTCCTTTAAACAAATTGGATGAAAGGTTTCATGCGCGACATCAATTAAAATCTGTGCGATGGAATCGCCGGTAATTTTATTATTAGAAACTGTGTCTGCGGAGAATCGTGCAACAATTCGCAATTAAAGTTGTGCACTTTGAGCAGGGATCCGCCGTAGACCGTCGGCGTGCAATTAATTAACCTATGGTTCATTAAAAGGCGCAATCAATTCGTGCCCCCGACCGGACTATGCACACTTAAAAGCACAAAGAGCCGACTATTCATTTCAATTAAAAGCTCCGACACAAAATGCCACCTACGACCGTTGCCGAAACAATTACATCATTAATATCATCAATTATATAAATAATAATAATACAAATTTAAATAAAATAATAATAATATGAGGAATAATTATAATGAAGTCTTACAAGACTAGACAGAAAAGATTTGACAGACAAGACTAAACAGACAAGAATAGAGAGGCAAGACTAGACTGACAAGACTTGACAGACAAGATTAGATAGACAAGACTAGACAGACAAGACTAGACAGACAAGACTAGACAGACAAGACTAGACAGACAAGACTAGACAGACAAGACTAGACAGACAAAACTAGACAGACAAGCACTAGACAGACAAGACTAGACAGACAAGACTAGACAGACAAGACTAGACAGACAAGACTAGACAGACAAGACTAGACAGACAAGACTAGACAGACAAGACTAGACAGACAAGCACTAGACAGACAAGACTAGACAGACAAGACTAGACAGACAAGACTAGACAGACAAGACTAGACAGACAAGACTAGACAGACAAGACTAGACAGACAAGACTAGACAGACAAGCACTAGACAGACAAGACTAGACAGACAAGACTAGACAGACAAGACTAGACAGACAAGCACTAGACAGACAAGCACTAGACAGACAAGACTAGACAGACAAGACTAGACAGACAAGACTAGACAGACAAGACTAGACAGACAAGACTAGACAGACAAGACTAGACAGACAAGACTAGACAGACAAGACTAGACAGACAAGACTAGACAGACAAGACTAGACAGACAAGACTAGACAGACAAGACTAGACAGACAAGACTAGACAGACAAGACTAGACAGACAAGACTAGACAGACAAGACTAGACAGACAAGACTAGACAGACAAGACTAGACAGACAAGACTAGACAGACAAGACTAGACAGACAAGACTAGACAGACAAGACTAGACAGACAAGACTAGACAGACAAGACTAGACAGACAAGACTAGACAGACAAGACTAGACAGACAAGACTAGACAGACAAGACTAGACAGACAAGACTAGACAGACAAGACTAGACAGACAAGACTAGACAGACAAGACTAGACAGACAAGACTAGACAGACAAGACTAGACAGACAAGACTAGACAGACAAGACTAGACAGACAAGACTAGACAGACAAGACTAGACAGACAAGACTAGACAGACAAGACTAGACAGACAAGACTAGACAGACAAGACTAGACAGACAAGACTAGACAGACAAGACTAGACAGACAAGACTAGACAGACAAGACTAGACAGACAAGACTAGACAGACAAGACTAGACAGACAAGACTAGACAGACAAGACTAGACAGACAAGACTAGACAGACAAGACTAGACAGACAAGACTAGACAGACAAGACTAGACAGACAAGACTAGACAGACAAGACTAGACAGACAAGACTAGACAGACAAGACTAGACAGACAAGACTAGACAGACAAGACTAGACAGACAAGACTAGACAGACAAGACTAGACAGACAAGACTAGACAGACAAGACTAGACAGACAAGACTAGACAGACAAGACTAGACAGACAAGACTAGACAGACAAGACTAGACAGACAAGACTAGACAGACAAGACTAGACAGACAAGACTAGACAGACAAGACTAGACAGACAAGACTAGACAGACAAGACTAGACAGACAAGACTAGACAGACAAGACTAGACAGACAAGACTAGACAGACAAGACTAGACAGACAAGACTAGACAGACAAGACTAGACAGACAAGACTAGACAGACAAGACTAGACAGACAAGACTAGACAGACAAGACTAGACAGACAAGACTAGACAGACAAGACTAGACAGACAAGACTAGACAGACAAGACTAGACAGACAAGACTAGACAGACAAGACTAGACAGACAAGACTAGACAGACAAGACTAGACAGACAAGACTAGACAGACAAGACTAGACAGACAAGACTAGACAGACAAGACTAGACAGACAAGACTAGACAGACAAGACTAGACAGACAAGACTAGACAGACAAGACTAGACAGACAAGACTAGACAGACAAGACTAGACAGACAAGACTAGACAGACAAGACTAGACAGACAAGACTAGACAGACAAGACTAGACAGACAAGACTAGACAGACAAGACTAGACAGACAAGACTAGACAGACAAGACTAGACAGACAAGACTAGACAGACAAGACTAGACAGACAAGACTAGACAGACAAGACTAGACAGACAAGACTAGACAGACAAGACTAGACAGACAAGACTAGACAGACAAGACTAGACAGACAAGACTAGACAGACAAGACTAGACAGACAAGACTAGACAGACAAGACTAGACAGACAAGACTAGACAGACAAGACTAGACAGACAAGACTAGACAGACAAGACTAGACAGACAAGACTAGACAGACAAGACTAGACAGACAAGACTAGACAGACAAGACTAGACAGACAAGACTAGACAGACAAGACTAGACAGACAAGACTAGACAGACAAGACTAGACAGACAAGACTAGACAGACAAGACTAGACAGACAAGACTAGACAGACAAGACTAGACAGACAAGACTAGACAGACAAGACTAGACAGACAAGACTAGACAGACAAGACTAGACAGACAAGACTAGACAGACAAGACTAGACAGACAAGACTAGACAGACAAGACTAGACAGACAAGACTAGACAGACAAGACTAGACAGACAAGACTAGACAGACAAGACTAGACAGACAAGACTAGACAGACAAGACTAGACAGACAAGACTAGACAGACAAGACTAGACAGACAAGACTAGACAGACAAGACTAGACAGACAAGACTAGACAGACAAGACTAGACAGACAAGACTAGACAGACAAGACTAGACAGACAAGACTAGACAGACAAGACTAGACAGACAAGACTAGACAGACAAGACTAGACAGACAAGACTAGACAGACAAGACTAGACAGACAAGACTAGACAGACAAGACTAGACAGACAAGACTAGACAGACAAGACTAGACAGACAAGACTAGACAGACAAGACTAGACAGACAAGACTAGACAGACAAGACTAGACAGACAAGACTAGACAGACAAGACTAGACAGACAAGACTAGACAGACAAGACTAGACAGACAAGACTAGACAGACAAGACTAGACAGACAAGACTAGACAGACAAGACTAGACAGACAAGACTAGACAGACAAGACTAGACAGACAAGACTAGACAGACAAGACTAGACAGACAAGACTAGACAGACAAGACTAGACAGACAAGACTAGACAGACAAGACTAGACAGACAAGACTAGACAGACAAGACTAGACAGACAAGACTAGACAGACAAGACTAGACAGACAAGACTAGACAGACAAGACTAGACAGACAAGACTAGACAGACAAGACTAGACAGACAAGACTAGACAGACAAGACTAGACAGACAAGACTAGACAGACAAGACTAGACAGACAAGACTAGACAGACAAGACTAGACAGACAAGACTAGACAGACAAGACTAGACAGACAAGACTAGACAGACAAGACTAGACAGACAAGACTAGACAGACAAGACTAGACAGACAAGACTAGACAGACAAGACTAGACAGACAAGACTAGACAGACAAGACTAGACAGACAAGACTAGACAGACAAGACTAGACAGACAAGACTAGACAGACAAGACTAGACAGACAAGACTAGACAGACAAGACTAGACAGACAAGACTAGACAGACAAGACTAGACAGACAAGACTAGACAGACAAGACTAGACAGACAAGACTAGACAGACAAGACTAGACAGACAAGACTAGACAGACAAGACTAGACAGACAAGACTAGACAGACAAGACTAGACAGACAAGACTAGACAGACAAGACTAGACAGACAAGACTAGACAGACAAGACTAGACAGACAAGACTAGACAGACAAGACTAGACAGACAAGACTAGACAGACAAGACTAGACAGACAAGACTAGACAGACAAGACTAGACAGACAAGACTAGACAGACAAGACTAGACAGACAAGACTAGACAGACAAGACTAGACAGACAAGACTAGACAGACAAGACTAGACAGACAAGACTAGACAGACAAGACTAGACAGACAAGACTAGACAGACAAGACTAGACAGACAAGACTAGACAGACAAGACTAGACAGGCAAGACTAGACAGACAAGACTAGACAGACAAGACTAGACAGACAAGACTAGACAGACAAGACTAGACAGACAAGACTAGACAGACAAGACTAGACAGACAAGACTAGACAGACAAGACTAGACAGACAAGACTAGACAGACAAGACTAGACAGACAAGACTAGACAGACAAGACTAGACAGACAAGACTAGACAGACAAGACTAGACAGACAAGACTAGACAGACAAGACTAGACAGACAAGACTAGACAGACAAGACTAGACAGACAAGACTAGACAGACAAGACTAGATAGACAAGACTAGACTAAATCTAGACAGACAACACTAGAGACGCAAGGCTAGTTAGACAAGAATTGACAGATACTATTAGATAGACAATGCTAGACAGACAAGACTAGATAAGGTAGGACTAGACTGTATACATTTTTAATGAAAGGACGGAGAACATCGTGGCAGTATTTTATTGAAGCATCGTGCAAATATTGTTGCATAATTACAATATTTTTCCTTTCTTATTTGAAAATGTTTTCTTAAGGAGATAAGTGAAAGCGAAAACAGCTGTGTCGATGTTGAGTCAATGAAAGGCTTCGTACATTTTTAATGAAAGGACGGAGCACGTCCTGGCACGAATAAAAGGAGGCTGTCCCACCGGGGGTTGCGTTTAAGCGAAAGAAAGGCCGAATTTATTTCGACGTGAATTTCGCAGAAACCCGCCGCGGCATCGAAGCGGCTGCTCCTTTAGTTCCGCTTCATTTGAATGATAAACTCGCGGAAAGGACGGCGCTCTCATTAAACGCTTCAATTCGTTAAATACCTTTTCAATTTCCTTTTGTAAATTTATTTTTTTTAGTAATCAGCGTGAAATTGAAAGGAAATTAATAAACACGTTTGTTGTACGAAACAAAGAGCAACTATTCCGTTTGCAATCTCATAAGTTAACAATGCTATGAATGTTAACGTTAAAACTTGTAGACAAATTGTGCGTTATCAAATTCCATAGAAAAATACAAATTCCGCCCGAAACGTTCTCTTACATTTTGGAGAATCTGTGGCGTAATTTGACGGCATTCAATAATGCGTCGATGTAACTCAAAGACAGCAGCAACTCAAAGACACAACAATCACTGGACCTTTGTAGACCCCAACATAAACACCACTTTACGCCGACACCTAAGACGCTATACACCGCTGATAGACGCTATAGACGTATCATCACATTTCATTCATATCACTCTATTGCCATCTACATATTGCTATACAAGGTGGGCCATTGCAAACGAAACTGAGGGATTTACGGATAGTTAAAGATGTTTTCTCAAAAACGCTCGGACACGTCAATTTGTGAGGGGGACACCTTTTAGAAGAAAATTTGTGGCCAAATCACTTAACCCCTTCGCGTTGGGACCACAACCCTTACAATTTTAAATGGCACGGTGGGGTAAGTTATACCTCATTTGAAAGCCCGTTTAGCTCTGAATACCAAACGGCTAACATTTTCTAAATATATTGATTTATTTTCGAGATTATTTATTTTCAAGTTATGAACGCGTTTTTCGTTTGTCTTTGAAAGAAAATGGTGATCGGTAATTAGAAGACCATTTGCCCTCTCACCAAGATGGAGCGCCAGCACATTATACGCAGGCTGTTCGGGAGTTTCTGGACAGAGTTTTCTCGGGACAATGGAATGTACGAAGGTGCTATGGAATAAGACCGGCCGGTTTAGCTGATTTAAGTCCTCTGGACTTTTTCTTGTGAGGTCATCTAAAGAGTAGAATTTATGCAAAAGAACCAAAGTCTCCGGAAGAGTTACGTCGACGCATTATTGAAGAATGCCGTCAATTTACGCCACAGATCCTCCAAATGTTAGAGAACGTTTCAAGCGGAATTTGTATTTTTGTATGGAATTTGGTGGCGCACAATTTGAGAATTTGTTAAACTAATAAAAATGTTTTCTGATTTTGAATTGTATTTTTTTCCTTCACTGCTGTTTTTGTAAGGACAGAATGAACAATTGAACTTCCTTTAAACCGGAGGTTCTCAAACTGGGTGCCGCGGCACACTGGGGTGCCGCGAACGTATGACTGGGATGCCGCGGCAATAATCAATATATATATATATGTAAAAAAATGTAAATAGAAAAATACATGAGGAAGTAAACGAATTTGAATTCCTACTTTTATTGTAGAGTTATGCACAAAAGGCTAAAATCTGAGTCTTTGTAACGCAAAGGTGATGCACGCCACTGGTGACGCTGAAAGAGCCACATGGTTTCATGGCAATCTTAGGATGCTGATACATCTTCCACCTTGCCACCTGCTGCCGCATGTGGTAGATTATAATGAATTGTAAATGTGCTGCCAGATTATGCCAATGAAATCGCTATAGAAAGCGTTACATAGCAATAGAGTTTTTGAAAGAAAATCACATTAAAATCCCGTTCTTTTTTAGGGTTCCGTACCGAAAACGGAACCCTTATAGGATCACTTTGTTGTCCGTCTGTCTGTCTGTCTGTCTGTCTGTCTGTCTGTCCGTCTGTCTGTCTGTCAAGACCATTTTCTTAGGAACGCGTAGAGGTAACAAGTTGAAATTTTCAACAAATACTCGGGTCTACGGTCTCTTTCGGCCGCGAAAAAATCAAACTTGTAAGTCAACGCGATCAAAAGATATGACCGTTTATGTAGCATATTTTGCGATTTCACAAGGGAATCAAAACCTATAGGGTACTTCCCGTTGACCTAGAATCATGAAATTTGGCAAGAAGCGGTGTCTTACAGCACATGTAAAGGGAAAAATCTGAAAACCGTAAATATGTAGTTTAATTACAAGAAAAATGCGAATTCACTATTAGAAACTTATGACAATACACTAATGTTGTCGTAGTGGTATTGTCAGGCTCCAGAAGCATATGGGTTGCATACAGTTAGGTCCTAAGGTTAAAAAGTATGTGTTGGCACCAAGCTGTTTATACTGAAATTTCTTTGTTTATATTCGTTATGCATTTCATCACCTACGCTCTATATCAGGGATGTTATGGAGATCCGTAACCGTAACCGAATCCGATATAAAAGTTTCGAATAATTTCGGATAATTTTTACTGATATGTTGTAATAATTCCTATAAATATATTTCAATATCTAATAGAAAATATATAATAGACAAAAAGGAATAATGTTGTTTTTGTTTATTATAATTATGATTTTGCATTTTTATTTAGATAAAACTTATAAATATTAATAACTTATATATCTTATATGACATATAATTGTAGTACCTACTTATATTGTTGTACTTAGTTGTATGACATATGATTGTAGGTAGTACAAATAATAACATAGAAATAAAATCAATTTTTTTACAAATTAGCATTCTACTTTTATTATTCCTTAGAAATCTGATATCCGTAACCGAAACTATCCGAAACTAACGGATTATCCGAAAAAAATTCTTATCCGTAACCGTATCCGAAACCGGTATAACATTATTCCTATATCCGTATCCGCATCCAGATCCGAAATTTCATATCCATAACATCTCTGCTCTATATACATAATATATACAGGGTATATACTATGTCTAAATTTTGCTTGTTTCTAACCGACATGCGACATACTCAAGTCCCGTAACATCCTGTATATATTATATTTCGTCTAATTTTTCTTTATAATCTACATAATATGTTGATAATCTACATAATAATACTATACTATAATCTACATAATCTACATAACATGTTGTAGATAATATGATTTAAGTATATTATACTTAAATCACGTTCGCCCTATATTTTTTGGTAGTCAATTGCCCAAAAAGCAGTCAATTCAACAACTGAATGTTAAGAGTATCGAAATAGATCTAGAAATAGTTAATATATTACTTTATATTAGATCTAGAAATAGTTACATCTTAATATAAGTTAGTGTATAAGTCTAATACTAAAATAAAGTTTTCTTTTTATAAGTTTAAAAATATTCGCGTTATTAAAAAAATACCCTGTATACCTTTATACAGGGTATATAGGTATACAAGCAAAATTGAGCAGTAAAAACAAATAGTGAAGTTCCAGAACCCCTAAACACTCAGAGTGAATGGAGGATGTATGGTAATAAAATAGAGGGTAGAATTCCATCGTACGACAACGACATGTTGAGGTTATGCTTGCAGCGGTACTAAGATGGTCGTGATTTTATGAGAGCCACTTGTCAAGTTAACTGAATGTGCTTGTAACGTCCTCCACAAAAAAAGATACCTTACTTACAAGTTTGTACGGAACCCTCGGTGCGCGAGTCACAACTCGCACTTGGCCGGTTTTTTTTTTAATATCACGCAATTCTGTTTGCGAATGAACGAAAGCGGTAGGGAAATATTTGGATAAAAAATGTATTTTGCCATCATTTTGGGTCTGGAGTTCGCGCGTATGTGATTTCTTGATTTATGTGTCGCTTCGCGGTGTGAAACCTAATCTAACCTGGGTTAAACCAACGGTCCTTGCCACATTGTCCTATATTGGATCTAAAGTTCGTGCTGCCGCGCGTTTGTGGTCATGATTTATCTGCGGCTTCGCGGTGTGCAACCTAATCTAACCTGGGTTAAACCAACGGTCCTTGCCACATTGTCCTATATTGGATCGAGAGTTCGCGCTGCCGCGCGTATTTGGTCATGTTTTATCTGCGGCTTCGCGGTGGGCAACCTAATCTAACCTGGGTTAAACCAACGGTCCTTGCCACATTATCCTAACTTGGATCCTTCGGTTTAGTCACAAAAGTAAAAAATACCCTTTCTTTGAAATTCGTTTTTAAATTTACATGGGTTTAACTGGAGAACGCGGTTGGAGGTTTGTAAAAAAATTGCAATTTCAATAGACAAACGTATGCGCTATCTAAAACTGAAAGATTTTTTAATGTATCTGTTGCATTTTTCAAAATATAGTTATTTAAATATCATCCCATCTGGGCCGCTTTG
The DNA here is from genome assembly GCA_944588485.1 of Phosphuga atrata. Lineage (NCBI taxonomy): Eukaryota > Metazoa > Arthropoda > Insecta > Coleoptera > Silphidae > Phosphuga > Phosphuga atrata. The sequence continues at coordinate 57,878,726 of OX155898.1, read as the reverse complement.
AATTTGAGGGCAGCGGCTGCCGTCAGATCAATTATTTTACAAAAGACACAACAGGATTTGATAGAATGACCCTTTCTCTACAAATGTGTACATTGTGTGTATTTTTTTGTTCCTCGTAGTGTCAAACTTTATAAAATAATTTTTTCAATCACGAATTGCAACCAAAATCGAACTCGAAAATATAATGAATAGGATGGTTCCGACAGTTACTACGTGGTAATCCATACTTACATTGAATTGAAAAATTCACTTTGTTTTTTACAACACCTATATTATGTAAAAATGTTATATAACTTATTATTCACAGTTATTTAAATTTCTACACATATCACGACTCGAGTTTCGACGTTTGACGGTCATTTTCAAGTGACTTAACCATCATGTGTCCTTTGCTTTCTGACGGTCGTGAGCCTTCCGCTCAGCTGTTCCGTCGTCTTGTTGTTTGTTTCTGTGTTTTTTTTTTTTTTTTTTTTTTTGTGACTTAACCGATGAGGTTGAATATATACCCTTATAGTTTTGGTGGGGTGGGGGGGCGGTGTTTGTCCGAAGATGAGGACTTATCTGTTTGAGATTGGGTGAGATTAAAAAGTTGGGAAAAGATTAGGTCAGTTTGCTCGTTTAGGAGATTAACTGAGGGATTACGGTTTTTTTTGAAAAAAATTCTAATGACTCTAGGAGATTTAGTTTCGGGCCTTTGTTGCAATTATGCAAGATTTTTAGATTATCTATTTCTGGGAATTTATGATTGCATTCGAGACAATTGTTTGAAAAAGTACTAGTGTCTTTTTTCAGACGAAAAGCGCGAGAATGTTCTGAAAACCGTGTTGAAAAACTTCGTCCTGTCTGCCCTATGTACACGCTATTGCATTCGGAACAATGAATTTCGTATACGCCGGATTTTTTAATGGGATCGATTTTGTCTGTAGCATTAAATAATATGTTGGACAACTTAGAGGAGGGTTTAAATGCTACTTGAAGATTTTGTTTTCGAAGGACATTTGCGATGTGTTCGCTTGTTTTGCCAAAATATGTCAGGGAGATGAAAGTTTTGTCTGAATTTGAGGTTTTCGGATAAATTTGGGCCACTGCGAATTGGGTTCGTTTATTATTGATAATGTTTTGGATGAGTTTTGTTGGGAAACCATTCTCTGTAGCGATTGAAATGATGGTACTTAATTCTTTGATTCTCTTTTCTGTGGAAAGGGGTATTGAAAAGGCTCGATGTATCATTGAATGATAGCCCGCTAATTTGTGTGTTGTCGGGTGAAATGATGAATACGGGATTGTAGAGTTAACATTGGTGGGTTTTCTGTATATATCAAATTCTATTTTGTTGTTTTTGTGAATCAGAGTAAGGTCTAAGAAGTTTATTTTGTTGTCTGCTTCTACCTCGATGGTGAATTTAATTTTGGGATGAACGTTGTTTATTAGGTTGAGAAATTGGTCTAATTGAACTGTTGTACCACTAAAACACGCTATTACGTCATCGACATATCTATACCAAAATGAAATATGTTTTTTGGAGAAATCTAGTTTGAAGATTTTTTCTTCGATAGTTGACATGAATAGATCGGCTAAAAGGGGACTTAATGGCGATCCCATTGCTAGACCTGATGTTTGCTGATAGTAAGTGTTATTAAATTTGAAGTAATTTTGATTAACACCTGTTTCCAGGGCTTCATAAAGTTCAGATTTTATAAGATGATGACAATTAGCTTTATCAATTAAATTTTCTATGATTTCGAGACACTCTTTAGTAGGTATATTAGAAAACATACTACTAACGTCAAAAGATACGAGTTTGGAGTTTATTGGGGTTGTTATTGGTTTGAGGAGTTCTGAAAGGGCGATTGAATTTTTTACAGAATATTTTGGGGTAAATTTGGTGTATTTTTTGAAAAGAGTATTCAGTTTAATTGCCAAAACTCTTGCTACGCTGTTAATATATAGGAGACAACTGGTCTAATGGGAGAATCGGGTTTGTGAGTTTTAATGAAACCATAGACTCTGGGAGCTGTTGGATTCTGATTTATGATTTTAAATTTCACTAATTCGGAGAACAAAGTTGTAATATTTTTTAAGAGACTTCTAATTTGAAATTGGAATTTTTGTGTAGGATCTTTTTCAAGGGAGTTAGTTTTTCTGTTGAAATGAAAGAGTTCATTTTATTAATGTACTGTTCTCTTTCCAGGACGACTATCGAATTGGATTTATCGGCTTTTGTAAGGACTAAAGAATTGGACTCAATTTTTGTTTTTATCGATTTGATCACTGCGGAGTCTGTGGTAGAATTACGGGCGTACGATTTTATATGATCGGCTATTTTGGCTCGGGGTATAACAGGTTCTTGCACTTTTTTTAGCGCGATTTCTGACTCTACAATTATTGTGGATTTATCGGATTTGTTATTGATGAATGGGGTGTAGTTGGGGTTTTGGGAAAGAAGAGATTGTTCAATAGGACTGAAGATAACTTTTGAGAAGTTGATAAATTTAGACACTAGATTCGGTTTGGACATTACTTTTTGAGGTTCGGACTTTTTGTTCTTTACGAGAACGGATAGTTTCTTTTTTAAATTTAAATATTTTAGGTGGTTGACCATACTTACATTATCACGAACAAAGTCATCAAATTCTACTGGATCTAATTTAAATGTCAACTCTGAATGCAATATCTTGAGATAATGTTGAATAACATCTCTCCTCCGATGAAGATTTTTTATTTCGGATCTAATCCAACTGTTTTGGGCAGATTTTATGGCTGCTATTGCGGCCGAAGACGTGGAGCGGGTTTTAATATTAACATAGTTGGGTTCGACTTTGGACCGAAGGCATTCTGAATTGAACCAGATATCCTGTGAAACGAGACGGTATTTTTTCATCAATTTGTTGTACAATTTTGTCTGGGTTGCCGTACAGGCTGATTTTATGAATGGGATGGTTGCGACAGTTACTACGTGGTAATCCATACTTACATTGAATTGATGAATAGAAATTTATATAACTGTGAATAATAAGTTATATAACATTTTTACATAATATAAGTGTGGTAAAAAACAAAATGAATTTTTCAATTCAATGTCGAAAATATAAAAATATTCAAAAATAGCGAAGAAATGTATTAACCCTTCATAAATTTCAATGAAACTTCTACTAAATATGGGTATCTACCAGAAGTACCCGCTGATCGAATTTGTAATTCTAATCAAATGTGGCGAATTATTTTTGCTTGAAACGTTTTTGCTTTGTTTCTCACCAACGCCTCAAAATAGAAAATTACGACCGGGATCTCCGAGTATGTAGTTTGTCCGTGTCTACAAATAAGTATTCATTGCAAATTTTGAAAAATCGTTCGATTTAGTCACAAAAGTAAAAAATATAAAATGCACAAATTTTTACCATCTACGGAAGGGGGTACCCTTCTCTGAATTTCGATTTTCAATTTACATGGGTTTAAATGGAAAGTTTGCGAATAAATTTATTCTGCAAAAGAGGTTCGTTTTGGAAAGATGAACATGACAAACTTTAAAAAGTTGCTAAAAACATCACGTGATTAATGGACGACCACAAGGGTGTGCTGCTTTTTTCGGCTCGAGAAAGGCGCCGCCGCAAAAAGACTTTGAGAACCACTGCTTTAAACGAAGGACACGTTGGACATTGGAAAATAATCTCAACAACAAATCAATAAATTCGGAAAATATTAAATGTTTAGTATTCAGGGCAAAAAAGGGCTTCCAAATGAGGTATTACTTACCACACCGTATCATTTAAAATTATATGGGTTGTGGTCCCAGCGCGAAGAAGTTAAGTGACTAGGCTAGTAAACTAGTTAACTTTTCTTGTAAAAGGTGCCCACTCTCACAAACAAAGTTGACGCGTCCAAGCGTTTTTTGAAAATAATTCTTTAACTATCCAAAAATTTCTGTTTTGTTGTGAAAAGCTGTTTTGTTTTCAATGACCCACCTAGTATATATACGTTCTTTTTTCCTTTTAAGTCAAATTTTATTGTGTTTCCGGGCGGAAGGACCTCGTGGTCGATAGCCCTTATATAATAAATATATGTATCATTATCTTAACTCTTTACTTCTTAGTGGTATCTCGAGAAAACCACTTTTCTAATATTTTATTTCGTGAGATCCAGCGGTATTTTCTTGTAACCACCTAGTTAATAGGATACAAGTGCTAGTCTATTAATTACGTTAAATTTGTATCGGTTTGTACGATTTACATGAAAAATAATAAACGTATGCGATCAGGGGACCCCCGTCAGGAACGATGTTTAATTAAAACTCTCCCTGGGAGACAAAGTCGATTTCGCAGCGTAATCACAAGACTAAAGATTTTGTCGTGGAATATTTAGACTGTATCTATTTTATTGGCTACTATGAAAGGTGAGTGAACAAAGTATTGAAGATAAAGCCTATCGTCCACATAGATGTTAAAGGATTTGCGAAAATATCTGTCATATATGACAGATGACGTATGTGGTTGAGTATTTGATTTAGGTCAGGGGTGTCTAAACTGCGCTCGCGAGAAAAGTTGCAATGCGGCTTTAAATAGAACGGTTAATTTAATAAACAAATACAAAATGAGCCTCATACGAACAAGATACAATGCGGTCCAAAATTTAGTAAATAAATGACAAACTGTCAAACTGGGGCAAGATAAATGGAAATGCGGCCCGAAACAAAAGTGTAAATTTGATAAATGAATAAAAAAAATTGTCGGTTTTGTTTTGGGCCGCATTGGAAAATTGGCCCGCGGGCCGCAAGACAAGTTCCAATGGGGCCCAAAACAAAACCGACAATTTTTTTCATTCATTTATTGCAGACACCAACTTGTGAGGAAAAGTTTGCAAATTTTGTCACGCAAGCAGTTATTCTGTAGATTTATACTAAAATCCACCAATTATTTACTGTAAAGACGACCTTATTATATTACATCAAAATTTGCGGTCGCAAAATATGTGTGCGAAAATAGTCTGTCATAAATGTAGTTGAGTATTTTATTTAGATCAGGAGTGTCCAACTTGCAGCCCAAGATCAGTTGCTATGGAAATCAAAACATCAAAATAGACCTTTTCATAGTTGATTTTTTTTGTGCGCATGTGTCAATTTCCGCCATGTTTTTCGGGCACTTTTTGACGTATAACCAGTGGAAATAACAAAATGTGCTTTCATATTCCTTATAAATAATACTTTCGTAAATAGTATATTTACTTCAATAATACTTAAACTTAATAAAGACGGAACAAAGCTTGAATATATAAATATACTCAACCTTTCCGGAACTCTATAATACTAATGAGTCTTTTTAGGACTACCAAAAACAAATCTCGTATGAAATTTGTCAGTTATTCTATAGCTTTCAGTCCACCTTCGTGGCACTCAACAAAAACCATAAAAATAACATTGATTTTTAAGATCATGTCTTTCCGATACCTTGAGTGGATAGCCATCTGTGGACGCGTTTCGAGATTTATCAAAATTTAAAAACATCTAACCCTAATCAACACATGGGTTTTCAAGTGAGTGATTTACAAAATATTGTTCATGGAAGCAAAGCTGTGCTGATGAGAGATAAATCTCAAAACGCGTCCACAGATGGCTATCCACTCAAGGTATCGGAAAGACATGATCTTAAAAATCAATGTTATTTTTATGGTTTTTGTTGAGTGCCACGAAGGTGGACTGAAAGCTATAGAATAACTGACAAATTTCATACGAGATTTGTTTTTGGTAGTCCTAAAAAGACTCATTAGTATTATAGAGTTCCGGAAAGGTTGAGTATATTTATATATTCAAGCTTTGTTCCGTCTTTATTAAGTTTATCTGATTATCTATAATGTTGTATGGTTTTACCAATTCAAAATTTATCAATAATACTTTCGTAACTTTTATATTCCCGCCTTTTAAACTTGAAGGACGCGCATGCGCTTAACTAACCGTAAACAGGTCTATTATGTAGTTTGTCATAAATGACAGATGACATATGTTGAGTTACTAAGTTACTAAGATAGTTACAGCTTGGAAACTAATTGCAAGTTTTAGCTAAATCTAGTTTATCTAGTTTAATTATCTAGTTTATAGATATTATTAAAGACTTTTAAGTCTTCAAACTTAAATGAAATTTTTATAAAAGTCTTCAATTTTCCAAAACTTTTTAAGTAGCGATATTCTTCTGTCGATTGCTAAGTTACTAAGTTAGTTACAGCTTGGAAACTAACTGCAAAGGTTTATTTGATTATTTTTAGTCATATAGTGAAATATGTCACTCTGCGAAAGAAACAGAGAGAGCACGCATTATGGAAATATACACTGAGAGAAGGAGATAGGCGAATAACGTAACGTAACGTTTTCTGCCGAATCACTCCTACCGAGATCTCTTTAAAGGAACATCGTTCCAATGAAAAATATATTGCAAAAAATATTTATAAAATAAACTCATTTTGGGCCTTAAAGGGTTAACTTTAAAACATTTTTTTACAATGTAACTCTATTTCATAATATATTTGTAAATATATTTCTTAAACGCAGTTTTTTTTCTCTCGACAAAATGAATGTTTTGTATGCTCGATGTATCATAGGTTCTCTGCACGGAATCGTGTCGGTGATAAGCTTTGATTGATATAACCGCATTTGTTTGGTGAACCGCCGAGTATTTCCACGTACTAACCGGTTGCACTATCGACGTTGGTCGATTCGATTAGAGAATCCGGTTTTATTTTTATTCGTTCGTGTTAGAAAGGTTTTGCGATTCGTTTTTTGTGTGTGGGTTTGCGGAGACCGGTGGAGAGCGCAAATATATTTGTCGCCGAAAATTGAGTTAATCTCGACAGATTCACTCAATCCTCCCCTTTTCTTATTCCCTCGCTCAAGTCCGTCGCGAATTTATTATTTTTGTATTTTCGACAGTTTCCCCAAAGAAAATACAAGCATTAACATTTATTTATTATAGTAATTCACTTTGCAATATATTTCGTATTCTGGTCATTTATATAGTTGCAATTCATAAATATCACATTTACAATTATTATATTAATGTTATTATATGACTCACCAATGCAGTTATTATATGAATATTAATGTAATTCAATAATAAAACATGGTACTTACGTACTAACGCCACCGCAGCTAGAGATTTGAACAAAATGGATGGTTAGATTACGTTATAACGGAGCAGATAAATCCAGACCACATATTGCGCGGTAGCGCGACCTCTCGATCCGAAATAAGAAAAAATGCTTTTTACAACTCTCGTTACATAATATACTATTATATGTGTTCCGACTTTATTAAGTTTATATAATTATCTATAATGTAGTATGTTTTTACCAATAGCACATTTAAATCTATGTTATTTTGTTCAATTATTTTAAAATATTTATTTTAATAATTCATTCACAAACAAATATTAAAGATACAGTACCTCACAACCTAACACAAACAGCTTCATTTGCGGATGCAGATATTCCAACAAATTATAATTTGCACCATTTCTCACAAATTAGAGAAACTTTGAGCCTGTGTTCTATTTGCATGTTCCGGTTCGTGGAATCCAGCTGAAAGCATATTCCAACTACATCTTATTTCGCACCAGAAGTTTTGTCAAAGTTGTCTTATACGTCAAATTAAATTGATTTGCGAAATTCTGATCGTACCCTACAAACAGAAATTTACGATTCCCGTGAGTTTTCGTCTTGTTGTTTCGCCGTAAGTCATCTCTTATTAAGTTCGAGAGACGAAAAAAAATATGTAAACTCATCCAGAAAACTCATTAGGAAAGTTGCCGTTTTACTTTTTACCTCGCGATTCCATTTTCGAGTTGAGAAGTCCTTAAAGTTGTTTTATTAAGCTCGAAGCAAACGAACATTAAATTACGCAAAATGTTAATTTTCCTCGCAGAAAAATTTATTCTCAACTCAAATAGTTTAACAACTTGATTTAAATAAAGGGTCTCTCAACAATATCATGTTAATAAAATTGAATTAGTAACTTAATTACGCAATTAAGCAGACAACGTTTATTGATGTATTTAATTTTATTTACTAAGGTCGATTCCCATATGCGCGACACTCAGCGATGTCGGCCGACGTCGCGTAGCTGAGTGTAACGTATATGCCAATCGGCCGTTAGGGCTCTGTTGTTATCAACAAGGAACCCTTAAGGACGGTTCTCATATACGCAACACTCAGCTACGCGTTGTCCGACATCGCCTGTCAAATAATGATTACATTACAAAATTGGGAATTTCGTTGATGTATTGAAGGAATTATGTTAATTAAAAAGGATTTTTAATTCACTAATATTTTACTTCAAAGCAGACAATAACTCAAAATTAGATCAGATAACTAGCTAAGTCACTTTTGGCACACAGTGCTCGAGATGCATTGTGTGAGCCGTTTCGCTGCGTCAAAGCAAGTGACATGAAACGGTCAAGACCGAATGTGTCAGGGGCTGAAGGCCAAAGGTGAAACGATGTTAGTTGCTAGTGTATTCCGGACATTCTGTCTCTAATGACAGACCACTCATTGAGGTAGAGGGACTGTGTATAGGGCAATGTTGAGATAAACCAGAAAGGTGAGAAACGTATGTGTTGTCCTGCGTTTGAAACATACAGTCAATGTATGCTAAATAATCACCTGGTAGACCTTGTTTAGTACAATAGCGAATGATCACGGTGGAGAGTTCGGCTTGAGATTTTGTCTGCATTCTGGACGTTACACAATGCCTCTTACTTCCAGAATGCAGACAAAATGCCTCTTACGTCCAGAATGCAGACAAAATCTCAAGCCGAACTCTCCACCGTGATCTTTCGCTATTGTACTAAACAACAACAAGGAAAGATCTAATTTGGAAAGAAACTTCTTTAATATTAGATGAGACTGGTAAAGTAGAGGCTCTTGTAATTGTTTGAAGAGAGTAAGGAATTCTCGTTCTACTAGTCTTGTTCTTAAGATTTGATGCACCCAATATTTTCTTTTCCTCTTTTTTTCTTTTAATTTCTAATTTTCATAACGTATGGTTACGGCGAAAAAATCGTCGGAATTTGACATTTTGAAAATATAACTTATACTGAAATGTAGCGAAACTTCAGATTTGACACTTAAAATAAAGATAATTTGACAACTTTTGACACTTAAAATAAAAGATTTGACAAACCTAACCTAGCAACGACGCGACAATTCGCGACGCATCATCGTGCGACGTCGCGTAGCTGAGTGTCGCGTATATGAGAATCGGCCTTAAGGGTTCCTTGTCGATAACAACATAACCATAATAAATAAAATGAAATACATCAATAAAAGTTGTCTGGAAAATTGATAAACCAAAAAGAAATTGAAAAATAAGGATATGTGGACAACAAACAGAAGATATAATTTAATTGAACAGAAGATTTAACAACTCTCTTCTCTAACATCTTTTTTCGCCATCAGCCTCTGACACTTGTCATCTCTGACATCTGTTCCTGTTACTTGCTTTGACGTAGCGAACGACTCACACAACGCATCTTGAGCAGTGTGTGCTAAAGAGTAACATAAGATTTTTCGGTAATCTTCCATTTTATTGATAAATATGAGCGACTATTTCACATAACTCCTTCTTTATTGAATTACTTGACCCTGTTAGGGATAACCTGCACTTTGCTTGTAAAACTTTACAATTTCATATAAAATATTAAAATCTACTCCTATATTTTGAACAAGAATATTCACATAGAGGATGACGTTGTGCGCGCCTTTCAAATTTATCCTACCTGTGCGCGCATAAGATTAAGAATGGCAACTACGGAACCCTACATTACGCGTGGCCCGAACATGCACTTGGCGGTTATTATTTATATATTTTCGTGCACAAATTAATACAAAACGTACATTTCTCTGAAGTGAGTTATATAACTTAACCCAATAGTTACCTGTATTGCTTCTAGTTCAACTTAATCTAAGAAAATTGGGTTTAACTAAATGTTTGTTTCGCGTGCGGTAGTTGTGATCAAATAGGTCATACTCGCCGACCTGCCCGTGCAATAGATAATTCAAGTTGAAAACACAAGCCACTGTCAATATTTCATATCTTTTGAATAACTCACGGTGTGGAATCATCACAGTGTGCAAGCCCCGTCATAATTCTTATACACTTACCTTGTATTTTAAAAACTTTAGTGGCACATTGAGAGTGACCTTATACTAAGATTGCGTATGAGGGAGAATTATGAATCAATGCATAATAGGCCGTCAGGACAGTTTGAATGGATGCTGTATTTTTTAATTACCGCAGGGCAAAGATTTTGTGGACAGGTGTTCTATATGAGTTTCTAGTCATGTTCTAGTTGACTAGTCATGTCTGAGTCTACATGTATTCCAAGCAACTTTATTGCCTACGCACGTTCATCTATCCTCCTGAGTGAGAATAAACATGTTTGTGTTTTGGATTCATTAATAGTAAGTTTATTACCATTGAACATTGCTTAACTTTATTTGCGCCGTCAATTATATCCAAGTGGAGAGAAGCAGAGAAGAGATAATTTATTTGAACCTGATATCAATCATCAAATCAATCATCAAAATAAATGTATTTCTTTTAAATATACAAATACACAATAACAAATATTTACAGAAAATACTGGCAACAGAGGCAGTGCCCGTGCGTAGCCAGGAGTCTTTTAAAACAAATAAAATGTATCTTCTTTTATCTTAGAATGAAAATAAAAACAATAATTCTTCTCACTGTTATTAATTTTTGGAAAATGTATATAAAAAAAAAATATATATATATATATACATACACACACACATACATATAAATATATATATATATATATATATATATATATATATATATATATATATATATATATATATACATATATACACATTCACATAACTTTCTTTGCATGGAGTCCGGCAAATCATTTATGTAAATGAGAAACAGGGCGAGACCTATTACAGAGCCCTGTGGAACTTCATATAAAATCTGACCATTATCTGATTTATTATTATTCTAGAGTAGGGGTCGGCAAACTTTATAAACTTAAGAGCCAAATTTTTATTTAAAATGATTTCAAACTGGATCAAGAGCCACGGATGGTTTTTTTTCCATAAAGTTATATTTTTGTATTTTCTTCATAATTGACGAAGATTAAGCGCTTTTTCGATAATATTATTGGTGGACTTGACTACCAAATCCATCCAACATTACCAATATCTTCTGGAAATGTTTGTGCGCAAAGTTCTTCCTGGTGAATTATGCAATGGAAAGACAACGCGTCATTGTTTGCGCAATTATTGGCACACCCATTCCAAGCTCCCGTAGGTTTTTCTTCACATAATCTTTATTTTGTATTATCAGTTGTAGCAGTGGATATTTGTGTCCTCTCATTATGTGACCTAAGTATTGTAATGAATAGGATGGTTGCGACCGTTACTACGTGGTAATACATACTTATGCTGGATTTATAAATTGCCAAATGTTTTAACCACACTTAATATGTAAAAACTAATTATTCACAAATTTGGACACTTATCACGACTCGAATTTCGACTTTTCCATCTTTTCTCCAGTTTTTCTATTCTAGTCACCCACTTCAAGAGATACGCCATATTTTGTGGTAGCTTCTTCTTCTTGGAATTCCGCCCCTATCACAGATTGGAAACCATCACCATAATCCGGGCCTTTTCGATGGCGCGTCTGAAGAGTTCTGCAGGCGTGCAACCAAACCACTCCCTTAAGTTACGCAGCTAAGAGATTCGTCTTCTGTCGATCGTTCTCTTCCCCTTGATATTTCCTTGAATAATCAGCTGAACGATGTGGTACCCATCTCCTCTCAGAATATGTCCTAGATATTCTAATTATCCTTTAATAAAATAAGGCTAAACAGCATATAGAGGCCTAAATGGTCTTTTTATGGTACTAATTTCTTTATTTGTTTTATTAATTCGGCGTGGCACTTCCACGTTCGAAACCTTATCGACATTGTATCGACCTTTAACACCACATTTCAAATTCTTCTATATTCTTGATGTTTTCTGGTTCGAGTGTCCAAGCCTCCATTCCATGCAATAGATTGGAGAATCTATATATTTTTAGCGTTCTTATTCTCAGTTCTAATCTTATATTCCGGCAGCAGAGTATTTATTCATTTTTATAAAAGTGTGGCAAGCTACTTCAATTAAAATAGGTTATGTATAACGAGCATCGAGATAAGTTAAGAACGAGAACACCTGAAGCAAACAATGGACTGGACTGTCATTAGGCATAGTATTTCACGTGATCTACAGAGCGCGCGAAAATAGCGACGTTTTTAACAGCTCCAGTTCAAAATTATTCTCCATTTTAAATATTTTTTTATACTTAACTACAGCATACCAATTTATTAAAGCGGAATATAGCTTGAATATATGCAACCTTTCTCTAGCTCTATAATATTATTAAGTCTTTTTATTCAATCTACAAGACTACAAAACATATCTCATGTTGAAACGCAACAGATATTTGTATGCTATTCACTAGCCCCCAGTCAACTTTCATGATCACATCATTTTTATTTTTTTAAATTGTGACAAATCCTTTTTATTACCCACCATACTTTTAGCTCCATCTGTTGCAATTGAAACAATTTCAGTAAGTGGGATGTAATTTTTCTTCATACTTTCGGTCTCTGCATTTGCAACATCTCTTCGTGTTTGACCCTTAAGCGGCAATAATACCTGGAGTTCTAATTTGGGACCTTCTCATGAAATATGGCGAGCAAGGAAGACAGCTTGTGCTGTATCCTTTATGTCAGAAGACTCGTTGAGCGCTATTGATATGGCTGATGCTAGATTTGTTTCGTCCACCTAGATTTGTTTCGAGAAAAACGAAATTTAAAGTTAGGGCTTACATTGTTTCTCCCCTGGATATCTATTTTATAATGTCAGTTTTATAGGGACTAACGTGCCTTTCCCCAATCTTATACAGTGGAACTTAAACTACACTTCTAAATATATGGCATATCTAAACATATGGCAGCAATAATACCTGGAGTTCTAATTTGGGACCTTCTCATGAAATATTGCGAGCAAGGAGGACAGCTTGTGCTGTATCCTTTATGTCAGAAGACTCGCTGAGCGTTATTGACATGGCTGATGCTAATTCAAACTTTAAACTCAACTTGTTGTTGGCACACATTTAATAACATTTTTTGGTCCTCTGTTACAGTATTGGCAGACAATAAGCTTTTAATTTTATTCATAATATCTGCTTTATTGTTAAAATTGTGTAAAAGTGTGTCGGCCACATTTATAAAACAACGTTTAATGGACTCACCATCAGTGAATGGTCTTCCGTTTTTGACGATTTAGAGACTCACGACAAAGCTTACAAAGGCCGCGGTCCGAATAGACCGAGGCCAAAGCTAGCATTATATTCAGACTGCATCCATCAGTTAAAAGAGGAACTTGTCTTTTTAAAATTCACCAGAAGTTCTTCAATTGTTTTCTTTCATCACCGAAGGGACAATTCTTTGCAAATGCGGCATGTTTATTTTCGAAATGTCTCTCGACCTTTTGTTGTTTGCTGGTTTTTTATGGCAAATAAGACAAATTGGAAGATCAGCTGCATTAGCTAAAAACGATTCAGTTTCAAAGCTTCAAACCTATGTTTTATATTATTATCTACGTTTATTTTAAATTTATTTTTGACTTTAAATTAATACTTTTCTTATGATCACTTAACACATACGATGTAGGTAGATCGCCGCAAATCGCAGCACTATGCATTGACTTGACTGCGAGACACAATAACTAAACCGAGATCTGAGATAATATGCACAGGTACACTTCTGTATCTGTTTTTGTGATTTTTGTATATATTTCAATATATTCCTGAAGAGTGATAAGCTCACACCGAAAGAGCCACATGTGGCTCGCGAGCCATACTTTGCCGACCCCTGTTCTAGAGCTACATAGATTGTTCTCTATAGACCTTCTTACGGTTACTTAAGCGCATGCGCATTCGCCAAGGTTGAAAGGCGGGAATATGAATGTTTAGGGCACATATTTAATTATACGTAAAAAGGTTCGGGCGATTTTTGACGTATAACATGGAGGAAATTGACACATGCGTATAAAAAAATTTCAACTATGAAAAGGTCTATTAGGTAAGAATTCAATAGTTTAATGCTATTCGTATCAAGAAGATACGATGTGTATCGAGAACATCATGCGACAAACACAGTCGACTGCTTTTGTAAGGCCAAAGGAAATTGTATATGCGTGTTCCTTGGACTTAAACGTCGTTAATATATGTTCCAATTCAAGTCTCGGGTTCGATTCCGGGCGTGTGTGTCGGCCGCATTTGTATCAGAAAAGAAATGAAGGGTACAGGGGAAAAACCACACATGTCCACCTAGATTTGTTTCGAGAAAAACGAAATTTAAAGTTAGGACTTACATTGTTTCTCCCTTGGATATCTATTTTATAATGTCAGTTTTATAGGGACTAACGTGCCTTTCCCCAATCTTATACAGTGGAACTTAAAAACTACACTTCTAAATATATGGCATATCTAAACATATGGCAGCACCAGTTTAATATTGAAAAAAAAATGGAATTCCGTGGGTTTTCCCCTGTGCCCTTCAATGTGTAATTAATTTACGCTAATTAAATAATACCTAGGTTTCAGAGCCCATGAAAAGAAAAATGTGGGCAAAATACAACAGGCTATATTTGAAGAGTAGTTAATAACCAGCTATTCGTATTAGACCGAAAATATGTTCCGGTTGTTGTATATTTGGTGGTGAATATGCTCTTCTTTAAGTGCTGTATTCGCTCCGTAGGTTGGCTATCATTAAAGCCGTTTTTATTTTTGAGTCCGCCGATCTAAATAGTTGGTTGTTATTACAAGCAAAACCACTCTCCAAGGTTTTTCAGTCATATGTTTCCTATAGATCTTTTTCCTTTGATTTTACCCTTCATGATAACTTACAGTATTTGATATTTTTCTTCTCTCATGATAAGTCCCATACATAACAGTTTTCATCGTTTATTTGTTAGGATTACTTCTTTTTCTTTACTCATACGTCTCATCACTTCTACGTTGGTCATTTTCGCTACCCATAAAATCGTCAGTATTCTCCGATATATCCATACCTCGAATGCCTCCGGTCTTTTTTCTTCGATCACTTCCCACGTCCAGGCTGCCTTTCCGTAGTATAGACAATACATAACATCTCACCAGTCGTATTTCCAATTCAAGATTTAGATCTCGGCAGCAGAAAAGGCCCTTCATTTCTGTATATTTGATTCTTGTGTCTTCGATTCTGGGGAGGTGTTTCTAGGGAGGTGTTCTTGTTTTAATTGATGGTTGTTCCTAGGTATTTAAATTCTATTGTCCTTTCAATGGGATGTTTTTTAACAAATAGTCTGCGGCTGTCTGAGTTGATTTTTTTAGCATATACTTTGTTTCACTAGGTCCATCAACAGTTTCCAACGTTTAGTCAGTTGAACACATTTTTAAAGCGTCATGCCCGTGCTCTCGAGCGAATTGAATCGTCCAGACATCACTCAACCAGCAAACCACAACCACAAAATCTGTCAGACAGAAGCACTCAAAAAATCCACAGCATATCCAACCCTACCACAACCTGAACAATCAAAATAACATTGTGACTACTGTGGCAGTAATCATTTTGCGGTGATGTGCCCAAAGTTCAGGGACATAGGACCTTTTTACGTTTAGTTAAGTGCATGTGCATTAGGGTGGAGCAAAATATTTTTTTTGATTGTGAGTGATCTAATAGTGAAAAATCGGTGCCTTTTAGACTCAAATTATTCCGTACAAAATATTATTTGATTTGATTTATAGTAATAGCCTCCGCAAAGTTATTGAATTTTTGAAAAAAATTGGTTTTTAGACAAATTAAAATTTTAATAAACAGACGTATTTTATTCCCAGAAATTATTATAACTACAGTTTTTTTTTGGTACAAAACAAAAAAAGCATTATTTTAAGTTTATAATATAAAAGAAAGGGGATGAGGGAGCGCAGGAGTGGACAATTACACTTCTAGTCGCGTCGTCAGTGGACTATTGGTTTTGGCTCGAAATAGATTTGCGCTAGTTATTTAACAAGTAACCTCAAATTTTGTTTCTTAAAAATCATGCTAAGAACACGAAGTTAAGTCTGATATCGATGTCATTGATAGACATGAAGTATGAAGAAGAGAGAACTAAAACTAGACAAAAGTTAATGAAGGAGATCGCAATCCCAAAACTGTCTGCTTTATATTTTGATAGGAGACAAGACAAAACGTTGAAGATTATTAAAAAAGGTGGTAAATGTTACAAGACTATGACAGTTAAGAAGCACATGTCACTAATTCAAGAACCAAGATCTATTTACATGGATACTTCAAGTAAAGCACTCGAGAATTGTGAACAATTGCCTGTTAAGAAAAAGGCTCAACATTTAAGTACAAATCAACAGTATCTGCACAAGATTTTCTCAGCGGTACTTTCAGGTGATTTCCCCGAACATTTGGCAAAGAAATCTCCAGGTAAAATGTCACATGCCCGTTGGCTCACACATACCAACCGAATACTACGTTTTTATGTAACAACAGAGACACCATCAGAGAACGTGACAGCTTTGGCTACATTTGGTGTAAAAGTTTACCAAGTTTACCAAGATGGTGCTTCTATATTAATAATAAACCATCATGCTGCAAGGATGGCACATGACACCTTTTTAACATAATTCAAGCCTCCAGGTACCTGACAGAGGATCTAAATCTGATTGATCTTGTGATTCAACGCAATTGCTATTTTGAACATCCCGAGAGCATACTCCTTGCAATGATAACTGATGACAGAAAGCACATTCGAGAACTGGCAGCCCCGCGCATATTAACACTTATGTCAATATCCAGTCGTTACTACGTTGTTCAATACCCGGGTACCCGTGTACCCGGGTATTGAACATGGGTTTTTCATTCAATAAAATAATTTTAAAACCCAGAGACTTTCACTTTACAACTCGGGATCACCCATAGAGTATTCCACTACCCGAAAAACCCTATTTCTATAAATAAAACCGCCGGGTAGGCAAAGTATGGGATCAAAATATGGTTTATAAGTGACGCCAAAAATTCATATCCATTAAAGGGTCAAATATAAAGGATCCGGAAGAAATATTACAATGGATAATTTTTTTACTACTTTACCTTTAGCAAAGCATTTATTTTATGGAACCTAACAATTGTAGGAACATAAAAAAAATAAAAAATACATTCTAGTAGATATGCTAGCATCTAAAGATCGTGAAGAATTATCTTTATTTGGATATTTTATTTCTATATTTGGGTTTCATAAAAAAGTTACTCTATGCTCTTATGTTCATAAAATAAAGAAAGTTGTTATACTTCTATCTACGATGCACTCAGATTTGCAGCGAAGACAATAAAGGAAACCAGAAATTGTTCAGTATTATAATATACCAAATATTGGTGTGGATATAATGTTGTAGGATCATGTCATATTTGTTACCAGGATGTCTACAAAAAACGGAGAAAAACCGCGAAAATCGTGTAAAGAATGTAACAAACCGGTTTGCGATGAACATTCAAAAGCAATTGTAAAATGTGACAATGTTGCCAATAATAAATTGAATATAAAAATATTTTATGTATAATTTATAATAAGTTTTATAATAAAATTAATTAAAAGTTAAATAAATCCGTTTATTTATATATAAAGTAATATTTTTTATCCCTAGAAATAAGTTTAATTATTTATTTATATATAACTAATATCGAACAACAGGGTATTTGACTTTAAGTCCAAAAAGTTTATATATTTTTTGGCACATTTTATTATTTATGTATATGAATCGATGTCAATACAATCAAATAACGAGGATCTGAAAGGATTTGATGATTTTTCGTTAAATAAAAAAGATATGTGAGTAAGAACATGCAAAAGGGTACACGGGTACCCGGGTATTGACATAAGTGTTAAAGGCACGCAGGATGCGTCAACCTTTAACACCTAGAATGTTGGAAGTGCTGCCTATAAATTTCAATGCTTCAACATATATTGATTTAATAAATTTACAAGAAATATTAAGTGAACCATCGATTATGAAAATTTTGCCTGACCAAGAAATTCAGTCTATCATTAATCAGGTGGTGAGGGTGAAGTGTTGTTTTAAAGGCTTGCATGCCGTTTTGAACATCCATACTTAAGCTGTTGAACGGGCTGTAAAATTGACGACGATAGCTACCACTTCTCAATGCACAAAAAGTCACGATTAGGTGCAATAAAAGCCAAATTGGAATCACGGAAAAAATGCCTAAATTTGAGACAAAAAGACATTTTCTTGAAAATAATTTTTTTTTATTAATATTTTTATAAAAAATATTGTTGTATTTTTGATTAAATGTGATTAATATATGTCTGAATTATATATTGCTTATCATTTATCATTAAAGTAAGCTTAATATTTGGCCATAACTGTACTAGACTTTTAACGTTAATTTTAAATTTTTGGGGTCAGTGCGGAGGCAGAAGCCCCCCCCCCCCCCTTTTACAACAAAATATTTTTGCATACATCCGCGTTCCTCCCTAATGCGCATCCGCCTAGTTTGAAAAGCGGGAATATAAAAGTATCGAGCTCATATATAGTTATACATCAAAAAGTTCGGCCAATTTTGAAGTATAACATGGCCGAAATTGACGCATGCGCAAAAAAAAAATTCAACTATGAAAAGGTCTATCGTCTGGCTGGACACAATTCTAGTGCCTGCAAGTAGACAAAGAGTTTTAAACATTGTTCTGCTCGGCACCATACAATGCTCCCCGACACAGGCTATAATGGAGCCACTCATCAGGCCAATTTAAGACTGGCAATCCCAATCAAGAGCAACTGCATCTCAATCAGAACCTACTGTAATCGTCAACACCAACACTTCATCTACTCTCAATCATCACTCAACGCTGCTGCAATCAACTCATCAGCGCCTAATGCTGGTTTACTCATTGATACACGTTCTGAACTTAGCTTTAACTTAGAGCAACTTATCTTTTAATTTAAGATACAACGCCAGCGCTCTTCAGTTAAATGGTATTTTCAGCAATTGGTTACGTTCAGTGATACTCCATATTCTTCACTTACAGTGACAATTTAATTAATCAGCGTTTGCAAGTCTTCGAGTTTTCATTCTAAAACTGCCGCATCGTCAACAAATTATTTGATGAATGATTTTGATTTAATGACTTTGAATGTCTTGACCATCAAGTGCTTTCTTACTACGTCTTCTGAGTTCTGAGCGAAAAGAGTTGGTAAAAGTATACACCCTTGACGTACTACTCTCTGCATTCTATTTCTTCGGATGTTATGTCATCAACTCGTACTGCTGCTTTTTGGCCATAGTATAGGTTTCAAATTATTTTTACGTCTCTGAGGTCTATCTTTCCCTTTAGTAACGTTTCTAAGAGTTGGTCTAACATTAGTTAACGTTTCTAAGAGTTGGTCTAACATTAGTTAACGTTTCTAAGAGTTGGTCTAACATATCAAACATTTTCGAAAGATTTGTTATAGTCTATAAAGTATGCGTGTAGGTCCTGATTTACGTCTAGGTATCTTTGCGACAGGACAGAAAGTGAATGAAAACAGTGCCTCCCTTGTTCCTAAGCCATTGCGGAATCCAAATTGCATAACGCTAATGACAGATTCTAGTTTCTAGTATATCTAGAAATAAGAGGACCAGACCGATTTTATTGCATATTTTAAGAAACAGTTGTTGGAAGAAGATCGTAACTGGTTCTTGGCAGCGGCTCCCAATTCTGCATCAACCAACAGCGATTTAATATAAAAGACATCAATACTTTGACAAGACGTTTTCCACTATCCCGTTTTCTGACAATCGCGAAAAAATGTAGTTCGGGTCACTTTTGTTGGTCTAATTGGTTTTCGGCCTCTATCCAAAGGAGAGCGAAAGGTGCCCCGACCTGGGTCGAGACCGCGCTAAATTAGCGAAAAATCACGCCGCGATATGAGATATCGTGCAGTGTATATTGAGCGGTCAGCGAATCCGCCACATTTTCGTGCGCCTGACTTCAGTCGACATGTTGGCCACGCTCGCGTTTGGTAGTTAATTTGACATAAATCCGATGGTTCGATCCCCGCATGGAAGGCAGCATTGGCTTTTCTGCCGTTTGGAAAAATTTGATTTAAGGGTCTTCATCCTTGTATTTCCCTCCTCAAATTATTTCTTCCTATGGCCTCCCTTAACAGATTGATCGCCACATGTTTTTTTCGAGCATTGCCAAAAACTTTTTGAGTACCAGATGGGGGGCACACCCTAAACCAACAACAAACGAAGTGAACCATTGCACTGGCGCACGGCACATTTGAATTTCAATCGAATTGTGTTCCACAGCAGTTACTCACAAAGCAGGAATCATATGTACCTGGCTAAAAAAAAGTACCTGGCTTCACTGAACTTTTCACGTCAATTAAACGTGACGTCAGTATCAAAGAAGGTGTGTACCACATGTGCCGCACATGGCAGTCAACCTGTTAAATAGGCGACGAAAGAACGTTCCACGGAGCGGGTCAGAGACGGTAGCCTGAAGGCAAGTGACGGGATCATCCCGATTTGATATACAATCGCTAAATTTATCGTTAAATACAGTCCATTCAAATGTTAAAAACCAATGGTTGCGAAAGCTTCCTTAAGTCGCATGGTGTGGACAAACGCTTATCAATGAGCAAAAATTAAAAAAAAGTGTCTGTGGTGCCAGGTAATGGTGGCGATCACAACTTTTAACAAATTCCAGCTGGGCAAGCAACCGCTTGTGAAGTTTAGCGTAACTTGTCAAGTGCCCCCCTGAACTTTCCGAGCATCTTGGATCCGCTCCATGTCAAAATGTTGTTGTACTGTATCTGCCTGACATTCCGCTTCCACGGCTAGTGATTAGAGGTTCAGGCACTGTTAAGTTTCTTGTTGGTTTCAACTTGATTCCTTTTCCACGTATCCACTTCTTTCATTGCGATGATGTTTGTGGCCAAATTGGTGGTTGTTGTCCAGATGCTCTCCGACTTAAACATTGAATTAAAAAATTCACTATATTTTGACCACACATGTGGTATGAAACGGAAGAATGGAAGAATGTGTGGTAAAAACATAGTGAATTTTTCAATTCAATGTAAGTATGAATTACCAGAGTTTTTTTCTCACGCTTCTTTTTCCGGTGTCCATCTAACACATTCGATGATGGTGTGTCAAGCGCTGTCGGCAAGACCACAGTACGACTATCGGATGTTGTGCAGGTAGTCCCTTCAGCATCCATGTCCGCTTAAGACTTACGTAAGGTGGAAGTTCATTTCACCGTGATCAATTTCGACCGTTGATGGTCACGACAATTTTAAGAATTAACCGTTGAAGTTTTAAAGAAACAAATAATAAATATTAACACTCAGCAACAAACCCACGGTCTGCACATTTGTTGACTTCAAAAAGACGTACGACTCAGTAAAACGGTTCAGCTCAGTTCAACATGGTAAACGAACTCGGACTGGACACAAAAACACTGAACTAGTAAAGGCAACACTCACAGATACATACTCCAAAGTTAAATTAATTTGAGAAATGTCAAGACCTTTCAAAATTGAAACAGGAGTCAGACAAGGTGACGGCCTCTCCCCACTCCTGTTCAACCTCATTTTGGACAAAGTATTTAGAGAATGGACCACAACACCCACCACTCTAGACGGAAGCGGTATCACCTTTAAATGAATAGCATTCGCAGAGGACCTTGCAGTTCTAGCAGACACTGAGGAACAAGCGATGCAACAGGTAGAAGCCCTCAAAAAGTGCGCTGAAAAAGTTGGACTACAAATATCGTTCGAGAAAACTGAGTACATGTCAACAAACAAAAAAGACACACAACAATTACAGACGAAATACGGAACAATAAACAGAGTTACAAAATTCAAATACCTAGGAGAAATCATACAACATACAGGAATTGAGAAAGAAACTCAAAAGACAAGGATAGAGAAAGTAAGAAAAGGCTACGGCATGACGGCAAACATCTACAACAAAAAGAACCTTGGCATCCAAACAAAGATCAGACATTACAATACAGTCATCAAACCCGCCATACTATACGCATCAGAAACTATAGCCTCGAATAAAGGTGACATGGAAGCCCTGAAGAAAGAAGAAAGGCGAATCATCAGAAAAATTATTGGACCAAAACTCACAGATGAAGGATATAGACTACAATCAATAGAAACCACGGAAAAACTGTCTAACATAAAGAACGACATCAGAAAACGCAGACTTAGATTCTACGGACACATCTCAAGACTCCCGGAGACCAGACTAACTAAACAGATACTGGACTTCCTATAGAAACGTAAAGTCAGTACCAAGTGGATGAAACAAGTAACACAAGACCTAGAAGCAGCAAACATCACAGATACTCAGGACAGAACGACTCTCAGACATCAAATACACCAGTGGGAAGTGAAGAAGGAGACCAAGAAAAAGACTGGAACCTCCTGCACCGAAGAAAGAAAACAGGCACACTCACAGAAAATGCGGGAAATCTGGGCCAAGAAGAAAAAAAAAAGATTTGAAAACCATGAAAACTTAGCGCCATCCACTTTGGGTGCAATCCGAGGATAATAATAATAATAATAATAAAATAATTTAATTGACAAATTAATAATTACAATTAAAACGTTAAACAATAATAAATAATAATAAAAGAAAGTCATTTTAAAAGTTGTAATTAAAAAAAAAGCGTCCCTACAGGGAATCGAACCAGCGATGCTCGTACTATGAACCCGAGCTCTTACCGCTGCGCTAACCGGCCATTGATACCGGGCTTATGAGTTGTCGGTAGTCGGGAGTTTTTTAATACTTGGCCCCCTTCCGCTTGCGTCACTTTTGTTTGTAGTCAAGCCCTACATATATTGTAAATTTGGGCCAAATCGGTGATGACGAGTTGACAGGGCCTCTTGTTAGTCGAATTTAGCAATAATAAAGCTAAATGAGGTTCAGGCAACAAAATGTCACAAGTTAAAGTAAGAATGCAAACGTTTAGACCTAATTAGACAATTGTAAGGACTTTGGTCTAATTCAGACAATGCTGGTTCAGTTCGGTTTAGACACTATTCAGGTAATTTAGACTATTTTATACAATATTAGACGAGTTTGGACCATTTTAGACCAAAATTGGTTTACTTTGGACAAAGCTAGTCAAGTTAAGGCTTTAAAAATCTTAGTGGAAGATTTGGTTGATATGTCTAAAATATGGATTTAGACATATCAACGACCATCGCTCGACATCACCGACACTCTTCTTGCTGTGCGTAATGTATTGGTGCCCTGGCAGCTTTCTTTTTATCACCTTTTGTGTAATTATCGCTTGTTCTCGATTGATAGAGTTCCTCTGTTTCTCGTACCATTAACTCTATTTGTATCTAGACTAGTCCATCTAGTCTTGTCCGCCTTGTCTAGTCTCTCAATCCTTGTTATTTTATCTTAGTCTTTCTTGTTTTATCTATCTAATCGTGTCGGAGTCTTACCACTTGATATGTTATGATTATTATACATAAACAGTAGCTATAGCCCGCGGCGCCAGGCGCGTAGATTTTTCTTGGAATGATAGTAAATAATATTGGTATGTTCAGTCCAAGTTTTGATATAACTAGCTCGAATCTTTATATATTTAGTCTCAATCTTGTGTATTCGTCTAAATTTAGAGACTTCCTTTTAAAATTTGGACATATCTTTGTGTTTCAAACCGTGCATTGTAGCATTCCTAAATCTAATCTAAACTAAATGAATTAACTACAAGTGAGCTAAATCTATACCTAGAATAAACTAAACAGGTTAATATCATGCCCAAGGATGAGTCTAGTAGTCTTCTTAAGTAGACTGAAAGCATAGTTTTGTTTGTTTAGTCTCGCCGGTCTAGTCTTATCCAGTCCTATTATTTGGCAGTTTTCTTTTTTGCACCTTTTGCACGCTTGTTCTCGCTTGATAGAGTTTCTCTCTTTCTCCTACCATTAACGCTAATGGTATCTAGACTAGTTCATCTAGTCTTGTACAAGGGAACGATTCGTTGAGATTGTCGGGTATGCATTAGATACTCGCATTGCCATTTTGTTTGGTAGTTGGTCCAGACCTGACGCTTTTCTCTTCCTCGGGGTATTCTGTATATATGTCGTAGTCTTCTCGCAAAATCCGTCATTTCATGAAATACCTAGGCACTACCAGAAACGTCGACGTTTAGTGAAAAATATTAAAATTGCATTTGCCGCCTAGGTAGTTCATGAAATTTCCACTCAGCGCCGGCATCTTGAGCTTAAAGCCGAATTTCACAATCTGACGCACAATATAGTTCGATTCTTCGTGTAATGCGTAGCGTGTTTTGGGACTTTCCGTAATAAAGATTTCGTAATAATTATTTAATTACAACACAATGGAAGGAAAAATTATGAATATTATGAAAAGCAGCCCAACAAACGACCTTATACTTCAGGTCATTTAAAAGATGTAAATATTAAATGAAATATTTTGAGGTTAGGACAACTTTGAATAACTATTTAGGGCTTGTTTGCAATTATTCGTTCCAATTTGTTGCAAATTAAACAATTACTCTTTATTACGGAACGTCCCACAAACAAGCTAGGCATTACAGGAAGAATCAAACTGTATTGTGCGTCTGATTGTGAAACTCGCCTTTAAGTACGACATGCCGACGCCGAGTGGTCATTTCATGAACTACTTCGGCAAGAAATGCAATTTTAACCCATCAGTGGTCGCGCTATGAGCAAAATGCTCACACTATTTTTATTTGACGTGGAGTTCCTCTAATTTTTTATAGATCGCAGTATGGGTTCATCTAATCTCAAATGACAATATAAGGACCGCCCACAGCTAGTTTCATGGTGATCAGTTTACTATTGTGCTTGTGACGGAGTGTTAAAGTTGTCTGCCTCCTGTTTGTGAGAGAAATACTCACTGGCGACCACCCACGTTTGTCCTGTGAATTATTTTTTTTAATGTAAGTATATTTTTTTATTTGAATGCAATTTAAAATCTTCCTTTTAGTAAATATCTTCATTTTACGTAATATTAATTATAAACTATTATTTTTTTAGTATTTCAACCCAATAATTGAAAGAAAAATGGCCCAAAGGTCAAGAAATGATGATGATTTGTTACGCTGGTTTGACGAGCTGACAGAAAATAAAGTTCTGGAAAATGATGATGATGCGTGATGCACTTAGTGAACACATTGCCCACGACACAGAGAGTGAGCAGTCGGAAGATGAGACAGTTCCTGTGGCGATGCCTATTATACCAACCCGAGTAGTAGTAAGTACGTTGGTTAGGATAAAAAAATATTGTGGGACATGCACAGAAACCCACGAGGGGGTCGTACTGCTTCACACAACATTGTTTCACATTTAGCAGGTGCCAAAGGGATAGCAAAAAGCGCGAAAACTCCCGAAGAATGTTGGAGATTGTTTTTTGACGAAAAATTTATTCAAAAAATTGTTGATTACACAAATATTTATCTTGAAGGTATGAGACAAACTACTCGCGTGAAAGGGATTGTGTCCAAACTAACATTGAGGAAATTCAATGTTTGTTTGGATTGTTGTATCTGATCATAAAAAAACTCAACCATGCTAATATAAAAGAGTTCTGGGGGGACGATGGAACATCAGGAGAGTGTTTTCGTGCGTCAATGAGTCTGAAACGTTATTACCAACTATTACGTGCTTTAAGGTTCGACGATGTGAGGAGCAGAACAGAAAGAAGTAATGTTGATAATATTGCGCCCATAAGAGAACTTTTTGAATATTTTATCTCGAAGTGCCAAACTCATTATACACCCGGATAGTACGTTACAGTGGATGAGATACATATTAGATACACATTCTACATATTCACCGACCGGTAGATTTTTGGTGATTTTTTTTTCTTTATTTTGTGGGATAATATCAATTTTTTCCACGTCGCAGCCAAATTCTTTAATAAATGAATGAGCACCATAATTCGACATGTTATGGAAAAATATAGGAATCATTTTAGGAATTTTATAATTCAAATTACAATTTGAGTGGGCAGCTCCCCGAAATTTTCCCGTTAAATGATCGTGATCGGCGACTTTGTTACTTGTAATAATTTATTACATGCATGACAAGAAGTGGCCGTATCGTATGAATTTTGCTCAAGTGCAGTTAATTTAACCATCGGAAGTACAACGCTTAGATATTTCCTGTATAATTCCTTAACATCTGCATAGAGTTTCTCGCAAAACAATTTTGGACAATCTTCTCCGGTGTAAGTGAAAAATTTACTTAATGAATCAGCAAATGAACATTTTATATTATAGGCGAAACTGTACGGTACGTGAATATGTGTTTGATTTGTATAGCTATTATCAGGGTTCGGCGAGCATGTATCAATCGGTTTTAATAATGATTCAAAATCTGCGTATACAACAAGGGGTATACGAATTTTTCTATCGAAATTTTTTAATTTTTACAAGGTGTTCTTCATTCTTAATATTGATAAATGCTCGTTTATCCCTAATTTCTTTCGGTAGTTCAATAAGTGATGACCCACGTATTGGTGGGTAATCACATACTTTTAATAAAAAAAAGCATTCAGGGGTCGTTGCAAATTTTGACAGTATATCAGAAAAAAGCCTGCCCGATATAAGATTAAAATGTTTTCCTTAGTTGACGCAAGGACAGTTTATACTGTCAATATGGAAATTTACGCAGGCAAGCAACCCGAAAGACCATATCGGGTTGATAATTCTGGAGTTTTTGTTGTGAAACGCTAGATTCGGTCTATCGCGAATACTGGGCGAAATGTTACAATGGATAATTGGCTTGTGTCCGTACCTTTTGCTGAAGAGCGATTGACAACCTTTAGAACAACCATGGTAGGCACAATAAAGAAAAAGAAAGTAGAAATTCCCTTAGAGTTAAAAAATCTGAAGGATAGCCCAAAACCGAGCAACATGTTTGCGTTTGGGGAGAAGTGCTTATTAGTTTCCCACGTACCTAATAAAGTACAAAAGAAAAATGTTTTATTGCTTTTCACCATGCATGATGATGACCGAATTGATGAATTAACTGGTGAAGCAAGCAAGCCAGAAGTAATTATTAATTATAAGAGCCGGTGATGGGGATGTTGTTAATGAACTAATTAATAAATATATACTAATTCATAAATAAATATATACTACTATTCAAGTGATAAAATATGTTTTTCACGCGAAATGCAAAAAAACGTGGGTGTGAGCAAACAAACTCACATGCGACTACTTGCGTAACTTTTCATAAAGCGACCACTGACGGGTTAATAGTTTTCACTACATGTCGACGTTTCTGGAAGTGCATAGGTATTTCATGAAATGACGGATTTTGAGAAAAGACTAGGACATATATAGATTATAGTGAATATATTAAGTAGATGTATTTGTTATAAATTGATATTATTTGAATGTAAATAATTACAACGCGTTTCCACTGTTATTTAAACGCATTGTTTGAATAGCGAAATGCAAATTGAAACACAAATATCTCTTTCACGCCGTTGAAACAATATTGTTACTAGACTGGAAACGAATTAAAATGTTTTACAACAAACGATAAAATTGTTAATTACTGCTCCATTGTGTTAATTCTAATTTTTTAATGGCTCCGGAGGGAAATAAATTGAAACTTTGAATACATTAAGTAAATGAAAATAAATGTTTGCACTTAGAATTAGGCCAGGGAACGCTGTGTTGGTTTAGATAGCCGCAGGTTGTAGATTTTAGTGCAGCAAAGTGTTAAAAGCACTTTAAAGTGCAAGCAAATAGCAACCCAGCAGGAAATTCGTATTGTCTACTTTAAGTTATCTGCTCTACGTGTGTATACAAGTGCGGATTTCTATCACAAAAAAAACGAAGAGAAAGATGATGCTAAACTTTAAGCAAATAGTATCATTGATTTCTTCAATTTTCATGTTATTTTCAAGATAAATATAGCTTTATTTACTTTAAAAAAATTGTTTTCCTCAGCATTTTGATGTTTGAGCTAAGCTTCCTTTAGTAATCATGTTTTATATGGGAAACATTTTTTTATAGTGCTGAGTGAATGCTGTTGAACTTAACGCATTAGTTATGAAGAACTTTAAGATAATTGGTAATATTATTGAAGTGGCGGTGGCGGATGAAGAGGAAAAATAGGGGAGAAACTCCTATAAAACTTTCCACCCCAAGTCTGCACAGCGAAATTATTCAATTAAACTACAAATAAAAGAAAAACTCGCGCAATAACTTTTTATGGAAGCGTTTAAAGCTGGAATATGTTTGATAAATGCGTTCAGTTTCCTGATTCATATTCTTATTTGCTTCCTTATTTTCCGGTCGTTTTTTTACGCAACCCCGAGCCGCCGTTAAATTACGATTACGCATATTCGCGATATATATTTACTTTGATTTATTTATTGGAAAAAAAAATTGGAAAGTTTTCGGCGGCGTGGCAAAGAAACGGTATAGGTTTTGTTATTTACGTGGCAGAGGAATCGGCACCTAGAACAAAAAGGCGAACGAACAAACGGGATTTCCGGCTCTGAAAGCGATGCATTTTCGATAAAACGCGGCGATAAATCAAAAACGCAAATCCCGGCGAAAATTGATTGTCGCGACGGCGACACGCTTACTCGCCGGCACAACTTTTCAACCCCACAAATCGGAAAAATATAATTGAACTAACAATTTTCATAACTTATTTATACAGGGTTTGTCAAAAATATAGAATATTTAAAAAGTAATGCTCAAATGCGGATCAGACAGTTGACAGATTACAGTTGATTTTATTGTAGGAGAAAGATCGCGCCTATTTCTGATGCTAGATTACTAGACAGACAAGACTAGACAGACTATACTAGACAGACAAGACTAGACAGACAAGACTAGACAGACAAGACTAGACAGAAAAGACTAGACAGACAAGACTAGACAGACAAGACTAGACAGACAAGACTACACAGACAAGACCAGACAGACAAGACCACACAGACAAAACCAGACACACAAGACTACACAGATAAGACTAGACAGACTAGACTAGACAGACAAGACTAGACAGACAAGACTAGACAGACAAGTATAGACAGACAAAACTAGACAGACAAGACTAGACAGACAAGACTGGACAGACAAGACTAGACAGACAAGACTAGACAGACAAGACTAGACAGACAAGACTATACAGAAAAGACTAGACAGACAAGACTAGACAGACAAGACTAGACAGACAAGACTAGACAGACAAGACTAGACAGACAAGACTAGACAGACAAGACTAGACAGACAAGACTAGACAGACAAGACTAGACAGACAAGACTAGACAGACAAGACTAGACAGACAAGACTAGACAGACAAGACTAGACAGACAAGACAGACAGACAAGACTAGACAGACAAGACTAGACAGACAAGACTAGACAGACAAGACTAGACAGACAAGACTAGACAGACAAGACTAGACAGACAAGACTAGAGAGACAAGACTAGACAGACAAGACTAGACAGACAAGACTAGACAGACAAGACTAGACAGACAAGACTAGACAGACAAGACTAGACAGACAAGACTAGACAGACAAGACTAGACAGACAAGACTAGACAGACAAGACTAGACAGACAAGACTAGACAGACAAGACTAGACAGACAAGACTAGACAGACAAGACTAGACAGACAAGACTAGACAGACAAGACTAGACAGACAAGACTAGACAGACAAGACTAGACAGACAAGACTAGACAGACAAGACTAGACAGACAAGACTAGACAGACAAGACTAGACAGACAAGACTAGACAGACAAGACTAGACAGACAAGACTAGACAGACAAGACTAGACAGACAAGACTAGACAGACAAGACTAGACAGACAAGACTAGACAGACAAGACTAGACAGACAAGACTAGACAGACAAGACTAGACAGACAAGACTAGACAGACAAGACTAGACAGACAAGACTAGACAGACAAGACTAGACAGACAAGACTAGACAGACAAGACTAGACAGACAAGACTAGACAGACAAGACTAGACAGACAAGACTAGACAGACAAGACTAGACAGACAAGACTAGACAGACAAGACTAGACAGACAAGACTAGACAGACAAGACTAGACAGACAAGACTAGACAGACAAGACTAGACAGACAAGACTAGACAGACAAGACTTGATAGACCGACAAGACTACATAGACAAGACTAATAGTTATTTCTTTAAATTTTAATATCGATATATCGATTTTGTTTCAGATATATGAGATTGAAGAACTGTTTGGAAGCTAACAACCGTTTAGGGAGACTAAAAATTATTGATTGTATCCACTAACTTGAGGAAGTTCCAAAGTTTCAAGGAAGATTCTATCTAGTTGCAAGATTAGCTGGTTAAACGTTTCAAGCATCGTAACGCTTTAACCATGCAAAAGTTAGCAAAGCTGTTTAGCGACCTCATTGTTGATTAAATTCCACAGAATAAGTTTTAAACAGCTTCTGCAAGATACGCTCACCCCAATCAAAACTAAAGTGGGTTTGAGATCATCACCGCGCTCGGTATCCCGTGTCGTGATTTAAACTCGCCAGTTATTTGGAACAGATGTTTAGTGTTTATGACGGATATGGTGTGAAAAATGTGGCGAATTCAGTCGGCCATCATTTTGGTTAGAAGTCGTGAATGTAAAGAAACGCGACGTCCGCCGACAATGAAATAGCGTCGATTTTTTTCTAGTAGCGTTGTAGTATTCCAAGAGAGTTCTTCAAAGGGCTATGAATGGGGCTACCAGAAAAAAAAAGGAAAATCTATTTGTGTATATAGACTATTGTGGATGCGCATTGATGTGGTATTGATCTAGCGCGTGGGCGCCCACCTCGCGTCGCGGCGCCTCTCTGACGTAAGACTAGTCCTTCGCCAAACATCGGTACACACAGCCTCCACATACATATTTTATTACAATATTCATATATATATATATATATATATATATATATATATATATATATATATATATATATATATAATAATAATAATAATAAATGAGTTATGTGCTTTCTTTTATAAAATGTTAATGCACAGATATTTTGTATACGATATATCTGTTATAATATACCTTTGAACTTCACTCAACTACTGAATTTGTATTTTGATCCATTTAAACTGAGCGATGCATATTCGACGCTTTCTAATTCCTTCTGTTTTCATTCCACGTGCGACTTTTCTTTGCGAGTGAAACGCGTAAATATTTATGGATCATCCGGCAAACGTGTGTTATTTAAGGAGAGTGTTCTGTTGTTTCCGTTTTTATTTCAATTTGTAACACAATGCCACGCGATCGATAAACGTATTTTTGTTGACATATTTATATCTAAAAGCAATAAACGTATTGACTTTCGTCATTGATGTCGCACGGTCATACTCTATGACTATCTTGAACGCAATAATATTGTTATTGTGAATAAATATTTGGCTGAAATGTATACAATGTACAAACCAATGTCCTAAATCGATAAAATTATAATCTCCAGAGCATAGTCCTACCTGTATAGTCTTGTCTGTCTAGTCTTGCTTGTTTTTAGAGCATTAGAGACAGGTGAGAACCTCTCAGAGAAGCAACATAGGTTCAGGGAGGGATGGTCGACTGTAGATGCTATAGACAAGGTCGTTGAACTGGCGAAAAAAAGCCCAAGAAGGCTCACAAAAAACGAGAAAACCATGTGCACTCGACGTTAGAAATGCCTTTAATTCTGCATCATGGCAAGAAAGGGCATAACACCGTATCTACTGCAATTAATCAGGAGCTATTTAAGAAATATAAAAATCAGTGTGCAAGCAGGGAATTCAAGAGAACAGCGCGATGTCAGCAGTGGTGTTCCACTGGGCTCGGTTCTGTGCCCGACAGTGTGGAACATCCTGTACGATGGAGTATTTAGACTCAATCTGCCAGAGGGAGTGGAGAGTGTTGGCTTTGCTGACGACCTGGCTCTGGTAGTGACTGGGAAAACAGAAAGGGGAATAATTCTTAGAGCAAATACAGCTATAGACCAAGTTGGTGATTGAATTGAAGCAAAGAGACTAAACTAAACTAAATAAATTAATGTTAAATACAGAAAAAAACAAAATTGATCACAATGAAGACAAAAAGAAACCCAAGCTATGTAATAATAAATAACGAAAGGACCGAATACAAAACATACGTACGGTTACTAGGACTGACAATTGACAGAAACCTTGACTGGACTCAACAAATACACGAACTAGCAACTAAACTGAACAGTACAGTGTTCGCCCTTAGAATACTCCAAAGCCAGACAAGATTCTGTATAATGTTCTTGGGAGGTGGCAGTAATGTTAACAAAATATTTAATATTCAGAAGCAGGCATTGACAATAATACAAATCTTAAAATACAATGAAACCTGCAGAGGCAAATTTAAATCAGCGCAAATATTAACCACAACAGCATTATATATACGAAACATTACTATTCACATGCAAATATAAACACTTATTTGAAATACACAGAAATAACTTTAGAGAAAGAGATAGAAGAAATTGGAACTATACAATACCTATCCATAGTCTAACAATGACGGAAAAGGGACCTCCATATATAAACAACAAATTATACAATTCGCTGCCGAAGGAAATAAAATGCATAATGAATTTAAATAACGTTAAAAAAGATATACGCACACTATTAATTAATATGGAACCATATGATATGGCTGAATATTTTGAAAAAATAAAATTGCAATCGAAAGTAAACTATTATTAGTATTATGTAGTAATATGTTGACAATTAATATGTTGACTTAAATATCGGTCCCTTAAAACTTCATTTTTTGTTTCTCTTCATTGTGACAGACTTCAATTTGCTGAGGTTTTTTATAATGCACCAGCGTTTTGACATTGGCAAAACTTCAACTGTCAATTTTATTTTAACTTGTGAAACTATTTTGAAGTCTTGCAATTCTAAACTTTGGGACAGATGTTCCAAACTTCAATTTGGACATGATAATTTTTGAATATTAAAAACTGAAACGCTTGCTGTGTTTCCATTGGACAAATAAGTTTAAACTTCATTTTCTGTTTGTTTTTATTGCGACAAACTTCAATTTACTGAGGCATTAATAGCGCAATAACATTTTGACAATTGCAAAACTGTAATTTTTTTGTCAAACTAGTTTGAAGTTTTAATGTTTTTCTACTTCAAACTTAAACGTGTTTTGTACTTAAAATTACAATTTTTGCTTGTTTGAACTTCATGTTGTGGTATTTCCTTGTATTTTAAACTTAAAATTTTGATGTTTTCACTTTGACAGTTCAAACTTGGATTTTTTCCCTCTGCTTACAAATACAAATTTTGAAGTTTTCTTTTAGTTCAAACTAGTCTTGTCTGTCTAGTCTTGCGTGTCTATTCTCGTCTGTCTAGCCTTGTCTATCTACTATTGTGTATCTAGTCTTGTCTGTCTAGTCTTGTATGTCTGGTCTGTCTAGTCTTGTATGTCTGGTCTGTCTAATTTTGTTTGTCTAGTCTTGTCTGTCTAGTTCGAAATTC
The DNA here is from genome assembly GCA_944588485.1 of Phosphuga atrata. Lineage (NCBI taxonomy): Eukaryota > Metazoa > Arthropoda > Insecta > Coleoptera > Silphidae > Phosphuga > Phosphuga atrata. Next base: position 57,845,079 of record OX155898.1, on the reverse strand, counting down.
GATTTTACAAATCATGTTTAAGCTTCATTTTTTGTTTCTCTTCATTGCGACAAACTTCTATTTACTGAGATTTTTTTATAACGCAACAACGTGTTGACATTTGCAAAATTTAAACTGTCAATTTTATTTAGACTTGTGAAACTATTTTGAAGTTTTGTCATTCTAAACTTCGGCTCAGATGTTTCAAAGTGCAATTTGCACAGTTTGAACATTAAAAACTTCGACGTTTTCTGTGCTTCCATTGTACAAATCATATTTAAACTTAATTTTTTGTTTCTCTTCATTGTTACAAACTACAATTTACTGAGCTTTTTCTTATACCGCAACAACATATTGACGTTTGCAAAATTTAAACTGTCTATTTTATTTTGACTTGTGAAAGTATTTTGAAGTTTTGTCATTCTAAACTTTGGCTCAGATGTTTTAAACTTCAATTTGCACAATTTGAATATTAAAAACTTCGACGTTTTCTGTGCTTCAATTGCACAAATCATGTTTAAACTTCATTTTTTTGTTCTCTCTTCATTTTCTCTTCATTGTGACAAACTTCAATTTACTGAGGTTTTTTATTACCCAACAACGTATAGACGTTTGCAAAACTTCAACTGTCAATTTTATTCTGACTTGTGAAACTATTTTGAAGTTTTATAAAGCTAATCTTCGGCTGAGATGATCTAAACTTCAATTTGCACGTTGAATATAAAAAACTTCGACGTTTTCTGTGCTTCCATTGGACAAATTTTGTTAGAACCTATTTTTTTGTTTCTCTTCATTGTGACAAACTTCTCTTTACTGAGGCTTTTATTACGCAAAAACGTATTGACGTTTGCAGAACATCAACTGTCAGTTTTATTTTGACTTGTGAAACTATTTTGAAGTCTAGCAATTCTAAACTTCGGCTCAGATATTCCAAACTTCAATTTGCACATTTTGAATATTAAACACGTCGACGTTTTCTGTGCTTTCATTGGACAAATCATGTTTAAACTTTTTTTTTCTTCATTGTGACAAACTTCAATTTTCTGAAGTTTTTTTACAACACACCAGCGTTTTGACATTGGCAAAATTTCAACTGTCAATTTTATTTTGACTTGTGAAACTATTTTCTACTATTATATATTTAAACTATTATCTAGTCTTGTCTGTCTAGTCTTGTCTGTATAGTCTTGTCTGTATAGTCTTGTTTGTTTAGTCTTGTCTGCCTAGTCTTATCGGTCTAGCCTTGTCTGTCTTGCCTTGTCTGTTTTGTCTTGTCTGTCTAGTTTTGTCTATCTAGTCTTTTGTGATTAGTCTAGTCTCTTTAGTCTTGTCTATCTAGTCTTGTTTGTCTAGTCTTGTCTATGTAGTCCTGTCTGTCTAGTCTTGTCTGTCTATTATTGTCTTCTAGTCTTATCTGTCTAGCCTTTCTGTTTAGTTTTGTCTCTCTAGCCTTGTCTGTCTAGTCTTGCCTGTCTAGTATTTTCTATCTAGTCCTGTCTATCTAGTCTTGTCCGTCTAGTCTTGTCTGCCTAGACTCGTTTGTCTAGTCTTGTTTGTCTAGTCTTGTATGTCTAGTCTTGTCTGTCTGATCTTGCTTGTCTAGTCTTCTCTGTCTAGTCTTGTCTGTCTAATATTGTCTGTCTAGTTTTGTATAAGTGGGCTTGTCTGTCTAGTTTTGTTTGTCTAGTCTTGTCTTTCTAGTCCGAACTTCGATTGTGCAAAACATGTTTAAATTTTTTGTTTCTCATTATTGTGACAAACTTCAATTTACTGAGGTTTTTATAACGCAACAACGTATTGACGTTTGCAAAACTTCAACTGTCAATTTTATTTTGACTTGTGAAACTAATATGAAGTCTAGCAATTCTAAACTTCGGTTCAGATGCTCAAAACTTCAATTTGCACATTTTGAATATTTAAAACTTCGACATTTTCTGTGCTTCCATTGGACTAATCATGTTTAAACATCATTTTTTGTTTCTCTTCATTGTGGAAAACTTCAATTTACTCATAAAACCCTTTGTTGCCCAACATTTTTGGAAAAATATTTTAATTTTATTGTACTTGTCAAAGACATTTGTCATTTTTTTATTGTTTTATTGTAATTAGATTTTTAGATAATTAACCGGTACTTATAAGTACCATTCGTCATTAAGAGTAACAATTTTGTCATTGTATTTAAAAAAAGTAGCCTGCTTTATTTATTTTTCACTTTATTAATCGAAATAACAAAAAAATTGGATTATCAATTTGAAAAACATTTTGAAATTTGGCTCGTAAACGAAGATAAATATTGCACGTTTGGAAATGGCCTCAACACTCGTGTGTTCACTATACAAAACCGAATACCACGTGTAAACGACTGACGGTATTTGTTAGGTTAAGATTTCTGCGCGATCTATGCATAGTATTTAGAAGTTCTTACACTCAGATGTAGACAAATATAACTCTGCTTTTGTTTCAAACATATTTTTATATGGTGGTACATTAGAGTACCGTCAGACGACAAAGGGTTAATAGCGCAAAAACGTTGCGCTAAAGTTGCGCGTTGCGTTGAAGTTTTGCACTTTTTAACTTCATACTTAAGAGTGTTTTGTATACCAAATTACATTTTTTGCTTGTTTAGACTTCATGTTGTGGTATTTCTTTGTATTTTAAACTTCAAATTTTGATGTTTTTACTTTAACAGTTCAAACAGTGGGTTTGTTTCCTTTTACTTACAATATCAAATTTTGAAGCTTTCTTTAACTTCAAACTAGTCTTAAACTAGTTTTGTCTGTCTAATCTTGCGTGTCTAGTCTTGTCTGTCTAGTGTTGTCTCTCTATTGTAGTCTGCCTAATGTTGCCTGTCTATACTTGGGCCAGCGATAGAATGCAGCTTTACTGCGCCGTGGTATGAGGGGTGAGGGACGCGTCGCTGTACGCGCAGGTTGGTTTACAATTAAGAAATATGCGTCAGTTTTTCAAACACGGACAACTGAATATCGCGCGCCCGGAATAATGTGGTGGTATGCGCCGAAGAATGCTAAACTCGTCGAGACGAGATGCATTCTCTCGCCGGCTCGAGTATAGACTTGTTCGTCTAGTCTTGCCTGCCTAGTCTTGTCTGTCTAACCTTTTCTGTTTCCTATAGTCTCATCCTATAGTCTCTTATCTCGTGTACTACCTATCTACAGAATGCATATCACTGGTGGTACACGTACTGCAATGTGGGAACCGGTAATCTAGACAAGACAAATTTAGAATTGGTAAAATCATACTACTTTATAGATAATCATGTAAACTTAATAAAGTCGGAACACAGCCTGAATACATAAATATATTCAACCTTTCCGGAGCTCCATAACACTAATGAGTCTTTTTTGACTACCAAAAACAAACCTCATAAGTAATTTGTTAGTTATTTTACAGCTTTCAGTCACTTTCGTGGCACTCAACAAATAACAGAAAAATAACATTGTTTTTTTAAATCATATCTTTTCGATACCTTAAGTGGATAGCCATCGGTAGACGCGTTTCAAGATTTATTTCTCATCGATACAGCTTATAACAGCGTTTCATAATATAGTCTGATCAACTAAACTACTTCTAATAATCTAGTCTGAGTGTGTAGGCTCGGCTTTGGTCTTCAAAGGTTCTTCGAGTTTTAAACTTTCATTATCTAATTTTATTCTTTAAACTTGGAGTTTAATGCTTTGTCCTAAATATAGGACGTTACGCACATCTGTGTTCGGCTATATTTATAATTTATATTTAACTTATCGATCAAAATGGAATGTGGATGGTAATCGCGTTTGTGATTGCAATGGAACTAAAAAATTGTTGATTATGGGATTGTCGCGTTGTTTACGAAAGTATGCTCGTTAGAAGCCGGTGCTCGATAAATAATGAAGCGGCGGCGCGGCGGTGCAGCGCCGTCGCGGCGGCAATTTATGCGAATCCAGCGGCGGTTTAAAAATAATGTACTTGTGCGGTAATATCTTTGAGAGTTTAAAAGGTAAACAGGCGCATGAATCTCGCGGCCGCGACACCGTCAACGACCACTTTTCCGCTTATCCCACATTCCGTCCGACAAATAAACGGTTTCGAAAACTTCCGTCCGAGAATCGATCGCAAATTTCGTATAAATTCCGATAAATAACAAGTTTTCGTTTCAGAATTGAGATTTATTCCACACAATTTGAAACAAACATTTCGTATTTTCTACAAATAAAATATATTGATATCTAGTCAAGATATTATTGATGCATTGATAAACTTTAAACCATTCTACTTTTAATAACTTATTTTATTATTTAGATTATAATTTTTAGATTATAATTTTAAAAAGGGATCAATTTTTCTTGTCTGTCTAGTCTTGTCTGTCTAGTCTTGTCTGTCTAGTCTTGTCTGTCTAGTCTTGTCTGTCTAGTCTTGTCTGTCTAGTCTTGTCTGTCTAGTCTTGTCTGTCTAGTCTTGTCTGTCTAGTCTTGTCTGTCTAGTCTTGTCTGTCTAGTCTTGTCTGTCTAGTCTTGTCTGTCTAGTCTTGTCTGTCTAGTCTTGTCTGTCTAGTCTTGTCTGTCTAGTCTTGTCTGTCTAGTCTTGTCTGTCTAGTCTTGTCTGTCTAGTCTTGTCTGTCTAGTCTTGTCTGTCTAGTCTTGTCTGTCTAGTCTTGTCTGTCTAGTCTTGTCTGTCTAGTCTTGTCTGTCTAGTCTTGTCTGTCTAGTCTTGTCTGTCTAGTCTTGTCTGTCTAGTCTTGTCTGTCTAGTCTTGTCTGTCTAGTCTTGTCTGTCTAGTCTTGTCTGTCTAGTCTTGTCTGTCTAGTCTTGTCTGTCTAGTCTTGTCTGTCTAGTCTTGTCTGTCTAGTCTTGTCTGTCTAGTCTTGTCTGTCTAGTCTTGTCTGTCTAGTCTTGTCTGTCTAGTCTTGTCTGTCTAGTCTTGTCTGTCTAGTCTTGTCTGTCTAGTCTTGTCTGTCTAGTCTTGTCTGTCTAGTCTTGTCTGTCTAGTCTTGTCTGTCTAGTCTTGTCTGTCTAGTCTTGTCTGTCTAGTCTTGTCTGTCTAGTCTTGTCTGTCTAGTCTTGTCTGTCTAGTCTTGTCTGTCTAGTCTTGTCTGTCTAGTCTTGTCTGTCTAGTCTTGTCTGTCTAGTCTTGTCTGTCTAGTCTTGTCTGTCTAGTCTTGTCTGTCTAGTCTTGTCTGTCTAGTCTTGTCTGTCTAGTCTTGTCTGTCTAGTCTTGTCTGTCTAGTCTTGTCTGTCTAGTCTTGTCTGTCTAGTCTTGTCTGTCTAGTCTTGTCTGTCTAGTCTTGTCTGTCTAGTCTTGTCTGTCTAGTCTTGTCTATCTAGTCTTGTCTGTCTAGTCTTGTCTGTCTAGTCTTGTCTGTCTAGTCTTGTCTGTCTAGTCTTGTCTGTCTAGTCTTGTCTGTCTAGTCTTGTCTGTCTAGTCTTGTCTGTCTAGTCTTGTCTGTCTAGTCTTGTCTGTCTAGTCTTGTCTGTCTAGTCTTGTCTGTCTAGTCTTGTCTGTCTAGTCTTGTCTGTCTAGTCTTGTCTGTCTAGTCTTGTCTGTCTAGTCTTGTCTGTCTAGTCTTGTCTGTCTAGTCTTGTCTGTCTAGTCTTGTCTGTCTAGTCTTGTCTGTCTAGTCTTGTCTGTCTAGTCTTGTCTGTCTAGTCTTGTCTGTCTAGTCTTGTCTGTCTAGTCTTGTCTGTCTAGTCTTGTCTGTCTAGTCTTGTCTGTCTAGTCTTGTCTGTCTAGTCTTGTCTGTCTAGTCTTGTCTGTCTAGTCTTGTCTGTCTAGTCTTGCTTGTCTAGTCTTGTCTGTCTAGTCTTGTCTGTCTAGTCTTGTCTGTCTAGTCTTGTCTGTCTAGTATTGTCTGTCTAGTCTTGTCAGCCTAGTCTTGTTTTTCTAGTCTTGTCTGTCTAGTCTTGTCTGTCAGTCTTATCTATCTAGTCTTGTCTGCCTATTCTTGCCTGACTAGTCTTACCGGTCTAGTCTTGCTTGTCTAGTCTTATACGTCTAGTCTTGTCTGTCTAGTCTTGTATGTCTGGTCTTGTCTGTCTAGTCTTGTCTGTCTAGTCTTGTCTGTCTAGTCTTGTCTGTCTAGTCTTCTCTGTCTAGTCTTGTCTGTCTAGTCTTGTCTGTCTAGTCTTGTCTGTCTAGTCTTGTCTGTCTAGTCTTGTCTGTCTAGTCTTGTCTGTCTAGTCTTGTCTGTCTAGTCTTGTCTGTCTAGTCTTGTCTGTCTAGTCTTGTCTGTCTAGTCTTGTCTGTCTAGTCTTGTCTGTCTAGTCTTGTCTGTCTAGTCTTGTCTGTCTAGTCTTGTCTGTCTAGTCTTGTCTGTCTAGTCTTGTCTGTCTAGTCTTGTCTGTCTAGTCTTGTCTGTCTAGTCTTGTCTGTCTAGTCTTGTCTGTCTAGTCTTGTCTGTCTAGTCTTGTCTGTCTAGTCTTGTCTGTCTAGTCTTGTCTGTCTAGTCTTGTCTGTCTAGTCTTGTCTGTCTAGTCTTGTCTGTCTAGTCTTGTCTGTCTAGTCTTGTCTGTCTAGTCTTGTCTGTCTAGTCTTGTCTGTCTAGTCTTGTCTGTCTAGTCTTGTCTGTCTAGTCTTGTCTGTCTAGTCTTGTCTGTCTAGTCTTGTCTGTCTAGTCTTGTCTGTCTAGTCTTGTCTGTCTAGTCTTGTCTGTCTAGTCTTGTCTGTCTAGTCTTGTCTGTCTAGTCTTGTCTGTCTAGTCTTGTCTGTCTAGTCTTGTCTGTCTAGTCTTGTCTGTCTAGTCTTGTCTGTCTAGTCTTGTCTGTCTAGTCTTGTCTGTCTAGTCTTGTCTGTCTAGTCTTGTCTGTCTAGTCTTGTCTGTCTAGTCTTGTCTGTCTAGTCTTGTCTGTCTAGTCTTGTCTGTCTAGTCTTGTCTGTCTAGTCTTGTCTGTCTAGTCTTGTCTGTCTAGTCTTGTCTGTCTAGTCTTGTCTGTCTAGTCTTGTCTGTCTAGTCTTGTCTGTCTAGTCTTGTCTGTCTAGTCTTGTCTGTCTAGTCTTGTCTGTCTAGTCTTGTCTGTCTAGTCTTGTCTGTCTAGTCTTGTCTGTCTAGTCTTGTCTGTCTAGTCTTGTCTGTCTAGTCTTGTCTGTCTAGTCTTGTCTGTCTAGTCTTGTCTGTCTAGTCTTGTCTGTCTAGTCTTGTCTGTCTAGTCTTGTCTGTCTAGTCTTGTCTGTCTAGTCTTGTCTGTCTAGTCTTGTCTGTCTAGTCTTGTCTGTCTAGTCTTGTCTGTCTAGTCTTGTCTGTCTAGTCTTGTCTGTCTAGTCTTGTCTGTCTAGTCTTGTCTGTCTAGTCTTGTCTGTCTAGTCAAATCAAATCAAAATCAAATCAAAAATTTTATTTATCTCTAGATATAAATACATTACATATTAGACAAGTCATAAAGAAAGAAAGAAAAAAACAAAGAAAAAACAATTGATTTAGATTAATGCAAACATATAGATGAACAAAAGTATAAAATATAAATACATGTAAAAATATTGTTATTGTTCATTTTCAAAAAATTCACTTAACGTGTAATAACACTTTTCTATCAAATGCCTTTTTAGTTGTTTCCTAAAAGATTTGTAAGTTCCGTGATTCTTGATATCCAAAGGTATTTGATTGAAAATGTGTATACCTATTCTATTTGGCGTCCCTTGGCATAGATTGAGATTACTTCTTATGGTTCGTAGTTTTTGACGATTTCTTGTGTCGTAAGTGTGGCGATCCTCCCCGATATCAAATAATTGTATGTTTTTAAACACATAGCATGCTATTTCCCATATATAGACGGACGTCACAGTTAGAATTTCCAGTTTCCGAAAAAATGGCCTACAGGATGTGGTAATTGTTATACCAGTTATTGCTCTTATAATCCTCTTTTGAGCTAAAAGGACTGTATTTGTATGTGAGGAAATTCCCCATAGCAGGATGCCATACGATAAAACCGAGTGGATCTCGGCATGGTACACATTTAAAAGGGCATCTTTGCCAACTGTATCCCGGACCTTTCTCAAAAGGTACGCTTTGCTGTTTAGTTTGCCTACGATGTAGTCTGTTGTAAGTTTCCACGTTAGGTGTTCTTCTAAAAATATTCCTAAAAATTTAACCACTTGTTTTCGATGTAATTGGTAGTTTCCGATTTGCAAAAGAAGATCTTCAGAGGGTTTCCTTCGACTACATTGAAAAATTATGTAGTTAGTTTTTTCTGGATTTAAGAACAATTTATTTGCACAAAACCATGTATAAAGTCTGTCTAGGATAACATTTGCTCTGATTTCGTTTTCCACCAGGGAATCCTCCGATATTATAATACTTGTATCATCAGCATACATGGTACAGTGTTTTTGCCCTATAAAGTTAACCAAGTCCGCTGTGTACAGCGAAAAAAGAATCGGGGCCAGTACACTACCTTGGGGAACACCTATTTTTACCACTGTGGTCGATGACATTCCAGTCCTTTCGTTATTTTCAATTTTAACGTATTGTCGTCTGTTGCTCAAGTAAGATAGGAACCACCGCCCAGTTTTTCCTCTAATTCCATATAGGTATAATTTGTTTAAGAGTATTTCGTGCGAGACACAGTCAAAAGCCTTAGATAGATCACAAAAAATACCCACCGGACATTTGCCTTTATCTACCTCGTTGATGACTTCGTTGTGGAATTCATTTATTGCAGTAGTGGTTGATTTACATTTACGAAAACCATGTTGTTCTTTAGGAATCAAGTGGTTTCTCGAAATGAACGGCATCAGGCGATATTCCATACTATATTCCAGGATCTTTGCAATTACTGAAACCAAAGCTATTGGTCTATAGTTGTTCAAATCTGTGCAATCACCTTTCTTAAATATTGGAACTACTGTAGAAATTTTTAATATATTCGGTACTGTTTCTGAGGAAAAGGAGCAGTTAATAATATCTGTGATGGGTTCAAGAAGTTCATTTTGAAATTCTTTTACTATGTTGCATGGAATTAAGTCTGGACCGTAACTGGACTTACTTTTTAATTTATTTAGGATGACCGACATTTCATTAGGGCTGAATTCTTCCAAATACATCGTTTTAGGATTCGTGGGTATGTGGACATTGTCCAAATGAGTATATGGAATTTTCGCAGTTACTCCCTCTGGAGCCGTTTTGAAGAATGCATTGAATAACGACGCCACTCTATCTGGATCTCTTACCATGGTTGACTCTTCCTCCTTAATATGAAGATCTGGCTTATGGTTTACTTTATTTGATAATTCCTCAACTGTTTTCCACAATGCCTTTTGTTTGTTTGTAGAGTTCTCGATTTTGTTTTTATAAAAATTTCTTCTTGTTGTTATAAGTAAATTTATATGTTTCTTCTTCATAGTTAGGTATAAATCCTTTAAGACTGGATGTTTTTTTTGAATTATAAATAGGTCCTTTAAGTTTCTGCTTGAACTTTTAACTTCCTCCGAGATCCATGAAGTTGCATTAATCTTTATCTTTTTTATCGGAAAAAAATTAAAAACGTAGAATTGTAGCAGATGTATGAAAGCTGTTGTCTTGCGTTCGCAATCAACCTCTGTATAGACTTCTGTCCATGTTTCTTGCTGAAGAGCTTGTAGTAGAGCAGCTTTGTTGGCAGTGCAGTAGTTTCTAGCAAAGTAATAATTGTTATCGTTCTTAGCACAATTTACCTCGGTACCAACTAATATGAAGCTATGGTCGGAGATTGGATTTTCATCAACCGTAATTGAAGCTGAGTTGTTAAGACTCATAAAGACGTTATCAATGATGCTTTTAGACTTTTTAGTGACTCTAGTTGGAACTTTTATTCTATAATCCAGTCCATATGCCCGTAGAAGATTTATTAAATTACTTTTCCCTTTCGATTCTTTTTCAAAATGTATGTTAAAATCACCTAACAGGATTATTTCTTCAAATTTATCGAATGCCAATATTAGTATTTCTTCAAGGATTAACATAAATGTAGTTATACAGCCTAAAGGTGGTCTATATAATGTAATTATGGCTTTGATGTCAGGTCCAGACTTCCATATAGTACCACAAATTTCGATATGTTTTTCTATAGATTTACTAGCGAAGTCAATAGGATTGCAGCAATTACGGAATACATCTTTCACCCAAATTGCTACTCCACCGCCACTAGATTTAGCTCTGCTGTACGATGAAATAAGTTTATATTTGGGAACACTAATCAGTTGGATAGTGTCTGCTGATAACCATGTTTCAGCTAAACATAGGAAATATGGCTCATGATCCTTCAATATTAATTCAAGCTGAAGGAGTTTTGATTTAATGCTTTGTATATTAATATATAATAAAAACTTATCTGAATTTCGTGCATACTTCGTTGTTACTGGGTTGATATTTATTTGTTTATTTTGGTCTTCTCCAGATGAAGAAAAAAACGATTTATATAAGTATTTTGTGGCCATAATTCGGGATTCTTTACTTCCTCTAGCTTATCTATTGGCACAGATACTTTAAACGAAGCATACTCCTCCGGCCGATTTGATGTTAATTTCTTACAAAAAACAGATGATAAGTTTTTACTTTGTAGATAATCCCTTAATTCAACTTCTGTTATTTGTGGTTCCAACTTTGAAACATGTAAATGTGCATATCTAGTTACAGCTCTAATATTTAAGTCTTCAGAGTTCGAACCGATTATAATATTGTTATTGCGTGTTGATCTTCTCTTGTACTTATTTTGAATTTGCCAATTCTCTACATTTGCTTTGTTTTGAATTGGTTCGGCATTATCGGAAGGTCCTTGGTTTTGTTTTGGGTTTTTATGCTCTGTGCGAGTTGACTTATCGCTCCGCGATAATTGTTTATCTACAATGGGTTTAGCGACGTTCTCCGCACGTAGAGATTCTTCTTCTAAAATAACTACATTCGGCTCTACGATGTTTAATTGTGTTTTGTTTATTATATCATTTAGCTTCTCATTTTTGGATTTAAACCGTTGCACTTCGTCAGTTAGATCACAAATCTGTTTTTTCAGAGGTTCAACTTCCTTCTTTATTATGCGACTAATGATTTCTTCAAATGCAGCACTATTCAAGTAATCAATGATTGGATCATAAGATTTTTCAGCTGAGATGTTTGATCGTAATTCCCTTTTCGACATTTTTTTTTCTTCTTGTTGTATGTTTATCACGTTAATAATAAAATTAATAAAAATTAATATTTCTCTCTGCGGTACTCTCGCGCACAACCACTCGCGTTCGCTGCCTCGTGAGTACTGTCTTTGTGTCTTGTCTGTCTAGTCTTGTAAGTCTTGTGAGTCTTGTCTGTCTAGTCTTGTCTGTCTAGTCTTGTCTGTCTAGTCTTGTCTGTCTAGTCTTGTCTGTCTAGTCTTGTCTGTCTAGTCTTGTCTCTCTAGTCTTGTCTGTCTAGTCTTGTCTGTCTAGTCTTGTCTGTCTAGTCTTGTCTGTCTAGTCTTGTCTGTCTAGTCTTGTCTGTCTAGTCTTGTCTGTCTAGTCTTGTCTGTCTAGTCTTGTCTGTCTAGTCTTGTCTGTCTAGTCTTGTCTGTCTAGTCTTGTCTGTCTAGTCTTGTCTGTCTAGTCTTGTCTGTCTAGTCTTGTCTGTCTAGTCTTGTCTGTCTAGTCTTGTCTGTCTAGTCTTGTCTGTCTAGTCTTGTCTGTCTAGTCTTGTCTGTCTAGTCTTGTCTGTCTAGTCTTGTCTGTCTAGTCTTGTCTGTCTAGTCTTGTCTGTCTAGTCTTGTCTGTCTAGTCTTGTCTGTCTAGTCTTGTCTGTCTAGTCTTGTCTGTCTAGTCTTGTCTGTCTAGTCTTGTCTGTCTAGTCTTGTATGTCTAGTCTTGTCTGTCTAGTCTTGTCTGTCTAGTCTTGTCTGTCTAGTCTTGTCTGTCTAGTCTTGTCTGTCTAGTCTTGTCTGTCTAGTCTTGTCTGTCTAGTCTTGTCTGTCTAGTCTTGTCTGTCTAGTCTTGTCTGTCTAGTCTTGTCTGTCTAGTCTTGTCTGTCTAGTCTTGTCTGTCTAGTCTTGTCTGTCTAGTCTTGTCTGTCTAGTCTTGTCTGTCTAGTCTTGTCTGTCTAGTCTTGTCTGTCTAGTCTTGTCTGTCTAGTCTTGTCTGTCTAGTCTTGTCTGTCTAGTCTTGTCTGTCTAGTCTTGTCTGTCTAGTCTTGTCTGTCTAGTCTTGTCTGTCTAGTCTTGTCTGTCTAGTCTTGTCTGTCTAGTCTTGTCTGTCTAGTCTTGTCTGTCTAGTCTTGTCTGTCTAGTCTTGTCTGTCTAGTCTTGTCTGTCTAGTCTTGTCTGTCTAGTCTTGTCTGTCTAGTCTTGTCTGTCTAGTCTTGTCTGTCTAGTCTTGTCTGTCTAGTCTTGTCTGTCTAGTCTTGTCTGTCTAGTCTTGTCTGTCTAGTCTTGACTGTCTAGTCTTGTCTGTCTAGTCTTGTCTGTCTAGTCTTGTCTGTCTAGTCTTGTCTGTCTAGTCTTGTCTGTCTAGTCTTGTCTGTCTAGTCTCGTCTGTCTAGTCTTGTCTGTCTAGTCTTGTCTGTCTAGTCTTGTCTGTCTAGTCTTGTCTGTCTAGTCTTGTCTGTCTAGTCTTGTCTGTCTAGTCTAGTCTTGTATAGTCTTGTCTGTCTAGTCTTGTCTGTCTAGTCTTGTCTGTCTAGTCTTGTCTGTCTAGTCTTGTCTGTCTAGTCTTGTCTGTCTAGTCTTGTCTGTCTAGTCTTGTCTGTCTAGTCTTGTCTGTCTAGTCTTGTCTGTCTAGTCTTGTCTGTCTAGTCTTGTCTGTCTAGTCTTGTCTGTCTAGTCTTGTCTGTCTAGTCTTGTCTGTCTAGTCTTGTCTGTCTAGTCTTGTCTGTCTAGTCTTGTCTGTCTAGTCTTGTCTGTCTAGTCTTGTCTGTCTAGTCTTGTCTGTCTAGTCTTGTCTGTCTAGTCTTGTCTGTCTAGTCTTGTCTGTCTAGTCTTGTCTGTCTAGTCTTGTCTGTCTAGTCTTGTCTGTCTAGTCTTGTCTGTCTAGTCTTGTCTGTCTAGTCTTGTCTGTCTAGTCTTGTCTGTCTAGTCTTGTCTGTCTAGTCTTGTCTGTCTAGTCTTGTCTGTCTAGTCTTGTCTGTCTAGTCTTGTCTGTCTAGTCTTGTCTGTCTAGTCTTGTCTGTCTAGTCTTGTCTGTCTAGTCTTGTCTGTCTAGTCTTGTCTGTCTAGTCTTGTCTGTCTAGTCTTGTCTGTCTAGTCTTGTCTGTCTAGTCTTGTCTGTCTAGTCTTGTCTGTCTAGTCTTGTCTGTCTAGTCTTGTCTGTCTAGTCTTGTCTGTCTAGTCTTGTCTGTCTAGTCTTGTCTGTCTAGTCTTGTCTGTCTAGTCTTGTCTGTCTAGTCTTGTCTGTCTAGTCTTGTCTGTCTAGTCTTGTCTGTCTAGTCTTGTCTGTCTAGTCTTGTCTGTCTAGTCTTGTCTGTCTAGTCTTGTCTGTCTAGTCTTGTCTGTCTAGTCTTGTCTGTCTAGTCTTGTCTGTCTAGTCTTGTCTGTCTAGTCTTGTCTGTCTAGTCTTGTCTGTCTAGTCTTGTCTGTCTAGTCTTGTCTGTCTAGTCTTGTCTGTCTAGTCTTGTCTGTCTAGTCTTGTCTGTCTAGTCTTGTCTGTCTAGTCTTGTCTGTCTAGTCTTGTCTGTCTAGTCTTGTCTGTCTAGTCTTGTCTGTCTAGTCTTGTCTGTCTAGTCTTGTCTGTCTAGTCTTGTCTGTCTAGTCTTGTCTGTCTAGTCTTGTCTGTCTAGTCTTGTCTGTCTAGTCTTGTCTGTCTAGTCTTGTCTGTCTAGTCTTGTCTGTCTAGTCTTGTCTGTCTAGTCTTGTCTGTCTAGTCTTGTCTGTCTAGTCTTGTCTGTCTAGTCTTGTCTGTCTAGTCTTGTCTGTCTAGTCTTGTCTGTCTAGTCTTGTCTGTCTAGTCTTGTCTGTCTAGTCTTGTCTGTCTAGTCTTGTCTGTCTAGTCTTGTCTGTCTAGTCTTGTCTGTCTAGTCTTGTCTGTCTAGTCTTGTCTGTCTAGTCTTGTCTGTCTAGTCTTGTCTGTCTAGTCTTGTCTGTCTAGTCTTGTCTGTCTAGTCTTGTCTGTCTAGTCTTGTCTGTCTAGTCTTGTCTGTCTAGTCTTGTCTGTCTAGTCTTGTCTGTCTAGTCTTGTCTGTCTAGTCTTGTCTGTCTAGTCTTGTCTGTCTAGTCTTGTCTGTCTAGTCTTGTCTGTCTAGTCTTGTCTGTCTAGTCTTGTCTGTCTAGTCTTGTCTGTCTAGTCTTGTCTGTCTAGTCTTGTCTGTCTAGTCTTGTCTGTCTAGTCTTGTCTGTCTAGTCTTGTCTGTCTAGTCTTGTCTGTCTAGTCTTGTCTGTCTAGTCTTGTCTGTCTAGTCTTGTCTGTCTAGTCTTGTCTGTCTAGTCTTGTCTGTCTAGTCTTGTCTGTCTAGTCTTGTCTGTCTAGTCTTGTCTGTCTAGTCTTGTCTGTCTAGTCTTGTCTGTCTAGACTTGTCTGTCTAGTCTTGTCTGTCTAGTCTTGTCTGTCTAGTCTTGTCTGTCTAGTCTTGTCTGTCTAGTCTTGTCTGTCTAGTCTTGTCTGTCAAAAAACTATCAAAAAAGTCTTGTCAAAAAACTGTCAAACGTGACACGTTTTTATAATTTCTCGCAAAATTTCTTCAATTTTGCGCTTTATCCGTTCGTTCTCAACAGTTTTTCACTTCTCTACGTATGCAGTGGGACCAATATGGAAAAACTTAATAAAGATCAGGAGAATCCCCCCTCCAATACAAAGGGGACCGATTATGAGATGACGGCGGCCCAGCCCCGGTTTCTCATTATCAAGAAGAAAGACGGGAACAGTTTTGAAAATGATAATCCTTTTAAAATAAGTAAATACATATATGGTATTATTGGGGAATGTGCATCCATTAAAAAAATAAGAGAGGGTTTGTTTGTGGAAACAAAATCCAACAAACAATCAACGAGATTGATGAAAATAAATACGTTCTGTGAACACCCGGTTGAAGTCTCAATACACAAAACTTTAAACTTCAGCAAAGGTGTTGTGTATTGTAAAGATCTCCTAGCCGTTCCGGAAGACGAAATACAGGAGGAACTAAAGAGTTCAGGAGTTTGCGAAGTGAGACGAATTAAGTCAAGAAGAGATGGAGAAATCAAAAATACTCCGTCTCTCATTTTGACATTTAACTCGCCAACACTCCCAAAATATATAAAAGCCGCGTTCTATAAACTAGAGGTACGAGAGTACATCCCAAATCCAATGAGATGCTATCGTTGTCAAAAATTTGGTCACAGTTCAATCAGATGCTCTAACCCACAAATCTGCCCTTGTGGAAAACCTCTACACGAAGGTAGTTGCATCTCACCTAGTTGTACTAACTGCGGAGGAGACCACTCGGCCAATGCTCGAACATGCCCAAAATTTAAAGAAGAACTAGCCATACAGGAAATCAAAATAAGAGAGAAAATTTCGTACTACGATGCAAAGCGAAAAATCACTGCAACCGCTCCCATAAACAACATATCCTACGCGAAAGCAGCATCAATTACCGCAAGACCTACCGCGCACGACGTGAAGGAACTGGCCGAAGCACTGATTCCGTCCATTATGATTTCCCTAAGAAGAATAATCCAAGAAGAAATGAACAAAACAAAAGCATCCACAACAACTGTAGCCGATAGCTTAATGGAAAGTCCAATAGACGTAAACAAAGGAACAGCGGCAAATGAAAAACGAACTTCCACTACCGCAATTTCCTCAGTGGACATACTGTTCCAACAGGCGACAAACACAGCACATGTAAACAGGGAAATCTTCAAACCCCCTGCACCAATAGAGGAGCCAGATAAGCGAAAACGAGGAGGCCCACCTGCCAGAACATCATCAATTTCTGATGACATGTCAGAATCAGAACCGGACCCTAAGAAAGTTTGGGAAAAAACGAATGCAAAAGGATGGGAGAAGGGGAGACTTCGAAATCATGGAACCATAGTGTCAAAGGATCAAACCAAAAATTCTTAACTAATCTCACAATTTACATTTATATACATTTATATCCACACATTTTACATACTTATTTAAAACACAACACTTATTACTTCTATACTTGTCTATATACAGATTTACAGTAAATCACTTATTCACATTCATATTAACACATTCATTAACCGACAATGGCATCAAAAACAACTGAAAACAAACCCAAGAAATATCGGATAAGATGTTTACAAATAAACCTTGGTAAGTCAAAAGCGGCAACAGGCGCCTTGGTAGAAAAAATATCCAGAGACAAAATCCAAATTATTTTCTTACAAGAACCGCACGTCTTCCGTGGAAAGCTCCTTGGTTTCCCAAACCACTATAAAGTCATATATCAAAAAGACACGGGCGAACACACAACAAAATCTGCCATCATTATTACGGACCCCTGCATAAGTGTGCTTTTTATCTCGGAGATCAGCGACAATCTTCTTACAGCTATCCAGGTGATTTGTGGGAATATTGAGTTTTACGCAATATCCCAATATTTACCACCACAGGGTAGACCAGTGGAAAGCGACACATTCGAGATCCACCTAGAAGCAATGCAAAAAGCAATTAAGCACCTTAGTCCCAGAGGTGACATTCTCATTGCAGGAGATATGAATGCGAAATCGCATTCCTGGGGAAGCTCAACAGAAGATAAACGAGGTAGGCAACTAGAAAACATGTTTAATGAGTGCCACCTACTTATATTAAATAGTGGCTCAGAGCCTACTTTCGTTGGTCATAATGGCATGAGCTTAATCGATGTTACCCTTGCCAGTAGCAAGCTAAGCGATCTGATATTAAACTGGCATCTACCCGAAGATGACAGCCTATCTGACCATAGATACATAAGTTGGTCAATAGGCCTCGAGTCAGAAACGCACGAACATCTTAGGGGCTTCTGCACAAAATACGCAAATTGGAAAACATTTGAGGAAATAATAATAAGACTAGTAAATTCTATCATACCCAAAATTGACGATTGTAAATCAACAAACGAAATATCGGATTTCGCAAAGGCATTAAATCACGCAATCTTTAAAGCCGCTCAAGATGCAATTCCTGGTCGAAAATCTTTCCAGAATTCAGTTCCATGGTGGTCAAAAGAACTGACAGCCCTCAGGAAAGAAAATAACCATCTAAGACGCAAATATCAGCATAGTACAGGAGCTATCAGAGAAACTAGATATGCGGCCTACAGAAACAAACACCAGGAGTACAAGCGAGCTATCACAGACACCAAGAAACGAAAATGGCAGGAATTCTGCACACGCTCCTCGCGTAGCAATCCATGGGGAGCAGTGTATAGAGTTATAAGAGGAAAGAACTCAAATTCAAAATTCCTAAACACCCTGAAAAACATCCCAACAAATTTGGAGGATACAACACGAGAGCTTCTTAATGCATTTTTCCCGGAAGACGACGGCGACGACACAGAAAAACAGGCTTTATTAAGACAAGAAGTATTAACAGAAAAAGGAGGACCAGAAGACAGAGATTTTACGGTACAGGAAATAGAACGAGTAATTAAATTAATGAATCCCAAGAAGGCACCTGGGGCAGACGGCATTACGTCTGACATAATAAATGCAGCATTCAACATCATACCGTCCACTTTTCTGAGCCTTTACAACAAGTGCCTTAACATAGGAGTATTTCCAAGCTGCTGGAAAGAACAGTTAGTAAAGATAGTTCCGAAACCAAATAAACCAGGAAACTCGGTTAAGGATTTTAGACCTATTAGTCTACTCCCAGTAGCTGGAAAAATCCTAGATTCTCTACTTATCTCCAGAATTGAATACCACATACAAACCAACGATCTCCTCCACCAAAACCAATATGGTTTCCGGAAGGGCGTGAGCACAGTAGACGCTATAAATAGAGTCAAAAGCTTCATTAAGGAATGCAGGTCCAATAGGGTGTACTGCGCCATAGTCGCACTTGACATAACTGGGGCATTTGACAATGCCTGGTGGCCTCTAATAATACACAAGTTGATCAACAACAGATGCCCCAACAACCTAATCAACCTAGTACGAGACTATTTCCATGAGCGTAGTGCCATAATATCGGAACCAGGTATTTCAGTCCGGAAGTCCGTTCAAAAAGGCTGCCCTCAGGGATCCATATCAGGTCCCACATATTGGAAAATATTGTACAACACGATCTTCGACATAAAGCTGCCTGAAAGAACCAGCATAATCGCATATGCTGACGATACGATGTTAATGGTATCAAGCAACACAAAATTTGGACTGAAGGAAAAGACAGACCGGGCCTTGGATGCATTGCGATTATGGGCACTCGACTGCAAGCTAAATTTTAACGCCTCGAAGACGGAGGCATTGTTTTTTGGCAAATCACCTAATCAAAGACGACCACAATTTAGCCTTGGAGGAATCACACTTAAATGCCAGGAGAACATAAAATATTTAGGGGTCATCATTGACAGAAATCTCAACTTCAAAGAACACATAAAACAAGCATGCATTACAACAAAGCAGCGCTGCTCAAAACTATGGCTCGTATCCAGGAAGGAATGGGGTCTGGGGAGAGCAAATATATCATTAATTTATCGTGGCGCTATAGAACCAGGGCTGCTATACGGTGCTTCAGTATGGTACAGTGCATGTGGGATTAGGGAAAAACAAAAACTCCTAGGAGTACAGAGGAAATGCACTATAATTGCAGCGAGAGCTTACCGCACTGTTTCAACAGAAGCTGCGTGCATTATCTCCGGGTTTCTTCCGGTTGACCTTAGACTAAAAGAGATTGCTTTATACGGATCCAAGCAATCCATGGATGAGGACACAATAAGAGAACTCACCGGAGTTAACGCGTCTCCGAACATGATAGAAAGAAAAATCAACATGTCTCTAATTAAACATCCAGCTGACATAACACTAATAAATTACTGCTTTACACATAGCAACACCTATAGTATCACTATATATACAGATGGTTCTAAATCAGAATCGGGCGTAGGGGCTGCATTTGTTTTGTATGTTAAAGAAGTTGAGATTCACAATGAGACTATGAGGCTTGAAAAATATTGCTCCATATTTCAGGCAGAACTCTTGGCAATTAACAGGGCACTAAGACACATTCTATCGAACAACAGATCAATCCCAGAATGTTCCATCCTCTCGGATAGCAGAGCCGCTCTCGAAGCCTTAAAACATATGACCTCGCCAACCGAACTGCTTCTGGATACATGGCAGTTAATACAGGAAGTCCGAAAAACAGTGAAGCTCCAGCTGCACTGGATAAAGGCTCATGTGGGTCACGCAGGAAATGAAAGAGCGGACTCCCTAGCAAGACAGGCCTCTGGAACGGAGAAAGCAAACGAGGAAGTCGAACTTATACCAATTACATTTAAAACAATTCCAGGACAGGCTATAAAAAACGGCATATCAGCAAAAATCAAGAGAGAATGGCAAGAGCGATGGAATAATGCCACAACCGGTCTGTGGACCAAAAAATTCATACCAAATATAGAGGCATGGATTAACATAGACATAAAACCTACACATCACATGGTCCAGCTGATAACTGGCCACGGAAATTTTAAAGCCTATTTATACAGATTTGGTAAAAGACAATCTCCGCTTTGTGCATGCGGTGAGGAGGAAACCGCCGCCCATGTTCTCTTTAGATGTCCGCTCACGGAGAACTGGCGAGAACAATCAGCAGCCAGTATGGCTAAGGCAGGATGCCACTGGCCACGGACCGAAGAGGACTTGACTACAATCGTGAAAAATAACAAATGGTGGATGACCTTCAATAGAAACTGTAAAAAATTAAAAAAACTGGACCACGATCTAACCACTTAGACTAAATTCTGACATTCAATTTCTCCCGCTTATAGTATTTGTACAATTTTTATGTAATAATCTAACGTATAGTGTAAATATGTAACAGTAATGCAGTATAGTGTAATATGTAACAATATGTTATGATAATACGATGTAATAATACCCATGTAACTAGCTATGAAACCAGCATAATGTCTAACCAGATGGAGTGCTGGTCACATAAGCAAAACATTTCTTATGTGAATAAACAAATAAGATGTCTAGTCTTGTCTGTCTAGTCTTGTCTGTCTAGTCTTGTCTGTCTAGTCTTGTCTGTCTACTCTTGTCTGTCTAGTCTTGTCTGTCTAGTCTTGTCTGTCTAGTCTTGTCTGTCTAGTCTTGTCTGTCTAGTCTTGTCTGTCTAGTCTTGTCTGTCTAGTCTTGTCTGTCTAGTCTTGTCTGTCTAGTCTTGTCTGTCTAGTCTTGTCTGTCTAGTCTTGTCTGTCTAGTCTTGTCTGTCTAGTCTTGTCTATCTAGTCTTGTCTGTCTAGTCTTGTCTGTCTAGTCTTGTCTGTCTAGTCTTGTCTGTCTAGTCTTGTCTGTCTAGTCTTGTCTGTCTAGTCTTGTCTATCTAGTCTTGTCTGTCTAGTCTTGTCTGTCTAGTCTTGTCTGTCTAGTCTTGTCTGTCTAGTCTTGTCTGTCTAGTCTTGTCTGTCTAGTCTTGTCTGTCTAGTCTTGTCTGTCTAGTCTTGTCTGTCTAGTCTTGTCTGTCTAGTCTTGTCTGTCTAGTCTTGTCTGTCTAGTCTTGTCTGTCTAGTCTTGTCTGTCTAGTCTTGTCTGTCTAGTCTTGTCTGTCTAGTCTTGTCTGTCTAGTCTTGTCTGTCTAGTCTTGTCTGTCTAGTCTTGTCTGTCTAGTCTTGTCTATCTAGTCTTGTCTGTCTAGTCTTGTCTGTCTAGTCTTGTCTGTCTAGTCTTGTCTGTCTAGTCTTGTCTGTCTAGTCTTGTCTGTCTAGTCTTGTCTGTCTAGTCTTGTCTGTCTAGTCTTGTCTGTCTAGTCTTGTCTGTCTAGTCGTGTCTGTCTGGTCTTGTCTGTCTAGTCTTGTCTGTCTAGTTTTGTCTGTCTATTCTTGTCTGTCCAGTCTTGTACGTCTAGTCTTGTCTCTCTAGTCTTGTCTCTATATTCTTATTTTGTCTAGTCTATCTAATTTTGTCTGTTTATTCTTAATAATATTTAAATTAATAGTGAAGCTTGTAAAGAAAAATTTGTTTAAGAATGAAGTTGGGTGATGCATGAATATTGTTATTTTATTTTAGTATTTGTCTCGATAGTAGATACATTGTTGGGATAAATTTATGGCTCACTCAAAGTTAGATGTCTGCTGTAGAAACTTTTTCAATATCTTTTTCACTTTCTTTCGCCCTCTCGATCGCATCGAGCTGATTTGTAGTGCGGAAAACTTTGGAGAATAATGATGTATACTCCGCGTATGAAAAAATATTTCACATCTTAAGTAATCGTTTCTGTTTAGCTCCGTACCTTAAGATTAATGTCTACAGATAAACAATATAATTTATATTAGGATCACTTGCTATTTGAAAATATTTAGATGCTCTACTTGTAATAGGACGTAGGTCCAAAATATGAAACTTTACAGAAGCAATGAAATTTGAAAATTGTCTTCGTGCACTTTTTTCGTTATCAATACTTTTAGTCAAGTATTGCTTAAAGTATACTCAATATTTCGATGGTCTACTTGTTAGTTTAATTGCTGCTTAAATTGAAATATTTATTTGTGTTCATAATAAATAAAATTTTAAAATTCAGCTGTAGGCGCTAGGTGAAACATTGTAACAAAAAAATAATTATAAATTAAAACACTCGGTGTAAGTTTCACAAATGAGTTTATTAAACAATATAACAAACTTAAAAATTTTACATATTATAGACAAAGGCCCAAAAATGGATTGATGACCAGGTAGACTTATTCCTTTCTAGTACCGGCTACATTCTCATTAGGAATTTCCGAACTAATCCCATTGTAACTCACAGATGTTAAAAAAATGTATATATAGACTTGTAAACTTGAAATTTGTGTAAACTTCTAACGAAGGCCTATGAAGCCGAAATCGATAAAGTGTTTAATAAACTCATTTGTGAAACTTACACCGAGTGTTTTAATTTATAATTTTTTTTATTTTTTTTCATAATAAATATGTTTGGGACTTAATTTTTAAAAATAAGTGAGTGTGAGGTCTATGTAGCCCCACGCGCGAGGTCTATGTAACCCCAGGCTGAGTGGGACTTCTATGTATTCCCACGTGTGAGGTCTTTGTAACCTCATGCTGGGTGTGAGGTCTGGTTTCGACTTCCGTTTCCGGTTTTAATTTCCGGTTTCGTTAAGAAAACGTCCAAAAAGTCCAAAATATTTAACTCAAATTAAACGCAAAATATTATAAAATATTTAAATTTAATTTGAATTTGAATTTATTAAACATTACAGGAGCGAAAAACTTTAAACTTGTCTTTTTGACAAGTTTTCTTGTTGTCACTGCTTTTAGGCAAGTATTATTGTCTATTTTACTGCTTAGTACTGCATTGTCTATTTTATATAAATTGACATTAAACAGACTACATTCAACGAATTTAGATTTTGCGATATTAAAACAAAGGAAGAAAGAAGTAAAACAGACCAGCGACATTTTGGATAGAAATCTCTGTAAGAAAAGCAGTTGAAACCCAAAAGCTGGGTTTGTTTCAGGACATGCGGGGTAATTAGTTGAGCACAGACACACCAAAATCTGAATTTCTTAAAAATCAGACTTAAATTCTTTTGTAAGTAGACCATCGATTTATAAATTAATATATTACTAAATATATTAATAATAATACATATGGACCACTAAAATATGGACCACTTGATGTGAGATTTCCTAAGGCGAAACACTTCTTTCATCTTTTCACTGTGCGCTCGCTGTATTCCTTTCGTCAGACCAGGTTGTTCCAGTCTTCAATTTCTTGGACTCTTGACTCACTTTCCATTCGTATACTTTTTTCTGAATATGCGTCTGTTTTGTATGTCTCGGACTGTTATTTCAGCGTCTTTCAAGTCCTCTCTAACTTCGGCGATCCACTTCATGTTCTTTATGCTTTCGGTGTACTCCAAGATTTTTTTTGTAAGTCAGGTGTCCGACATTCTCTTGATATGTCCGTAGAATGTCAGGCGACATTTCCTTATGTCGTGGACTATGTTGGATATCTGTTCGATCTCCTGCCTACTGCGCTACCGGTAATCCTTCTTCACTCTTTTTGGGTCCTATAATTTTTCTGACAATTCTTCTTTCTATTTTTTCATGTTTTCTAGGTACGTCTTTGACTTGATGGAAAGATTGCCAGAGGAATCCAACACCGTCTGTTATCGTGGTAGGCCGGACTCAGAATTCGATAGTACTGTTGCGATGCTACCTTGGGCACCGGTGGATTGGTTACCACCTGAGGTATCAATGTTATTCCTCTCACGATTCATGTCTACGTTTGTTGATACTTGTGGGTTCAGCTCTTGCTGCTTGGTTAGAAATGGAGGGTTAATTCCAGAGCTTTGATAACAGCCGCACCAACTAGGTGAACAGAATCCCTGCCGCTCCCTGACTCCACCATCAGCAGCAGCTGACGCCATGTCGCTCGCTCCGAGTATAGATGCCGAGAGATTTGTTTTCTTGAGTTCCTCCGCTCTCTCTGCCGTTGGGAAATAGAACTCCTCTTCCGGCTTCGAAACCGTTGATTGAAGTCCTTTTAGCCTCAGTTGATTGTCCTTTTCACCGCAGGTGTTTATTTGGCATTGCCTTATTCACACCTTCTACCCTCTTTTCCGATTTTTTGATTTTTTCCGATTAGGTCGAAAGGGGAGGGAGACAGCAAAAAATGTGTGTATGTCACTTTGACATTAGAAAGCAAACTATATTAATAAATATGTTAATAAATATTTTGATATAGTAGTTTATGATACAAGTGTGTGAAGAAGGGCTTTTGTGCATGAGTTGCGAAGTTTAAAGCACGAGCCGAAGGCGATTCAAGCCTGCTGCCTTAAGTTCCTCCGCAGTGAAGGGTGGTGTGTTTCTGAATTCGAGCTGTTTCCACACAATAAGGGTTAGCCGTGGAAACAGTTCCTCAGCCACACGGCGCACTTTCTCTATTGTTATTTGTAGGTTTGCTTATTGTTATTTAGATTTCTCCTAATATTTTGGCAGTTATCCCCCCATATGTCCCCATCTAGATGGACCCATCTAGATCGAGTTTTCTCCAATGTTGTTCTTTCGTCCTATTTATGAAACGACGCGGATACTATCTTGCAGTCTTATATATTTGGTTTAGCACTTGCATGTCCTGCACCCAGCACATATTTTGTTTTTTCTTAGTAACGACGTTGGTAGCTTCTCCTGGCAGCTACGCCTGGCTGCTCTCATGCGCTAGATTTTGTCTGTCCACGAGTACACGGCTTTATTTGTATTTTGTCCTCTTTATTTCAAGTTTGCATACTCTACTCATCATTTGTACTAGTGAGTCCGCGTCCGGTGGTTGATCAGTTGATGCTTCTCTTAGTAGGTGTTGCTTTATCTTGTTGCTTGTTTGGATCTTTGTTTTTCCTTTATTTCGCTAAAGTATGTACCGGTGGTCGTTCAGACTTTCCTTATTCAAAATTCTCCAGATTTGGAACAAGTTAGATATAGAGTTGGATGAAAATGTGAATGCTCCATTAGACCGAGCATGAGTTCCGACCGAGCCCCTCATGAATGTGGGAACATTTCTTTGATTTTGCAGGACTATATCTGTTTCTGCCGCCCAATCCGTAACCATGTTTCCTCTCTTATCCATATAGGGAGATTTCCAATAGGGAAACTTTGCGTTGAAATCTCCAGCTATAATCTTTCCTTTATTTTTCTGTTGCCTGATGTTCTGGCTTAGTTCTGCAAGGGATTTGGACAGTTGATCGATTGTTTCGTTTGGGGAAAAACAACATCTGTATATGTTAAGTTGTTGCAGCTCCACTCAGACATAGTCCGTCTCTTTCCCAGCATTAATTACAGCTAGGATTTGGTTCCTGATCCAGATCGCTGTGTTGTTTTGATCGTCCGTGAGCGTTCGTTTCAAAAATCACACACGTTTGACGAACATTATTTTAATTACGAACCATGTTAAAATACTGTTGAATCTGCAAAGAAATAATTGTTTATGACCGATAATATTGTAAAAATTGTAATTTTGATAGACAACATACTTCAAATCACTGATTCAATAAGGTTAGAACGTTCAGCGCCTACGTGGAAAACATTGCTAGGGAAACACGGGAGCACTATTTGGTCGTTGTCGATAAGTAAGGAAAGATGGTTCCTTCTAGGCCCTCTACCTCCACAGATCTCGACACTTCCGGTATCGATTTCCGGTTTCGGTTTTAAATTTTCCCGCCTCCGTCAAATTTTGAATTTTCCCGCCCGCACCGAATTTTGAATTTTTCCGCGCATAGTGCAGAACAGGAAATGGGGCGCCCGATTGTGCGAAACCGGATTTGAATAACCAGAAGTGGGAAACCAGAAACGGGAGTCCAAACCGGACGTCGAAACCGGAAACGCAAGTCGAAACCAGAACTCACACCCAGCGTGGGGTTACATAGACCTCACATCTGGGACTACATAGACCTCGCACGTGGGGCTACATAGACCTCACACTCACTTATTTAAAAAAATTAATTTCCAAACATTCTTATTATGCAGCCAATATAAATATTTCAGTTTAGAGAGGAACAATTAAACTAATTATTGTGCTTGATTAATATTTGGGGCATAATCAATTCGTTCATTATAGCACAGCATGTTTTTATAATTCATTAGCTTTATCACTGTGTATAGATTCTCTATCAGCTTTAACTTTGAATTTTGAACAGGTTTAATTAATACCTCAAGAAAACTCTTCCATGTATATCAACCGTCTGACATAGATTTTAGTGATCCAACCATATAAAATACCTACATATTTTCCTGGGAATATAGCTGCATATCGTATCTCAAGATCCATAAACTTGTTTATAATTTCATTTAATCTTGTTAATCGCATCTCCCACACAGAAAATGAACTTCATATCCTAAAACTCTGCTTAACAATGCCCTTGGTATATAGGGTGTTAGTTAAACATACGACAAAAAACCACAAACTCCTCCTTTTCAATGAAACAGTTCCTCGTAATTCTAAAAACCTCAAAAATCTGTCCTATACACTATATATATATATATATATTTATATATGTATATATATATATATATATATATATATATATATATATATATATATGTATATATATATATATATATATATATATATATATATATATATAGAAGGGAGCAGAACAGATCTAAATAATTACAGACCAGTTGCGTTGACATATGTCTTTGTAAAAATCTTGGAACACTGCATGTTGAAACATTTAACTCTTTGTCGAAAAATATAATCTCATCCCTACACAACAGCATGGTTTCCGTAAAGGAAAATCTACAAACAGAGCCATAGTATAAGTCATAACCAGAATTATGCAGGAAGTAGATCGAGCAAAAAGACCTATTGAAATTTTCTGTGATTTGAAAGCATTCGACTGTATAGAACACGAGAATCTACTAAATAAGCTATACACTTACGGAATAAGGGGAAAAGCTGATAGATGGTTAAGATCATATTTAGTAAATCGTAGTCAATTCGTTGCAATAAATCATAAGAACAATACTGCTTGGGATTACATTCTGGAAAATCGTATCCGGTAATCCGGCGGATCCGGCATTACTAAACGTTTACCGGATCCGGTACCAACATACCGGATCCGGTCACCGGATCCGGTGATGCTAATTTTTGGTAAAATAATCGCGCTGATGCATAAGTAGGTACTTTAAATACGTGGTGTCGCATGTTTTCTTTTTAAAACCATAATTAATTTTGTGATAAATAATGTATACTTAAAACAATTACTATATTTGCCGATGTATAATGCGCACCTTTCGTCCAAAAAAATGCCTGTAAAACATAGATCCACGTTATAGACGCACAAAAAGTAGGTTAAATTATAGGGTGCGCCTTATACAGCGGCAAATACAGCTGCCTTATACATCTTATTTTATTAATTTGTGAAATACAATGCCGGCTCTCCGCTTTCGCACTGAGCCGTAGCTGCCTTATACAGCTGTAAGTTGATTAAACTAAATAGTTATAAACTTATTATTGTGGTAATTGTGCCAATCATTAGACAAATCCATTATGATGTCTGTCATTAATATAGCATACATTAATTTGAACACCTAGACCCGACCATATAAACTCATGCAAATTGAGAAACGAAATTCAAAGAAGGGGTATGATAGTAATAATCATATGATAATGGGGTAAGATAACCCATTGAAAAAATAAATTGAATTTCATATTTTTAACTTTTGTGGCTAAACCGAATGATTTAACTAAATTTGCAAAATACTTTTTTGTGGACACCGTCTTTCATATGAGGCGTTGCGAATACGAAGGGCAAACTCAACATTGGGTCATTTTTTTTTCAAGGATGGGATCAGAACCATCTCGAGAAAACGCAGGTATAAGTTTCATGTTGAGTTCGCCATATGTTCATCAAAATTGACATCAGCCTTTGCTGAGTTTGTACTTTATCCGCAATCGATAAAAAAATTTCAAATGCGTTTTTCTCGAAACCACCATTTGTTGAGTTCGCCCTTCGTATTCGCAACGCCTCATATGGAGATCCGGGTTACAATTTTGTATTTTGAAGCCTTAACGAGATATTTGCAAAAAACCTTTGAAGCAAAAATAATTCCCCACGCCGTCCCCATTGGACGCGGAGCGATGAAATGTGGTCAAAGGGTACTTCTTGAGGACACCTTTACATTCAGTAAAAGTTTAATTGAAACCCCACATTTTTCGCAATTTTTTAATATTTATAAATGTTCCGTTCCGTTTTCCTCGGAATTCGTGATGTTGAACTGGTCGGGTCTAGGTGTTGAATGTAATGTATGCTCATAAATATAAGAATAAGACTTGATAGCATGCTCAAATACCCAATTGTGACCTCAGTAAATTAAGTAAAGTTTATTATGTTAGATTTAATAAACTTAAAAACTAAGATTCGATATGTGAAATTTAACTAGTCACCTACACAGTACTAGATTTATGTTCATGTTGACAACTTTTAAATTTAAATTCTATCTAATAATTTCTGAGCAAATATTTTATTACCATCACCAAGTGTGTCGGGTAAAATAAAGCTCGCATCATCTGCACAGAAAGTACACTGATCCATCTTTATGTATGCTGCCAAATCTGCTATATACGTTATGAATAACATTGGTGCTAGTATACTCCCTTGAGGGACACCGACATTTGTTTCAATAATATCAGATTGGGCCGTATTTAGGGATTGCAATCCAGTGTCATTTTCAATTTGGCCGGATCGGGCCGAATTTCCATAGATCTGGCCGGATCTGTCCGGATCCGGTTCGTTGGAAATTCGGTTGATCCGATCAGAATAATTTTCCCTTTTCGTTCCAAAATGGACTGTTTCTAGGATAATCAAGTGAGTGTATTATATATGTAGTTTACACGAACAAACACACAAACATTTATAATTAATTTATATTGTTTGTTTAATTATAAATGTTTGTGTGTGTGTTCGTGTAAAATACCTATATAATACACTCACTCGATTATCATGGAAACAGTACATTTTGAAATGAAAAGGGAAAATTTTCCTGATCGGATCAACCGAATTTCCAACGAACCGGATTCGGACGGATCCGGCCGGATCTATGGAAATTTGGCCGGATTGAAAATGACACCGGATTGCAATCCCTAAATACGGTCCAATCTGATATTATTCAAACAAATGTCGGTGCCCCTCATGGGAGTATAGTAACACCAATATTATTTATAATGTATATAGCAGATTTTCCAGCATACATAAACATGGATCTGAGTATTTTATAACCAGATGACGCGAGCTATATTTTACCCGACATTCTTGGTGATGGTAATAAAATATTAGCTCAGAAATTATTAGCTAATGTAGGCGAATGGTTTGCAGCAAATAATTTGTTTCTGAATACGGATAAATCCGAGTATATTATCTATTAAACCGAACGAAGAAACTACGCGAAGAATTTAAATTTAAAACTTGTCAACATGAACATAAATAGAGTTAAGCGTACAAAATTTCTAAACGTAGTCATTGGAGAATTCTTAACTTGGAATTTTGAAATAGAAAACACCTCTAAAAGCTACATCAAAAGGCGTTTACAATCCGGCAGCTCATAAATATAATAAACCATAAATATAATCTGCTAAGTTTTTACTATGCCGAGGTTCACCTATCTTAACCTACGGAATCTGGTATGGGCAACCTCAAAAAAATTTGTTAATGTTCTAATAGCTCAGAAAAGAGTAATACGTTCCTTAACGGGTATTTCTTCAAGAATATCTTGCAGACCTATGTTTGAGCGGTTACGATATCTATTAGAAATGTCAAGTTTAATACACCAAAATAATAGGAGTATCTCATACATAAAGGAGTGCTCATATATTCAGCGCCCCCCGTGCTACATTGCGTACATTGGGTTGCCTATATCTATGAGCACTCTTATTCCAGTTTAACCCAAATAAGTACTAAATAATAAGGTATCTAACCATTAAGAATGTATTTCATTTCATTTATATCAAGTAAAATAATGTCGAGTAACAGTTATTTATGAAAATACAACTGTTTGTTTAGTATATTGTTAAATAATGTACCTAATAAGAAATAAATTTGTTACAACAAACACATTTTTCTTATTAAACATAAACGAATTAGTGTGGTCATAGACAAAGTATAGTACATAACTCGAGTTGTAAGCCAATTACGTACTCGCGGAATTGCGCACTCCCCGCCTCGTGGGTCGTGCGTAACTGTTCTTCTCGAACGTAATATGCTTCTTACAACTCTCGTTACGTAAAATACTATTACACGCCTAAATCTAATCTACAAATCTGGAGTAAATCACCAACCAATTTTGGAGTGTCTAAACAAGCTACAACTACAACAAGCTTACAACAAGCTACCTAGTGATTTTACCAATGAAGTCTCATACAAAGTTTTCAGAAAAGAACTGAAAAACCTCTGAGTAAAACCTAACTTAACATAAAAATCTAACCTAACTTAACCTAACCTTTTAGTAAAACAGACATTATATTCTTTTTATGTAATAATTAGTTTATATGTGTGATTACTATTTTGATGACAATGCATATATGTATCTTGTACTTTCAATATGTAATAAATTATTTTTTATTTGATTTTGATTTTGACTGGATAGACAAGACTGGATGGACAGACAGGACTGTACAGATAAGTCTAGAGAAACATGACTAGACATACCATACTGGACAGACAAGAATAGATAGACAAGACTAGGCAGATAAGAGATTATGACATTTAGATTTCGAAGTGACAGGTGTGTCGAGGAGTGAGCAAGTCTGCAAGAAGTCTTCAAAGCTGAAGGATTTCGAATCTCCAGATGAAATTGACAGGTACTTCAAGAAACAACCAGCTGAGACGCAAAAGAAGCAAATTGAAGCATTTCCATTGCTCATACAAGAGAGGTTGTTCTTCACCTAGGAAAAGTTTACTGCATTTTTAATCTCTTAAAAAGGATAAAATGGATGACGATGAAGAAACAAAGAGTACGGAGACTTGGTTATGTTTGCCAGAACGTGCCTCATACTTGTGAAGTAAAAATGAATATTTCGAGGAGTCTCAAGCAGCTTCAAGTGAAAGTATGGAGGACTCGCGATTTCGAGGAGGAAAATACAGGGTTTAGAAGATTATACGATGCTGATACCTCCCGAAGTCTCTATGCGACTGAGAAAATTGCTAAAAAACGGTTGGTTATTAAAGATGGAAAGATATTTGGAAAGCCAAAGACGCCTAGGAAAGACAAGAAAGAACCTGTCAAAATTTTCAACCATTGCGGCGAAGAGGAATGCTACTTTCTAAGAAGACGTCAGGACCAGCAAAGGTGAATGAACACACATCAAAGACTCCAGGACCAGTTTCCTGTTTTACAACTCGGCATGTCAAACGTTAGAAATTCAAATGTTGCGCCGCCTAGTCCAAAAGGAAAAGAAGTTGTCACTGCAGGAAAAGCTACAGGAATAAGACCTATTGATGTTGCGGCTTATCTAAAATTGTTGGGAGGAAGTATTACCATTACTGGAGAGCGACTTAAAGAACATGAGCAGTTTTTTGAAGTCTCTATGTTCTTTTAGATTCACTACTTTGTGCTTTAGGTCGTTTGTTATGTTTGACTCAACAACTACAAGAACTACTAGGAAATTGTTGTTCCCTAGAGCAATTAATTAATATCTTAGATAATGTAGAAAGCGTAAACTAATTTTGTGTTTGAACTTAAACTTGTAAACGCGTGCGAGAATGGAATGTATGAATTGTAAAATAGTTGATAAGAACCGCTGAGTCAGCATTTTCGTATTTCACTGGTATAATTATACCGCTATACATTCAGATATTCGTACGTTTTGTTTACAATAAATTTATTAACACACACTTCGAGCGCGTTCGGCTGTTTAGCATAGATAATTATTTTGTCGCTATTCGGAACGCGATTGATATTTAAGCATGAGCTCTAAATTCATCGTCATATCAACAATTAAAACTGTAAATATGCAATCAATGTGAAAAAGTTTTCGCAAGGATAATCTTGGTAGCCAAATGAAAGTATGTGATGGTAATCAAGAAATGTACTACAAATGCACCGTTATCAATTCAACCTTCATAAGAGAAGATTGGTGGGAAAGAAGAGGGGTCTAAATACTGAATATTCACCCTACACCTCCAAGAAGATAAAGTTGGATCCGTAGACAGTCAAATAATTTCTGTAAAATATGCAATCAACAAGACTAAAGTTTGCAGGAGATCTTCGATCACGGAAACACTTCCAAGCAACAGTGAAGCCGGTCCAGCAGAACATCATCCAAGCTTGTGTCAGCTATAGAATTGATGGTTCAGGGATTGATGTAGATAGCTTTATTAGTAAATTCAACAGCCGTTGTACGAGAATCCGCATTCTATCCGTTTCTGTCCACTTTCCATCAACTTTCAATCCTCTTTCCATCCACTTTCCAACCACTTTCCATCCACTTTCAATCCACTTTCCATCCACTTTCCATCCTCTTTCCATTCACTTTCCATCTACTTTCCATCCACTTTTCATCCACTTTTTCCTCAGCTTCTTTTTTCATCCGCTTTTAAACAGGTTTAAACAGCTTTAAACAGCTTTTAAACAGCTTTTAATCAGCTTTAATCAGCATCTAAACAGCTTTAAACTGCTTTTCATCAGCTCTGACTGTTAGGTTAGTTGGATTAGCATTAGGGTAGGTTAGCATTAGATTCATTGGGTTAAGTTACGGGAGGTTAAGACTAAAGCGCTCTTCATTCCTAGTTAGGTCCCTACCCTAGGTTCCTAGGGTAGGTTAGCATTAAATTCGTTGGGATGGGTTACGGGGGTTAGGAATCGAGATAATTAGTTTGGTAATATCCGCGCCGGCGGATCTACTGAGACGGTGGCGGCTGGGCGGTCTCTCTCTTAGGGTGCATGATGGAGCAATTCGGACACCATATTTGATTTTTCTCATCAAATCCCCAAGTTTGGTCGCAACTACCCCTACTTGATATTTTTATCATTGTTGAAAGAGATTAAATGGTATACTTCTAGTTGAGATCCAACTGAGGTCTCTCCCACCCACCAACCTCCCGGACCGGAAGAAAAATTAAAAAATGTGAATTTTGAACCCTATGTAAATCCTTATGGGATTTTGCGCCCGAACTGTCCTAGCCTATCTACTCATTCATTATGCCTGGATTTTAAGTTTTATTAAACTATTATTACATAATAAATAAATAAATAAATATAGACTAGACAGATATATAGACAAAACAAACAAGACTAGACAGACAAAAAAAAAATTGGATTTTTTTATAAAAATTAAACATTTTCATCCCTTGAAGTGTTAACGAAATTCTGCTTCATTAATAACGAAAACAAATTAGTTTTTACTCCTGTTAATATACGAGCTTCAATTTAAACAACACGAGAATTTTTCTCTCTCAACCTTCTCTCTGTGTGGTTATTAAAAATATGATCTGGGAAATTATACAATTGCCGCATTTGGCAAACGGATGCAGCTTTTTTCGGCTTCATGTTAATACGCCGCTGGGAAAACATGAATAAGCAGAACGGATTTAATTCAATTCGGACAATAAATAATTCGCGATACTTTTTGCCCGGCTCGGGTGAAACGCTGAAATTCATTTTAATCCATCCTCTGCCGCTCCCTGCAGAATATGCATCGAATAGACTCGCGAAACCATTTAGACCGGATACATCACTGAAATGGCCAGCCGCAAGCGTAACCGTCTCAAATTTAAATATGGATTTACGCGAACAATCCACCGCTCGATAATTCGGTTAAGAGGGTTACGACGTCGTTAAGAAAAAGCTGAATAATTTATTTCACTCTTTCTGTGTAGGATGCTTTATTATCCGAGCATTATAACTACCACGAGGTCTATTTTTTAAGGCTATATTTCATCTTTTTAATTCATACTTAAAAATATTTAAACCAGTGTTTCCAATGTGGGATGTGGGTTCCACACCAGTGCAATTTATGAATTTCCAAATCAGTTCTGTATAAGAATTCAAATTTCAGTTTGTTTAGAACTTCATTCAGTTCTCTGTCTAGTCTTGTCTGCTTAGATTTGCCTGTCTTGTCTTTACTGGCTAGCCTTGTTTGTCCAGTCTTGTCTGTCCAGTCTTCTCTGTCTAGTCTTATTTGTCTAGATGCCACAACTGTCTAGTATTGTCTGGGCTATCATGTCTATCTAGTTTAGTCTTTCTAGTCTTATCTGTCTAGTTATGTCGGTCCATCTGAACCAAAACTGCGGTGAACTAAAATATGCGACAGTAACAACATTTTATTACCACTTGTACGTTAGTAGAAAAAACAGCCTTTCCAAGTTATCGTCAACAATGTTTTGTACTTGATAAACTTAAAACAAAAAAATTGGAGTACGCCATACTATTATTTACATAATGGTTTCAACAAATATCGAATATGGTTGTCGCAAATTTTGTTCACCATGTGTCTTCGAAACAAAGAGGTTTTCAAAAAACAACATAGGACAAAATATTCTCAGATTAGATCAAGGAATCATCCCTTGAATGTTAGCCGCATGTTTACCTAACACCCTGTATACCGGTATATGTATAGATTCACTACGTACTTTTACCGCAACCAACATATAATTTAATTTGTGTTTTATATTAATGTTATGTAAAACAAAACGAATATTTTTCGAAATAAAACGGAGCACAAATCTCGCAAGAATTTTCATGTTCATGTTTATCAAATCCGACGTCCCACGTCTCGATTGTCGTTTGTAAAATAAATATGGAAATGCCGAGATTCTACTTCATTTCGTAAAACCCCTCGAGCATTATTCATTCAAACATTCCAGTGCTCGTACATGCACCAGATTTATTTCGAAAACTATCTAATAAAAACAAGTGAATAAACATAATTGAATGGTATACATTATTTTAAATATTCAACTAGCAACATTGCATATACATGAGTTTACGGAAGATTTCTCCATCAATTTATTGTTATTAGGCAAGCTAATATATTTGTAATGATGCAATAAAGGAAATATTATGGCAATCGCATAATGCAATCGATATTATTAACGATAGAAAAATGATAGACTATAATAAATAACACAGTTTCGGTCGAACGCTATTACTTGGGGCGGTGTTAGTTTATTTGAATCGTAAAGAAGCACGATATTATAGCAACAAGTGCAGAAGACTTGAATTTAATGGGTTAATAGAGTGAATTGTGGACAAGAAACGTGTAAGGACGCACGTGCGAAGGCCGTCAGAAACCGTCCTATCAAATTTCTGTGCTTTAGGACACCACTTAACATACAATATAGTCCGTTTGCGGTAAGATGGGACAGTTAGAATTCGCGAATGATAATTGTTTAAATTGCAGAGTTAAAGAATTTAGTTCTTGGATGGTTTCGGAACACGTGCATTTTTTCCGCCTACGCGTTTTTCTTTTCATCGCGATCTAATTCCTGCGGGATACGCTCTAGGGATACATTTCAAGAGGGAGGAATTCCTAATGACTAGAGTCTGAATTTCAAGGTATTAAGCATATCGTATATATTGGGTGGTTTTTTAGAAGTTTGTTTTTCGACCTGGCACCACTGTCAATTTGATGGGTGACAGCTGACTTAAGCTCAGCATGTTTTGCCATTTCATCATGAATAGAATTACGCCACAACATCGCTTGCAAATTGTGCTTTACTTTAAAAGTCCGACTTGGTAAAGAATACGGGATTGTTTTGAAACTTAGTGTTGCGGACTTTTTACCTGGTATAACTGTTGTTAATCGTTGTTGTTAATCGAAAGCAAAAAATTAAGCTTCTACTTTGTCTATGTTGGTTCAATAAATATTCATGTTTGAAAATAATTGTTGACATTTTCAAGATGACATATAGTAGATGCGAACGACATCAATTAACTCGACTTTGCCACGTTTATTATTTTTGATTGATTCAGTCCTTGCCACATGGTGCTATACTGGATCGAGAGTTCGCGCTGCCGCGCGTAGGTTGTCTTGATTTATCTGCCCGCTTCGCGGCGGGCAATCTATTCTAACCGGGGTTAAACCAACAGTCCTTGCAACATTGTCCTATATTTGATCGAGAGTTCGCGCTGCCTCGCGTATATTGTCTTGATTATCTGTCCGCTACGAGGAGGGCAACGTAATCAATCCGGGTTTAAACCAACGGTCCATTCCGTATTGTCCTATATTGGATCGAGAGTCAATATAGGACAATGCGGCAAAGATTGTTGGTTTAATCCCGGTAAATTAAATAAATCAAGACCACATACGCGCGGCAGCGTGAACTCTCGATTTAATACAGGATAATGTAGCAAGGACCGTTGGTTTAGCCAACTCGGCTGGTATCAATTTACATAAAGTAATTTTTATAATAGACTATATTTTAATAATAGACAAAAAAATTCTGGAAGCCAATTTTGTATATACCAACATGTGACGCAGAAAAATTTAAATAATATATATGTTGTCAAAATTAATTTTGGCAACGCTGACCCAATTGTTATTTGGTTGAGGATACAAATTTTTTTGTTACAAAAAGTGTGAAAAAAAGTATCTGGTGGACATTCAGGACACACATTAAATAATTAACTCAAGACATTGTAGCTGTTTGTGGCGTGGCTGTCCGTTGTAATATGAATGCAACTTCAATACCACTTAAGATTGTTTATATATTACCAAAATTATAGTTTTTCATATAAACGGGCATATAAACAAAAATAAACGTGGCAACGTCGAGTTAGTTGCGTTCGCATCTACTAGCTGTCATCATGAAAATGTCAACAATTATTTTCAACAAAAACAAGAATATTTAATGAACCAACGTAGTCAACATATAAGCTAATTATTGCTATAGGTTCTTCGTTAAAGAGTGCCAAACTCGATTAACAACAGTTACACCAGGTAAATAGTCCGCAACAATAAGTTACAAAACAATCCCGTATTCTTTACCTAACCCCAAAACTCGTGTTTCAATTCGCGAAATTTACCGTGCGCCACATTCATTTTACGGTCGACATAGTCGTCCATCCGAGGAAGTTATTCGGAAAACCAAGGATCGATATCGCACTATGCATAGTCTGATTGATAATATGCATCCGCAGAGACGCCGTACTATGCAAAACCGAAGAAGTTGTTGCAGCTGTGGAGCGTTATGTTGAAGAGGACCGGAATGAGTCGATTCGCCATCGTGCATAGCAATTGAATCTCTGCCCATCGAACTTATGGAAGATGTTGCGAAAAGATCTCGGTGTATGGGCTTACAAGATACAGTTCGTGCAAGAGCTGAAGCCGCATGGCCATCATATACGCCGTATGTTCAGAGAATGGGCTGAAAACAAGATTGTTCTTGATCCTCCAATTCTCCAAATTTTGTTCCGCGATGAGGCACATTTTTGGCTCAATGGCGAAGTAAACAAACAAAATCGCTGGATTTGGAGCGAGGAAAATCCAGAAGTCTTTATTAAGACGCCGTTACATCCACAAAACACACTGTTTGTCGTGCTTTATGGGCTGGAGGAATCATTGGCCTATATTTATTGATAATGATGCCGGTCAATACGTGACAGTCAATGAAGAGAGCTTGATCTTTATTGAACGAAGATAGCAGACTTTGTAGTTCCTCAGTTGAATGGCGTTAATTTGGAGGAGCTTTGGTTCCAACAAGACCAAGCCACAGAGCGCGCGGCACAATCAATTTATTGCAGGAAACATACGCTGATCGCATACTCTCGCGGAAAGAACCCGTGAATTCGTTTCCAGTCGGAACAATCTTGTTTTCGGCCCATTCTCCGAATGTACAACGCATATGATGGTCACGCGGCTTCAGCTCTTGCACGACCTGTACATTTTAAGCTCGTAAACCGAGATCTTTTCCCAAAAACTTTCATAAGGCGGATGAATATCACACCTATGGACTACTTTCTGTGGATATGTGAAGTCGCTAGTATACGTCAGTAAATCAACGACGTTGTATCAGCTGGAAGCCAACATTCGCCGCGTTATAGTAGATATACGCCTCTGCTGCTCGAAAGAGTGGTCGAAAATTTTACTTCCAGATTGCACTTCATTTGAACCTGCCGCGACTGCCATATTTAAGCAGTAATGGTATAAAGCAATTAGAGCTGGAGGCTTTCTCTTCTTCAGAAGAAATTACAAGCAGTCTTTAACCTTTGCCTGCAGGAGAGCAAAATTCCGGAGAAGTGGCATGAAGCGACCACAATCTTGCTCCATAAAATGAGAGACAAAGCAAAACTTGGAAAATTACCACCCTATAACTCTCTTTAACCATATATATATATATATATATATATATATATATATATATATATATATATATATATATATATATATATATATATATATATCTATATATATATATATATATATATATATATAAACTCTTGTTTATCTTTTCCTTTGCGATTCCCATCTTGGACAATCGAAGACTGTATGTTCCGCTGTATCGTCCTCCCCACAGTAGTAACAGTTCGCCGTGTCTGCTAGTTTGAACCTTTTAAGGTAGTGGGCAAAATATCCATGCCCCGTCAATACTTGTGTCAGGAAAATAGTCCACTTCACCATGTTCCCGGTTTATCCATTTTTTTACATTTGGTATGATGGTTTTTCATTTGGTATGATTAGCCCTCGCGTCCATTCCGCCTTTCCCTTCAAGTTCTCCCATCTTTTCTGCCACAGGTTTGTTAGCTGTGTCCTACTCTCTGATGCAGATGGTTGCTTGCTTGTGTCTCCCAGGGTACTACATCTTCCTTCTATTATTAGATTGATGGGTGGACTTCCCGCCACCACTCGCAGTGCATCGCTGGATACAGTCCGGTATGCGCAACAGACTCTAATTACTATTTTTCGCTGGATCCGTTCTAAAATTTGGTTATATTTTTTCTTTGCCTATGACTTTTCGCCATATAGGTGCACCATAGAGTATGATGGAGGAAACTACCGATGCAATCAGCCGCCGTTTGCTACATCGTGGTCCTTTGATGTGTAGTATTAGTCGTCCTAGGTTGGCGGCCAGGGCCCCGGCTTTCATACCTATTTGTATCACGTGCTGTGTCATACTCATATTTCTGTTGAATATGACTCCAAGGTACCTCAATGTCTCTGATGTCGTTATTATTGCATCTTCTACTTTGATTTCCATTTTCGAGAGCTTTCTCCTTCCTGCTAATATTATAATCCTAGCATCAAGACTAGAGAACAAACTTGAGCTTTACTAATGATCACCTCCAAAGTATTAAGACCCTCATCGAGAAAACCGTCGAATACAATAGACCACTAGTCCTCCTGTTTTTAGACTATGGGCATAAAGCCTTAGACATGATCGAATTGAAAGCAATAATGGAAGCCCTGAGAGAATGTCGAGTAGACTATAGATACGCAAAACTGAAAACAGCAACCGCATTAAAGTCGGAAAAGGAGTGAGAAAGGGTCTATAAGGGTCTATCATACTATATCTCCAAAACTATTCATAACAGTCCTAGAAACTTCCAAGAAACTCGATTAGGAGACTAGGGGTATAAACATAGACGGTCGAAAATTCAGTCATCTTCGCTTCGCAGATGACATTGTCCTAAGAACCGGCAATCTAGGAGAGGCGAAACAAATACTGCATGAATTGGAAGAAGCATGCTCTGCCGTTCGAGTGAAAATGAACTTTTCCAAGAATAAGATCATGACAAATCTTGTTATGAGTGAGGGCATAAAGATCGAAAACATCACATTTGAAATGGTTGAGAAATATATATATATATATATTTATATATATATATATATATATATATATATATATTTATATATACATATGTATTTATAGAACCTCTATAACTCGAACTTTTTTAGAAATCCATACGTTTAGATAGCATTTTACAAAAAAATAACTTCCATAACTCGTTTCTTTAATTATAAGAAACCGAGAAGAAATTCTGAACAAAGCCGAAAATGGTAAACAAATGATAAATATCAACAGAGTTGACTGAGAGTCCCTTCTTCAGACGAAGTGTACCGCGCGTTATCTACTTTGGATAGCTCTGTAGATACAGAATTTTTTAATGGAAACGAAATTCAAATTACCGACTTTTTAAAAAAATAATATATTAATTATAATAATTTTGTTTAATAAATAAATACATGTGTGATATTATACATATGTTATATTATGTTATATTTACTTTGAACAATTGTGTGAAAAAGTGAATTTTGCTCATTTTGTAATTTTAAATTCCAATTTTTTTTCGTGAACTATAGTAATTCGACTTAACGAAGTTCGACTGTATATATATATATATATATATATATATATATATATATATATATATATATATATATATATATATATATATATATATATATATATATATATATACCTGGGCCATGAAATGCGAATATCAAAGGACAACTAGACATGCGAATTACATAGAAGACTCATACTTGGATGGGCAGCATACGGAAAATTAAAACATAGATCTTCCCATCTGCCCAAAGAGAAAAGTTTTCGACGAGTATGTTCTGCCGGTATTCACGTATGGAACGGAGACCTTAACCCTAACGATATCATCAGCGAGGAAGCATAGAGTGGCACAACGCAAAATGGAGAAATCAATGCTAGGTTTAAGTTTCAGAGACCACGTTACGAATCAGGGCCTTCGACAGAGGACCGGGGTGGCAGACATTATCAAAAGAATATAGACATCAAAATGGAATTGGGCCGATCACGTGACCAGAACAAAAAACGACAGGTGGACGAAAAGATTCTTGGAATGGAGACCACGCGCTGATAAGCGAAACAGGGAAAGACCACCTACACGCTGGACCGACGACCTAAAAAAAATTGAAAGCAACTGGATACAGGCGGGTCAAGACAGACAACGATGGAAAGCCAACAGTGGATGTCGAAGGCTGGAATATTATGATGATGATGAATGGCATAAAATTATCTTTGCAATAAAGCCAAAATCATGGCCGTTAACATGTTTTTTACGAGAGTCACTTCAGTTGAAAGTTCTATATCTCTAAGAAAACACACTATATTAAAAGCAAATATAAGTAATAAAAAACATTGTAAAAATTATTTTTAAAAAATGCCAAAAGGCATTTTGTTAAGTTGTAGGCCCATTTTAATCTTTAAGCTTTTTAAGACTTTTTGTTATATTTTGTATAGTTTCTTCTCTTTTATTTTTGTTCATATTTAGTGTTTTTTTTTCACACGTATCGAAATATTATACAGGGTGTTTGCGGTCTTCTGATTTTATTTTTAAGGGGCGATTAAACATCTTAAAAGAAAATAATAAATATAAAAATGTCTTAACAAAAGTTGCATAATAAGAAAGATATTACTGTACATATCAAATAAAATTTTATTTAAAAAAATTTCATTTTGTAACATAACTTTACGTCGCTATAAATAAAATAATTGTATATTATTAATATTATATAAATTCATTTACTTTTAAATAGGCTAAAACGTTACAATCTGTTACAAGTACATCATTGTTTCGGAATTAAACGCCTTTGAAATGCGGAAACGGGTGGTTAGACGACAAAAGCTCGATATCGGTAAGCTCTAATTCGGCATACATATTGTGTCAATAAATTAATACAAAGTGATGTTACAACTGTTATTGAATAATTATTCCCATCTAATTAGATAATTTGAATTTAATTGTATCAAATGGCCACGAGCATTACATATTTGAAAACCGTTATGAATTCCATAGTTCAAAGACTAATAATTCCAATAATCCTCCCTATATGAATTTCGAATTATTTTATAATATAAACCAACTATTATTTAAATGTTATTATAATTCTCGAATAGTATTAACCCTTTATAAAGGCTCCTTCAGACCGGTGTGGAGCGTATTCGTCGCGAAATTTCCACAGCAAAAAAATCGCTAGCGACACGG
Organism: Phosphuga atrata; assembly: GCA_944588485.1. Taxonomy (NCBI): domain Eukaryota; kingdom Metazoa; phylum Arthropoda; class Insecta; order Coleoptera; family Silphidae; genus Phosphuga; species Phosphuga atrata. The sequence continues at coordinate 57,803,650 of OX155898.1, read as the reverse complement.
CCGCGAAATCGCAATGCCCACATCAAAACGCGCCTATAGTATCTACCTACGTCTATAGTAGTCATGTCTACTGTAGTATCTATCTACGTCTATAGTAGTCATGATTTCCACAGAGTAAGAAGCTATGCAATTATAAGCGTTAAGTGCATAAGATGAAAGATTTTATTTTGTGCTTTTCTAAAACTCATAAGACTCATTTCAGAATTAAGCATGGGTTCATGAGTTCGTAAAATCAATGTGATTGCAGAGATCACCATTTCAAAATACAGCGGCAGCGTAAATAAGCGCACATGAAGCGTCGTAGTCGAGCAACGCTGCACAGTACAGCTACTATAACGGAAATCGTGCTTGTTGATTTGTACATATTTCGCAGCGGCCAATTGGTCCGCCGTGATATCGCACCGATGGCGGCAGCGAAATTTCCGCTCCGGTCTATGAGATCCCTAATAGTACAAATAATTCACGGTCTAGTATAATTTCGTCGCAGATTACTCTCCGCGGACATCTCATCGAAGGACATCTCATCGAAGGACAACTCATCGAGGCAGTAATTCTCTGCCAGAACAAAAGTAACTTAATAGTATATTGTGCAACTAGTGCCACAAGTTGTCAATTACCCACGAGAGCGTAGTTGGGCTCATTTGCTAGAGGTTGCAATTGACAATACCGCACGAGTTGCAGATTATATTTTTTATTACTCATGCGAGGAGACGTATCTTACAAGTTTGGGGTTTCTTTCTTTCTGGGTCTTCTTTGAGGATTCTTGTTTTAGGCCCGTAGAGGCCTAAAACAAGAATCCAAACGGAGGATTTTGCTTTTTGAATTATCTCCGGTAGTGTAAATTCGTCATAAGAGTCAGTACCTGGTATCACCATAGAATGTACACTCAATCTATAACGTTTTATTTAATTTCAATTTCTTAGTGAAAAAGTTTCTTTCACGTCACTTAATATTGATTTTGATGTACGTATGTTTTTTTTTTAGTTGCCTATTCGATTTTTATTCAAAATTATTTTTTATTGAAAATTGGCGTGCGGCAAACATAATTAGTACTTATCCTCAAATAAGTACTAATATATATTACTCAAATAAGTACTATATTTCTACAAAACTAGAATGCCGTATCTATTGCTCTATTATTAGAATTTTATAGGAGAAATAGATATTTTTCATCATTTTCGTACTGGATTCGACAAAGAGTTGTTTTTGAAATGACTATCACATTTCGAACCAATTGCAAAATTTATTGTTTTTATACATAACTGGGCCTTTTGGACAAAAACATTTATTTTCGAAAAATTAATCAACTTCCATTTTTGTCGCGGCATTCTTTTAAATGGGTTGCGAAACTGTCCATACCCCTTTCAAGCACGGCACGTGGAATCCTTCGAATTTCTAGCGTTATGTTTACAGAACGCTCTTCAAGAGTACGTGGATTGTTAGCCCCATAAAAAGTAGGTAATAGGTCACAGGTCCGGTGCCCGAGGTGGTCACTCCATATTAGAGATGAGCATGGGATCCCATCATCCCATCCCATTCTATCCCATTGTCCCATGGGATGGGATGAGTGGTATGAACGTTGCGTGGGATGTAGGGTTTTCTACCCGGGTACCCGGATCCAGGGTATACTCGGGTATATGAAATTTTTACTACCCGGGTACTATTTCATTGCCAGACCCGGGTACCCGGGTATCCACTTTGATCAAAGAATTCATAAAAAATCGGAAAATTATTACTAAGTAACGCTTAAAATAATATTAGCAAATTTGCTCTAGAAACAATTAAAATACCTCTAAAGAAGGCGTTGAGTTTTTTACAAAATGCAGTAAACTTGCGGTTAGGTTTGGTTATGCCGTCAAGTTTTGTTGTTATTTCGTTGGAGTTTGATTAAAATATGGTTCGGTTGAGTGAGTTGGTGAACGATGAGTAAATGAATTAAATATTATTAATACAAAATAAAAAATTGTATCTAGTGGATAACCATAACATTTTTAGGCAAAATGGACCTGTTTCTTGAATTCGAAAATATTTAAGAAAAAATACAGAATAAGGAATCAGTACAAATTTCAATATACCCAAAAATATTATTCTATAAAGGCTCTTCAACAAGTGTTTTATTAAAACATTTAGATAAGCTACATAAAATTAAGATCGAAAAACAGAGCTTTACGTGCGAGAAAGAAGTGCCATCGATATCGTCTTCTCGATCTGAATCTGAACAAAGTTCAAGTCTAGTTCCAAAAAGACCGCGAATAACATTTATTTTTCGACTTTGTACTAACATTTCCGAAATTGTTGCACGCTTGGATGCACAAGACGGTATTCCATTCGGGCCGTCACTCGTAGTAAATTTATCTGAAAAGCTGTTCATCATAAACGGCTAACTCTACCGAAAAGCAAAGGCAGGATAACGGAACTAGTTCCTAATTAGTTAATGAGAACAAGACTGTTAAACTGTGAGACTAATATATAAGTTATCTTCATTCACTCTATCGTAATACAATAAAACATTAATATAAGAAATGGTCTCTTTTTCTGTAAAAATTGCAAATACCCGGGAACCTGGGTATACCCGGGTATTTAAAAATAATACCCGATACCCGGGTATTAAAAAAAGTCGGGTACGCGAAAACCCTAGTGGGATGGGATCGGATGGAAAAACAAGTTTGTATGGGACGGCGTGGGATGAGTTTTGAGAGTCTTGTAAATCTAGTTTGTGTATAATTAATTGCTTATCGTACCAATACGCACATTTTCCATAATATGTCCGGCGCAGGAGATTTTTGTGATAATGATGTAGTTCCTGACGATGAAGTCTTGCGATCCGTTTGCGACGAAAAAGGTTTACTCACTGTCAGGTCTGCAGTAAGGGAAAAATGGGATGAATGGGACGGGCCACGCAACCGGGATGGGATGGGATGAATGGGATAGGATGGGTCGCAAATTTTAGGTTTGTAGGATGGGACAGTGGGACGAAAATGTGATGGGATGGGACAGTGACAGGAAACCGTCTCACGGGATAGTATCTGGTACGAGAAACTCGTCCCATGCTCATCAATACTCCATATCTCCACGAAATGTTATCAGGCGTCCTGAGAAATGTTGCCTTGCTAATTCCAATGTTACTCTCGATATATGGCAAGTTGCCCCATCTTGTTGAGATCATCAGACCAAACTGTGTTGAGGTTGATGGGTAGCTCCTAACTTCTGGTAGGAAATAATCACGCAACGTAGTAAGGTTATATTAGGTTAGGTTTAGGTTAGGTTAGGATCGTCCGCGATCTGTGTATGTAACAGTCACTGTTCATCCGTTTTCACAAAAAATAAGGCCCAATAATGCAAGTGCGAGATATGCCACACCAAACAGTTACTTTTTCGCTGTGCAGAGGATTCTGATGCAGTTGTTGCGGGTTTTCACTTGCCCACTACCGTAAGTTTTGTTTGTTTATCATCCCCAATAAATGAAAGTGGACCTCCTCACTCGTGATCGAAACGATACCGTCCGTCAGCAATTCCAACATCGCATGTACGACGTCACATGTGTCGTCACATTAAGTCGTTTTGCTGCCGCTTTTACACAATCATAATCTTATTCGGATGGAAATGAAGGTCCAAGTGTAAGACTTTGAGAACTGACCTGTCTGACATCTGAAGAGTGCGTGCGTAACGTACCGCCGCACAGTGGGCAAAAATCCCAAAAAGCTGCCCAAAATGCAAGATTTTTTTTTTTTTTTAAATAATTTTTTTTTCGGTATTCTAAGATTTAAATGATTACAGTAATACCCCTAGCATCATTTGAGAACATTAGTTGAGCAAGTAGTTTTCTGAATACCCTTTTCTCGTTCTCATTCATAGACGTTATTATAAGTTGAAACGTGTGCACGTCTCGACCAAAAATACCAGATTTTTAATAGTGTATAGTTTTTACATCGAGTGACCAATTTGAATAGAAAGACATGGATTTTTCTCATGAATGTAAGTACTTTAATAAATAACTAATTATAAATATATGTGACAACGGTGGAAATTATAAATTGATAGACAATGGACGGCGGTTTTTAGATACTTGAATTATTTCACGCTGATGTTGTTTTAAAAAAAGCTAGATCCTGTCTTGTTTTCATAATTAAATAGTAGGTTACATAGGTATATACATATATATATATATATATATATATATATATATATATATATATATATGTATATATATATATATATATATATATATATATATATATATAAATACAAAATATGTCTGAAAATTGAGACCGGAACGATCCGGAAGCCTGCCGATTTTATGCCCTTTATAACAACGCTCATTGTAGAATGCGTTATAAATACTGTAAGATATGTTATATCAGTTCTGATCTAATCTATTCTTTACATTAACGATGTTTCATTATTTACAAAATATTACAAAAAATTGCAGCAGGTTTTCGGCAGCAATTAGGACTTTTAGTGGATGCCCCAAAACAGGGATATGGGAGTACTAATGACGGTAATACAGCGCGCCGCTTTTTCCAAAAATAATATTGAAGTAGATAGAGAAAAATTCAATCAAGAGGTTCCATGTAATACTTCAAGTTATTTCGTGTGGCTTTGATGTAAACATTTCAAAGTTTGAGGAGTACGCTGTTTCAACCGCGCGAAGATTCGTAGAATTGTATCCATGGTACTACATGCCTACTAGTGTACACAAAATATTAATACACGGGCCACAAATAATAGAAGCATATTTGTTGCCTATTGGACAAATGTCTGAAGAGGCACAGGAATCTTACAATAAGTGCATCAAGAAGTTTCGTCAGGATTTCAGCCGAAAATGTAGTAGGACTAAAACTATGGAGGACGTTTTTCGAAGACTATTAGTTACGTCCTATCCTTTTATTTCAAGCTTGCGAAAACTTATTGCAAAAAAAATAGATCCTTGTCGCCTGAAGCTATCGAATTGTTGATAGAACCTCCAATTGAAATTGTAAACGTACAAGGTTCATCGGCAGACGAAGTGAATTACAGTGACACCGACTAAGTACGGGAGTGATTAGAATACTTCTATATACTTGTATATTGTGTTTAATTTTTGTTAAAATGTGTATGTCGTAAAAACGACTTAAAGTGACTTTATGTGTATATGAAAAGAACTATAAATTTGATATATGTGTAGGGGAGATCCTTGTACCTTGGGACTCCTTGTACCTCAGGACAAGCTCATTAAATCAGAAATTTTGCATTGAGAGGTGGTAAGAAACGACATCTGGTAGCTATTTCATTACAACATTCAGAATGGATGCAGTAAAGTCGGCCATTTTGCCTCGTTCCTTAGATATCGTCTGCTGTGTAATTTTTTCGTCCGATTTTTGTTTGCAATTCACATGAATCTTTGTTATAATCGAAATATTTTGACGTAAGTAATTTAATTTTGATACAATTAGTTGTTATCTACATTCGTAATCACTTATTTTAATATAAATCACTAGATTACCGTAATTCAGAAATTATAACTACACTTGGTTTAATACAGTTGAAATGTGTACCTTGGGAGAGTGCATTTTTTGTACCTTGGGACTGTCCCAAGGTACAAGGCCTTGCTTTTTTTAAACTATTTATTTTATGTTATATTTTTAATTTGTATTTTTATTTAATAGATGCCGCGAAGTAAAAATAAAGTCACCCGGGCAAAACCATTTGAGGAAAATGTAAAAAATGCAATTGAAATGGTCATTCAAAAACGTTTATCTATTCGGAAAGCTTGTTTCATGTTTCAAAATCTTTATTAGGCCGTTACTTGAAGTTGAACAAAGATAAAGAAAATGTTGAGGTCGTCTATCACCTTCAGAAAGCTGTCAATAGAGTATTTTGTGATGAAGAAGAAGAGCCTTTAAGCAATATACAACCAATTTGTATATTGCTTAAAGACATAAAAGTTTTGCACGTGCTACTGCTTTTAATTAGGCGATTGTAAATTTGTATTTTGATAAATACAAGGAACTACTGTTGAAATACAATTTTACAAGCGAAAGGATCTATAATGTATATGAATCTGACATATCTACAGTACCCACGCCAATGAAAGTTTTGGCGTCAAAAGGAGCGAAACAAGTTGGGAATATTACTTCAGCAGAGAGAGGTAATAATGTAACTGTTATTGCATGCGTGAATGCACTTATGAATTCTGTTCCTCCTTGCACGATTTTTCATAGAGTGCACTTTGAGAACCACATGAATAATGGTGCTCCTCCTGAGACTTTGGAGTTTGCAACTTCGAATGGATGGTCCAATACTGACAAATTTGGGGATTTTCAAAACAATTTCATTAAACATGTTAGACACAATAATAATAATAAAGTGCTCCTGATAATGGACAATCACGAAAGTCGCATGTCAATTAAAATTATAGAGTTAGCCAAGAAGAATGGTATAGTAATGTTTAACATTCCTTTTCATACAAGCCATAAGTTACAGCCTTTAGACAGAACCGTATTTGGTCCACTTAAGAAATATTACTACAAAGCTTGCAACGATTGGCTTTTGCAAAATCCTGGAACTTACTTCACTATATATAATCTCGCCCAATGGTTTGGCACTGCTTTTCCATTAGCTTTTACGCCATCCAACATTCAAAATGGATTTAAAATTTCAGGAATATGGCCATTCAATGATAATATTTTTGGCGAAGATGAGTTCCTGAGCTCATATGTTACTGATAGGCCTTACGTAGATACTGATTCCGTTGCACACTCCAGATTGGATATGGTTGATACACAACCAAATGTTGCTCTACCTGGACCATCACAACCTGCCAATATTGAACAACAAACTGACAATAACTATGTATGTTTAGAATCTCCAGAAACATCTACATCCACTGGTACTATAGAAACAGACAAACATATCCTAATGTCGCGTGAAAACATCCGCCCTTTCCTAAAGGCCCCACCACGTAAAAATAAAACTACTAGAAATAGAAAAGCTAAAGCAAGAGAATTAACCGATACTCCTGAAAAACGAGAATTGGAGCTTTTAGTCGTTAAAAAATAAAGAAAGAAGTGGATACAAAAATTAAATCTGTCAAAAAGTGGGCTTTTAAGAAAAAGTTGAAGTTTGAAGGCTGGATTCAGTATGTCACCTGTCGATTCTGGGTACACGAAGATTACACCTTTTATGAAAATTACTAGTCCGAAATGCGGCATGCAGTCTAAAGATAACTAGCAGTAATGTTCGTTAACAAGTTTTGTTATAATTTTTGTTTTCCTGAATATCTAAAAAGTGATTATAAATAAGCTTTGTAATGAATGTTGGTTTTTATTACTACAAAATTAAGATTATCTTTCGTTTTCAATGCTTTAACTGAGTGTTTAAGCTGCCCATTCACATCTAAATTTCCGGCATATGAAATATTTATCTCAACTGATATAATATAATCTCAACTGCAATAACATTCATCTGCCGGCAGTTTAGTTTTACAAAAATGTGTCCCAAGGTACAAATATTGGTGTCCCAAGGTACAAGCCAAGATTGTACCATGGGACAAATATCCTATAGTAATTATTTGTCATTTTCTCATTGACAAAACATAATGGTTCGGGTGTTGCAACATAATATTGTGATATTATTGGCTAGTTAATAGAAATTTCAACATTCATGGCCATAGATCAATTTGAACTTAAAATATGGAGGTTTAAAGAAAAGTGTCCCAAAGTACAAGGATCTCCCCTATATAAAAAGGACTAAAAGTAATTTTGTGGATAGTAAGTCGATATTATTATTGTATATTATGTATAATTGTATAGTACTATATAGCTTAGGTTAGTTTATGTTAGTTTTTATTAAGTCATTAAAATTCATAAATATCAGTCGCAATTTTGTATCGGCCATATTGTTTTTTAGAAAACCAATATCAGATTCGTAATCAGCGCCCCAAAACCCACTGAACAATTAATTTTGCTTAAAAGTAATTAAAATTCATAAATATCAGTCGCAACTTTGTATCCGCCATTTTGTTTTTAGGAAAACCAATATCAGATTCGTAATCAGCGACCCCAAAAACCCATAAATAATAATTTTTGTTTTAATGTCATTACAATTCATTAACATCAGTCGCCATTTTGTATCGGCCGTATTGTTTTTTGGAAAACCAATATCAGATTCGTAATCAGCGACCCCAAAAAACCGCTAAATAATAATTTTTTTCTACTGATATATGTGAAAATGGCTTTTTTCCCCACGGCTTACCCTACGTGAAAGTGACATTTTTTCATTCCTGAGTTGAAAATATTTTCACATCTAGAGAGGAAAATGAGCATTTTAAATTTATGATTTTCTCGATTAAAACACTAAACTAACCAAATTTGCATGGACTTTCTTATTAATTACATCAATTTCAATGAAATATTTTATGTACAAACGTAAAACGAACCTGAAACTAGTAAAAAAACCGAAATAAAATTAGGACATTTGACTTGAGAAGTATCACCTTCTATAAGAATGCAATAAGTTACCATGCTAACGACCAAACCAACAATTATATTTGTCTTGGCAGTTCTGACAGTTCGCTTCGAATTGGATTTATTAAAGTCGAATTATGGATTCTATTTACTACTTTACTTTTTACTACTTCTATTTACATTTACTACTCGAGATGAAAGTGTTTTTTTGGTTCGGTGTGATTGCTAACTCGCTGGCGCTCGTGAGCAAACTCCCACCTCACCAAAAAAACGCCATCTTTCATCTCTTGCTGTAAAATATACTATTGTTTCAATGTCATTAAAATTCATAAATATCAGTCGCCATTTTGTATCCGTCATATTGTTTATTGGAAAACCAATTTCAGCTTCGTAATCTGCGACCCCAAAAACCCCCAAGTTAATTAAAAAATTAATTGCAAAATAATGATATTTTCGAATTATGGTCAGCTTTTTGGGATTTTTACCCACTGTGCGCCGAACGAAAGGCATAATTAAGGCATAATAAAATAAAATTCAAAAACAATGATGTACTTGTTTGTTACAAGATTGTAACGTTTTAGCCTATTTAAAAGTTAATGTATTTACATAATATTAACAACATACAATTATTTTATTTATAGCGATGTAAAGTGGATTGCATGATGAATTTTAAATGATATTTTATTTAATATGTACATTAATATCTTTCTTATTATCCAACTTTTGTTAAGACTTTTTAAGATGTTTAATCGTCCTAAAATCATAAGACCGCAAACACCCTGTATAACGGTGGCTGCCTTCCACAGCTTGTCGCAATGTTTCAATGTTTTCCGGGGCCCATACAGTTCGATAACGTGCCCGTTCAGTCTCTGGTCCCAAAGATCCTGTTCTTTGAAAACTATTCAGCCACTCTATAATAGTATTCCGTTTTGGTACACGACCATGATGACATTAAAATGGTTTCGAAATCGACGCTGTGTGAGCGCCACAGAACGACCCGTTTCAATGAAGGTATTGTAAATAAACGCACGATGTACTACAACCAAAGCTCTATTGTTACTGAAATCGCATGCGTTGAAGAGTAGATAGCAAGCATTCCGAAAACAGTGTGACCATTCAAGCGCGCATAATAATGTATATATTAAAAGAATCATAAAACCCAGGCATAAGTAAAGTTATTTTCTTTTAGTAGAGTTGTGTAATAATTAAAGTTTGCTGCTTACCCGGATAATTATTATTATGGAACAAGAACATTTTAACAAAAACGTTTGTAAAATATTAGTTTATTAAAATTATTAATGTACAGCACAGCTTCTCAACTAGAAACTCGCGGTCGGATTAAGTGCAAGGTCGCAGTCAGTCAAGACACAAAGGGTTTATACATGCCTGTGGTTTGAACTTGTCCATGTTTGCCGTCTATCGGTGGTAAGTGTAAACAAGTTGTTTGTCGCGTTAACAATGTAAACTATGTTCCACCTTTTACCAAAGTTTTATAATTAGGTGGTCGTTACGATAATTGCTTTATTTTTGCGGCTTTTAGGACGCCACGACCCTTAAAATGTTCAGAAACCTTTGTTAAAACTTGTAAATGGCTGTATAAGTTGATAGAAATTTTAAATAGAAGTTGTAAGTAAATTAGAGTTTATAGAAACTGTAATATGAGTTTACGCGCGGTTGATTTAAAACTTCTCTGACCGTTGTGGCACGTATTACTTATAGATTAAACATAAAATAAATATCTATAGAAACCAATCTACAATCCAATATACATACCAATATACAAGCAGGGAGACAACATAGAATCAGGGTCGTTCTTATCAATTTTGGCGTCCTGGGCTATTAAACAATTAGCGCCCTATGGCCCAGGCATTGAAATTCCTAGTTTGATTTATTCAGAACTAAAACAGACCGTACACGAGTATTTAATATAAATTTCAACTTGATACCTCTACGCGTTCCTGAGTAAAAAGGTATTTACAGACAGTCAGACAGACCGGCAACTAAGTGATCCTATAAGGTTTCCGTTTTCCTTATGAGATACGGAACCCTAAAAATTGAATTACAAGTATAAAAAATGCAATATGCAGTTCTGCACGAGTTTTAATTATAGAAATATATTCTATTGACTTCTATGCATATGCAGAAGATATATGCTTCTATGCATATGTAGAAGATATAAGCATATGTATAGACATCGGGCACTTACAACGCGAATTTAGCTATATGCATGAAAAGTGCGAGCCACCAACGCTACCTTATTCAGCGGTCTTACTCGGGGTGTGTATTCATCCTTTCCCGAATTTTTTAATTGAGATATGCAGCTTTAAGCACATTTAAAAATTCCTCATCGTTACGTTCGTGGCGCCCCTTAAGTTGCTCTTAAGTTAGAATAGGGTTAGTATGGTCCTGCAAATAATGTAGCAGCAACAGAGGTAATCGCACTAATAAATGTGACCTACAAGGTTATCGCCAGTATATTAACAGCCAGAATAAACCCATAAGTCGAGGAGATTTTGGGGACTACCAGAACATGGTTCCAGCGGAACAAATCAAAAACAGAACAGATCTTCGGTATACGCAATATATTGGAGAAGTGCTTGGAGCATTGTATCGAAATAAAAACTGGTTGTGGAGGACCTTAATAAACCATGAACTAGGATAGAGTTTCAATGAGCCAGATTTGTCTGATGAAAAGTCTCTGCAAGAAACTAAAGCAGATGGGCAACCCTCATTGGAAAAAGTGCCAAAGCCATAAACGGGTCCTAACGGCAACAATAATATCCTAGATCTATTATTACTTCAAGGATTAAATGTTTTCTGTTAATAATAATCAAACACGTCGAAGCATGAGGCCAACAGTATAAGATGAGGCCAACCATCAGGCATTCATGGAGCAAAGAAAAACAACAGCGATCATAATCCGCAAAACCAAGAGGAACTTCAACATGTCTCAAATACTATAGGCAGAGTAAGACTTCAAGAAAAACAATTGAAGAAGGAAATCGCACCGTCGAGCCTGCAAGTCGCAGAACGGCCAAGCTCGCACTCCGCATAGAAAAACGACCGGGCTACACCGTGAAAGTGTCGGTTTTGGAGGCAGACCGCGTTTCGGTGGCTTCCGGGCGTGTTAAAAGAAAAGTCGAAAAATCCGGTCGTCTTTGGCCCAACATAACTCGACGCTGCGACGTCCGGGGGCCGCGCCAGGTACACTGACGCAAAGCCAAAGGTTCAATCCAGGGAACTGCGGCGAAAAATCGTGGAGCCGCCGCCGCACAAACCACCCAGGCGGCGGTAAACTCGCAGATGCACTTTTAACGCTTAAAATGGGCGTCGCGTCGCTAAGAGGCGTCGCAGAGGAACGCGGTTTGCGGCGTCAGCCGCGGCGGCGGGCGTTTTTAAGAAGCCGGCCGCAAGTGGCACGTTTTGGCGTGGGACGGCCGATCCGAACGGCACTTTGCTAGAAACCGATATGCCGTATCCGGGGAGGAACGCCGCCGCCCCCGTTGAAGCTGGCCGCTCGCGGTTTCCGGTGTCGCAATTGGACGTCTATTGTCTGTAAAACGCGGCCGAGTTCTGGCCCGGAAACGGAAAAAGCCCACGAAGGCGGTTTTCCGGTACCTCCAAAAAACGCATTAAACAGGCGTCGCGACGCCGGTTATGAAAAATGTCGAAACTTATATAGCCTTTTCCACAATTTACGGTCCGTTGTACGTTTCGACCGTGAGACGCGAAAAAATTCCTCCGCACGTTTAGCCGGAATCGGTACCGCAAAATTTTTTTCAGCCTCTTTTCAAACGAAAGCGAAAATTTGCGTCGCAACGTCGATAAATCGGAAACGGCGGGCCGCACGGAAGTGAGGATCGATTCTACGGATAGCGGCATCGATTCTGCGCGACGTGCCGTCGACTTTTCGCCGCTTGTCCTCGAACTCGCGAAACGGCGGCCAAAGAGGCGGTTGCGGCTTTTTCATTGGCATTTGGGACGCAGCTCGTGAACGGAGCGCCGCAGGAGGCCTCTGGAGGTATCAAAACACGCGCAGCAGCGAGGAGCATCGAATCGTGCCGCAAAAGTTGGATTCGGTCCTACTCGAAAAACTCCACGGAAAAAGTTGGAGGTATGCGAGAACCGGCAGCTCGATGGGGGCGGCTCGGATCGCGAACTCTTAAATGCAACGGTCACGCGGGCAACCCTTGCGAATCGAACGCGGGTAATTTTGAATCTGTGGGCTCGGAAACGGCGAAACTTCAGCCGAAAGAGTAACGCCACCTACCGGGAACGCCATCGGACACGCGCAGACCGTTTCGCCGTCCGCCGAAATCCGGCCCCGCCGGGGCCGGAAATTTTCCCAAAAAGTTTTGATTTTGCCGATCTGGTGCGAGACCGTCTCCGAGAAATGTGCCGCGTATTCCGTCTTATGCCGAAGGCGATTCGAATGTGTCTCGAAAAATGCCGTCCCCGTCGGAAATTGCGCAAAAAATGGCCCTTTCGGGAAATTCCCCGTGGAGGTCACGTTTTCGATATTTTTCGGACCTGGTTTAGATTCGGCCGCGCACGCTGCCGCTAGCCGCGCCGAATTTGGTCGCAGGACGCCGACTCCAGAGCCCAGGGAAAACCGGTTTTTCGCCGACGGTACCGCCCCCCAGGTGAATTTGGAAAATCCGTGTGCGTGGCTCCGCTTTCGTGCCGTCGCGGAACGGCGGCGCTCCGACACCTCCTCAGACCGCTATCGCGAAATAAGTCTTATTCCGGGGGCGCCGCGACGCCCGGTAAAAAATCCGATTTTACAAGACTCTACAAGGGACTCAAGAAACAGGTTACCACAGAAGGCCAGATGGGAAGCTCCAAATAAATAACAGTGACTGCACAAACACCTTTGCAGAATACTTCCAGAAACTCCTCAATGCAGAACAACCCATAGACAAACTTTCGATCGCCGAATCCTCTGTCAGGAACCAGGACTCTGTACCTCCCAACAGGGAAGGAATAGGAAAGATTGTCAAAGACCTTAAGAATAATAAGGCACGTATATGACCTGCAAAGCATGACCCAGATTATTCAGGACATTTGGAGAACAGAGGTCTTGCTAGAGGAATGGACCTCAGCCGATATCCATCCATTACATAAGAAAGGAAGTAACACCCACTTCCACAACTACAGAGGCATCTCCTTATAACTTATAACCAACAAGATCTACTCTATAAAATAAGAGTCACTAAACCAGCTAGACTCCCAACTAGGTGAATGCCAGGCTAGTTTCCGTGCAAGTAGGTCCTGCACAGAACAGATTCTAAACCTCAAGACAATCCTCATATATAGGAGCCGAAGGATATACACCTGGGTAGCCATTATAGTAGACTTCCAAAAGGCATACGACTCAATAGATCGACAGACCCTCATATCTACGTTGTGGGAAGTAACTGGTCGAAGCTATCCTGAAGAACACCAGCTCCAAAGTCAAATTCAGGTATGAACTATCCACGAGCTTTCCAATCCAGGCAAGAGTCAGACAGCGGGATGGGATACAACTGTGTTCTGGAGAAAATCATCAGATAATGATCTTCCGCATTATCACCAGAAGTAGGACTAAAGCGTGGATACAAGAAAGACAACCTCAATGTAAGCTGTGTAACCTTTGCTGATGATCTCACCCTATTGGCCAACAGCATAAAGGGGGCTACTCATCAACTACAGAACCTTTACAATGTTACGGCAAAAACCGGCTTGAGGGTCAACATACAGAGACTGAGTTCATCACCAATATCAAGCAGGCTCCTCCTAGAATCCCACTAAGAAACAATATCTGTAAAGTTCCTGCAGTCAAGTGCTTGGGAGGATGGATCTCAGCCAGCGAAAGCGAAACCTTGGTCATAGACGCCAGGTGCACCAAGTTAGAGAGGGCCTATCATTCCTGTAAGAACATATATACTTCCAAGTACCTATCCAGGAACATAAAGCTGAAGCACTACAACTCGGTATTAAGACTCTCTGCATCTCTTCGGCCCGATGAATCGAAAGGGCCCACTCAGGAAACTAGAACTTAGAGATAAGAAGATCCTGAGGAGAATGCTAAGACATATAAGAGAAGAAGACGGTATCTACAGAATCAGGTAGAATAACGAGCCCTACGAACATCAGGAAGAAATAGTCACATATTTGAGGAAAAAGCGACTGAACTTCTATGGGCACATGATCAACCTGAATCACTCCAGTTACAAGTAGTGGAAAGGCGTACAAAGCCAGGTGGTTCACCTTTGTTAAATCAGACTTGGAGGAACTGCGTGTGTCATTATAGACAGCCGAGAAAGGAATTCAATACCGACAGGCCATTCTGCAGGGAGTCTTTCCACTGTCTCTCACCAACAAGAAGTGTATGGGCACTACCAGACCTAAATGGATGGATGAGAGGAAGAAGGCTCAAAGCCAGAAGATGAAGGCATACTGGACCAAGAAAAAGCAGAAGACCCTAGCTGTGAGTTACGACGAGTCTCGTGGTCCCTAGTAGGCCAAAACGAAATTACAAAAATCTAAAACGCCGCAGCAAATTACATTAAGGCGTAGGCTTTGACCTCAACTAAGATCACTCTCCAATCGTGATAACAATCAATAACATCGTTATAGCTACTAATCAGAACCCAGTGTTTTATGACCACCTATTGGAAAGAAATATAAACTTGTATGTACCACTCAAAACAATCGAAGAGTTAAAGAATTAAGTGCATCAATTTCGCAACGGCTATTCAAGACGCAGCTTGGAAAAGTACGCCTACTATATAGCGAAAACTTAAGGGTCTCCACTGCTCTAATGAAATAAATGACCTAATTACTTTCAAATGCAGACTTAGAAGACTCTGGCATCAAACCCGATCACCGCAATACAAAATCAACCTAAATAGAAGCATCAATTGACAAGGGAGATTAAAATACATAAAATAACTTCCTCTTGGAACAAACCGCTGATTAT
Source organism: Phosphuga atrata (assembly GCA_944588485.1). NCBI lineage: Eukaryota > Metazoa > Arthropoda > Insecta > Coleoptera > Silphidae > Phosphuga > Phosphuga atrata. The sequence goes on along the minus strand of OX155898.1, from coordinate 57,788,245 downwards.
ACCACAGTGAATTGTCTATGGAAGGCAACAAAGTACCTGAAGCGACCGATCACTCAAATACCTCCGATACGCAAACCAAACGGCAAGTGGACTCGTAACAGCAGTGATAAAGCAGACACTTTGGCAGAGCAGCTTTGGACAGCATATTCCTCCCTAACCCGGGATCGGATGAACTCCCAATACTTCCAACAAACAACTACGAAGAAACAATCCTGCTAGTAATACCCAAATAGCCGGCGAGAGTGGTATAGTGGTGACGCTTGTGGCCTCATGTTGAGTGCTAACTGACAAGTATAGAGGTCCCGAGTTCTATCCCCAGTGCCAGCCGCATTTGTTCCACAAGACAAATGTGAAAAATGGTAATTAGCGCAATTTACAATTACAAAAGGTTTCTGGGCCTAAGTGAATGTGAATGCAGAATACAATAGGCTACCAATAGGCCGCAGTGTTTAAAGGGTCTGCCAACACGGCATTCACATCGAAACTTAAAAAAAAAACACCCAAAGAGGTGCATAGATAGAGCCAAAGAAATGCATATGAATCTAAATCCAAAGAAAGCACCCGGTTTCGACTTAATTACCGGCACAATCCTCAAAAAATGAAGGGGTAAAGCCTTGGTCAAGCTCACTAATCTATTCAATGCCACTGTTGAGGCCCTTTTTTCTTGGTTTTGCTGTCTATCAAAAGAGGGCGATAAATACTCCGACAGCTATTAAATTGTCGGCGTTAAATTGACAAAAAATTGCGCCGCGATTTAGGTTAGGTTAGGTTAGATTAACACTGAGTTAAGAGTGTTTGCACGTCTCGATTCGGCCGGCATTCTACAACGCTCATTTTTTGACTGAAACTCATCGGGGATTTGCCCAATTCAAGGTTTTTTCCTTGCTGATCATGAGCTGATCAGCTGATCACGAAACGTCTCAAACTAATAATAAACAAATATGAGCTGGTGCAGGCCCATCAGTTTGGATTTTGAACCAACCACTCAAGTTCACAGAATTACCAACGTCATCGAAAAATCCGGAGAAGAAAAAAGAAAAAAAAACATTTGGTCTACTGTGTTTGTTTAAACCATTCTCTACCCCTCTTTTTCATTTTTTCATTGTTACCAACTACAGATGGTGTGGCATGGCTACCAACCTAAAACAGCACTAAGAGCGACGAGAGTTGAAGGGCGGCCAGAGAAAACATTATCTCTGGGGCGGCATTCACCAAGAGTATCTATTCGGTTGAGACGTGTAACCCTATTTTGAAATTAAATTATGAAATATAACGACGCCAAGTTATTATTTTTCTCACAAGAATCACAAACATTTTGGTCCTTCGAACACAGATCAACCGTCCATTGGAATCAACAGGATCAACATTTAGGCCCAGCAGCCATTTTGCAACTTCACAAGAAGACAAAAGTTAGTGGATTTCCTTTCATCATTTCTCCTTGCCTATGAGGTATGTGCTCATAATTGTTACATGACATTTCCATTTTATCAATAATACGTAATATATACATTAAATTATAAAAATGACAGAGCAACAGATCAAAACATATCAAGACACGCTTGACGAAATTTGCATCATTTATCGGTTTAGCCAAAAACAAATCAAAATCAATAGAGATAGGCAAACGATTACAAATAATTGAAGCATCTCATCATGAATTCGAGGAAGTGCATTTGCAAATTCAGTTGCTGGACGAAACATTTGTCACAGATAACGAGTTATTTGATTTTGAAGATAATTATTTCAAAATTGTTAGTGAGGCCGAAAGTCTAGTCAAATCAAATGTCGGCTCTTCTGACGCTACATCAAACACACAAAATGAAGGCGCATCTCAACAAATTAAATTGCCAGACATTCAGTTACCACATTTCAGCGGTTCCTTTACAGAGTGGATAACTTTTCGTGACAGTTACCAGTCATTAATACATAGCAATGAGGCGTTAAACTCATTTCAAAAATGTCATTACTTACGTAGCAGTTTAAAAAATGAGCGTTTGAAACTGTTTCCCATTTAACACCTTCTACAGACAATTATGCAACAGCATGGGAATTACTGTGAGATACGAAAACAAGAGATTGATTACACAGTATCATGTTAGAGCAATTTTCTCATTGTCTTCGGTAATTCATAAGGATTCAAGGTCTCTATGACACTTTTTGCATACGGTAACAGCTAATCTTAAATCACTACAATCAATCGGTCCAGTAGATAATTGGAATGATCTATTAATACATCTCATCAAAATTTGATAGCAATACTACTGCTGCTTGGGAAGCCACGTTATCCAGTCAATCACCTAAGTTAAACGATATAACAAAATTTCTAACGCAACGCTGTCAAATGTTACAATCACTAGAAGTTAGCAGTCAATTTACAAAAGGCATAAATTCTTTAAATCATAACAAATTCAATAGCTATTCACATTCAAACCCTTCGACATCCCATCTTAGCACATTCAATCACAAAACAAAATGCATTCTGTGCAATCAAGACCATTATTTATATTATTGTAAACAATTCTTGTCACTATCTGCAAATCAACGAATAAGCGAAGTCAGTCGACTTAAAATTTGTCAAAACTGCTTACGTCCTAATCACAAGGCTTCTGCATGTCCATCATTATATAGTTGTAAAACCTGTGGTGAGAAGCATAATTCTCTCCTCCACATTAATAGTTCTAATAATAATCAAATAGCCACACGATCAGAAAAACCCTCGACATCAACCATTGTTTCAAATTACTGCGCCCAAGAAAATAATAACAACGTTCTTTTGAAGACAGCCATTATTAAAGTTCGAGATAGTAATGGTAGATTTCATAATCTACGAGCATTCCTGGATAGTTGATCACAATCTCATTTTATATCAGCTAGTGCATGCAAGAAATTAAGGTTAGAACTTAGCAAAACTAATTTACCCATAATATTCATTTCTAAAAGTCAGACATTTGTAAACAGAGTTACTTCAATTACCATACAGTCGAACTATAATTCTTTCATAGGTGAATTATCATGTTTAGTGTTACCAGAAATAAAATCAAATCATCCGTTATTTTCATTCAATTCAGATAACTTGGACATTCCAAAAAACATAAAACTTGCTGATCCAAACATTAATTTATCGAGGCCAGTCGATATCTTAATCGGAAATGAATTATTTTGGCATCAAATTCTTCCACATAAAATTCTGTCAAATGGCTCATTAGATACTATTTTGCAAGAAACACAGTTCGGTTACATTGTAGCTGCGGTAATTTAAATTCAAAATCAAACACAAACAATTTGTCATTTGTCTAATTTCGCAGTGTCAGAACAACAAAACCACGCTTTTGGGATATTGAAGATCCTAATTCGTCTTCCCAGAAATTGGGACAGTCCCAAGTTTCAGACGTTTGTGAAAACCATTATAAACTCAGTACCGAAAGGGATTCTCACGGTCGTTTTATCGTGAAATTACCATTTAAGCAGGAACCCCCGCAATTGGGTTCTTCCAGACATATTGCATTCAAACGTTTATTATCATTAGAGAGAAGGTTTCAAAGAGACCGACATTTACAACGTAATTATCGACAATTTCTTGACGAATATTTGCGTCTAGGACACATAGAATTAGTTTTTTAGGCTACAATTGAACAGACATCGTGTTTTTATTTACCCCATCACTGTGTCATAAAAAATAGCAGCACCACTTCAAAATATCGCGTTGTTTTTAATGGCTCTGAGAGTTCTGACAACGGTAAAAGTTTAAATGACAACCTACATGTGGGTCCTGCATTGCAACAGGAACTATTTGCTATTTTAATAAGATTTAGATTGCATACATACGTAATCACGGGAGACATCGAAAAAATGATACTTATTCATCCAGATCATAGAAACTATCAATTAGTTTTATGACGCGACAATCCAAACGATCGAGGTAACACCTACAGATTAAAAACAGTTGTGTACCGATTAGCATCTGCACCATATTTAGCAATTAGAACATTATGCGAGCAATTAGAACATTATGCATCATTAGAAGCTGAAAACGACCCAGAAATCTCTAAAATTATTACACGCGATTTTTATGTCAATGACGTATTAACAGGAGCAGACTCTATTGACAAGGTCATCGAAATTCGCGATAAATTAATTAACACCTTGGCAAAGGGTGGTTTTGAGTTACGAAAGTTTGCCTCAAACAATAATTTAATCTTAACAACACAACATAATAGTGACACAGATCAGATAAATTTAGATTTGCAATCCTGCGAAAAAACGTTACGCATTAATTGGGGTTGTCACACAGACCCAATCAAAGTTTTTGTAAAATCAAACAATCAATTAGTCACCAAACGTACAATTCTGAGCTTAATCTCTAGATCAGGGATTTCCAAAGTGCGGCCCGCGGGCAAAATGCGGCCCGCGAACCTTGTGAATGTGGCCCGCGATGTCGATGCCATGATTTATATTTTTATTAAAATAATAAAAAATAGAAGTAAAATAGGTAATAAAGTATTACGAATAAAATACAATAAAATGTGGGTGCAATTTTTCAGCCCTTTAAATGAACTTTTCATAACGGTAAAAAAGTGTTTACACATATACAGATACAGAACGACACTACGAACTAAGAAATTCCTTTAGTGGTCAGAAATTGATATTGAAAAATCTGATTAAACAAAATGAATCTTCCGTTTTGAAAACCTATAAATTGCCAAACATTGTAAACCATTTTTAGAAGAAGATTTTTTTAAATTGTATGCTAAGAGTTGTCGACATAGTGTGCCCAGATAAAAGTCAATATACAAAGATATTTGTTGCTTGAAAAAGACCACTTCCCGTAAATATGGAAGATATTGATGAGGATGTTAGAATAAATTTCAAAATTTGCTTTTTCCATTGCTTTGGACGAAAGTATCGATATATGCGGTTCGGCACAACTCTTAATATTTATTCGTAGAGTTACTGAAATTTTATGATTTTTGAGTTAAGAGTTATTATTAAGAGTTATTAAGAGTTATTATCAATGTGAAGCTTAAAAACTCTTTACAAGTGGATGTGATATATTTTCTGCGTGGAGCATGCTTATAATTCGCTGGCGACACCCGTATATATCCATACAAACATATCGAAATATCGCATTACTGGAGGCATAATGAAATGCATATACCTATATTGAAGCATGTAGTTATATACTTTCGCTTATGGGCAATTACCTACTCAGGTGAAAAAAAATTTAAATTCATTTTACACCTTATTTCTGTCTATATTATTTCTTATATACACTTATCGTCTTATAAATTCTAATTCGTCAAAGTGAAGCAAGTATAATTCTATTTTGAGTGATGATGGCACACAGGGTCCAATTATTTAGTGCAAAAGAAACGTTACTCTGTATTTTTTCGCTTCCTTGGGAACAAAGTTTGCATCCTCGGTCCGGATTGATTTTCAAATACATGTGCTGAAATCCGGAATGTAACAATGAAAGAAACACCACTGAATTAGATGGTATGTAGTCGAAATAAAAGTAAATTTGAAACGGAAGTGAAATGAACCAAAAGTAATTTCATTTGAATACTTACTATTGGTCGGCCAGAAATCGCCTCAACTGCTAAACAAGTAGGAAATTGTTTAATAATATGAACGTTGTTCATTCTATTTTCAACGTTTGGAACAACCAATGACATAGACGGCGTAGTTAGAAAATTTCGCCTTGCATCAGATTTGTCTAGTCTATCTGCTTCTTTGCAAGTGCAAAATGCATCCAAGGCCAACATATTAAAAAAAAAGCCTCGAAAACGTATAACATTGTAATGACACAAACGAACAGCAGCTGGTTCATTTCTGTTCCATTTTGTACCATCTTTGACAAAGAAAAAGTCATCAGTTGCTTTTACTTTTTCTTCTTCGCCACTATCTATAATTTCTATTGGTTCGATTACCAAGTCCTCTTCAATATCAGACGCAGGTACATAATCCATATAATTATCCTCGTCATCGTCTCTGAGTTGATCATGTTCAACATTTTCATCAATCTCTTCTCTAGGATTACGTTGAATTTCGTTAGATAAAGCCGCTGTTAATCATGAATGAAAATCAGTATGACCCTGTGTCCAAACTTTGTCTACGTAATCGCGTATACACAAATTCTGGCCCACTGGCCCAACACGTGGCTCGCGCGCTAGATAGATCAAAGGACAATATACGAGTAAGAGAAAAGCTCGAGGGCACGCCTCGGGCTGGCGTGAGATATAGAGGAACTAAAAAACCACAGTAAAATTTTCAAAATACATTTTATTTCATATAAAATATAAATGGGTCCAGACAGACCACGTGTACCAAACCGAAATATATTCAAATACATATGCTTGTAATTACCCTTGTATGGCATGTACCCTTTTATGCTCTCTTTTAAATGAAAGCTAATGAAATTTTAGGAAAAGTCAAGGAAATTTAAGTTGATAGCCCAATTCGAATTATATTGAAAAAAACAAATGATATAGCAAAGGGTCTGGCTGGACCCATGCGCCAAACGGAGGGTTAATTGGAACAATTTGGTAGGAGTAACTAGAGATGATGCTCCATCTAAGATGGGCCACAAATAAGGGTTAATACATTTAAAAAAAAAACAAGTTGAAAGATGATGTAATGATGATGTAATTTATCGGTATTGTTAGAGTATACCGATAAATTACAATGTTATGAATGATGTTAATACAGTTAATTTATCAAAAAACATGCTGTCAATAACCGCCAATTTAAAACTATCTTAGAAGAATCTCCATTTTGAGACGTTATATATTTTTCAAAAGTTCGATGACATTCAAAAGGACAAACATAAAAAAAAAGTTATTGGTAAAACCATACAAGATTATAGATAATCAGATAAAGTTAATAAAGACAGTACAACGCTTGAATATATAAATATACTCAACCTTTCTGGATCTCTCTAATACTAATGGGTCTTTTTAGGACTACCAAAGTGAGTAGTTTACAATTTATTGTTCATGGAAGCAAAGCTCTGCTGATGAGAGATAAATCTCGAAACGCGTCCACAGAGGTATTTCCACTTAAGGTAGCGGAAAGACATGATCTTAAAAACAATGTTATTTTTATGGTTTTTGTTGAGTGCCACTAAAATAGACTGAAAGCTATAGAATAACTGACAAATTTCACACGATATTTGTTTTTGGTAGTCCTAAAAAGACTCATTAGTAATATAGAGCTCCGGAAAGCTTAAATATATTTATATATTCAAGCCTTGTTCCGTCTTTATTAACTTTATTAAATATAAAATTGTTTTTTGGTTTAAGAAAAGAAATTACAAAGTTTTTCACTGGAAAAAATCGTTATCTCATTGCATAATATTAACTGGTTATACGACTTGACATTTCTAGTAGACGTAATTGGTGTTATGAATGACTTAAATTTGAAATTACAAGGTAATAAGTTTTTGGCCCGCCAGAAATTTGAGAAATACCAAATTGGCCCGCCCAGGAAAAACTTTGGGAATCCCTGCTCTAGATTGTTTGACCCACTAGGCTTAGTTTCTCCTGTTACGGTTACAGCAAAAATATTATTACAAAGGGCATGGTCATTAAAGATAGATTGGGATGAAGAATACCAAGTACAAGTTTTTCAAAGTTAGATTCTCTTATAATTCCGAGATGTGTATCATTAGGACCTCAACTACGGATTTGAACTGAAATCCAAGGATTTAGTGACGCAAGCCAAAATGCATATGGTGCATGCGTCTACGTACGTACAATCTCACCCAACGGAGATTGCATTTTACATTTACTATGTTCCAAAAATCGAGTTTTACCTCTGAAGACCATCACTATACCACGTTTAGAATTATCTGCTGCATTAATGCTTGCACAATTAATCAACAAAGTTAAAGATTCTATCGATATTTTTAAAATCGTAAACTATCTATCGTAAACCAGTATTTTTACTGGACAGACTCGACAATTGCTCTGGCATGGATAGGAATGCAACCAAACAATTTAAAACCATTTGTAGCACATCGAGTAGGTGAAATACAGTTAATAAGTTCTCCAGATGACTGGCGGTATGTTCAAACTACCGAAAATCCTACTGACGTTGTGTCGCGTGGAGCAACCACAACTCAATTAATGACGTATATTTGGTTCAAAGGTCCCGACTTTTTACGCGACAGTACAGTAGACTTTTCCAAAGTAAAGAAACGACCAACTTAAGTCGAGGAAATACCAGAAGTAAAAGCAGTGTGTTGTTTAGCGATTATGGACAGTATTTCTAACACAGAATTCGATTTATTCATCAAATTTTCATTTTTCAAAAAATTAGTGCGAATCATTGCTTACATTTTACGTTTTTCAAATAATACACGTCGCAAAAATAAAATGCCCGGTCATTTATCATGCGAAGAATTAAACCAAGCCGAAATCAAAATAATAAAAATAGTTCAAAGGGAAGCATTTTTCAGATATTCATTCACTAAAAAATCACAAGATGCTTTACAATCACAGTAAATTGCGATGTTTGAATCCATTTTTAGATAAAGACGAGGTACTTCGCGTAGGGGGTAGGTTAATGAACGCAAACATACCTCAAATAGTTATGCCAATAATCCATTATCATCATAATGTAATCATTCGATCACAAATCTAATCGCAACACAAGAACATGTCAATAATTGTCATTCTGGGTGTCAAACCATATTAGTCGCGATTAGACAAAATTTTTGGCCAATATCAGGCGCAAGAGTCGTACAACGACAGTTGATGGGTCCGTCGAGCCCATTTATCTGCACTGGTGTAGATTATGCAGGCCCTGTTACATTAAAGAATGGACACGGTCGCACTAACAAAACAATTAAATGTTACATTGTCATATTTGTTTGTTTCGCAACTAAGGCTGTACACATAGAACTAGTCTGCGATTACACTTCCGCCAGTCTTCATCCCAAAAGGAGGAAAGGCCTCACACACCTCCCCCAAAGACCTGAGACCAATCAGCTTATCATCGTTCCTGATAAAGACACTTGAAAGACTGATTGACTTGCACATGAAGGAGGCATTACACCTTGAAATGCTGTCAATGTCTCAGCACGCATACACAAAGGGGAAATCCGTGGAAACAGCACTCCACGCCTTGGTAAGCCAGATAGAGAGCTCGATTAGGCATAAGGAGTTCACGATGGTTGTCTTCCTCGATATAGAAGGGGCATTTAACAACGTGAAGCCTGAAGCCATAGAATCAGCTGATTGGAAAAATGCTCCGTGGAAGGAACATTATGGCCACAATGGGAGAATCCCACATAAGAAGGAAGGTGAGTAGGGGAACCCCACAAGGAGGCGTCCTCACACCATTGCTTTGGAACATCACGCTAAATGAGCTGCTCCTCCAAGTTAGGAAATCCGGCTGCAGGGTAGTCGCCTATGCGGATGACGTAGCAATAGCAGCCTCAGGGAAACACCTTAATACAATGTCGCAACTTGTTGAAGGGGCCCTATCGAAACTAGCGCAATGGTGCAAAAGGTGTGGCGTAGATGTCAACCCGGCGAATACCGAGCTAGTCGTTTTCACAAGGAAACACAACATCCCAGAATTCAGGCTCCCAATGCTAAAGGGCACTGAACTGACGATCAAGGAGAGCGCCAAGTGCTTAGGTCTCATACTAGACCGAAAGTTATCATGGAAGCTTAACATAAACGAAAGGGTACGGAAAGCAACGGTGGCGCTGTACTCTTGCAAGAGAGCGGTGGGGAAATCTTGGGGCCTCAACCCCAAGATTACCTTCTGGCTATACAGAGCCGTAGTTACACCAATACTCTACTACGGCGTTTTTATATGGTGGCCGGCACTTAATAAAAGAGTCCATCAAATGGCGCTTACAGAAGTGCAGAGAATAGCGGCGCACATGATAACGGGAGCCATGAGAACGACGCCTACGAAAGCCTTGGAAACAATCCTGGACATAGCCCCGGTCGATTTAATGGGCAGGCAACTTGCCATTACCACAGCACTTAGACTAAAGTCAGTGCGAATGTTGACATCGGACTATCGTGGACACGCCGGAATAATCAATGAATTTAAAGGGGTGCCCAAAAACATAGACCAATGTCTAGCCACACCTGCTTTTGGCAACAACTTCTCATACCACATACCCTCTAAAGAGGAGTGGATGGAAAAGAAAGAGGTACCAGCAGGACACACGCAGGTCTTTACAGACGGCTCACGGAGGGAGGACAAAGTTAGCAGCGGAGTTTTCTCCAACGACCTCAACCTCAGAATTAGCTTACACCTGCCAGACTACTGCAGCGTTCTACAGGCGGAGGTAACCGCCATAAAAGGGGCAGCAGAGTGGCTGATGGTAAATGGGGACCCTGGTGAACAGATCCACATTTACACCGATAGCCAAGCTGCTCTCCGGGCAATTACTAGCGTGTGCACCAACTCAACAGTGGTCTCTGACTGTCGGAGAAAGCTGAATGAGCTCGCAGCACACACAAACGTGAGACTCATGTGGGTACCAAGCCACAGCGGGATCCCAGGTAACACAAAAGCGGATGAGCTTGCAAAGAACGGCACAAGCCTGCACTCAACCGAAGTATTACAGGATATTGGTATTCCATTTGCCTCGTGCAAGGAGACCATAGCCGAAATAACCTCGAACCTAGCGGAGCGAAGGTGGAGGGATGAAGACACCTGCGAGGTAACCAGGCAAATATGGCCTCACCGAAACAGGAAAAGAAGCACCAACATCGTCTCTCTAAAAAGAAACGATATCAGACTGGCAGTGGAAGTCATCACGGGACACTGTCCCTTTGGCAAGCACGCTGAGAGACTGGGCAAAGCGAAGCGGGACTACTGCAGAGGCTGCCTGGACGAGGAGGAAGAGGAGAGTGTTCAGCATTACCTATGCCAATGCCCCTCTCTGACCGCAACACGATTGCTCTTCTTAGGCCGACCTTTCTTGGATGATCTCTCTGACCTCGCATCACTAGATGCGCAGACTCTCATGAGGTTCATCTATGGCTCGAAATGGTTTGACAAAATCCCCTGAGGAGGGTTGTACTCCAAGTACCGTGGTAACACAACGGGCCCATCTGAGGCCTATGTGAGCGTTAGCTGCCACTTAAACCTACCTACCTACCTACCTACACTTCCGCCACCTTCTTAAACGCATTAAAACGATCCATTGCTAGACGCGGTAAAATTGCACACCTGTATTCTGATAATGGTACAAATTTCGTTGGCGCAAATAGGGAATAAACACATTAAAACAGTTATTTGAATCACAAACAGTGTTCCTCGACGTCGCACAAGCGTTTGAACGGATATGGCATGAAGGCCTACTGCACAAACTTAAATCCATCCTGCCTGACCCGTACTAAAGACTACTAAAATCATACCTATCTACAAGAAAATTTCGTATTAAATATGAAGACGCATTCGTCCACCAAACTTAACGAAGCAAAGTCTACATACATTATTAAGAATATTGAAAACTGACCCCACACTATAAATGGCAACTATCCAGCCATCCAACGCAGCAAAATACATGGGCATGACGCTTGATGCAAAACTCCCATGGTAGGAGCACATCAAGAAAAAATAAGAGAAACTCAATTTAAAACACGAAACATATATTGGCTCTTAGGACATCTCTCAGAACTAACAATGCACAACAAACTAACCCTATACAAACAGGTGTTAAACCAAATTTGGACATATGGCATCCAATTATAGGGATGTGATAAAAAACGATATATCAACATAATCCAACTCTATCAAAACAAAATGTTACGTGCTATCGCCAATGCCCCATGGTATGTGCGCAACAGCGATACTTACACAGTGAACTCGATGTAGCAACAGTCGATACCATCATTACAAGATATGCTATCTCGCACGAAACACGACTCCAGCATCACTCCAACGAGGAAGCATCCATGCTCCTAGACGTACAGAATGCAATCAGACGACTTAAACGGCCCAAACCACATGAGCTGTGTAGAATAGACCCGCCAAACAACTGAGAGATCCAGTGGGAGCAACTCATAATACTACATTAATTATTTATTTCTTATAGTAAAACAGAAGGGGGTAAAAGAGGGTAGTGCATGCGTACCGCACGACAATGACTCGAATGAGACATGTCGTATAACCTCTCCTACCCAAGTCTGGTTCCCACCTCCACGTTAGGTGACCCCTGGTAACCACACAGAAACCTCGCATGATGCGGTGAAAATCCATATGGAGCGAGGTGGGAAAATCCATATGGGCTGACGGGAACAGGCGAAATGGCCCTCCGAATAGGGGGTTGAGCGACGGGCTAACTACCCGTCCTCGTGAAAACATTAATGTTGCGAAGACTACAACGAAAGAAACTGGACTGTCCACACGAAGACGAACATGGCAGGGAAATAAGGATAAGATTGACGGAATCAGACTAAGATTTGGTACATGGAATGTATGTACACTTAGCGATAGCCTAGCGGATGAGAAACTAAGATACAAAATGGATCTCATGGCCCTACAAGAGATAAGACGGAAGGGTAAAGGCGAAATTCACAAGAGAAAAATCTCTATGTATTTCTCAGGAAACGATGAAAGAAGTGGCCATAAAGGAGTTGGATATATTGTATCCAAAAAATTAAAAATATCGATTCTAGCCATTACCCCGGTATCAGATACAATATGCACCCTAAGACTAAAGGGAAAATACCACAATATAGCCTTTGTGAACTTCTACGCGCCCACAGAGGACGCAGAAGAGGAAACTAGAGACGTTTTTTACGCAGCACTTCAAGAAGTCTGCGATAAAATACCGAGACAGGATGCAGCTATAGTACTAGGCGACTATAACGCCAAATTGGGCAAAAAAGAGACCTACGCTAGCATTTCTAGTAAACATAGCATGCATGATGAGTCCAACAATAATGGCCAAATAGTTGTACAATTTGCCGCGACTAATAACTTCCTCCCCAGGAAAGAAATCCATAAGGGCACCTGGAAAATAGCTGGATCACGAAACACGAACTAAATAGACCACATACTAATCACCAAAAGATGGGCAACGGACGTCGAACAGGTCAGATCCTTTCGCAGGGCGAACTCGGACTCCGACCATTACCTTGTTGGAGCAAGGTCAAAAAAAAACTATCGACAGTGGCTAGGGGAACAACTGAAAAGCAGCCAAAATGGCATATAGATCGCCTAAAAAACCCAGAAGTTCTGAGGGCCTACCAGGAAAGTCTCAGAACTAAACTACAAGAAAATCAAGAAACGCAGGACATAGAGCAAGACTGGATGAACATCGAAAAATAATAAGAGAGAATGTCAGAGATAATAATAAGAGAGAAAATCAAGAAACGCAGGACATAGAGCAAGACTGGATGAACATCGAAAAATAATAAGAGAGAATGGTATGACGAGGAATGTTGAGAAGCAACCTCTGTGAAGCGGAAGGCTAGACTAAAACTGTTAGACAGAAGCACACGAGCTAACCAAACAGCCTACACTAGGGAAAGAATAAACGCGTTTAGAATATGTAGAAAAAAGAAAAGAGAGGCACTAAACAGAAAGGTAGAGGAAATGGTACTGAATCATTCTAGAAACGAAACAAGAAAATTTTACAAGGCAATAAAACAAAACACTCAGGGTTTTAGACCAAAGATAACATATTGCAAGGATAAAGACGGAAACATGCTCACAGGGAACGAGGAGATACTCCGAAGATGGAAAGGGTACTTCTTGGATATTTTTAAAAGAGACTGTCGTTTAAAGCCTCAACAATTACAGCTAGATGTACATACGGTAGACCCCAAGATTGAGAAACCCAGCCTAAGAGAAATAGAAAGTGTTATTGGAAAGCTAAAAAATAACAAGGCCCCTGCGTCAGACGGTATAACAGCCGAACTTCTGAAATATGGAGAACACCTAACGGTAAGACTAAAACACCTAATTAATTAAATCTGGGAGCAAGAGAAAATACCAGAGAATTGGGCACTGGGTATCATACAGCCAATACACAAGAAGGGAGACAAAACGATCTGTAGCAACTACCGGTAGATAATGCTCCTTAACGTAACATACAAAGTTCTAACAGGCGTTCTTTATAACAGACTCGCTGTCTACTACGAAGAGATATTAGGACAATATCAGAGCGGATTTCGTGCTCATAGGTCAACGATAGACAACATATACACCATAAGGCAAATGCAGGAGAAAGCATACGAGTTTGATATATTGCTGCACAACCTCTACATAGATTTTAAGCAGGCATTCAATACCGTCAAAAGAAACACGATCCTTGACGATTTACTGATGCTAGGAATACCCCGTAAATACGTAGAACTAATAGAAGCCACATTGTCCGGTTCGAAAGCCTCGGTTAGAGTAGACAACCAACTTACATCCGACTTTAAAATCGAAATCGGCGTGAGGCAGGGAGATGCCCTGAGCGCCATGATATTCAACCTAACATTAGAGGCATGCAACCGATCAACACAGGTTGCTGCGTATGCAGATGAAGTCAGTTTGACATATAGAAGCAAAGACGCGCTACAGGAAGCACTATTGGTGCTGGACGATGAAACGCAAAAAAGGGGATTGAAAATAAATGAGGTAAAAACTAAATACATGCAAGTTGGAAGAGAACATCACGATAACAATGACCTTAACTTGGGCGAGTATCGCTTTGAGCAGGTTGAAAGTTGTGTCTACTTAGGAACAGAAATCAACAGAACAAACGTAATAGCTAAAGAAACAAGCTCGCGAATACTTAGTGGAAACCGATGCTACTACGGATACCAAAACCTGATGAAGTCCAAGTTATTGGTCACAAAATCAAACTTCAAATATACCGAACACTCATAAGACCAGTAGTAACGTACGGATGCGAGGCCTGGACCCTAACCACCGCAGAGGAGGAGGCGCTACGCATCTTTGAAAGAAAGATCCTCAGAAAGATCTACGGACCGATCCTAAATGAGCATGGAATTTGGAGGATACGAATGAACAATGAACTAACCAGGTTAATAAACGAAGCGAACATAGTGAGATATGTAAAAGCTCAAAGATTAGCATGGCTGGGACACCTGTACAGAATGCATGATGACAGACCATCCAAGAAAATGTACAACTGGCGGCCAGAAGGAAGATGGAAAAGAGGCAGGCCAAGGAAAATATGGATGGAAGACGTGGAGGAAAGTCTTAGAAACATGGGAGTAAGAGATTGGAGAGAGAAAGCCGGCGAAAGGACAGAATGGAAGAAGATTGTTGTAGAGGCAAAGACCCACCGCGGGTTATAAAGCCAACAGAAGAAGAAGAAGAAGTAAAACAGATCGTTAGTCTTTAAGAACTATTATAGTTTTTGTAAATATTGCATTAATATTAAACGTATTGAATAGTGTAAATATGGTTAAAACAAATCAGAATATTTTTTAATTGAAATCGTTTTCGATACGAACTCGGGCTATATGGGTGATTTCTTCGTCGATCCGGCACTAATCCAATAAATCCTTCGAAAACTGCTTCAATCAGCGCAGATCAACAATCTCGCCGGGAAACGAACTGGAGAGATTTCATTAACGTCGGGATTAATTTGTAATAAATGGAAAAACAGATTTCCCAGTACACATTTGATTATAAATCCAATTCCTCTATTTCAAAAACGGATAAAACCATCTAAAACCGACCCTTATTCTTCTTTATAATATGCTTTCGTGTTCAGCAAAATTATGTTTAGAATATTCAATTAATAATTATTAAGAAAATTTTGACAAATTTAGTTTTCTTTTGAATACACCTCTTTGCCGATTTACACAATAGACATGTTCCTGAGAATTACGAAGTGTTTTCTAGATTGGAAAATAAATTAGATTTCGTAATAAAAATAAGTAACATTTATGTCGACAAGTGCAATACGTGCTTACTAAATATACATTAGTTATTAATGAGGAATCCATAACAATTGACTAACTGTTGTTGGAACTGTGACAATTCCAGAGTGTTTTTGCGCACGAACTTCCAATGTCAATATTATTATGAAATAAAAGTAATTATTGGACGGTTACTTCAGAGACTGCACGCACGGAAACTAATTAATTTCCGCACAAAAATCCTCGGGGGGATTGCGACGCCTAGTTCTAACGATTTCGTGGAAAGCTTAATTCCACGTCACTAGATATGCCATTACAGGACTAAATGAATTCGTTTATTCTAAATATATATAATCCGGTAAACCGTCTGATCCCTGCCGATAAAACGTAATCCGTTTACATAAATCTCGGAGAACAGCTTGACCTGCATTTCGAGATAAATCGCATTTATTGCAACAATCCAACAATCAATGCAACGATCAATAAAAATGTTGTCTTTTGAAGTAATCAGAGTTACTTCAAAAGACAACATTTTTATATTGATTTTATTTTGTAATTTGGATTATTTTAGCAATGTGCAATGAATAAATTACATGTTTAATTTCGGTAGTGGTTATGGAAATTGGGGTGTGATGGAGGTGAGAAAGTAATTAAAGCAAAGGTCGCGTCTGTGGGGACGTGCGGCAGTAAATCAATTTTTCTCCTGAGCGAGGAAAGCAACGAATTTATGTTCACAACTCGTTTCGTAGCCGACTATGTAGACTGATTAAATTAGTAACAGTTAATTCAACTCTGTACATTTTTTGTTTCAACGAATAAAACTTTTTTAACTTCAAACTTTGATCAATTAACAAAAACTGAATTATTATAACATCCACAATAATTTAGAGTTTTGATTATAAAAGTGAACTTAAATTGAATTTGATCATTTTACATGAACTTGAACACCTCGTCAGTCATATACGAAGTATTAAAATTCATGTAAGTGTATTCCAATTTATAATTTAAAAAAGCAAAGCTGCACTGATGAGAGATAAATCTGGAAATGCGTATGCAGATGACTATTCACTTAATCTAAATAGAAAGAAATGATCTGTTATTTATGTGGCACTTGTTAGTGACATGAAAGTGTACTGGGGGCCGGTGATAACATGCAAGTGTCTGTTGTGTAACTCAATATATTGCGTGGTATTAGCCAGGAAGTAGTTCTGTAGTAAGCATGAGATTTGTTTGGTAGTGTTAATAAGACTTAATATTATAGAGCTACGAACAGGATGAATATATTTAGAGAACAGTACGTGTGTGTTGTGTAATACAATATCCTGCGTGGTATTAGCCAGGAAGTAGTTCTTTTGTAAACATGAGATTTGTTTGGTAGTCTTAATAAGACTTACTATTATAGAGCTACGAAAAGGTTGAATATATTTATAGAACAGTACGAACAGGTTGAATATAATTATATTCAGGCCGCATTTCATCTTCATCTAATAATATTAAACTCGTGAAATATTGTAATTATTGCCTTTGTTATTGAAATTTGAACATTATTCGCTTTTCATAATTTGACTATTTTCCAAGAGTGTTCGCTTAATGCATACTACACCGCAAAAAGCCGCCCACGTTTTTGTTCTAATCGAAAATGGATTTAGTCAGCGAGCTATTGATCGACAACTGAATACGTCACGCGCCGCGGTTCAAATAGTGTTCCAAGATTATGGTGACTGAAGACTGGATCCTTTAATAGACGACCTAGTATAGGCAGAAGAAGATTTACAGCGACTCGGGATGACCGCGCTTTATTGTATCAGCAGCATTAAGAAATCGTCACCTTTATGCTGTTCAACTGCAACAACATCTCCGTGAAGTACGAGGAGTGGCCATCAGTTATTGGACATCGAGACGAAGAATGCAGGAAAGTAACTTGAACCCTAAGACACCTGCAGTTTGTCAAAAACTTACCCCAGCTCATCATCAGGTACGCCTGCGGTTTGAAAGGGATCATTTAAAATGAACATTGGAACAATGGAGGTCTGTTCAGTTCTAAGATTAGACCAGCATATGCCTCTATCTTAGCGACCGAAGAAGAAAAGTGTACCGGAGACCAAGAGAGCGATTTTCAGAATGCTGCATTGAAGAGATGACTGCTGATGGATGTGGTTCCTGTTGTTGAGACGGTGGTGGCCTAGTAGTCAAGGTGTCAGACTTCGGAGCCGCAAGTCCCGGGTTCAAATCCTGGACATTGTGAAAAATAAGTCAGCGTTCTCCTGTAGATGGCTCTGGCAAAGTCATCGCAGTAAAAATCTGCCACGAAACGCCCCCGATTAGGGGCTCGCCATCCACGTTAAAAACTGTAAGGGCTTCCCTACACTTGTGTCTAAGATCAAGAAACTAAGCACAAGTGTAGGCTGTGTATAGGCCCGTGCTGGGCTGTAGCGCCATGGGTTTTGTTTGTTTCATGCATAATCTGAGGTACAATTTCTATTGGGGGCACGAACCGACCTTGCCTTCAACATTAGGGGCGCCAGTCGTCCCAGGAGAGGAGGTTTAACGACTGCTAGGTACATCGAGATTTTACGAGTTCATATGGTACCTTGGTACCTTTCGTCGACTACATTGAAGAGGAACACATCTTTATGTATGACAATGCGAAGCCACACACCGCAAGAATCGTACAAGATTACATTACAGAAATCGGAACATTTATAGTATGAGCTCAAACAAAGAATTCTAGCTAGGCTGCGTGACCCAACCTCGATTCAAGAGCTTATTGTATCAGTGAAGAAGAGTGGCTTAACATAACCTACAAGAAACAATAGTGAACTTGTTTAGATCTATGCCTAATCGTAAGAGAGCTGTAATTAGGGCAATAGGGGGTCATACGCATAAAACCATCAATAAGACCATCAAATAAAACCATGAATAAGACCCTCAATAAGACCACCAATATGACCTTTAATATGACCATTAATAATGATGTTATAAATCATACATGTTATTGATGGTCTAAGATGGTAGAAGGAGAAGAGTCGGAGGAACAGTCAATGGCAATGATTGAGTGCGAGATAAAGGAAATCAGGAAGGATAATAAGGAGCTTAAAAGAAGGGTAGAATAGATCAACAGGAGGAAATAGAAGAGGAAAAGGAGGAGATAGGTAAATGGAAAAAGGAAATCTTAAGCGAGGTGAGGGCTATAAGAGCCAATTCAAAAAAGAGATCAGCAAGATAGAATCGGAAATGAAAGAATTGAAGAAGGAAACGTTTAACGAGGCAGGGAAAGAAAATGGCAGGACGAGCATGTCACTTAGTCAAAGAAGGAGTTTATGTAACAACATTGTAGGTTTTGGATGGTTTTATTCATGGTCTTATTCATTGTCTTCATGGATTTTGGTCCGTCCATGGAGTGCACCGCCGATAACTTTACGGAGAAGACAGTTAGATGACTGAATGGATAGGCAGGCGAGTCGAACACGCTCCTTTCGAAAGATGCGCGAAAATGTTAAGATCACCGACGTCTACGCGCAAAAAAGAACCTAGCTCTAAGGTGGAAGAAGGAGAAGAGTAGGAGGAACAGTTAATGGCAATGATTCTGCGTGAGATCATGGAAACGAGGAGGTGTAATAAGGAGCTTGGAAAGTAGGGATCCTTAGGGAAGGGAATAGAGGAGATCAACAGGAGGAAAATAGAAGAGGAAAGGGAGGAAGTTGAATGGAAAAAAAATGTGAGGCGAGGGTGATAAAAGATGAAAATAGCAAATTCAGAAAAGGATCATCAAGTTAGAAAAGGAAATGGAAGAACTGAAGAAGGAAACGGAAAGCAAGGAAAGTAAAAGGTAGGACGAGCATCTAAGACTATCAAAAGAAGTACGGAACCTGAAAGATAAGGCCGAACTACAAACGAGGATTTCGCATCTTCCGCTCTCTAATTCGCTCCAATTTGCGAGCTTACCGGTCATGCTGTTTGAAACTAGTGTGAGATCAACGATCGAAGTCACGCCTGTCCTCTCAAAAGTTGGATTATTGCTATCATTTATAACGACCAGACTGAGCTCGATTCAGTCTATAGCTGGTACTTCTCGCCCAATAATTCTCTCCAGAACTTCGAACACTCTCTAGAAGAACACAAAGAGAGCATTAGTGCGCAAGGATAATCCGTACTGGTTGCAGGCGACTTTAAAGTCCCACTCCTGGGGATGCCCTCTAACGAATGCTAGGGTGCATAGGGTCTGAGATCAAATCGAGGACCCTATGCCCAAAAGCCCCACTCCTGGGGATGCTTTCTAACGAATGCTAGGGGCAAAGGTTCTGAGATCAAATCGAGGACCCTATGCCCCCTAGCATTCGTAAGAGGGCATCCCCAGGAGTGTGACTTTTAAGTCGCCTGCAACCAGTACGAATTTTCCATAGGCTATAATGCTCTCTTCTTGTTCTACTAGAAAGTATTCGAAGATCTGGAGGGAATTATTGGGCGAGAAGTAGCAGCTGTAGACTACTACTTCTCCCAGTTCTACCCAAACAAACCCAGTTCCACTTCCGGTATCGATAACCGCGATCGCCGCGTTGTTAATCCTGATGGCTGCGTCACTTTTCCCATATTTACAGTACCACACTATACCACACAGGTGACTTGCTAATTTTGTTCTTTAGCTCACTTATAATAGCAATAACTGCTTCCGTTTTTGATACTTCTGGAGTAAGTCGTGTCCTGATCTGCATCTATATAAGTTGGTCAATAGACCCCTTATGTGGATCACGAATGTTTTCGTGTAGTATCCAGGGCTTTTCGAAAGGCCAGGCATTTTCCTGTTCCTGAGTAGGGAAAAATGGTATGTTCTATTCCCACCTCCACCTACGACCGCGACTTAACCTTGACGTTGACATGGACCTTGGCCTGACCTTGAGGTCACCTTGGCGCTTCCGGTTTTGACTTCCAGTTTCGGTTTCAGGTTGATTTGTACATTTTTTTGTACTTTCAGTTGCCTACCTGTACTACATGTACACGAAGTTGCCTAATATTATATGTAAAGTTGACTGTCCTATAAGAGTAAATGAGTGCGATAAGGAAAAAAACACGAAGAGAGATGTATTGATAAGAACCACCGCTTCAGCATCTTCTGGTCTCAGCTTGTCTGTATCGTAGGATAACTGATAAGAAACGCTGCGTGTTTCATGATTTATAATTGAAGGAATTGCTCTGTTTTACAGATCGGCCTAAAAATAGTAAAATTGGCCTTGAATTGGCCGGTAGTAAAAACAAGGAATATGTAATATTTAAAAAAAAAACGCAATATTAAATACGGTAGTCAGCAAATTTCCTACCGAGATATTAACCCCTTGACATACGAATAAAAGCGCAATGACGTGTCCATATACATGTGCTCTTATCACATATACAGAACGTTTTAGAGACGTCATTGTATGTCAAGAGGTTAAATACCATAGTCATCAATTTTGTTATACAGGAAATGATAACGTTACGCGAGTATGGAATGTCTGAGTGAAAATATATGAAAACTCATATATTCAATGTATGGTTTTATTGTATTATAATAATAATAAATTTAAATTTACTTCAATACATTTAAAATCAAATATAGTGCTAAAGTAATATATAATTTGGATATTCGATTTTGTGGTAGGGAAACACCTATAATTAATTATAATGTGTATATAACAAGACGAATATTTCTTTTACATATAATTAGAGGGACTGGTGATATTTATTACTAGTGAGAGTGACTAGAAATTTTACAAATAGTTATAATAACTCATTTAGCATAATTTGAATATTCGATTTGTTTTAAAATTAGACAGATTATTAATGAATAAATATTTATACTAACTCATTTGGACATATAATCAGAGGGATTAGAGGGATTAGTGATAAAATGCATAAACGTAATTTCTGTAAATTTAGTAAAATTATATATTTATATTTAATGTATTTGTAAATTTGATTTACAATTTTATTTTATTTTACGGGATGGATAGTGATATAAAACTTTGTGTGAAGGAGGTAAAGCTAAACCTAATTATTTATAGATATTGATTATAGAGAGAATCTCTCTAATAGAGAGAAAATTATCTGATTATGATATGCCCATCTGGAGGTATGTGGACATACCTCAAGATAATCCACCATATCCAACCTCCAACATATCCGCCTTTCAATGCTGAAGACCCACGTTCGAATCTTGGTCGGAGAGGCGACAACTAGGGCGCTTTTCACTAACCGTCCGGTCTACCCACCCTGAATGAATGCAAAATATGCGACACTAGGGTGGCGCATACTAAGAGCCAAAGTGGAAGCCATAATACGATAATCGGCATTCCTCTTGGGGGCAAATGGCCCCCAGCTATAATTATCGATGATCGATGGATCTAACATTCCCATATATTTACTATGATACTACTATGAAGTTTGCCTCCGTTTCGGAAAATACTATACAGCCTCTCACATGGAATTTTAGATCCCGTCACAGCTCACCCCAATTGATGGGCTAACTACCGTTAACTCATTAAGGTGAGAGCTAGCCCGTGATCAATTCTTCGATCGGCTTTAAACAGCTTTCAATCAGATTCAATCAACTTTAACCAGCTTTTAATCAGTTTTTATCAGGTCTTATTGGTTCAGCTTTAACCAGGTTTAATCAGATCTAATCAGCTTTCAATCAGCTTAGCTTGGAGCTACCTAGACGTCACAGCCTCTTTAGCTTGGGGTTACATGAACCTCACACCCTCTTTAGCGTGGGGTCACATAGACCTCACACCCTCTTTAGGGTGGGGTTACATAGACCTCACATCCCCTTCAGCATAGGGCTACATAGACCTCACACCCTCCTTAGCCTGAGGCTACATAGACCTCACCTTAATCACCGAGTTAACGGTAGTTAGCCGATCAATTGTAATGGGCTATAAGGGGATATAAGGTTCCATGTGAGTAGTGTCATAGTGAATATATGGGACTGTTAGATGCATCGATCATAGATAATTATAGCTGGGCGGCATTTGCCTAGAATGCAAATTAACATACTAAGGCTGAGGGGCTCCCACATACTTCCAGATGGGCATATCATAATCTGATAGTTTTCTATTGTCTCTATACTTAATATCTATAAATAATTAGGTTTAGCTTTATCTCTTTCACACATGGTTTTATATCACTAACCATGTCGCTCATTTTATATAAAGAAATTGCTGCGACCGTAAAAAAGTTGATATCGGCAAATTTATACATACATTAAATATAAATATATAATTTTACTAAATTTACAGAAATAACGTTTAAGCATATTATCACTAATCCCTCTAATTCCTCTGGTTATATGTCTAAATGAGTTTGTATAAATATTTATTCATCAATAATCTCTCCAATTTTAAAACAAATCGAACATTCAAATTATGCTAAATGAGTTATTATGATTGATTGTAAATATTTATAATCACTCTCACTAGTAATAAATATCACTAGTCTCTCTAATTATATGTAAAATAAAACGAATATATAAATTATAATTAAATATAGGTGTTTCCTTATCACAAACTCGAATACACAAATTATATATTTATTTATCACAATATTTGATTTTAAATATGTTGAAGTAAATTTAAATGTATTATTAGTATAATACAATAAAACCATAAATTGAATATATGTAGAGTTTTCACTATTTTGCAACTCAGACATTCCATACTCGCGTAACGTTATCATTTCCTGTATAAAAAATTTGATGACTACGGTATTTAATATTGCGGTTTTTAAAAATCTCTTTTTCCTGGTTTTTACTATCACATGTAAAATTAAAAAAGGTCAATTTTACTATTTTTACGCCAATCTGTAAAACAGAGCAATTCCGTGAATTATGATTCATCCGGACAAGTTCAAATAAGTCTAAGAAATTACTTGCATCCAAACAAGTTTAAACAATAAACTAGTTAGTTACGCAGCGTTTCTTATTAATTATCCTGCGATTCAGACATTCCATACTCGCGCGCACGTTTACAGACGGGAACGTTGAGACGGGAAAATGCTGAATCGGTGGTTCTTATCAATCATCATCTCTCTTCATGTTGGGTCCTTATCGCACCCATTTACGTTTAAAGGACAGCCAACTTTACGTATAAAATTAGGCAATTTAGAGTAAATGAAATAAACCGGAAGTAGAAAACGGAAATCAGAAACCGGAAGTCAAAACCGGAAGTGCTAGGGTCAAGGTCACACCAAGGTCAGGTCAAGGTCGTAGGTGGAGGCGGGAATAGACCATACCATCTTTCCCTACTTTCCTGTCCTATGACCAGTCGTTTTGCAGATATATTTTTTTAAATCCTCCGGGATGATTTACGATCTGTTTAACGACAATAAGTAAATGTGGTGTAACATCGTCAACTCTTGTAAGTATTTACCCAGTGATAAATACCTCTTCATTCTACGGTACTCATATTACCACATCAAGCGGGAGTCTCATGCGTTTCAATCTACGATTTCCATGTTCAGTGAGAAGTTGGCTTGCAAGAGTGTTCGGGTGTACTTTGAGTCTATAAGAGCATGTGCTGGAATGTTCTTCAATCACTTCTTTCACTAATTTAATGTTAAGGTCTTGGTTCATGATACTATTTGTTACAATCATTCTTAAGATTTTTGATTGAAATCTTTCTAGTATCTGGATATTTGAGTTGCACGCTGAACCCCATAGCTGACTCCCACAGCTCCACACTAGTTTCAGAACAGAGTTATATAGTAGAAGCTTGTTTTCCAATGAGAGTTTAGATTTTGAACCGAGTAGCCAATACATTTTCCTTAGTTTAAGATTAAGTTGCTTTCTTTTTGTTCATATGTGCTTTCGCCATGTGAGTTTTTGATCTATGTGCATACCTAGATATTTCGCTGAGTTTGATTGCGGTATCTGCCGGCCATTCAATTTTACTGGTGGACATGTTTACTTTCAGAGGGAAAACGTGACGTGGACAGATTTTGTCTAATTTGCATGGATTTTCCACCTTTTTATCCAGTTTTCTAGTGCATTAAGATGCAGTTGGATTCGTTTTGCTGCCACGACTGGATCTGAATGGGATGCCATTATGGCTGTGTCATCTGCATATGTTGCTGTTAGAGTGTGGGCTGTGGTGGGCAGATTGGGGCTGCGGTGTATAGAAGGTAGAGTACTGGGCCTAGTACACTTCCCTGTGGTACACCGGCTTGAACTAATTTTAGATCGCTTACCTCGTTCTTGAATTTGACTGCAAAATATCGATTACTTAAGTATGATTTAAGTATTTCATACAAGTGATGTGGAAGTTGCTGTCTGATCTTGTATAATAGTCCAGTACGCTACACCTTGTCAAACGCTTGTGCAATATCTAGAAATACTGCTGAGCAGTATCTCTTCGCTTCAAAGTCGAAAGCAGAGAAAGTCGTTTTGCAGATGGAGCCGCTCTCCTGATTGGTGCACTCTTTAGAAGGCCCTCCTGCCCACAGTTGAAGCATATTTTGCTACGATCGGTGTCATCGCAGTCTCTTGTTTTATGGTCTTACGACAAGCATTTGTTGCATCTGTTTACCCTTACCCTTTTCTCTATCGAACAACTGGCTAAACTCACTCTGATCCAATTGAGCTTTGCTATGGCATCCGCTTTGCTTGTTTCCATCGTTAGTGTAACTGCCTCCCTCTTGCATGTTCTCTCAGCTAGCCTAGTTTGAAGTTTGGATTCTCCTCCTCAGGGCTGCAGAGTTCTTTGTTTATAGTCTCCAGTACATCCGTTCTGGTGGTCTGCGTGTCCATCCCTTTGATGTGGAGCATTTCCATGCGTCGCTCCACACCCACCGTATGTACCTTAATGGTGCCTTCGTTGCCTATGATTGCCCTCTGCAAATCCTGCAGGGCGACCGCATCTTTCTCTGTTGGTATGAGGAGACTTCCCTCCTTAGTACGCGTCATGTTTTTAACTGCCCTATTGGCTGAGATTCCCTTTACTTTCTCTTTGACATTAGTCAGCATATTTTCAAATTGCTTGCCGTCCTTGTTAACTACCAACGCGTAAGTCCTCGTAGCCGCTCTGTTTACTGCTGCTGTGTTGGTTGGTTTATCCGTTGTGGTATATATGACGATCCTCCTGCTTGCCTCGTGGAAGAAAAATTTTGCGCAGCCTTTCCAAAATGGTAGCCTTGATGTGGTATATAGCCACACATTCGTCACCCTCGGTCTCCCGCTTCCTAACCTAACCCAACCTAACCTAACCTAGAGTAATTGATTTAAATAAGAGTCTTGATTATAAACTTGATAATAATTAATTAAAGTAATAAAATGTAAGGAAACTCGTCGATGTAAAATTGTTAATTAAAATTTGCATATGAATTGAGCTTATCAAATCTGAATCATTCTTGGCAAAATCGGCTTAAAATAGATATTTATTAACAAAGTTATATTTAGAAGGGTGAAAGTGTTCCAGTTTGTGGTTGTTGTACGCGCGTTAATTGCGCGATAATTGCATATTTAGATTGTCGATAAGCGGCGTTAGTTAAAATTAAAAAAACAACAACGCAATTATAGTTTATTTTAGGGAAACGGGGTTGGAGCTGGCAATTAAACTTATCGCACTTCTAGGTATATAAACAAACCGGGATAAATATTATATGCCCTAAAATAAGCCATATGGCGGCGCGTATTCACATGCAGGTTATTAAAGCGTTTCAACAAATATTTAAGCCAGAAAAACAATAATAGAGATGAAAAACGTTATTATATATCAAGAAAATCCCTTTGTATTTTTTAGATAACTTAATTATACAACTTTTATGTCTGGTTTATTATGAAAAAGTTTCCTTTTGTTTTGGTCCGCCCTGGGCGAAAATATGTTTTGGATCGGTGAATTAAAAACAATTCGTTGATATATAAAGTCTCTGTTATTGATTCGAGTTTATGTATTCGGCGAAAAAAGGGAGATTCTCTCTTCTCCCGTAACGCACGTTCGGTTTCAACATAATTTCCCTGGGGAGGGGCAGTAATAGCTAATCGTTATAAAAACAGCGCTCTAAACAAAGCCTAGATAAGGAAAAGCGTTTACAAAAAAGCGTTTTGTTCTTTCCCTCGCCTTTACGTTTCTTGTCTCCGCTCATTTTAACATCACTGCAAAAAGGCATCAATTTTTAAGTAACCGCGACACAAACGTCGCTGCAAATTAAAAGCCGTACTGGTGGTTTGCTCTTATAAATTCAACATTTTACGGAGGAAAATGTTACTTAAATGATAATATTTTTTTAATAAAAAATGAAGTAACAGTGCTTCTAAACATCTACGTTTCAAACGCTTAAAATAATAGTTAAACTAGTTTGATATGTGGTCATCAGACCATTTACATATCTATTTTTAGTTTGGTAGAATTGGTGAAACCATCTTATGTTATAGAAAATCATAAAAAACTTAAAACCAACGGAACACAACCTGAACAAATAAATATATTCAGCCTTTCCAGAGCTCTATAACAATTATTGAGTCTTTTAAGGACTACCAAAACAAATATCACATGAAATTTGTAAGTTATTTTATAGCTTTCAGTCCACCTTCGTAGCGCTCAACAAAAACCATAAAAATAACATTGTTTTTAAGCTCATGTCTTTCCGACAACTTAAGTGGATAGCCATCTGTGCACGCGTTTCGAGATTTATCTCTCATCAGCACAGCATTGCTGCCATAAACAATAATTTGTAAACCACTCACTTGAAAACCCATGTGGTGTTTAGGGTTAGGTGTTTATAATTTTTAGGCAAGTCCAGAATATCTAGCCACAAATACAATAAAACAACAATAAACCCACAATGGAACATGGACGAAATACACAATGCAGAGAAACAACAAAACTATAGAGAACAACTTGAACAAACCTTGAACTCTGAAAGAGAAGACAATGATATAGAACAGCTATGGGAAGCGACTGCCGAAATAATAACCAAGACAGCTGACAAGATCTTTGGAAGGAGTAAGCAGAAGAGGGCAAAAACATGGTATGACGAGGAATGTCGGAAACAACTGGAAAAAAGACAAACAGTAAGAAAGACTTGGATACAACTGCAAACAGACCAAAGTAAAAAGGAATATGACGACTGTCAAAAAGAAACAAGAAAAATAATACGCACAAAGAAAAGAAACTACGAACAACAAAAATATGAAACTATGGAGAGAGACCGGCCCAAACCAGGCTCCAGAGAATTCTACAAAGCAATTTCCTCTGAGAAAAGAGGGCATAGAGCCAATTCCATCCACACACTGATAGACAACCAAGGCCGTATGATAATCGACGGTAAAGAAATAACTGAAGAATGGAAAAAGTATTTTAGAGACCTTCTAAACATCATACAGGAAGAACAGCACAAAGAAGAGATCTATATCACAGCGGACATGCCCGTCAAAAATCCTTCCTTTGAAGAAACCCAAAAGGCCTTAAATAAGCTGAAAAATCACAAAGCGCCGGGTACGGACGAGATACCAGCAGAACTTCTGAAATATGGGGGAGACGCACTACATCGCCAAATCCACCAGCTAATAACGCACATATGGTTAGAAGAAAGGATACCAGCACGATGGAAGGAAAACATAATAGTGCCCATCCACAAAAAAGGGGACAAAACAAAATGCGCGAATTATAGAGGAATCTCACTCCTAAACACGGCATATAAAACCCTCTCAAACATCATTCTTAGTAGACTAATCCCTTATACTGAAAATGTCCTAGGCGAATATCAAGCCGGGTTTAGGGCAAACAGATCAACAATAGATCAACTATTCACGCTGAGACAACTTCTAGAAAAGGGATGGGAGTATAACAAACCCATACACAATCTTTTCATAGACTTTCGACAGGCATATGATAGCGTAGAAAGAAGCCAAGTATGGAATGCCATGGCGGAGTTCTCAATACCAAAGAAACTCATTCGGATGACCAACGTCTGTATGGAGGGTGGAATATCTAAAGTACGTGTAAATAATAAACTGTCTGGCAGCTTTGAAATCAACAGTGGACTTAAACAGGGTGATACGTAATCTCCACTACTATTCAACCTTGTATTAGAGAAAGCCATGAGGTCGGCCGAAATAAAAACAGAATTGCTATCGGGTCAAGGTCCCAAAATGTTACTCGCATATGCAGATGACATAGATCTCGTTGGAGACTTCATTCTATCCACGAAAGACATTTTCAACAAGGTGGAAGGAGCAACAAGTGAAGTAGGGCTGAAGATTAATGAAGAGAAAACGAAATATATGTGTATAAATAGAACGACACGAAGAGACGGAATAGGACAAAATATGACGATCAACACCTTTAATTTCGAAAGAGTACACCGTTTACGGCCCCCAGATACTTAGGGGGCCGTAATCACAGCGGACAACGATGTTACCGAAGAAATAAAAGACAGAATCCAATCTGCAAACCGCTGTCTATTTGCACTGAATAAGCTCATAAAATCAAAAAATCTCACAAGAAGTTCAAAGATCAAAATCTATAAATCCATCGTCAGACCTGTAATAACATACGGATGCGAAACGTGGACCATGACCAAAGCAAACGAAGAAAAGCTCAGACGCTTTGATCGAAAAATACTTAGAAAAATTTTCGGACCTCACCATGACATCACCACAGACCAGTATAAGATCAGAACCAATATCGAATTAAAAGCACTCTACAACGACACCGATATTGTCCAAGAAATTAAATCACAGCGACTAAGATGGGCAAGCCACGTGCACAGACTGCATAACGAAAGACTTGTAAAACTGGTATGGGAGGAGATTCCCACAGGCAAGAGACCGCTCGGACGTCCCAGAATGCGATGGAGAGATAACATCCAAGCAGATCTCCGGAAAATGAACATTCCATTTGACCCTAGGTTGATGGAAGACCGAACAAATTGGAAAAAAGTTGTACAGTCAGCCAAGACCCACCCAGGGTTGTAGCGCTACGTGATGATGATGATGATGTTTATAATTTTGACATTTTGTGAAGGAGACATGAACTTAGCAGGTTATTGATAATATATAAGATAGAATTTAAGAAACCATCCTACGTTATAGAAAATCATACAAACTTAAAACAAACGGAACACAGCCTGTATATATAAATACATTCAGTCTTTCCGGAGCTCTATAACAATTATTGTCTTTTTAGGTCTTTTTAGGTCTTTTTAGGTCTTTTTAAAGTATTTTTAGGACTACCATAGCAAATCTCACATGAAATTTGTAAGTTATTTTATAGCTTTCAGTCCACCTTCGTGACACTTAACAAACCTTCATGTGAGTGGTTTACAAATTATTGTTCATGGAAGCAAAGCTGTGCTGATGAGACTTAAATCCCGAAACGAGTACACAGATGGCTATCCACTTAAGGTATCCGAAAGACATGAACTTAAAGACAATTTTATTTTTATGGTTTTTGTTGAGTGCCACGAAGGTGGACTGAAAGCTATAAAATAACTTACAAATTTCATGTGAGATTTGTTTTGGTAGTCCTAAAAAGACTCAATAATTGTTATAGAGCTCCGAATAGGCTGAATATAAATATATATATATATATATATATATATATATATATATATATATATATATATATATATATATATATATATATATATATTCAGGCTATGTTCCGTTTGTTTTAAGTTTGTATGATTTTCTATAACGTAGGATGGTTTGTCAAGGAAACATCATATTAATTAGCTAACGTTTGCGTCTAATAAAATAAAATATCTAAATTTATATTACTAACCTGATCTATCCTAACCGAACGTACAGTAAGTGATTTATACCACAGTTTTGATTATTAGCTTGATAATTATGGATTAAAGCTATTAACCTTACCTAATCTAACCTAGCCTAACCTAACAGAACCAGGCCTTACTGGCTCGATGAATGCACTAGCTGGCTCCAGTGGTCTGCTTGGAACACTCCTTGTGTTCCTCGGCATTGCAAAGCATTTCTTAAAATTTCTTTAATATTTATTCCTCATTCCTTCTTCTTCCTTTTTGTTATTAATTTCCTTCACGCCCCTTTCTACAACCTTCCACTCTTCATAGCTCTTCAGCAAGAGTGCCGTCATGTTCCTGTGGGTTAAGGTCTTTCATGTGTGTAGCTCTATCTCAAGTCTTTCACTTGTCTAGCGGGGGCAATTGAAGGGGGTATGTTCTACTGTGTCTGCCTCTCCACAGTTGGTGCAGTGTTACGATTTCTGCAGATGGAACCGTTTGAGGTGAGCTGCAAAACAGCCGTGGCCACCCAGAATTTGTGTGATTTGGTAGTCCACCTCTCCATGTTTTCTGTTTGTTCACCTTAGTTATCCGGGAACAGTTTTTTAGACCACTTACCCCCAGCTTGTAGTTGATTCCACTTACCCTGCCATTTCCTCTTAGTTTCTGCTTTAGCAGAGCTAGACCTTTTTACGGTTGGTTAAGCGCAAGCGCGCCCGCCAGGTTTAAAAGACAAGAATTAGAAACTTTCGGGTACATTTTGTTATTTTCACTGGTTATACGTCAAAAAGTGCCCGAAAAACATGGCGGAAATTAACGTATGCGCACAGATTATGAAAAGTTCTATGGGCGGTACGCCGGCAATCACTGCTGATGTTGACGTGGTGCAGTACGCTCTACATAATCTTATCAGTGTTTTCCTTTGTACACTTACCTAACCTAACCTAACCTAACCTAGAGCAATGGATTCATGGAAGCAAAGCTGTGCTGATGAGACATAAATCTCGAAACGCGTCCACAGATGGCTATCGACTTAATGTAACGGAAAGACATGAGCTTAAAAACAATGCTTTTTATGGTTTTTGTTGAGTGCCACGAAGGTGGACTGAAAGCTATTAGAAGAATTACAAATTTCATGTGAGATTTGTTTTGGTAGTCCTAAAAAGAGTCAATAATTGTTATAGAGCTCCGGAAAGCCTGAGCCCTATCTTCAGGCTGTGTTCCGTTTGTTTTAAGTTTGTATTTTTAGTTTGCTTTCTAAATTGTAATTGTGTACGATTACTGATATGGTTACTGTCATATCTGAGAATGAACATTATTTATTTAATTAATGCTTTTCCACCACCTTTTACTGGATTCACGAATATGGTAATAAGCCCATTTCTTCATTTTTAAAGAAAAAAAAAATACCAATTTTCACATCTCTAACATCTCCAGTTTTTGAAATAAAAATATATAAGCGGTGGACAAGTGTACAATTAACGAATGTAACACATTTTGTATACAAACATCAGGAGAAGCGGGTGGGCAGAGTTTTTTGTAACACATTTTTTTAAAGAAAAAGCAAAGTAACAGAGTGGCACTGAAGGAAGAAAGAGAATTGTTAAGGGCACTAGCCCGCTGTGAAGAATTTTTCGTTATTTTGCGTTATTTCGGCGAAACTATCGCAAATATTAAAAAATGTTTCAAACAAAACTTGCAGAGAATTTAATTCTATACCAAAAACCCTAAGCTGGGTTTCTTTGGTTTTTCTATAATTACCCCACAAAATTCAAAAAACGTCATTATTTACAGCCTTGGCTTCGAGACCTTGTATCGGAAAAAATAACGACGTTACAAAAAAAATTTGATTACCTAAATAGCTGTTCAGGAAATATCCGCGCCCTGTTTTCTAAAGGACGTTGAATTGCGATTTTCAAAAAAGTGCCTTTAGTTTTTCCTAATTATCTCGTAGCAAAATAATAATATCAAAACACTAAACACAGTTTATAGCTTATTAATTTCTCAATAACTTTATACTATTCCAACGTTTTTACCGAAATTCCGCTCTAAACTCTTAATAATTTCCAATTGTTTCGTATTAACAGTGGAAATTGCGAACATTTTTAGTGTCATTTTCTAAGCGTTGTTTTGGTGAAACTTTCGCATATCCATAAAAATGTTTCAAACAAAACTTGCGGAGAAATCAATTATCCACAAAAAAACCTAAATTGAGTTACTTTTGGTTTTGTGCAATTGCCCTACAAAATTCGAAGAAACGTGATTTAACCTTTGAGATTTGCAAAACACCTGTCGAGACGTTCAGGAATTATCGATGACGGCGAAGATATTCAAAATTTCTAAAAAAGTTTCAAATAAAACTTGTAGGCCATTTATTTTTGCATAAAAAACTTTAATTTACTTTCGCTTGTTTCTTTAATATTACCTGCTAAAATTACCTCTAAACAAACGGTTGATTTCCTGAGATTTGCAACGCCTTGACTTTTATGCGTTATTTCGGCGAAACTATCGCCAATATCAAAAAATGTTTCAAACAAAACTTACGGAGAATTGAATTCTATACAAAAGCCTAAATTGAGTTTCTTCTGTTTTTTTATAATTACCCACAAGATTCAAAAAACATAATTATTCACAGTCTTGGCTTCAAGACCTTTTATTCGCAAAATTAACGACGTAAAAAATTCCAATAAAACTCGCGGAGGATTAAATTTCCTAAAAGGCTCTTCCATCATCCGCGCCCGGTTTTCTAAATGGCATTGACTTACGATTTTCAATAAAAGTGCCTTTAGTTTTTCCCAATTATCTCGGAGCAAAATAATAATAGCAAAACGTCGTATACAATTTCTTAAAGCGTATTAATTTCTCTACAACTTTTATGCTAACGTATTTCCAGAAATTCCGTTTGAAACTCTTAATAATTTCCAATTGTTTTGTATCAGCTATGGAAATTCCGAACATTTTTAGCGTCAAATTCTAAGCGTTGTTTTGGCGAAACTATCACACATACCAAAAAATGTTTTAAACAAAACTTGCGGAGAATTTAATTCTCTACAAAAAAACTAAATTGACTTTATTTTGTTTTTTGTGTAGTTGCCCGACAAAATTTAAAGAAACGCGATTTAACCTTAAGATTTGCGAAAAAACCCGTCGAGACGATCCAGAATTATCTAAGACCGCGAAGCTATTTGAAATTTCAAAAAAAGTTTCAAATAAAACTTGTAGGCAACTAATTTTTCCTTAAAAAACCGTAATTGACTTTCTCTTGTTTCTTTAATATTACCCGCCAAAATTACGCCAAAACAAGCGGTTGATTTCCTGAGATTGGCAAAACCTTGAATTTTAAGCGTTATTTCGGCGAAACTATCGCAAATATCAAGAAATGTTTCAAACAAAACTTGCGGTGAATTTAATTCTCTACAAAAAAACTAAATCGAGTTTCTTTTGTTTTTCTTTTATTACCCCACAAAATTAAACAAAAACGTCATTATTCACAGCCATGTTCCATAACCATGTTCCTTAGCTCCGAGATCTTTTATCAGAAAAATTAACGTTATCAAAAAAATTTCAAGTAAAACTCGTGGAGAATTAAATTTCCTAAAAGGCCGTTCCAACATCCGCGTCTGGTTTTCTATATGATGTTGACTTACGATTTTCACAAAAGTGCTTTTAGTTTTTCCCAATTGTCTCGGAGCAAAATAATAATATCAGAACATCAAACACAGTTTCCTAAAGCTTATTAATTTCTCTACAACTTTTATTGCAACGTTTTTCCCGAAATTTCGTTCTAAACTCATAATAATTTCCAATTGATTTGTATCAATTATGGAAATTGCGAACATTTTTAGTGTCAATATCTAAGCGTTGTTTTGGCGAAACTATCGCACATACCAAAAAGTGTTTCAAACAAAACTTGCAGAGAATTTAATTCTCTACAAACAACAGAAATTAACTTTCTTTTGTTTTACGTGAAGTTGCCCGATAAAATTGGAAGAAACGCGATTTAACGTTGAGATTTGCGAAAAAAACCCGTCCAGACGTTCAAGTATTATTGATGACAGCGATGCTATTCGAAATTTCAAAAAAAAATTCAAAGAAAACTTGTAGGCAATTTATTTTTCCGTAAAAAACCTTTTGATCAAACCATTGACTTTCCCTTGGTCCTTTAATATTACCCGCCAAAACAAACAGTCGATTTCCTAAGATTCACAACGCTTTGAATTTTAGGCGTTATTTCGACGAGAGATCGCAAATATCAAGAAATGTTTCAAACAAAATTCGGGAAGAATTTAATTGCCTACAAAAAATCTAAATTGAGTTTCTTTTGTTTTTTTGTAATTACCCCACAAAATTTAAAAAAAACTATTATTCACAGCCTTAGCTTTGAGACCTTTTATCGCAAAAATTAACGACGTTATCAAATAAAATTCCAATAAAACTCGTAGAGAATTAAATTTCCTAAAGGGCCGTTCCAACATTAGCGTCCGGTTTTTTAAATGACATTGAGTTACGATTATCAAAAAAAGTGTGTTTAGTTTTTTCCAATTATCTCGGAGCGAAATAATAACATCGAAATAGCAAACACAGTTTCTTAAAGCTTATTAGTTTCTCTACAACTTTTATTTTAACGTATTTCCAGAAATTCCAAATTTTTCCATCAACTATGGAAATTGCGAACATTTTTAGAGTCAATTTCTAAGCGTTGTTTTGGCGAAACTGTCGCACATACCAAAAAATGTTTCAAACAAAACTGGCGGAGAATTTAATTCTCTACAAAAAACCTGAATTGACTTTCTTTTGTTTTCGTGTAATTGCCCGACAAAATTTAAAGAAACGCAATTAGCGCCTTGACTTTTAAGCGTTATTTCGGCGAAACTATCGTAAATTAAAAAACAATGTTTCAAATAACACTTGCGGAGAATTTAATTCTCTACAAAAAACCTAAAATTAATTTCTTCTGTTTTTCTGCAATTACTCCACAAAATTCAAAAAAAAGTGTCATTATTCACCGCCTTAGCTCAAGACCTTTTATCGGAAAAAATAACGACGTTATCAAAAAAAAAATTCCAATAAAACTCGTGGAGAATTAAATTTTTCAAAATGCTATTCCAACATCCGCGCCCGGTTTTCTAAATGACATTGACTTACGATTGTCACACAATGTGCCTTTAGTTTTTTACAATTATCTCGGAGCAAAATAATAATATCAAAACAACAAAGACAGGGGGTTCAAACCGCCCACAAAATATGCAAAATATAACATAAATATTACATTGAAATCAGTAGGGACGAGTAGAGACGACAATCTTCAAGAGAGCATGATGGAATTTAGCAACCCTTGTGTGTCAGTTTTAAAAAGTAAATTGGTGCATTTGTGCAAAACACAAGGCAATATCCCCCCCGCTCCCCGGAAATAATTTATAAACCCCTTCCGAAACTAAACCTTGGCTATGCTCGTGATCGGCATATCTGATTTAACATGAAGTTGTATCAACTTGAAGTTGAAAGACCGTGAAGTTGTTCCAACGTGAAATTGTGTACATATTATAATTAAGTTTCAGGGTAAAGGTCTGAAGTCGTCGAAGAAGAGGTTTGGTACGAGTCTAATATTACCCGCCAAAATTACGCCAGAACAAACGGTTGATTTTCTGAAATTTCTAACGCCTTGATTTTAAGCGTTATTTCGGCGAAACTATCGCAAATATTCCAAAAAAATTCAAACAAAACTTGCGGAGAATTTAATTTTCTACAAAAAACCTAAATTGACTTTCTTTAGTTTTTCTGTAATTACCCCACAATTTAAAAAAAAAACAAAATTCATTATTCACAGCCTTACTTTCGAGACCTTTTATTGGAAAAATTAAAGGCATTATCAAGAAAAATTTCGAACAAAACTCGTGGAGAAAGTTTTTAGAAAACTAAAATGAGTTTCTTTTGTTTTTTTATAATAAACCCATTCAAAAACGTCATTATTCAAAGCTTTGGCTTCGAGACCTTTTATCGGAAAAACTATCGACGTTATCACACAAAATCCAGTAAATCTCGTGGAAAATTATATTTCCTAAACGGCTGTTCCAACATCCATGTCAGGTTTTCTAAATGACACTGACTTACAATTTTCAAAAACAGTGCTTTTAGGTTTTTCCAATTATCACGGAGCAAAATAATATTATCGAAACAACAAACACAGTTTCTTAAAGCTTATTAATTTCTCTACAACTTCTATTCCAACGTTTTCGCAGAAATCTAAATCCGTTCTAAACTCTTAATAATTTCCAATTGTTTTGTTTCAACTGTTGAATTTGCGAGCATTTTTAGTGTCATTTTCTAAGCGTTGTTTTGGTGAAACTGTCGCATACACATAAAAATCTTTCAAACAAAACTTGCGGAGAATTTAATTCCCCACAAAAAACAAAAATGCAAATTTTTGTGCAATTGCCCGAGAAAATTCTAAGAAACGTGACAACCTTAAGATTTGCGAAAAAACTTGTCGAGACGCTCAAGAATTTCGAATCTTCGAAATTTCAAAAAAAGTTTCAAAAAAAACTTGTAGCCCATTTTCCAGACAAAAACTTTAATTGACTTTCGTTTGTTTCTTTAATTTAACCCGCCAAAATTACGCCAGAACAAACGGTTGATTCTCTGAGATTTGTAACGCCTTGACTTTTAAGCGTTATTTCGGTGAAGCTATTGCAAATATAAAAAAATGTTTCAAACAAAACTTGCGGAGAATATAATTCTCTACAAAAATCTAAATTAACTTTCTATCGCTCTCGCGAGAGCGATACCACATACGTTCTCGCTCTCGCGAGAGTGAAACCACATGCGGTCTCGCCTCGTTGTCGTCTCGCTTTTACAAGACGAGACGAGACGAGACGAGACGAGAAAAATATCGTTCTCGTGTGAAGCCCTAGTTTGCATGGGTTTTTTTTTTCCAATCTCAAGGTTAAATCACGTTTCTACAAATTTTGTCAGACAATTACACAAAAACATAAGAAAGTTAATTTAGATTTTTGTAGAGAATTAAATTCTCCGCCAGTTTTGTTTGAAACATTTTTTGGTATGTGCGACAGTTTCGCCAAAACAACGTTTAGAAATTGACTCTAAAAATGTTCGCAATTTCCATAGTTGATGGAAAAATTTGGAATTTCTGGAAATACGTTAAAATAAAAGTTGTAGAGAAACTAATAAGCTTTAAGAAACTGTGTTTGCTATTTCGATGTTATTATTTCGCTCCGAGATAATTGGAAAAAACTAAACACACTTTTTTGATAATCGTAACTCAATGTCATTTAGAAAACCGGACGCGAATGTTGGAACGGCCCTTTAGGAAATTTATTTCTCCACGAGTTTTATTGGAATTTTATTTGATAACGTCGTTAATTTTTGCGATAAAAGGTCTCGAAGCTAAGGATGTGAATAATAGTTTTTTTAATTTTGTGGGGTAATTACATAAAAACAAAAGAAACTCAATTTAGATTTTTTGTAGGCAATTAAATTCTTCCCGAATTTTGTTTGAAACATTTCTTGATATTTGCGATACTCTCGTCGAAATAACGCCTAAAATTCAAGGCGTTGTGAATCTTAGGAAATCAACTATTTGTTTTGGCGGGTAATATTAAAGGACCAAGGGAAAGTCAATGGTTTGATCAAAAGGTTTTTTACGGAAAAATTAATTACCTACAAGTTTTCTTTCAAACTTTTTTTGAAATTTCGAATAGCATCGCAGTCATCAATAATACTTGAACGTCTGGACGGGTTTTTTCGCAAATCTCAACGTTAAATCGCGTTTCTTCCAATTTTATCGGGCAACTACACGTAAAACAAAAGAAAGTTAATTTCTGTTTTTTGTAGAGAATTAAATTCTCTGCAAGTTTTGTTTGAAACACTTTTTGGTATGTGCGATAGTTTCGCCAAAACAACGCTTAGATATTGACACTAAAAATGTTCGCAATTTCCATAATTGATACAAAACAAAACTTGCGGAGAATGTAATTCTCTACAAAAATCTAAATTAACTTTCTTATGTTTTTGTGTAATTGTCTGACAAAATTTGTAGAATCGTCTCGTCTCGTAATCTCGTCTCGTAAAAGCGAGACGACAACGAGGCGAGACCGCATGTGGTTTCACTCTCGCGATTGCGAGAACGTATGTGGTATCGCTCTCGCGAGAGCGACAGCTCATGTGGTCTCGTTCTCGCGAGACACGAGAGTCTCATTTCTGATCCCGGTCATACTTCTTCTTCAATCTTTGATTCTATTACGGCCAGCCGTAATATTTTCTTGCATAAATTTGAACTGCGGGCTCGGGCAAGTTACATTTCACTATATCACAATTAAAAGAGTAGATTTCGTAATATGAAATAGATGTCGAAGATAATTTCAAATTATGTTCGTTTTTATTATTACTTTTAAATCGTCAGCAAAATAGAAAATTTATATAAACAGACATTTATGGTGTGTTATCGCTACATTTTCATGTAGATGGAACAAAGCAAAATTAGAAGATATTAATAGTAACCAAATAGAAAATTTATATAAAGAGACAGTGATTAGTTTACAATAAAATGAATGATTACCTCGTTTTGGACTATCTTAACAATAAGTTCTAGCAAGATCGATATTTGGCGAAATTAGACGAGACGATACAAACGGTAACGAGAGCGAGACGAGACAAATGGTTACGAGAGCGAGAGCGAGACGAGACTAACGGTTACGAGAGCGACAGCGAGACAAGACTAACGGTTCCTAGAACGAGAGCGAGACTGAGACGAGAGTAATTTTTTACACAACAAACGAGAGCGAGACAAGATTTTTGAAACTCTCGCCCTATCTCGTCTCGTGTGAAGCCCTAGTGGAGACGTTTAAGAATTATCGATGGTGGCGAAGCTATTCGAAATTTCAAAAAAAGTTCCAAATAAAACTTGCAGGCAATTAGTTTTTCCATGAAAAACCTTAATTGACTTTCGCTTGTTTCTTTAATATTACCCGCCAACATTACGCCAAAACAAACGGTTGATTTTCTGAGGCTTGCAATGCCCTGACTTTTAAGCGTTGTTTGCGTTGATAGTGTAAATCACACTATTTTTGATCGCTGGAGGTGGGAAAAATGTGAAAGAAAAGCAGTCGAAAAAGTCATGGAAGAATCATTCAGCTCCAGAACAAGAACCCCATACACGCTAAAGGGAAAAACAAACTGGAACAATGTAAACGGATTAATTGTATCAATAATGGAAGATAAAAAAACGATGAGGTGCAGTCGAAATAGGAGGTGAAAAAACATCATGTAGACTAATTTAAAGAAAAAAAAAATGATATCCGTCACTCCGAGGTGATGGAATAAGCAGGTCCAGAGTCTACGGAGGTGATTCCAGGGGGGGCACTTATCTGGAGAATTTATTTTCTTAACCTTTTATTGCCTGACGGTACTTTTAAGGCAACCGCATATTTTTTCTTGTAACTTTAAAAAATTATGATATTCGATTTGCCTCCGCGCCTGACAGTACGTTAGAGTATTTAATCCCTCCATTTTTCATATTGCGTCATCATTCTGGTAGTAACAGGTGCTTCATAATAAGAATTACGTTGCTAGCGGGAGCGTGGTCGCATTATTTCGTTAGCAGGTTAGTTTTATCATTTTTTTTGTTTGTATTTTATGCACTAAATGTGCAACAAATAATTTTATCTTACTTTTTGATATATTAGTATTATGTATATTTATTACCCTTTACGGGTTTATAAATTGATTCCAAAATGTCACCCAATACATATATAAATAAAACTAATATAGTACATAGTATAAATAAAAATAAACTTTTTGATATATTAATTAATACTTAAAAATCGATAATTAGTATTATATAGTTTACATCTACCAAAAATCCTTCTTTTCTTTTCTGGACTAGGAAGTACCGTCAGTAATGGAGGACCAAAATCAATCGTTAGAGGATGACTTTCCCTTAGACAACTGTGTCCTAACTTATGAAGAATTGGATGAGGATGATATACCTGACGATGGAGCAGAAAGTAGTTTCCCTTCAACATTTACAAACTCATCTACATCTACCATACCTAGCGAAAACAGAATTGCAAAAAATGGAGAAGAAGAAAAAGGAGCTTTGGGAGGAGAAGGAGAAGCAGCGGGTACGAGAAATCAAGACGGAAGCTGAGCTGTGGAAATACGTGAGAGAGAATAGGAAAAGGAAGGAAAGATTACCCAA
The DNA here is from genome assembly GCA_944588485.1 of Phosphuga atrata. Classification (NCBI taxonomy): domain Eukaryota; kingdom Metazoa; phylum Arthropoda; class Insecta; order Coleoptera; family Silphidae; genus Phosphuga; species Phosphuga atrata. The sequence continues at coordinate 57,747,442 of OX155898.1, read as the reverse complement.
GAACATTGCGATAGAAGAATGGCAAAACCACTTCATGAGGATGCTAGGAGGGGTGGAGACGCGGTCAGAAAGGAAGATAGTTCAGGAGATCGACAGAGAAAGCAGGAAGAGCTCGCCGAGGATATCACCGTGACGGAGGTGGAGGATGTTATTGATTCCCTAAAGCCAAGAAAATCGGGAGGTTTGGATGGGCTCGGAAATGAAGCGTGGAAAGAAGCACCTGGAATCTGTAAGGAGAAGTTTACGGAGGAATTGAGAAGGATAGGGAGAGGAGACAAAAGGATACCAGTCAGCTGCAAAGTGGGGATAATTCAACCGGTGTTTAAGAGTGTAATGAGAGACGCGCTAGAAAATTATAGAGGTATAACTTTGATGAACTCCTCATACAAAATATTTGCTAAAATCCTGGATTGTCGTTTGAGGAAGGAAATCAATGAAAGGAAGCTTTTGCCGGAAATACAAGCGGAGTTCAGAGAAGGAAGGAGCACGGTGGAACACCTGGTGACCTTGAGAGTCATCATAGACCAAGGAATAAGAAAGGGATGCCTGTTTGCTCTTTTCATTGATTTGAAAGCCGCATATGACTCGGTGAACAGAAGGAGACTGGACGAGTGTTTGGGAAAGCTAGGTATCTCAGAGAGGATAAGAAGGAATATCAGGAATTTGTACGAGGAAACGGTCTGTAAGGTAGTAGCGAATGAATGGGAATCGGACTATTTTGAGGTGAGGAAGGGCCTGAGACAAGGCTGCCCTTTGAGTCCCACGCTTTTCAATCTGTATGTGGCGGATATGGAAAAGGTTCTACAGGCCGGGCAAGCTGGAGGAGTGGTGATTGGGAAAAAGAAGGTGTGGAGCTTGGCATATGCGGATGACATGGTGGCATTTGCAAAGTCGGCTAGTGAGATGAAGGACGTGATTGAAAGGCTCTGTAGATATTTCGAAAAGAGGGATTTAATGGTGAATGTTGGTAAAACAAAATGGATTCAGTTTAAAAGGGGTGGGCGATATAAGAAAGAAAGGTTTGAATGGCAGGGTACTGAAATAGAAGAAGTTAGTAAATTTAAGTATTTGGGGTATGTCTTTGGGACTGGATACAGTAATAAAGAACACATAGAGTATGTTACAAAGAAGGCATGGGTGGCGGCGGGTCGTATCTGGGAGGTTTGGAAAAGGAACTTTGATGGAAACTTTAGAGCAGCAGAGACCATATGGAAGGCATGTGTGCGAAGCGTGTTACTGTATGGATGCGAGGTCTGGGGAACGAAAGAGGAATACAAGATCGAAAGGGTGCAGCTAAAGTTTTATAAGAAAGTGTTGAAACTTGATTGGTCGACGCCTGGTCACATTGTGCTTCAGGAAGTGAGTGCTTGTAAGGTGGCGGTAATAGCTGCGGAAAGAGTGATAAAGTTCGAGTATAGGGTGGATGGGTTAGGAGATGAAAGAATAATAAAGGAAATCTTTCGAGTAGTGAATAAAGAGTGGTTAAGTGGTAGAAGAGAGAGCCGTTGGGGGTTGAATAAAAGGAAACTGTATGAGAGAGGCGGGTTATCTTCCGAGGGGTTGGAAACGGAAAAAAGTGCGGGTGCTCAGTGGAAACGGATGCTAAAAGAGAGGTTATTAGAAGTGGACTTCCAAAAGCGCCAATCGAAAATAGAGGCAAGTAAATATCACCAAGGCTACAGTCAGATACAAGTGCACGGCCGTGTTCCTGGTTATTTGAGGACAAGTAAAGGGTCGGACGACCAGTCAGTGTTGGCGAGATTTAGGTGTGGCAATGAAGAGCGTGGAAGGAGACATTGGATGAAGGAGGAAAGTAGAAGGTGTTTGGTGTGTGGGTTGAAGGAAGATATGTGGAGTCATTGGTTGGAAGAATGCACGATGGCGGAGTGGAATGACCAGGAGAGAAGGCGAGGAAAGGATTGGAGGGAGGGTATAGACGAGAGCGGGAAGGGACTGTCGTTTTTACACAGAGTGAAAAGATGGAAAGAGCGGATGCGACGGGGTAGTTTTTTGAGTGTTGCGGTTTAGTTTTTTTTTTTTGTTTTGTTTTGTGAGCTTATGTCCGATGTACAGGTGTTGAAGTATAGGTTTATAGGGTGGTAAAATTTCTTTTTTCTTTTTAATGGGGTTTTAGTTTCACAACTTTTTATTATTTTTATTATTTTTTATTGTTTTATTTTGTATGTATATTTTGTAGGGAAATGTAAATTATTTTAATTATGCCAATAAAGGTTATTATTATTATTACAAATATTCGTTTCAAAGGACAAAGTATTATGAAACAGTACAATCCACAAAAACCGATAAAAAGAGGCTACAAATTATGGTGCGCAGCCGACCAGAAAGGTTTTATATTTGGTTTTCAAGTGTAGCAGGGAAAAAATGATGAAATGGAATTGGAATAGTAATGGAAGAAGATTAAAAACTTCTACATTATAAACTGATAAATTTTTTAAACTTAAATTAAGTAATATCCGACAAACAATTTGGCTTTATGAAAAATAAAAGTACAAATGATGCGTTAGTGTTTGTAACTGATTTCATATTTAAAAACATTGATATTGATAAACCAACAATGGTAGCTTTTCTTGATTTAGCTAAGGAGTTTGATACTGTCAACCACGAAATTCTCCTTTCTAAGCTTGAAGCATATAGGATTAGGGGGCTTGCTTATGCTTTGATAAAAAGCTATCTATCTGATAGAACTCAATTAATGAGGTATAATGATTGTTATAGCAAAACACATATTTTACTAACAGTACTTCCCCAAGGAACTATCTTGGGTCCCTTACTATTCATATCATATATCAATGATATTTTTAACATCCTACCTACTAGCAAATTAGTTTCATATGCTGATGAAACGGCTTTATTATGTTCGGGTCAATCCTGTGAGGAGGTAGCTGCGAAAACTATAGTATGGTTGAATAAGATTCATATATGGCTAAGAACTAATCAACTATCACTAAACATTATTAAAACTACTTTTATAACTTTTGGGTGTTATCGCGATAGAATACCTGTTGATATCAAGCTATATATTGAGGATATGGAAATCATGAGAGTCGACTCCTGTAAATATCTTGGAGTATATCTCGATTGCTTTATTAGATGGGATTACCACATTAAAGAAATTTTAAAAAAGACTAGATACTTGATCCTTGTGTATCATAAACTAAGTCATATTCTAGAACCAAAAGCTATGAAGGTCATATACCATGCCCTATTAGACGGTATTATCAGCTATGGTTTAATAGCCTGAGGTAGAACGATAATGTAAATAAACCACTTGTCTACAAAATCAACAAAATAGTTTGATTAGAATAGCCAAGGTTAAATCTGTATTAAGTATTAATAAACTCTATATAGTGAATACTGTGGTTTATTTTTATGATGAATGTAAAAGAATATATATGATGCATAGTGGAAAACCAAGAAACAAGTTGATTATTTTGTCAAAGACTAATAAATCCATTAGCCAATAAAATGCGCGTTATACAGCTATTAAAAAATTTAATAAATTACCGAATACTTTAAAAAACCTGATTGGAAATAAAATAACTGTCAAAAAAATATATAATTAATTGGATCAATTCCTGGTAATTCTCTATGAACTACTGTGATATAATCTACGATTGAATCTTGTGTGTTTGATACTTTCTTGGTACTTAATGAGGTTGATGTGTGTTTATGTGTCAATATGTACTATGTTTCAATTTTCTGTGGATCTATGATTATTGGTTATCAAGCTTAAGTATGAACTATTAGTAAGATTATGTTGATATTTATGTTGATTAGTAATATTATGTTGAATTAAAATTATGTTTTTTTTATTTTAAGTACATAATACATTTTTGTAATTTCCAAGTGTTTGGAATCCAGTCTATAGGACACAATGTATATCTTTTTTTTTTTCAGATAGGAGGAGGAATGCATTATTGCACACCGGATATTCAAACCCGTGTAGTGTGGGGCTCTCTGATCGAGTTCTTCGTGACCACCATACCCACTAAACCCCCTCCTCTGTCTCTACACTACACTCCACCCGGAACTGCGTGAGCATTACTTCAGGTGGGTGGTGGTGTTTGTACCAATTGTTTCCTTACTGTTATTTTTATTGTCCTTTACTCGTTTCGATTTCGTCTTTCGTCTTCTGTCGTATTAGTTATGCAGTCGTGTGATAAACCATTTTTCGGTCTTTTCGGCACATATCTAGTCGTCCATGTTAGCTTCTTTGTGTTTCGTGTGATATTATAATCGCCTTCCATTCTCTCTCCATTTGTTCTTTTCCCAACATGATTTCGGTTATGTAAGCTTGTACTGCATCCCAGTTATGCTCACTTTCTAACATAACTTCCATGATGTTCTGTTCTTCTTGTTTTGTACCGACTAGTGTCTCCGCGAGTCGAGTTCTTTCGTTCTCTGATTCTGTACACATGAAGATAGTGTGTTGTGCGTCGTCTGGGATATGACCGCAATAAAAACACTCCGCCGTGTCTCTTTTTTTAAACCGTTCGAGGTATGCGTTGAAGCATCCATGACCAGTGAGTGCCTGTGTAAGATGGTAACTCATATGTCCGTGTGACCTGTCATACCATGCTGTTACGTTAGGGATAAGTCTGTATGTCCACCTGCCACTAGTGTCGTTATCCCATCTTGTCTGCCATCGGTCCATGAGTCTCTTACGTGCTCTCTCCTTAGCGGCTGCTCTTTCGTGTTTTACTTCTTTTTTCGCCCTGTGTTGTTGCAGGTCTTCGTAGACTTCTTGTTTCTCGCGAATCAGTAAGTCTATTGGGGGTGTGCTTGCAAGTACCAGCGCCGCGGCCTCCGAAACCGTTCTGTAGGCAGAAATTACTCTTAGAGCACTTCTTCTCTGTACTCCTCTTCTCTGTACTTCTCGCTCCAATCTTTTTCGTTACGCCCGCCCATATTTCCGCCGCGTACAGAATTTTTGAGTGTACTACATTGTTGAGAAGTTTCCGTTTCAATTCCCTCGGTCCTCCAATGTTCGGCATCAACCTTACCAGAGCTGTCACTGTAGACGCTGCCTTTTTCGATGTTTTGGCTATATGGTCTGTGTATCTCAGACCGCTATCGAGTTGGACGCCAAGGTACCTCAATGATTTCGATAAAGAGATATTTTGCCCTTCCAGAACGAGTTTCGGTGGGGTGAATAGTCTCTTATCCGTGATAAGTATCGCTTCTGTTTTATGAACTGCCATTGTTAGACCCTGCTCTTTTAACCAATTATTTGCTCGCCGAAGGGTTTCGTTAGTTGCTAGTTCTAGTGTACTTATTTCCTTTGCAGTCACTACCACTACGGCGTCATCTGCGAACCCAACTATTTGCGCAGTTCTAGGCAAGTCTAGGTTTAGTAAGCCATCGTACATAATGTTCCACAAGAATGGTGCCAAGACCCATCCTTGTGGGACAACCGCCGTTACCTCATACTCAACTTCACCTTCGTCCGTGTGGTATATCAACCGTGGGTCGCTCAAGTGTCTGTCTTGATGCTAATGCCTTCATCATTACATCCCACCTTGCTGAATTAAAGGCGTTTGTAACGTCAAGGGTCACTAATGCACAATAACCTTTCGATTGCCGTGTTCCATTTTTGACCTTTTCTGCTGCTCTAATTACTTCAGCAATAGCGTCCACGGTTGATCGACCTTTTCGAAAACCATACTGCCATTGGGACAGTCCTCCGTTGTTTTCGATATATGTCTCAAGTCTCCTAAGTATTAGTCTTTCAAAAAGTTTCCCTATGTTGTCCAGGAGGCATATCGGTCGGTATGACGATGGTTCTTCTAATGGTTTGTCCCCTTTTCTCAGTAAGACGAGTTTTTGTTTTTTCCATTGCATAGCGAAAATTCCCTTTCGAAGACACGCATTGTAAGTTTCCAGCAACAACTCTGGCCACATTTCCACCACTTCTGTGATGATCTCATTTGGAATATTGTCTGGACCAGGTGCTTTCCCTGACAGTAATCGTTTCCTAGCCTCAAAGATCTCCTCTACGCTAAAAGGTGTTACGAGATTTTCAGTGGTTTGCTATTTTTCTGCCGGTCTTCGTTCGTGAACTGGAAATAGTGTGGTAACTATTTCTCTCATCCGTTGTGGGCACGATATCCCAGGTATAAGTTGTCTACCCATTAGTTTTTTCGTAGCAATTCGATATGGGAGGCCCCATGGGTCTTCATTTATGGATTGGCAAAGTTCGAGCCAGCATTTCTGCTTGCTATTTTTGATGGCCATGCGCAATTCCTTTCTCGCTTTTTTGAAATTCGCGTCTATATCCACTTCTTGTCCAGCCATCCTGTCTGTGGTGCTTTGCCGCCGTCTTCTGTGGCGTTGGGCGGACCTGCGTGCCGTAACGTACTTCTTCCTTAGATTATTAATTTCAGCGTTCCACCAGTAAACTGACTTTTTTCCATTTAAGGCAAATTTGCGCTTTGGCATCGAAGCATCACACGCTGTTGTAATGGTTTCGATCGCATATTCTACAAGTCCATCTACGTCACCTATCTCTGAGAGTCTTTGCAACTCTCCATGCGTCTTGGCTACTTCTAGTTTCGCTCTTAGCTGAGTGCTATCGAGTTTCTTCACCAGCCATCCGTTTCTGTTTCCATGTTCGATGGTATTATTTCTCTGTTGACTCTTTGGTTTCGTCCAAATTTTTTGTTCTTTTCGTCCTATATAGATATACAATGTATATCTATATAGGACACAATGTATGTAGTATCTATGTACTTTGTGTATCTTTTGCTGGATAAGAATAAATAAATTGGAATTTAAAAATTATGGCCTTGGCGAACGTGTGTTCGCCTTTGACGAAACCCTACTGGAATTCGAATAAAATAATTTATTTGGATAACCATTTTACATCTATAAACTTATTAGATTCTGTAACAATAAAAACATTGTTGGCATGTGGGACCATTCGAAAAGACAGAAAAGGTTTTCCACTTCATTTGAAAGAAGATAAACAATTTCAACGAGGAGACTTCGATTACAGAACTTATAATACAGGTATTACTGTTACTAAGTGGAAGGATAATCGCATTGTATAATTTGCTTCAAATTGTCATGGAACAGAAGCTACTACAACTCTTCGAACACAAAAGGACGGAACACGTCAAGAAGTTGCTTGCCCTATTGTCGTTTAGAATTAAAATATATTTATGGGAGAAGTGGATAAATCAGATCAGCTTCGAACAACCTATGAATGAATCGGAAGTCTCGAATATGATGGAACCGAATATTTTGGGATTTGTTGGAAATAGCTTTTATTAACGCTTACATTATTTATTGTATCAAATTTGATGAAATTTCTACCCTGGGGTTCCGCCGCGCAGTCACGCTGGGCCTACTTTCTAAAGATAATAAAAGAAAAAAATTCACACCTTTTAAACTGAAAACCCATTACCAGACGTCGAAAATATAATTATAGAGTTTCTCATGAGGTGCGACTAGGTGACTTAGGAAAGCACTGGATTATCTACGATAAAAGTAAGGGAAGATGCGAGATGTGTAGTTCCAAAGCAATACAATCACATGCTATCAGGGCATGTGACATATTTCTATGAGGCAATGGGAAAAAGAGCTGCTTTTTGGAATACCATGCCTGCTCATGGTATTCCATATATATCCATTGATAGCGATTTTATGAATTTTAAGAAATTTGAAAAGTTATATTCTATGTTAATTTTTTTCAAATTACGTATATCGTTTTTTTAATATTTTGTTTTGAAATGTGTTTTTGTATAACATAATATAATTTGGCAAAAATTACTATACAAATCTCAGGTCTGTAATTCCTGACGGTACTTATAAGTTGAGATTTTTAACATCCCTTAAAATTTCCAAAATAAAAATGAAATGAAAATTGTGTTTTCTAATCTATTACATAATGTCATTTTAAGCAAGAATTATTAATTAGTGGATGAAAATTACATGAATTTTTTTTGCCCTTAAAGGGTTCTACCTAACCCAAACCTAACCTAACCTAACCCCCCCCCCAAAAAAAAAGGCTTCTCTGTCTAGTCTTCTCTGTCAAGTATTATTTGTATAGTTTATTCTAGAAATATTTGAATCTATTGGTTTGATATTAATTTGTGAGGATATTAAGATGTTGAATTCATTTGAGATGAGATATGTCGCCAGACTGGCCCGCCATCCCACGAGGTATTGATCCACCCGTGGCTGCACCTGCATGTCTCCAATGACCCTCCAGTTAAAGCAACATGTCTCAATTTGCTCGGAATTGTTGTAAGCTATACAATAAATTATTGGCAACACTCGAGCACCGCCGTAAACAATTTTCAGTAAGCATCAAAGTTTAACGTTTGCTTGCAGGCCGACGAATTAAATTAAACCTAATTGAGATAAATAATTCAGTTTGTGAGCCGAGCCTCAACGCAAAACGATTTGCGCAAACATTGAGTTTACACGATAAATAAACTTGTAATTACGTGTCGATAAACCTCATGTTTATTAGGGTCATGCGCCCCTGGCTAGATTTGAATTTTGCGTCCCTCGAGAAATATTTTCTAGGAAGATGTAAATATTTTGGATTAAAATAGCTCTTACTATTATGTACGAAACGTAACAATACAATACGAGTGCGTTAATTATGGCGTTATAAAATCTTTTAATGCTTTATGTAGGTATAATGTGACCCCCTGCGGATTGCGCCTCTGGCAGTCGCCCGTCTTGCCAGCCCTAGATACGGCTCTGTTTATTAGTCTCGTCTGTCCAGCCTTGTTTATATCGCCTTGTCTATCTAGCTTTGTCTATCTAGCCTTGTTTGTCTAGCATTATCTGTCTAGCCTTGTCAATCTAGCATTATCTGTCTAGCCTTGGCTGTTTAATCTTGTCTCTCTAGCCTTGTCTGTTTAGCCTTGTCTGGCTAGCCTTGTATATTCAGTACTGTATAATCTTGTCTGTCTAGTCCTGTATATCTGTCTCCTCGGTGGTGTAGTTGACAACATACACGCCTTTCAATGCGGGGGAGCCGGGTTAGAATACTGGTCGAGGAGACCAGTACTAGGGGGGACTAGGGAGAACTAGGGCGGTTTTCATTAACCGTCCGGAGTGGCGCATACTGAAAGCCCAAGTGGAAAAAAGTTCTGTCTATCTAGTTTTGTCTATCTGCCCTTGTCTGTCTACTTTATCTGTCGAATATTATCCGTGTAGTCTTTTCTGTTTAGTATCGTGAACTATTTAGAAATAGAATAGATTGTAAGAAATCATAAAATATCTTTAGGATGGAAGCGTAAATGACTGGGAAGCGATCGATCGAACGATTTATTTTTTAAATATTTAAATTTAGGTGGAATGTTTATGAAGATATACCGTTATTGGACGCATTACATCCCAGTTTCCATAAACGTAATTTACGGCCGAACGTTTTCGAAAGCCTCCCGATATTCGTGCGTTCACGCGCGAAATCTCCGGGGAGAAAGTTGCCTCTGAAACAACCACTTTCTGGCCACAAACACAATCGGAATTCCATTGGTATCTATATAAGCTAATTACCGTCTGTGAGCTTTAAACAAATGGTAGATATAAATCATTTTTTTAAAAAAAAATTACCAATTGACAGATAAATATCTTAATCACAAGATGCGACGCGTGGTTTCGGTTAGAATAATTTAATTGGAATTGAAGAATTGTTTTTTTTCCCTTGGTTAACTTTATTTCATTTTTTCAGATGGCACCTTACGATTAACAGTACAAGTGATCCCCTTGAAAAAAGTGCACCCTGGGACTGCTATAGCATTACATAAGAGTGGTTGGTTGACATGCATATTTATACTGGCTCTTTTCTATTAGGTGGGCGAACATATTCATAGAGTTTTTGTTGTTCTTTCTGTAGCGGCGACGAGCCGTTCCATTTTTATTTCTTAGTTTACTAGGGCATTACAATAATTACCTAAATACTTTTCGACAATTTCCGAAAATATTTTATTAGGGTTGGTAATGTAATCCTCGAGCAGATTCAGAAATATTTGTACTTTTAGTTCTACGAGGGCATTACGGCGATTTCCCAATATTTTCAAAAGAATTTTCTAAAATATTTTATTGGGGTCAATGGCATAATCCCCGGGAAGTTACGACAAGATATTTTTCCCGAGAATCGGTAATGACCAAAGCAACAAATAGCCGAATGTAGAAAAATAATCACCCACAGATGAGGGACGAGTATACCTGGACATAATATAACTACCTGGATCCCCGAATAAACAAAAAGTTCCGTCCGGACAGTCAGGCGCCAATAGTCAGCAAGTCGACTCCAGTCCAGTCAAAAAGTCCAGTTAAGTCCAGTCAGTGGACCCATTCACACCGGTCCAGCCAGTGGACCCAGTCAACCAGACAGCTAGAAGTTCAGACAGTTCAATCAACACAGTCAGGCGCAACCTATCAACAGTTCGATCGACAAAAGTTCCGTCCAGACAGCGAAGCGAGACGAGTTCAACAAGTCCGACAGAAGTTCTGGTCCAAACACCACCTCTCGTACGCCTCATGATGCCGCTTCCGCCCTGCAACAACCTCTACGATGACGCCTTCGACCATATACGCCGGCAACAATAACGTATACGACGACGCCTTCAAACCGTCTACGAAGCCGCTATCAACTTGTTAACCTTCCGGATCGACTCATACTGATAAGTGCAAGCTGGTTTTGCATAGGAAACTATCTATCAGCGCACGAAGACGCTTTGAAACAACCGTCTACCATGACGTCTGCAACAACAAACAACGTCTACCGGGACGCCGGCAACAACAGACAACGTCTACGTAACGACTTCAACAGTCTACCAGACGTCAACGAACAAATGCCGCAACAGCGACTGATAGGTGCAAGCTGGTTTTGCATAGGAAACCGCCTATCAGCAAATGACGTCCATGAGGACGCCTTGCAACAAACTTGCAACAACAACCAACGTCTACGGTAACGACTTCAACCGTCTACCAGACGTCTACGAACAAACCCCGCAACAGCGACGACGATGACGAATTAAACCATCTGCGAGGACGCCGGCAAAAACAAACAACGTCTACGGTAACGAACTCAACCATCTTCCAGATGTCTATGAACAAGCAAACAGCAATAATCGCTACATAGTGTTATCACTGGCATGGGAGTTATATAGCGGCAACGAGCCGTTCCATTTTTATTTCTTAGTTTACGAGGGCATTACAATAATTACCTAAATACTTTTCGACAATTTCCGAAAATATTTTATTAGGGTCGGTAATGTAATCCTCGAGCAGATTAAGAAATATTTGTAGTTTTACAGGGCATTGCGATGATTACCCAAATCTTTTCAAAAAATTTCCGAAAATATTTTATTAGGGTCAATGGCGTAATACCCGGGGAAAATACGACAAGATGTTTTTCCCGAGAATCGGTAATCACCAAAGCAACAAATAGCCGAATGTAGAAAAATAATCAGCCCCAGATGAGGGATCAATATACCTGGACATAATATAAATACCTGGACCCCCGAATAAACAAAAAGTTCCGTGCGGACAGTCAGGCGCAAACAATCAGCAAGTCGACTCCAGTTCAGTTCAACAGTGAGGCGCAACCAACCACCGAATCCAGTTCAGTCCAGCCAGTGGACCCATTCACACCGGTCCAGCCAGTAGACCAAGTCAGCCAGACTCAGCTAGTTCAGACAGTCAAGCAAGTTCAGTTCACCGGAACAGTTCCGGCGACAAGTTCACTCGACAAGTTCACCCGAGCCACAGTCACGCCAACAAGTTTATAGTAAGTTGCAGCTTCGCGAATCCGTTGTTATAGTGTTATTTAATTATTGTAAATATATCTCCTCTTATCGCAAAATGTGAGTGATAAATTTATTCTTACCTTTATCATCCACATTTCTATTTTATAATAATTTTCGCATTAGTAAGCAAAGTGAAAAAACTATTCGAAAGAACTCTTTCTACTCTACTAAACTGCTATAGTCTCTGTTTCGAATAATTTAATTTTCTATGATTTTTAGAGCTCAAAAATGGAATATCCAGGGGGCAAAAATCAACACTTTCAACATCTGCTATTCTTCACTTTTCATCGAGGTCAAAAAGCTGCTGTAGCAGCCCGGGACATCTGCAGCGTGTATGCAGAGGGTATCATAGGTAAGTCTACTGCTTAGAAATAGTTCAAAAAGTTTAAAAAAGGCGTCTTTGAAGTTAACGACTCGCCCCGCACCGGCCGACCATATGAACTCGACTAGGAACTTCTAAAGGCACATTTAAGTGTGGACGGTCGCCTGTGCCTCACATCTTATCCCAAAAACGAAAGGTTGAGAGGCAAGTGAAATGTATCAAACCACTAATCGTTTCTAGAGCGAAAGGCGGAAGCCAAAAATCGTCGGGTCTGGTCTCGAAGTAGTTTATAAGCCAGTTTTTAAGCTCTTCGTCATTGGCGAAGGTTAATCCCCTCATTTGGTTAGACATGGAGTGGATTGTCTGGATATGGAGTGGAAGTCGTGAATTGGCCGAAAAGATGAACTGCGATCATCAGACAATCCTTAATCTTCACAAGATGCGATTTACTAAAAAAATAGGTGCTTGGGTAACTTAGGTGCCTCATGTGCTCACGGAACAAAAGAAAGAAAATCGTCTTCAACTTGCTGCTCAACATCTCGCAAGACATCGAGCTACACGTGGACATACAGATCGGTTTTTATACAGAATCCACACAGAAGATGAGAAATCGTGTTATTACGTCAATATGAAGCAGAGAAAGGAGTGGAAAACTGCAGGAGTTACACTGAAGCCGAAAGTCAAGCAAGACCTCCATTCAAAGAAAACCATGATCTGCGTTTGATGGGATTGCGAGGGTCCATTGCACTGGGAAATGCTCGAGAATAACAGAATGGTTGATAGGAATCTCTACGTAGCTCAACTGCACCGGGCGAATGTAGCTATTCAAGACCCAATCGACGAGGCCAAGTTAGACTGCTTCACAACAATGCCAGGCCTCAAGTTGCACAAATAGCTAAAGCCGCTACCAAAGAATTCGAATGGGAGGTTCTTCAACATCTAACCATACTCTCCGGATCTTGCACCAACAGATTATCACTTTTTCCACTCCATGTCTAACCAAATGAGGGGATTAACCTTCGCCAAGGACGAAGAGCTTAGAAACTACTTCGAGACCAGACCCGATGATTTTTGGCTTCCCCCTTTCGTTCTAGAAACGATTAGCGGTTTGATACATTTCACTTGCCTCTCATCCTTCCCTTTTTGCGATAAGATTTTTTTCTATGATTTTTATTATGGTGTCCCAGTCTTTCTCTTTCTCGCTTATATGCCAGCTGTGAGGGACAGGTTGGTGAAACTCAATTTGGAATTGGAAGAACGGAATGGGCACGCGCGGCACTCTCTTGACATGAATGTTGATATATACGCCTGCTTTAATGACTACCGAAAAGCTTTCGACTGTGTCTCGCACCAGAAGATCATTGAGATCCAAAAATACACAGGAAAAAAATCACGCATGCGCAGGAAGGTTCAAGGTCTTCTCATGCAAGCGCGCTTGATTCAAATCCATCAGGTTTTCAAAATAAAAAATAAGGTCGGATACTTTTCTAATATACTACGTATAGGTCGGTATGACGAAGGTAGATCTGTGGTTTTGTCCCCTTTGTTCACCAAATAGATTTATTTTCCTAAGCAGTAATATTGGATTTCTTGAAGTATTTCTAGAAAATATTTTGCATTACATTCCTGATCGTTAGAAGTGGTGGCTGTTTCCGTGTACTTTGCACGATAATTATGATTCACTCAACTCGAGCATTATTTTGTGCAGCTTACGAAGTTTTCAAGTGCCTTTTTGAAAGGAGCGGATCTCTTTGCGAGTGTAATCAAATAAAATGTCAATTGGCTCCCGTTTATAATTCGCGTCGGAACTGAAACTCCTAAAATTTTATTTCACTTTGTCAGACAAACACAAAACGCATTACAGGATCTTGATTACTATCGATAATTTCGAATTATAGTTCATATCCACTAATCGTATAACATATTTCGAAACAATAACAAATATACGACGAGAGCATTCCAAATAATAATCTACTCTGGTAAATATTTGGTAGAAACTTTTAAAATATAAATCACTTAGAGGAAAGAATTGTTGCGCTTTAAAACTTTTGAGAGGTATCAGGTGAGAGGAAACATGCAAGTGTTATTTGCTGACGCAGTGGATCGTAAATAATGCGGTAGCTTTTAAAAGTTTTTAATTTATGTTAATTGTGTCGCGACGGTGCGAGGATGTTGCGGTCTTGAGGGACGCCGCTGGATGCTTATATTTAGACGCAAACTTTTTATCCCCACGGATAGTAACAAAGACATTTTTAAGAGTTTCTTTATGGTGAAAGACAACGTTTTAGATAAAACTAGAAAAACAAGACTAGACTGGAGAACATAGGTTAATCATTAAAATATTCTGTAAATAATTATAATTGTCCCTAGGGAGCCTTACATACAGATTATAATTTGCAACTGGAAGTATTTAAGCTATACAACGAATATATGAATAAATTTAAGCTCCTTAATATTGTTTGAAATGTCGACTGATCATTACAATCTCTTCAGTTAACGTTTACCCGTTTAGATTTAATCGCTGTGATTTAATCGCTGTGGAACAAATTATTCTAAAAATCTAGTGTGGACCTCTATTACCCTTTGTCTTTGTTAAATCTCTCAAAACATAATACTGAGAGGATGTTCTGCCGAATTACACTTCAAGCACCCTCAGCGTTTCTCTCTGTAATAATTAGATTTAAATTTAATGTTTCAGCCGCAATTTCGCAGTTTTCCCTTAATTAAAGACCTTTTGCGCCCCGCAGGACTTATAAATAGACCTAAACTATATGTTGCGCGTTTTTTCTTCGCCGTCTGTTTTGTATATTCCAGCCGGCGGCTGCAGGCACAGCAATGAATCCGGAATGAGATTTCCTCCGGCGCCTCGACGCGGGAGCTCTAAACGACATCATTTCAAAGCGCTACGTCACGTGAGCGACGTGACGTCACGAGGTGCCTGAAATGCCCTTTCACGTCCGCGAGGGAAACCGAATAACCGCCATTTACATATGTATATTTTACGTCGATTCCACAGATTTCAAAAAGCTTTTTGAACTCTAAAGGATTCGCCGGTAATTACATTTGGTTTTCACAATTCGGTGCTTTTAATTAGAATATGGAATAAACCTGGGTCATATAATGTGTAATGAAAAGAGATATGGTTTACTACAACAAATACTGCAAGGGAAAATTCCGAGTAAACGCGGCCCAGGCCGCAGGAGGATTTCTTGGCTAAAAAATTTAGGAATATACACCGAGCTTTTTAGAGCAGCGACGAATAAGATCACGATAGCCCGAATGATCGCCAATGATCGCCCGAATGACCAGATAGGCACCAAAAGAAGAGGAATTAGAATATTCAGGTTGGGAAACTTCAGAACCACCGCTGTTATGAATGTTAAGGTTGGGATGTTTGAGAAGCAGCGTTGTTACCTAAGGTTTCAGGTTGAGGGGCCTGAACTTCTTTCCTGCGTTGTTTATAGGTGTTTGAAGACATGGAGTCTTAAACATAGAGGAACTTGTTGATTTTAATAATTTATTAGGAAACCATACTTAAACGGTTTATGCCTCTATTAATTTTTTTATACCAGATTCATTATTTAATATCTGTATATTGTATTTATACGTGACGTTTGTTCCCCCGGTGGAAAAACTACCTACCGGACGCTAGTTATGCACGTGGGAGATGATGTGAAAATTCTTAAAAAATTGCCCAAAGTTGACAAGGCTAACCTCAGTCTAAAATTGAGATTTTTAGTTCTAGTTTCACAGTTTATCAACTGAATTAGTTTACTAAAGTTGTCTAAAGTTTCACTAACGTATCTATTAAACTAACTAAGCTGCGACAACTTTTCCTGAAGAATAATGATCTAAATACTTGCAAATTAGTCCAAAGTTGACAAGACTATAGCTCACAATCAGTCAAAAATTATGATTTGTAATTCAAGTTTTCACAATTTAACGCAATTTGCATAATTCTAAACCAAAATCTCTACTCGAAGAAAATTTTGTTTTTTTGTTGATTTAAGTTCACACACAAACTTTTGTTTTATTACAGAATTAAACGAAAACGACATTGTCTAGTATTGTCTGTCTATTCTTGTCTGAGTAGTCTCGTCCGTCTAGTCTTGTCTGTCTAGTCTTGTCCGTCTAGTCTTGTCTGTCTAGTCTTGTCTGTCTAGTCTTGTCTGTCTAGTCTTGTCTGTCTAGTCTTGTCTGTCTAGTCTTGTCTGTCTAGTCTTGTCTGTCTAGTCTTGTCTGTCTAGTCTTGTCTGTCTAGTCTTGTCTGTCTAGTCTTGTCTGTCTAGTCTTGTCTGTCTAGTCTTGTCTGTCTAGTCTTGTCTGTCTAGTCTTGTCTGTCTAGTCTTGTCTGTCTAGTCTTGTCTGTCTAGTCTTGTCTGTCTAGTCTTGTCTGTCTAGTCTTGTCTGTCTAGTCTTGTCTGTCTAGTCTTGTCTGTCTAGTCTTGTCTGTCTAGTCTTGTCTGTCTAGTCTTGTCTGTCTAGTCTTGTCTGTCTAGTCTTGTCTGTCTAGTCTTGTCTGTCTAGTCTTGTCTGTCTAGTCTTGTCTGTCTAGTCTTGTCTGTCTAGTCTTGTCTGTCTAGTCTTGTCTGTCTAGTCTTGTCTGTCTAGTCTTGTCTGTCTAGTCTTGTCTGTCTAGTCTTGTCTGTCTAGTCTTGTCTGTCTAGTCTTGTCTGTCTAGTCTTGTCTGTCTAGTCTTGTCTGTCTAGTCTTGTCTGTCTAGTCTTGTCTGTCTAGTCTTGTCTGTCTAGTCTTGTCTGTCTAGTCTTGTCTGTCTAGTCTTGTCTGTCTAGTCTTGTCTGTCTAGTCTTGTCTGTCTAGTCTTGTCTGTCTAGTCTTGTCTGTCTAGTCTTGTCTGTCTAGTCTTGTCTGTCTAGTCTTGTCTGTCTAGTCTTGTCTGTCTAGTCTTGTCTGTCTAGTCTTGTCTGTCTAGTCTTGTCTGTCTAGTCTTGTCTGTCTAGTCTTGTCTGTCTAGTCTTGTCTGTCTAGTCTTGTCTGTCTAGTCTTGTCTGTCTAGTCTTGTCTGTCTAGTCTTGTCTGTCTAGTCTTGTCTGTCTAGTCTTGTCTGTCTAGTCTTGTCTGTCTAGTCTTGTCTGTCTAGTCTTGTCTGTCTAGTCTTGTCTGTCTAGTCTTGTCTGTCTAGTCTTGTCTGTCTAGTCTTGTCTGTCTAGTCTTGTCTGTCTAGTCTTGTCTGTCTAGTCTTGTCTGTCTAGTCTTGTCTGTCTAGTCTTGTCTGTCTAGTCTTGTCTGTCTAGTCTTGTCTGTCTAGTCTTGTCTGTCTAGTCTTGTCTGTCTAGTCTTGTCTGTCTAGTCTTGTCTGTCTAGTCTTGTCTGTCTAGTCTTGTCTGTCTAGTCTTGTCTGTCTAGTCTTGTCTGTCTAGTCTTGTCTGTCTAGTCTTGTCTGTCTAGTCTTGTCTGTCTAGTCTTGTCTGTCTAGTCTTGTCTGTCTAGTCTTGTCTGTCTAGTCTTGTCTGTCTAGTCTTGTCTGTCTAGTCTTGTCTGTCTAGTCTTGTCTGTCTAGTCTTGTCTGTCTAGTCTTGTCTGTCTAGTCTTGTCTGTCTAGTCTTGTCTGTCTAGTCTTGTCTGTCTAGTCTTGTCTGTCTAGTCTTGTCTGTCTAGTCTTGTCTGTCTAGTCTTGTCTGTCTAGTCTTGTCTGTCTAGTCTTGTCTGTCTAGTCTTGTCTGTCTAGTCTTGTCTGTCTAGTCTTGTCTGTCTAGTCTTGTCTGTCTAGTCTTGTCTGTCTAGTCTTGTCTGTCTAGTCTTGTCTGTCTAGTCTTGTCTGTCTAGTCTTGTCTGTCTAGTCTTGTCTGTCTAGTCTTGTCTGTCTAGTCTTGTCTGTCTAGTCTTGTCTGTCTAGTCTTGTCTGTCTAGTCTTGTCTGTCTAGTCTTGTCTGTCTAGTCTTGTCTGTCTAGTCTTGTCTGTCTAGTCTTGTCTGTCTAGTCTTGTCTGTCTAGTCTTGTCTGTCTAGTCTTGTCTGTCTAGTCTTGTCTGTCTAGTCTTGTCTGTCTAGTCTTGTCTGTCTAGTCTTGTCTGTCTAGTCTTGTCTGTCTAGTCTTGTCTGTCTAGTCTTGTCTGTCTAGTCTTGTCTGTCTAGTCTTGTCTGTCTAGTCTTGTCTGTCTAGTCTTGTCTGTCTAGTCTTGTCTGTCTAGTCTTGTCTGTCTAGTCTTGTCTGTCTAGTCTTGTCTGTCTAGTCTTGTCTGTCTAGTCTTGTCTGTCTAGTCTTGTCTGTCTAGTCTTGTCTGTCTAGTCTTGTCTGTCTAGTCTTGTCTGTCTAGTCTTCTCTGTCTAGTCTTGTCTGTCTAGTCTTGTCTGTCTAGTCTTGTCTGTCTAGTCTTGTCTGTCTAGTCTCTTCTGTCTAGTCTTATCTGTCTAGTATTGTCAAAATTCTTTTGTTTTATGTCAAAATTAAACGAAAATGTCAAAATGACAAATATTGCCAAATTGTCAAAAACTAAAATTTCTATTCGAAGCAATTTTTTTTTGTTGATTTGAATTGAACAAACCTTTCAAAATTCCCTTGTTTTGTGTCAAAATTGGACGAAAACGTCAAAATAATTTACAAATATTATCAAATTTTTAAAAACCAAAATCTATATTCGATTCAAATTTTGTTTTTTTTTGTTGATTTGAGTGGACAAACTTTGCGAAATACGTTTGTTTTAAGTCAAAATTTTACAAAAACGTCAAAATAATTTTCAAAAATTGCCAAATTTTCAAAATTCAAAATCTCCATTCGAAGCAAAATTTGCTTTTTTTGTTGTTTCAGTGGAAAAACCGTACAAAATTTCTTTGTTTTGTGTCAAAATTGGACGAAAACGTCAAAATAATTTACAAATATTACCAAATTTTCAAAAACCAAAATCTTTATTCGAATCAAATTTTAATTTTTTGTTGCTTTGAGTGGACCAACTTTGCGAATTACGTTTATTTTATGTCAAAATTGTACGAAAACGTCAAAATAAATTGAAAAAATTGCCAAATTTTCAAAAACCCAAAATCTCTATTCGAAGCAATATTTGTTTTGTTGATGATTTGAGTAGACAAACTTTGCGAAATACGTTTGTTTTATGTCAAAGTTGGATGAAAACGACATAATAATTTCCAAAAATTGCCAAGTTTTCAAGAACCAAAATTTCTATTCGAAGCAAGTTTTGTTCTTTTTGTTGATTTAAGTGGACACACTTTGCAAACAAAATTGTTTTGACACGCTTTGAAATTTTTGTTTGTTTTATGACAGAATTGAACGAAAACGACAAAATAATTTGCAAGTCTAGTCTTGTCTGTCTATTCTTGTCTGTGTAGTCTCTTCCGTCTAGCCTTGTCTGTGTAGTCTTATCAGTCTAGTATTGTCTGTCTAGCCTGGTCTGTTTTGTCTTGTCTTCTAGTCTTGTCTGTCCTAGTCTTGTAGGTCCTAGCCTTATTTTTCCTAATCTTATTTGTTGTAGTCTTGTATGACCTAGTCTTGTATGTCCTAGTCTTGTATGTCCTAGTCTTGTCTCTTCCAGTCTTTCATGTCCTAGTCTTGTATGTCCCAGTCTTGTGTCTCCTTGACTTGTCTGCCTTAGCCTTAGTTTGTCTGTCCTAGTCTTGTATATCCAAGTCTTGTATCTCCTAGTCTTGTCTGTTCTAGTCTTGTATATGCCAGTCCTGTCTGTCCTAGTCTTGTCCGTCTAAACTTGTCTATCTAGTCTTGTCTTGTCTGAAACAAATTCAAGTTGAAACAACTTCATGTTGCGACAACTTCATGTTGCGACTTCGTTTACCGACAACTGCATGTTGCGACAACTTCATATTGAACTTATAATAATTAACTACTAACTTATAATAATTAAGTGAACCATGGAAAGCACAATCTAATCCATCTAGTTCAATTCAGTTAGCATTGTAGAGAATTTATTAAATTTATTAAAAGTTTAATAAATCTGTATTTTTAATTCAACATTTGAATCGATTTCGGCACCGATTAACAGAAGGGGAAAGGTGTATCGACCTGGGCCGAAATCGCGCGATTTACTTATTAATTTACTTCGCGAATTTATATTATTCGGGGAGTATGCTTTGGGTGTGAGCAGCGTAAAGACAAAAATTGAAGCGCGAACCAAGCTCGACCGACACGTGCACGCATTCATGTTTATCGTTTAAAGTTAAGTTTAACCAGGGGAGTAATCACGAGCCCAAAGGGCTGCCGCGGCATTCAACGTCTAGAAGACAAAAATTGTAAGGGATCCCTCCACCCATTATCCTCTTTTCCTCCGACTTAAAATAGGCGTCGGAAGGACGATCCACACGTGGCGGAGACGCGAGCGACCCTAACAGGTAAGTGATTAGACCAGCAAAAATTTGGTTTTCGTGAGAGACGGTCCAAACAGTATATTTTAATCTAGTAGACTACATAGGCAAGACAAGAAATTGACAAGACTAGATACAGACAAAAGGGAGACAAGACAAAACTAGTAATTTTACCAGTAATTTTTGTAAAAATAATTATATGGCTATCCGCCTAGTTTACAATTATTTTTTGGGATTTTTTAAAAAATTCATCTTTCTAACGATAAGACCCTAGGTTTAGGGGTGAGTCGCAAATATTTTAACCATGGTAAGGTAAAGCTCCAATGAGAGTGTTTATATTTATTAATCTCTTTGTTATGTTTAAGAAAGCCACAATGAATTTATGAAGTCGGAAGACAGCTTTAGCAGTCCATAACATCTGACCGCAAAATCATTTGGACTACTATAACAGTTCATAGCACCTGGGCGTTAAATCAATTGAACTGCTATAGCAGTTCATAGCAGCTAAAGTTATAAAAACGAAAATTAAAAAAATATAAAGAAACTAAACATTATCTAACCGACTGAATAATTTAATATTGTTTTAAAATAATCTTGTTTTAATGGCATAAATCGTCTCCTAGCCTAACACTTATATTAAGTCTAAGCTGAATGTAGTCTACCCGAGTGTCTAATTAATTGTTTCATCAAAATCATTGTATCTAGTGAACTATAGCATTAATTGTTTTGTCCAGCACTAAGTCTCATTCGTCTAGCGACTCGTAGAACTCGTGAACGTACTCAACATAATTATTATTGTATGTATCATTCCATCCAGTATTCTATGTATCTATCCAACTATCAATCTACCCATCTAAGTAATCCATCTACAAATATATCAGTTTATCAATATATAAATCAATCTATCTATATATTCAATCTATATATCTATATATCAACCAATCTATCTATCTATCTATATATCAATCTATCTTATCTATATATCAATCTATTTATATAACAATCAAATGTCCACCTATCCATTTAACAATCTATCTATACAACCAAGAATCTACTTTTAATCTAAGTTGACTTACTTAAGAAAATTAGAAACTAAGAATTAAGTAATTTAATAAGTTACTTGAATGTTGAAACCAAAATGGTAAAGGTGCCGGGTAGGGCTTACAATACCGAACTAAAATCTGAATAACGGTATTTGATATTTGAAATTTGAAATATCGGGATACCGGTATTAAAACCGGTATTATTAATAAAAAATTTACTAGTTTATATATTTTACCTCAGTCATTATATTGACTTGTTAACAACTAATATATGAAATCCAATAAATATTGTTCTGAAATGAGTAGATATTATTTATTTTATTACATAGAAAGTAAGAGTAGATAGATACAAAAAAACGTGCAAGTAAAAAAAAGTACATATTAAATTATATGTTACATTTTACATATAATAGGCTCGTATGGCATTATATAATAAAAGAAGCAAAAAATATAATTAAATTGGAAAGTATTTATGAAATAATATTAATAACTTGCGTTTTGTTTATTAAAGTATGCTCTTAAAAAACATAAACAATCAATCGTTTCATCATCAAGCGAGGACCGAATTTTCGTACAAATATAACCAGCCGCCGAAAAAGCTCTTTCTGATTCTACAGTTGTCGGCACTATTGTCATTAAGAAATCATACACATTTTGTAAATACGTTCCTTTTGTTCCTGTTTTTTCAAAAAAAGTAATTTCATCTTTTATTTTTTGTTCCAGCCCTGGAATTTTTTTAAACGCAGGCACGGGTGAAGTATTTAGTGTTTCGTCTATTGCTGCCTGTAGTTTTTTCTTTAATGCGTTTACGTTTACCTTGTCAGATTCTAATACTGTTTCATTACTAATTTGGGAAGATATCGGAAGGGATGCTTCTTGCACAACTTCCATATCTTCTGTATCTTCTAGATTTTCATTTGTGAGCCGTTTAGTTAAGCTTACAATTTTTTTAATGATTGTAAATTTGGATATACGTTTAAATATTTCTCCAACATCTTGTGAACCCTTTTGCAGATATTGAAGTATTTGTGATAATTCAGTTCGTCGCAGAAAATTTCGAGATTTTAATGCCTCCAATAATTCTAATGCAATTGCAGATTTTTGCTGGGAAAGAGTATCTAACATAAATGTTAAAGAAGCGTCAGCCGTCAAAAGATTTGCATCTTTTCGGCATAATGCATCTACTGTTAAGTTTACAGGAGTTAGGGCAGCAATAATTGAAGATAATAAATTAAATTCTTCGTCAGAAAAATGAATATCAGAACTAATGTCAATAAGCGCATTTTGAATACAAAATTTAATTTCTTCAAATTTTTCTAACATAAATAACATACTGTTCCATCTTGTTTGACAATCTAATTTTAGCGCTGTTTCTTTACCTAATTGTTCTCTCACGTACTTTTGTAAATATTTATCATTTTTAGAAGGCGAATTTTTAAATGTTTTCACTACTTTCCGAATTTTTGAAACTAGAGATGATATACCAGTATGTCTAATTTGTATATTACTTGTAGTAATACTAGCATCTAATTCTATAATAATTCCATTACCATCTTCTTCGTCTATATCGTCGTTATACTCGTCATCGTCAACATCATTATAATTTTGCTCCACACTCGGGTTCAAAGTTGACTTATACAAAACATCAGTAATTGCTAAATTTATGCAATGTGCCATACATTGTTGATGTTCAGCCTCTATAATTTTTCCTAATTTTACCATAACCGACGCACCGTCAGTAGTTACTCCAACTATGTCTTTACATATATCTAAATTAAAATCTTTCAATTTTTCTTCTACTAGGGATAAGCATTTTTCTGCTGGAACGGATCCGTAAGCGCGCATTAATCCGATATTCCACATTCTTCCTCCAACAGAATGTACATTCATGTTTATGTAGCGCCGATTACGAATAGATGTCCATTCGTCAAATGTGATACTGAAACGTGTACCTTCAGATTTCAGTCTAGAAATTTCATGCACTGTAGACTGTTTAATAATATTACTATATTCAAGTACCATATTTCTAATAGTGGCTGCAGATTTTGGTATGTCTTTGAATCCTCTTGCCTTTAAGCCTTCTCTTATGTCATACGATTTTATAAAAATATTTAAAAACAAACCATCGCGAGCTGTCATTCGGGCAAGCACTTCTGAAAGTTTTTCGTTGTTATTATTTTTAAAATAATTTGTAACCTAAATTAACAATTTAGGTTGTTTAGAAACACTTTATTTGACATCATAGGGGGATTCACATTTCTTTTTAAGATTTAGTCCATGTATCGTTTTTAAGTGAGTATGAAGGCCACTTGTGGATCCTCCTGTACACTTTATTTCTTTCGCGCACTTTTTACATTTAGCAACCTGTCCGTTTTTTTTCAAAAAATAAAAAAAAAATCAAAAAATGATTCCAAACTGAAGTTTCGTCCTGTCCTTTTCGGTGCTCCGTAAATGTATTCATCTTTCAGGGGTATATAGCAGTTTATGCTTATTAATTTTAATATTTGTAAATTAATTGAACTCTAATTTAAATTAATCCAAATATAAACTTGCCGTATCATATAATTCATATGGATTAATCAGAATTTAAATACCGTTATATAATTTTCAATTATTAGAAATAAAACCAGAAAACAAGTGCACATAATCCACACACCGCAAGACACAACGGAATGAAAAATAAAATTGAAAATATAAAATATAATTTTTACTTGTAAACACTACAGCTGATTTGCAAAATTAAACAATCTAATCTAAATTATTTAATAATTTTTGTGTTACACATTTTATGTATTCGTATAAACCAGACCTATTCATTGGGTAGTAGACGCAAAACATAACAATCGCTTTGTATTGCCGACTAAAGCCGACACCGCCGCTTTTCGATGGTGCCATACTCGGCTCGGTATGTGTAATAAATGTGCCTGATATAGACTTTAATACAATAAAATTGTTTGTTTATCTTAAAAAAAAAATTCTTGTAATTAATTAATATTATTTTAAATTAGATTTATATTGTGCATAAATTCAATTTTTATCAACCAATGTAATACCAAAATACCGGTATTTTTACATAAATACCGGTTTTTAATAACGGACAAAAATCGTCCGGGATTCCGGTATTCGGGATCCCGGAATCCCGGTATTGAAAGCCCTAGTGCCGGGAATACGTTCTGTCCATTCTTTTCAGGGGTCATTCTTTTCAGGGGTTTCAGGGTCAAGTCAGGGGTCGGCAACGCGCGGCCCATTGCAAGTTTTTGTGCGGTCCACCAAGCAACATATTTTTGCGGTATGAACAATCGAAAGTTTCGAGAATTTTTGAACGAAATAGATGCAGAATATGTTGTGTACTTTTCTGAAGTAATGGCTTAGTCGTGGGAGAGTTTTGAAAAGATTTTTCGAGTTGAAAGACGAGATTGAAATGTTTCTGACAGAAAAAGGAAACAATTACCATAGTTATCGAATTTTAAATGGACAAGCAAGGTGGCTTTTCTTGTTGATATTACAACTTATCTCAATAAATTAAATATGACACTGCAAAGGAAAGTTAATCAATGAGTTATTTAAATGTGTTATTTAAACGGAAATTAAAAGTTTTCAGCTTAAAATAAATTTGTTTTTCTATTTTGCGTCTATAATGAAGACATTAAAGCACGCATATGGGGTCGTTAATGACTCGACGAGTGCGATACAATTTTCTGCAAATATATATATATATATATATATATATATATATATATATATATATATATATATATATATATATATATATCGGCGATTTTTGTATAGGTTGTATAGGCAAATAAATAGTATAAAAAATCGTTCATAAGACGCTTTTTGCACTTGTCCATTACGCCCGTCGATTTATAAACATAGACGTGTGCTGAAAAATCGCGCTTATTGAACTCGTTCTTTAATACACTATTATTTCTCAACTTGATAATAATAATTATTCTCATTTTCCTACCTTGTAATTCTTTTTAACTAACAATAACAAACAGTGTCCTTCAAATAATATTTACTCCCTAACTTGATTAATATTTATTTACTAATATTGATTCACTAAAATTATTCGATGAACATTTTCGTTATCGCCTTCAAGATTTTTATGCAAAATAAATTGATATATTAATATTTGAAATTAACAAAAATCCTATAAAATTTGATATTTTATGTGCACCAGAAATTTTACAAGTAGACATATTTGAACAATCAAACAATGTATGTAAAATCAAATGTTTTTATTGTATATAAACAATGTTTATATACAATAAAAGTATATATACTTTATATACTTTATTTACTTCAAGAAGAGTAATAATTATTATTATTGCCAATTTGTTTCGGCTTTTATTATTAAAAAATTAACCATCATCAGGTTAAAAATATGAACTTTTATATATGAAAATAAAAGTTTCAATTTGTTATATTCGATCCTCAGTTACTTTTTGTTTTTTTGTAAATACTTATGTAAATACTAATTTTTTTAAGTGGTCATGTTTTTTCATTTGTCAGTATTGTCAATCAAATTATCGTCAATTTTATCATAGAAATTTTTTCAAGGTAATCGGTTACCTTGAGAAATTGAAAATAGGAAGATTAAGGAGGAAGTTTAATAAAATTTGCCTAAATTCACAGTTAGACGCTAGATCGAGGACGATGTTTGAAATATTCTATGATAAATCTGACGATGATTTGATTGACAATACTGACATCTAACCTAACCTAAATAAATTAATAAAGTTTATACAAAAAAACAAAAAGAAATTGACGATCGACATATAACATAATTGAAAGTTTTATTTTCAAATATGAGCCGTTTATTTTGAAAGTGGCCTAAGTCCATTTTTCAAAAATATTGAGTTAGCTACCTTAATAGTTAGATTTTTACTTGATCTTTTTATACTGAAGTAACTTGTTACTAGTATATTTAAAATCATTAAGATTTTGTAACACCAAAATTTGCTGTGTTAACACCAAAATTTGCTAAGTGATGAAAAGGTTTATTTTGAAAGTGGCGAAGGCCCATTTGAGAGTTTCAAACGATGGAAAATATGCAATTAAAGTTTATGTGATCTCGCAAACTTTATGTTTAATTATTAAATGAGCAGTTGAATTATCAATGTTCAATGAATTTATTATAAACAATTTAATTTCAAATTTCAGTTTCGATTTGCAAATGGATTCATATGGGCATCTTGATATACCATTGTAATTTTCAGTAATTCGTTAATAGTTTGTTTGTAACAAATTAAATTGCAAAAAAACTGTATGAGAATATGAATATATTAAAATATCCCAAGAGAAAACTTATGAATCTTCGAATATGAATTTCAATGTGAAAATAAAAAAACTACAAAAAATTACGAGACCACTCACAAACTTCAAATACAAGAATTTTGGTATACCACATTTGTATACCACATTGTATATTACCTGCCCACAATAATTATTTTTTACTCCTACCGCATGCACAAACTGGACAAGACTGAATAATAATTAATAAAACAATATTAATATTCACGTAGTGTAACTAAGAGGGTCGTAGTCATACGCGGGTAACTGTTCCGCTCGTACGTAATATGATTCTTAGAACTCTCGTTACGTAATATACTAATACATTTATCTTTATTTCAAGGAAAATTTATTTTATGTATGGATGGACTTGTGATTTCTTAAAAATTGGAAACGTAATTTCATTGATTTTAAAAGTGGCCCAAGTCCATTTACAGCCATGAAAAGCATATTATTTTTTAAATAAAGTTAAATATGCTAATTGGGGTGATAAATTTGACACCCTTAGAAACACCAAAACATTATTCTACTATATTATCTACTACCCATATTTGTTAAATTTATCCAACGCAAACCCTTTAATATCTCGATTCGAACATAAATGGATTATACCCGTTAGGTCACTTTCGAAATAAACGGCTCATATAAATGTTCATGTTTTTACCCTGATGATGAATAATTTTTTAATAATAAATGCCGAAACTACTTGGTAATAATAATAATTATTAATCTTCTCGAAGTAAATAAAGTATATAATAGGTTAGGTTAGGTTAGGTTAAAGTGGCAGCTAATGCTCACATAGGCCTCATATGAGCCCGTTGTGTTACCACGGTACTTGCAGTACAACCCTCCTCAGGGGATTCTGTCAAACCATTTCGAGCCGTGGATGAACCTCATGAGAGTCTGCGCATCTAGTGATGCGAGGTCAGAGAGATCATCCAAGAAAGGTCGGCCTAAGAAGAGCAATCGTGTTGCGGTCAGAGAGGGGCATTGGCATAGGTAATGCTGAACACTCTCCTCTTCCTCCTCGTCCAGGCAGCCTCTGCAGTAGTCCCGCTTCGCTATGCCCAGTCTCTCAGCGTGCTTGCCAATGGGACAGTGTCCCGTGATGACTCCCACTGCCAGTCTGATATCGTTTCTTTTTAGAGAGACGATGTTGGTGCTTCTTTTCCTGTTTCGGTGAGGCCATATTTGCCTGGTTACCTCGCAGGTTTCTTCATCCCTCCACCTTCGCTCCGCTAGGTTCGAGGTTATTTCGGCTATGGTCTCCTTGCACGAGGCAAATGGAATACCAATATCCTGTAATATTTCGGCTGAGTGCAGGCTTGTGCCGTTCTTTGCAAGCTCATCCCATTTTGCGTTACCTGAGATCCCGCTGTGGCTTGGTACCCACGTGAGTCTCACGTTTGTGTGTGCTGCGAGCTCATTCAGCTTTCTCCGACAGCCAGAGACCACTGCTGAGTTGGTGCACACGCTAGTAACTGCCCGGAGAGCAAATATAAAAATTAAAACTCAAAAAATTGTTTCAATTTGGTCCAGACGCAACAAAACAAAACGCACAACTCGTTGAACAATAGTCACAGTTATATAATGATGACGTTTTAATAACGATTTAAATCACTTTGTTATCTTGTCGAGGGTGGGAAAACGTTGGAAATTAGAACAAACAATAACACACCGAATACTTGTTTCAAGTCATGTGGTTTATATGTGTTAGGTTTTTAAGCAGCTTGGCTATCGGTGTAAATGTGGATCTGTTCACCAGGGTCCCCATTTACCATCAGCCACTCTGCTGCCCCTTTTATGGCGGTTACCTCCGCCTGTAGAACGCTGCAGTAGTCCGGCAGGCGTAAGCTAATTCTGAGGTTGAGGTCGTTGGGGAAAACTCCGCTGCCTACTTTGTCCTCCCTTCGTGAGCCGTCTGTAAAGACCTGCGTGTGTCCTGCTGGTACCTCTTTCTATTCCATCCACTCCTCTTTAGAGGGTATGTGGTATGAGAAGTTGTTACCAAAAGCAGGTGTTGCTAGACATCGGTCTATGTTTTTGGGCACCCCTTTAAATTCATTGATTATTCCGGCGTGTCCACGATAGTCCCATGTCAACATTCGCACTGACTTTAGTCTAAGTGCTGTGGTAATGGCAAGTTGCTTGCCCATTAAATCGACCGGGGCTATGTCCAGGATTGTCTCCAAGGCTTTCGTAGGCGTTGTTCTCATGGCTCCCGTTATCATGAGCGCCGCCATTCTCTGCACTTTTGTAAGCGCCATTTGATGGACTCTTTTATTAAGTGCCGGCCACCATATGAAAACGCCGTAGTAGAGTATTGGTGTAACTACGGCTCTGTATAGCCATAAGGTAATCTTGGGGTTGAGGCCCCACTACTTCCCCACCGCTCTCTTGCAAGAGTACAGCGCCACCGTTGCTTTCCGTACTCTTTCGTTTATGTTGAGCTTCCAAGATAACTTTCGGTCTAGTATGAGACCTAAGTACTTGGCGCTCTCCTTGATCGCCAGTTCAGTGCCCTTTAGCATTGGGGGCCTGAATTCTGGGATGTCGTGTTTCCTTGTGAAAACGACTAGCTCGGTTTTCGCCGGGTTGACATCTACGCCACACCTTTTGCACCATTGCGCTAGTTTCGATAGGGCCCCTTCAACAAGTTGCGACATTGTATTGAGGTGTTTCCCTGAGGCCGCTATTGCTACGTCATCCGCATAGGCGACGACCCTGCAGCCGGATTTCCTAAGTTGGAGGAGCAGCTCATTTAGCGTGATGTTCCAAAGCAATGGTGAGAGGACGCCTCCTTGTGGGGTTCCCCTACTCACCTTCCTTCTTATGTGGGATTCTCCCATTGTGGCCCTAATGTTCCTTTCACGGAGCATTTTTCCGATCAGGTGACATAGAGCATTGTCCATGGCTAGTCCAGTTAAGGCTGATTCTATGGCTTCAGGCTTCACGTTGTTAAATGCCCCTTCTATATCGAGGAAGACAACCATCGTGAACTCCTTATGCCTCATCGAGCTCTCTATCTGGTTTACCAAGGCGTGGAGTGCTGTTTCCACGGATTTCCCCTTTGTGTATGCGTGCTGAAACATTTACAGCATTTCAGGGTGTAATTTCTTCACTTTATTATGAAGAATCTTCCATAAAAACTTAGCAGTAAGCTCTTCTCTTCGGGCGGCCAGCGAAGCGATACCATGTTGGTCCAAGAGAATATTTTGATCCACACTGCGATCGGGATAGACACCATCTACTCTGTACGACAAATACTTTAAGAATCTGCGGTGAATACGGTCCAGTGGCATTATCTGATTCATGTAATATGGATACCAAATAAGACACCCATACTCAAGTTTGCTTATTACATATGCAAAATACAATGACTTTATGAGGTCAATGTCTCTGAAAGATGCACAAATTCTCATAATAAAACCTAACATTCTGGAAGCAGACATTGCAATATTAGTTATATGTCTAGTGAAATTTAAATCAGAGGTGAATAAGATGCCTAAATCCCTTATCTCCACGCAGCATTTAAGTTGTAATTCATTCACTGTGTATGATGTTGTGAAATGGTTAGATTTCCGGGAATATGACATGGAGCAGCATTTATCAACATTAAGGTACAGTTTATGAGTTTCACACCAGGATACTAATTTGTTGATGTTATGTTGAAGAAACATAACATCATTTGGCGAAGTGACGCTTGTAAAAACGCTTGTTTGATGTCATCTGCATAGGCCAGTACATGACAGTTTAAGGATTTTAAGAGGGAATTAATAACAATATTAAAAAGTAGCGGCCCCAAATTTGAACCCTGCGGAACACCAGAATCCATTGAAAATTTGTACGAGTGAAAACCATGAAAAGCTACGTATGCTTGACGATCAGATAAATATGATTTCATAAGCTGTTGTAGACTTGGAGCAGCTCCAAGTTCAGCAAGTTTGATGAGTATTATGTCGTGGTCAAGGGTATCGAAGGCTCGAGAAAAGTCCGTATATACTACGTCTACTTGACCTCTGTTATCTATCACTTCCGAAACAAATTGCGAGAATGATGCAAGATTGGTTGTTGTAGATTTACCTGGCATGAAACCGTGTTGGTTGGAAGAAATAAATGAATAAACATTTTTGAAAATAGTTGAATAAATAACCTGCTCGAATATTTTTGAAAAATTACTAAATAAAGCAATTGGTCGAAAATTTCTCAGAACATGGTTTTCTCCCTTTTTATATACCGGAGTAATTTTAGCCAACTTCCACCTTGAAGGAAACATGCACGTGCTAATAGCAAGATTTATAATAATATGAAGGGGCTTAGCAAATATGAATCTACAATCTTTAATTAGGAAGGAAGGAACAGAGTCATCTCCAGCTGATAATTTATTAGGTAAACGCGCCATAATGCTTATTAAATCATTTTCTGAGATTGAGTTTAAGGTATAAGACAGACAATTACTATGATTGTCAGACAAATTAGTGGCGTTAGCAGGTTTATAACTTTTAGAAAATAGTGAGGCAAAACCGTTAACGATGTCACTTGGTGTAGAATACTCCTGACTTTCATCGGTAATTCTGCTAGGTATTCTTGTAGTACCTTGTTTCATATGAGCATAAGTCCATAATCCGGTCGGATTTGATTTGATATTGTCTTCTAGTTCTTTAAGATACAACTGATATGTTTCACTGATTTGCCGTTTAGTGAGTGATCTGAGCCTTTTAAATTCATTATGATATACTTGTTTCTTACTTGATAGCCATTTTTGTCTATAATATGCCTTAGTTCCTTTTTATTTCAAAAGTGAACCATACAGGGAACTTAGATCTGCTACTATGGGAAAGGGGGATCGATTTATTAAAAATGTTGTATAGATTCGTATAAAACATATCCAAAGCTTTATTCACATCAGTATATTTGCTTAAGAATGACCAGTCCATATTGCACAGTTCACTATACAGTGTGACAAAATTAGCTCTTTTAAAGTTATATCGAGTATTAGTATTTAAGGGAAACCTACTATTATCAGAGATTGCCCTTAGTTCAAATTGAATAGATAATGATGGGTGGTGTAGATCTTCAATCACCATTGAAGTATCAGCACGCTTGACTAAAATGGGAGAGCTTAAGTTCGACACGACGAGATCAAGAATTTTATTGTTAATGTTTGAACATGTATTGTATTGAGAAAGATCAAGCATGTTACAAAAACAGTGAAATGAAAGACATTTGGAACACGAAATATTTGTATGATAGAGATTAGGTAAATTGAAATCACCTATAACTATTATTTGCTGATCCATTATTAAAAGTTCCAAAGAATTGAAGAATAATTCCATGTCATCTACTGTTGTATCGGGTGGAATGTATAATGTACAAATAAAAAAGATAGCACCGTTAAGAATACATTTACTTAATAGAACATCAATTAGTGGAACACTATTAGTTAATAAAGTTGTATCTACTATTTCATATTGAATGTCGTTGTCGATTGCGATTAACACTCCTCCACCTTTGGTGCGCCCCACCGAGTTAAATTTCCTGTCACAACGAATAACATTATAGTTTGGAGGGAAGAGTTCCGAGTTTTGAATCGAATCATTTAACCAGGTTTCAGATAAACAAATAATTTCATAGGATGAGTTGCAGCAGCTGATATAAAATTCTTGTGTTTTAGAACATAATCCTCGGGTATTTTGATAGAAAATATTTAATAAAATGGGGGATCGGTTAGGCTTGGCTAGTTTAAATTTTCAGTAATAGTAGGAATCCCATTCACATATTTTATATGTAAATTAGTTTCACCATTCGCTAAGCGTGTATTTAACTCTTCTTTAGTCGTTCTGTATAATTCCCTCTGCATAGGAGTGCGATCTCTAGAGAGATGTATGCCTTTCCATTTATTAATTGTTTTTAATTTATTTATATTTTTCATAGTTGTAGCCATGATTTCAAGGGACGGAACTTTAAATCTTATTGGGCGAGACTGTGATTTGGAGGGATCATATTTACCGAGACGTTCAGTCTTTATGTTATTTACACGTACACCAATATCTGCTAACAGATTTTCCGCAGACTTTGAGTCCGACACCATTTGTTGTTGCTTAGATTCCGTATTATTTTCCTTAATTCCAAATATAAGTAAATTACCGGACCTTTTATCTCTTTCTGATATTTCATATATAATTTTCTCCATTACAATTGGCGTAGAATGTAATTTATTAGGGTCTTCAACCTGTTTTGAACTTTTAAGGGCGAAAATTTCGTTTTGAAGATTTATAATTACCGCTTTGAGAGAGATTAAATCGCTGCCGATTTTATCGCAATCACGGCAATTCCATTTAAGTCCCGATTTTAAATGAATCTTTCGAGCCTCAGAGGTCGTTATGTCAGCACAATTGATATTATACGACTTATTACAAACACAGCATGTAACAAGTTTGTGTGTCTCAGACTCTTTACTGCAGCACGCACAGCGAATCATGATTATAAAAAATGTTACTAAAATATAAAAATACCAGTAAAGGAAAATTTCAGGGACACAGTTGTGACTAACAGAGTGACTAACAGTAAAACAGAATAAAAGCAGACCACGGAAGGGTTAACAGTAGAGAACAGAGGTAAGAATTTTTATTTTAAATAAACAAACCCGGGAAATAATTAGGTGAACAAAAACGATGAATGTGAGTCGCAGATTTTGCGAGTACCGGGCAGCAAAAAGTTATCAGTAGATAATTCGTCTCCTATTTTGAGAAACAATATATTGACGATTTTAATTTATATGAATTTATATGGTTTTTACACGATGTTTCAATAGATAGTTAAAAAATTATTTCATTCATATATGCAATAACCTTATATCTATGCACTGTGCAAATTTTAGAAATTAATTCCTTCTAAATGCAAGCGAAAACTCGAGTTAGTTCGGAGCACGACACATGCACATTCACCTTCTAACATTCTGGGATGGGACGATGGGATCCCACGCTCATCTCCACTTTGAGAGGTCTAAAAGCTCAGACAT
Organism: Phosphuga atrata; assembly: GCA_944588485.1. Lineage (NCBI taxonomy): Eukaryota > Metazoa > Arthropoda > Insecta > Coleoptera > Silphidae > Phosphuga > Phosphuga atrata. The sequence goes on along the minus strand of OX155898.1, from coordinate 57,713,675 downwards.
CTGCAGGCTGAAGTAATCAAGTGCAATTGAGATAGAGTGATATAAGCACAATATACAATGAGGAACAAAGCTCACTAACGGCATGAATGAGCTGAGTTTTTTTAATAAATTCTGATACGTTATTCAAAAGATCTTCTTTCCGTATAAGAAAACTCTTTGCATATCTAACATTTAACCAATTCTTTAATTTATTCGTCTGCGTTAAGTACTAGACTTGGACCAGGCTGAGGTTTATGATCTGGTTTCTTAGTACGAAATTGTAACATAGCTCGAGGAACCAGATATTATTTCGCCGCTTGATTTTTGGCCATGCCATTTTTTATACTTTCCTCACTATATTGTTTTCGGTTACTTTTTTCTATTCTTTCTGTTGACTTCTTATTATCGGTTTCTTTTTCATTTCCTTTCTTCGTTGTTTTCGACCTATTCTAAATGAATAAAAAACCCATTATTAGCACTCAATATTCTATTATGGGCACTACTGCCAATAATTAGCTTTTGCTATTGGCACTGTGGGCCAACATTTGGAAATTGCTATTGAAGAAAAAAAAATCTATGGAGAAACAATCATTTATTTAAAACATTTACAAACACATCTTAAACTCGCTGGTTGATAATATTCGAAAACTTCCTATTATTGGCACTAATGCCAATAAAGGGATTTTGATGAAATTATTGTTCCATATGTTGGCACATGTAATAAATTAAATGTGATAAAGATATTCAAAAAATAATCTTAGAATCTACTGCCTATAGGTATAATTAAGTATATCAAATTATTTCGAAACTATCAATTAGCGAATTGTTGCGATGTACTATGATTAATGAAGCGCTCACCTTAAGAAAAAACCAAAATAACTACACCATATCACCAGCATAAAATGTCAGTTGGTGTTTCTAAAGCGCCATATAGGTTATTGGAACATTGTTGTCAATTTTTAACAGAAAAATAAAACTATTTTACTCTTTAATGCATAACAAACTTGAATAATCTATGGTTTCCTTGTTTTTTCGACCTAAACTCTAAACTGCCAATAATTGAAGGAGTGCCAACGATTGGGTGTTTTACCCTACAACCCGATATAAATGATTTATCGATAAACATTCAAGAACAAAAATCTCGTTAAATTTAAATTTCATTTTTGTTTGAATAAAATAAATTGTTTCTTGTATATTTGGAGTTTTTATTTCTTTTAAAAAAATTTCACACAATTTTTGTTCTCCGATGTTATTATAGCAAGTAAATAAAATTGTTACTATTTTTTTTCTTTTTTATGTTGATTCCTAATAATATTTATATTCTATTAAAAAAAAACTGTTTGGGCTTGTCGCACACTGGGTCCGCTCGTCTCCGCTCAGCTCAGCTTTTCAGCCCAGAAAAATAAAAAACCCGTTTATTTAAATAGAAACGCACATACTACGTCCGCTCAGCTCAGCTTGGCTCCGTTCCGCTCCGTATGCTCTGTTTGTCAAGAATACTAGGCCGGAGGTCGGGTCAGTGTTGCCAACCTTATTTTTTAAGAGATCGTATCATGCACTAGGAAAGTTCGTATTTTGCTAGGAATTTTAGAAAAAAAAAATAGTACGGATTAAATTTTCAATCAAACAATAGTAAATGATTTAAATACTTAATATTATCATAACTTTAAATCAATATTTAACGGTTAGGGTACAACATTTGGTGTTTAAATTCGAATAAGGATTTATTTTCTAGACCTTGTTTATGAGAATCTGGACACATATTTGCCAACTAAGATCCCCTAAGAAGTTTATTTTTTTTTATTTAGAAAAAAAATTAGATAAAAAAAATTTATTTGGAAAAAATATGGAAAGCTTGAGCTCTTCTAGCTTCTTCTAGCTCCTTCTGTCATAAATAAAATGAATTACAAAAATATTTTACTAAGGCTTAGTCTTAAGTAATGAGGCACTAAATTTAAATTGATCACAAAACAAACACTTATCAAAAATCATTATAAAGTATTACAAGTAGTATTAAATATTTTAGTTAATAGTGTTAAAAAAATAGGTATTGGTATCACACAGCCAATTCTTCTTCTTCTTCATGTGTCATGCCCTCCAAGGGCGTTGACGACCAATTTCTTTATTTGAATTTTATCTGCAGCTTTTCGAAATAGGGATCTTGTACTTTGTCCAAACCATTGGCGAAGGTTCTTGAGACATGATGTTCTGCGGTGGCCTGGACTGCGCGTACCTTGTATTTTACCCTGTATTATTGTCTGCTGTAACCTGCTTACTTATCATTTCGGATAACATGACCAAGGTATTCCAGTTTTCTTCTCTTTATTGTGTTGAGAACTTCTGTTTGCTTATTGACTCTTTGCAAGACCTCGACGTTAGTAATTCGATCCACCCAAGAAATTGTCAGCACTCTACGGTAAGTCCACATCTCAAAAGCCTCCACCTTCTTACACGTAGCCTCCATAGGTGTCCAAGCCTCGACGCCGTAGTACAGGATACTAAACACATAGCACCTTAACAATCTGATTCTGAGGGGGATTTCCAAGTGCCTGTTGTTCAGCACTTTCTTCATTTTGGTGAAAGCTCCTCTTGCCTGTTCGATGCGGCTTCTAATTTCCGATGTCATGTCCCATTTGTCGTTTACGTTACAGCCAAGGTACTTATAGGAGTTGACGCGTTCCACCACCTCATTTTCAACTCTTAGATTCAGCTGGTTATTTACGCTGGTTTTATTTACGACGAGCCATTTTGTCTTATTAACGTTGAGTTTAAGACCCATGGACAAGCTGTGCTCTGTAACGGTTGTCATTAGTTCTTGTAGGTCTTCTATGTTCGTAGCCAATAGAACGGTGTCGTCGGCATACCTCATGTTATTGATCACTATGCCTCCTACGATTACTCCTATGTTCTTGCCATCCAATGCTTCTCGAAATATTTTTTCTGCATAAAGGTTAAAAAGTAATGGCGAGAGAAGACAGCCTTGTCGCACCCCTCTTTGAATCATGACCTCTTCTGACAGTTCTTTGTTCACTAACACCGCTGCTGTTTGGTTCCAATACAGGTTGGCTATAATGCGGATATCTTGCCCGTCTAATCCTAGTTCTTTAAGTATATCTACTACTTTATTATGGATTACGGTGTCAAATGCTTTTTCATAGTCTAAGAAGCAGGCAAAAACATCCACATTAACATCAAGGCATCGTTGTACCAGAACTTGTACACTGAAAAGTGCCTCCCTTGTGCCGAACCCATTCCGAAAGCCAAACTGGGACTCGCTGATCGACTGTTCACATTTGCGGTAAATACGATTATGGACGATCTTCAGAAATAGTTTCAATACTTGACTGATGAGACTGATGGTCCTATAATCTTTACATTGTTTCGCATTTGATTTCTTTGCTAAGGTCATGAAAGTTGATTTTAACCAATCTCTTGGTATTTCACCTGTTCTATATATATTATTAAATAGGTCTACTATTATTGAGAGAGAACTATCATCTTTAAGGATCTTAAAAATTTCTGCGTGTATTTCATCTGGGCCAGGTGCCTTCCCATTCTTTATTCTCGCAATAACATGTTCGACTTCTGATCTTGTTATGTCACTTCCGTTATTTCCGAGTAGTTCGATATTATAGAGTTCATATCTGCTGTCCTTAAAAAGAGTCTTTATGTATCTATTCCACTCTTTTAGTTTATCCTCTGTTGATGTTAATATAGTGTTTTGCTCATCCATTAGCATTTGGGATCTTATAGGCTTGTGGTTACCAGCGAATAAGAATATTTGCCATAGGGCATTGCACAGTAACATCTATATTTTTTTGTAGAATCTGGTACGGAAAGTATTTTTTAGACAAGTATTATTTGAATATTAGCCACTACCCGTCATTTCTTTGTATATACTTAAATTTAATTTGCGCAACACTCCGTCAAATGGCTCGAAATCGATACATCGATACATGCTCTGTATGTTCTGTATGTACATGCTCCGTCATCTGTGACAGATGACGGCATAAAGTCGTGCTCTTGAAATATGTCTGGATTAAATAGGCAAATCCCACAAGTTTTAAACCCCGTGAGAATATTTGATGGAGTTGCTGCCAACGGAAAAGCCTGTGCAATTATTCCTGGTACTTCGTATATCGTGATATGTTGTCCTGGATGATTTACCATCCATTGATCCAATGCTTTGTTAATATATTTTTTTAATGAACCAAAAACAGATCTGTCCAACGGTTGCAGGCGGTGGGTACCGTGTGGTGGGAAAGAGAGCATAATTATGCCATTTTCTCTCGCAAAGTTTAGTCCTTCAATAGAGAGGTGAGAGCTGTGATTATCTAACAACAAGAGACATGATTTTTCCTTCGCTGATTTAACGTGGTTGTGGAAATGTTTCAAATAAGCGACAAAAAGCTCTTCTGTCATCCAACCCGAAGGATTACTTCCTCCTTTGCAGCCAATTGGCCTATCTCTGATGAAATGATTTTTAAAATGTACCCGCGGAAAAATGAAGAATGGTGGAAGTGAATTGCCACCTCCCGAAACAGCAGCAGCTAGGGTGACTAGTATGCCTCTTTCGGCTGAAGTAATAGCACCAACTTGTTTAAATCCTTTCCTAGCAACAACTTTGTTCGGTTTTTGCACTGTAGTCACCCCAGTTTTGTCCATGTTCCATATATCGTGTGGCTGAAAACTATGTCGTTTAATTACCAATTCAAGTTTTTCAAAAAAACTATTGACATTATGTGGATTAAAAATGGTGGCTCAAGCTAAACTAGTGGCTTCAGGTGTTCTAATGGACAGAGAAGGGTGTCTCTTCATAAATTCCGTAAACCAATCGGGGCCAGCTAGCTTGTTTGATACCCAAGACTTTGGGACTTTCAAGTTATTGGACATGGCAAGCTCGTAAGCTATTTTTCGAATATCCTTGGGAGACAATCCGAAATAAATACTTGCAGCTAGAAGTATGTATTTTTCCAATTCTTCTTCCTGTTCATCGGTAAAAACCTGTCGATTTTTTTGGTACCCTATTTTTGCAGATGGTGTTGATATGGCGACGTTGCTCATCTCTTTGGCAGTAAATTTTGTACAATATCTTGTTAAGGTGCGATAATTAATTCCAAAATGCTTCGCGACAGACCTTATAGATTTTCGATAGTTTCGCACTTCTCTTGCAGCACGCAGCATCAAAGCTGGTGAAACAAGCTATCGAGCAGACGTTCTCCAAAAAGCCAACAAAAAGGGCAGCACACATGCATGGGGTTGGTTGTCACATGTGACTACCAGCCCTCGTCACGCTGAGACAACCTGCCCCAAAATACGTTTTAGAAAATAACCTTTAAAAATAACTTTAATTCGATGTATATTTATAAAACCATATAAGGATATTATGGACCATATATTTAACACAATAAATACATGAAAAGGTTTGTTACAATGCAAACTTTAAGCATACCTACAAGAATCGGCACAGATGCACAAAAAAATACTTTCACTGTGTGAAAAAAACGAACGCATGCCTCTCTGTAACAGCGTTTCTGTGCAAACTGAAGTGAAGTGGGGAGGTAGGGGTTGCCTGCGCGGTTCTTCGACGCCGATCAAATTTCATATTCCTTCGTTAAGTTTTCTATTTTGACCGCTGTGACAACCAACCCGTGAGACAACCATACCCGGTCTCCCCTACTCCCCCCCTTAATTGTTGGCACTTGTATTTTGTCGTAATAAACAAACTGTGCCGTCAGGAAGTTTCGAATAATTTCCTTTCATTGGAATTCGAATGAAGAGTTATTTCTAGTCACGAGTAAATCGCGATATTTTTGAGTAGTCACAACTAATTTTATTCTGTTTAGCATTTGAACAAAATCAGAGTCATTAAGATGTCTCATGTTTATGAAAAGTTCGCATTCTTTCGGGGTGGGCAGCCCGGACGGTTAGTGCAAACCGCCCTAGTTATCGCCTCCCCGACCAGGATTGGAACCCGGGTCTCCCGCAATGAAAGGCAGGTTTGTTGTCAAATACACTACCGATAAGGACAGTTTTGTCTGCCTAGTTTGTCTAGCTTTACCTGTCTAGTCTTGTCTTCTAGTCTTATCTGTCTAGACGTCAAATGGCTTGAAATCGATACATCGATATCGATTGAAATCATGATCATGATCCGTTCAATTTTGATGTTATTGATTTTTTATATCGACAAAATAAAGGAATCCATTATCATTTTTTGATTTTGTTATCAGGATTGGAGGATTTAGAAAGATCGTATATTTTGCGTACATTTTGCAAAAAGGTCGTAAAAATACGAGTTAAATCGTACGGTTGGCAACCCTGGGTCGCAGCCAGTGTTCCCTCTAATCTGCACATACATTTTAAACATAGCGCACATGAAAAATATTCGCGCGCACATAATTTTGTTTCGTTCAGAAAATAAAATTGCACGTGCATAATTATGAAATCCATATAAAAAAAAATTATAATTGATAATCCATTATTGGAAATTAAAATGAACATATCTTTACTATCAGTTTGAAAAATAAATAACTACTTGTCGAAATACGTCCATATTCCAGAAAGGTGATGCAACTAGGCTTTATCATTTTTGGAAATGGTGAATATAAAAACTGAATTATAAATATTATAAATGACTAATGTTATAAAAACTGAAATAATAAATTAAATTATAATGGCACATTTTCATACTTCAATTGTTGATGAAAACACAGACGTTTCAACAACCAAATGTTTATTTTTATATTTTAAGTTTAGAAAATCTGATTTTACAATTTTATGAAGAAAACCAAACGAGAAGTATGAGTTAATTTAGTACGAGAAATGCCACTTTTGGTTGTAATTCCACGTTACTTGGCTAACGCACGCAAATATTCAATATCGCTAGGTTACATTAAAAAAAAAACAATCAAATAAATAAAATAAACACAATCAAGACTTCAATATTAAAAAAGTGACGCGAAAGTGACAGAAATTTTCTTCATTACAAAATAAAAATAAAAATTAAAGAAAACGTTTTAAAATGAGTGTAAATCCTATGGTGATATCGAGGGGATGATATCACCATAGAATTTAACATAGCATGAGTAACAAAAAATATTGTTTGCAACATGCGCGGTATTGTCAATTGACCCCGAACGAATGTGCCAATTTCACTCTCGTGTCAAATTGACAATCTTCCGCGCTAGTTACAAAATATACTACAGTCGAACTTCCCTAAGTCGAATTACCATATTTCACGAAAAAAATGGAGTTATAGAAAATTCGAGTTAGAGAAATACATAACAAAATGAATAAAATTCAGTTTACACAATTTATTCAAAGAAAATATGTACATATGTATATATTTATAAACAAAAATGAAAACTACATTATTAATATAATGTTATATAATTATAATTAATTAAAAATAATTATAAATATTATATTATTTTTTGAAAAAGGCTGTAATTTATAATTGTTTTCCATTAATATATTCTCTATCTACAAAGTTCTCCAAAGTAGATAATGCGCGGTACACTTCGTCTTGAACAGTGTTTCCCAAAGTGTGGTATGCATACCCCAAGGGGTACGCGAATGGTTTGCAAGGGGCACGAAATGATGTTCTAACATTTTGTGTGTGTGTTTGCCAGAGTGTACATAAGAAGGAAAATAACAATATTTGAGGAGAATTCGAGTTATGGAAGGTAATTTATATGTAAAATGCTATCTAAACGTATAAATTTCTAAAAAAGTTCGAGTTATAGAAATATTGAAGTTATAGAAGTTCGAGTTATGGAAGTTCGACTGTATATTAGTATTGTATTTTTTTTAATTATTATATGCACTTTTTTAATTGCCGCACAATTTTTTTTATTTTGTAAAAAACTGCACACACTTAAAAACGTGCGCACACTGGTCACAAAAAATAGAGGGAACACTGGTCGCAACACTAACGTTTTCATATTTGCGCTAAGGCATTTATGCAACCAGGATAGCAGCACATATTTAGCTCTCCTGTGGGAGAGGTGGGAGGGGATTGATGTGTGGAAAAGTGACGTAGCTGAGCGGATGTAATATGTGGAGATATGACGGAGCTGAGAGGAGCGGACCCGATCTGTTCTGATGTGAGCTGAGCGGAGCGGATCTAGTGTGCGACAAGCCTTAAGCTACATATTCCAGTCGAAAATATCTGACTGTGCGGCCCGCTTAAAATTTGCTTTTTGTCAGAAAAAGGTTGCCAATCCCTGTACTAAGTTATTTATAATTTGACAAATCTACCTCGCAGACCAACTAATTTGTGACAACTTTCGTAATTACTTAAATTCTTGTAATTAGTTTAGTCAAGTCAAGGCTATAGTTCAGTCTAAAATTATGACGTGTAGTTCTAGTTTTCACTATATTCTAATAGATTTAGTTTACTAAAGTTATATCAAATTTGACAATTCTACCTATTAAAATAACAAAGCTGTGACAACTTTTCGTCAACACCAATTAGCTGAATTCTTGAAAATTAGTCCAAAGTTGACAAGACTATAACTCAGTCAACAATTAAGGCTTTTAGTTCTAATTTTCACTATGACTTAACTGATATAGTTTGCTAAAGTAATCTAAAATTTCACTAACCTACCTAGTAGAATAACATGATGATAACATGAACAATGACAAGTTTTCATCAAAACCAATTAGTAAAATTTTCGAAAATTACTCTACAGTTGACAAGCCTATAACTCCGTCTAAAATTTGGATTTTTGTTCTAGTGTTCAATATAGACTAACTGATTTAGTTTACTAAAATTTTCTTAAATTGGAATAATCTACCTAGTGGACTAACTAAGCTATGACAACATTTCATCAAGACCAATTAGCAAAATTCTTGAAAATTAGTCCAAAGTTGAGAAGGCTATGGATCAGTTCAAAATTAAGGTTTCTAGTTCTTGTCTTCACTATATGCTAACTGATTTAGTTTCCTAAAGACTTCTAAAATTTGACTACTCTAACAAGTAGACTAACGAAGCTGTGAAAACTTTTCATCAAAACCAATTAGATACAATTGACATCAATTGAAATTAAAAACCAATTAAAATTATTTATTTTTTTTATACATAATTTCATTCAAGAAAAGGAAGACAATTAAGTATAAAAAATAAAAAAACAACACACAAATATTAAACTAAAACAAAATAGTCAAATACACAAATAATGTAAATTCTTGAAAATTTGTCCAAAGTTGACAGGCTATAGCTCAGTCAAAAATTAAGATTTGTAATTCTAGTTTTCACTATTCACTAACTGATTTAATTTACTAAAACTATTTAAAATTTCACTAATCGACCTAGTAAACTAACTAAGATGTGACAACTTATCATAAAGACTAATTATCTAAATTCTTGAATATTTGTCCAAAGGTGACAAGGCTATAGCTCAGTCAAAAATTAAGATTTCTAATTATAGTTTTCACTATTTACTAACTGATTTTGTTTACAAAAAGTATCTAAAATAAAGTCGATTCATCAATCGACCTAGTAAATGAACTAAGCTGTGACAACTTCTCATAAAGACTAATTATCTAAAATCTTGAATATTTGTGCAAAGTTGACAAGGCAATATGCTCAGTCAAAAATTAAGATTTGTAATTCTAGTTTTCAGTAGTCACTAATTGATTTGGTTTACAAAAGTTATCTAAAATTTCACTAATCGACCTAGTAAACTAACTAAGCTATGACCACTTTTCATAAAGACTAATTATCTAAATTCTTGAATATTAGTCCAAAGTTGACATGGCAATAGCTCAGTAAAAAATTAAGATTTGTAATTCTAGTTTTCACTATTTACTAGCTGATTTAGTGCACTAAAGTAAATCTAAAATTTCACTAATCTAATTAGTAGACTAACTAATCTGTGAAAAACTTGAAAATTAGTCCAATGTTGACAAGGCTATAGGTAACCCTAAAATTAAGATTTTTAGTTCTAGTTTTCACTATTTACTAACTGATTTAGTTTACTAAAGTCATCTAAAATTTAACTAATCTACCTAGTAAACAAACGAAGCTGAGAAAACTTTTCCGCAAGACCAATTAGCTAAATTCTTGAAAATTAGTCAACAGTTGACAAGGCTATAACTCAGTTAAAGGTTAAGATCTTTAGTTCTAGTTTCGACTATTTACTGACTTAGTTTACTAAAGTTACCTAAAATTTCAATAATCTACTTCGTAGACTAATCGTCACAAGGATCGTCATAGAAGTTCAACCACGCGTAAACCATTTTATCTACGACTACTATTGTAAATGCTCATTATTCTACAGTTCGTGGAATATGTAAATACATTATAAGACACACGTATGTAACAGTCCGCGATTAATGATATCTTATGATTGCTAACACACACGTGCGTTTGGTTTACGATTCGTTGATTGCTTGATCGTTGAGAGCTGCTATTACGTGCTCATACGCTCAGCATCGCCCGTGCCACAATTCAAACTAACGGAAATTGACATGTATTCATTGGGTGGCCTATATCTATGAACACTCTTATTCCAGTTTAACCCAAATAAGTACTAAATAATAAGGTAAGGTATTATGATGCATTTCTTTTCATTTTTTTCAAGTAAAATAATGTCAAGAAACAGTTATAAATGAAAATACATCTGTTTGTTTATTATAATGTTAAATAATGGTAACTAAATAAACATAACAACCTAATAAGAAATAAATTTGTTACATCAAACATATTTTTCTTATTAAACAAAAACAAATTAGTGTGGTCGTAGATAAAGTATAGTACATAACTCGAGTTGTAAGGCAATTACGTACTCGCGGAATTACGCGCTCCATGCTACGCGGGTCGAGCGTAACTGTTCCGCTCGCTCGTAATACGCTTCTTACAACTCTCGGTACCTAATATGCCATTTTAAAATTTAATTTAATAAATAATTAATAGCTCTAGTACTTCTATCAAGATTCGGTGACAATCTTTACTTCAGAAAACAATGCCAATTCCCATTTAGAGACTTTTTTTGTAGGAAAACACAGTCCAGAAATTGATTATTGCTTTTTTATATTTTTTAACATTTGTATTGATATTAAATTAATAATTATTGAACATAAAGTTCAATTAACAGTTATTTCTTTATATAAAAATTGTATATTTTGAAGAAAACCAAAGGTACTTTCCGGACCAGCCATCCATTAGAAGACAGAATTTCCGGACTGAAATGTTAGAAATTGACGGGCGAAAGCGGAGCGGGAATTCGATAATTCCTCGCCAACTCTCCCTTGAGGTGTTGAAATAACAGAAACAATTACTGATAAAAAAGTATATAATACAATCAGTGTAACGAACCATTATTTTTTATCATCGTTCCTTGGGGATCACTTATGTAATCCTATTTTTGCTACATATTGCTACGTTTCCTACATATTGCTAGGTTTCTATTAGTATCTTTACTAATATAAAATATAAATAAACTGTGTAACCTTTACACGCGGTTGATGCAAAACTTCTTTGACGGTTTTCGCACGTAATACTAAAAAGATTAAAGTTGAAATAGGTATGTCATACTAATATTTAGATTTAAATAGATAATATAATTTACATTGAGTAATCAATTATTAGTATAAAACTTTAATAATACATCTATTTTGTTCCTGCGTGTCAATAATATTTTTCTACGTGTCAGCTGTGACACGCGTGCCATAGCTTCGATGTGTATTAGATTGATCTGTATTAGATAAAAAAAAGCTGATGTATCTAATGCGTTTTACTTAAATAGGCGTAGACTAATTTGAACGGTGCACGGAGCCGGTGTTGCGGTGCATTATTGTAACGCCGTTCCGCCGGTTTGTTATTACCGGAGTCGCATTGTTATTGAAGTGACCGCGCGTCCCTCCGGAGAATAACGCGCGCGACTAATTCCCGGAAACGGCTTCATTACTCGCGAATTCATTACCGCACACGGCATATATACCTACTCTGAATAATACACCTTCGACACCGTTTATTACCCTATCAACATCGATGATGAGTAACAAAGCACTGTATATCAATATTGTGACATTGGTTTAATGGCCATCATACATTTACCATACATTTTCAATCTTCATACATTTGTTTTTTCCCAACTAATCACTTTAGTTATACTTATAAAATGTTATAGATAATCGGGTCTTCAGAAACATTTATAAAACAATCAAATTTATCAAATTTAAAAAAATAAATCAAATTTAAGGACTACAACATTTTCAGGAATTTGAAGCAATGCATCAAAATATTAATCGAACCATAATGGATAGGGCATAGTAGTTGTCACAGTGGTTGGGGATAAGGTGCAGAATAGGGATTTCATTGAAACTTAGGGTTGCGGACTTTTACATGGTGGAACTGTTGTTAATTATTCTTTGGCACTGTTTAACCAAGATCGGAAAGCAAAAATGAAGCACCTACATTGCTTGGTTCAATAAATATTCGTGTTTTTGAAGTCCTAAAATTGTTGACTTTTCAACGTGACAGATAGTAAATGCGAACGCAACTGACTCGATGTTGCCACGTTTGTTTTATTTCGGAGCGAGAGTTCGCGCTACCGATGCCGCGCGTGATGCATAAGCAGTGAAGTGAAGCATTGAAGCAAAAAATAAGCATCTACATTGCTTGGTTCAATAAATATTCTTGTTTTTTGCTGTCCTAAAAATTGTTGATTTTTCAGCGTGACAGATAGTAGATGCGAACGCAACTGACTCGACGTTGCCACGTTTATTTCATTCTGAAGCGAGAGTTCGCTCTGCTGATCTTACGTATGTGGTCTTTATTTATCTGTTGCTTCGCGGTGTGCAGCCTAACCTAATCTGGTTTAAACCAACAGTCCTTGCTACATTATTTTATTTCGTTTGAGATCAATTGAGACATTTCTAAATTTATAAATTTCGCTGTAAAAAAAGTAAATGTGGCAACGCCGAGATGATTGCATACGCACACTTTTTGTCACGTGACCAGAAAGTTACGAGCCGTTGCGTCAAATCTTAGGACAACAAAAACACGAATATTTGGGCCGAGGTCGCACTACGGTTTTTTCCCGCGAGCGATAACCGCTATAACCGCTAAACCACTCGAGAAACACACACTACGCTATGGGAAAAATCAGTCGCGGGGAACAAACCGCAAGTGATGCCGCTTGTATTAGTTGTATTACTTGTGTCACAAAATAACGCGAATAAAAACCGCGGCGGTTTAGCCGCAGTGCGGCCTAGGCCTTATTGAAACAGGCAGCATAGAAGCTTCATCTTTGCTTTCCGATCTTAGTTAAACAGTGCCAAAGACGATCAACAACAGTTACACCAGGTAAAAAGTCCGGAACCCTAAGTTCTAATGAAATCATTATTCTGCACCTTATCCATTATAATATTAATCGAATGCATAATGGAAAAGGTAAAGTGCATGATAGTTGTCACTGTGACAGCAGTTGGCACTGCTTAGACAATTTTGGCTGTATTTAGGGTTATTGTTGGTAAATCAGTTCATATTAATTTGCATCGATTGCTAAATTTATCGACCTCGTTACTTCTCAACCTCTAGAGCTGACAACCCTGAGTACAATCAGCTGAAACCAGCAGCACTGTAAGTGGTCGTGAGAGAGTAACATGTTAATTAACGTCGCTCCGTTTTCACTAAGAATATGCGTTTTCTTTTTATTTTAGTTTTTACAGATATTAATTAAGTTACAGCTTCGCTGTGTGCAGCCTAATTTAACCTGGTTCAAACCAACAGTCCATGCTAGATTATTCTATTTCTTTCTAGATCAATTGAGACATTTCCAAATTTCTAAATTTCGCTGTAAGAAAACTAAATGTGGCAACGCTGAGATGATTGCATACGCACACTTTTTGTCACGTGACCAGAAATTTACGAGCCGCTGCGTCAAATTTTCGGACAACAAATACACGAATATTTATTGAAACCAGCAGCATAGAAGCTTAATCTTTGCTTTAGGATCTTAGTTAAATAGTGCCAAAGACGATTAACAACAGTTACAACAGGTAAAAAGTCCGCAACCTTAAGTTTTAATAAAATAATTATATTGCACCTTATCCATTATAATATTAATCGAATGCATAATGGATAGGGTAAAGTGCATGATAGTTGTCACTGTGACAGCAGTTGGCACTGCTTAGACAATTTTGGCTGTATTTAGGGTTATTGTTGGTTAATCGATTCATATTAATTTGCATCGATTGCTGAATTTACCGACCTCGTTATTTCTCAACCGCTAGGGATGGCAACCCTGGGTACAATCAGCTGGGACCAGCAGCACTGTAGGTGGTCGTGAGAGAGTAACATTTTAATTAACGTCGCTCCGTTTTCACTAAGAATATGCGTTTTCTTTTTATTTTAGTTTTTACATATGTTAATCAAGTTAATCTTCGCTGTGCGCAGCCTAATCTAACCTGGTTTAAACCAACAGTCCTTGCTACATTATCCTATTTCTTTCTAAATCAATTGAGACATTTCTAAATCTAGGAATTTCGCTGTAAAAAAGTCAATGTGGCAACGCCCAGATTACTGCATACGCACACTTTTTCTCACGTGACCAGAAATTTACGAGCCGTTGCGTCAATTTTTAGGACAATAAAAACACGAATATTTATCGGCAACAGGCAGCATAGAAGCTTCGTCTTGGCTTTCCGATCTTAGTTAAACAGTGCCAAAGACGATTAACAATAGTTACACCAGCTAAAAGTCAGCAACCCTAAGTTTTAATGAAATCATTATTCTGCACCTTATCCATTATAATATTTATCGAATGCATAATGGATATGGTAAAGTGCATGATAGTTGTCACTGTGAATTGTCTAAGCAGTTGGCACGGCTTAGACAACTTTGGCTGATTTAGGGTTGATTAACCGATTCATATTAATTTGCATCGATTTCTAAATTCATCGACCTCGTTATTTCTCAAGTTTCAGGGATGGTTACCCTGAGTACAATTAGCTGAGACAAGCAGAACTGTAAGTGGTGATGAGAGAATAACATGTTAATTAACGCCGCTCCATTTTCGCTAAGAACATGCGTTTTGTTTTTATTTTAATTTTTACAGATGTTAATCAAGTTAATCTTCGCTGTGTGCAGACTAATCTAACCTGGTTTAAACCAACAGTCCTTGCTACATTATCCTCCTATTTCTTTCGAGATCAATTGAGACATTTCTAAATTTATAAATTTCGCTGTAAAAAAGTAAATGTGGCAACGCCGAGATGATTGCATACGCACACTTTTTGTCACGTGACCAGAAATTTACGAGCCGTTGCGTCAATTTTTAAGACAACAAAAACACGAATATTTATTGAAACAGGCAGCATTGAACCTTCGTCTTTGCTTTCCGATCTTAGTTAAACAGTGCCAAAGACGATTAACAACAGTTACGCCATGTAAAAAGTGCGCAATCCTAGGTTTTAATGAAAACATTATTCTGCACCTTATCCATTAAAATATTAATCGAATGCATAATGTATAGGGTAATGTGCCTAATAGTTGTCACTG
Source organism: Phosphuga atrata (assembly GCA_944588485.1). NCBI lineage: Eukaryota > Metazoa > Arthropoda > Insecta > Coleoptera > Silphidae > Phosphuga > Phosphuga atrata. Next base: position 57,698,188 of record OX155898.1, on the reverse strand, counting down.
TGGCAGCAGTTGGCACTGCTTAGACAATTTAGGCTGTATTTAGGGTTATTGTTGGTTAATCCATTCATATTAATTTACATCGATTGCTAAATCTATCGACCTCGTTATTTCTCAACGTCCAGCGATGGCAATCCTGAGTACAATTAGCTGGGACAAGCAGAACTGTAAGTGGCCATGAGAGAGTAACATGTTAATTAATGCCGCTCCATTTTCGCTAAGAATATGCGTTTTTTTTAAATTTTAGTTTTCACAGATGTTAATCAAGTTGTGTTATAGTAATAAATGTAATAAGTTCCTGCGCATGTTTTAATAGTTTTTTATCTACGACCACTATTGTAAATGCACATTATTGTACAGTTCGTGGACTATGTAAATACATGATAACACACACGTATGTAACACTCCGCGATTAATGATAAGTTATGATTGATAACACACACGTGCGTTTCGTTTACGATTTGTTGATTAGTTGAGCTGAACTACGTGTTGATACGTTTAGCGCGCCCCGTGCCACAATACAAATTAACGGAAATTGACATTGCGTACATTGGGTTGCCTATATCTATGAGCACTCTTATTTCAGTTTAACCCAAATAAGTACTAAACATTAAGGTATGTAACCATTAAGATTGTATTTCTTCATTTCTATCAACTGTTTGCTTATTATAATGTTAAATAATGATAATTAAAAAACATAACCTATTAAGAAATAAATTTGTTACATCAAACATATTTTTCTTACTGAACAGAAACAAATTAGTGTGCTCGTAGATATAGTGTAGTTCATAACTCGACTTGTAAGTCAATTACGTAATATGCTCCTTACAACTTTCGTTACGTAATATACTATTATTCATTCCAGTTATTTTTTTTTTTTTGGGAGGGTATTGCCGTGAGCTTAAAAAGATATGAAGGTAAACGCAGCTTGGATTTTATTTGTTTCGCGAGTTAACATTAACGGGTGCTATATTTAGAAACTAATGTTGTTATCGATTCGGCGATTTGGGCTAAACGTGGGGTCCGCGTAAAAAATAATATAGAATTGACTACTGCAGAGCAACTCGCAATCTCCATCTCAATTTTTCACGATCGTTCTTGTTTTCTTTTATCGCCGATCTCGTATAACTTATTTGAATTAATAGCAAGGCAATATTTCATCGGCGCCCACTTGACTTTGAACCCCGGTTCAAACTCCGCAAAAAATGAGAATTGTACCTATTTATAGGCTGGCCGAAAATAGCAAATAGTATTTTCTATAGAGCAACATTAAATTATTTACTGACATTTATAAAACTTCCTAGAAGGTTAATCGCAGAAAATAAGACGTAATTATATCCACTTACATTTTTTTTTGCATTTCTGCAGAGATTTAGAACTAAAAATAAATGTTATCGCGAGGATCGATTGATTTCCGAGCAACAGTTCTCCATTCACCTGAAACCTATTAGTTTGTGAAGTGCTGAGCAAGAGCAATAATTAGTCTTGGCGATCCCGATAACGTACGAACGTAAAATATATAGTTTACGTTATTGCGAGATTTATTTTAAGGACAACTCGAGCAATTTTCGCTCGCTCGGCGAAAACATTTCAGGCCACGGCGTAAAACTACCCCGCCTTGTTTTCGTACGATATTTTATATATAATCTTCCAGCGAAACTTTGGAAACATAAAACTTTATGCGTACAACTCGCTCCAATTTATTATTTGCATGTGCAAAATTAATTTCTATATAAATCTAAATTACTTACTAAATATAGAATGCGTTTTTAAAATAAATATAATCTTTAACAGTACGCTATATCAAATACTTTTGCTGTTAATTTAAACCAATATTAGAATAATTCCAAATTGATTCGCTGCTATTTAACATATTTATCACCGACTTTAAACATTCACTTACTTGTTTGCTCATGATATTAAATCATTTAGAAGTTAAATAAAACCAAATTAAAGTTGCAGCAAACTTTATTAGTCTTTATTATATTGTTAACTTCATTAAGTTACAACTTGTAATTACCAGAATACTAAGACTTCTTCCTGCATGATGTAGCCCAGAGAAACAAATAAAACTAAAGTGTCTAAAGTGGAGGTCTATAATGCCTATAATGCCTAATGTCTATAATGCATTGTAGACCTTCACTTTAGACCAGGGTTGTTTAAACTATTTCTTTCTCTGGGCTACATCATGCAGGAAGAAGTCATGGAGTTTTGGGCCACAAGTTTATTATCAAGGCAATTGCAATACCAAAAAAGATTAGACAAGTTGAAGAAGATTAGATAGGAGTGAACACTGGACAGGATTAGACAAGACTAGAAAAAAATTAACAAAGACTAGACAAGACTAGATTAGATAAGGCTATACTAAATGAGACTAGACTAGATAAGATTAGACTACACTCAATCTAGTCTAGTCTGTTTCAATTTCAGAGTTGACAAGGATGGGGAGAATTAGAAAAGATTAGACTAGAGTGCAGAAGACTAGACAAGACTAATAAACACTAGACAAAACTAGTCAAGACAAAGCAAGACCAGATTAAATTTGACTACATTATATGAGACTAGACTAGATAACACTAGACTACACTTAATCAAGTATAGTCTATTTCAATTTCATAGTCTGATAGAGAATGCTTTCGATTAGTTTTAATCCGTTCAGACTAGTTGAAAGCGGATTAGACTAGCCTGGCGAACACAAGAGATGCAACAATTTTAGACTAGACTCAGTTGTACGTCACATTCCTAAATAAGGTTTTGGTAGACTAGACAAGCTTAGACAGTACAAGACAACAATCAACAAGTGTTGACTAGGATGGACAAAACCAGAAAAGATTAGACAAGATTGAAGAAGACTAGCTAAGGCTCGAAAGAAGAAGTATCGACAGCACTATCTCAAAGTGGACGGGAAAAATGCTGAAAAACAGAACAGTGGAGACACAAGTGGGAAGAGACACCATTAAGATCTCCACAACTCGAGGGTGCCCAGAGGGAGGTGTACTATCACCACTAATGTGAAGCCTGGTAGTTGATGAAGTACTGCTTAGGCTGAAAGACCTAGACACCAAATGTCAAGGTTACGCCGATGACATAGTCATAATGGCCAGAGGAAACTTTGAGGGAACGCTCTGTTAAATTGTTCAGAGAGGCTTCAAAGTCACTAGTAGATGGTATCAAACAGTGGGACTGAGACTCAACCCTAGCAAAACGCTGATACGATTTACTAGAAGGAGAAAACTATACTGCCTACAGCCCATACTGTTAGATGGAAGGGCAGTAGAATACAAACAGGAGATAAGGTATCTGGGTATCACACTAGATAGCAAACTCCTATGGAGCAGACACGCTGAGGCAGCGGTAAATAAAGCTAAACGCGCCCTAATGGTGTGCAGAAATCTGGCAGGAAAAACGTGGAGTTGTAACCCCTCTATCCTGCGATGGATGTGCACCATGATAGTGAGACCTGCAATCAGTTATGGGGCAGTTGCGTGGGAAAGTAGAACCAAGCTGGCCTCTATGAGGAAACAGCTTGAGAAGAATCTGGCGTGTGTCTGCATCCCGGGGGCGATGGGGTCGTGGCCGACAGCAGCAATGGAACTGCTGCTGGATTTGACTCCGCTGCACCTTGTGGTGGAAAGGGCCGCCATATCGGCGATTGTAAGTTTCAACAAGGAAGGAATAGGCAGAGGTAAAATAATCGGGAACAGAGACCGAAAGAACCTCGCTGCCAAGATCCCTTGGCTGGAAGCACCAAAAGACGAAATGGTATGCAAATACCACTTCGAGAAAAACTACACAGCAATGTGTAGTAGTAAAGCCGATTGGAGCGACGAATCCTCAGAATACCACACAGAGAAAAATGCTATCAAGTGGTATACAGATGGTTCGAAGATAAAGGAAGGTACTGGTGCAAGGGCCTTTGGACCTCGTACCAAGTACTTCGAATCCATGGGAGCATTCCTAGTTAGTTAAAAATCCTGACAGGAGTCCTGACGGGACACTGCAGACTTAGAAAACATCTCAAGGCCCTAGGCCTAGAGGAGGATAACGGATGCAGATTCTGTGGTTCAGCAGAGAAAACCCCATACATCTGCAAGACTGCGGAGCACTACTCCGCAAGAGACAGATGTACTTCGGGGCTCACTGCTTGAACACAGAAGAGCTGCAGGCCTTGTATTCCACCCAGATCCTAAAATTCCTGAAGGCATCAGGATTAGAGGAGGCGCTCTAAATGGGTAAGTACAACAACGCTTGGAGGAGGAGGGTGGGATACAATAAATTTATAAAGGTCGAAGTACAAGTCATCATCACCATATCTACAATCTACAAGGCTAGACAAGACTATACAGATCTAGATAAGATTAGACAGGACTAGACAAGACTATACAAGACTAGACAAGACTAGAAAAGGCTAGAAACGCATGGATTAGATAAGACTATAGTATATAAAACGAGACTGGATAAGACTAGAGGACTAGCTGGATTAAACAAGACAATACAGGACTAGACAACACTAGACAGGACTAGACAAGACTTACATTGAACTTAACGTAATGGGATGAGCCGGACGTAACGTGAGGTATTTAAAACCTAAACAATCTGTTTTATATGCTGATGATTACGATCAACGCGACGTGGCGTATCAGAACTTAACGTAACGTTAAAGCTGCCAATGTTTAATCTTCGCGTTGCGTAACGTTAAGGCGGGCTGTTTCACGTAACTCTTTCAGTCAATCAACTCTCTCGATTCTTGCGCGCATGCACTCGAATTCGTGATCTCGAAGAGTGATATTTGGTATTGGGTTGTGACATTTATATTGTGCAAAAGCCAACAACTACCACAACAGAAAGAAAAGAAAATGTCGATAAACGACACTTTATTTGTTGAGTGTGTGCGTCACCAAACTGGATTTTCTCCGAAATATCTTTCTGTCACACCAACTGTTCGTACTCATTTCGTTTCCAGCAGTTTAAGATATAAATATCCAGCCAAAATTGAATCGAACAATTGGTAATGCCTCACAACAGAATTCATTTTGAACTGTCAACGTTGTCAAAACACTTTTTTGGCCTCCTGAATTGTAAAGCTAGCTTTGACATCGTGTATCGAAACGTCCTGTATCGAAACGTCCAGCGAAACTAGATGTTTAGAGACAATGTTGCAAAGTACGGCTACGATTCGGTAAAGTGACCAGTAAATTTTAACCTTTCAGGGACACTTACAAACTAAATTAAGTATATGACAATAAAATCTAATGTAGAAAACGCTACTTTACACCATATTTGTCACGATAATGTTGAAAATAAGAAAGATTTTTAAATTTTACTGTGCGTCTGACACTTGGAAAAATGACAAATTATGTACCTAATAAATTTGAATTAGTAAAAATGTCAAAGTTTGTGAGTACCTACATTAAAAAATTAAATAATTTCCAATATTGTAATTAATCTAAATCTATTTGTTTCTTAAATAATAATTGTCGGCCGAAAAATCTTATACAAATTTCGTGCGGAAATGATTTTACAATGCTCCAGCAAATGGGGAACGAGCCCGAAAGGCTTCTTCCCCAAACGAGCTGTTTCATTGTAAAATCAAGGTTTCCGCACTCTAATGTAAATAACTATTTCACGCTGTCAATGCACGCTGTTTTGCACGTTATTACGGCGATCGTAATTTCACAATCATACCTTACCGTTAAGCCCTCCATTCACGATCAGTTAAACTGATCAGTTGAACTGACGAACATCCAAAAACTGACCGTGAGTGTGAAATCCTAATGTAAAATTTTGACGGCAACCCACGGATTTAACGGGTGCACCAAAAATCCGCTGGCTTCAGTTCGTTTTCATCAGGGCAAACTGACCGCGCATGCGCTTAGTCAGTCGTAGTTTAACCGTCATGACGTCAGAACGTGCAATAACTGAATTATAACAAGAATTTATATAAAAATAGCTTGAAATATGTAGATACGTCCATTCTCAAATAGTTACGCCAGTCAGTCGGTTTCAGTGACAACTCATTTAACAGATTAAATGGAGATAACTGATATTTCTTTTTTAACCATTTTTTCGTTCAGTTTCTTTTATTGTTTTTCTATTGATTAAACGGCTATAAGCAGCAGCCGTCATAAGTAGAATATCCTCTTCGGAATCCGAAGTTACATTTTTTAAGTTACGCAGTGAGAAATATGCTAGCCAGATACAGCACCTGACAATCGAGAAATGAAGGTCGGTTTTAAGCCATTGAGTGGGGAAATCATATTGAACTGATCAGTTTTAACTGATCAGTTCTAAACGTCAGTTCAACTGATCAGTTTAAACTCACCGTGAATGGCGGACTTTAAGTTTATGTCAAGTCACTTCACCTGGCTCCTCGTACCATTACGTTAAGTTCATCGTAAACCTGGCATCAACAATTTATACGTCGCGTCGAAAGCACTATGAGCACAATTCGGTCTGCGGCCTAATTTTCGATGACTTAAAGCTATTTAATACAGAAACTGAAATTCCACATAGTCTAGTTCTCAAGTTGCGACTAATTATTTTCCAAAATTCATTTCATGTTTTGGGAGCATCCACACTAATACATCGATTGCACTAAAAGCACTCGACTTGGTTTAGCCTAGTTGCTGCTGTTTTAACGTTAGATGAAGCAGAAACTAATTAAGTCTAGTAGGCAGAAATGATGACGCAACGCCTAAATATAGCCTCACGCAAAGTGGGACTAAATATCAACTTTGTAAAAACTCATTTGATGATAATCATACAATCTTGTACTGAGTGATAGTATAACCGTAGGTGTCAAAAGTCGAAGTAAAGAGTCGAAGTCACAGACACCACTTCATATAAATACCTAGGGCATGAAAGCCGCTTACACAGAGATAACCAAACGTGTGAAATACCAAGACGAATAGGATTAGCTTGGGCTGCATATAGGAAACTGAAACATATATTTAGGTGTATAACAACCTGTTTGAAACGTATAGTCTTTGATCAATGCGTCCTCCCCGTCTTAACATACGGTGCAGAGACATCAATACTAACAAAGAAGGTAATCAATAAGATCTTGGTAACACAACATGCAATGGAGAGATCCATGTTGGGATTATCCCTTAAAGCCCGAATCCCTAACACCGAAATCCGGAGAAGATCGGGAGTAGCAGATGCAATAAAACGAATAACAACGTTGAAGTTGAACTGGGCAGGGCACATTGCGAGAATGAAGGGCAACCGATGGACTAGACGAATAATTGAATGGAGACCAAGACATGAAGCTCTCCGAAGCAGAGGACGCCCACCTGCAAGATGGTCCGACGATATTAACTGTACTGACTACGATAGGCTAATTGATGATGATGATGATGGTATATTCTAAACAGTCAGAAACAATACAGATTCGTAAATTGCGACTAGTTATTTTGGATTCAAATTAAGGCAAAGTTTTGAAAGTACACTAATCCGTCAGTTACAGCTAGAATTCTGGACATGCTCTAGGCTAGTTTGCGCTTTTTAGCAGAAACTAATTAAGCGTTATTCAATTATTCCGATTAGTCTCTCATGTAATCACTAACTATTTTCCAAGAGAAATTAATTTTGGGAGTATCCACACTAATCCGTCGGTTACAGCAAAACTTCTTGACATGGTCTAAGCTAGTTTGTGCTTTTTTAAAGCTAGCTAATACATAAACTATTAAGACTAATTGGAATATTCCGACTAGTCTGGTTCTTAAGCTGCGACTAATTCAAACGAGATTTAATTTGAACTTAAACGAGATGAAATTTATTTTCATTAATTCGGTGATTATAGAGGAAATGATTGACTAAGTTAGTCTATATAGACTGACTAAATTAGTTGTCATTTTCTTAAACCTAGATAATATATAAAGCGACTGAAAGTAGCCGGACTCGTCTAATTAGTTGAGTTCTTAAATTATGACTAATTAATCACAAAACTACCAACGAAATAAATAAATGTTTGGGCCGTATTGTAACTTCTTCTTCTTGTGCCCAAGAAAAGTAAAAATACGGCTCAAAATAAAACCGATCTTTTTTTTAAGGTTAAGAACATTTCCGATTTCGTTTTAGGTTGCAATGTGGAACTCGACTTGAGCCGTGAGTTGCACATTTCTGGCTAAAGGAGCTCACAGACCGGCGCGGAAGTTTCGCTGCCGCAACCGGTGCGTTATCGCGGCTGACCGATTGACGTGGCGACTTATGTATGTTACATATTATGTTTCCGTCATAGCCGCGGTAATGCAGCGTTGCATGACATGCGCGGTGAGTTTCGCTATCCCTATATTTTGAAATGGCGATTACAGAGAAGTTGATTGGGATATATCCCATATTGTATGACCAACTATATTATATGTACAAACGGATTCGGATCGTACATGAGGAAAACCTGCGTGCGCGAATTTCGAATAAGGAAACACTGATGAAAACTATAAAAACGTAAGGAAAAAGGACAAAATTTGTAAGCAGATAGGATTAGAATTGAAAGAAAATGTTAAATGAGTTTTAGGTATTTTAGAAATTAAAAACAAATAAAAAATAACAAACTGACCGATTTTCTCCTTCTGAGCTCAATACTAATAATACCAGTGCTTCTTCCGCTGAGTAAATCATGACTACTATACACGTAAAAATCGCGTTTTGATGTGGGCATGGCAATTTCGCTGCCGCGCCGCTAGAGAATTTTTCGATAGAGGAATTTCGCGACGCAAACGCTCCGGGCCGGTCTGAAGGAGCCTTTAGATTTTAGACGGACCAGTTAGGCCGCCGTGCTTGTATAAAATAAGAAATTAGATTTAAGTGTAGACAAATAAACACAGATAATTAAATTAATCATGCTAGAATTAAAAGACCATCTGAATCTATAATGAATTAATCAAATACCAAGCACAGATTGATTACAATTAAAACTTAATAGCAACCTAATTGGTATTAATGAATAGCTTGGGATGTTGCGGTTTTAGAAATTGCCGATACCTACTCTGTGTCACATGATCCGATACCGTTGCGCAAATAATAGCGAGAAGCGTGCGAACATTACAGTATAATGTGAAACATAATTAATGTCGCGAATAACAATACGTGCACACGCTTAGTTTGTTCTAGTGTGTTAATATTCCAGCGAAATACCGCTCATACCTGTCCGACGTTCTTGCGATCCCTTTACGGATCCAATTCAATGGGTTTCGCATTTAGGGAGAATTTATAATTACATTAATTAATGCGAATATTTAACGCAGGGGCGATAATTAGCGACAAACGTTGCCGAAGGATGGAAATTATTCTCGTGTTAATTGTTTTGCTGGTGTTTTTTCATAAATATAAAGGGTCTTCCAATAAGAGGTTTCTTTTTCAATAGCCCGTCATTTTAACAGTTGTCATGAGTCAACCTTAACTACTTGACAGATGACAAGTAAAAAGTACGCCATTAATAAAAATGGAACGATATACGCTTCAACAACGCAATGAAATTATTAAAATTCACTACAAAAATGGTGAAAATTTCGCGGTCACAGTTCGCAAAACTAAAGCATTTTTGGTTCGTCTTGAAGCACCTTCTCCGCTAGCAATTGTGAAACTGGTGAAAAGTTTGAGCTGTTGAGACAAGTTAGTGATGTGAAAAACCGAACTCGTGCACGTCGCTCAAGAACAAATTAGAATATTGCTGTTATACCCCATATTGTTGAGGAAAATTCAGGTTTGTCCATTTCTCGTCGATCTTTGGAGTTGGGAATAACTCAAACGACGTCGCACCATATTTTATATAAAGACTTGGGTCTTAAGGCATTTAAAGTTCAGTTGAAAATGAAATACATCAAACTGAACCGGTATTTAATCGAAAAATCATCTTGAGTGATGAGGCTCATTTTCACCTCGGAGACTACGTTAACAAGCAGAATGTCGAATTTGGGGCTCGGAAAACCCAATAATTATTGTCGAAAAGCCTCTCCATCCTCAACGTTAATATGTATTGAGGTGGTCAAGTGCGTGTCCAGTGGATAGGTATATAAAACAAGTATGTAGGCTTAACAACATATATATTAACAGGACTAAGACGTACTAAGTACGTCTTGACACTTCGGTGGGCGAGAGCAGAGAGAGCGAAGTCTCGTCTGCGACCACCTGACTCGACTCTTATCTCTTAAAATACGATACACTCTGGAGGAGGACAAACGAACAATATTACAGATTACAGTACACTACAAGCGTGTGACTGTTTGCTGCGGTTTTTGGTCCGGCCGGGTCATTGGGCATTAATTTTTCTAAAATGAGAGCAACTGTTACGGTGGATGTATTGAGTTATCGAACACTGATTAATGATTTTGTATGGCCGGAACTGGAAGATACTAGTGTGGACGATTTTTATTTTCAAAAAGACGGCGATACGTGCCACACAGGTAACGATATCATCGCACTTTAGCGTAAAAAGTTTCCTGACCGTGTGATTTCTCGAAGAGGCGATCACAATTGGCGAGATCTTGTCATTTAACCTCCAGACTTTTTTCTTTAAGGCTACGTGAAAGATAAGGTAATGAAAGATAAGGATAAGCCAATTACTCACAATCGATTAAACACCTCAAAGATGCAATTTGTGAAGTTATCGAGGACATATAGCCGCAAATGTGCGAATTGGTGATGAAAAATTTTATGAAAAGAATATCCTGCAAGCGTAGCCGTGGCGGACATTTGGTTAATATTGTATTCCATTAATAATGGCATACCCTCCTCTCTACAATTAAATAAACATCCGATGATTTCGCTTAAAAATTCCGGTTTTATTTTACATTTCAAAATGAAACCACTTATTGAAAGACCCTATACCAGGGTTTTAATTAATGTGCAAAAATAAAAATTATTGGATTTTTCACCAATTGCAATAATAATATAGTTTTTATTGTGGAAAAATAATTGCGCAAAACTTTTTGAGCGAAGCCGATAGGGTGAATCGGCAAAAATTAAATTTAACAAGCTGTGGAGTGTGATTACAACAAATTTGATACATGAATTTGTGAAGTGTCATCGAGCATCTATTATCTGTCACCCTTGGCCCGAATGTCACGTATTTCCATCCCTAACCTCGGCCTAACTAAATACCAACTTAAGACACGAGGTGTCCGTTAGATCCTTAACCTGGCAATATGATATTTCTCATAACATTTTCAGACACGTCGGACAATCTTACACTTATTCCATCTCAAATATTTTGTTAGCTAACTGTTATCAGCATATTCCCCAAAATTTGTTAAAAAATCGCGAATACTTTGTTAATTAATAAAACAATGTGTTCGCGAAGGATGATAAAGTTAATGTAGTACGAGTAAATTAGTGTTTGTTGCGTTTCTGACAAGTTTCGCAATTTCGTTGCGTTTGGATCTTCGAGAATAAATTTCGGTAATTTAAATGTAATCTCGGAAGAAGTTTCCGATTTAAGCGTCAATAACTCACTTGGATTGCGACCGCGTTTTTGCAAATTTCCTTAAATAAATTTTATCTTTAGTAGACAAACTGTAGATATATTTTTATATTGTCCGTACGTAAGTAAGTTTACTGCGATTTCTGTGGGTGGACGCCGTAAAACATTTTAAATGCGCCGATTTACTTTTGAACCGCTCGCACAATAAAATATTTTATCTGACCCGAAACGCCGCTCACCTCTTTTTGCATATGCAAACTGTATTTTTTTATACTTCCGGCGCGGCGTTGTATGTGTCAACTCGTATTTACTTTTTGCATAAAATGACAATTATAACGACAAAAAAACATTTTCCGCAATTGTAATTGGATTTTACTTCCGTTACTAGGAAATGCAGTTATTTCGCAGTTTCAGCATATATATTTTAATTTGCAAAATAAAAAATAAATTAATCATCTGCGCAGCAAATGCCATCACAACAGTTTTAATTTTCGAGGATCAAACGCATTAATATATCCTCGGCTTAGAATGTGAACCTGATAACGCTATATTAGGTAACTCGGCTTAGGTAAAGAATACGGGATTTTTTTGAAACTTAGTGTTGCGAACTTTTTACATGGTGTAACTGTTGTTAATCGTATTTGGCACTCTTTAACTAAAATCGGGAAGCTAAAATTAAGCTTCTCCGTTGTCTACCTTGGTTTAATAAATATTCGTGTTTTTGTTGAAAATTATTGCTGACATTTTCAAAATGACAAATAGTAGTTTGCGCGAACGCAACGAACTCGACGTTGCCACGTTTATTTTTGTTTATATGCCCGTTTATATGAAAAACTATAATTTTGGCCACATATATACAATCTTAAGCGTCGTATTGAAGCTGCATTCATATTGAAACGAACAGCCACGCCAAAAAGAGCTACAATGTCTCGAGTTAATTATGTTAAAGTGTGCTGGATATCCACCAGATTATGCAGGATCCAGATGAAACCGTCTAAAAAGAATTTGCTTGAGTGGAGATTGATCCCGGCTGAGGGGTCGTATAAATGCCGCAAGTGCATACATGGCCTCTTAAAACTATGTCGGGATACCTCAAGGTTGGTTGCTTTTTGGTACCTACTTATTAACGCCACTACCACAGAAATTGCATGCACATTGTAGTGGAAAGACATAAGCCTTATAAAAAATATTTTTTTCTTATTTAGGAGCAATATTTGGGATTTTGTAATAAAAAAATCTGCATTTTCAACCAAATAACTGATGTGTATTGTATATATGACTGGTCACATAACTGAGAATGTAGATACAATTGGCTCAGTGTTGCCAAATTTGCGTCACATGTTTGTGTAAATTATATACAAAATTGGCTTCCAGAAATTATTTGTCTATTATGAACATTCAGAATATTTTAGAGATCCCGACTTGATGTTTTATTACTAAATGATGTTTTAAAACTTATAAAATTTTTTTTTTTAATTTTTTTTTTGGTTGAATTTTTCTGGATTTTTTTTTTGATTGTTACTTGAATGGAAATTGATACCAGCCGAGTTGGTTAAACCAACGGTCCTTCTTGCTATTAGGCTGATTAAGTTGCCGCCGCGAAGCGGGCAGATAAAACAAGACAACATACGCGCGCCTGCGCGAACTCTCGTTCCAATATAGGACATGTGACAAGGACCGTTGATTTAAGCCCGGAGAGATTAGGTTACCCGCCTCGAAGCGGGCAGATAAATCCAGACAATATACGCGCGGTAGCGCGAACTCTCGATCCAATATAGGACAATTTGGCAAGGATTGTTGGTTTAACCCCTATTAGATTAGGTTGGCCGCCGCGAAACGGGAAGACAAAACAAGACAACATACGCGCGGGAGCGGGAACTCTCGATCCAATATAGGACAATGTGGCAAGAACCGTTGGTTTAACTCCGGTTAGACTTGGTTGCCCGCCGCGAAGCGGGCAGATAAATCAAGACAACATACGCGCGGCAGCGCGAACTCTCGATGCAATATAAGACAATGTGGCAAGGACTGTTGGTTTAACTCTGGTTAGATTAAGTTGCCTGCCGCGAGGCGGGCAGATAAATCAAGACAACCCCGGTTATCTAACCCCGGTTAGATTAGGTATCCTAAAAAACGTATTGATATTTTGATATGCATATGGGATAATATATATTTTTAAATAATAAACGTGGCAACGTCGAGTTAGTTGCGTTTGCATCTACCATCTGTCATCTTGAAAATGTGAACAATTATTTTCAACAAACAACAAATACATTTTTTGAACCAACGTAGACCAACGTTAGTTAAAGTATGCCAAAAACGATTAACAACGGTTAGACCAGATAAAAAGTCCGCAACACTAACAAGGGGACCGTATGATAAGGAAATCACCGATTCGATTCATTTTTAGTACACGCGTAGGTGATGACCAGGAGTATAACAGTTGCAAGTAGTAAGACGCAATACTCATCCGTTTCCGAGAAATTAATTAATTGAGAAATTAAATATTTTTAGTGCGTTCGTCTGCATAATACGTTAACAAAAATTGAACAAGCAAATGGCGCAACGCTAACAGTCGGGATTCGAAAGCGCGAGGTCGCCGTTTCGAACCCGCCAGCGTGCTTGCGCTTTTTCTTCAAATATTTCACATTTTTTACAAATTGATGTGTCTTGAATAATGTTTATTTTGGAATCAATTGTAAATATTTTTTTAACGGGACGCAGCAAGCACCATTAAGTTAACTTGTCAAGTGGCCCCCTGAAAACTTCCCGAGCATCTTGGAATCGCTCCACGTATAACCTGATGATGTCGCTATATTATTTGCCCCCTTACATGACTCTTCCATAATATAGTGAAAATTTATTTTACCCTATTCAATGTCGTCCTGTTCGAGCGACGTATTACTGCACGAACTTGGATGATATTCGTCATAGAAGCAGGGAAAACAATAATTATTACGGCATCTTGAGCATGTGATAAATTCCGTATTATTGCATTTGCACGGATTTTTTAAAACGTCTATCGCAAAGCAAACTTCATTGACGTTCATGAACCATGTCCTGTCGTCACACAATTTGACTGCAAACCAGGCGTATTTTAACATAGGACAGAATATTGGTGCCGACAATTGATGGTGAACGAGAGGCTGAATTTTGACACAATCTTCTGTTCTGTTCTATAATGTAGGCACAGTTTTGTAATCTTTTAATAAAATTTTTAACTTGACGATAAAAATATACGTCGCAAGGCTGCACTAATGGAGTACATTTTTCTGAAATTATTTTTATTGTGCAAGTTGATATACCGTCTTTACCACTGAAAATCTTATCATACTAAGCTGGATTTGTTTGCCCTCCCCAAGAATCGATTATCAACAGAAATTTTTCTTCCTTCGCATGGGGCTTCATCACATTCATGAAAAAATCTTCGTACAACGGTGTTGTCAGTTTGCCGGATTTTGAGGATCTAATGGCAACGTTTGTATACATTTCAGCATACGCGTCTACCGATTTTTGCACCCTCGGTCCAAATTTGCCAGTTGCCTCTTGCAGACAGAAAAAACCGATGGAAGTAGTATTCCGGTATAATACTTTATTTGCAATGCAGATAACGTAGAAATTAAGAAATTAAAAAAAAGAAATTGAAAATTTCCTGCATGATTTTTTCAAAATTCCTTTTCCCGCTAAAAAAAAAGTTGTTACAATTAATTACAAAATAAACAATATTCAAGACACATGAATTTGTAAAAAATGTGAAATATTTGAAGAAAAAACGCAAGCACGCTGGCGGGTTCGAACCGGCGACCTGGCGCTTTCGAAGCGCTACTGTTAGCGTTGCGCCACTTGCTTGTTTAATTTTTGTTAACGTATAATGCAGACGAACGCACTAATAATAATTAATTTCTCAATTAATTAATTTCTCGAAAACAGATGAGTATTGCGTCTTACTACTAGCACCTGTTTTACTGGTCATCACCTACGCGTGTACTAAAAATGAATCGAATCGGTGATTTCCTTATCATACGGTCCCTTGTAAGTTTAAAAAAATCCCATATTCTTTAGCAGGTCTGGTAACTCTACTGGAATAAACTGAATTTTTGTCCTTTATTCTGGCATTAAAATGTTGTCTCAATATGTGACTATATGCTATCGTGTAAGCGTCCTTAGATATTCAAGGACAATGATCGCAAGTATCAGTTTTTTGAGAATATCACGTTTTCTTTGCCTCCTATCGTATTTGCATTTATTATGAAAGTTCTAGACAATAAAATTCTCTACAAATTTCATCTGAAACAGTTTTTTATACGCCGAACCGTTTCTTGAAAAATTGAGAAAAGGCAGAGAAATCCAGATCAAAAAACTGATTTTTGCGAACTTTGACCATGGATATCTAAGGACGCTCACAAGTTGGCATATGTGATTTTTGAGACAACTTTTGTAATGCTAAAATAAATACAAAAATTCAGCTTATTCCGTTAGATTCCAAGGTGACATGTGACATTTCAGTTAGAGTTACTTATTTCAGTATTTATTTACTTATTAACACTTTTGTGACTTAGCAGGTTTTTGTAATAAAATATAATTTTAGTAATAGACTAATATTATTAAGCAACTTAAACATTTTTATAAATAATGTATATAATATATAATAATGTATATATTTTGAACGTTTTAATCACATAGATTAGGAAGCCATTTTTCAGTCTCTGTATTAACAGACTAAATAACAGCTTTTTACTGCAGAGATTAATTATAACAAAACTTAATTCTACTACAGAATGAACATTTTGTTAGCTTCTATTAATTTCTAGTCTTTTATACTCTTTTAATATACAATAACATCGTGGACATTTCTATTCCTTATTTTTTGTATAAATAAAAAAAAATCCGGCAAAGTGCGAGTTGTGACTCGCGCACCGAGGGTTTTTACGTACAAACTTGTAAGTAAGGTATCTTTTTTTTTGTGGAAGACGTAGCAAGCACATTCAGTTGACTTAACAAGTGGCTCTCCTGAAATCACAACCATCTTAGAACCGCTGCAAGCATAACCTCAAGATGTCGCTGTCGTATGATGGAATTCTACCCTATATTTTATTACCATACATCCCCCATTCACTATGGCTGTTTAGGGGTTCTGGAACTTCACTATTTGTTTTTACTGCTCAATTTTGCCTGTATACCTATATACCCTGTATAAAGGTATACAGGGTATTTTTTTTAAATAACGCGAATATTTTTAAACTTATAAAAAGAAAACTTTATTTTAGTATTACACTTATTCACTAACTTATATTAAGATCTAACTATTTCTAGATCTAATATAAACTGATATATTAACTATTTCTAGATCTATTTCGATACTCTTAACATTCAGTTTTTCAATTGACTGCTTTTGGGCAATTGACTACCAAAAAATATAGGGCGTATATGATTTAAGTATATGTAGATTATAAAGAAAAATTAGACGAAATATAATATATACAGGATGTTACGGCACTTGAGTATATCGCATGTCGGTTAAAAACAAGCAAGATTTAGACATAATATATACCCTGTATATATTATGAATATAGAGCGTACGTTATGAAATGCATACCGAATATAAACAAAGAAAATTCAGAATAAACAGCTTGGTGCCGACACATACTTTTTAACCTTCGGCCCTAACCGAGGAGCACCTAACTGTATGCAACCCATATGCTTCTAGAGCCTGACAATTCCACGCATATAATAATACAATAACAGATTAGTCTATTTTCATAAGTTTCTAATAGTAAATTCGCATTTTTCTTGTAATTAACACCTAACCACCTGACATACGTCTCCCAGACCCAAAGTAGCATTAATTTTCAGATGTATGGCTGTAGGTGGTTAAGAGTTAAGGTACATATTTATGGTTTTCAGATTTTTCCCTTTACATGTGCTTTAAGACACCGCTTCTTGCCAAATTTCATGATTCTAGGTCAACGGGAAGTACCCTATAGGTTTTGATTTCCTAAAACATAAACGGTCATATCTTTTGATCGCGTTGACTTACAAGTTTGATTTTTTCACAGCTGAAAGAGACCGCAGACCCGGCTATTTGATACAAATTTCAACTTGTTACCTCTACGCGTTCCTGAGAAAAATGGTCTTGACAGACAGGCAGACGGACAGACAGACAGACGGACAACAAAGTGATCCTATAAGAGTTCCGTTTTCGGTACGGAACCCTAAAAATTAAAGAAACATTATTTTTTAACATACAATAACAAAGTGCACATTTCTATTCATTAATTTTTGTATAAATTAAAAAAAACATATTACGTTAAGTTTTAGACACACTCTTAGATTAGACACACACTAATCAGTCTCAACAATCGTCATGAGGTAAATTATAATAACTTCGGCAGTCTTCCGGTAAAGTGCTTTTTAAATATTGCAAATCTTTAAACTTCCTCTTTGTAATGTTTACCTTTGTTAGGTGCTGATTTTCTTTGTGGTAGAAATACTTCTAAAACTAACCCGTATATTGGAAAATTCGTTTCATAAATAACAATAGATATCATTGTTCTTCAAATTATAAAACGCAAGATTGTGTATTTGGAGCTTTTGTTATATAGTATAAGCTAGTAATTTTTCTCAGAACCGCCCACAAATCAACTGTAAAAACCAAACATTCTCCAGCTTTATCCTTTTCTTTCTCTGCTAAAGCTTCTTCTTTCATACTTTGGTATTCTAAATAATCTTCAGCGAACTTTGTAGAGAGCACATCTCTCTGCATTGGTCCTTTTTATGAAAGTAAAATGCGAGACTTTCGATATCAAATTCTTCACAAAACTTGCAGATCCATAAAGCACGCACATTGCGTGTTATACATCAATCGTCTACATATAAATCATAGAGAGATTCTGGCAACAAATATTTCTTCTCTGTACTCTCTCTGTACACGACAGTACTGTGATTCGATTGCTGGCAATGATTTTGAAGTTTGTTTTTGAAGGCTTAGAAGCAGATTTCTAGTTTTAAGCGAGTCGGAATCTTTGTTGTTCCTTTTAGAAATATATACATGTTTATTTTTTCAATCGGAAAACGGACAGTCCATCTTCCCATTCCATAGATTCAAGGTTTCATCTAGACTACAGTTTTAATAATCTGCTCTGATTGTGTAGACTAGACTTGCGCTTCAATATTGATTATTGATTAATATTAAGATAATATATAAGACCGTAAGTAAAATTTATCGGCCGCCAAAATTTTCGACTAGGATCTTTATGGATGTGGAAACAGAAGATGCAACAAATGTTAAATTTGGTATTAACACTGTAGATTGCCGGTATTACCCTTAATGGCCGATTACACAACTGGTGTGTGACACATTTGGTGATTGTTATTGCATTATTTCGTAAATTTATAGAATTTTTTTAAATTTAATTCAGCGATAATGGGCAGCATCATCACCATCATAATCGTTATTATCATCATCATCGACTTATGTACTCTGTCTATGAAGATGTACAAGAATAGACAGACAAGACAAGATTAGACAAGGAAGACTGGACAGTCAAGACTAAACAGACAAAACTAGACAGACAAGACTAGACAGTCAAGACTAGGCAGACAAGACTAGGCAGACAAGAAATTATGACCAATGATATTTGATGGCCAATGAAAAACAAACAACTTGAACCCGAAAACGGAGCGGATAGAATAAATCGAATAAATACAAGCGCTGAAATTTGGGAGACTCAACGCTATAGAAAACGGAGGAAATCAAACATCGTCCTTGGTTCAAACGATGACACAATTCAAATTAAAGCGGCTATTAGATACCATCATTTCCACGTATATCGTCTGGATCCGGATTTGTCGACTGATAAGTTATTACAATATCTAGTTAGTAAAAAAATTAGCACTGCGACATATTCTAAACTCCCATCGAAACACCCCGAGGAGTACTCCTCGTTTAAGGATTCGGTACCTATAGAAGATGCTGACGTTATATTGAAACCTGAGACCTGACCCAGAAACACATGTATTAATCGTATTTTAGTGAGACTAATGCAAAGACGAAACATTACTCAATAATCCCGAGAAAAACTATACCGTCTACAGCAGTCATACAGCAGTTATACATAAACCAAAACACCCAGTCCATTGGGAACTCGATCGAGAGAATTGAGTATATATTAGAAAGCTATAAGCCATGTAGCTACTTAATCCTCACCGAACACTGGAAGAACCTTGACCAACTTAAGCTATATAAGATCAATAATTTCAATCTGGCATCGCATTTCTGTCGAGAAGATGGAGCCCATGGAGGATCAGCAATATATTGTAAAAACAGCATAAGGTTTAAAGCTAGACAAGATATCAGCCGTCTAGCTGAAGGACACGTATTTGAACTCTCGGCAATTGAAACGGCTATCAACGGCAAGGATACAATAATTATGGGAATTTATAGAGCCCCATTGACGAATTTTGAGCTATTCCTCCAGAAAATGCATGAACTGCTGGTTTTATTATCCAATGGCAATACACAATTTGTAATAGCTGGCGATTTTAATGTAGACATCCTGAAAGAGTGTATTATGAGCCGACGGTTTATGTCTCTGCTGGAGTCATTTAATGCAGTCCTTGTGTCAAGAGAAGTTAGCCACCCTGGGTCTGGAACTTGCATTGATAATGAAATAGTCAATATTACCACTGAATATAGTTCTATAACCAGAGATTATCACATATCGGACCACTGTGCTCAAATTCTGTCATTAGAGTGAAAAAATGGGGTCGTCAGTCTTTAATACAAAATGGACGAGACTATTTAATAAAGAAAATATGGATCACCATAAGCAGCTTATGGAAAATGTCACGTGGGATGAGTTATTTAAAATTGGGAATTACGATATTGACAGACAATTGTACGTTTTTATGAAAATTTTTCTATTGAATTTCACCGAAGCCTTTCCTAGAGTTCTCGTACACGCCAACAAAACATCTCAACGCGTCTTTAACAACCCGTTCTTGAAGAAAATGGAAATAAACCTTAAACTGTTCCAAACAATATCAAAATATAATATGGCATTCAAGAATATGTACAATAACCTACAAAGAAATTTTAGGAAGTTACTAATAGACAACAAGAAAAGAGGTTAAAGAAGGGAAATTGAAACAGCACCCAACAGGCAGGAAGCGACTTGGAATATAGTTTGACGAGTAGCAGAGATTAAGAAGAAAACGGACACATATTTCAATCAGGATGAAGAACCTATCACTAGTGCTTCAAATTTAAATAACTTTTTTGTAAATAAAGCTAAAGTCCTGGCAGATTCACTACCCGTTATGCAGTATAAAGACAATATCAGTATAAACAACAAGTCGTTATTCTTAATGCAGGTCTCTCAGGAAGAACTTGCTGATTCTATTATTAATCTCAAAAATACCAAAAGTGCGGGTATAGATGAAATCCCTTCCATAGTTAAAAATGTGCTCCACTCTATATTAAACCCTTTGCAATACATTACAAATAATGTGGGAAAGTTCCCGGAATATCTAAAAACGTCGATTATCACCCCTATACATAAAGCAGGGGACAGACATGTCTATGATCGGTCTTCTCTAAAATTTTTGAGAGGATTATATGCTCCAGAATTTTAATGTTTTTAGATAAGCATAACATTATAAGCCCTCACCAACATGGCTTCCTAAAAGGGAAATCGATTGAAACGGCTTGTTACCAATTCATAAATGGGATTATTGATAATCTCGAGTCACGGAAAATCCCAGTTGGAATGCTCATGGACCTATCTAAGGCATATGACTTAGCTAACCATAATATTCTACAAATAAAACTCTCCAAATATGGTATAAGAGGAGTTGTGCTGGAGTTGATCATATCATTCCTTTATAACAGGACACAGATTACCAGGCTCTACACTCCGCATGGATTTGTACATTCTCCACCGAGTACAATCAATATACCCTTCATTTTACTTGAAGCTTGACTTTACTTGACCCTTACTCTTTGCCCTATTCATCAATGACCTGCATGCTACTCCGATCAATTCACCGCACATTAAGATCAACTATGCAGACGACACATTCATATGGATATTAAATAGGACTATCAACGATATCATCACCAAATCAGAGAGAGCTGTTGATGCGATGAAGTTATGGTTCGGTACTAATAAACTTGGACTAAACAAAGATAAAACACAAATAATAATCTTTAAAATGAAGCGGAGTACATTATCATATCCTGATAAAATGGCAATTGACAACGAAGAGATAGCAGTAAGTCATTCTGTAAGGCTCCTGGGACTTCACATAGACCCATCTCTGGACTGGGTCTCACATACAAATGAAATAACAACGAAACTCAACAAGGCAGCATTTGCTATGAGATCCCTCCAACGTTATGTTGAGTCCGACGTCTTGAGGATGGTGTATTTCGTAATCTTCCACAGCTTTCTCAGATTTGGCATTATGTTCTGGGGAAATGGAGTACACTACAAGTCTGTGTTCAAGATACAGAAACAAGCCCTGCAAATACTTATGAGTTTAAATTACCGTGAATCCTGTAGAGGACACTTCAAAAGGGCAAACATTTTAACCACTACGGCCACATATATTTATGAAAACGTCATTTTCCTCAAGAAACATAAATATCTCTTCAAGGATTTTGTCAAACCTACGGAACGTGTAACAAGGTTTAACAAAGAACTTGATCAGTTTCCTAAACATGTCCTCACGATGACCGAGAAAAATCCTCCATATGTCAGTATGAAACTATACAACGTTCTTCCAAGTGAAATCAAACAACTAGATAACATTACGAGATTCAAGAAGCAGCTGTTCCAACTCCTAAATAATATTGTACCTTATGACTTAGAAGAGTTTTTCTCGAAGGTCTAACCCAAGGAGTATTATATTATATTCACACTACCGACACATTTCATTCATAAAGTATTTGTAATATTCTTACTATACTTGCATAAATAATGAAAAAAAATATTTTGAATTTGAATTTGACTAGATAGACAAGACTAGACAGACAAGACTAGATTTGTTTTTGTGCAAATTATTTGACTTTTAATTCAATTGGATCAAGACAAGAGATAACACAGGCTGCCTGCGTAAAGACCTTGCCATAGGCTTTGGCTGCTCGAACTCTGACATAGCGCTCCCAGGAGTATCAGGTTTTCTTTTGATTTACACGACAACTGCCATATTGAGGCCCTATAGAGCAATACCGGTTCCAAGATTCCCCTGTAAATATCTGAGAGGGCTGATTTATTAAAACCCCATTCCTTCCCAAATGATATGCCCATTCTTATGGTAAATTTTTTGACTTTCGCACAAGTCTGATTGATATGGGTTTTCAAATTTAGACACCTCTCGATCAGAATACCTAGGTACTTACTATACTCTTGGTATTTAATACGTGCTTCTCCAAGTGCAAAAGCCGGTCTCCTTTGCCTTGGTGATTTACTAAAGAATAAGGTCTCTAAAATATATCTGTCTTTGTTGCGTTGAAGTTGAGTTTGCATTCTAGTGTCCATTGGCGAAGGGTATCCATAGCCTGGTTACTTTTCTGTTTCAACTCGTTGATTGTTCTGCTATGGACGAGAAGCATTGTGTCATCCGCGTAGGTAAAAACCTAACTCACAGCCCTCTGGAAGGTGTTTATCACAAATCGAAATATATAAAATATTCGAGAATCCTGGACCTGACTTCGAATCTTGCGGACAACCTTTTCTAACGACTTTTTCTATATAAATACCTGGCTCTGAGATTTTTTTCTCTCTGCTTTTCTTTTCTCTCTTTTTCTTTCTTTTCTCTCTGCGAAGTAACTCTTTGCCAAATTAATTAAGTTTTTCGGACAGTCTTGAGAGATAAGGCGATGGATAATTAACGGCCACCAGGAGTTATCAAAGGCTTCGCTTATGTCCAAGGATATGACTACACAATATTGCTGTTTATTTTTCGAGGACCTTATGAACTCTATAACTTTGGTAATTGCATCGACTGTGCCAAATCCTTTGCCAAATTCATACTGATTTTTAGGGTTCCGTACCGAAATGACCTAACCTAACCTAACCCTTATAGGATCACTTTGTTGTCCGTCTGTCTGTATGTCTGTCTGTCTGTCTGT
Source organism: Phosphuga atrata (assembly GCA_944588485.1). Taxonomy (NCBI): domain Eukaryota; kingdom Metazoa; phylum Arthropoda; class Insecta; order Coleoptera; family Silphidae; genus Phosphuga; species Phosphuga atrata. Next base: position 57,674,636 of record OX155898.1, on the reverse strand, counting down.
TTGTCTGTCAAGACCATTTTTCTCAGGAACGCGTAGAGGTAACAAGTTGAAATTTGTATCAAATACTCGGGTCTGCGGTCTCTTTCACCTGTGAAAAAATCAAACTTGTGAGTCAACGCGATCAAAAGATATGACCGTTTATGTCGCATATTTTGCGATTTCACATGGGAATCAAAACCTATAGGGTACTTCCCGTTCACCTAGAATCATGAAATTTGGTGAAATCATGAAAAAAACGGTGTCTTACAGCACATGTAAAGGGAAAAATCTGAAAACCATAAATATGTAGTTTAATTACAAGAAAAATGCGAATTTACTATTAAAACTTATGAAAATACACTAATGTTGTCGTAGTGGTATGTCAGGCTCCAGAAGCATATGGGTTGCATACAGTTAGGTCCTACTCGCTTAGGTCCAAAGATTAAAAAGTATGTGTTGGCAGCAAGCTGTTTATTCTGAATTTTCTTTGTTTATATTCGTTATGCATTTCATCACGTACGCTCTATATACATAATATATACCGGGTATATATTATGTTTAAATTTTGCTTGTTTATAACCGACATGCGACATACTCAAGTCCCGTAACATCCTGTATATATTATATTTCGTCTATTTTTTTTTTATAATCTATATAATATGTTGATAATCTACATAATAATACTATTCTATAATCTACATAATATGTTGTAGATAATATGATTTAAGTATATTATACTTAAATCAGGTACTCCCTATATTTTTTGGTAGTCAATTGCCCAAAAGCAGTCAATTGAACAACTGAATGTTAAGAGTATCGAAATAGATCTAGAAATAGTTAATATATCAGTTTATATTAGATCTAGAAATAGTTAGATCTTAATATAAGTTAGTGAATAAGTGTAATACTAAAATAAAGTTTTCTTTTTATAAGTTTAAAAATATTCGCGTTATTTAAAAAAAAAATACCCTGTATATCTTTATACATGGTATATAGGTATACAGGCAAAATTGAGCAGTAAAAACTAATAGTGAAGTTCTAGAACCCCTAAACACTCATAGTGAATGGGGGATGTAAGGTGTATGTAAAAAATATAGGGTAGAATTTCATCGTACGACAGCGACATCTTGAGGTTATGCTTGCAGCGGTACTAAGATGGTCGTGATTTTAGGAGGGCCATTTGTCAAGTTAACTGAACGTGCTTGCTACGTCCTCCACAAAAAAATATACCTTACTTACAAGTTTTTACGGAAGCCTCGGTGCGCGAGTCACTTGGCCGGTTTTTTGTTGAGTAGATTGTGTCTGTGGATGCTTAATTTTTGAAATGAGCATCTAGGATTTTCCCTACAACAGGAACCAAGCTAATCGGTCTGAAATCTGTTGCTGCTAGAACAGGTTTATTCGGTTTGGGAATTAGTTTTACAAGTTGCTGTTTCCAGCAGGCAGGGAGAAGTCTAGACAGACAAGACTAGACAGACAAGTGCTTTTTGGGGTAATCTCTCACTAAAACAGGGGGTCCACTTCGATTTTTGTATGCACAACCCCGGTATCAGACATAGTTTGAATATGCATTTAATCTAGAAAAAGAATCCGGCCATTTAGTTCATTTTGGAGAAAGTTTCGGCGAAAAATCCGAATGTACGCTCTTTTGCGCGATTTTATAATCGCCAATTTCAGATATACGTGTCACCAAAACAGAAAAAGATTATTCGTTGTTTGATTTTTGATTGTTTTGATTTATTGAGCGTGAGATGTCAAAATTCGCGAAATCGAAGAAGGAGTGCTAAAAATCACGATTTTCGACTCCTCTCCGATTTTTACATGCTGTATATCAAAATACGCAGAATTTTACACAGATTACGCCAATATAAATCATTCTGCAATTTAGTTAACAATAAACCAATAAATCTAAAAAAAACTAAATCATTTTCAACAAACTAGAAACACCTTGCTATATTTATAGCGATATCTTGAAAAGAAATAAATGTAGCGGGAATAGTTTTAGATGTTCTGAAAGCTTAAAAAAAACATAAAACTTTGAAGAATAATTTATTAATATTGTTTCAAACAATAAGACTAGGTGGACTGTTTAAAGACGTCGACGTCGAAATTTAGAAAAGTTATCTCCAAGTCGCATTAACTTTCAAACCAACCACTTGATTTCATTCAAACTTATCAATATATTCAACATGATTCATAAGTAATAAGTGTGCAAAGTTTGAGCAACATCCATGCGAAAAGATTGGAGAAAAGAAGTTGTGCAAATGTTTATTTTTTCGGGCCCGCGTTACAATTTCCAAACCTTACTGACGGTCTTAATCTTAATATTAGTCTTCATATTACTCGTAAGGTAATCAAAATTCAGAAAGTAAACAAAGTAATCAGAATTAATTTGAACGATTTAAAAATCCACACAGGCAAAGCCGCGGGCTATAGCTAGTGTATACTTAATTTCAATCAGCGTTTTGCGAAACCATTTATGGATTCTAATAGTTAATACAGTTTACTACATCTAGCTTTGTCAGTCTAGTTTAACTCGCTCAGTCTTATCTGTCTAGTCTTATCTATTTAACCTTCGATAGCTCAGTTGGTAGAGCGGTGGACTGTAGAATTTGCACACATTAAGTCTTAACGAGCTAATCTTGTCTACCCTTTCTATGATTTTTGTGGAGGATGAGTGAAAAGCTAAGATAAATAGTGCAAATAAAAATCGGTTTAAATATTATGTGGTTCTCGTGCGGATGAATGAAACGTTTGTAGGAGAAATGAATATTTAACTGTTGCTTTTCTGTACGTTTATCGACCGTTTATAGGCTGCTACTTTAAAAATAAATCAAATCGAACTCGCCCTGTTATTTTTACTCCAGTTACACACGTAACATATTTCGTTATCGCTTTATATACAGAAGGAAACGATTCCGCCGTCACACGGATATATCCCCATCGATTTTGTGTCTATACGCACGCCGTTTTTTCTTCCACATATGAATATTTAAAAAGAAAACATTCCCGCCGGGAGTTAATAAATGTAAATCCGGGAGCGTATTTGCCCGCCTGGCGGGGATTATATTTTGCAATTTTGCACCGGAGATCCGATAATCCACCCCGCTGTTTCTTTTGCAAGCGGCGCGGAAATTTCGCGTGATTGGGGTTGCGGTTAGTTTACACCGACTCGTGGGGTGAATAACGACTGCCAATCACTGTTAATGCATGTATTCAGACAACTTATATTTGAAACTTTATTTCTATCTACCTACTATTTTTAGAATACTTTCTTTATTTTTAAAACTTTTTACAATAAAATTAACAAAAATATTAATTTAAAATTTGAGAGTAATAAAATTAATAAAATTGCCAAAGAGTAACAGAAGATTTCCGTGTAATTGTAGCTACTGACAGATTTGAAGATATCGTAGTGGTAATCTCCTACTTTCAATTCAATTCAAAAATATTAATTTTACACAAATCTATAAATTAATATCATAATCTATACATAAATCATAATTATGTTATCTATATAATCAATATCATAATCGGCCCGAATGTCTAATTTTATTGGGACTCGATAAAGTTTCGTTTATTAATTGACGTCAAACATAGTCCTAATTGTGTACACAGAGGGTGGATGTGTGCAGACATGCCAATGCCAATGCTGCCAATATGCTAGGGCATTATAGCGATATGAGTATAATATTACGAGCGTTGCCCTCTAATAACTTTTCGAACGAACCGCGCAGATAAAAAGGACCAAATATTTATCTACCAACAGCGCGCTATCGATTGATTCTACAAGATTGTTATTATTTTCCAGGAAGTTTATTGGCGTTTTAACTTACTCTTTATCGGTTTTAGATACTAGACTAGCTTCGTTTCTTCATGTTCTTCTAAAGAAATATAACTCGATCTTATATGTTTCTATACAGGACGCCTGCAAAGTCTAATTATATGTTTCTACAACATTTCATCACATCTTCACCATTTCAATACGTCTTCATTGCTCAAGAGAACTTTTCTTGAGCATGATGAAACTTAGGTAAGAAATAATTTGGTGTCGAATCCCGTATACCGCTAGTCGGACCCAAACAAACGCAATCACCGCAAACTACTGTTTTGTTTCAACTGTGGATTTACTGCATTAAATAAGTTTTCGTGTTTCAACGCCGAGGCAAGGAGATTAAAACGTCGGTGCATGGAAAGTCTCATTTTATTCAATAATTCACGCTTCAATTGTATATGTAAAACGGTGAATCGATCCCACGGCGGCGATTCCCTCGATATAGATAGCACATAATATTTATAGACATTGGTATTTTGAGATTTCAATAATTGCAATAATAATAATTTGTTTGAAACCAATTACATTTTCGAATAGATTTAAAAATTATGCTAAAACAGACAAAATTGCTTGATAAACTTATTAAAGCCTATTATTCGCCTTTAATAAGTTTATATGTTTCTATCTATAAATAGTATGGTTTCACCTCAATATTCAATTATCATTTAAATCAATAACCTGCAACTAAGTTCATGTTTTTCTCCACAAAAGTCAAATGGAAACCTAACCTAGCCAGTCATGCACGAGGTGTTCAAGTTCAAGTAAGTGTATTCAAGTTTTTAAATCAAAGCAGCAAAGCTGCAATGATGAGAGATAAATTTCGAAACACGTCTGCAGGTGGCTATTCACTAAATCTAAACAGAAAGAAATGATCTTTATTTATCTACGAGTCGTTAGTGACAGGAAGTGTACTGGAGCTAGTATTAACATGCAAATGGATGTTATATAATTCAATATCCTGCGTGGTATTAGCAAGAGAAGTACTGTTGCGATTTGTTTTGTAGTCTCAATAAGACTTAATATTATAGATCTACGCACAGGTTGAATATATTTAATAAATTTTTAAGTTTTAATAAATGTATATGATGGTCTCTATAATTAATAGGGTTTCACCAATATTAAAGTTGTTTGAACTTTGATGAATCTTAAAAAGCCAAACGTTTTTTAATTGGTTTATTGTATAAAAGGGACTTAACTAAATATTCTACAAATTAACAAAATAAATAGATTTACTAATAATTAGCAAAATGAATAGAAATATAAAATTCAGAAATAATTTTATATACGACCACTATTAAAAATATCCATTATTATAGAGTTCGTGGACAATGTAAATACATCATAACACACACGTATGTAACAGTGCGCGATTAATGATAAGTTATGATTGATAACACACACGTGCTTTTTGTTTACGATTCGTTGATTGGTAGAGAGCTGCTACTACTACGTGCTCATACGTTCAGTGCCCCCCGTACCACAATTCAAACTAACGGAAATTTGACATTGCCTTCATTGGGTTGCCTATATCTATGAGCACTCTTATTCCTTAATAATAAGGTGTGTAACCATTAAAAATGTATTTCTTTTCATTTGTATCAAGTTAAATAATGCCGAGTAATATATATATATATATATATATATATATATATATATATATATATATATATATATATATATATATATATATATATATATATATATATATATATGTATATATATATATATATATATATATATATATATATATATATATATATATATATACAACTCTTTGCTTATTATGATGTTAAATAATGTACCTAATAAGAAATAAATTTGTTACATCAAACAAATTTTTCTTATTAAACAGAAACAAATTAGGGTGATCGTAGATAAAGTATAGTACATAACTCGAGTTGTAAGGCAATTACGAGTGGGACAGTAATTCCGCGAGTGTAATATGTTTCTTACAACTCTCGTTCCGTAATATACTATTTCATGAAACAATGTAAATACATTAAATTGAAAGTTTTTAGTCGGAAATATATAGTTATATAGTTAATTGGGACTATATGGTTATGATTAATTAATGGTATTAATAGAACAATTAGAATATCTCATTAGAACACATACAAAATAACAAAACGTATATAAGTAATTGGAAGCAATAATTGCGATAATTTGGTGTGAATTTTGTTTTCTTTTTATATAATTGGGAATAATTGGTATAAATTAGCAATAATTGGAATTATAACTAATTGGAGGAAGAGAGATAGGAACAAACTAAAAGCAAATATTTAAAAATTGTAATTCGTTTTGATACTCAATGCGAAGTTTCATTCTTGTATAAACTTATCCCTCGATTTACGCGGTACTCAATTTACACGGTTTCGCATTTATCGGTTTTTGTAATAGAAACAACAGGAGTACGACAGGGTGACGCACTCTCGTGTACCCTATTTAACTTGTGCTAGAAAAGATTGTCAGAGTTGCGACCAAATAACTGGCACTATATTTACTAGATCCGGTCAGCTCCTGGGATATGCTGACGATATTGACACAATTGGCGGAACTGTTCGGGACGCCGAGGAGTTATTCGTCAAAAGGGCGATAGCAGCTGCAAGAATGGGACTCAAAGTAAACGAGACGAAGACAAAATACAGGGTAATATCGACCAAGATTGGAGCAAAACCTCACAGTAGATTAATATAACCATTAGGTGGTCGGAGAGTCTGTCTATATAGGATCAACGGTAACCAGGCAAAACAACATAAACAGCGGCGCTTTTAGGCATAGGCGCACTAGCCGCGCGCCTAGGGCCTCCGATTTTAGGGGGCCACAAATTGTCAACTAAGCAAGGTCAAACCAACTTTCGGCGGTTGACGACAAATGTCGGCAAAATTTGACAAAGTGTGGTGAATAAATTGGCACTTTGCGGTGATTAATAGTGAAAAAAATATTCAGAAAAAAAGTATCATTGCATTGTTGTTATTTTTTGTATTGTTATTGAAAATTAATCGCATGACTGTTTTTACTAAAGGACACACACAGAATTTTACAAGGGATACAAACCCAAAGAATGTAGTTCATGTCTCTTCCACCACGTCGTCCAGTGAAAGGTATAATTCCTGCATAAACTTATCCCTCGATTTACACGGTACTCAATTTACACGGTTTCGAATAAAACGGTTTTTGTTATAGAAACTACAGGAGTGCGACAGCGTGACGCGCTCTCGTGCGTTTTTTAGAAAACGACGAGAGTAGCGAGGAGTCACCATTCAATGTCACTATAAATGTTTTAAATGATAGTACCATTGATGGCCAGAATTTAAATTAACTGTTTTATATCGTTTATTACCATTAATTAATTAAATTTGTGTATTCGCGATTTCTACACATCACATAACCTCAAAACTATCTCGTCGAAAATTTGACACTGACAGCATTGAATTTCAGTGCCAACCTTGAAAAAAATAACTCATAACAGCACTCGGCGAGCCATAACCGCGCGCATATGAGTGCTGTTATGAGTCCATTACAGACGCAAAATAGACAAAAATAATAGTCAATACAGTTAGTCATAACAGTTCGCGATTGAAATGTTTACGTTTCATTGATTAATTTATTAAAAGTCATGCTTGGCATTTATCAAATTATTACTTTTCTATAAATCTAAGTAAATTATGAATTTATATTGTAGGTAAAACTTTTTACGATACACGTATCGTAAAATACTCTTACGTATCTAATTGTTTAATGTGGTTTTACTATTATTATATATTATACAGTATTCTGCCTACTGGCAGGTCCTTGTCTTTGTACGAAGAATTTCTGCCTCCAATGTTCCCTGTCCTCAACTTCTTCCTTTAGCCTGCTGTATCTCCTCCTTTCTTTCATGTCATCCAGATGTTCTATTCTTCTTCTTCCTCGACCTGCAGTTCCTTTAATCTTCCCTTCAATGGCGTCATGTATGAGCCCCTCATGTCTAATTATATGTCCGATCCAGTTGGCCTTCTTCTGGAGAATTGTATTTAGAATAATTCTCTTTTCTCCTTCCCTTCTTAGTACCTCCGCGTTTGTCACCCTGTCTGTTCACTTGATCTTTTCTATTGTTCTCCAACACCACATTTCAAAACTTTCGAGGTATTTTTTCTCCCTTTTCCTCATGGTTCACGTCTCTGCTACGTACAATGCAATGCTCCAGATGTAGCACTTCACCAGTTTCTTCCTTAGTTCCAAGCTCAACTTGCTGGTCAGTAGAGTCCTCTTCTTGTTGAATGCAGCTTTGGCCATGGCGATTCTTGCTCGAATTTAATTTGTGCAGTATGCATACTTTGTCAGCAGGCTTCCCAAGTACTTGCACTGTTTTACATCCTCCAGTTCTTGATTGTCGACTGTTATCTTCAACGGTTTTTCCCTTCTTGATATCCTCATCCCTTTACATTTTTCCTTGTTAATTTCCATGCCATATTTCCTTCCAGTTTCCACCAGCCGGCTCATCATGTGTTGTAGTTGTCTTTGGTTCTTGGCGAGTACTACCAGGTCATCTGCATATTTGCTGGTGTTGATGAGGCGTCCCCCTATCTTGAAATTTCCACATCCTTTCAAAGCTTCTCTCGCCAGTCATTCACCATACAAATTGAAGAGACTCGGCGATAGACAACATCCTTGTCTGACTCCTCTTCCTATTTCTACGCTGTTTGTTTCTCCGTAGTTCAATTGTACTTTTACTCTTTGTCTCACGTACAGATTGCAAATTAGTCTCTCCAGTTGACACCAATCTCCTTAAGAATAAGAATACACCATCAATTTTGTCCAGTTAACTCTATCGAAGACCTTCTGCCAATCTTCAAAACACACGCAGACTTCTTCGTTAACAGTCAAAACTCTCTCCGACAATATCCTCATCATGCATATAGCGTCTCTGGTTCCTTTTCTTTTCCTAAATACAAAATGATCATCTTCCATTACTTCTTCGATTTTGTGTTCTATCCGTCCATTGAGTATTTTTGCAACGATATTCACCACGTGTGAGATCAAACTATTTGTTCTGTAATCACTACATTTCTTGGCTTGCTGCTTCTTTTCTAGAGCAACCATTGTGACATCTAAAAAGTCTTTAGGCCATTTCCCAGTTTCGTAGATTTTGTTGATGAGTTGCGTCTTCACAGTGCAGCTTTGGCCTTCCCGGTTTTATCGCCTTCGAGTTTTCTACTGGCCAGCGGCTGAGGTGTTCCGCCCATTGGATTGTCCCTAGGTTGATCTTTGAGATGATATAGTCATACTCACTCTGCTGCTAGTGTTCGTAGCTTTAGCCGCTTTAACCACGAACTCTACCAGCAAACCGAGTATGTCGATATCATCTCAAAAATCAAAATAATAACAGTCTATAGAGACCGTCCTCGCCAATTGGCCCAAGAATCCAACGAAGTACCTTTTTTCGAAAATCCCCAGAATCGCCTCATCTTTCATTGTCATGGTCCAGGTTTCTGAGCCATCTATTGCAACTGGTAGGATTAAGGTCTTGTAGATAGTAAGTTTAGAACTTTTTGTTAGATAACGGGATATCAGTTTACTTAAGCCGTAATATTGCCAGTTTTATAGACTAAACAGACAAGGCAAGACTAACCGTGTCAAAATTCGAGTGTGTCTTCGAAACAGTATAAAATAGCAACCAGATGCCCCAGTGGAAATCTAATAACAGTTTTGGATTCATTAAGAAATTCCCTGCAGGTTTTATTTGGAATGTTTTTCTAATATAACGTTGGTTTTCTCAAAAAATTGATACCAAAATTGCACAAATTGTGATGTAACTCAAAATCATGTCAAAATTAGAGTGTGATTTCAAAACTGTATACAATAAGAAGCCGAAGACCCAACATAAATCTATAAACAGGTTTGGATTCACAAAGAAATTCTCTGCAAGATTTATTTGGAACATTTTTCCAATCTTACGTTGGTTTCCTCAAAAGTTTTATACCAAAATTGCTCAAATTGTCTTGGGACTAATCATGTCAAAACTCGAAAGTGATTTCGAAACGTAACGGTATAAAGATGAAGAACAAGTTCCAAGAAAAATCTGTAAACAGTTTTGGATGCAGCAAGAAATTCCCTACAAATTTTATTTGGAACGTGTTTCCAATCTTACTTTGGTTTTCCCAGAAATTTCATACCAAAACTGCACAAATTGTCTTGAAACTAATCATGTCAAAATTCGAGCGTAACTTCAAAACGGTATAAAAGAAGAAGCGGAAGTCCCAACAGAAATCTATGAACAGTTTTGGATTCAGCAAGAAATTCGCTGCAAGTTTTATTTGGAACGTTTTTCCATTCTTACGTTGGTTTTCACAAAAATTTTATACCAAAATTGCACAAATTGTCTTGAAACTCTTCTGAGTCGTTTTGACAGAGTGGTCGTGGTCCTAGGGAGTTGTCTGCTTTTTTCACTGCTACCTTCGCCAAACTTCTCCATACAGGAACAGGCTAGGGATAAGGCATCAGTGCCTATCAATCCCAAACCCTCAGAATTTAATAAGCGTCAGCGTTCTGTTGGGAGCAGTCTTGAAAAGAGCCTAAGCAAGCGGGCCGAAAGGCAGGAAGTGCCTATGACTCAGCGAGCGGAGGCAAACATGGCAACTGTAAGGCACAAGATGCCTACAGTAGGCGCCGGTGCGGCTAGCTACAGCCAACTGGTCAACTCCGTAAAGGTAGGAATTACCTGTAAAGGCTACCCCGAAAGCGTAATGACGGAGGACCAAATCAAAGCTGTCCAGAAGGCCATCCTGGATGCTATTGTAAGTGAGGAGAGGAGGGTTTTTAAGCCCGCTTTCTTACAGGCGCACCAGCGTCCAGGATGGTTAGCACTGACTTGTGCGAATCAAGAGACGACTGAATGGGTGAAGGGCCTTGAAGCCCAACTCCAACCATGGGAGGGAGCCGAGCTAAAGATTGTTGAAGTGGCTGAGATGACGCGCAACGAAGTCTTCATCGGCTAGTTTCCAACTAGCATAGAGGAGAAGTCCGAAAGGATTCTAGCTCTATTAGAAGGTCAGAACGACCTCAAAACCTCCACGTGGAGGGTCGTAAGGAGGAATCCTAAAGGCCCAACGCTTGCATTCACCTTGCCGGTGGACAAGGCGTCGGCAGGAAAAGTCTAGGGAGCCTTGGTAGAAGGTAAATTTTGGCTATAGAGAGATCTCGTTGAGAGAACGCCGTAGGGTGCAAGGGACGGACTCATAGCCTAGCACTTCCTCATCCGGCGCTGGGAAGGGGTCAGAAGACACCACCATAAAAACAACGGCGAAGTCGCAGGACCCTAATGGCTCTAAGAAGCCTAAGAAGTGCGGCAACTAAAGCCTAATAAAACAATGAGGAACCATGTTGTGGTATCAGCAAATAAACCTGCACCACTCCAAAGCGACGACTAGCGCCCTACACATGGCCTTTAAACAGGTAAATGTTGGTATTGGGTTTCTGCAAGAACCATGGATTAGCCAGGGACTTATCAGTGGCCCACCTACTGACATATGTAAGCTGGTTTATGACACTAGCTGTTCTAAACCAAGAGCAGTGCTGATGCTCAGGAAGGATATTAATTTTGTACCTGTTCCAGAATTCACCACAGGAGACCAGGCAGTGGCAGTCGTGGAGATCCCGACGGCAAGGGGCACATTATTTTGGCCTCGGTCTACTTTCCGAGTGATATGGACAACCCTCCGCCAGATGAAACTATAAGCCTCGTGAACTGGTGTAAAAAGGACAACAAGCACTACATTCTGGGCTGCGATGCCAACGCACATCATACGTTTTGGGGCAGCACGGATATAAATAATAGAGGTAAGTAATTACTCGAATATTTATGTACTAACGATGTGGAGATCGTTAATAAGGGCAGTAAGCCCACCTTCGTAAATGAATTCAGACAGGATTTAGACAGGTTTTAGATTTGACTCTAGCTGATGCTTTTTCAACAGAGTTAGTCAAAGATTGGCGAGGACTCGACGAGCCATCAATTTCAAACCACCCAAAGATTGAGTTCCACTTAGGTGAGGTACACAATGTGGTAATAGAGCGCAGGAACCGAAGGTGTACTGATTGGAAACTCTATAAGGAGATCCTCAGACATGAAACCAAAGGTCTGCGCCTCAAAATAAACACAACAGACGAGCTGGAAGCAGAATCGTCTCATCTAAAAGGCTTTCTAACACACGCCTATGAGACTAGCAGTCCTCTCAAAAAAATGAAGAAATCAAGGGCTGTTCCTTGGTGGAACAAAGTGCTAGGACGTCTGAGAAAGACGACCAGGAAAGCTTTCAACGGTGCGAAAAGGCGTTCTAACAGTTCTAAATGTACAAATTGTCTGGAAACTAATTATGTCTAAATTTGAGTGTGGCTTCAAAACGGTATAAAAGAAGAAGCGGAAGTCCCAGCAGAAGTCTATAAACAGTTTTGGATTCAGCAAGAAATTCCCTACAAGTTTTATTTGGAACGTGTTTCCAATCTTACTTTGGTTTTCCCAGAAATTTTATACCAAAACTGCACAAATTGTCTTGAAAGTAATGTCAAAATTCGAGTGTAAATTAAAAACGGTATAAAAGAAGAAGCGAAAGTCCCAACAGAAATCTATAAACAGCTTTAGATTTAGCAAGAAATTCGCTGCAAGTTTTATTTGGAACGTTTTTCCAATCTTACGTTGGTTTTCACAAAAATGTTATACCAAAATTGCACACATTGTCTTGAAACTCTTCTGAGTCGTTTTGACAGAGTGGTCGTGGTCATGGGGAGTCGTCTGCTTTTTTCACTGCGGCCTTCGACAATCTTCTGCATAAATTCCTGTTGGTCGCATGGCGCGCGCATTCTGCCACAGGAGTCTCAGAATGGGCGCGCCATGCGACCAACAGGAATCTATGGAGAAGATTGGCGAAGGCAGCAGTGAAAAAAGCAGACCACTCCCCATGACCACGACCACTCTGTCAAGAGTGAACGACTCAGAAGGGTTTCGAGTGTCAAAATCATGTCAAAATTCGAGTGTGACTTCAAAACGGTATAAAAGGAGAAGCAGAAGTTCCCACAGAAATGTGTAAACAGTTTTGGATTCAGCAAGAAATTCTCTGCGAGTTTTATATTGAACTGAATGTAGGAGATTATCACTACGATATCTTCAAATCTGTCAGAAGCCGCAATTACACGAATATCTTCTGTTCCTCTTTGTAATTCCAGCTACTGACAGATTTGAAGATATTGTAGTGATAATCTCCTACTTTCAATTCTATTATTAATTTGGTTCAAACCATGACATCTCATTTTAAACTTTATTTTGAACGTTTTTGAAATATATTGCGTTCGTTTTACCTGAAGTTTCATAACAAAATTGCATAAATTGTCTAGTAGCTAATCATGTCAATATTCCAGTGTGACTTCAAAACAGTATAAAATAAGAATCAGAAGTCCCAAAAGAAATCTAAAAGCAGTTTTGGATTCATCAAGAAATACCCTGCAAGTTTTATTTGGGACTTAATTCCAATCTCACGTTGGTTTTCCTAGAAATGTTATCGTTGCGGACATTGTTTCTAATAACTGACCAATATTATATTTCTTTTAAAAGTGGCAATTTAATATTTGCCCGTAAATTTTTGCCAGCAATTTTTTTGCATTTAATTAGACATGAACTCTCAGGAGTTTTCCACCGTTTTCCTTCGTCCAGCTAACAATAATTTTTAAAAATAATTCCCGTTTTATCTAAACTTTCTGTCGCGGCGGATTATATCTTAACTCGGCTCATAATTACCTTCTAATTATAAAATGTTCATTCCCAGCGTAATTACAATTTAATTACAATGTAAAAAAGTTTTTATCTGAAACGAAAAAAAAAACGTATTTTCAGTTGAAAAGGCGATGTGTAGTTTAAAACGTCGAAATTGGCGCATTAAACTAACTTGGATTGTTTGCTGTAATAAAAAAGGGGAACCGCATAAAATCAAATTTATTTTTCCATCAGGGAAATCAATTTCAATTTTCTTGTCGAATTGGAGGGTAGAGAAGGTTGTAAATTGATTTTGTCAATGTTTAGTTTTCTAACTTTAGAACTTTTATATCATTAAGTTTTTATTACACGGTTTATCATGAACTAATAATAACTTTATTCCGAAAGAACTTCATTTAGAATTCCAACAGGATTATTACTTTCAATAACGAGACAACGGAAACAATAATTAGTAAAAAAGTAAATGAGTTATGAAAATATGATTTTATCGTGTCCGATAAAGTATGAAAGATATAAAATAAAAAATATATATAATTTTATTATTGAAAATAATGTGAAGCATCCTACACCGTAAATTCAATTTAGATCATTATTATAATTAAATATTACAATCGGTAATTGAACATAAAATGTTATAGGCAAATTAATTCTAATCGCGGCCGTAAAGTTTGCAATTATTAATGAAATTACAAGCCTGTTAAGCGAAATTACTCGTTGAAAAGTTCCACAAACAAAAGTTTCTTTAGTATCGTTCCAGCTTTAAGGCGTTGATTGATTGAGCACTCGGCGACACAAAACTATCACACGGATTACCGAATCGATAAATTTCAGAACGATCACTTCGTTTAATATGTTATACCGCCTGGCGCTTTCCACGGTACTTACATATTTTTATTTGTTATGAAACAAGATAAAATACCGATTATACAGGGTGTTAGGTAAAAATGCGGTAAAAAATGAAGGCGTTATTCCTTGGCTTATTCTAAGTATATTTTATCGTTTGACGATGTCTGAAAGACAAGTTTGTTTCAGTCAAATTATGGGGATTCGAGAAGGTTTTGACCAATATTTTTGGGAAAAAATATTCAATAAAACGTATGGCGATGTTTTACTGATCAGCGCAATTCATAGTAACAGGTGTCTCGCCTAGGGTTATAGTTTGTTGTCTTGTGTTCCTCGAAACCCCTCGTCATTAATGTCTAGTGAAGACAAAGAAGATTGACAATTATGTCAAAATCTCAAAATTTCTTAAAAATTTCTTCAATTCTTGCAGGCGATAATTTGCATACGTCTGTTAGAAAACTGTCCGACCTTTTTTATATTTTGAAAACCTGATGGATTTTAATCAAGCGCGCTTGCACGAGCCGACCTTATACCTTCGTGCGCATGCGTGAATTTTTTCCCGCCTGTAGTTGGCGTCAGTTGCTGTCAAGCAGTGTTTGAGTGACGTAATGTTTAGTGCTCTCGTCGATTTTTCAATGCAAAATAAATAAAATGAAGGAACGAGGAGCAGCACTACTGCATGAAATTTTGCCAGAAGCCGGGCGACAACCAGGTGGAAACCATTCGGAAGATTCA
Source organism: Phosphuga atrata (assembly GCA_944588485.1). Classification (NCBI taxonomy): domain Eukaryota; kingdom Metazoa; phylum Arthropoda; class Insecta; order Coleoptera; family Silphidae; genus Phosphuga; species Phosphuga atrata. Next base: position 57,659,499 of record OX155898.1, on the reverse strand, counting down.
GACGGTTTCCGTGACGATGCTATGGGCATGACACAGATTATGGAATGGTACAACCGGTTTAAAGACGGTCGGCCATCAACATGCCGAAATGACCATGTCATTGCCAAAGTGACTATCCGAGAAACTGCGACTGGAGTTGTGGTCATCAGAAATTTGGCGACTCCATCACCACAATGCTCCTGCACAATATTCGTACTTGGTTCACATTTTATTAAACCTTACTCTCCTGATATGCCCTCTGCGACTTCTGGCTATTCCCCAAAGTCAAAAGGCCATTGAAAGGAACGCGATTTCAGACAAGAGAAGACAGTATGGCTGCAACGACAGCCGAGCTAAAGTCGATTCCGAAAGAGGCTTTTTCGGAATGCTTCCAACAATGGCGGCACGGCTGGGAGAAGTGTGTGGAGTCCCAAGGAGACTACTTTGAGGGTGATTAGGTTCCAAACGCTCTAGGTATGCCATTTTTTTACCGGCTAAAGGTCGGATACTTTTCTAACAGACCACGTATTTGTAATCTGCAAAAGAAAATGCTTTCAGAAACGTTTTTAAATTTTGCAGTAACTCAAAAAATAACGATTTTGGTAAAATCGATTTGCTAGCTTTTCGTCGTTTCCGCGGCCTAGACACCCCGTGTCGATGGTATTTATTAACTGAAAGCTTTCTATGGAATATTATATACGGTTTTCTAATTTTGGGACGCAGAATCGATTGGTGAAAACTAGAAGTCTCTGCGGTGAGTCATTCTAAAGTTATGACAGCGTGAAATCAATAGGAAATGCGAGATGGTGTACAGCGAAAAAATATATAAACCTTGTTTATTTGTAATTTTAGAGCGAAATATACTGGAAAATGTTTTCAGGACTTTGATTTCCTTCATCAAAAATTTTCCATCATTTCTTTCGAAAAATATGAAAAATATTAATAATCACGTGATTATTGGACGACCCCTAACGTTGAAAGTAAGCACAACAACACGTATTGTAACGTTATCCGAAAGAGGAGCTATAAAGAAAGTTCGTTTTAACCAAATTAGGTTAACTCCCGTTAAGGATGCCACAGCGAGTTGCCCGCGGGACCGTGTGCCGTATCCGGCCTTCAACTTGATTATATTTGGCTCTCGTAACAACTTTCATGTCTTAATAAACCTGACGGAATGTGAAACGACTGGAGCAGCGCTACTGCATCAAATTTTGCCTTTGCATTTAGACTTTGTCTTGATTTTGCAACCCTTAACTGGGTCCTCGGGAACCCGGTTAATTGTTAAATAAAATGTTTTTAATATTAAACTTTCTAAAAATAGAATAGAAATAAATTCAAGCTTACATGTTTAAATAACACTCGCACTAGTTTTACTTCGATGTTACTCACAAGTGGTGCCTAAGTTTAACTCAAATAAATAAAGAAACAAAGTGTTAATGCATTTTTAATAAAACAATTCCATTCATTTCTTGTTATCACTTTCCTTATAAAATATAACTCAATTTCAACTAATATTAAAATAATGAATTCTCATTGTCGTTTACGAGGATAATCAATACTAGGCTATAACAAACCCTCGTTATTACTTCGTTTCGCGATTGCGGCATAATTTGTCAATGTAATTCCGGTCTAACATCGTTTCAGTATCGAAATGTATCGTTTCAGTCGACGGAACAAAATGTGATTGTAGGTCAGGAAATTCCAAGCTGTAGTTTGGCGGATGACGATCGGTCGAGATGGGAAACGCCTCGAAATTATGTGTTGAGCGTCCTACTCGAATTTTTACGCAAACTAGCCGCAAACTTTGCAAATACTTAACATTTTCACTAAAAACTCTTTTCTTAGAATGACAAAGTACGTTCCAATGTCCAAAATAAATTGATCTAAACAACAATTTAAAACAAACTTAAAACAAACGGAACACAGCCTGAATATATAAATATATTCAGCCTTTCCGGAGCTCTATAACACATATTGAGTCTTTTTAGGACTGCCTAGTAGTAGTGGTAGTCCTAAAAAGACTCAATAATTGTTATAGAGCTCCGAAAAGGCTCAATATATTAATATTTCAGGATGTGTTCCGCTTGTTTTAAGTTTATACGTTACGTTACGTTACGTTATATTTATAACGTATGATGGTTTCACCAATTCTATCTTAACAATTTAAACTTTGATTTTGTCTAAGTTCATATTAAAATCTTCAAAATTATAATCAGTTTCTGATTTAAAAGAGCTCCGTTATAATCACGAGGAAGCTTATTTCATTGTCTACGTGATAGCAATGGTTTGGATTTATGAATAATACAATGAATGATTTGTTGAGTTTCGGGCGAATTTATTGTATGAACATGTGTGGTAATACAATGGAATCACGAGAGAGTTTACAGTCGGTGGAAAATTTTACGGCTTTTCATCTCGTAATGTACACGGCAAAGTAAATGTGTATAAAGTGTAGATGAGCGTGTTGTATATAAGTTTTACAGTGGTAAAATGCATTCGTAGCAACTCTACTTCTGTTCTATTTATTTCACTTGTTTCACTATAATCCACAAATTATTTAGAAAATCGCTGATATTTCATTTACGTCTTGTTAAAAATTCCTTTACTCTAAGTATATTCTACCCAGACAAGACTAGTCATACAAGACTAGACAGACAAGACTAGGCCGATAAGACTAGACAGACAAGACTTGACATACAAGACTAGACGGACAAGACTAGACGGACAAGACTAGACAACAAAAGCTACACAGACAAGATTAGACAGACAAGACTAGACAGACAAGACTAGACAGACAAGACTAGGCAGATAAGACCAGACAGACAAGACTAGACACACAAGACTAGACATACAAGACTAGACAGACAAGACTAGACAGACAATACTAGACAGACAAGACTAGACAGACAAGACTAGACAGACAAGACTAGACAGACAAGACTAGACAGACAAGACTAGACAGACTAGACTAGACAGACAAGACTAGACAGACAAGACTAGACAGACAAGACTAGACAGACAAGACTAGACAGACAAGACTAGACAGACAAGACTAGACAGACAAGACTAGACAGACAAGACTAGACAGACAAGACTAGACAGACAAGACTAGACAGACAAGACTAGACAGACAAGACTAGACAGACAAGACTAGACAGACAAGACTAGACAGACAAGACTAGACAGACAAGACTAGACAGACAAGACTAGACAGACAAGACTAGACAGACAAGACTAGACAGACAAGACTAGACAGACAAGACTAGACAGACAAGACTAGACAGACAAGACTAGACAGACAAGACTAGACAGACAAGACTAGACAGACAAGACTAGACAGACAAGACTAGACAGACAAGACTAGACAGACAAGACTAGACAGACAAGACTAGACAGACAAGACTAGACAGACAAGACTAGACAGACAAGACTAGACAGACAAGACTAGACAGACAAGACTAGACAGACAAGACTAGACAGACAAGACTAGACAGACAAGACTAGACAGACAAGACTAGACAGACAAGACTAGACAGACAAGACTAGACAGACAAGACTAGACAGACAAGACTAGACAGACAAGACTAGACAGACAAGACTAGACAGACAAGACTAGACAGACAAGACTAGACAGACAAGACTAGACAGACAAGACTAGACAGACAAGACTAGACAGACAAGACTAGACAGACAAGACTAGACAGACAAGACTAGACAGACAAGACTAGACAGACAAGACTAGACAGACAAGACTAGACAGACAAGACTAGACAGACAAGACTAGACAGACAAGACTAGACAGACAAGACTAGACAGACAAGACTAGACAGACAAGACTAGACAGACAAGACTAGACAGACAAGACTAGACAGACAAGACTAGACAGACAAGACTAGACAGACAAGACTAGACAGACAAGACTAGACAGACAAGACTAGACAGACAAGACTAGACAGACAAGACTAGACAGACAAGACTAGACAGACAAGACTAGACAGACAAGACTAGACAGACAAGACTAGACAGACAAGACTAGACAGACAAGACTAGACAGACAAGACTAGACAGACAAGACTAGACAGACAAGACTAGACAGACAAGACTAGACAGACAAGACTAGACAGACAAGACTAGACAGACAAGACTAGACAGACAAGACTAGACAGACAAGACTAGACAGACAAGACTAGACAGACAAGACTAGACAGACAAGACTAGACAGACAAGACTAGACAGACAAGACTAGACAGACAAGACTAGACAGACAAGACTAGACAGACAAGACTAGACAGACAAGACTAGACAGACAAGACTAGACAGACAAGACTAGACAGACAAGACTAGACAGACAAGACTAGACAGACAAGACTAGACAGACAAGACTAGACAGACAAGACTAGACAGACAAGACTAGACAGACAAGACTAGACAGACAAGACTAGACAGACAAGACTAGACAGACAAGACTAGACAGACAAGACTAGACAGACAAGACTAGACAGACAAGACTAGACAGACAAGACTAGACAGACAAGACTAGACAGACAAGACTAGACAGACAAGACTAGACAGACAAGACTAGACAGACAAGACTAGACAGACAAGACTAGACAGACAAGACTAGACAGACAAGACTAGACAGACAAGACTAGACAGACAAGACTAGACAGACAAGACTAGACAGACAAGACTAGACAGACAAGACTAGACAGACAAGACTAGACAGACAAGACTAGACAGACAAGACTAGACAGACAAGACTAGACAGACAAGACTAGACAGACAAGACTAGACAGACAAGACTAGACAGACAAGACTAGACAGACAAGACTAGACAGACAAGACTAGACAGACAAGACTAGACAGACAAGACTAGACAGACAAGACTAGACAGACAAGACTAGACAGACAAGACTAGACAGACAAGACTAGACAGACAAGACTAGACAGACAAGACTAGACAGACAAGACTAGACAGACAAGACTAGACAGACAAGACTAGACAGACAAGACTAGACAGACAAGACTAGACAGACAAGACTAGACAGACAAGACTAGACAGACAAGACTAGACAGACAAGACTAGACAGACAAGACTAGACAGACAAGACTAGACAGACAAGACTAGACAGACAAGACTAGACAGGCAAGACTAGACAGACAAGACTAGACAGACAAGACTAGACAGACAAGACTAGACAGACAAGACTAGACAGACAAGACTAGACAGACAAGACTAGACAGACAAGACTAGATCGACAAGACTAGACAGACAAAACTAGACAGACAAGACTAGGCAGACAAGACTAGACAGACAAGACTATACACACAAGACTAGCCAAACAAAACTAAACAGAGAAAACTCGACAGATAAGACAAGACAGACAAGACTGGACAGATAAGACTCGACAGACAAGATTGAAAAAACCAAACAAACAAGACCGGACAGACAAGACTAGACAGACAAGACTAGACAGACGAAACTAGTCAGTCAAGACTAGACAGACAAGACTAGACAGACAAGACTAGACAGACAAGACTAGACAGACAAGACTAAACAGACAAGACTAGATCGACAAGACTAGACAGACAAAACTAGACAGACAAGACTAGGCAGACAAGACTAGACAGACAAGACTATACAGACAAGACTAGCCAAACAAAACTAAACAGAGAAAATTCGACAGATAAGACTAGACAGACTAGACTGGACAGATAAGACTTGACAGACAATACTGACAAAACCAGAGATACAAGACCGAACAGACGAGACTAGACAGACAAAACTAGACAGACAAGACTAGACATACAACACTAGGCAGACAAGTCTAGATCGACAAGACTAGATAAACAAGACTAGACAGATAAGACTAGGCAGACAAGACTATACAGACAAGAGTAGAAAGACAAAACTAGACAGACAAGACTACATATACAAGACTGGACAGACAAGTCTAGACATACAAAACTAGACCGACAAGTCTAAAAGGAAAAGACTAGACAGACAAGACTGTTATACTAGAAATTATTGATCCATTAACACACATTATCAACAAGTCAAATGAATTTGGAATATATCCTGACAAACTTAAGCATTCGGTTATCACACCTGCCTATTAAAAATGGGACAAGAATGTCTTATTGTTAGTAAACTTTAGGCCTATTAGCATAATATTCTCTTTAAAAAAAAAATTGAGAGTGGTAGCGGAGCATAGCTAAATTTATTCCGAACCTACCTAATAATGGGGGGGGGGGGGTCTGTCAACTCGTCATCACCGATTTGGCCCAAATTTACAGTATATGTAGGGCTTGACTATAAATGAAAGTGACGCAAGCGGAAGGGCCAGATGGCCAAGCGTTAAAAAATAACTCACTTTTTACGCTGACCGGTAAGTTATCGACAACTTATAAGCCCCCTATGTTGGCTTAAATTTCAATGCGCAGCTGTAAGAGTTCGGGTTTATAGTACGAAGATCGCTGGTTCGATTCCTTTTCGGACGCTTTTTTTTATTTACAATTTTTAAAATGAGGTTAATAGTTAATAGGAAAGCTAACAATGGAAGGTAGAGGGGAAAGTTGGCCAAATGTCGTTATGAGTTATTCTAGCTCTTGACCGAGTAACTTGAATATTGTGAAAAGAATCTAGCTTTTGAAAATGTCGAATACTGATAGTGAAAATATTAATGTGGCTGGAACATCGATAGAACAAGAAGATGTGATGTGCGCTGATAATCTCCACAGCGAATCGTCGAAACAAATGTTAAAAACGGCGCTGGATTATTTGTTACATCTTTTGTAACGTCGAGAAAACAATTTTAAGAATTAACCGTTGAAGTTATAAAGAAACAAATAATAAATATTAATAATACTAATAAATTTATTAAATTGACAAATTAATAATTACAATTAAAAAGTTAAACAATAATAAATAATAATAATAATAAAACAAAGTTATTTTAAAAACTGTAAATTAAAAAAAAATCGTCCCCACGGGGAATCGAACCAGCGATCCTCGTACTATGAACTCGAGCTCTTACCGCTGCGCTAGCCGGCCATTGAAATTTATGCTAACATAGCGGGCTTATGAGTTGTCGATAACTTACCGGTCGGCGTAAAAAATGAGTTATTTTTTTAACGCTTGGCTATCTGCCCCTCCCGCTTGCGTCACTTTCATTTATGGTCAAGCCCTACATATACTGTAAATTTGGGCCAAATCGGCAATGACGAGTTGACAGGGCCAGCGTGTAAGTAAAAGATCGCAACAGATTAAACTGGACAGTGCGGCTTATGGCACGGCAAAATAAAAAATCAGAGACATTACAATAGTAATCCCACAGGGTAGTATTTTGGGCCCACTTCTACTTATTAATTATTCTACATAGTAAATTATGCAGACAACACTACATTATTAGTAGCTTATAAATCCACATAGGTAATTATTTTTAAGTCTAATTCATGCAAAAATATGGTTCCAAATGAATAAATTATCTCTAAATGAAAATAAAACGGACATAATCATTTTCCGAACATACCGATCTAAAATAAACTATCCTAAACAAATAGTAATTGACAGAGATACATTAGAATTAAAGAGCTAAATTTTTAGGTATACATACTGATCAACATTTAAGCTAGGAAACCCATGTAAACAAATTATCAGGACTTTACATGCAAGGCCAGACAGTCGAGACAATATAGACAAGACTGGATAGATAAATCTAAACTAAACAGATAAGTGTTTAGAAAACGAGAATCATGGTCTGATGTATTTAATGCGGTTAGTTGCAATGAAAAAACATCAACTCTTATAAGGATTCTACAATTTTATTATAGCAATAGCTTCCCACTAACACGCGTCAACACATGCAACAAAAGCTGGATCTCTAGGGAAGCAAAGATTTCTAGTACCAAACTAAAAGTATGGGGAATAGGAGAGAGAAAACTTGGACACGACTATAGAAGGAGGGTGATGATGTTTGATAGCCTGGTGAAAAGTGTGATGATGTATGGAGCGGAAATATGGGGGTGGAGAGAGCAAGAAGGACTGGAAAGGGTGCAAGAAAAATATTTGAAATGGGTGCTAGGACTAGGTAGAGAGACCCCGGGGTATATAGTGATGGAGGAAACAAAGAGAGATGGAATAAGAATAGAAGCAGGAAAGAGAGCAATAAGTTTTGAGGAGAGGGTGATAGAGAGAGGAGAGTGCAGAATTCTGCAAGAGTGCCTCAAAGAAAAAAGAAAAGTAATAGGAAAGGGGGTGTGGAAAGAGAGGGAAGCATATCTAGAAAGAAACGGGTATGCAGGAGCGGAGATAGAAAGAATGCGAGAGAGAGGTAGAGTAATGACAGAGGAATTGGTCCAGAGAGATAGAGATGTGCAAAGGCAAGAAATGAGAGCAAGAATTAGGGAGTCTAGGTACAATGGGAAATATGAAAAAATAATAACGGAAGAACTGCCAAAGTACCTAGGAAGAGAAAGTAGAAAAGAGAGAGTGACAATAGCAAGATTCAGATGTGGAAATGAAGAGAGAGATAATAAATTTTGGATGGAGGATAGGAATAGAGTATGCAGGATGTGTGGAGAAAACAAGGAGACAATAGAACACTGTCTGAACGAATGTTCAGAAATGAGAGAAAGGGACGAGGGTAGAGAAGAGGTTTTAAACGAGGATGGAAGAGGGATAGATTGGATGAAGAAAGTTGAGGAGAGAAGAAGAGCAATATGTGGAGAGGGAAGCCGACAATCCACCCAACAACGGAATTCATCACTATAAGAAACAATATCGGTCCCAGAACAGATCCATGGGGGAACTACAGAAAAGGATCTCGAGAGCTGAATTGGAATAGCTAGTTTAGGTTTTTAGTGATTTATTTAGTTTTATTAGCATACGTTTCTTTTTGTTTCTTTTTTATTTATATATATATATATGTATTGTTTTATATATAAAATTTTGGAATCCATTTATAAACCTGTAGAGGTAATAAATATACATAAGTAAGTAGTACCAAACTAAAAGACTTGTACGTTTTACAAAAACAATATCCACAATTAAGAGATCATTATTTAATAAGTAAGAAAAATCATATTAAAATGATAAATGCAAAAAAACATTCATTAGAGACATTATCGAAGATTCTGACAATAAACAAAAAACTACGTGGAAAATTATAAATCAAGAAACCAATAAAACCTCGCGACATGATATTACAGAAATTAGAGTGGATAAATGTCATCTACATGATCCCGATAAAATTGCCACAATATTTAATAGTTTTTTTGCAAAAGCTCCAGAAGAAATCATTAGCAACATTAAACCCACTGTTATTTGTAATAATCACGTCCCGTTTATTGCAGAAACAATATACCTGGACGAATTCACAGAATCCGAACTAATAAATATGCTTTCAAATAAATTAAAAAATAAAAATTCGCACAGACCCGATGGACTGTCCTGTCGTCTAGTAAAGGAGAACTTGCAATATCTGGGCAAACCCTTACTAAATATTGTAAATTGTTCCTTCGAAACTGAAGAATTGAAACTGAAACTGAAGAATACGACTACGCCAAATAATTATAGACCTATTGCTCTTGTATCCGTCTTTTCTAAAATTTTAGAATACTGTTTCTTGTACAGGCTATTACCTTTTTCTATAAAACATAGAAATATACCACAAGAACAAAATGCCTTTCAAAATGGTAAATCTACAACTACGGCTATTCTTCAGTTATACAGCAAAATACTAGCAGAAGTCGATAAAGGCAAATTCCCGATAGGTATCTTCTGTGATCTGAGCAAGGCTTTTGATTGTATAGATCATGGACAATTAATGAACAAAATATATAAATATGGCATAAGGGGGAAGGCAGGAAACTGGTTACATTCCTTCCTAAAGGACAGAACCCAATTTGTTCAAATAACATCGCATTTTAAAACTAGCTCTTCTGCAGAATTGCCTCTCAAAACAGGTGTTCCCCAAGGAAGTGTGCTTTCACCGACACTCTTTCTACTTTACCTTGCTGATTTAGTTCCGTACATCAATGGCAATTTTTGCACTCTATATGCGGATGACTCAAGTTTTCTATTATCAGAATCCAACTTAATGGATAGCCACCAAGAGTCAAATAACCTCCCACAAACTCTAGATTTTTGGTTCTCAGCCAATAGACTGTTCCTTAACTTGGAAAAAACAGAAGTTGTCGTATTCCAAACACACAGAGCCAAGTATGTAGAGGATATATCGATAGGATTTAATAACTCACAATAAAAAAGAGTTAAATACACCAATTTCCTTGGTTTAACTCTTCATGAATACTTATCCTGGCTCAATCATGTTGAGAATTTATGCAAATCGTTAAACAAAAAAGCTTTCTGCCTTCGCTACCTGAGGGACTTCCTTGATATTCCAGAGCTCATAAATTATTATTATGCAGAAATCCAATCCAAACTTAGTTATGGAATAATAGTGTGGGGAGCATCTCCAGAAGTGGTAAAGATCTTAAAAACACAAAAGAGAATAATCCGGATTCTTCTAAGACTGTCTACATACACTTCCTGCAAACAGCATTTTGTGCAACTGAAGATATTAACGGTCCTGCGCCTATACGTTCTGGAAGCCACCAGCCACATCCATAAAAAGAAAAACAATCTACCGAAAAATTTGGACAAGCACAATTATCCTACTAGAGGACACCTAAAACTATGTACTCCAAGATATAGACTGACATTATGCAGCAAGGCACCAGACATTCACGGAATTTATCTCTATAACAAACTTCCAACTAATCTTACCGAGGAAAAATCCTACGAGCAGTTTAGGAGAAAGCTCAAGGAAATACTGGTTTCTACAAGTGTGTACGACTACCAGGATTTTGAAAATTTAATGCATTCTTTGTGAAGTACCTATATGTATTTTGTATATATACATCCTATGGTGAATAAATGAATTTGTGTTGGTTATTATTATCCCTACTGTTTATCCTTTTTTATATATTATTGGTAATGGGAAATAAAGTTATTTTATAATTTAATAATTTATTTGCCTTACTAGTTTCGATGTGAAAACTAACATCTTAATCATAGGATAAAAGTTATAAAAATAAAATTAATTACAAACTATAATTAAAACATTAATATGAGGTAGTAAGTTTTATTTGAAATATTTTTCAAAATTTCGTTCAGTTTTTGAGTAATTTTAGAATTTTTGAGACGAGACTTATATAAAATTATAGAAGATATAGAAGAAGAGAGAATTATATTAAAAAATCTGACTGTTTCTAATTAATTAAGTTCCTTATTACCAAGTTTATAGACAAGAAATCACTAGATAATTAATACAAAATTATTCTAATAATTTCCATAAATTATAACTTAGTAATCGGTGCGCTTAATAAATTTATAAATTTCTCTTGTTACAGCCTTACAAGACTCCCACGTCTCCCCCGTATAAGATTTCAATTTAGCCATGTTGTGCCTTCAAGGAAACAATTAAGTTAGGTATAATTTCAGTGTGTAGATTGTTGACTTGGTCTGAGGCTGTGGAGGTTGAATGCGAGCTGGTAACCGCCTGGAACCAACGTAATGAATAGATTGTTACCCAAAAGGTCTAATGAAATTTAATCATTATCGCTCTATAAATACAGCCTAAATCACGTGCGGAAATATGTTAAAATTTCCCGGCAACCGAAGATTAATTAAAACGTTGCAGTGAATTAATGCAATTATAAATAGGCCTTTGTATATATTTTAGTAACGTTGTGTTTCGCGCAGACGAGATACCGGTCTAGGATTGTGGAATAAATTTTCCTCGCGATAAAGTTCATTGGCCATTACAGAAGAATCGATCCCATCTCTATGTTTGTGTCAAAAACAAGGTATGACTCACTCAAATCGCCCCCCACCGGTCGCCGCCGCTGCCGCCGGCACATACATGCCACCCCGGGCCGCCCGGAACTTTGCGAGCGACTTCGAAAACACCACCGCCCCCACCAACGAATTTATAATTCAGATATGATAAAATCATTCCCAAAAAAAAAACTTTACGAAACAACTTTAATTTAAGTTTTTCTTATTTCTTCGCGATTGTTTTTGATGTAAAAGGAAATTATTAATTTCCGGCCGATGCCACGTACACCGATCTGCAATTAGGCGGACTTAAAGGCGCTGCAACGCCGACGACGGCCGATGAAATTAAATAATTTTCGGGCGCGCACATTTGGGAAATCAAACAAGTAGCATGTGTGCCGTGCGAGCAAATTAAATTTCAGAGGATCCGGTCCCGTCGGGAATTATCTTTTCATCTATTTGTGTTTCGTTTTAGATAAAAAAAATCGAAACGAAACGATTGGAATGTTCGACTAAAAAAACAGAAATTAAATTGAAATACGGTTTTGTATTATAACGTTTATAAATTCCGTTTGGAAAAGTAACATTTTTTTTCAGTTGAAAAGCAATTAAAAAACTTATTATAAATGCATCTCGTAATCTTTGCTTTAAATTAAAACCTATTAACATATTTCATAATTTAACGAACACACACTTTCTCCCTTAATATATAAATTACGGTTCGATTTATGGTTTTCAACAAGACGCGTTTACCTCTAGCTCGCGTCTGGGTTTGATTGATTGTCTCTACTTGCGCCACTCTTTCCACCTGCTGCGAATGCAAAGTGGATTCCGCGTTAAGGATTAATGTTGCTCGCGTTTCCCGATTCTTTCGTCGCTTGTAATCACTGCTTCTTCGTCCTAAATTTAATCCGCTCTTCATTAAAAATTCAACAAAAAAATATACCCATTTATTTTCGTCGAAGCAAACGTAATAGATTCGAGGCATTAAGAATATTGGTAACAAGCAAACAGTGCACGAGCTCGGGAAAGATTTTTTTTTATCATTTATAATTGTTGTGTTGAGCATTATTATATTCCTAAGTCGTAAAGATAGCCGTAGAGGAACATGGGGTAGGTGCTACGCTGTTAGATTTGACGAGCTAGAGTTAAATTTAAGATCAACACGAGATCAGACATTCCAGTACTAGCCCAATGTCAGTCCATCTCTAACCCATTCTCGGCACATTGTCCATTTATCGTCTTTTATCAATGGATGGAATGGACGAAATGGACGAACAATGGACTGACGGATAAGAAATGGACTGGTATTGGACAATAAATATAATGAGAACATGAACAGCATGGACAAGAAATATAAAGAATGTAATAAAATAAATAATAAAATGTAAAAATGTAAGAAATGTAATCACAGCATTGTTATACATAAAAGCAAAGCTGTACTGATGAGAGATAAATCTCGAAACGCGTCTACAGATGGCCATCCGCTTAAGGTATCGGAAAGACATGATTTTAAAAAACAATGTTTTCCGGTTTTTGTTGAGTGCTACTAAGGTGGATTGAAAGCTAGAACATAAGTAACAAATTTCACATAAGATTTGTTTTTGGTGGTCCTAACTCATTAGTGTTATAATGCTGCGGAAAGGTTGAATATATTTATATATTCAGACTTTATTAAGTTTGTATGAACACATATTTGCTGTTCATTGCCAATCCATTACTCGTCTATTGATTCGGGAAGGACAAAAAATGGACGATGTTATGTCGATGTTAAAAGAGTTGTATTTTTATTATCTAGAAGCCTCGGCGAGGGTCTTCTCTCCCATCCCAATCGTCTGTGGAGTGAAACACATTCTCACACATTCTGTTCCGGTGGAGTCATGGGTTCTGGTTCAACCTGGACCTCAGAGGGAGATCCCAGGGGACCCCAGCAGTTGATCCTCTGGAGGGCCTTTTGGTTGGTCAGCAAAACTCTCCTTCTTAGATTCAACACATTCTTGGATGACAGCAGTTGATTTATGTGACGCTTTAGGCAATAACCGTCTCCATCAAGTTTAAGAATATAATGAAGCTTCTCAAGCTTCTGGACTATAGTTCCGAATTGCCATGTTTGTTTGCCGCCAGAGAGATAATATCCTGCTTGTATCCGATAATAATCTTGTGGCTTTATCAAAATAATGTGTATGGCGATTTTCCTTGCGAGAGTAGTGTAGCTCAGTGTTGCATCAAGATTTCTTGAATTTTTCTTTGAATAGTTCTTTCTTCTATTTTTCTTTGGGAAGCTTAGACAAAGTCATTGCCTTCAGTTTTTGTTCGAGAGTCTGTTGGTGGCGGGTCATAAATTTTCGGTCAATCCCCGGGTTTTTGCAGAATTTTGTAAATATTTCACTTTTGAAAATTGTGGCATTGTCAGAGAGTAGGATTTTTGGTAGACCATGAATTGAGAATATGTCTTGAAGATATTGAATGGCTGAGTCTGTTGTCGGTGTGTTTTGGAGAAGTGGACTTCTAACCATCGGGACTTTGTGTTGACCAGAATGAAAAAATGAAGATCTTGGAACTCTTTCAAAATTTTCGGAAGGTTCATCACGGAGGTACTCTTTGAGGATTTTTTCTTACCTGCCCACAGTCTTCAAAAGCTTTGACAAGATCTATGTCTTTATCTATATTATTCCAGCAAACGTATTGTCTAGCTAGTTGTTTCATTTTCACAATCCCAACATGGATGTGATGCAGTTCAGTGAGGAGCATTGAGGTTGGTACGACTACTCTTTGTCCTCTAAATATTATGTCATTTTGAAGGTAATATTCTGAATTGTAATTTTGAACATTCAAAAGATCTGACCAAAATTTTGGCAATTTTTCATCACACTCGGTTTCTTCGGAAAAAGTTTCATAATTGAGTGATTCGTTAGTGATTTGATAAATAATTTCATTAGGTATTATTGATTCTTCTTCTTTAAAGTAACGTTCAAGTTGCGAAATCTCTTCTCGAATAGGAGATCTTAACAGACAGCCAGCATGGACATTTGCTTTATTATGCCGAATTTGATAATCAATATTAGTGAGCCAAGTTGCATAGCGTGCGGTCATAGCAGACAGTTTCAAATTTTCATGTAGAATATGAATGTTGGCAACATAACAAACGAGGAACGGACACAAAATGGACAAGAAATGGATTGACAATAGACGAGAAATGGAACGACAATGAATTAGAAATGGACTGATAATGATTGTTGTTCATCGTCCGTCCATTAATTGTCCATTGATTGATAAAGAACCAAAGGATCATGGAGGAGAAACAGACGCAAAATAGACTGACAATGGACGATAAATGGACTGACAAAAATTGCTGTTTATTATCAATCTATTATTTGTCTATTCACTCAATTAATTGATAAAGGACGACAAATAGACAATTAACGAGAAACGGACACAAAATTGAAAGACAAGGGACGAGAAATGGAGCGACTCTGGAGAAAAAAATGGACTGAAAACGATCGTTGTTCATTTTGAGTACATTATTCTTCCAATGACTGGTAAAATGGACACAATAAATACAATACAAAATGAATACAATAGACAAGAAATGGAATGCCATTGGACGAGAAATGATAATGATAAATGAAGAATGCTAACGATAATGATTGTCAGTCCATTATTCGTCCATAGTTTGGTAAAAGACGACAAATGGAGAACAGACGAGAAACAGAGGCAAAATGGACTGACAATGACGGAGGAATTATCTGAAAATTAACGAGAAATTGACTGAAAACGATTAAAAATAGACCACCAAAGGTTAAGAAATGGACTGATAATGGACAAGAAAGGGAACGACAATGGATGGGATGTAGATTTTCAATGATACTGTATTACTCGTTCATTGATTGGTAAAGAACGAACGATAAATGGACAATGGATGAGAATCGGATGCAAGATAGACCGGCAATGAGCGAGAAATGAACTGATAACTGAGAGAATTAGACAGACAATCGACGAAAAATTGACCAAAAATGGACGAGAAACCGATTGATAATGGACGAGAAATGGACGAAAAATGGACTGACAATGATTGTTGTTTATTGCCACTCCACTACTCGTCAATTGGTTGGTAAAATGCGAGAAATGGACAATGGACGAGCAATATATGCAAGATGATACAAGAATGGGCGAGAAATGGACTAACAACGAACAAGAAATGGGCCAATATTGGATGAGAAATGAACTGACATTGAATGATGATAGACGAGATATGGAAAATTGTTAATGATTGTCAGTTTATTGATAGATATATGTATATTAGGGTGGTCCTTATTCGGGGAATTCTCGTTTTTTTTTCCATTTTTTGGTCCATTTTCTGTCCATTTTACCAATCATTGGACGAATAATGGACTGACAATGAACAACGTCGTTTTCAGTCCATTTTTTGTCCAGAGTCGCTCCATTTCTCGTCCCTTGTCGGTCAATTTTGTGTCCGTTTCTCGTTAATTGTCCATTTGTCGTCCTTTATCAATTAATTGAGTGACAATAGACAAAGAATAGATTGATAATAAACAGCAATTTTTGTCAGACCATTTATCGTCCATTGTCAGTCTATTTTGCGTCTGTTTCTCCTCCATGATCCTTTATGGTTTATCGTTCATAGGAAGGCATTAAATTCTCAGGAAGGCATTAAATCGGTTCCAAATAAATTTAAAAAAAATACTGCAAAGTTATAGCTCTTAAGATTAATATTAACCCGGCACCATCGACAGTCAAAGTTTTAAATAGAAATAACTTGAGGAAAATTCTTTTTTATTACTCATGCGGGATAAGTACACTTTTGGCGCCCGCTTTTTAGTGCCACAAATTGCTGTTTTTGTCAATTCAATTACTAACACATAACTCGGGTAACGCACGCAAATATTCAATAAAAAAACGCGAAGTTATATTAAGAAAAACAATTGAATAAATCAAATAATACAAATTTTTCATTACAAAATAAAAATTAAAGACAACGTTTTAAAATGAGTGTAAATGGTGATACCGGAGTCTGATGAGAGTTCTCATCACAAATCCACTCCACCAGAGACAATTGAAAAAGCAAATTCTTCATTTTTTATTCTATTTTTTGTATGGCCCTTGGACCCCAAACTAGTAAGGATACGTCCCCTTGCATGAGTAATAAAAAATATTATCTGCAACTCGTGTGGTATTGTCAATTGCCCTCTGGAGCGAATGAGCGCACTCACTTCGTTTGTGCACCTAATTTCGTGAGCAATTGACGACTTACCGCCCTTGTTGCACAATTTACTATTCTTTCTTTGAAACTTTATAGAGCGTTGACAAATAATACCATCATAGTATATCATACATATTCTTGTAGAAAATTTAACGCTCTAAAAAAAGGTGTCGAATGATTTTTCGCTAACTCTAAGGTCGCAGTTTCTTTACATCCATCATGATATAATGATTTAAATATAAAAAACATACTATAAGTAATAATTCACATGATATTTTCTTTAAGAAGCCTCCAGGGTACATCGCCCATTCTAAAAAAATATTAATTAATAATTCAATTAAGATAGAATTGGTGAAACCATCCTAAGTTATAGATAATCATACAAACTTAAAACGAACGGAACACAGCCTGAATATATAAATATATTTAAACTTTCCGGAGCTCTTTAAAAAATATTGAGTCTTTATAGAGTCGTTGAGTCATTATAGAGCTCCAAAAAAGCTGAATATATTTATATATTCAGGCTGTATTTCGTTTGTTTTAAGTTTGAATAATTCAATTCATTGAAAAAAAACATTTCATTTTGTTTTTATTTATCATAGGCCTATGAAAATGAAAAAAAAACCGCGAAGTTGATTATAATTTTAAGTTTGACCTCAAATAACTTTTGATCCAGTAGAGTTAGCGAAATTACAGCGATCATTTCAGACCTTTTCTGTAGAGCGTTAAATTTCCTGCAAGAAAATGTATGGTATCTTAAAATCGTATTATTTCTGTGGACAGCGCTTAAGAAGTCTTAAGTACAGTTTAGTTATTATACGACTTATGACCTTTTAAGCGCCGACCACAGATTTGTAAACTCTAGAAAGGAAAGAATTTTCCCCATGTTATTTCCATTTAAAATTTTGACTCAGGATGACAGGGGGTTTGGGTTAATATTAATACTAAGAGCTATAGGCAGGATTTTTTCTAATTTATTCGAAATCGATTTATGTCCTTTAAATTGATTAAAAAATCGATTTAAAAAAAATCGAAAATTCCACGAATAAGGACCACCTTAATGTATTTACTGTTTTTACTGTATGTATTATCGGACTTACTCGTTCATTGTAGGTCCAATGAATGGTAAAGGATAAAAAATGGACTGACAACGGACAAAAAATGGACCTCCAATGGACAATAAATGGACCGACAATGGACGAGAAAGGAATGACAAGGGACGAGAAGTATACTGACAATGATTGTTGTTCATTCTCAGTCCGCTACTCATCCATTAATTGGTTAAGAACGAACGATAAATGGACAATGTATGATAACCGTATTCAAGATGGACGAACAATGAGCGAGAAATGGATGGACAACAGACGAGGATTGGACTGACAACGGATGAAAAATGGACCGATTTGGACCGAGAAATGGATTGAGAAAGAACGAGAAACGGACTGAAAAAGAAAGAGAAATGGATTGAGAAAGAACGAGAAATGGACTTAGAAACAATGTGAAATGGACTGAGAAAGAACAAGGAATGGACTGAGAAAAAACGAGAAATGGACTGAGAAAGAACGAGAAATGGACTGAGAAAGAACGAGAAAAGGACAGAGAGAGAGAGAGAGAACGATAAATGGACTGAGAAAGAACGAAAAATGGGCTGAGAAAGAACGAGAAATGGACTGGGAAAGAACGAGAAATGGACTCGGAAAGAACGAGATATGGACTGAGAAAGAACCAGAAATGGACTGAGAAAAAACGAGAAATGTACTGAGAAAGAACGGGAAATGAACGGAGAAAGAATAAGAATTTGACTGAGAAAGAACCAAAAATGGACTGAGAAGGAACGAAAAATGTACTAACGAACAAAAAAATTGACTGACTAGGAACAAAAAATGGCGAGATAACAGGCGGAAAATGGACTGGCATTGAACGAGGAATGGAACGACTGAACTGAATAGACGAAATATGGACTGACAATGATTGTTATTCTTTTTAAGTCTATTACTTGTCCGTTATCGGTCCATTGATTGGTGCAGAATGAAAAATGGACATTGTGCGAGAAACGGACGCAAAATGGACTCACAATGGACGCGAAACGCACTGACAACAAATGAAAAATGGACTGATAACGGACGAAAAATGGACCTAGAATGAACGAAAAATGGACTAATACTGACTATGATTTTCAGTCTTTGTTAGTCAATTACTCGGCTATTGTCGGCCCATTGATTGGTAAAGCACAACAGCAATATGGACTGACAAGGGACAATGAGTGAGAAATGGACTGATAAGGGGCAAGAAATAGACTATCAACGGACGAAAAATTGACCGACAATGGATGAGAAATGAACTAACAATGGGCGAAAAATTGAACTTTTTGAATGTTATGGAATAAAAAACGGATGAATGTGGAATTGAATATTTGCTTTGTCAAGATATTAAAATGTATGTACTTTCATAACATTGACGTATTTACATATTTTCAACGTAGAAATTTATTACTGTTTGTGTGTAAATGATATATAAACCGTTTATATAATACTTTATTTATACGAAAGCATTTGTACATTACATGCAATGAAACGAGTTATTATAGAAATGGTGCATGCGCCAGGCATTATGGCAATAGAGAAAGTAAAGCCCCTGTTTAGTCTGATTTTATGAATGGGATTGGTGAAACTTACCATCAGTTCATTAGTACTGGTCTGAGAGTACTGGTCCATCTTTTGTTCAAACTAACCCGCGGAAAGTAATGAGCAATTCTAAATTCTGTTGAAATTCTTGTATTCCGGTGATAATAAAATAGTTGTTATAAATAGAATCACGGATTCGGGAATGGGGTGTTAGAGTCACGGATTTTAACTTTTTGCTCGAAGGTCTACTTTAAAGTATTTGATGTATTTTGAAATATTCATTTAAAGATAACAACAACAAAGTAAAATTTACTAAAATGTTCCGGATTTGTATCTGAAAAATTGTCGAGTCGGATCTCTTTATTTTTACTTAATAAAACTACCCTCTCCTTCCACAGTAAGTAGACGGGATGCGATTGATAAGGACCTTACACCTTTGAAAGGGCCTGAGCAATAGGTATGCAACTAATCGTTTTTAAATAAACTACCTCATGATTGTCACAATTAAAAAAAATATTGTGATACACCCGAAGTACTATGCATGGACCAGTCGCTTATCTTATTTCACATACGAATTACATTCGTAATAATCGATAACCAATTATTATTTCTAATGGACTTATTCCACATTATTTCAAGAATAAGATTTTTGCGAAAACACTTTACAGCTAACATTCTTTTGATTAGTTTGTGGAGAAATTGTTCTCCATTGTAAGGATAATTATATATAATAAGGTATATGTAATATATTATCCTCCTTTTATGCTACAAATATCAAAGGAGGATATCTCGAGAAAAAGGATATCTATGTCTTATTAACCCTTTCGCTGCTGCAAACGTGTATAGTCGCAAAATGAAAATGTGACCCATACCCTCCGAGCGGCTTTATTTGCGTCGTGATTTATATTAATAATAATAATAATAAAGGTCATTATTAGTAATAAACTAGCAAATATCAATAAAATATACAATCTGTTGGGCGAGGTTGAATTCGCCCGGTCTACAATAAAAGTGGACAAGACGTCTGTTCAACTAACCCAAATAATTAAACTAAAAATATCCAAAATAAAAGTAATATAAATATAAAAAATAAGTAAATAACTAAAATAAAAACAGGAGAAAATAAAGAAAATTTTGAAATATATAATGAAAGGAAACGTAGTTTTTGTTTTAATGAAAGAACATGCTAACCAAGCCAAATAATTATTATAAATTTTATGAATATGGTCAATTAACCATGATCGATTAGTTACCCACACAATTCTTATAAATGTGTTTCTTAAAGCTAGGTCCGGACAAACTAAGAATATTATTAGAAAATTTATTTCACATGTAAGCAATGCAGTACGAGAAACAGGGCTGAAATAATTGTGGTTTATGCTGTGGTATTGTAAGCTTACTTATTTAAAATGTTTCCTTGCCCAACACGACTATTTACATTATATATCACAACAATTCAAGTACGTCCGAGCAGTGAGGAGGCAATGTTACTCTACTTTCGAGATCTCAAAAAGAATTGCGCAGTCAAAGGGTAAATATCAATTACTTATTCATAAGTGTAATTATACCATTTTCAAAAAATCGACTCATGATAAAATGAAGATATTTTTTATTTATTCATATTTTTACAAAAAAACTTATTATTGGTTTCGACTTAAATTATTTTAAATTATTGGAATCTAAAAAAAATATTTATATTTATTTTGGAAAATAACTTAAGCAACTTACGGTAGTAGACGAAATTAATTCCTCATGCATTATAAATTCCTCATTAAATTGGTGCCATCGGTATAATATACACACACACCGCGTCTCGACAAGATTCAACGAAATTTCCTCTATCACGTAGGATCCCGTACTCCGAGCCACCAGATATTCCCCAGATGTACGGAGCGGGATAAAAATAAAAAAGCCATTCGTTCTATAATTTCAAAGAAAAAAAAGTTCAAAAGTTCCAATTCAAATATTGTTAGTAGTGTATTAGTAAATCTCCTTATTTCTCATTCAAAATCATTTCTTCATTCAAAATCACCGCACCACCGTTCGAACTTCTAGATAAATTAAAAAAACCTGAAAATTGGCCAAGATATGCATGCATTAACCGGTTTTTCCTAAATTTAGGAAAACCAAAGAAGTCCAGTTAGATAGTTTTTTCAATATTGTGCATGTGAATGCCCAATCAATTTGTAATAAATCAGAACTTCTGGAACTCTACTTAGAAACTTGGAAAATTAGTAGTAACTGTTTAAACAAGAATAGAGAACAATAAAGCATTTGTATACAAATGAATGTAAAATTTATTCCGGAGGCAAGTGAAGTTTTTATGGCGGAAAAGTTTTCTACCTCTTTTCCACCATAGCGTTGCAAACTATCAATAATTTGCTTCCGTCGCCAACATCACGGTACTCATGTACATCTCATACATACACGGTACATCATGTACTTTATCAAGTGTTAGATCAATGCATTCCTTCTACATGACACCCATAGATACAATGGACCTAGAATATGTTGTCTCTAAAATGTGTGCTAAAACTTCGTCAAGTATTGATGGTTTCTCAATAAAATTAATCAAGAACAATCTTGACCTTCTATTAAAATCTCTTGTACAGTTATACAATAAGTCAATAGATGAAAGAGTATATCCAACTTGCCTAAAAGTAGCGTTGGTAGTTCCATTGCTAAAAAAATCGGATCCCAGTATTTTGGATAACTATAGACCAATATCTCTACGTCTCGACGTTTTCAAAAATATTCGAACGATTGATTTACAATAGAATGATGGAATACCTTGTTAAAAACGATTTAATTTCCAAATGCCAGCATGGTTTCAGAACAAAAAAATCTGTAGAAACAGCTTCCTGCAGCCTCGTGAAATTTATTTTAGAGAAACTAAAGGAAGATCTCGTTATTGGATTATTTTTAGAGTTCCGTACCGAAAACGGAACCCTTATAGGATCACTTTGTAATCCGTCTGTCTGTCTGTCTGTCTGTATGTATGTATGTCTGTCTGTCTGTCTGTCTGTCTGTCTGTCTGTCTGTCTGTCCGTCTGTCTGTCTGTCAAGACCATTTTTCTCAGGAATGCGTAGAGGTAACAAGTTGAAATTTGTATTAAATTCTCGGGTCTGCGGTCTCTTTAAGCTGTGGAAAAATCAAACTTGTAAGTCAACGCGATCAAAACATATGACCGTTTATTTCGCATATTGCGATTTCACAAGGGAATCAAAACCTTCCCGTTAGGGTACTTCCCGTTGACCTAGAATCATGAAATTTGGCAAGAAACAGTATCTTACAGCACATGTAAAGGGAAAAATCTGAAAACCGTAAATATGTAGTTTAATTACAAGAAAAATGCGAATTTACTATTAGAAACTTATGAAAATACACTAATGTTATCGTAGTGGTATTGTTAGGCTCCAGAAGCATATGGGTTGTATACAGTTAGGTCCTCCCCGGTTAGGTCCGAAGGTTAAAAAGTATTTGTTGGCACCAAGCTGTTTATTCTAAATTTTCTTTGTTTATATTCGTTATGCATTTCATCACGTACGCTCTTTATACATAATATATACCAGGTATTTATTATGTCTAAATTTTGCATGTTTATAACCGACATGCGACATACTCAAGTCCCGTAACATCCTGTATATATTATATTCCGTCCAATGTTTCTCTATAATCTACATAGGGGGAGGTGGGGCAGATTGATTCATAAAAATTGAAAATCAAATAACATAAATATAAACGTAATATTTTTTATTTATTTTCAACTCAATGTCTAGCTAAATGTATAAATATTATAATGTCAAGGATTAAAATTGTTTCAGTTTTTATAGAAAAGGAAAATTATGTTTTTTGTAAAAAATGGATTTTTAATCATTGTGCCCCACCAACGGGGTACTTAGATACATCACGTGGGGCACTTTAATACAGAATGGAAATTGAATGAAATGGTATTATTATAACACTAAAAGATAGGTAATCCCATTATCACGACAATAGTTAACAGCTTTAGTAGAAATATGTGATTCGTGGTTGTCACAAATAGTAAGAATTGGGTTATCTTTAGTTCACAGGTGCCACCCCCACCCGCTCTTGTTTGCTGAACCAAGACTGCCTTGGGAAGCCCCATTTAAAAATGGGACTTTGAAATGGACACGAGGAAAAACATAAACAGGAGGAAGAGCACCACATGTTGCTGTTACTATTCCACAAAAAGTTACGAGTTCTCCGCGTTCAGCTGACACAATTTGTCCTTCTTGCCTCTGTGTCTTTTCAGCCAAAATTTTAGGCGTTGGTAAGACCATGTTAATGCCTGTTTCGTCTAAATTTAATATGCGGTTAGGTGTGAATTTATAACGTAACATTACACGCTCAAAATTATCAAAAGTTCAGCCACTGTAAGACCGCAGTGGCAAAACCGCAGTTAAATGCAAAACTTCTTGCGGCGCTTGTGTTTTCAGGTCTCCCTAGGCTGAGCTCCTAATTTCTTTTTCTAAATCCTGCTGCCATATCTTTCCCGGCGCTTTTATTTTTTGATCATCATTTTCTGATGGCAACAACAGAACATATAATTTAAACATATTTTATATTATTTAAGAACAAATTTATATTGTGCAAAATTTATTGGGACACATTGGTATGAGTACGAGGCACAATGATATGTATCATTGTGCCCCGTACTTTGTTGTGTCTAAGTGCCCCAAACATATTTTTTCAAAATGCAAATTATACTGATGAAACTAATTTATTTTTTTCAAAAATGCACTAAATCTTTAATACTTGATGCCCTAACTTACATTTGGTATATATAGATCTTAACAAGATAGCAAAGAAGATATTGGAAACAGCTTTACATTTAAAGTATTTTTTTAGATGGCCGCACTCGAAACACGTTAGGACTTGTAAAATGCCATCGACTGATTGGCTGTCTGCGCGATCGCAATGGATGCGTTCAAACATTTATAGGACTGTTTTAGAGATGTCGTCACTTGCAAACATTCAATAGATTATTAAATAATGCTTGTGTATCTAGGTGCCCCTTGTATCATTGTACCCCACCTCCCCCTATACTTAAATCACGTACGCCCTATATTTTTTGGTAGTCAATTGCCCAAAAGCTGTCAATTGAACAACTGAATGTTAAGAGTATCGAAATAGATCTAGAAATAGTTAATATATTAGTTTATATTAAATCTAGAAATAGTTAGATCTTAATATAAGTTAGTGAATAAGTGTAATACTAAAATAAAGTTTTCTTTTTATAAGTTTAAAAATATTCGCGTTATTTAAAAAAAAATACCCTGTATACCTTTATATAGGGTATATAGGTATACAGGCAAAATTAAGCAGTAAAAACAAATAGTGAAGTTCCAGAACCCCTAAACACTCATAGTGAATGGGGGATGTATGGTAATAAAATATAGGGTAGAATTCCATCGTACGACAGCGACATCTTGAGGTTATGCTTGCAGCGGTACTAAGATGGTCGTGATTTCAGGAGGGCCACTTGTTAACTGAATGTGCTTGCTACGTCCTCCACAAAAAAAAGATACCTTACTTACAAGTTTGTACGGAACCCTCGGTGCGCGAGTCACAACTCGCACTTGGCCGGTTTTTTTTGACTTAACTAAGGGCGTTTGAAACATTGGATATAGATTTTCCAATTAACAAAATTGAGTGTTTTGGATGTTTTTCAAACCTGTTAAGATCGTTTCTAACAAATCGCAAATTAATTGTCAAAATAAATAGTTACTTTTCTAATGCAAAAGGTATCTCAATAGGTGTACCGCAAGGATCTGTCTTGGGTCCTCTCTTATTAATTTTATTTATAAATGATCGCCCAGAGTTTTTAGGTGCTGAAACTATTTTATTCGCCGATGATACAACAATTGCAGTATCAGCAAAGAGTTCTGAGGAATTACATGCAAAGGTAGTGGAGGTTATAATAAAATTTAATAATTGGTGCACCGAAAATAAGCAATATTAAACAGCAACAAAACCGTCTGTCTGCAATTTGACAAAAGGAAAATTGTACCAGCTAATTTTCGATTAATTGTTAACAAACAAAGTTACAAGCTATCCAGTTCTAATAGATATCTTGGGGTGTTAGATATCTAATAGATATCTTGATAGATTCTAAACTAACCTGGTTTAACCACACGGATAAGGTATGTAAAAGACTGGCAAGTGCATATTTCTCAATATCCCAAATGAAGAAATCTATGGATTCTAGCAACTTATTAAGCCTTTACTACGCTTTAGTTTATTCACACCTCTCGTTCAATGTGTTACTGTGCGGGAATTCGAGTCTGAATTCATATGCATAAATGTTTCATTTTACAAAAGGGAATTCTAAGGGTTATTTTTAATTTAAAGCGAAGACAAAGCTGTAGGAGTTGCTGGAGAATTGTAAGTTATTAACGTTGTCTTCAATTTTTATCTTTAAATGCTTATGATACATACAAAATAACATAGGTAACTATTGTATAGGATCTAACATTCATTCATATAACACAAGGCATGGAGCATATCTAAGAAAAGAAAAGCACAACACAGCCTTTTATGGAAAATCGCTTTAATGTATGGGTGTAAAATTTCACAAAAATCTACCAACAGAATTTAAAAATAAACCTTTTCAGCAATTTAAAAAAATCATTAAAAAAAAGCTTATATATGGTGCATTCTATAGTATCAATGAATTTCTTGAAAAAAACCTTTCTTAAGTGTAACATTATATGTATTCTAGCTGAATTCATTAAAAACCAATATTTTCTTATTTCTGATTCTTGCTTTATCTGCAATTTGTTCAAATATTATTTGTTCGTTTTAAGAAGATATTGTTTGGTTCCATTATGACAATCAGATCCAAATAATTGTAAAAAATTATGATTTTATATTGGCAAAGTGAATATATTATTACTATTATTATTGTATATTGTTAGTATGATAAATCATTTATTGAAATATGGACCTCTTTTTGGGTAAAGGCCTCCTCAAGCCTTTTCTACAAATTCCTGCCTTTGCGTGTAGAAATGATGGTGATCTTACAATATGCATATATGCATCTTATGTGCAATATGCACATATGCATATAGATATGCATCTTACAATGTGCATACTTGTATGTATGTTTCTTTTTTGTTATTATGTGGAGCGTGGCGGTATGAATCCCACAATGACAAATGGAGTTGGGGAATGTTAAGTTTTTAAAGTTATTTAGTTCTTGGTTGCTTGTTTTGTTCCGGTGGCTGATGACTTTATCTTATGCTTTCCGTTCTAGGGTCGAGTTTTCAATGGGCATGATGTTGAGGGAGTTGCTTCTATACCTCATCACGAATGCATTTAGTCTGTTAGTTTTTAATGTAGGCTGCTGTTTCCGAGGCTGTCCTATTGCGTTAGGACAGATTGACTGGTCTCTTCTACGTTTCTAGTTCCCTGGTCAGCCTTCTTAGTCCAGTCATTATAGTAAGTTCACCTCGGAATTAGAGATACCCAGCTGTAAGTCTGTAAATACTTGTATATTGACACCTTAAAAGTTGTCTCAAAACCAAACATATGGTAGGTATATGTAGGTTTTGAGACAACTTTTAGGGTGTCAATATACAAGTCTTTACAGACTTACAGCTGGGTATCTCGAATTCCGAGATTCTTACCTAATTTAAGATTAAATGGCTGGAACTATCTTTGATGACTTGTTTTTTTATTATCTTAGTTTATAAATGCATAATTTCCCTTCTACCTTGCCTCTGTAGTTTTCACTGTAATTCTTTCCTCTTGTCGAGGACTTCCTTTGTGTAGTCTCCGACGCATAAGCATTTTTAAAAAATGCTTTTTTTTTGTTCCTCAAAATATCAGTTTTCATCCAGTCATTAACGAGTGATACGAGTATCGGTCTTTCCTTTTTATATTTCGTGACGTTTTTGAATTGGCAGAATTGGCAAAAAAATGGAGCGGGATATGTCAATTCTATTTAAAATACAAAACAATCAAATTTATAGTTCTCTTCAGTGGCACTGCAGCCCTGGGCTTCAACTCTGCTCAGGGCTTCCCTCAATTTCTTTCTTCACTCTTCCCTGTTCATCGCTTTTCTTCTCCAATCTCTGGTATTTATCATATTTCCGGCGTCTTCCTTGATTGCAACTTCCCACTGTTTTCGCGGGTAATTAAAAAACTGTCCCTATTGTCTTTCTTAACCCTTAACTGTCGCACATTTGTCGTATAAGTAGAACCTACTGGCTGATCCACTTCAACACGAACTCGGCGAAACACTCCCCAAACGTCCTTCTGCGCAATATAATTAACGGATTATCGGAATGTCCTGATATTTTCAACTGTTTCCTCCTTAAACTGAAGCATTTCCTCAAATTACATCCTATTGTTCTATATTAAGGGTGGCTAACCTTTTTCCAGCCGCATGCCATTTTTTTTTCAAATCTTCCAATTTGAAACCCTGACGTGCCAGGTAACTTTTATAATAAATAAACGTTTCTGATTGTGAGAATCAGTTAGCGTATTAGCTTGAATATACGCGTATTATATTTGATACCTAAGATGTTGCACAAAAGCAGATTGAGAGAACTTTGTCCAAATTTTCTTTAAGCACGAAGCACGCACGATAAATAGTTCGCGTGCAAATACAATTTTCCTACGTGTCAGCTGTAACACGCGTGCCATAGATACGATACCACTGATCTAGACCTATCTAATGATATTTAAAGTAATAGACCAGGGGTGGCGAACTTTTTTTAAGCCGCGTGCCATTTTTTTTAAATGTTCCCATTTTAAAATGCTGACGTGCCAGGTAACTTTTGCAATTAATAAACGTTTCTGATTGTGGGAATCAGTATTAGCCTGAATATAACACGTATTATATTTTAAACCTTAGATGTTGCACAAAAGCGGATTGATAAAACATTTTTTATTCCTTTCAGAGCGTGGCACGCGAGACAAATATTTCGCGTGCTAATACGATTTTCCTACGTGTCAGCTGTGACACGTATGCCATAGGTTCAGCATCACTGCTCTATATGATATGAGCCTCTAACCGCTTTCTACTATATACTTTTATTAATTATACCCTTTTTCAAATTTGTAATACTCTGAAAACTCGAGCATGTTACTCACTCCTTGCAAATTGGAGACTTATGTATCTATGTAAATTGTGAAATTCTTCTTCTTCCTTTGGCACTACAGCGCTAAATGGGCTGTGGCCTAGCCTCCCCTGCCTACACTTGTGTGTTGGTGTCTTGATCTTACACAAGTGCAGGGAGTCACCACTATTAGGGTAGTTTTTTAATATTTTCAAATTGAGAAATTACCAAATAATAATAAAAAAATAAGAAGTAAAGTAATGTATGTTACAAGTGTGTGAAGAAAGGCTTTTGTGAATGAGTTTCAAAGTTAGAAGCACGAGACTAAGGCGCATGAGCATGAGACTAAGTGGTTTAATCGCAATGAGCGCACAAAAGCCTTTCGCACACGAGTGTCATACATTATTTTATCTACAAAGCATGTTAAAATACTGTTGAATTTATAAAAAAGAATTGTTTCTTACCGAGAATATTGTAAAAATTATAATTTTGACAGACAGCATTCTTTAAATCACTGACACAATAGGGTTAGAACGTTCAACGCCTCCGTCGAAAAATGCTAGTAAAAACGCATAATGACGGGAACACTATTAGGTCGTTGTCGATGTAATCTAGGTTAACTTTAATCTAGATTAGGTTATGGCTAGGTTAAGTTATATTAGAGCCAGATAAATCTAGACTGAGAGGCCGAGACTTGATTCAAAATAAGAAAAAATAATTCAATTTCAATCTACGTCAGAAAATTAATTTTCACTACGTCTATGTTTTTTGTTTAGTGAAGCAAGTTGTTGCCATAGTAACAACAAACAAAAACCGTTTAATAATGAAACTCCGTTTGATTTACATTGGACTTTTACGCACGATCTGGATACTTTTACACATAACTACAATAATGCCATCCTCCAGATACTATAATGTATTTTAATCATTAATGTGTTCATTTTGGTGTGTGTGAAGATAAAATAATTTTCTCAATAAAAAATTTGAAAATCCTAACACTGTTCATTGGGATAGCTTCAAATATTATTTTAAATATATTATTTTTATTAAAATATAATTCTTATGATACTTATTTATTTATTTTTTATTTTATTTATTTCTGGTATTACATTTCTATAGAGGTGTGTGTAACCGTGTGTGTAGAGGTGTGTGTGTATAATAACCTGTACATATATAACCTGTACATGTACCTGTACACCATAATGAAACAGTAAAATATATATATATATATATATAATTAAATAAAAATTCTTAGTCTAAAATTAGTATTATAGATAAATACAAATTACAAAAATACAAAATTTACAAAATTCTTAGTCTAAGATTAAGATGAAAAATAAATAAATATTACAAAATATACCAAATTACAATAAATTGCAATGTAATAGGGTACAGTGCAATAAAAATTAAGTAGTCGTCATAATAGAAGTTTCATTACTTATACAGTTACCATATAGCAGGTTCTTATCCAACTAGTTAACTTTTTTTTACAACAGTTTAGCAGAACAATTTAAAATTTTCAAGGTATTCGGTAATTTATTGAAGTATTTTATTGCTACGTAATAGGCATTTTTAGTACTTATAGTTTTGTTAATTTTTGGAAGTAATAACAACTTTGATCTCGTAATAGCAGACCGATTTAAATAAAGATATTTACAGTCTTGATAGTAGAAAGTCAATGCATTTACAATAAAAGCATCTCTTATTTCTAAAGGCAATTCATTTTCCTTGTTTAGACTCATTTTTTTAATTATTTTGTTCTGCATGGTAATTACATGTCTAATAGAATTGTTGTAAGCACCACCCCAAGCAGCAATGCCATAATTAATTTCACTTTCAAAAATACCATGATATATCATTTTTAAAACTAAATTATCAAGTGATTGATTAAGTTTATAAAATAAGAGAGTAAAAAATTTGAGTTTTTTTGACAATTCAGTTGCATGTTCATCCCATTTCATGTGCCTATCAAAAAACAAACCTAGGTATTTACAGTTATCAACCCTTCTCAAGGGTTTGTGATTAATATACAGGCTAAAATCTATGGGAAGACTATCAGCGTAACTACCAAAAGTAATGAAACTTGATTTATCCATATTAAGTGACAGTTGATTTCCCTGAGCCATATATTAATATTATTAAGCCATACAGATAGTCGAGTTCTAACTTCATTCCAGTTCCTTCCAGAACTCAAAATAACCATATCATTAGCATATGAAACTATAGCATTATTCGGTAAAACATTGAAAACATAATTTAAGTAGAGGATAAAGAGTAGCGGGCCCAGTACAGTACCTTGTGGAACCCCAACTCTAACCGTTCTAGTTTCACTTACACAATTGTTCACTTTGACACTCTGAGTTCTATTGGACAAATAATTGGTGAGGAATACCCCTAATTCCACATCTCCAGAGTTTGTCCAACAATATTTGGTGATTAACAGTGTCAAAAGCTTCAGCAAGATCTAAGAAAGCTAAGACTGTTGGCAAATTCTTATCAATCTTATCATACATAAAATGTGATGTAAAAACTAGAACATCATTCGTTCCTTTACCTTTTATAAACCCATATTGATTGATTGAGATTAATTTACTTCGTTCAGAAAAATCATAAACTCTGGTATAAACGATTTTTTCAAAGATTTTAGTTAAGTTTGAAATTAGGGAGATTGGTCTATAGTTTGTAGTTAGGTGCTTGTCACCAGATTTATGAATTGGTATAATTTCAGCTTTTTTGAGTGAATTGGGCCAAATAGCTTTATTAATACATATATTATAAAAATTGTGTTCTAAAGGTTTACTAATAGCCTTAGATATATGTATAAGTATTTTACTACTAATACCTACATGTATAATTTTTTCGATTTCTGTTTCATTGGTTGGCAATAAAAATATACTATTACAATTATATTTAACATTTTTTGCAACATTATTAACAGGAGCATTAATTTTATTTCCTAAGTTTAAACACCAATATCCGTGAAAAAAGTTACAAAACTATTTGCAATGGGATTATTACCGGTTATAATTTCTTCATCACATACAATAAAATCAATTTCTTTATTGGGAGACACCTTTTTACCCAATTTGCTATTAACAAAACGCCATAATTGTTTGCTAACATTGCAACATTTTTTAGCACAAGCACTTTCATAACTATTTTTAGCAGATTTAATTAATTTATTTAAGATTTTACAGAAAGTATTATATTTATTTTTCAAACCAATGTTACTTTTATCACGCTTCCAAATATTATATAACCGTTCTTTAGTTTTACATGAATTCATAATACCTTTGGTAATCCAATTGAAGCGGGGTTTATTATTGCAGCTTTTCTTTTTGGTTATAAAAGTTGAATCCTTAATTAATAATTTGATTATATCAATAAAAATATCAAAGAAATCATCAGGATATTGGATGGCTTGCAGAGATGACCAGTTAGTCTGCAAGCTCAGATTTGCTAAAAATGCACAGTCTAACACAGAAACCTCCTTGTTTTTGTTAATGTTATCAGTAGTAACGCCGAGAGATACAAAAATTGGGTAGTGATCGGTGAAGACGTTGTTGAAAGTAAAGGATTTAATATCATTAAATTTTGATTTAATAAAAATGTTATCAATACAAGAGCCTCCCGCTTCGCTAGGTCTGGTAATTCCACTAAAATATGAGAGGTAACCAACGTCAAGAAAAGTTGACAGGAATTGATTTACTATAGTTTCAGAAGATCCAAAATTAATCCACCAGCTATTTACGTGAATCACCAGCTAAAATCACACGTTAAAATCACCAGCTATTACGTGATTTTTACCGTGGTTTTTATTATGTAAGTATTCAGAAATTTGTTTGATGTAGGCTTCTTTATTAACATTATGACATCTATAAACACCTGATATTTTAATGGATTTATTATTTTTTTATTTTAAAGTAGTAGAAACAATTTTGAGATCACCTATTACCTCAATAACTGTATTAGACTGTACAGTTTTTTTAACGTACAATATAACGCCATCAGCTTTATTTATGGAGCTGTTGTTGTAATAGCAATGATAGTTATTAAGTGCAAAGTAGGAGAAGCACGTTAAAGACCAAGTTTCAGAACAGATAATAACATCGGGCTTTACAGATAAGTTTTCAATGAATACTTCAAGTTTACCAAAATTAGCATTTATGCTTCTTACATTTAAATGTAGAATTAATAAATTTTTCAGTTTGATGTAGTTATTTAAATTTTCTAAATCATCAAAATTATCTTCAATTTGGAGATCATAATTATCGTCCATCGTTAATTCAATCGTAAGAACTCTACCATAGGATATGAACTGAAGTAAAAACAATAAATAAATGTAGCTCCTGTAATCAAATATTGGAGCAAAACAATAAACTTTAGAAACTAAAAAATGGACCTACAATTAACACAAATTAGGTACCGAAAAAAAATAGTGCTCCTATATGTATACAACAGAAAATTATTTGTTGCAGGTGAGTTTTATGAGATATAAAACCAAATTTATGTCAAATGGTTCGAATTCGTGTCTCCACCTATTATTAAAGAATTCTTGGACGTACATCCCAGATAAAATAATTATGCAGATGTTATAAACATCATACCCTAAGCTGCATTGTTGAAATAGTGATCCCGTCTTTAAGATATTTTAGAAGAAAGCATCACCCTTGCCGCCTATTTCACCGGGGACATCCGCATCCGGTGTCAAAGCAGAAGACACCATGATGGATGCAGAGTCAACAGGATGGATTCCATGGTCCGTGCGGCGAAGAATTCTTCCTTCACGGACCCACACGTTCCTTAAACCAAACTTATTTTGGGCCAGCTTTAAAAGCTCCATCCTCCCTTTTGTGAGGTCTTCGCGGATTACAATGCTGGTACCTTTCAATTTATTTCTGGACGCCACTATCTCCCGTTTCTTTTTAGCGCACTTTAACGCGATTAGTATTGGCCTGGTTTTAGAGGTCTGTTTACCAAGCCATCTACATTCCTTGAAGGACGAGGACGTTACGTCTACCCCTAATTTGGAAACTATTATCTTGATAACCAAGTCCTCAAGATGTTTTTCATCCTGACCGGCCTCTTCTGGTACTCCAAAGATAAGAAGATTCTGGATCCGTTGTTTCTGCTCTAGTGCGTCAAGGCGTAGTTGAGTGTTGGCTAGTTTAGTCGTCAGGCTTATGATTTCCTGCTCTTGTTGAGCAAATTTCTCCTGAAATTTATCCAACAAAATTTTATGAAGTCCATCGATAAATTTGTCATCAGTAAGTAGTGAGGTCAGAACATCGGTGATTGCTTTCTACGAGGCTCATTATTTCAAATACAGACACAGATATATTGGTTTTGATTATGATACTTGTTTTTCTTTTCTTTTTTATCTGTATGTTCAGAAAAACACAATTTGAGGAGACAAACGAAAACACTATTTACTCGTCAGCCATTTTTCTCGTCAAATTGAAATAAATATTTAAATGAAATTAAAATAATTTTTTTGACAATTTGAATTTTTTGATATAAAAAAAAAGATTTATTAGTTACATTACAGAACACACTAATTCAAAAATAACAAAATATGTAATAACTAGGGCAAAAAAATATATGCAAATGCATATATTTTCCCATTCTACTTATAAAAGAATGGACTAGCCAGAAATGTGTTTCTGACCAAACTATGAATTTAGAGCCCTATTCGTAAAGGCATATTTTTGCATATTTCACCAATAGGAGCATAAATTGCATATTGGCTATGATAAGACATATTTCGAAATAACTGCATATTTTTAGTTCATATTATGCTCAATTTGGTTAATATATTTATATTCATTGATCTGCTTTTTGACAGAAATCTCAAGCGCGTATTAAATACGGCAGTGTTAGACAAGGCAAAAATTCCGGGTGAAAGTTTCAATCGAGATTCGATTTTACTCTTTATATCAGATGCCGCTCCATACATGGGAAAAGCAGCTCAGGCCATACAAACCAAAAACTTTTTAGCCGTGACACATCTGACTTGCTTTGCATATGGACTTCAAGAGTTCAGAGTTTGTAAACAAATTCGAGGAATTTATACTAACGTCGATCGTCTAATAGCCAATGTAAAAAAATATTTTTGAAATCACCGTGAAGGGTACTTGGCACTTCCTCCACAACCAATAACTACTTGATGGGAAACGTGGATTGATGCCGCTGTGTACTATGCCACCAACTAAATAATTGTGAAAGTGTTCAATGTAGGAACTGGGCGAAGAAGAGGCCTAATCAATCAAAAGAGCTACTAATTTCAAGAGCTAGTAAATGACGGTGAAATAAAATGTTATTTAATTTCCATTGCCTTAAATTATGGATTCCTAAGCCCATCAATAAATTCGCCTGAAAAGTCTGGGCTACTGCTTGCTAAACAGATTGAGGTAATAGAACATTCTCAGCATGTAATTAATGGCGTTAAAGGTTTGTGAAAAACGGTTTGTTAAGCTAACTTTGTGAAAAAAATAACTTTGTGAAGAAAATTGTGCGCCTATAACGTCGGTTGTGTGAACGAAGTTTTTCAATGTACAAAAATGTCCTGCGATCAAACAGGAATAGATTTCTTAGAGAACTTAAATGACATGTTTGTCATTTATTGTAATAAAAATTAAAAAAAGTGCAATTTAAAAAAATTTAGAAATTTAAGTTATTTTGAAGTTTATCTGTATTTTTTTTTGAATTTATATTTTCGTACCTAGAATTTTTCAATTTTTCATATGTTTTATTTCAGATTTAAGAGCATATATTTGTTTTAAATGCATATTTTTAATTTTATAGAGCACTTCTTCATTTTTATAGAGCATATTTTAAGCGCTTAAAGCACTTTTTTAAGAGCATATTTTTGGTTACCCTAGTAATAACATACCACCTCTCCTAAATGTATGTAAAACTTTTATTGTTAACTCTTTGCTACTTAACATTAATAAATGTAAGGAATTATATAAAAAGGTATTGGTGAATACAGGAAATATGGAAATCTCTCTGCCAAAAATGAATAAATCTATTAGTTATGAAAAATCTAGCTATGTTGCTATTGAGGGGGAAACCACATTAGGAGGCTGTTTGATACTGGTTTTTTAGGTTTTTTTTGCGTGGGAAAAATGAACTAGGACTTAATCAAATTTTGACATCATTTCATTCATATTTTGAACAATTTTTGTGATTTTTTTGAATAATTTCAGCCAAAAATAACAAAGTTACGGTGTGATGTCCGCCGAAGGTTGTAAGTATAGTTTTCCATTTGCGTGCAGTGTAGCCATTCCGATTTTCATGTGAAAACAAAAAAAAGTTTTGATTTTACATTAATAACTTATTTCTAAGAATATGAACATCAATGCAGGCGAAAAAAATGAAAATTAAAAATTTTGGAGGTGTTGGAACAATTTTTCTTAGATTTTCACGATTTTTTCTCTAATTATGCAAGGAAAAGTAACCTTAAAATCATGATATCATCTCACAAGTTGGTTCATATAATTCGACATTTTATAAAGAATCATACTATCAATTTTCATAATGATCGGTTCTAAACTTTTTGAGTTAGATTCCACGCAAATGTGAAAAAAGTTATTTCGAGATAAAGGAGGTAATGCTCCGCTGGAGCCTGTAGCCTGTACCCGATGTGCTCATAAAATTGGTTCTATGATTGGTTCTATATGAATTCTATTTATTGGTTCTAAATGAATTCTATTGGTTCTATATGAATCTTGGTTCTATGCTCATAAAATCTAAACGAATGCGAATTTCGATTTGAAATTTTGACAGCGTATTCTTGGATAGGTAAGCTAACGATATATGCAATAAAAAAATCGGATTTTTTGAACATCCTAATGTGGTTTCCCTCCATAAATATTATAATATTATAATATGCCTAAAGATCTGAAAACTTTAGTTTGTAATAAAAAAAAAAACAGTAAAAACATAATTTACAAATTGGATTGGGAATGTAAATTAATCTCTAATTCTTTCTTGTATGTACTTTTTTCAGCTTTGATTGTTGTTCTTATTTTTATTATTTAATAAGTATATTTAAGTAGATATATTAAAGTAGGTATATTTACGAATTTAGATTTTTTGTATTCAGACGTATGTACAGATGGAATAATCATCTCTATAGGACAGATATGTAGGTACATGTATATGTATGGAACATGTAGATCATGTACATATACGTACGTTTTTAATTTTTCTGGTAAATAAATAAAAATAAAATAAAAAATATTATTTAAATTTATTTTTATAATTTCGCAGGATAAATAGATATTGATTAATAAAGTTGTTTAAAAAAAATATGCAAAAATATTCATATAACATGTGATCGTAAACGAACTTCTATGAACTTGATTTGACATAATATTATATAAAGGCAAAACTATCCACACATGTTTTTTTAAATTAATTTTGTAGGATAAACAGATATTGATTTATCAAATTATTAAAATAATATATGCAGTAAACTTTTAAATAACATGCGAGTGTTAGGGTGGTCACCCCTTAAATTTGTAACACGTATCTACAGTAACAAAATTGTAAAATTTCAGGTGACTAACTTTAGCGAAAGATAGTGCTCAAGCGAGTGTAATTTTTTAAATTATTTTGAAAAATAGTATAGTTTGATTCCTTGGTTGCAGGTTAGGTTTTCACTGCTAAATAAATCAGATTAATAATGAAATAGAACCAATATAGTGTTTAATAAACGATTGTCGAAAAAAAATAATTACTAGACTCTGAATCAGTGTACCTGTGCATTAAAATGAGATATTTAACACGTAATAAAGATGACATTTTTATACTTGGATGTCGAGATCTTGAGTCACTACTAAGGCTAAACCAACTTCCAACACTTCGGCAAGTTCTATTACGTTATGACCAGATACTACTTGTTTCAAAAAATGCCAAAGTCGCATATAATCATTCGACAATTAATAGAGGTGTGGAATAAGTCTGGTATTCCGATAAGACAATCTAATCGCTGCATTGGAAAACTTATTAAACTTCATAAGAATTCGCTGCTTTTGAAGAAATATAAAACTAGATATTCAGAAGTACGGAAAAAAGAGAGAATTTGTTCACAGCTCAGTTAGACAAACTTTTTAAGTTTGCCCAATCAAATGCCATAAATTGAATTGCAATTTCGGACGATAGAGACTTTCTTATTGACCAGAGAGATCGCAAGATGATGACTTCAATTAACAAGAAACTACAAAAAACAAAGAACGTTGTGTAAAGCGAAAACAAAGAGCTGAAGAATTCAGACAAAAGGCATCTGAAAATAATACATTGTCTTCAGTTGTATCACGTCAAGAACTTAATTCTTGATTGATGATACTTGATTCCAGCTTTAGTTGCACTTCCGCAAGCATAGATGAGGGTTTTGTTGTGACATTACCAAAAACGCAAAGCACTACTAGTGCTCAAGACAGTGGTGGTGTATCATTGACTAGAGGTATTTTTACACAACATGTTACCAGTGCTCTTGCTCTAACAAAATAATCGATTAAGATGCAGCGAGAAGGATTATTTTGTTGTCTGCCGCACTTAGTTGCAATCCTGTTTCACTCCCTATTTCGCGGAGCTCAATTCGACGAGCCAGAAAAAAAGTAGGAGGTAGTTCTACTAAACTATCCACCTTAGAAGCCTTTGCATCACAGAAAACATTGCAAACGCTCTGTTCAAAATTTCAATTACCTCCTGGGACTTGGGGCGATAATGATGATATGGGGATGATGATTGGGATGATAATGATTACCTTCAAGGTAAAAGTTCCATAAGAAACTTATGTGTGGTCAACCAAACTGCGGAAAGGGCTGTAAAATTATTTGAAGATTCTAATATGATACTTTTCAAAAACGAGGAGGACATACAATTTATGCTTCATGTAGTGGAATATAACCGAAAAAACGTTACTACTAACACATCCAAAAAAGCGCTAACAAACTCAGTTTCAGGTTGAATGTTTGTTAATAATATTTTGTGTTTTCTTAAGTAATACTCTGGAATAAAAACAATCTATTTTTGAGAAGAGCTTACATTTTTTTTCTTAATATACTGACATGTCCTATGTTAGAAAATTTTCATAAAATTTATAAATTTGAAAGTCGTTGAGCACCCGCTTCCATATAAGATAGGGTACTGAAATTTTAAAGAGATAGGACATTAGGTATGTGTAACAAAATTACAGTGTGGCGTAACTTCAATCTGTAATTTTTTTTTCGCCATACTAATGTGAACTACCCCAAGGCATTTA
This sequence comes from Phosphuga atrata, assembly GCA_944588485.1. NCBI lineage: Eukaryota > Metazoa > Arthropoda > Insecta > Coleoptera > Silphidae > Phosphuga > Phosphuga atrata. The sequence continues at coordinate 57,620,473 of OX155898.1, read as the reverse complement.
TATGTATAGTACATGGCATGTACATGTTTTTAATTTTTCTGGTAAATAAATAAATACATGAAAATAAAATGAAAAATATTATTTACATTAATTTTTATAAATTCGTAAGATAAATAGATATTGATTAATAAAATTGTTTAAAAAAAATGTAAAAATTTTCATATAACATGTGAGCGAAAACGAACTTCTATGAACTTGTTTTGACATAATATCATATAAAGGCAAAACTATCAGCACATGTTTTTTTTTTAATTTCTAGGATAAACAGATATTGATTTATCAAATTATTAAAAAAATATATGCAGTAAACTCTCAAATAACATGCGAGCGTAACCATTTTTCAACTTCAATAAACTGGTTTATACGCAATATCATATAAGGAAAAACTATTAAGAATTTTGTTACAACTTCTATCCACCATTTAATATTCTCGATACATTGCAGACAGTAAATAAATTTCTGTTAAAGTTTTTATAGATCGTAAGCTGCATTTTAAACATTATCCTCCGATATACATCGCTCTGCAAATCTGAATTACTTTGTAACATCAAATATCACAAAACCGTATCTATTGCTTTATCAATTTTTAAATATGTTTTGTATCAATATATTATTAATACTAAAATACTTCAAAGTTAAATCTTTGAATTCTAATTGATATTAAATTTATTTCTAATTAATTAATATCTTAATAATTCTTAATGATTCTAATGTCTAATGATTCTATCTTAATGATTCTAATTAATATCTTATGCAATTCTAATTAAAATATTAATAATAAGTTTCGTATTACTACAGTTTTAATTACAATTCATTCAATAATTTAACGTTCATTTCCCGTATTTATACAACATTAAAGTTAAAAATAATATAAAGGGTGGCAAATTAAGAATGTTTTTACTTAATTAAAACAAGAAGAGGTAATGAAGTATTTGCCGTAATTTTAACTGTCGATTATTCATTTAACTTTCACGTCTTTTTGAAGATGGTACGGTGGCCGATTGAACAAAAGATTACTTGTGTAGTCCATTTTATTCCAACAAACTCCATTATTCAAACACAGAGGTGGTTTCGAGAAAAGTTTTATTTTCCAGCACCGCCAAATTTCAAGACAATTGCAAGATGGGTCGCAAAATATCATCGAACAGGTTCTCTTAAGGAGACTGAACTTGCAGAGAGGACAAATACTGCTAGAAGAGCAGTAAATACTTTGCAAGTTAGGAACAGAATTTCGGAAAATTACAATCAATCCGTGCGACGTTTATCGCAGCAAGTAGGAATTTTACGTGAGTCGGTAAGAACAATTTTAAGGAAAGATTTACTCTTTCGGACTAACCAATGGCAACAAGAAACTTCCTCCAATGGACCGAAACTCACGTTTAGAATTCGCTCTAAGGATTCTGGACAGATCAGATAATTATGGGCGATTATTGAATCAAAATCCAAAAATTATGGGCGACGAAAAAATTATGTTATATGTATATATTTTAAATGATTGTGATATATTATTATTATTATTATTAGAAAAATGTGTTTATGTGTTTTCTCGGGGATTCCGCGTAAATCTTGCTGGTTGGTTCTAAATTTACGACGTTTCTGAGGATTAACATTCCTTATTTTTAAGAGATATATACGATGTATATGACCAGTATACGTTTGACACTTAACCGGCGCGGACGTATACATCTCTTGAGAATGGCGATTGTTCGTCAAGATATCGAGAATCCGATTCTTTTCAGAGCCAGCCCTCAACATCAAAGCGGAATCCCCTCCAAAAAAAAAAACACATTTTTCTATACAAAAGCGCCTACTCGCTCCATTATATTTACGTTAATCTCGGAAGAAGCGGAGCATGAAAAGAGCACTAAGATCAAAGCCCCGGCAACAGGACGCAGATTGACATTTTTTGGTCGTGTTTGATAAAATATTTTTGACTTACCAACTTGTGGTACGTCGTATTGCCGGCTGGCCCTTGATGACCTCAACATGAGTTGTGGAGGTTCGGGTGCATGGGTTTGAGAGTCGCGTTTGTGCCAGTCTAGGATGAGCCCCTGTTGGTGGGACTGGGAGGACGACGGCGGTAACGGCGGTCGTCTGAAGGAGTCCCTTTCAAGGTGTAGTGGCTGCGGGGTGGCCAGCGCACACACCCAGATCGCGGCCGCTAACACGGCCCACATACCTTCACGCCCTCAGGTGATCATCGCGCCTAACCATCGGTGGTTACTCGCGTTCCAAAAATAGCCGGGCCGCGCTATAGATTTTCCACTTGTTGCCTTTGGCGACGGCCGGACTCGAACCTCGCCACTCGAAAAAATATACCAACCCCTCGACGGAAAGAAACTACTCCTTAAACTAACTATTCCTTCTGATGTATTTCTCCTATTTGATGAGAGATTGCACGAGTTCTAATATCTATGGGGTGTGCTTCCGGCGCGTGCAATCGACGCTGGAGACGGCTCGCGACTGCCAGCTCCGGCGCCCGCCGTCGTCTCGACCGGGTCCGCCTACGCGTCGCACCCCCCACCCCATACGGCCGCTCCTCATTCAAACGCTGTAGAGCTACAAGCACACCACTTCTATGCAAATGTGTACGCAGTTTTTTTTTCTTTCTGCTTCTCTTTTTCGCGTTTGAAAAAAAATGAATCAACTGACCGATAAACACATCCATCGAATCTCCACACAACGATGAAAAACAACGTCGTTACATCAACGACAATTACCGGTAACATCAAGGATAACAATAAAAATGCTGAATTGCACAATACATTCCACATCAAACCAAAATTAAAGCGTTAAACAATTTGCGGCTTAATATCCCTAACCTTCCCCACCAACCTCTCATTGCCAATCATGACTCAAAATTAAGCATTAACACGAATTCAGGGAACACATTCTCGTTATAACAATTCTTTATTTATTTACAATTATGAACACAGACGAATCGGTGACTCAGACTTCATTAATACCATACATGATGTTCTGATTCCAGAGAGGAGTCAGCCCCAATGTTTTCGAAAAATTGAACATTTTTAGAAAATATTCCCCGATACCATTGCAATTTTCAGCAGGAATTTTTTCGGGAATTCACAGCAGTGAAGTTCTGATGTTATAATAACGTCTATTATACAGAGTGTTAGGTAAACATGCGGCAAAAATTCAAGGGGTTATTCCATGACCTATTCTAAGAACTTTCTGTCTTTTGATGATTTCTGAAAAACCCTTTGTTTGGAAGATACAGGGTGAAAAAAATTTGCGACAGTTACAATATTTTATTATCAAAAAGAACTGTTTGCGCCAATTTTAGTGAATCTGTATTTTTAAATTTAACATTTGAATCGATTTCGGCACCGATCAACAGAAGGGTGTATCAACCTAGGCCGAAATCGCGCGATTTATCAATTAATTTCGTCGCAAATTTATATATTTATATATTATTATTTATTTATATATATATATATATATATATATATATATATATATATATATATATATATATATATAATATATATATATATATATATATATATTTATATTATTGCGGTAGTATGCTTCGAGTGCGTGAAGCGTAGAACAGGAATCGAAGCGCCAACGAAGCTCGACCGCCGCGTGCACGCATCTTTCAGTTTCTCGTTTTAAGTCAAATTAACCAGGGGTGTAATCACGAGCCCAAAGGGCTGAAGCGACATCCAACGTCTGGAAAACAACAATTTATGGGAATTCCTCCATTTACTATCCCCATTTCCTCTCTTAAAAAAAGCGCCGGAAGGACGATCACACGTGGCGGAGACGCGAGCAGCCCTAACAGGTAAGTGATTAGACACGGTCCAAACAAGTACAAACAATGTTCAAAATGATTTCTTCCTGCCCGAATAGAAATACATTCAAAGTACTGGCAATTTGTCGGGTAGAAATATTTGTATCTTCCTCTATCATGTCCTAGAGAACAGGAATGTCCTACACATTATGTTGTAGTTGTACCGCTCTTACTGTCATTGCAATAAAAAATATTACTGACAAAATATTACTGACAATGTGGCAAGGATCGTTGGTTTAACCCAGGTTAGATTAGGTTGCCCGCCGCGAAACGGGCAGATAAATCAAGAACACATACACGCGGTAGCGCGATCCAATATAGAACAATGTGGCAAGGACCGTTGGTTTAACCCAGGTTAGATTAGGTTACCTGAGGCGAAGCGGGTAGATAAATCAAGACATAATAACCCCTCGATCCAATATAGGACAATGTGGGAAGGTGCGTTGGTTTAACCCCGGTTCGTTTAGGTTGCCCGCCGTGAAGCGGGCAGATAAATCAAGACAACATACGCGCGGCAGCGCGAACTCTCGGCCCAATATTGGACAATGTGGCAAGGACGTTTGGTTTAACCCAAGTTAGATTAGGACAAATAAATTTTTGAAGGCAACTTTGTATATTCTTTAGCCAGTGGCGGCTCGTGGATGATGCTTGTGGGAGGACTGGAAAAAAATATAATAAAAGTATTTATACGAGTTGAAAAACCCGCATTTTCATTGACATATACAGAAACATATTGAATTTTTTAATTCAGTGACAATCTGTTAACCAATTATGCTTCATTTAAATGTTGAAATTAAATTTTCGGTCATAATTATTTGAAGGACTTTTTGACACTGGACAAATATTTAAATCTGGAGTTAACCGTCTTAATGATTTAATTTAATTTTTTTCTTGAAATTTCAGTCGTGCAAAGTTTTTATTTTATTTTATTTTATTTTTTATTTATTTATACAAACGGGCAAACCCCTCTCTACAAAAAATAGTACAATGTAAATAGTATAACATAATGTAACGACAAATATACCCTTTACACTAGATTTCACACATTAGCTACCCCATTAAGAGATTTTTTAAAAGTATGCAAGCTCACCCCAGTTATGAATAGACCATTTGCATTAACTAGATTCCCCAGGATATGCTACTATTGTAGCCGTAATTAGTATGGTGTATGGGAATGCTAAAAAGTTCACACTTACGAGTTGATATTGTAATAATCTTGAATTTAATTAGTAACAATTCTGGGCATGATGTTATACCACAAATCAACCTGAATAATAAAATTAAGTCCGCTCTATTCCGACTAGTTTCTAAGGTAAATATCCGAAGATATTGCAAGATTTGACAATAATTGTAAGTACCTTGGTGTAAGCCCATTTTATAAGCAATACATCTCAAAAACTTATTTTGTATACACTGAAGATGGTGGATATGAACATGATAATAGGGGCTCCATACAGAAGAGGCATAATGGAGACAAGAATTTACTAGTGACATGTATACAGTTTTTGTGAAAAGTATTGATAATTTCTCTTTTTAAATTTTTTCATTGAGTGTTTCTCAGAACAAATCCAAGTGTTCGAGAACCATTGCTTATAGTAGAATTTATATGCTGGACAAATGTAAGTTTCTCATCAAATAGTACACCAAGGTGTTTTACAACGGATACTCTTTTAACGATCTTATTATCAATATGATAATCATTTTGGATTATATTTTTTGCTCTACTGAAGGTAATGCATTGGCATTTATCCGGATTTAACAACATTCCGTTTGATTCAGACCATTTTACCAGAGAATTTAGATCTTCCTGAAGTTTATTACCATCAGTTGAATTTGAGTTGTCTATATATAATTTCAAATCGTCTGCAAAAAGGAGATATTTACAATTTTTAAAAACGGTACCTATGTCATTGATAAAAGTGTTAAACAACAGGGAACCCAAATGTGACACCTGTGGAATACCGGATGTGACAAGAACTGAATTTGACACAAAATTCGTAATTTTGACAAATTGATGTCTATTATAAAGATAACTATGTAGCCAGTTTGTCAACCATGACGGAAAGCCAGCTGCGGGACAACTTGCTGATCAATAAGTTGTGGTCCACTTTATCAAAAGCTTTGCTGAAGTCTGTATAAACTGAGTCTATTTGACCATGTTGTTCCAGTCCATGGATATTATCATTTTGATATAATAATAAGTTTGTTACCGTTGATATACCACTAACAAAACCTTGTTGTTGTTCCATTATTAAACTTTTACAATAAAAGGAAATATGATTTACTAAGAGTTTGTTTAAATTGTTCAAATAATTTGGGTATAGCGGAAAGTTTACTTATTGGTCTATAGTTCTCGATTTTTTTTAGAACCATTTTTGAAAATTGGTGTAATATAGCTATTTCGCCAGATGGTGGGAAATATATGATTTTTAAGGGACAAATTAAATAAAATTTCCAATAGTTTACTCAAGGAATAAACGCACTTTTTCAATACATATGAGGGAATCCCATCTGGTCCGATACTCAAATTGTCTTTTAATTTCATAATCCCATTAAAAACTTCTAGATGGTTAATTTTCAATGGAGGAATCGATACAGTATTAGTTGAATTTAAATTTTTATAATCAGCACCAAACACAGCATTGCTATATACACTACCAAAGTGTTCAGCAAATAAATTTACAATATCTGTGCCACAGCTGGCTACTTCATCTTTATATGTCAAAATATTAGGAATTACGGTATCCTTTCTTAAGGAGTTGATGTACTTAAAAAAATATCTAGGATTAGTTGAGATGTTATTGTCAACCATAGCTATGTAGCTGTCATCACATAATTTGGATACATTTTTGCACCTAGTTCTCAAGTTACAAAATAGAATGTAATAATTAATATCAAAAGTCTCTTTATATTTTTTATGGTATGCTTTCTTTTCTCTTATGAGTGACTTTAATTCGAAATTAGACCATGCTGGATAATTTGAAGTTCTGAATCTACCATGAGGAACAAAATTTGCTAACGCATTATTGAAAATATGATAAAATATCTTAGTTGCTGATTCAATATCAACAAGAACATGTCCCAGTTTATAGCTGCAAAGTAATTATTTAAACCAATGAAATCAGAATTTTTAAAATCATAGTAGTAACACTCAAATTTCATACTTTCATGTCTATTTGGTAGTACTAAGTCACAGTCTAAAGCTACATGATGTGGATTGTTTGGTAGTAATGGATCAGTTGCAACATTTACTGACAGAAAGTTTTGCGAATTGGGGAACACTAAGTCAAAAAATACATTAATGTTATTAGGTATCACATTGATTTGTTTCAGGCCACAAAAGGAAAAATGCCCATTCAGTATCGCTGCTGGATAACCAGTTGGGCAATGTTGTAATAATCCATCCTGTTCTTGTGAAGTCCAAGTGGCCAATGGAAAATTATAATCACCATATAAAAATACTTATCCATAGAGTCCATATGATTATTTAATATATTTTCGACTGACTGACAGTGGCTTTCATATATGTCATGGCCAGAACCCGGACGAATGTATGTTGAACCAAATATGAAACTATGTTTGTTGAGTGTAAGATGCACGAATAATTGTTCAACTATTCACTATAATCACTATTCACTATATCACTATTCACTTTATCAATTTGATATACTTGTAAATCAGTTCTAAAGCCCATCAACACTCCCCCACCTCTTTCTAGGTTACTTGTTGATTCACTTCTGTCACATCGAAATACTTGATATTTTTTAAGCCAAGTTCTGAATTAGTAAATGTGTCAGTCAACCAAGTTTCAACTAAAATTATAACATCATAATCACAGCAAGCAACAGTGTTATGCAATTCTATTAATTTTGTTCTAAATCCACCAACATACTGAAAGTAAATCCTAAGATTTTGCATATTATATTATATCTATTTCTTGGATTTTAGTTTCGATAATTGGATGTCCTGCCCTGTAGCGGATAATCAGATTTTGCTCACCATTTTCCGTCCGTAATTTTAAGTCATTATGAACTTTCTTAAATGCGTCGTGTTGTAGTTTCGTCCTGTCAGGACCAATGCTATATCTAGAGGAGGATAGAACTCTTCCTGATTTCAAGGCTTGAGCAACAGCATATGGATTAGATAAAACTGCTTTGACAGGTCTTGGCTTGTTGGATTTCTTTCCAACTCTTATCACTCGATCGATATCCCTATCTTGAACACCCACGGACTTCAGAACTTCTTCTACTATACCTCTATCGAGTTCAATGCGTTGATTCAATTCGTTTGCAGCAGATTCCTCCACATTATATTTCATCAGGTTGTTCGCTCTTTGAGAACGTTCATGGACTTCTGATAGAATGAGATCCATATTGTTAGGGGAATTTAATTGTTGATGTTTTATGGTTTCTAGCTCTTTTTTTAAGGAACTAACCTCAGATTCTAGTGAATCTAATTTATTTAGTTGGTAAGGCACTCTCTTTATAGCTGAACGACAGTCCTCGCAAAAAAACATTATAATTCTTCTTTGGACAATTATGGCTTAGATTTCTCTCCCGCATAATCCACTGCATTGTTCCACTAGGTGAAACCATATTCGACAGCTATCACATTGTATTACTTTATCGTCGACCGAAACTTCTTTTTTGCAGCTTGAACAAGAAACCGACATTCTAATTGATTTAAGTATAATTTATAGAACAGAATTTTAGAAGTTGAATTTAAAAGAATAAAAAAAAAGTATAAAACTGATAACGGGATAAGACTTATCGATTCGAGAGCAGGTAGAAATACGTCTTTACACTGGGAGCACTCGAGCGCGACTCAAAGTTGATCTTTTGCAAATGCATAACTGAATTTTTGGCTTCGTTCATTTCTATACAAATGTAATTAAAATTAAATTCATTAATTAAATTAAAAAAATGTCACTATCTTACTTTCTATGTGTATAGCTAAGAACTTCTTATTTATTATTACTTTAAAAATTGTCTTAATTGTTTTAAATTATCCACGTTTCAATTAATTAATTGTCCACTTAAGATTCTTTGACTCTGCCGAAACTCGAGTTCTTAGAAACAAACTCATAAAACGCCTAAAATACAGAGTGCAAGCTGCAATGTTTGCAGCCCACGATATACATATTACAAAAACGTATATCATGGGTGGGGGTAACCAGATCAATACACTATCTACGCGGAGAGACTCGGGCTGCACTGACTGCAGCCCGGATGAGTATATTGCGTATACGACAGCAATAAATTGCACAATACACACATACAGAGCGCCTATCGAGGTATTTATTACCTACAATTCAAAAAATAAATATACTACGAAGAGAAAAATATGTTTTTGTAAAATAATTGTATACTAATGTAATATTCTAATTGACAACTATTTATAACAGTGCCTACTCAAATTTGAAAAGTTTTAATAACATCCACTTTAGGAAAGCTGTCCCAAAGTGGATGTTATTAAAACTTTTCAAACTAATGTAATGGTTTATAACAATTAAAAAAATGTTTTCATTTTGGCGGGAGGACTGCAGATCTGCAGCCCTTATGAGCGAGCCGCCACTGTCCTTTACTCAAATACGTGACAGAAAAATTTAAATAATTTATAATATGTTGTCAAAATTAAATTTGGCGACGCTGACCCAATTGTATCTACATTTTTAGTTATGTGACCAGTCATACACGTCAGATTTGACATCACATCAGGATTATCGTGTAGGAAACGTCATTTTTTTTAATACAAAAACCCAAATATTTCTCCGAAATAAGAAAAAATATTACACCTTCTAGTTATTTAGCAAACCAAAATATATTCATTCCACTACAATGTGGATGCAATTTATGTGGTGATGGTATTGGTATTGATCCTGATACAGGAGTTCTTTCACAGAAAGTTGAGAGAATGTGGGGCAGTGCTAAATGGAGGAACAAGAAACATAGGGGGACAGCTAGACATTTTGTGCAATCTTGTTTATCAGATTTCATATGGCGACAGCATCAGGTGAGACACTCAGACTCAGACTTCATTAATACCATCCATGATGTTCTGACTCCAGAGAAGATAACCCAATGTTTTCGAAAAATTGAATATTTTTAGAAAATATTCCCCGAAACCATTGCAATTTTCAGCAGAATTTTTTTCGGGTATTCACAGCAGTGATGTTCTGATGTTATAATAACGTCTATTATACAGAGTGTTAGGTAAACATGCGGCAAAAATTCAAGGGGTGACCTATTCTAAGAACTTTCTGTCTTATGATGATTTCTGAAAAAACCCTTTCTTTCGAAGATACAGGGTGTAAAAAAATTGCGATAATTCAATATTTTATTATCAAAAATATTTTATTATCAAAAAGTACAAACAATGTTCGAAATCACTTCCTCCAGCCTGAATAGAAATACATTAAAAGTACTGGCAATTTGTCGGGTAGAAATATTTGTATCTTCCTCTATCATGTCCAACACATTATGGTCCACTTGTACCGTTCTTACTGTCATTGCAATCAAAAATATTACTAACGAAATATTACTGACAATGTGCCAAGGATCTTTGGTTTAACCCAGGTTAGATTAGGTTGCCTGCCCCGAAACGGGCAGATAAATTAAGACCACATACACGAGGCAGCGCGAACTTTCGATCCAATATAGGACAATGTGGCAAGGACCGTTGGTTTAACCCAGGTTAGATTAGGTTGCCCGCCGCGAAACGGGCAGATAAATCAAGACCACATACACGCGGCAGCGCGAACTCTCGATCCAATATAGGACAATGTGGCAAGGACCGTTGGTGTAACCCCTGTTCGGTTAGGTTGCCCGCCGCGAAGCGGACAGATAAATCGTATGAATAAAAAGAACAAACAATGTGTGAAATGACTCCCCCCAGCCTGAATAGAAATACATTCAAAGTACTTGCAATTTGTCGGGTAGAAATATTTGTATCTTCCTCTATCATGTCCAACACATTACGTTCCAGTTGTACCGTTCTTAATGTCATTGCAATAAAAATATTAACGACAAATATTACTGACAATGTAGCAAGGATCGTTGGTTTAACCCAGGTTAGATTAGGTTGCCTGCCGCGAAACGGGCAGATAAAGCAAGACAACATACGCGCGACAGCGCGAACTCTCGATTCAATATAGGACAATGTGGCAAGGACCGTTGGTTTCCTTTTGTTTTTTTTTTCAGTGTCAGTGTCATCTGCGCAGCCGCAACATGACCACGTTTATTCCGACAACCCCAACGAAGTCGCCGCAGCAATGTACCTCGACCCCGCCTACCTGGACACCCTGGACGACAGCCTTATCGACCAAATGATAATCTACATAATGAAAAGGAGAAAGACCCAAGTTGTCAAGGAGAAACCCCAGGAAATCACCGCCGAAAAGACAACCGAAGCCGCCCCAGGAAAAGACAACCGAAGCCGCCCCCGGAAAGACAACTGAAGCCGCCGCCGAGAAGACAACCGAAACCGAGAAGACAACCGAAGCCGTCCCAAGGAAAACTACCGATGCCGCCCCCAAAAGTACAACTGAAGCCGCACAAAAGAGAACAACTGAAGCCACCACCAAGAGAAGAACTGAAGCCTCCGAGAGAACAAATGAAGCAGCCCCCAAAGGAGCAACTGAAGCCGCCAAGACTGCAACTCAAGCCGCCCCATGGAGAAGAATCACACCGACGGACACATACAGCCCCACCGAAGCCGCCCTCAAGCGCAAACCCGACCGAGAGGAAGAGGAAAACATTAAACCAAGAAAAATCAAGAAAAAAGCCTAACTGGAGAAGACCAAGAATCAACCAAGGAAGCCGACAACCCCACCAAGAAAACAGGACCCACCTGTAGTCAAGTAGAACCGAATGTAGCCCACCGAAGAAAACCAAGGAGAAAAAAAAACGAAAGACAAACAACAACAGACGACAACAACAGACTTAAAAAAACAAAACAACAACCGAAAGTCAAAACAAACGACGGCGGAACAACGGGCTCACGCCCACGACCGCCATGAAACAAAGGATCCCATATGATGACCGTTGGTTTAACCCAGGTTAGATTAGGTTGCCTGCCGCGAAGCGAGTAGATAAATCAAGACAACATACGCGCGGCAGCGCGAACCCTCGATCCAATATAGGACAATGTGGCAAGGACCATTGGTTTAACCCAGGTTAGATTAGGACAAATAATTTTTGGAAGGCAATTTCGTATATACTTTACTCCAATATGTGACACAGAAAAATTTAAATAATTTATAATTTGTTGTCAAAATTAAATTTGGAAACGCTGACCCATTCTATATGATTCTGTATCTACATTCTTAGTTATGTGACCAGTCATACACGTCAGATTTGACAAAACTCAATTTTGTTTTGTTTTTTGTTATTTTTTTCAATTTTGTAAAAAGTGTCAATTTTTTTTCATTCAAAAACCCCAATATTTCTACGAAATAAGAAAAAATATTACACTTTCTAGTTGTATAACAAACCATTTACAAAATATATTCGTCCAGTACAATGTGGATGCAATTTATGTGATGATGTTATTGGATTGATCCTGATACAGGAGTTCTTTCACATACAGAGAGAATGTGGGGCAGTGCTAAATGGAGGAACATGAAACATAGGGGGACAGCGAGACATCATTTGCACTGTTATTTATCAGATTTCATATGGCGACAGTATAAGGTGAAAGAAAATAGAGTTAAATTTGAATGTTAAACTCTATATCGACCCATTTTCCACCAAATTTCTGAATATTTTTGAATTTTGAAAATGTTTTCATTTTAAATAAATTGTTCTATTTTAAGATTTGTCCGAGAAATTTTAGCTTTAGATTGGCGGCATTTAAAAATGTAGCGTGGTAGCGTTAATACGTAGGTAACAAAATTACTTAGTCTATGTTTAGTCTTGTCCAAAAGTGTTATTAAAGTTTTGTATTTTACTTCTTAGTAATAATTTAAGGTTATTATTACATTTAGTTGAAAAGTTTCATGGAATTTGCACGACTACGTTTTACACTAAAATATTTTGTTGGCTTCGTGATTCAATCTCAATCAGGCATCAAGTTTCGTATTTATGATACAAAGTGTATGCAATTGTCCGCATATATCTACATAGTTTACACTGGAAATAAAAACGTTTCGGAATCGAATAAATGTTTGTGGGGAAACAAAAAGTGAAATAAACTACTAATTGGAGATTGATGTGCTATTCTTTAGTTTTTATATTACAGTATAATCTCGATAATCCGACACATATGGGACCAGACAACCGCCGGATAATCGGAAAGAGTGGTGCTAGGAAAGAGCGCGAGCGGTCTCCACACCGCCGGATTACTGAACGTTTCGTCCGATTAACCAACGGCCTAATTACCGAGATTACTATATTGTATTGTGAAATAATCAATTATTATGAGAATCTGTTTTATTGGCATTTTTCAGGATCTTACAACAACCTGATAAAACTAATATGGCTTGCTTTACCACATCATCATCATCATCAATATGCCTTTTTGCATCCACTGCTCGATATAGACGTCCCCCATTTCTGCCCACTGTTGTCTTCTATTTTGAGCGCTCTGCATCCAGTTTGTGCTTATTCTTTTGATATCGTCCGTCCATAGCGTGGGAGGTCTTCCCCTGTTTCTCTTGTCAGCTCTTGGTCTCCACTCGAGCAGCCTTTTTGTCGATCGCCCATCTGCCATGCGGGCCACATGTCCAGCCCAGCTCCACTTGAGCTTAGCCACCTGGTATATAACATCCGTGACTCCTGTTCTCGCCCGTAATTCCCCGCCCCGTCCTCATTTCTAACGTGGTCACGAAGTGACACACCGAGCATCGATCTTTCCATCTTGCGTTGTGTTATTCTAAGCTACTTAGCAGATGTGACTGTCAGAGTTAAAATTTTGGCGTCGTATGTCATAACCGGTAGAATGCACTGATTAAAAACCCTTCGTTTTAAACAAATCGGGAGATTACTCTTAAACACATCCCCAAGTCTGCCATATGTAGCCCAAGAGAGCAAAATTCTTCTTTTTAATTCGCATGTATGGTTGTCTCTGGAGATTTTGGAGTCTCTGGAGAGCTTTGCCACTACAGAACTGAAAACCGCAATCACGTCCCTGAAGACCAGGAAGTCCCCTGGCCCAGATGACATCCTGAATGAGTTCCTGATAAACCTAGGCCCATTAGCCCTGAGCTGGCTTCCTCAATTATACAATTGAGTATAACACTCCTGGTGGACTAACAACACAATACCAAAACTGTGGTTAAAAGCTAAGGTAATAACCGTCCATAAACCGGGAAAACCAAGTGCAGATGCCAAAAGCTAGAGTGCAGTGTCACTGTTATACTCCCCGTTTAAACTATATGAACGCCTCATACTGAACAAGATTAATTTGACAAAATATTTGTATCATCCTCTATCATCTCCAACACATTATGTTCCAGTTGTACCGTTCTTACTGTCATTAATCTTCCTGTTTCACGAAGACGTCGATGAATGTTTTCGAAGATTTTTCGGTAGGGCATATTACGGCTAGGAAACCGTTCAATGTACAATCGTCCACTTCGCAATGAATTGCAATCAGCAAGTCCATACATGAAAAGCATGTCAGTCATCTCGGCGTTCGTATAGGTACATGGTAGACCACTTCACTAACTATTAAAGACACGTCAAACAGCTAAACATCATTCAATGAGTCCATAAAGCAAGTCTATACACGAAAAGCATGTCAGTAATCTGGGCGTTCGTATAGGTACATGGTAGAGCACTTCAATAACTATTAAAGACACGTTAAACAGCCAAACGTCACTCAATGTAAACAACTGCGACCGATGCAGGTGATGATTACTGACGAGACGCATTCAAATGGAATCCAGTTGTACGTTAGCAGATAAAACAGCCGTTCCAAGTTATCATCAACAATTTTCTGTACTTGGAAAACTCATAAATTTTTAGGGTTCCGTACCGAAAACGGAACTCTTATAGGATCACTTTGTTGTCCGTCTGTCTGTCTGTCTGTCTGTCTGTCTGTCTGTCTGTCTGTCTGTCTGTCTGTCTGTCTGTCTGTCTGTCTGTCTGTCTGTCTGTCTGTCTGTCTGTCTGTCTGTCTGTCTGTCCGTCCGTCCGTCCGTCCGTCTGTCTGTCTGTCAAGACCATTTTTCGAAGGAACGTGTAGAGGTAACAAGTTGAAATATGTATCAAATAATCGGGTCTCTTTCAGCTGTGAAAAAATCAAACTTGTAAGTCAATGCGATCAAAAGATATGACCGTTTATGTCGCATATTTTGCGATTTCACAAGGGAATCAAAACCTATAGGGTACTTCCCGTTGACCTAGAATCATGAAATTTGGCAAGAAGCGGTGTCTTACAGCACGTGTAAAGGGAAAAATTTGAAAACCGTAACTGTGTAGTTTAATTACAAGAAAAATGCGAATTTACTATTAGAAACTTAGGAAAATACACTAATGTGTTGCGTGGTATTGTCAAGCAGCAGAAGCATATGGGTTGCATACAGTGAGGTCCTCCTCGGTTAGGTCCGAAGGTTAGAAAGTATGTGTCGGCACCAAGTTGTTTATTCTGAATTTTCTTTGTTTATATTCGTTATGCATTTCATCACGCTCTATATACATAATATAAACAGGGTATATATAATGTCTACATTTTGCTTGTTTATAACCGACATGCGATATACTCAAGTCCCGTAACATCCTGTATATATTATAGTTCGTCTAATTTTTCTTTATAATCTACATATACTTAAAACACGTACGCCCTATATTTTTTGGTAGTCAATTTCCCAAAAGCAGTCAATTAAACAACTGAATGTTAAGAGTATCGAAATAGATCTAGAAATAGATAATATATTAGTTTATATTAGATCTAGAAATAGTTAGATCGTAATATAAGTTAGTGTATAAGTGTAATACTAAAATACTTTTTCTTTTTATAAGTTTAAAAATATTCGCGTTATTTAAAAAAAATACCCTGTATACCTTTATACAGGGTATATAGGTCTACAGGCAAAATTGAGCAGTAAAAACAAATAGTGATGTTCCAGAACCCCTAAACACTCATAGTGGATGGGGGATGTATGGTAATAAAGTATAGGGTAGAATTCCATCGTACGACAGCGACATCTTGAGGTTATGCTTGCAGCGGTACTAAGATAGTCGTGATTTCAGGAGGGCCACTTGTCAAGTTAACTGAATGTACTTGCTACATCCTCCACAAAAAAAGATACCTTACTTACAAGTTTGTACGGAACCCTCGGTGCGCGAGTCACAACTCGCACTTGGCCGGGTTTTTTTTGTACTTGATAGACTCATTGGCTTACGCCAAACTTTTATTTACATTAATGATTTCAACTAAGTTTGAATATGGTTGTCGCAAATTTTATTCACCCTGTATCTTCGAAACAAGGGGGTTTTTCAGAAATCATCATTGCACAAAATATTCTTAGAATGGGCTTAGAATAATTTTTGCCGCATGTTTACCTAACACCCTGTATAAATACTGAAATTAAAACTCCCCTCTAGTTTTGTCCTTGGTGCGGATTTATTACGCAAATTTGTGAGATCCGCTTCTCCGAAACTGTCTGATTAATGTGTTATCTCTTGTGCGGTTCTACTTCTGCGAGTTTCTGAAATCTCTCTAGTTTTCGTTGGGAATTTTACGAACGCAATCAAGCCCGATAATTATTGTTCGAAATATTTAGGGGATGAAGTGCAGTGATAAAGTGCGCTTCGACGAGCGCAGCTCGTTTCGAAACGGGATCTAAATTTGCGTGATTTATTCATGAAATTCACCTGTTGTGTATAGTCGGTTGTGCGTGTGTGTGTTTGACTGGGATTTGGCTGTGGGATCCGTGTTTTCAAATTATGCGGCTGGATGAGTCAGGCTCGGTTCGGGTTATTACACGAGGCATTTTAGTTCGGATAATTAAGAATTTCGGGTTTATAATTTGTTGTGATCAATTTGTAATTCCACAAATATGCTAAACATGCATGTAACAAACATGTAACTAGTTGTGCAAGCTTGTGACACTATAGATGTAATGCTATGTAAACGCTTGCGATATAAGCTTTTACGCACCCACAATTTGAAGTCATACACATTGCTTGCTAGACAAGTGGCGGCAACACCTCCTTTAAGACCAGTTAACAAATCAAAATAGGTTGATAAGAAATCGGGTAGGAAATCTTGCCGTAAAAACAATGAGACGGTAAAATATATCTCTTATATATTTTTGTATGTAATGTAAAAAAGGAAAAATGATTAAGCACGGTTGTATGATTAATCCAGTTTTATTTTAGTTAATATAATGAAATCATTTCAATAACTAAGTTGTTAAACTTATTTTACAATAAGAGCTTGTTTTGCTTTTGAAGCCCTACCCTTCTTCCTATTTTGTCCGAGAGGAATATTTTTGGCATGAGGAACGGCGAACTTTAAGCGTATGGACAGACCAATTATTTACACATATGCATTTTATAAAAAATGTTCCTTTAAAGTAAATGTAAATTTACATTTTCCTGGAAAGTAAATGTTCCTTTACTCCATTCCTCCCTATATTTAATAATACAACCTCCCATGTACTGAAAATTGCTAATTTGGGGGTGGGTTTTCAAATACTGCGCATTCCTTAGCTTGTGCAGCTGGTACTCGATAATAAGTAACATTTTCAATATCAATTAACTTTAATTGTTCTCTTTTTGTAGTTTGGCCCAATTAGCTTGTCCATTCTTTTAAACTTATTTTCGGCGATTTCGCAACAAATTTGGTTTGTTGCGAAATTCATCGTTTCTTTGGCTACGAACAAGAATCGAGAAAGCTGTAAACGTTTACGAAGGGTGTTGCTGTTTTAATGACTTGATTTGAAATTGACATGAATTATTATTGTTGCTGTTTTAATGACTCCTTTCCAAGATCTTGGGACAGGTGCTCTCGCCATTAGAAATTTTGCTAACTGCTTGTTAGCGCAGTCAACAATGACTAATCCTGGTTTTAAATCAATACCTTCGAAGTCTATACCTTCAAACTGTATCTGTGAGACCAGTCTACGACTGTCCCCTTCACTATTGCCTGCTCGAGAGCAGACAGATCTTTTCCACTCAGGTAATTCCTTGGGTAGTCTCTGGGCATCACACCAACCCTTGGTCCAGAGGCCTTGGGAGGGTACGAATCTCGGTTTCCCAGGTTGGATATTCCCTTTTATATCTTAGCTGCCTTGTCTTGGGGCGTGATTGAATCAGCCCCTTGTTTGGCAGCTTCCTGATTGTGTGGTGTAGTTCCCACCTTCTTATCTAATGCCCTAATACCTTCAGCTTCCTCGGGTTTTAGACCCTCGGCTAAGATGCGTAGTTACCATCTCACTCTGGCTCCGCTGAGACCCTGTCGTCGAGTCCGCCTGGGCTACCTCGGGGTGGAAAGGGATGCGCCCATCTCATTTTCCTCTTACCTTCCTTAGGCCTTTGTTGTCTCCACTGGCTTCGTTGCTGGCATGTTTGGATTCTAGTTACTCATCACCTTGCCTTGACTTTTTGACGCCGGTATGGTAGCGGGTCTCCCTTGGCTTACTTGCTTGGTGGTAGTGAGGAAATTACTAGTCACCTTTGCTTTTTGCTTTTTGGCGACAGTCTGGGAGTGGGTCTCTCTCGACTGGTGCCTTCTCCCGGATCGTTGAGCTCACGATCCATCTGATCCGCCAGTTAAGTGGAGGTTATATCTCGCACACGAAGATTAAATTTTTGGATTTTCTTCATAAAAGATCCAACGAGTAGCAAATAAAGATCCGTCATGTTAGTCCCACTTGACACAAGGCTTGATACCCTCTGAACTCGTCAGGTATCAGAGAGGCTCCGTTTGCGATGACCGGTTGCCCTTGGCCAACAACCAGTCCCTTCGGCACTGGTCGTATGACACCTTTGGATTAAGGGTTTGGAAGTTCTTGTTTCTCCCGGATCGTTGAGCTCACGATCCATCTGATCCGCCAGTTATGTGGGGGTTATATCTCGCACACGAAGATTAAATTTTTGGATTTTCTTCATAAAAGATCCCACGAGTAGCAAATAAAGATCCGCCATGTTTGAGCCCCGCTTGACACAAGGCTTGATACCCTCCGAGTTCGTCAGGTATCAGAGAGGCTCCGTTTGCGATGATCGGTTGCCTTTGGCCACCAACCAGTCCCTTCGGCACTGGTCGCATGACACCTTTGGATTAAGGGTTTGAAAGTTCTTGTTTGTTCGCTCCGACCGGAGTTGGACTCCACTCTGTATCGTCCAGTGGTTCATTACGAAGCTAAACCCTCACACAATGACTAGGTGACTTCCACGTGAGGGTACGCCGTAGAGTAGTCTTAGCCTTAGTACGCCATCATTTAAGATATTCTAAAGCGTAGGCCCCATAACGGAACCCTGCGGAAAAATACGGGTCACCTCAAATTCTGCGGATTCTCCAACTGTTTCTATTACTGTTTTTCTGTTAGACAGGTAGCTGCCAATAAGCCGTAAAATAAAGAAGATATATAAATAAATAATAGAAGGCTAAAGATATAGCCTCAGTTTTATTTGTACAATATTAGGCTTGAATAGACAAGATTAGGCAGGAATAGACAATATTGGACAAAGCTAAATAAGTCTAGCCTAGGCTACGGAGGGTTATACCGGCGAGATATGTCTAAAGAAAACTTAATAATATAAGATCGGATAAGATTCGACCAGGCAGAATGAAGGAGCGCGATCAGGTATGACATTATTTTTGAGATGGTGGGTTTTTATTAAACAAAGTAGACTACTAGTAGTAAAATGTAGATATATTTAATAATGTGTCACCTTAATTATGTTCAACATCTTATTTATTTAATATGTAAGGAATACATTGCCGGCTTTCCGCTCTCGCACTGAGCCGAATTTAGTTCAACAACATGACGAGCGGTAATCATATTACAAAAGCAGTTATAGGTTATGTTAAAGGAGCAGAAAGTTACGCACATAAATACAATAGATGGGGCTATGTGTAACATTAGAAAGATCAAGAGTATTATATTTACCAAAGATTACAGCAATTTTATAAGACGATGCTTTGGCAAAACATGATGGTATCTTCACTTTCAGTCATTGTTCTTTATAATTTCTAATGTCACTATGTGCCAAAATCGCACTAAACTTTGCTTTTTGCTTTTTGGCGACAGTCTGGGAGTGGGTCTCTCTCGACTGGTGCCTTCTCCCGGATCGTTGAACTCACGATCCATCTGATCCGCCAGTTATATGGGGGTTAGATCTCGCGCACGAAGGTTAAATTTTTGGATTTTTATCATAAAAGATCCCACGAGTAGCAAATAAAGATCCGCCATGTTTGAGCCCCGCTTGACACAAGGCTTGATACCCTCGGAGTTCGTCAGGTATCAGAGAGGCTCCGTTTGCGATGACCGGTTGCCCTTGGCCACCAACCAGTCCCTTCGGCACTGGTCGCATGACACCTTTGGATTAAGGGTTTGGAAGTTCTTGTTTCTCCCGGATCGTTGAGCTCACGATCCATCTGATCCGCCAGTTATGTGGGGGTTATATCTCGCACACGAAGATTAAATTTTTGGATTTTCTTCATAAAAGATCCCACGAGTAGCAAATAAAGATCCGTCATGTTAGCCCCACTTGACACAAGGCTTGATACCCTCTGAGTTCGTCAGGTATCAGAGAGGCTCCGTTTGCGATGACCGGTTGCCCTTGGCCACCAACCAGTCCCTTCGGCACTGATCGCATGATACCTTTGGATTAAGGGTTTGGAAGTTCTTGTTTGTTCGCTCCGACCGGAGTTGGACTCCACTCTGTATCGTCCAGTGGTTCATAACGAAGCTAAACCCTCACACAATGACCAGCTGACTTCCACGTGAGGGTACGCCGTAGAGTAGTCTTAGCCTTAGTACGTCATCATATAAGATATTCTAAAGCGTAGGCCCCATAACGGAACCCTGCGGAACAATACGGGTCACCTCAAATTCTGCGGTTTATCCGACTGTTTCTATTACTGTTTTTCTGTTAGACAGGTAGCTGCCAATAAGCCGTAAAATAAAGAAGATATATAAATAAATAATAGAAGGCTAAATATATAGCCTCAGTTTTATTTGTACAATATTAGGCTTGAATAGACAAGATTAGGCAGGAATAGACAATATTGGACAAAGCTAAATAAGTCTAGCCTAGGCTACGGAGGGTTATACCGGCGAGATATGTCTAAAGAAAACTTAATAATATAAGATCGGATAAGATTCGACCAGGCAGAATGAAGTAGCGCGATCAGGCAAGACATAATTTTTGAGATGGTGGGTTTTTATTAAACAAAGTAGACTACTAGTAGTAAAATGTAGATATATTTAATAATGTGTCACCTTAATTATGTTCAACATCTTATTTATTTAATATGTAAGGAATACATTGCCGGCTCTCCGCTCTCGCACTGAGCCGAATTTAGTTCAACAACATGACGAGCGGTAATCATATTACAAAAGCAGTTATAGGTTATGTTAAAGGAGCAGAAAGTTACGCACATAAATACAATAGATGGGGCTATGTGTAACATTAGAAAGATCAAGAGTATTATATTTACCAAAGATTACAGCAATTTTATAAGACGATGCTTTGGCAAAACATGATGGTATCTTCACTTTCAGTCATTGTTCTTTATAATTTCTAATGTCACTATGTGCCAAAATCGCACTAAACACTAGAAATATAAATAAAAACAAATGTTCTTTTAAACACAACTAGCACAGTATGAATATCGAAGCCAATAAATCTCATAACATGCCATGTGACGTCCAGCCTCGATTCGACCAATGTGACATGGCAAATTTGAATTGACATTTTGTTTAGTTTTAGAGAATTAAATAAAAATTAATTGAGGGAATAATGATTTAGGTGTAATGTCAAGACGATAAAGTGTATCAATAGCATATTCCCTATTATTAATTATAAATATTGTATAAATCATATATTATAGATTTAAATTTGACTAAATCGAATTGTAGTTCTATTTATATCTTTGTAGAAGTTGGCCTAGTTAGTAGCCGCCAGCAGGTCTCTTGCGTAATTCTTTCTCGACTGAAGGGAAATACGTCTCCGTGAATACGTTATCATTCCCAATGAATACGTTGTTTATCATGTAATTTGTTTGAGGGTTACGAATGTTTTATCACATCTTTTTTTTCGTGCTTTATGCTCGTTTTCGACGAAAATCTGTTTATTTATTGAGATGTTATTCAATGCTGTATTTGGGCCGGAAGATTGATGACGGCCGGAAAACTCGCTGCCCCGTCCTTGCAATAAATAAAAATAGCATTGTTTCTTATGCGAGATGAGAGAGGCCCTCGTGGATAAGACAAATATGATGTTGCTGTCCTGAAAGTTTCCCTGAGAGTTTTTCGAATTTATGATGACTCACGGATGCATCATCTCAATTAATTTCGCCTCTTTTTTTTTAAACGTAACGTGTTTTAAACTAATTTACGTTTTCGCGTAAAATTTTAATTTCAATTAGCGTTAATTTGGTTAATATGTGGATTTTATTATGTGTTAAGGAAGGTCGGGTTCATTTTACAACGACAATTCTATTTATGTATTCTTTATGAAATGCGTTTATATTTCTAACATATTTTGATAATTCGAACGCTACCGAAATTGTACAATTTATTTGTTTGATTTATTTGTGTAATAGGACAATATGCACCGTTGAGATACAGGGTGATGTTTCAACTCTTTTACAAGAAAAAGAAGAACGATAGAAAAAATCTGAAAGAGGTTTATAAATGGGATTGTGTGAGGTCCATTTTAAGCTGAATTTTCATGATTTTCTTTTATTTTTCGAGAAAAACACATTTGTTTGGACATATTTTAGAAACGTTAACTTACGTGAATAGTCATCTACAGACGCGTTTCGAGATTTATCTCTCATCAGTGCAGCTTTGCTATTATGAATAACAATTAGTAAAACACTTACTTGAAACCCAGGTGGATGACTAGGGGTTAGATATTTTTGATTTGACATTTTGTGAGAGAGACATGAACTTAGCAGGTTATTTTCTATAAGCTATCGGAAAGACATGATCTTCTGGTTTTAATTGAGTGCCACGAAGGTAGACTGAAAGCTAGTAACTAACTGTCAATTTTCACATGAGATTTGTTTTGGTAGTCAAAACTAGATTCGGAATATTATAAAGCTCGGGAAAGGTTGAATATATTTATATATTCAGGCTGTGTTCCTTGACTTTATTGAGCTTATACTTATTTTTATGTTTTGTCTATCATGTTTCCTTTTCTTATAATAGAGCTGAAACATTGAGTTTCGCTCACCCTGTACATAATTATGTATATAATACTATTATATTAATTATACCATTTGTATAAAACCGAGTGTTTATGGTTTTGTCACTTTATTTTCAAAGGATGATTAAAAGAAGGTCATTAACCTAAAAATGTCTTAACAGTTGCATAATAAGATATATATTGTTCCGTCGTGTAGCTAATAATAGAATTATTCTTAATTATTTTTAAAACCTTTACGTCTTTTATACAGCCATAAACAATTTATTTTTATGGATTTAATTCCTTTTATTTTATTTTAGGGGTGTAAGGGGCTAGCATTGAAGCGAAACCCAAATGACAACCTCGCCTGCACGTGGTACACCCTGCTAGAAAACTAAAGAGGCAATGTCGACCGAATATCTACCGGAATAAGTAGATCCCTCCTACAAGCCAACAGCTTCGGGTGGAAGAGCGAGTAGGAGTAAGGGCACCTACTTGTCCTAGGAAAGAGAAATCAATCCTAAAGGCGGACGAATCAAGAATGATCAACGGCATCTAGATGCAGAAAGCAATGGGAAACAACTGCATTAAAGACCCACAAGGGTATCCTTAGTACAATCATCATGGAAATGTTCAGAACTAATAATATTAATACCGGAGTAAAAAGTTCTCCACTCGGATCTCCTGGGAGAACAGTTAAGAACAAACATATGACAATATCACCAAAAAACATGAAAATAGGAACATGGAATGCACGAAGCTTGCTCGCACCAGGAAAAATGGATAACATAGTAATGGAAATGACAAGACTAGAAGTAAACATCCTAGGGATTAGCGATAGTAGATGGTCGGGAAGTGGAACATGAAAAACAAACAATGGCACATTTTACTATGCGGCAAACAACGACTCTAAACACTTAAATGGGGTCGGAATGATCGTGGACAAGAAAATAGCAGGATCAGTGGTCAGTTTCACTCCATACTCAGACAGAGTCATGATGCTCCAACTAGAAACAACCACTGGAAGTATGTACATCATACAAACATATGCACCAACGGCAGATAAGGAAGATGAGGAAATAGAAGAATATTATACGCAATTACAAAAGATCACTAGAAACATCAAAAGTTCTGATATAATGATCATAATGGGTGATTTTAATGCAAAAGTTGGCAATGAAAAAGTTGTAGGATGTACAGGCGGTTTCGGTCTGGGAGAAATAAATGATAGAGGTGACCGTTTGATAGAATTCTGCCAAGATAAAGAGCTTACGATAGCAAACACACTCTTCAAACTACCAATGAGAAGGCTGTACACGTGGAAATCTCCAGCGCATAAACCAGAAAAAATTGTAAGAAACCAGATAGACTATATCCTCATGAGCAACCGTTATAAGAACGCAATCAAGTCTACAAAAACATATCCGAGTGCTGACATTAATTCCGACCATAATCCGATAGTAGCTAAAATCAACATAAAGATGAAAAAGATAACAAAATATCAAAACAACTATATAGTCACAAAACTCCTCAAGGACCCGAAAATTCATCATAGGGTTAAAGGGATGGTAAACGAGTATATGCGAACCACCAATACAACAAGGGAAAACAGTATACAGGATAAGTGGAGATGTATCCAAACATGATTGGAAACAATAACTAGAGATCAGCTAGTAAATAGGAGTGGCAAAAAGAAACAGCCATGGATAACGAAAAACATCTTGGAAAGCATGGAGAAACGAAGGAAAAACAAGAACAACGTTGAAGAATATAAGAGAATACACAAACTAATACAAAAAGATATTAAAAGAGCTAGGGAACAATACCTGACCGAACAATGTACAGAAATAGAGGCAATGGAAAAGAGATTTGACTGGTTCCACATGTATAAGTAGATAAAAGAAATGAATGGATGCAAGAAATATAATAATACTGATGGACATACAAATGGACATATAATAGTTGATATAAAGGCTAAATTATAGAGATGGAAGGAATATGTGATGGAACTATTTGATGACGTAAGATCTCCCAGGCCTACCATAGAAGTGGACAACACAAACCTAAAAATACTTAGAACAGAACTAGAACATGCCCTAAACTCCATAAAGTCTGGAAAATCTGTAGGTACCGATGAGATACCGACAGAACTTATCAAACTTTTTGATGAAGAAGCAATAGATATCCTCTTACACCTTTTCAACACCATCTACGATAAAGGAGAAATCCCTAAACAATGGTTAACGTCGACCTTTATATTTTATTCCCAAGAAAACCAACGCAAAAGAATGCTCAGAATACAGAACAATCTCATGAGCCACATGAGCCACACACACAGCGCTGATGAGCCACACACCGAAATTGTTTCTCAAAATATTTCATAAGAGAATCTATAAAAAACTCGAGGAAGATATAAGCAGCACACAGTTTGGATTTCGTGCGGGACTCGGAACAAGAGAAGCTCTTTTCGGGATCAACGTTCTATTCCAACGTTGCTTGGATATGAACCAAGATGTGCTGGCATGTTACATTGACCTTGAAAAAGCATTTGACAAAGTAAGACACGACAAACTACAACAGATATTAATTAGTAAAAACATCGACTTGAGAGACGTAAGAATAATTAACAACTTATACTGGGGTCAAAATGCAAACATAAAGGTAGAAAATCAACTAACGGAGGAAATAGAGATTCGCAGAGGAGTAAGACAAGGTTGTATTTTATCGCCAATGTTATTTAACCTGTACAGTGAAGCTCTTTTTACGGAAACCATGGAAGAGGAAATGACGGGAATTATTATAAATGGAGAAGCGATCAATAATATAAGATATGCCGACGACACAGTCCTATTAGCCAGCAATATAACAGACATGCAACAACTAGTCAATAAATAAAATGATCGTTGCAACGAATATGGACTGAAAATTAACTACATTAAAACCAAAATAATGCTAGTCACAAAATCTTTACAAAACCAAAACCAGTTAAATCTAAGAATTGGAAACACCATAATAGAAAATGTACAGACATATAAATACCTAGGGGCATGGTTGGAACAAACGGGAGACATAACAAGAGAAATTAGATCGAGAATTGAGGTAGCAAGATCTTCCTTTACGAAAATGAGGAAGTTATTCATAAGCCGAGATAATAACATAGAGCTTAAAATAAGGATGCTGCGATGCTACGTTTTCTCCACGTTGCTTTATGGGGTGGAAGCATGGACGCTGAAAAAATGGCACATGGACAAACTAAAAGCTTTCGAAATGTGGTGTTACCGAAGAATGTTGAAGATCTCGTGGACTGATAGGGTTACCAACATCGAAGTCCTAAACAAAATGCAAAAGGAATGTGAAATCATTCACACCATAAAAACGAGAAAACTACAATACTTAGGACATATAATGCGAGGCCGCAAGTACGAAGTTCTGCAACTGATAATACAAGGGAAAATAAACGGGAAAAGGAACATCGGCAGGCGACGAACGTCTTGGCTCAGAAACTAAAGAGAATGGTTTGGCGGTACCAACACCCAACTGTTCAGAGCTGCCGTCAACAGAGTGTGCATTGCCATGATGATAGCAAATCTCTGATAAGAGGAGCACAGGAAGAAGAAGATTTTATTTAAATTCTAAATACATTTAGTTGTTTTTCGATTTATTTATGGCTGGAAATTTCCAAGCCTTATGTAGCTTATTACTTAGATACTTAAGTTATTTGCTAGTTTTTAATCTACTAATAATTGTAAATATATTACGGAGATATTTCCCATAATAATGTTTTTGGGTCTTTTTGCTGATCAGCTTATATATTTCATAAGTTACCTGATTGGATAGTTTTTTGTCTGCATTTTAATCCTATAATTACAAAATAATTTGTGGAAATATTTATAAATTGCCCATCCAGGTAGAAAGTCTTGCACCTTTCTCCCCTTCCCTGCATAGTCACCGAAGTGCAGGACTTGCTAATTATCCCGCCTTCTAATCACTTTCCAGTTCCACTATTTGTTGCCGAATTTTCCTGCCTCTGATTTTCCTACCTTGTAGGTGTAACTCCTAGATTTATTTTAGCATAAAAAAGATTGTGTTATCTCTTTTAAGCGGATTATTACAGTTACTCGAGTTATTTAAGTTTCATACCTTGTACGCTATCATAATTTCATACGATAGAGCGCAAATTTCAGCAGAAGATGAATTTAGATGAATATTTAGCATTAGGTCATATGTCTCTTGCAAAAGACCAAAATACCACTGATAAAGCTTTCTTTCTTCCTCACCATGCTGTGTTGAAGGAAGATAGTATAACAACAAAAACTCGCGTTGTCTTTGAAGGTTCAGCCGAAACTTCAAGTGGCATTTCATGAATGATACCCTTATGGTAGGTCCAAATTACAGGACGATCTGTTCTGTATTCTTTTACGATTTCGGTCTCATGCTTATGTGATAACTGCTGATGCTGGAAAAATGTATCGCTAGGTTCGCGTTAACTCTGAAGATACTCAATATCAAAAGGTTCTCTATCGACGAGATACTTCTGAACCTATTCAAATTTATATACTTGAAACTGCCACATATAGTACAGCTTGTGCGTCTTATTTAGTCATAAAAACATTATACCAACTTGCCAATGATGAGGAAGATAATTTTCCGATTGCCGCTCAAATATTGCGTAGAGACTTTTATGTGGATGATGTGCTCACAGATGCACAAACAATTTCCTAGGCAATTATTCTACGCGATAAACTTATAGCTTTATTAAAAAAGGGTGGATTTTGCTTAAGAAAATGGGCCTCAAATCATCCGTCTCTACTTATTGAGGATCAAGAGCATCCAAATCACGCACATATGTCACTAGATCCTGATTCATCTATAAAAGCATTAGGTATTAGGTGGAACTCTCGAGAAGATTACTTCTTTTACGTTGTCAATCTCTCGGTTTCCAAAACTACTACAAAAAGGACTTCCAGTCTCAAATTGCAAAGTTGTTTGATCCCCTTGGTCTCCTTGGTCCGATCATCGTGCATGCGAAATTTCTCATGCAGCTCCTGTGGAAGACCGGGGTAACGTGGGATGAATCTATTCCTGTCGAGATTCATTCGTCTTGGTCTGCTTATTTAAACCAGCTACCATCAATAGAAAATTTACGTTTTCCTCGCGGAATTACCATACCTGACCCAATTAAAGTACAATTGCATGGATTTTGCGATGCTAGTGAAAAGGCTTATGGTACCTGTTTGTACTTGCGTTCCATTAATTCTCAAGGTCAAGTATATATACGTCTGATCTCTTCTAAGTCACGTGTTGCTCCTGTCAAACCTCTGTCATTACCGAGATTAGAGCTTTGCGCCTCAGTATTACTTGCTCGTCCTTATCATACTATAAAGCCCACTATTTTAACAAAAATTCACAAATCATATCTGTGGCCAGACTCAACAATTGTGTTACATTGGATAAATACGCCAGCTCATCGCTTAAAAACATTCGTCTCGAATCGTGTATCGGAAGTTCAAACCATTACTGAATCGCGCCATTGGTTTTATCTCAAGACAATCTTGCAGATCTTATATCTCGAGGACGTCTTCCGTAGGAATTTATGGAAAGTTCCATTTGGATTAACGTACCTTCATGGTTGACTCAGGAAAACTCAGCATGGCCTAACGGACTCCCCTATGGATGTTGCAGAATTAAAACTCATTATTCCCAAAATTGCATGCATGAAAATTGAAATTCAAAATCATAATATCATCGAAAAATAAAGCTCTTTCGATAGGCTACATAGAGTTGTGGCATATATTCTGCGCTTTGTTCACAATACTAAGAAACTCAGCTCACAGCGTGAACTTGGTCCAATATTCACTCGTGAACTTACATTAGCTCACGATTTGATTATACGATTAGTGCAGTCCAATTGCTTTAAAAAAGAAATTTAATCAATCAAAAGTGGGGAGCCACTTCCTTTATCTAGCAAGTTAATTGCATTAAATCCAGTTATGAATGAAAACGGTATTTTACGTGTTGGAGGTAGGCTCGTTCATTCTTCTATTGCTGAAGAGCAGCGTCACCCGATTTTGTTACCTGCTCAACACCATGTGACTAAGCTAATTATAGAAGCTGAGCATTCGCGACTTAAACATGCCGGTATGCAGGCAACTTTATACTCTGTTCGTCAAACTTACTGGCCTCTAAATGGCCGCAGCATCACGCGTAGCTTAATTCGTAAATGCATAACCTGTTTCCGTGCGAAGCCGCGCCTTGCCGCTCACCCAATGGGAATTCTTCCCATTCAGCGAGTCACTTCGTCGCGACCCTTCTTGCGTGTAGGAGTTGACTATTGTGCACCCTTTTATATTAAAGAAAAACGTCATCGCAATCGCGGCCGCATAAAGATTTACGTGGCAGTATACATATGCATGTGCACAAAGGCTGTTTATTTGGAGCTTGTCAGTGATCTTACCACTGAAGCCTTTATAGCCAGCCTCAAGCGGCTTTTTTCAAGACGAGGAATAGCAGTAGAAATTCATTCCGATAACCTAAACCTAACTTTGTCGGAGCTAAAAATGAGCTTAACGAGCTCTATGATTTATTTAATTCTAAAGCTCATCAAAATACTATAATTAAATTTTGTAGCGCAAAAAGGATTGATTGGCACCTTATTCCTCCCCGAGCTCCGCACTTTGGTGGAATCTGGGAAGCAGCAGTGAAATCATTCAAGCATCCTTTAATTATTACCGTGGGTGATACCTTACTAACCTTTGAACAATTAGAAACATACATGATTGAGATAGAAGCAATACTAAATTCAAGACCCATCTCCCCTATGTCATCTGATCCTAATGACCTTCTTCCTTTGACTCCAGCCCATTTCCTCATAGGTAGTCCGTTGACATCTTTTCCACTGGTCGATTTCACAGACACCCCAATCAATCGTCTGTCAGCTTCGCAACAGGCTCAGCAGCTCAAGCAACATTTTTGGATACGGTGGCATAAAGAATATCTCCATCAGCTCATAAAATTCCGTGGATCACAGCGCGAGTCAACGAATATCAAGGTTGGAACCTTAGTACTCATCTTTGAAGAAAATTTACCCCCCCCCCCTACAGTGGGCTCTTGGACGCATTACGGCCATTCACCCCGGAAAGGATGGAATTGTAAGAGTAGTCTCGGTGAGGACCAAAGCGGGCGAATATGACCGCTGCGTTAAGAAACTTTGCCCACTTCCAATCGATGAAGAAAACAACGACTTCACTCCACTAGTTTGAACTAAAGAGTTCAAGGGGGGCGGCATGTTCCGTCGTGTAGCTAATAATAGAATTATTCTTATTTATTTTTAAAGCCTTTACGTCTTTTATACAGCCATAAACAATCTATTTTTATGGATTTAAGTCCTTTTATTTTATTTAAATTTTAAATACATTTAGTTGTTTTTCGATTTATTTATGGCTGGAAATTTCCAAGCCTTATGTAGCTTATTCTCATGTCTAGGCCGTATTGTTGGATACTTAAGTTATTTGCTAGTTTTTAATCTATTGTAATTGTATTGTGTAGATATTTCCCATAATAATGTTTTTTGGGTCTTTTTGCTCATCAGCTTATATATTTCATAAGTTACCTGATGGGATAGTATTTTGTCTGCATTTTAATCCTATAATTACAAAATAATTTGTGGAAATATTTGTAAAGGCCATTTGTAAATTTCCCATCCAAGTAGAAAGTCTTGCACCTTTCTCCCCTTCCCTGCATAGGACTTGCTAATTATCCCGCCTTCTAATCACTTTCCTGTTTCACTATTCTTTGCCGAATTTTCCTAAACCTGATTTTCCTACCTTGTAGGTGTAACTCCTAGATTTATTTTAGCATAAAATAGATTGTGTTATCTCTTTCAAGAGAGTTATTCGAGTTATTCAAGTTTCATACTTTGTAGCTTTTGTTGAAGTTAAGTTTTGTCAGTTTTAAGTTAAGTTAAAGTTAAGTTTAAGAATAAAATCGAGTAAAATTTACAATCGTGTCTCTTTTAATATAAGAATTACTTATATTCTTAACTCAATTCGCCAAATAACTTAATTCTTTCACCTACATCATAAAGACTTTTTTGGTGCAAATATAACATTAATTTGCACGTAACATCTTAACTCGCGGTAAACTAATCGCGAGTCGTCACATATATTGCTATTAACATTTTTAAATTATCACTGAATCTTTTACAAAATAGACTGGCAATGTTAACTTTTCCTATCTTTCAAGCTGTTTCATCAGTTCTTACTGCGCTACGATTTGAAATAAATTCTTCCGAACAAATCCTAATAAGGAATGTAAAAATGGTCCATTGCACCAACAGTGCATACGTTCACATGTTAATTTACGGCGAAGTACTCTAGAATCTGCTGCTTCAAGCGAAGATCGTTGATTCACAGGGCTAACATGGCCATTATAAATGTGGGTAACTGGCTGGGGGGCAAAAGTTTAAGCTGGTAGCAGAGAAAGCTGTTCTTCTTACGGGCCAAAGGAAGATAGAACCAATATGTGAAAAAGGAGACAATACCTCGAAAAAAATATATGAAATATCTAGTGATAATTATTGAAAGGCTAGAAAAACTATTGAAAATCTAGTGATAATTATTGAAATTATTGAATCTAGTGATAATTATTGTCCTTCAAAGAACACATAAAATTAAAGCCCTAAAAACAATCAAGCCCCTAGAAAAATTAATGCTTAAAATAGGCGGTCCAAAAAGCAGGCGAAGAAGAATGCTAATTGCCTTGGTTCATTCTACCATCCTGTATGGTGCTTCAGTATGGGCTAACGTTATGGAACTATTCAAACTTCTCTCCAACGATAAATAGGAATAAGAGTCTACAGCGCATATAAGAGATTCAGTACTCGTGATAGCTGGTATACGCCAATAGAGCTTTCTATGGAGGAAAGAGTCTAGCTTTATGGAGCAAGAAATGACTCAACATGGACAAACAAGATGTAAAGACGCTTGGGACTAACGTTTGGAAAATGGCAAAGAACGTGGAGCAATGCTAAATTCGGGTCGTGGACTAGGCTTCTTATCCCAGAGATAGAAACATCGGTTTCAAGACAGCACGGGGAGGTTAGGTTTTTTATGACCCAGGCACTCAGCGGCCATGGTTCTTTTAAAGAATACACCTGCAACATCGGCAGCACAGTCTGTGCATATACTGTGGCTGTGCAGATAGTGTCTATCACAATATTTTTGAGTGCGACTAATGGACCCCGGAAAGAGATACATGGACTCGATCCGAACTGAAAGTGACAACAAAAGTGAATATAGGGCATATTAGGGCAAGAGTGGGTCGTACCCATTATTAAAAATTAATTTAAATAATTGTCAATAAATATATTTATGAAAATTGTAATTAATTTCTAATAAAGTCGCAGGAGAGCTTGGCACTCATATAGAAGTTACCTTTATATTTATAGGTAGTTTGAATGTACTGTTTTCGCAAAAGACTTTCTGCAGTTGCGACATAAAATATGTGCACTTAGTTTCTTTTTAATGGCAAGTTCGTGGAAGAAAACTACCTTCTCGTTATTGTTCCTACACTATCTGCGCTACTATTACAAGTTGGCACGATATGCCACGTTAACTTTTTTAAACCGTTTCGCCAAACAAACATGATTATGGATAAATCTAAATTATGGTTTATTTATCAACCCACATACAGCAACCCCTCCACGTATATTCCGCTCCTCGAGGAAATTATTGTTTACACAAATTATGCAACAGAATCTATAAACAGTTTGCCCAAAGCCTAAAGTTCCGTTTATCAATAAATATTTTGTTCCTTTCATTCTCAATTGTAAAATCTGTTATGCAAATCGATTTATTTATACGACATTTTGAAAAGGTCAGACAGTACATAAGATTTTTATTTAAAATGAAGACATGGCACGTTTCACGTCTAATGGATGGTACACGGATATTTTCTTAATACTTGCTCATGAATTTTTTATTGTATATATAAACAAGAGTTTCTATCAGAGAGCGTTAAAATACGATGGTACTGGGCCCCGATGGCTAGAAAGACAGGACTAGGCAGACAAGACTAAACAGACAAGACTAGACAGACAAGACTAGACAGACAAGACTAGATAGACAAGATTATACAAACAAATCTAGATAGACAAGCCTAAGCTGACAAGACTAGACAGACAAGTCTAGAGAGATAGGATTAATCAGACAAGACTAGACAGACACGACTAGGCAGACAAGACTAGACAGACAAAACTCTTTTTTTTGCGCGTGCTGGAGGTGAAAATCTGCAAACAGACACCAGCCGACCCGTGCCGAGTGGTAGTGTTGGTCTGCCCCCAAAAGGAACAACCGGCTAAAAAAACCCCACCATTCAGACCCCCCCAACCAAAACCAGAGAGAACGTGATGGAATCCAAAAATTTGGTATCCAAAGCATTCATCCGCATCCCTTTCATATCCAAAGCATTCATCCGCATTCATTCGTTGTGCCGTTAATAGCCGTGCCCCCCCTTACATCAGAGTTTACAATAAATTTGTGCGCCCCCTTCGCACTAAGGGGGGCCCGGCGTTGGCACGCTCGGCTCGCGCGTGGTATCCCCTCGTTCCGCCTTAGACTCTTCGCTTTCATCTTTCTCCTTTCTCCTCATTATATATCCAATCAATCCAGTCAGCACGCCCCAAACATACTCACTGCGGAGCATGATTCTCACCATACTCTCCTTGTTTACATTCTCTCACACCTTGCATTCTCTCATGCTGCTCATTCTCTCCCATCTTGAACACTCGAAGACGGTATGCTCCGCAGTGTCCTCAGTCGCTCCACAATACCTACAGTGCGCCTCAACCAGTTTCCCGATGCGCACCAAGACCCAAAGCATCCATGCCCCGTTGCGCCTGGATGAGGTGATAATTCACCTCCCCGTGCCCACGGTTGACCCATTTATCGATAGTCGGAATCAATTGCCTGGCCCAGGCTCCCTTTTCCGACCCCTGCCATAGCTCTTGACATACACGCACTGCTTTTTACTTTTCGTTTTAGGGTCATTACCTCCGAAAACTCTCACCCTTTCATGCGTCAGAAGGTCTAACCGGATAACTCCAGCAACAACCGCGATGGCGTCGCCAGAAACAGTCATGTATGCGCTGCACACACGCAGCACCATACACCTTTGCACTCCCATCAGTCTCGCTCTATAACATTCAATCCTGAACGCATTTATCCATGCCGGCACCTCATACTAAAGAATGGAGTGCACGACCGCATTCATAACCCTCCTCTTGTAGGCCAATGGCCCACCTATGTTGAGCATCAGCCGTCCAAGGGCTTTCACTGTAGTCTTGCTCACCACCCGGGTGACCTGATCGGACACCCTGAGGTTTGGCTGATGCTCTACCCCAAGGTATCTTACAGATCCCCGAGCCGGTACGTCAACTGTCCCCATTCGCACGGTCAGTTCACGCAGATTTCTTCTCCCAATTAGCAGGACCGCCTTGATTTTGTAGGGAGCCAGATCAAGCCCTTTTTCCCCCATCCATCGATCAATCCTACTAATTGCCTCATTCATTATCGTTTTCAAACTTCTATCCGTTCTTGCGACAGCGACCACCGCTATGTCATCAGCGTATCCTACGAGTGTAATCCCGTCTGGCAGCCTCAGTCTCAAAACCTCATCACAAAATATATTCCATAGTATCGGCCTAAGAACCGAACCCTGTGGAACACTCGCACTCATTTAGAAGATTTTACCTTCCACAGTCACTATCTCCCTATCATTCAAGTAGCTCCCCACCATCTTTCGAAGATAGGGAACTGCCCCCTTTAGTTCCAAAGCCTCCACGATTCCGCCCCATGGGACCGAATTGAAAGCATTTTTCACGTCCAGGGTTACAAGCACCCAGTAGCTACGGGTACGCCATGGACCCGTATTTGCTAGCCTTGCTCTCTCTGTCACACGCATCATTGCGTTCAACGTAGTGCGGCCGCCTCTGAACCCATACTGTTCCTCTGAAAGACCCCCTGCCCTCTCGAGATAATCATTTATCCTAGCTCCGGTCATACTTTCAAGCATCTTTGCTATCCCATTCAGTAGGCAGATTGGCCTGTAATTGCCTTCCTCTCCTTCCTTTCGCTCTTTTTCAATCATCACCAGTCTCGCTCTCTTCCACTCTTTGGGAAAACTGCCATTCATCAAGATTTCATTCATCATGCTCAAGCTCATGTCCTCATGCCCAAACACCTTGCACGCCTCGGGTGGAACACCATCAGAACCCGGCGCTTTTCCCTCCTAGACAGACAAGACTATACAGACAAGATTAGACAGACAAGACTAGGCAGAGAAGGCTAGACATACAAGACTAAGACGATGTGGACATACAAGTAAGTGCAGTATGCAAGGAGGTTGGCACGCAAACGTATGTGAACGATCACGAGGTGATCCGTGCGCTGAGGGCAGAGATGGATTTAGGGTTCATGTCACTAAAGACGAGGAAATGGTCTGAGGAAGCCTTCAGCGTGGTGAAGATGGACGAGGGCTCTGCTGTATCAAGGAACAAGGATGTACTCCTTTTGATTTTCGGAAGAGAAAGGGGTAAAAGAGGTGAAAGATAGGGCTGGAAGATCAGTTGCTTGATCGGTTGCCCCAGGCTAAAAGTGTGTATGCGGACATGGATGTAGGTTTTGTGGCCTACATAAAGAGCCAGAATATGATGTGCATGGACGGTGTCCAGGCGTAGGTCTCGGCTGAGACTACGAGATACTACTTCTTTGCCAGAGTGGATGATGCAAAGGCCGAGAATTCCGAACAGAAAGCATTCGAGACCTTTAAAATAAGAGAACTTTGTGAAGAAGTTTAGAAAGAGGTTAGTCACGGGTGTGGCTAGGAACTGTAACAGGTGGCATGTGCGAAAGATCATTGAATGCGTGTTTTTCGGCACAGGAACTGAGGAAACCCTATATTGGATGAAAATGGAAGGTACACCGCATCGAGAGAAAGTGAGCGGAGATACCGGAACGACCCAAGCCGTGTTGGTAAGGAGAGCAGAAGAAGTCTCTTATGCACAGATGGTAAATGCCATAAAGAATGAAGTAAATGTAGAGGATATACATGTGAAAGAGATGAGAAAAACCGTAGTTGGGGACCTCATGCTTAGAGTAAAAGATGAGGGGGAAAAGCAGCGACTGGCGGAGAGGATAGCACATGTGAAAGAGGTGAGTGAGGTCAGAACGGAGGTGGGCTTTAGAAGTATCCTGGGCCAGAGGAAGTGAAAGAGGCCTTGCAGATGGGCAATGAATGCAAGGAGTGCGTGGTAAAGTCTCTCCACCCAGTGCGGGGAGGGCCCAGCATGGTGCTCGTTTCACTTCCAGTAAGAGCGTCGCGAATCGTGCTGGAGGGAGATTTAAGGTAGGATGGGTTATTTGTCGGATCAGTGAGAACAACAAGTGCTTCCGGTGCCTTGGCTTCGAGTACTTGGCGGCAGTATGCAAGGAAAAGGAGAGACAGATGGTATGTCTGCGGCGCGGGGAATGTGGGCAAAAAGCACAAGGGTGCAAGGCCAAAGAGGCCTTGTGCTACGTGTGTAAATTGAGCGGGCACAGCGCAGACTCTATGGGCTACCCCGTGTACCGAAAATGTGTGGATAGTATGATAGGGAAGTCTATCAGAAAATGATTATACTGCAGACAAACTCAAATAGGAGTGCAACTGAAATGGAGTTGATATGGAGTATATATATATATATATATATATATATATATATATATATATATATATATATATATATATATATATATATATATATATATATAAACCTTTATTGGCATTTTAAACACAAACACTTAACTAACATTATACCTAACAAGCTAGACAATCAACATAATAAACAAATTTTTTTTTTCACATTACATTTCTCAAACGACACTTAGACTACCCTGATCCGCGTTTGCTGTCTTTCCACTTAACAATTTTAGCCATTAGCGGCCAACCCTGACCGCTTTCATCCATCAACGACTTCCAACCTCTTCTACGGATATGGAGTAATTGGGAGAATATCCTTCAAAGTACTGGAGGGTTTTGAGAAATGCCTCTATGGTCTCAAGCACGATGAAGGGAAATTTCCAATCTACACCTCCACGCGGTGAAGGATGGTAACACTTAGGTGGCAACGTAGATGGGACCTAGTGTGGGCCGGGATAAGCCTTCCCCCCTGCCTTCTGGTAGGTTTAGGGCACCCTCTTGCCCTTGAGGCTAGAAATAGTCTCTAAAGGCGGATGAACCAACAATTAATAGGTCAACGGCATAGGATCAGGCAGGCAAGGGGAAACCACCTGATTATTTTCGCATGAGGATACTATTATGGACAGGGACAAAGATAATGTTAGATTGCCAAGCGACCCAGCTAGCGACCGGCGCTGTGTTTATTCCGGGCCAACCAGTGTAAAATTAGCTACAGGGCACGGAGATCTGAGCAACCAGGCATCGCGTGCGAAATGTGCTACTGGAAGACAGGACATCCTTCAATTACGGAAACCCATCAATATAGGCACATGGAATGTTCAAGGCTTACAACAAGCTGGAAAACTACACATACTAGAAAGATAAAAAGCAAGACTCAACGTGCAAATCTATGGATTTTCGGAAACTCATTGAAAGGACAAAGGACATTTTGAAACATCAAATAGTACCGTATATATATCCGGAGCAGAAAAAAACGGGACGTAATGGGATTGCCTTCATCGTTAATAAGAAAATCAGCAAGTGGGTAAAATCTTAGGAAGCAGAGTTAATGACAGAATACTAGTATTGACCATTCACTGCAAACCAAATAACTGTCACATAATACAAGTATATATGCCAACGACCGAAGCTACGGAAGACGAAGTTGAAGAGATATGCGGCAATATAAAGGATATAATAGCAAAAACACCAAAGAAAGATACTGATAGTGATGGAGATATCAATGCTAAGGTAGGTAGGACAGATCTCGATAACCATGTACGCGACTTCATTGGTAATTACGGACTAGGTAACAGAAATGAACGAGGAGAACGTCTGATCCGTTTTGCAGTTGACAATAACCTGGCTATAGCAAACACCCTTATCAAGCACCAGCCACAAAGACTATCGACATGGACAAGTCCCGACGGAAGGAACAACAAACAAATCGATTATTTTCTAATCGAAACTAGATGGAAAACATCAGTAAGAATCGTGAAGGCAAAACTAGGTGCTGTGTGCGGATCAGACCATAAACTATTATTAGCCTCAATATACCTCAAACTACGAACACCTAAAACATCAGAAACAAAAAATACTAAATTAGAAACTGCCAATACATAAATTTTTCAAGAATTTCAAGAATTTTTAAGAACAACTCAAAGGCCTGGCACCTCTGCAGATCCCAACACTCTATGGATGTCCACGAAGAACTGGATAAAAGCTGCAGTAAAATCTTGCACATCCGATAACATACCAATTAATAAAAAGAAATCATTGGATATCCAATGACACAATAAAATTGATAGACCAAAGAAGACAAATTAACAACTCAAATATGCAAGAAGATGAAAAAAGACAAGTAATTGAACAACTTATCAAACGAATCAAACTGGAATGTAGACGAGACAAAAACAACCATTTAAAAAATATTTGCACGGAACTACAACACCACGCCCAGCACGGAGAGTCTCGCGATCTGTATGATAAAGTACGATATCTAGCTAGAGAATTTAAACCACGAACACGAATTATAAAGGACAAAAAGGAGAAGGTTATAATAGATCCAATTGTAATAGCGGAAGTATGGAGACAACACTGCAAAGATTTATATAAGTCAGTTATCCCGACAACATCCGAAGAAGAAGCAACACCACAAGAAAGAGAAC
Organism: Phosphuga atrata; assembly: GCA_944588485.1. Taxonomy (NCBI): domain Eukaryota; kingdom Metazoa; phylum Arthropoda; class Insecta; order Coleoptera; family Silphidae; genus Phosphuga; species Phosphuga atrata. The sequence continues at coordinate 57,581,474 of OX155898.1, read as the reverse complement.
CTGGGATCTTAAAATCAGAAGCAGAAAAAGATATAAAAACAATCAAAAATAGGAAGGCAACTGGGACAGACGGCATCACAGCTGAAATACTTAAAGCCATGCCATACGTCTTCCCTCTCCCCTTAGTCGAAAATGTTTAGCAAAGCAATTCGTCAGCGAAGATTAGATTAGCATTGAATTTCATTCATTGAGAAAAATTGAAAAATAATAATATATTGATAATTTTCGCATTTTTAGAAAATATTAGACAGACAAGTCTAATGCAAGACAGACAAGACTAGAGAGACAAGGCTAGACAGACAAGACTAGAGAGACAAGTCTAGAAGACAAGACTAGACAGACAAGACTAGACAGACAAGACTAGACAGACAAGACTAGACAGACAAGACTAGACAGACAAGACTAGACAGACAAGACTAGACAGACAAGACTAGACAGACAAGACTAGACAGACAAGACTAGACAGACAAGACTAGACAGACAAGACTAGACAGACAAGACTAGACAGACAAGACTAGACAGACAAGACTAGACAGACAAGACTAGACAGACAAGACTAGACAGACAAGACTAGACAGACAAGACTAGACAGACAAGACTAGACAGACAAGACTAGACAGACAAGACTAGACAGACAAGACTAGACAGACAAGACTAGACAGACAAGACTAGACAGACTAGACAGACAAGACTAGACAAGACTAGACAGACAAGACTAGACAGACAAGACTAGACAGACAAGACTAGACAGACAAGACTAGACAGACAAGACTAGACAGACAAGACTAGACAGACAAGACTAGACAGACAAGACTAGACAGACAAGACTAGACAGACAAGACTAGACAGACAAGACTAGACAGACAAGACTAGACAGACAAGACTAGACAGACAAGACTAGACAGACAAGACTAGACAGACAAGACTAGACAGACAAGACTAGACAGACAAGACTAGACAGACAAGACTAGACAGACAAGACTAGACAGACAAGACTAGACAGACAAGACTAGACTAGACTGACAAGACTAGATAGACCATACTAACAACGAAAGAGTCACGGTACCACGAGAAATTTCCAATAGTTTCAACAATTACTTTGAACGAGCTTCGAAAGTAATAATAGATAGTATTACACCAAGAACTATTTAAAATGCCCACATTGCTGTGAACGCGAATACTATGTACATGAAGGAATTCACGGAAAACGAAGTACTCGGAATAATATTATCTTTAAAAAAGAAAACGTCTAGAGGGCCAGATGCAATTCCTGGAAATATAATTAAGGAGTTTGGTCATTTACTAGTAAAACCTATAACTAATATATCAACTCCTCTTTTAGTGAAGAGCAGTTCCCAGAAATATTAAAAATTGGAAAAATCATCCCAATATTCAAGAAAGGGGAAAAAACAGCGATGCATAATTATAGGCCAATAGTTTTACCCCCAATTCTGGCAAAAATTATCGAATATTGTATGCTAAAAAGAATGACTGATTTTATAGAGAAATATAAGCTAATAACGACACAACAACATGGATTTTGCAAGGGCAAGTCTACCACAACTGCTGTGGTAGAATTTTATAATGTAATATTAGAAGTGGTGGATAAAGGTAAACACCCCATAGGGATATTCTGTGACCTGACCAAAGCGTTCGACTGTGTCTCACACAACACCTTGATGAACAAATTATATGATTACCTGACAAACAGAAAACAATAAGTTACGGTGTCTAATCGAAACGAATTTGGCCAATCTGACATCATAGAGACAAATATTGGGGTTCCTCAAGGGAGCATTTTAGCACCTACATTATTTCTATAATACACACACATACCGCATTGCACCTTGTATGCTGATGATACGAGTTTTATTTCGTCGCAGAATAATTTGGAAGAGAACACTAAACAGGCCCATTTACTGTTAAAATCTCTGGATAATTGGTTCTCTGCGAATTCTCTGCACCTCAACAGAGAAAAAAAAGAGTGCATAATATTTAAAACTGTAAGAAGTTCACATATTTCAAACTTCGACCTTGAAATACAAAATCAACAAATAAAAAGGATTAAGCAGGCAACACTCCTGGGTATTTATCTGGAGGAGCTTCTTCGTTGGGTAACAATAACGCAGAAAATATGTGCAACTCTACATAAAAAAGCCTATCAACCAAGACAACTGAGGAGGTGGGACACTACGGAACAGATGTAATGCACGCGCTATGCTCTAAAATATGGGAAACGGGCAAATGGCCAAGAAATGGTGCGAATCTATATTTATCCCCATCCATAAAAAAGGATCACCGACGGAATGTAATAACTACAGAACAGTAACTCTCATTTCACACGCCAGCAAAGTATTACTCCACTTCATTAATGAACGTTTGAAAACATTTTTGTATGGCGTCTACTAAACCAAATCAATAAAGCACATCTCAGTTACTTTGGCCACATAGCTAGAAGAACAGGTGAGATGAAAAACCTTGTAGTGGAGGGAAAAGTTTAGGCAAAAAGACCTAGAGGACGGTCTCCAACAGACACCACCCGGACCATAGTGGACCGACAGAGAACGATGAGATGGACCTACAGATTAAAAGAAATGACGGGACACTCAATGCACGAGGCAATACATCTAGCACAAGATAAAAACGCATGGAAACAACAAATTCAAACACATACGGAAAATAGTATCACTACACCCTTCAGAGGGTAAAAAGACTGAAAAGACTTGGGAGAACTTGGTCCTGTATGGGTGCTAAATCTCGCCCAACATTACGCTGGAGCAGTTTGTAGCATTTTTGGATGAGCTGAGGACCAGTAAGAAAACCTGGTCCAAAGAGATTGTTGCCGGGGGGGGGGGGGATTTCAATGCCAAGTCTGCTTGGTGGGGATCCCCCAGAGAAGATGAAAGAGGGAAAATGATGGAAGAGTGGTTGGCAGAGGAGAACCTGGTGGTGCAATACAGGTACTGCGGTGCAAATGAGGGCACGGCGGAGCATACGATCTGTGCGTGCGTGAGGTGGGTGCGAATGTGCAGCGAGGCAGAATGCAAGGTGGGAGAGGATGTAAGAAAGGTGAGCTTGGGGAGGATTATGCTCCGTAGTGAGTATGAATGGGGCGTGCTGACTGGGATGATAGAATCTATAATGAGGAGAAAGGAGAAGGATGAAAGGGATGAGAGTGAGGCGGGTCGCAGTGTTGCTACGGATAAACTGCGACATACTATTGGTTCAGCAAACACATAGCGCGGCATAGCAAGGCGGCGCCCAAAGATAGAGGGCATGCAATTGATTCTCGAGAGACCACACGATCGCTACGGAAGCGCAATGTTTGCCAACTCAAGGGTAAACGTACTATCCGCTGAATTGTCGAAAAATAATGACATCGAATGTACTGACAATTGGAACTCCCAGATTGTCTTCAACATCTGTGTACAAACCACCCAACGCATATTTCATATTCGAAGAGACACGCAACTTTAAAGACCAACAAACAAGAGTGCAAACAAGAGTGGTGATGGGTGATTTAACTGTCATAGCACCTAGAGAAGTTCAAAGCTCTAGAACAATGGGCAGAAACTAACAATCTGTCGCTAATCCACGACCCAAAACACCCTCACGAACGTCATTTGACAGCGGCCGATGGAGAAGAGGATACAACCCCGACAACATATTCGTATCCAAGAATTTTGAAGCCCAATGCAGGAAATTATTCAGCCAACCCATACCGAAGTCACAACACCGACCAATTATATGCCTTACCGAAGCTTTAGTCAAACCCCAGGCTGTACTTTTCAAAAGACGTTTTAATTTTAAAAAAGCGAAATGGGACCCATACAAGGCAAAACTGAACAGGGCTCTCGCACAAATTACACCGATAACTGAGAACTACAAAGATTTCGTAGACACAGAAAAGCAAATATCAAGAAGGTTCATACCGAGTGGATGTAGGACTGAATTTGTACTAGGGCTGAGGACATCGGACAAAGAGTTGCTGAATAAGTATAGGCAACATTATCAAGACGACCCCTTCTCGGCGGGTCGAAGGGCTGCTACGCGTGAGCCGTGCGTGACAATGCCGGGCCCCCCTTAGCGCGAAGGGGGCAACGAGTGAATGGTGATAAATGGTTTTAAAGAAAGAAAGGGAGAGGTACGTGATGCCAACTTTGGATTCCATCACGTTTCCTATGGTTTTTGGCTGAGGGGCATGAATGGTGGGGTTTTTTTAGTGGGCCGCCCCTTACTGGGCAGCCCCACACTACCACTCGGCACGGTCCGGGTGGTGTCTGTTTGCAGATTTTCACCTCCCAGCACGAGCAAAAAAGACAAGACTAGGCAGAGAAGGCTGGACAGAAAAGACTAGACAGACAAGACTAGACTGACAAGACTAGATAAACAATACTAAATATAATAAACCTGTTTTAGATATATTAAACTTGTTGAGTTTTGCCGTAACAAATATTCCCGCTATTCCGATGATATTTTTGTCCACAGGTCGTAATTGGTTTATTAGATTGTGCTGTGTGTCAATAGAGTTGGGGAAAGTTTAATTTGACTCATTTAAATTACCTGGCGAGCAACAAAACAAAACACGGTCGCGTCTAGATCTCATTAAAAGTTTTATAGTAGACCGGAATAAAAACGTCATCATAATAATCACAACAAAAAGGGATAAATTACCTCGGCGCAACTTTTAATTAAATCTTTCGGTTTATGTTCTATAAAAAGATTGGAATATTCAGGTTTAATTAAATGTAAGCTCGATGCCTCTGTAAATGATTTCAATAAAAAATACTTTGTCATTATAAGGAGTATTATTATTTTACAAACTTATTTCTTTTAATTGACGTCATTTTTAAATTAATTTTAAATTTCTTATAAAGATAAATTGACTACTGTAGACAAACCAAACATGACCTGACAAGGCTAGATAAAATGACTAGATTAGTTTCTTTTTTGATGAATCATTCAGTTGTAATATTTCTTTAAATATTGATTGTAAAATCTAATGGGAGGAAAGAGCTGTGTGGGAGCTTTAAAGCTTTGTGGCTCTCGCATTTGTCTTATCCCGTTAAAAAGTATGTAAAAGTAAATATCTCGGAAATTCAGCGGGAATTTCTGGGAAATTGGAGCCAGCATGTATTATTAGAAAGCTTGGCTGGAAGTTCGTTTTATTCGGTGCGGTTAAAATAAAGGCCAAGATCTTTTAAATAATAGCGGTCAAGTACAAATTTGGGGGGAGGAAACTGAACGATCTTCGGGGGCTGAAATTATAAATACGCGAGGCTGACTTCTTTCATAAATTATTAACGCCCGAAATCGGTCTATTTACCTTTCATGTACTATATCAAAGTCTTAACCTTTTCAACAACACGTTATGAATTCATAAACACACACCGCTTGAATGGTATTTACATTCTTGGCGTGTTTATCCTCTCGACGAGCACATCGCGTAATTCACGCCGAAGGGATTGCAAGTCCAAATCGATACCGACCATTATTATGCGTCGAACAAATTTCGAGATTCGGGCTCGATTGCGGTCGAGTCGCAAGCACGTACGGTAGGGCATTCAGATGGACATGCAAAGCACGTGCAGTGTAACATCCACTAGCCCTGATTACATCAACGAGGAATTATCGCACGGAATCAAATCCAATTTTTAAATATAAAATCTGCTGAACTAGAAAATACTTTAACTGTTTAACAATATTCTTTAAAAATATAAATATCTACAACATTCATTCAATAATCTTGTTACTACATCATATCAAGAATTAAAATACTTGTAATGCAATTTAACTTAGTTAAGTTGTATTAACAGAGTCTCAACAATCAAATTTTATCAGTAATTTTTCATCGAGTGAGAATCAATAATTGCAATTTCTTTTATGCTATGTTATCAATAAATCAAAGGAGGACAAGGAAGGAGCCTCCACGAAGAATGTAATAAAAGTAATCGGGCGTCCCCTGGAAACGTTTAACATGACTGTCTCAACAGCCAATCCTTCCAACACCGGATAAGCGAAAAACAAAAATGATTATCAGTGGCTCTTATCAGAGCCACACCTGGTAATGATCTCGATTAACATCGAGGGAATAACAAGCTAAAAGGAGACTTTGCTTAGTGACCTGTGCAGAGAGATGAACTGCGACATACTACTGGTCCAGGAAACACATATACGCGCGGAATAGCAAGTCGGCGCCCAAAGATAGATGGCATGCAATTGATACTCGAGAGACCACACGATCGCTACAGTAGCGCAATTTTTGCCAACTCAAGGGTAAACGAACTATCGTACTATGAATTGTCGGAAAATAATGACATCGAAGTACTGACAATTGGAACTCCTAGATTCTCTGTAACATCTGTGTACTAACCACCCAACGCAGATTTCATATTTGAAGAACCACGTAACTTTAAAGACCAGCAAACAAGAGTGTTGATTGGTGATTTTAACTGTCATAGCACCAGTTGGGGCTACAGTGCAACTGACAATAACGGGGAAGCCCTAGAACAAACAATCTGACGCTAATCCACGACCCAAATCAACCAGCCTAATTTGACAGCGGCCGATGGAGAAGAGGATACAACCCCGACAACATATTCGTATCCAACAATATTGAAGCCCAATGCCGGAAATTAGTCAGCCAACCCATACCGAAGTCACAACAGCGACCAATTATATGCCTTGCCGAAGCTTTATTCAAACCCCAGGCTGTACCTTTAATTTAATTTTAAAACAGCGAAATGGGACCCATACAAGGCAGAACTGAACAGGGCTCTCGCACAAATTACACCTACACCGGAGAACTACAAGGATTTCGTAGAGACAGTATAGCAAATATCAAGAAGGTTAATACCGAGGGGATGTAGGACTGAATTTGTATCAGGGCTGAGGACATCGGATAAAGAGTTGCTGAAAAAGTATAGGCAACATTACAAAGACGACCCCTTTTCGGAGGAAACCATCGCAGCCGGAGAAATGCTAATGGCTACAATTGCCGAAGGTAGAAGAGAAAAATGGACTACGTTGACATGAAGCAAAATAGCAGGCGAGCCTGGCGTACACTGTAAAACCTCGATGGTGGTGGCCACCCAGCTGCTCTTTAACGGCAAAGCACCGAAGAAAATTAACAAAGCCAGGACAACTCGAAACATGGCAGAGGAAGTCTACTCTCTTTTGAACCCCATTTAGCACCGAAGAACTAACCAAAGCAATTGCCACCATGAAACCAAACAAAGCAGCGGGTCTAGATGATATCAGAGCAGAACGGATTAAGAACTTTGGCCCAGAAACAATTCAGTGGCTGCTCAAAATGTTCAACACGTGTATCAATACCTTCAAGATACCAAAGTTATGAAGACAAGCCAAGGTCGTTGCTCTGCTAAAGCCTGGGAAGGAGCCAAAATGAGCCTAAAACTTTCGACCAGTCTCCCTCCTATGCCATACGTTTAAGCTAATGGAGCGAATGATTCTGAACAGAATCTCAGCGACTATCGATGAGAATGTAATACCGGAACAGGCTGGATTTAGACCGGAGAAATCTTAAGGCGGACAAGTCCTAAACCTTGTTCGATACATCGAGGATGGCTTCGAACAGAAGAAGATCACAGGGGCCGCCTTCATTGACAGTAGGGAAAGATGATTCGTTCTGGCGCCACCGCCACGGCTTTCGGCGACCTTGACCACTTCCGGTGAACTTAGTCACTTCCGGTAACAAACTTTCCTGTAGGCGTAACCGGATGTCTGGCACTGATAACAATTTCCTGTTTCAACCTGTTTGGCTTATCAGCTGTCGGTTAGATGTGGCCGGATGTTTGGCGCATTAATAAGGCTACGTTGAACATTTTTACTCGTCATACCATATTTTTCACAACAGCTAATCAGCTTTAAATTAGCTTTCAATTAGCTTTAATTAGTTTTTTATCTGCTTGTAATCAGCTTTAATCAACTTTTTAACAGATCCTAACCAGGTTTAATAAGGGTGTGATGTCTATGTAGCCCCACGCTAAAGAGAGCGTGAGGTCTATGTAGCCCCACGCTAAAGATAGTGTGAAGTCTATGTAGACGTAACTGGATGTCTGGCACTGGTAACAATTTCCTGTTTCAACCTGTTTGGCTTATTAGCTCTCGGTTAGACGTGACCCTATGTCTGACACATTAATAAGGCTACGCTGAACATTTCTACTCGTCATACCATATTTTCCACAACAGCTTTTATTCAGCTTTCAATTAGCTTTCAATCAGCTGTAATCAGCTTTTAATCCGCTTTAATCAGCTTTTATTCAGATTTTAATCAGATTTTAATCAGCTTGTAAACAGCTTTTAATCAGTTTTAATCAACTTTTAAGCAGATCTTAACCAGGTTTAATGAGGGCGTGGGGTCTATGTAGACCCACGTTAAAGAGATGGTGGGGTCTATGTAGCCCCACGCTAAAGAGAGTAAGAAGTCTATGTAGCCCCGCGCTAAAGAGGGTGTGAGGTCTATTTTTAATAAGCATTTAATCAGATTTAATCAGCGTTTAATCAGCTTTAATCTGATTTAATCAGTTTTTAATCAGATCTTAATCAGCTAATCAGATTTTGATCAGGTTTAATCACCTACTAATAAGGTTTAATTAGATCCTAATCAAAATTTAATCTTGGGTTAGGTTACACTACGTTAACTATATGTTAGATTATACTATGTTACGAGAGGTTATGAATGAAGCGCTCCTCATTCATTCATTCCTAACGTCTGCTAGGAAATGGCCAAGGTCAACGAAAGTGGTAAAAAGGTTAGGTTCACCGGAAGTGGTCAAGGTCACCGATCGCGGTGGCGGTGGCGCCAAACGAATCATCTTTCCCTACTATTGACCTATCTGCCGTATACGATATGGTGAACCACGGAAAATTGCTATGCAAACTGTATGAAATGACAAATGATTTCCACATCACGTCGATTGTCGGAGCCTTTCTCCAAAACCGCCGTTTCTTTTTCAGCCTGTTTGGGAAAAATAGTAGATGGCGCCTGCAGAGGAACGTACTTCCACAGGGCAGTGTACTGGTCCCATTACTGTACAATATCTATACCGGCGACCAACCCATACGGCGGGAAAAAAGGCACTTTATATATGCTGACGACACAGCGCTAGCAGCCCAAGGAAATAGTTTCCATGAGGTAGAGAGAAAACTGAACGACCTTACCGCCTATTATGAGCACAATCTCCTCCGACCGAATCCAGCAAAAAACTCAAGTGTGCGCCTTCCACCTTCGCAATAGGGAGGCAAGGAGACAGATGAATATAGTGTGGTGTGGTCAAGAGTTAGAACACTGCCGAACTCTAAAATACCTTGGGGTAACACTAGATCGAGCTCTCACATATAAGCGCCACTGCCTCAACACCAGAAAAAAGGTAGCAACAAGAAACAACCTTTTCCAGAAACTGACTGGTAGGTCATGGGGAGCACAGCCAGCAACATTGTGAACCTCAGCCCTTGCCGAATACGCCGCTCCAGTATGGTGTGCATCCACTCACGCAAAGCAAATCGACGTCCCTTTGAATCAAGCAGTCCGCCTAATAACAGGTTGCCTGAAGCCTACGCCACTTTATCAGGTATACTCTCTCGCTGAGATAGCACCGCCTCACATCAGGAGAGAAGGTAGCCGCTGAAGCAGAAGAAACCGACCCAAGGCACCCGCTCTATGACCACCAACCAGCTAGACCCGAGTACCAGCTTTTTGGCCAGAAAAGCACCTTTGCAAGTCTCTCAGGAAGCCAGAAGGCTCCAGAAATGGCGCTCTGAGGCCCAAGACCCAAGCACCCAACAAAAAGAGGAGCTGGTATCGGGACATTTCCTCCCATACCTAATCTGGAGAACGCTCAACAGACTTCGCACAGGAGTATCGAGGTGTAGAGAAAACCTGCAAAAATGGGGAATGCTACCAGAGGACGAAAACCCTCAGTGTGAATAAATCCAGAAGCCTCCACACCTGCTGACCTGCACCGACATGGGACATAACTGCACGGGGAACGACCTAATTTTAGCAAATGACAAGGCCATCAGAGCCGCAAACTTTTGGAAGAACATAGTGTGATCCGGAGACGAATAGTGGTTAGTAGTATCAATAAATCGCGAATCAAATTAAAGTTATTGCAAGATAATTGAAATATTTCTCCATAAGTAATTAATAAGCAACATTAAAATTGTTCGCGCTAATTTTAGTAAATCTGTATTTTTAATTTAACATTTGAATCGATTTCGGCACCGACCAACAGAAGGAGAAAGGTGTATCGACCTGGGCTGAAATCGCGCGATTTATCAATTTACTTCGCGAATTTATGTTACTCGGGTAGTATGCTTCGTGTGAGAAGCGAGCGGAACGGAGTCGAGGCGCGAAGCCAAGTTAGACCGACACGTGCACGCAATTAATAGCGCAAGTTAACCAGGGGTGTAATCACGAGCCCAAAGGGCTGCAGCGGCATTCAACGTCTGGAAGACACCAATTTTAAGGGATCCCTATACCCATTATCCTCATTTCCTCCCTTAAAAAGGCGCCGGAAGGACGGTCCACACGTGGCGGAGACGCGAGAGAAACTAACAGGTAAGTGATTTGACCAGCCCTGTTTTAAATTAGAAAATTAGATCTTCGTGAGATACGGTCCAAACAATAATTGATTCATATTTTAATATGATTCCGCTACATCGACGGCAACTTTTAAATAAAAGTATAAAAACTCTCTATATTCGGTTGACCCAATTTTTAAATATTTTAAAATATTCACCCTCTAGGCTTTATGGTGATAAGTTTAAAATGCGAATTTTCGATTGAAATGGATGAACGTGTGAGTGAAATGAACGGATCAAAAAACAAAGAACTATTCAAACTTCCACTTTCCTCTCTTTCAAGACACAGCAGATAATATTTTCTTTTCAAGACGCAACAGAAAATATTAATTAACAAAACAGTTCCTTAATAGATCTTTTTACGGTTAGTTAAGCGCACGCGCGTCCGCCAAGTTTGAAAGGCGGGAATATGAAATTTTCGGGCACATTTTGTTATTTTCACTGGTTATACGTCAAAAAGTTTCGGGCACTTTACAACGTAAACACGGCGGAAATTGACACATGCGCACAAAAAAATTCAACTATGAAATTGTCTTTTAAAACAATTCATTAGTATTTTATTCGGTTAATAGATCGAAATCAAAGAGCGGAAATACAAACATCTTAAGAATATTAATGTCTTAATAATTTTTGTCGCGCCGGAACCGCTTGCATCTAATTAATCAACTGGAAAAGCGAATATATTAAATTATTCCCAATCCGATCTCGAGAATATCCTATTAGGGGGTTGAGCGGAGCCAAGTCTGGTCTCTTATTTCTTACTTAGGGATGAAAGATGTCCTTCTCCTTGCCCTACTTGCTGGCCGCAGGACCTTACACAATCTTACGTAATCGCCTCCGATTCGCAGAAAATACGAGATTGTTCACTGACCACACACTTTTATCACCACGGAGTCCGCATGAAGGGGGCGAATGAAGAATACGTTTAATCTTATTTCGATTAGTCTGATCCTAATATCAATTATTTCTTGAAGCTATGTTTCTTGTATTTAAGTTTTTTTTTCTTTGGGCAATATAAAATACTGCTTGTGTGTGTGGGCTTCAGATTCAGGAACAATTTTCTTTCAATGGACAATCTCCATTTGTAATACCATGTATACTATTAGTTACAGCTTCAGATTTGTCATAAAACTTTAACTATTAGAAATACAGGTATGCATGCGATAACGTCTATATTAATTGTTTAGTACATTTGTGGATCAACCAACAAATATAAAACACCCTTATTATATATTACATGTCTTCAGTGCCGGCACGTGCACCTGGTCGGACAGGCGATCGCCTTACGGCGGCGGCATATTTTTGTAGCAATAAAAGACATTTCTCGGACATACATTATGAGAGAATTATATCAAATGGCGAAAAATTAGAAAGGAAATGGCTAGTTTACAGTCAAAAAAAACAATTCTATGTGCTGTTTTTCTTGCTTGTTATTTGATAATGCAGACCATATGACTAGAAATTAGTCGATGTTTGGTTATTCTAATTAGAAGAATATTTCAAGTAGTTTTAAAATACATGAACGTTATTCAAATCATGTGGAGTGTTATAAAAAGTGGATTGAATTGGATGTCAGGTTAAAAACTGCCAAACAAAACTATTGATAGATAACATAAGAGATTATTGAAATTGGAACAGCAATATTGGCATGAGGTATTAAAAGCTATTATAGCAACAATTCAATTATGCGCAGCATTTAAAAAAATCCTAATTGTTCTCATTATTTCAGCAAAGAAATTCAAAATAACAATAAATTTAATGGGAGAAAAAGTACGTGCTACTATTATTCCCAAAATTATAGAGGCTAAATATTACAGCATTATTTTGAATTGCACTTGAGAATAAACGAAATTGTCTATTAGTTAGACTATTTAGTTAGACTATTAGTCAGCATAGCGAGATTGCTGACACCTAGCCAGCAATCAAATAACAGAAACATTCTGACACGAATCACGGTCGTGAAATTGTAAACAATGAGACGATTCAAATTTAAATTCGACTGATGATCTACTTAGTGGAGTGCGTAAAGTTAGTAGACAAGACTAAACAGACCATTGTTTCAATTTCTCGTGCAAATCTCAGCATATTTGAATATGATTTAGGATTAGTCGAGATTCACGTTCGTCGCTGGAAAACTAAATGAGCTGGACTTACTTAACTAAATGGTTGGATTTTTGGCGCTAAAAGGGCTGTTAACTAGTAGTTTTTGTCTCAGAAATGTGAAAATAATCCGGAAACTAAGTGAAATTTTTCAAAAATATTTCAAATAAAACTTTCAAAGAATTAAATTTCCTATAAGATATATTATCATCAAATAATTATAGATTTATCTATCTCTCTTAACATCGATGCTAGTTATCTAGTGACATTTATCTATCTGTCTTACTAACAATGCGAGTCAAGTTTTTCATGTGTAACTAGAAAACTAGTTAAGCTAGATTAATTGCAATTTTTCAATGCAATTTTTTATTAGAATTAGCTACAATTTCCAAATATTTCAAATTGTTCGTAAATTTAATTGCTATCTGAGACTTTCTAAAACTGTCTTAATAACAATGCAAAATTGTTTTTCTGACTGTAATTCGAAAACTAGTTAAATTAAAATTGCAATATTTGGTGAAAATTTAGCTAACTGAAAAATTTATCACAATTTTGATTGCAAACTGGGACTTTGCAAAACAGCTTTAATATCAATGCGAGTCTAGTTTTTCGTCTGTAACTAGAAAACTCGTTAAGCTAAAATTGATTTTTTTGGCGAAAATGTAGCTTACTGAATTCGCTATTAGCTACAATTTAAAAAAGTTTCAAATTTTTCGCAATTTATCACAATTTGGATTGCAATCTGGGACTTTGCAAAACTGTCTTAATAACATTGCGAGTCTAGTTTAGTTTTTCGTCTGTAACTAGAAAACTAGCCAAGCGAAAATTGCATTTTTTTGCGAAAATGTAGCTTAGTGAATACACTATTAGCGGCAATTTTGAAAAGATTCAAATTTTTCGCAAATTTAGTACAATTTTGATTGCAATCTGAGACTTTCCGAAAATGTATTAATAACAATGCGAGTCTAGTTTTTCGTCTGTAACTAGAAAACTAGTTAAGCCAAAATTACAATGTTTGTTAAAAATGTAGCTAACTGAATTCGCTATTAGCTACAATTTTCGAAATTTCAAATTTCTCAAAAATTTATCAAAATTTTGATTGCAATCTGGGACTTTGCAAAACTGTCTTAATAACATTGCGAGTCTAGTTTAGTTTTTCGTCTGTAAATTTTTGGCGAAAATGTAGCTTAGCGAATTCGCTATTAGCGCGCCCCAATTTTCAAAAGTTTCAAATTTATCACAATTTTGATTGCAATTTGAGACATTCCAAAAATGTCTTAATTACAGTGCGAGTCTAGTTTTTCGTCTGTAACTAGAAAACTAATTAAACTAGAATTGCAATGTTTGTTAAAAATGTAGCTTACTTAATTCACTATTAGCTACAATTTTCAAAAGGTTCAAATTTTTCGGAAATTTATCCCAATTTTGATTGCAATCTGAGACTTTCCAAAACTATCTTAACAACAATGCGAGTCTAGTTTTTCGTCTGTAAATAGAAATCTAGTTAAACTATAATTGCAATGTTTGTTAAAAATGTAGCTTACTGAATTCGCTATTAGCTATAATTTTCAAAAGTGTCAAACTTATCGCAAATTTATCACAATTTTGATTGAAATCTAAGACTTTCCAAAACTGTCTTAATAACAAAGCGAGTCTAGTTTAGTTTTTCGTCTGTAACTAGAAAGCTAGTTAAGCGAAAATTGCATTTTTTTGCGAAAATGTAGCTTAGTGAATTAATTCACTATTAGCTGCAATTTTGAAAAGATTCAAATTTTTCGCAAATTTAGTACAATTTTGATTGCAATCTGAGACTTTCCGAAAATGTATTAATAACAATGCGAGTTAAACGAAACTAATTAAACAAAAATTGTAATGTTTGTTGAAAATGTAGCTTACTGAATTCGCTATTATCTCCAATTTTCATATGTTTCAAATTTTTCAAGTGTCTATACCTATAATGTTTTTTGTAAATATTGTTATTAGAATTACATTTGTTTTTTATTTGTTAAGTAAATAAAATTTAAGAGGTGCGTCGAAAGTTGTATTCGCCTTAGGCGGCATATTTTGACGCGCCGGCCCTGCCTGTCTTGATCACTCATATTTGTCTATTCCTGTCAGACCGGTCAGGCCTGTCTTGCCTGTCCAGTCTTAACTGTCTAGTCCAAAATGAAAATCAAAATTTGTATTTATCTCCAGATTTTAATACATTACATGTTAGACAAGTCATAAAGAAAGAAAAAACAAAGCGAAAACAATTGATTTAGATTAATACAAAAAAAATCGATAAAATATAAATACATATAAAAATATTGTTATTATTCATTTAAAAAAAATTCACATGACGTGTAATAACACATTTCTATGAGATGCCTTTTTAGGTTTTTCCTAAACGATTTGTAGGTTCCTTGATTCTTGATCTACAAAGGTATTCGATCGAATATGTGTATAACTATTCTATTTGGGGTCTCTTGGCACAGATTAAGATTACTTCTTATTGACCGTAGTTTTTGACGATTTCTGGTATCGCAAATATGATGAGCCTCCCCGGTATCAAGTAATTAGTTATTTTTAAACACATAACACGCTATTTCTCAAATATAGACGGGCGCGAAGGTTACAATTTCCAGTTTCTGAAAAAATGGGCTACAGGATGTGGTGATTGTTATTCCAGTTATTGCTCTTATAATCCTCTTTTGAGCAAAAAGGATTCTAAAATTCTAATGTCCCAACCGAATCTAGTGTCTAAAATTATCAACTTCGGAAAAGTTATCTTCACTCCTATTGAACAATCTTTTCTTTCCCAAAACCCCAACTAAACCCCCAACTAATTTGTTATTCGTCAATAACAAATCCGATAAATCCACAAGAATTGTAGAGCCAGAAATCGCGCTAAAAAAACTGCAAGAACCTCTTATACCTCGAGCCAAAATAGCTGATCATATAAAATCGTACGGACGGAATGCTACCACAGACAACAAAAATTGATTAAAATTCTTTAGTCCTTACAAAAGCCGATAAATCCAATTCGATAGTCGTCCAGGAAAAAGGACAGTACATTAATAAAATGAACTCTTTCATTTCAGAAAAACTAACTCCCTTGAAAAAGGATCCTACACAAAAATTCCAATTTCAAATTGTCAAAAATTGAAAAACTGTCTTAAAAAATATTACAACTTTGTTCTCAGAATTTAAGAAATTTAAAATCATAAATCAGAATCCCACAGCTCCCAGACTCTATGGTTTCATTAAAACTCACAAACTCGATTCTCCCATTAGACCCGTTGTCTCCTATATTAACAGTGTAGCTAGAGTTTTGGCAATTAAACTGAATAACATAATAAAAACTCTTTTAAAAAAATACACCAAATTTGCCCCAAAATATTCTGTAAAAAATTCACTCGCCCTCTCGGAACTCCTCAAACCAATAACAACTCCAACAAACTCCAAACTCGTATCTTTTGACGTTAGTAGTATGTTTTCTAATATACCTACTAAAGAATGTCTCGAAATCATACAAAATTTAATTGATAAAGCCACTTGTCATCATCTTATAAAATCTGAACTTTATGAAGCCCTGGAAACATGTGTTAATCAAAATTACTTCAAATTTTATAGCACATAATATCAGTAAACATCAGGTCTAGCAATTGGATCGCCATTAAGTCCCCTTTTAGCCGATCTATTCATGTCAACTATCGAAGAAAAAATTTTCAAACTAGATTTCTCCAAAAAATATATTTCATTTTGGTATAGATATGTCGTTGACGTAATAGCGTGTTTCAGTGGTAAAGCACGTCAATTAGACCAATTTCTCAACCCAATAAACAACGTTCATCCCAAAATTAAATTCACCATCGAGGTAGAAACAGACCACAAAATAAACTTATTGGACCTTACTCTGATTCACAAAAACAACAAAATAGAATTTGATATATACAGAAAACCCACCAATGTTAACTCTACAATCCCGTATTCATCATTTCACCCGATAACACTCAAATTAGCGGCCTACCATTCAATGATACATCGAGCCTTTTCAATCCCCCTTTCCTCAGAAAAGAGAATCAAAAAATTAAATACCATTATTCCAATCGCTACAGAGAATGGTTTCCCAACAAAACTCATCCAAAACATTATTAATAATAAACGAACCCAATTCGCAATGGCCCAAATTTATCCGAAAACCTCAAATTCAGACAAAACTTTCATCTCCCTGACATATTTTGGCAAAACAAGCGAACACATCGCAAATGTCCTTCGAAAGCAAAATCTTCAAGTAGCATTTAAACCCTCCTCAAAGTTGTCCAACATATTGTTTATTGCCAAAGACAAAATCGACCCCATTAAAAAATCCGGCGTATACGAAATTTATTTTTCCGAATGCAATAGCGTGTACAGAGTGTCTGCCCGAAGGACGAAGTTTTTCAACACGGTTTTCAGAACATTCTAGCGCTTTTCGTCTGAAAAAAGACACCAGTCCTTTTTCAAACCATAGTCTCGAATGCAATCATAAATTCCAAGAAATAGATAATCTAAAAATTTTGCCTAATTGCAACAAAGGCCCGAAACTAAATCTCCTAAAGTCATTGGAAATTTTATAAAAAAACCCGTAATCCCTCAGTTAATCTCCGGACGAAACGAGCAAACTGACCTAATCTTTTCCCAACTTTTTAATCTCACCCAATCTCAAACATATAAGTCCTCATCTACGGACAGACACCGCCCCCTCCCCACGAAAACTATAAGGGTATATATTCAACCGCATCAATTTGTTAAGTCACTTGAAAATGACCGCCAAACGTCGAAACTCGAGTCGTTATATGTGTAGGAAATTATATAACTGTGAATAATAAGTTATATAACATTTTTACATAATATAAGTGTGGTAAAAAACAAAGTGAATTTTTCAATTCAATGTAAGTATGGATTACCACCATATTGTCCATCTAGTATTGTCTGTCTGGTCTTGTATGTATAGCCCTGTCTTTCTGAACCAATTATTTCCCTGATACGGATAAATAAATTTGTAAATTGCCAAACATTAGCAACAAGATGATTCGTTTATCTTTGACTAATAATGTGGGAAGCAGTAATATTTGTGTAGTTACAAATGACGTTATAAAGTACACGTTTGTTAACTCAAAAATGTAATTTTTGTGCTACGCAAACTTTTCCTGCGGATATTTTAATTCTAGCGACGGGATGAAAACCGTGTAGGTGTTAGTAAAATTGTTTTCAACTAGCGGTGCAACATAACAATATTAAAAGTTTCTTTCTGAAACCATTACTCCGATATCTGTCCCCGTGTACGGACCAAGGGGCCGTGATTTAGTGCCTCGGATGCTGTGCCGTTGCCAAACGAGGTGCGTGGGATACTCAGGCAGCGTGGGCGTCTCCAACAATTATCGCCCATACAATCATAGTTTTATAGATTTGGAGGGTCGCTTGGTTTTATTAGATCCACTTTATAATCTGTAATCTGTATCCCATTTTATTTCTGATAAGGTTTTATTTGTCTCTCTATGAAAAATATGCAAATAATATTAACAATTAAACAAAACAAAAAATACGAAAATAAATTTAAGAATATTCGCAAAATGGATGAATGCACAAAATTTAACAAGGAGAAGTCTTGAAGACTTTACAGACAGGCACAACTAAACAAACAAAGACAAGACAGACAAGCCTAGATAAACAAGATTAGACAGACAAGATTAGAAAGGCTGATTAATATTATTACTGATTATATACTAAATATATAAAGTATTAATTTTGGACTATACTGATAGGACTACTGGAGTTTGCTCTCAGCGGTCAGCGAGTGTAGACGTACGATCCGCCGCACACTGGGATGGATTACGATTTACGGCGACAAAAATAGAATTTTGCAATGTCTCACAATAAAGCAAAACAACTTAAAATGTATTATTAGATAACCCATCCATAATATTATAAACAAATAAATGCGAAAAACCAATTCCAATTGGTTGTGGGAACGTGTTAAACATCGCTCTTGTCCCTTACGTACCAAACACGGAATTAGTTGCGCTGGATTTTCAACAAGGTAACTACGTCTATTTTGTGTTTGTGTTAAAAAATTGTGAACTTTTTAAATATGGAGAATATAGCTTCCAATATGTATTTACATGTAATAATATCAAATTTGTGGAAAGTTCTAATCGATACGGTTAAAAAAAAATTTTGTTAACGACTATCGTAAATTAATAATTTTTTGTAATAAACTGCAATAAAATGATTTTTAAAAAAAGTTCTGCTTAGTTTTGTAAAATTAAATATTTTGTAAAACAAAAGAAACATTGACAATTCTAGAAAAGCAAAAACCCCGTCCACATCGTTCCACCTTACTTAGAATTACACCTTTCCTTCCAGGTAGTCGTGATGTCCACAATTTGTAAGAGAGAACGTTGAATAGAAATTAACTATTTTTTGTATTAAGAGAAGAAAGTTTTTATAAGTTTTCTTCGTTAAAGTGTAATGAACGATTAGTACAATACGTGTTGTATTGTACTAATACTAATAAATTTTGTATCAACGACGGTTGTGAATTTGTAAAAAAAAATGTTGCACTTTTGTCATATAAAAAAAATATATTTTTTCCACTTAAATTTACAATTTTAATTAATCGTGTACATCTAATAAAGACTAATTTTATATTAGAATCATCAGAATGTCATCATAAGGTAATATGTGAGACAAAAAATTTAAATGAACTGGATTTTATTTTTGTCGCCGTAAATTCCTAAGCCGTCCCAGTGTGCTCCGGCAGTTGGTCCTTAAATTTGTATAGTATTCAAACACCCTTGAATATTTATATTTATTTTATATATAAAAACATGTCTAGAGAACTCAGTTCTAACAACCCTTCAGAAAAGCAGTTTTAAAATTTCACTACGTTTCTGCAACGTTCTGTTATTGAAAATTTCATGTCGAAAACTTGTTGTAAAAAAGCATGTGGAGCCACTGCAAGTTCTAAACGGTGAGCTAACTGAGCAAATCAAAGATCTTAAATTAAGTAATGAGAAATTATCCGCAGGTTTAAATTCGTGTATCAATGTGCAAATAAATAAACACACGGAACCACTGAACGTATTAATTAGTGAATTATCCGTACAAATAAAAGAACTTAATATTAATAACGTGAACCTAGCTAATTCGAACTTTAATTCTGTGAATTCTTGTGCTGAAATCGTGAAAACTCCTCCAAAGCCTGCAAATAAAGTGAACATCGTACCTACTAACGGTGATAACGAGTCTAATCCGCGACGCGATAAGCCAGAAAAAGTAATCTGTTCCATCCACCACAAAAATCTTAAATAGACTTTAAGTCTATTTAAGGTTTTTGGACTTTAAGTTTTGGTGTTTTAAGTTAAGGACTTTAAGTCAAGAATGTAAACAGTGGCAATTTGGATACTCAATGTCATAAGCAACGGATACATAAAGCGGCCCATACACTATACAACTTGTACAACCAATTCTTCCAACTTGTTGTAACTGTAGGCCCTACACTGTCATACCAAGTCTTCCAACATTAGTTTTGAGCTGAAATTTGATCTGCACGAATCTTGTGCTAGCTGTGCTACAATAATATTTCTTGGGCACTTACGTATTAACGCCACCACCGCTATACATTGGATCGAGAGTTCGCGCTTCCGTGCGTATGTTGTGTTGATTTATATGTCCGCTTCGCGGCGGGCAACCGTTTGTCAAAGTTTAAATTTTTTTTAAATATTAAATAAAATGTTTTATTTTATGATTTATCATAAAAATTTTAGATGTAGATTGGCGGCATTTAAAAATATAGCGGTGGTGGCGTTAAAACGTAAGTACCATTTCTTGGTCACTTAAGAAATCATTTAATTCATCTAAATACCATAATGTTGGCTCATATACATCATCAATTCCTATACCAGATTTTTAGTTTTTTCCATCTTTTTCAGTTTTCTTTCATAACAAGTCCTCACATTGTTTATTATTTCTTTTTACATCATCTAAAGATGCATTCTTGGACAAAGATAATGGACATTGCAACAAACTGAATGCAAAACAGATTAGGATATAGGACAAAGAACAAAAAGCAAAAATGGATGACGGATGAGATTTTGTTGTTAATGGACGAACGTCGAAAACACAAGAACAAGGCGGACAGCAGCAGGTACAAAGAAATTCAAAGACTAATAAGATCAAAGATTAGAATAGCAAAAAACGAATGGCTTAAACGTGAATGCACAGAAATAGAACAGCTGCAAAATCAACACTACGATTTTAATCTGCACAAAAAGCTAAAGGAGACTGCTGGCATATATAAAAAAATGAGATCAACTATAACAGTAAATATTAGCAACCAGATAGTCCTCGACAACAAAGAAAAGAACAATGTCTGGGAAAGGTATATTGAAGAACTTTTTGACGACGACAGACCCCCAGCTGGCACCAATAACTCTCTAACCAATAACTCTCTGACCGGCCCATCGAGATTAAAAACGGCGAGATTAAAAACGCTATACGTAATTCAAAAAATAACAAAGCGGCTGGCCCAGATGAAATTCCGTCAGAAATACTTAAACTCCTAGATGAAAGAGGCATCACAGCACTACATAAAGTATTTAACACCATATATGAGACAGGTCACTACCCCAAACAGTGGTTGTGCTCTACCTTTATCCCCCCTGCCTAAGAAGACCAATGCAAGAAAATGGGAAGATCATAGACTTATTAGCCTGATGAGCCACACTTTAAAAATATTCCTCAAAATCATACACCAGAGAATTTACAAGAAATGTGAAAGAGACATAGGCGACTCGCAGTTTGGGTTTAGACAGGGTTTAGGTACACGAGAAGCGATAGTTGCAACACAAGTGCTTGTCCAGAACTGCTATGATCAGAGAAAGGATGTGTGTCTATGTTTCATAGACTATGAAAAGGCATTTGATCGCGTACAACACCACAAATTAATGCAGCTCCTCAATAGGCTTGATATAGACCAAAAGGACATTAGATGCATTGAAAACCTATATTGGAACCAAACAGCGCAAATCAAATTAGGCAATAATATGTCCAAAGCCATACAGATTAGAAGGGGGGTACGACAGGGATGTGTGCTGTCTCCACTCCTATTCAACTTATATTCGGAAACAATATTCCAAGAGGCTTTGGAAGACGTGGAAATGGGAGTCAAAGTTAATGGAGTGTGGATTAACAATATCCGCTATGCTGACGATACGGTCTTAATCGCGGATAACATACACGACCTACAACAACTGGTCAACAAGGTAGGAGGACAGAGCAAATCAATGGGCTTAAATATCAACATCAAAAAAACAAAGTTTATGATTATCTCTAGAAACCTAAATATGTTTGAAAACTCCACCATAACATTTATCGCAGGGCCCATAGAAAGAGTAGAAAAATTTAAATACTTGGGCATCTGACTTTTCGAAGACTGGACATCAGACAAGGAAATAAAATGTCGCATTGAACAAGCTCGACAGGCATTCCTGAGGTTTCGAAGAGTGCTGACCTGTTCCGATTTTGACCTCAACCTAAGACTCAGATTCATAAAATGCTACGTCTGGTCGGTGCTTCTTTACGGTATGGAAGGTTGGACATTAAAGACGGCTGCAATTAACAAATCCAGAATCCTGAAGATACCTTGGACGGCTAGATTAACAAACAAAGAAGTTCTATGACGTGTCAACAGACAACGTGAACTGTATGAATTGATTAAGAAAAGAAAAACGGCATATCTAGGGCATATAATGCGGAACACGAAATATCAATTCTTGCATCTATTGATCGAAGGCAAGATCGAAGGCCGGAGAGGGATCGGAAGGAAAAAAATGTCCTGGCTTCGAAATATCAGACAGTGGACAGGGCTACGCCATATACAGTCGTTGATACACACCGCAAGGAATAAGGAAGGAATGGAAAATGTTATCGCAAACATCCATTAATGGATACGCATTGGAAGAAGAAGAAAGATGCATTTTCATCAGTTTCCTTTAAATTAGTTAAAAGCTTTATAATATTTCTTCACTTTTCATTCTCAGTTATATTTGCCATTATTTTTAACACTTATGGTAATAATTAGTTTTGAAAACCTCAAAGAATATGCGTTCAAAAACTAGAAATACAATTTAAATACAACGATGTGAAGGAGACAAGATCAAATGTAAACTGATGTTGGTGGTGAAGTTGTACAACTGTCCAATACACTGCCAGACAGATTGGCCAACATTACGCCACGCCCACAGAAAATCAAAAGTAGTTTGATTTTGTTCAACCAAAATTTGGTTGTACAACCTACACATACACTGTCCAACTTTTGGTACAACCGAACCAAGTTGTACAACAAGTTGTATAGTGTATGGGCCGCTTAAGAAGTATAACACCATACACGGTTGCAACGACGATATTGACAAAAACAGTCAACATGACTGACCATGACAAGTTAATCTCTGAATTAAACAAGCTTAAAAAGGAAAGCCTTATAGAAATTATTCTAACAAAGAAGCTCCCGGACAATATAAACGTTAGTGAAGCCCTAAGAACTACCATAGCGGACGAGAAGGAACCGAATCTAGCAGACGAAGTCTCATCACCACAACTTTACTCCGCCGTCATATACGATAACAAAATAAGTGAACTTACCCTTAAAACCGACCTTAAAGTGACTTCCAACGAGCTAGAATGTTCTAAACGGATAATTAAGGAGCTAGAAAGAACAATTTCAAATCTAGAGCTGATAATCTCACTACTTCACAAAGATGTAAACAACCCAAATTTTGTGGTTAGACCTGACAACATAAAACCTTCGCATGATCGAGGGAAAAGCGATGTTGCCGCGCCTCCATTAAAATATAATAATGCAACGGAAAATAATAAAGTGACAAATTCAAAAAAACCTCTTATAAATGATCAAGTTATTGCAAATCCTGCCACCACTGCCTCTAGTAATAAACCCCACCAAGTTCATGCTCCCGGTAAAGGCAAATTTGTCTCCTCGAATAAGAAAATAACTTCGGGGGCGAAATCCAAATTAAAAGCACAAGAAAAGCTGTCCTGGGTGTTTGCTTCGAACTTTGACACAGATACAGCACCTGATGACATTCATGCAAGCTTAAAAGAAGATTATACCACTTCCAACAAGAAATTTACTTGCAAGAAATTTGAATCAAATAAAGGATCCTTTAAAATTGGAGTTCCACCTGAACTTTTTGACTAAATGCGATACCCAGAATACTGGCCCGATGGTATTTATGCAAATAAATACCATCGGGAGTTATAGATAAAGTTATAGATATAAACCCATTAGAAATGTTCCTCCGAGAAAAGCTCCAAACCCCAATATATAGACGTAGGCAATTCCCATGTCTCCAAGGACGGCGTACGCGATGCATATTTTAGAATATTTCATCTAAATACACAAAGTCTTAGCAACAAAGCCGATGAACTCTCCCTTTTTCTTGACAAGAGCAAGTATGAAATGACAGCAATCTCAGAACACTGGCTGAAGAACGATTGTCTACAAATGACCACTCTAATCAATTATAGTCTACTATCAGCATTCTCTCGGACAAAATACCAACATGGTGGTGTCGCCATATTTACCCGGAATGACATGGAAATAAATTGTACACCCTTTGACCTCTCCAGGTTTTCTACAGAGCTGGATGGAGAATTTTGCGGTGCCGTGGTGAAAAATCTTAACTGTCTGGTTATTGCATTTTACAGATCATGTCTCGGTGAGTACAATTTTCTAAATAGTCTAGAATCGGTCATTGATGCACATTTTGATCAATTTAGTAATATTTTAATTTGAAGAGATTTTAACTTAAGCTTTACTGATGGTGGCAATAAACTCGGTGGTCTGGAGAATCTGCTTAGCACTTATGGTATTCGTGCTACTGTGATAGAGTTTACCAGAGTAACTACGGCATCTTCACCTTGCATCGACAATGTTATCACAAACCTTTCTGATAAGAAAAAGCCAGGTCTTTCGGACCATCATGCCCAATTTATTTCTGTTAATTTCCAAGACGTAACAAAAATGCCGATAGTGCTGTACCATAGGAAATTTACACAGGAACGATTGATGCAATTGTATGACAATCTAAAAAATGCCCATTGGTCTTTTATCAGCTTGGAAGAGCCGGAATCTGCAGTGCACAAAATGATCGAAATTGTTAAAACTGAAATTGATAAACATTTTCCTGTACAGATATGTTACTATAAAGGTCAACCCTTTACTTGCTTTACTGATGAATTACGAGAAATACGCGAAAATTTAAGTATTGTGAGATTAATTGCAGACGTATCAGGTTCTCCTCAAGACAAAAAGCTATTTTCTATGTACTGGAGTCTCTACAGAAAAAATATAAATAAAACCAGCCAAAGTGTTCGCGAAGTTTTTTTAAGTACTACTGATAATGTTGCAAGAGATGCGTGGAAGTTAATCGTCCTTATAAATGACGACCGTAATATAAAACAAAGCGAAATTAGTCACATTCTAAGCTGGAATGACTTTAATAAATACTTTTCAAACATTGGCTCAGACATAGCTAACGAAATCTCTGCGAACATACATACTTCCACGGCCATGCATATATTAAATAAATGTCCAGCTAACGTGTTAACCATATTTTTAAATCCTATTCTGCCTAGTGAAGTCAAAAAGTATATAGATAAGTTATCTAACTCTGCAAGCCTTGATGTTCACAACATGAACAGTAAAATTTTCAAGTACTCCCGTGATATATTGGCCAAACCACCCTGTGATCTATCCAATCGATATTTTGAACATGGCATATTTCCGAGCGTTTATAAAAAAGCTAAAGTAGTTCCTGTGTTCAAAAAAGGGGACAGAGATGATATAAGCAACTATCGTCCTATATCGATTATACCAGTGATGGGAAAACTTATGGAGTCAATGATTAAAGATAGATTCACACTGTTCTTAGAACAGAATAATATTTTGTCTAGCGCCATATTGCGCGCTAGACAAAATATTATAGCTTTAGCTTTATATCTAGCTCTTCCAGTATTAAGGCACTGCTTAAGATAGTCGAAGATGTTGTTGGGGGACTGGAGAGTGGGAAACTCACTTCACTTGCTCTGTGTGATCTTTGTAAAGCATTTGATATGGTGTCACACAAAATTTTTGCTTCAAAAAGCGGAGTATTATTATGTTTCCCTAAGTCTGCTTTCTTCATATGTTTCTGGTAGATTTCAATCTGTTCCCATTGGAAACAGTGTTTATCTTCCGGTTAAGTTTGGTGTACCCCAAGGATCCATCCTTGGGCCACTGTTATTTTTGATTTATATTAACGACCTGCCCATGTATATGAAGCCTATAAATAGTGTTCTCTTTGCGGACGATACCACACTGTACTGTTAGGAGTCAGACTTAGAGCGGGCCTTGGAAACCACCAAGCTGGCTTTGACCCGCGCGGAATCGTGGTTTGGCTCCAATTTATAAAAACCAAATGGTAGCAAAACTCAATCCTTGGTGATTTCTAGTAACAACCGTGTAACCTCTGGTTCTTCTGCCGTACTTTTGGGAATAACAGTGGATGACTCCCTTACCTGGGAAGCCCATATAAACTCGATAATACCCAAGCTTTCCTCGACTATCTTTCTCCCAAGAAAACTAGCACTTGCTAATTTCGATGCCTTCAACTTACGTTCTGCATACTTTGCATTATTCCACTCCCTGATTTCCTATGGTATAGTATTATGGGGAAACTCTGTCGCGGCGATTAAAGTATTTAAACTACAAAAAAGCAGTCAGGATAGTATCAAGAGCGGGATATTTAGATCACTGTAAGCCACTCTTTCTAAAGTTCAGAATCATGTCATTACCGTCATTATTTATTTATAACTCCTTGCTTGAGATTCACTCCAAGTCGAACATTCATTTGACTCGTGCATCTGTTCACTGCCATGACACTAGATACAACGACTCTCTGTTCATACCACAGTTCTAGTACAGGCTAGCTAGTTCACAGTTCAGGTTAGCTAAATCTGAAAAAAAATCACCTAAATTAAATATAAAACTTTATAGTAAGCTACCCTCATTCTTAAGGTACCTTCCGATTCGAGATTTTAAAAGTAAAATCAAAAGCTTGCTTATAGAAAGTTGCTGTTACTCAATCAATGATTTCTTTTCCCTTAAACTTTAAACTTTAAATTTTACGTCTAAAGCCATGTTTTACGACTGTATGTAATGTCTGTTTTACATTAATGTCTTCGTCCATATACACTTATGTATACGTTCTCTGTTTAACTCTGTTTTATTATTGTAACTCTGTTTTATTATTTTTATTTGACTTCGTCATAAATACATTATGTATAAAAATGATTAATAAAGAATATATTGTACAGATTAAGGCGGCAGTAAGATATTACCACCTACATGTTTTACATCTAGACCCCAATTTGTCAGCGGAGGAGTTATTACGTTATCTGAACAGTAAAAACATCATGAATGTCACGTGATCCAAGCTCGTATCTAAATACCCTGAAGAATACTCTTCATCTAAAGTATCGTTAGCATTAGTTGATTATAAAGTCGCAATGACACCGAAAACATGTCCGAGAAATACATGCATTAACCGTTTTTTAGAGAGACTAGCGAAAAATCGATTGAAAAACCAGGAAGCCGTGTAAGCGCCAACCTCGCTACACCAGCTAAAACCGCGCCAACCGTAAATTATCGAGTTACATTGATTAACGAAAATACTCAATCTATCGACAACTCAATAGATAGAATGATGAAATATGTAAGAGTCTTACAAACAGTGCAATTTTCTAGTTCTTACGGAGCACTGGAAGAGTCAAGAACAACTTCGGCAATACAAAATCAACAATTTTATCCTGGCGTCTTCCTTTTGCCGTAAAGCTGGAGCTTACGGAGGCTCGGCAATTTATTGCAAGAACGGGATTAACTGTAAGCCTAGACAAGACTTAAACGGATTGGCAGAGATACATGTGTTTGTATGCTCTGCAATTGAGTCAATCATAAACAGCAAAGTAATGATAATTATTGGCATCTACAGGTTATTTACTCCATTGGCGTGTTTAAAATTATTCATATATGTATGCTCTCTTAGTAGTACTTTGCGATGGCAATAACCAATATATTATAGCTCACGATTTCAATATCAATAGCCATGAGGACTCTAACACAAGTCAACAATTTACATCCTTGCTGGAATCGTTCAATGCGACCATCACCGCAACAGAGGTAAACCACCCTGAGTCCGGTACGTGTATTGACAACATAATAGTTAATGTCACTATGGAATACACTACCGAAACCTCAAATTACCACATGTGTGATCTCTGTGCTCAAATCATTACAGTAGAGTACAAAAAACGGGGCCTCGGTCTGAACAAGAAAAATGGGAATTGATAGCAAATACAACGTGAAACCTAATTTTTGAAGTGAAACCAGAGCGTGTTTCATGGATATATTTCTGAGTAATTTCAACGAGACCTTTCCTAAAGTCACCGTACGCAGCACTAAAAAATCTAAACGCGTTTTTAATAACCCATGTTTAAAGATAATGGAAATAGAATTACTGCTGTTGGAGACGATATCACGTTATAATACCACATTTGAGAACCTACGTAGAAATTATACAAGGCTGTTCAGAGACGTAAAGAGGCAACAGTTTAAAATGCAAAGTAGAAACATCGTTCAATCGGAAAAAAACAACCTGGGATATAGTAAGACGAATTACCGAAATTAAGATGAAAAGTGATACATTCGTTACCTGTGATGACGATCCTCTAGTGCAGTGTTCTTCAACCGGTGTTCCATGGAACGTTAGGGTTCCACTTAAACATTCAGGGGTTCCGCGAATCAATGCTAAAAATTCTTAACTTTAACTGGCGCCTGCGTGGCGTTTACAACTAGAGACGATGCGTTGAGCCGTTTATTCATTTGCTCAGTCGCTTATATTGGACGAGGATGACGCACATTGCCCTTATAAATCATTTCATCTTTCATTGCATCTTGTATAGTAGATTTATTGTTAAATTCTTACAAACGCAAACTGTAGTAAGTTCATTATTTTATAATAAATTCAGTATTTTTTTTAACTTATCCTAAAATCGTATAGAAATAAAATGCAGAATTGGCTGAAAACTGTGAAATTGGAATCAAAATCCAAAGAACAAACTTTTTACTCTCTTGAAAATTCCACCAGTTTTCCGCCAACATTAGAGCTGACGGATAATATTGAAGAAGAAAATAAATCAGGATCTACTAGCCGAAAAATACGAAAGTATGAAGAAGATTATTTGAATTTTGGATTTACATGGATTGGTGATAAAAAATGAGCCAAATGGGTTTTGTGTGGTATTTGAGCAAGTAGTCAACAACAGCAGTTTAAATCCTGCAAAGTTAAAGCGTCATTTGGAAAATAAACATCCAACTTTAAAAGGTAAAAGCGAATATTTCAAAAGAAAATGTCTTGAATTACAGCAGAAAAATAATGCATTTCTAAGGTATGCTCGTGGTAATAATAAAAATGTTATTTAGTTAGTTTGCTCATAGCTAAAGAAGGGGAAGCTCATACCATTGCAGAAAAATTAATTAAACCTTGTACAAAAGATTTAATCAAATGCATGATCGATGAAAATATTGCAAGCAAAATTGACATCGTCACATTGTCTGATACCACGATTTCACGACGAATTAAAGATATGCCCGATTACTGCGACGTGGAACTAGTTAGTCGTTTGAAAAATGCTAAAGATGGATTCACTCTGCAAATGGACGAATCTGCAGATTCCAAACTGGATTAGCAATTTTGTTAGTTTTTGTGAGATACATACACAAATCCAATTTTCAGGAAGATATGCTTTTTTGCAAAACTCTGCCAACTCAAACAACAGGTGAAGAAATATTTAATTTACTTAATTCATATTTTGGAAAACATTCAATTTCTTGGAATTTATGTCATCATATATGCAATGATGGAGCCAAAGCTATGGTTGGGAAGAAACATTTTCAAATTGGGAACAAACAACATCAAATTGTGAAGAAACAATTTTAAATAGGGAACAAACAATCTCAAATTGGGAACAAATTCGAAATGAGAATAAACAATTTCAAAATGGGAATATGGAATGGTGTTTATATTAAAAGACATTCACAATAAGACGGACAGAGCAGATTTTCTGAAAATAAAATAAATTGACGTGAATATGCTCAGAAACGTTAACAATATTAAGCCGAAAATATGTCTATTATTTACATAGATGAAACCAATTTTAATTTATTTATATCAAGAAAAAGGGTCGATCAAAGAAAGGAATTCGTTGCTCATATATTTGTAACTGTAGAGGAGCAAACATTCATGTAATCGGATGTATGAGGATTATGTGGTTTATGTATGATGAGATTAGAAGTGGAGCAATCAATAGACCAGAAGCAAATGAGTTTGTGCGACATTGCCTTCGTATTGCTGAAAATATGTATCAGTCTAAAGTTATATTGGTAATTGATAATGCTCCTTCAAATCAAATCAAATACTGAGGCTTGGTCCATACAGTCCAATGTATAATGTAATCGAGACGATGTTAAAAATATTTGGCCGTTCAAATGCAAAATATTCTGGCCAGAGAGGACAGAGCAAGTATTACTCAAACCTAGTATAAAACCGTGTCTACAGCGGGTAGATGCTATTTTAATTGATAATTTACGGAACCTGGCTCAGGCTACATACGGCAAATACCTTGCATGATGCTTTAAATATGATGGACGCTAATTTCTAATTATTATTATTAGGTTACTTTAGTAAATGCTGTTCCTTCTTTATAATTTAATAAAAAAATAAAACACTAGAAACATAATGTAATATTGAAAAAAAAATGGTTTAAATTTAATTTAAATTGTTTACTCGCATTACAAAATTATTTGTTCCCAATTTGAAATTATTTGTTCCCAATTCGAAATTCTTTGTTCCCAATTTGAAATTGTTTATTCCCAATTTGAAGTTGAAAAGGTATAGTTCCAGACATCAAAGCCATTGCTGTCTTCATCGTCATGTTCTCGTTGTTAAACGGACACGAAAAGCATTGCACGAAGTTCTCAATGAGGCCGTTGAGATGGTTAATTTTATCAAATCCAGACCCCTAAATTCCAGGGAATTTGCTCTTTTGTGCGATGATCTGGGAAGCTTACATAAAAATCTCCTTCTTCATACTGAAGTAAGATGGATATCCAGGAAAAAAGTTTTGACCAGACTCTGGCAATTGCATTATGAAATTCCAATCATTTTGTCTCAATGTGAATTTTCTGGAAAACTTAATTGGCTTCAAAATTTAGCCTACCTTGCAGATATATTTTCGTACATGAACGAAGTTGATCTTTTACTTCAAGTACCAAATACTACAGTTTTTAAGGTCAATAGCAAAGTAAACTCGATCAAATCGAAAAACAAGTTTTGGGAGGGATACATCCCCAAAAATAATTGAGAATGTTTTGCTAATTTAAATGATTTTCTGGCAACCAATAATGTCGCATTCGACCAGAATTTAAAAAATCATATTTTGGAACATTTAACGGGATTGCATAATACATTTTTTGAATATTTCCCCCCCATTTGCAATAATTTAAGTTGGATCGAAAATCCTTTTAGTGAGTGTTGTGATGTGCATACCTTGCCATATACATGTACTGTGCCATATATATGTACTCCAAATGCGCGGTTAGATTGTAGGAATTGATGCCCTTCGTTACAACCTATATTCAAGATACGTCGCTACAAAAACTAGGTATAGAAATCGACTTGATGCCGAAAATGATATGCGTCTCCAATTAATACCGATCCAGCCAGACATTGATAAATTATGTCATAAACAAGCACAACGAAGTAATTAATTTTTTAAATATTTTGGTCTTCTGATTATAATTTCATTTCTATGTATGTATAGTACAAATGTTTTATATTTTATATGGATTTTATAATTTTGTTTGAATAAATGCAAATTTATTTATTATATGAAACTCATACAAATTTTATAACAAATGCAGGAGCATTATTGCAACAACATCATTTGTTTAACATTATTTGTTCATAACATATAATAGTAGAGGGTTCCATAAAAAAAAATTCTCAAAAAAGGGTTCCGCGTGATGACAAAGGTTGAAGAACACTGCTTTAGTGCAGTAATTCTCAACCTTTTTTCTCTTGCGGTACACATTCAACAACACTTTCAACAACACTAAAAATTTGGCGGCGCACCATCAATAAAATGAGTTTAATGGTTGTTTATTATGCAAGGGTATAAAATTAAGGTTTAACGAGCGGATTGATAAATTTAATTTTAATTTAATTCGCGAGTTTAATTCGCGAGTTAAACCTTTATTTTATCCTCGAGTGAAATGAAAAGACAAACTTTTATTCAATTTTGTTTTTGTTACAAGTCAAAAAACAATTCAAAGAAAACTTGGCCATGATTGTGGTGTTGTCACGGTAACGATAAAATTGTTGATTCGTGCGTCAGAATTTTGTTTAGTGTATTTATTGTGTTTAATTAATTAAATATTTGTGTTTTATTAATCAAAACTGGATACATCCGAAGAATTATTGTAAAGTGGTGACGCGGAAAGATTTCTCCGGGGCAAATCATGAGATTTATACAAAAAAAATGTAGGTATAATAAGTTATGTGATTGGCGATCAAAAAAGAACATCAGCCAACATTTAGAATTATGTTTACGGAGCCCGTAAGTGAGTTATTTTGATGCATTGCCATGGAGACTTTTATTCCACTAGTGAATAAATCACATATATGTTTTTCTTTTATTATAATCAGTTTATTGATCCGTATGCAATGAATTAAACACGACTATATATGTAGACTTCCGAGCAAAGCGGCTAATGGATATGTATGAGGCGCTATTCCAGCGCAGCGACACTTATGCGCTCAGCGTCAGCGCGTCAGTGTCGCTGCGCCCGAATTGCGCCTCATACATTTCCAGAGTGCTTAATATTACCGATATGTCGCCGCGTCAGTATCGCTGCGTTATTGACGCCAGAGCTGCTTTGCTCGAAAATTAACTACCTTAAGGCAAAATTGAATAAATAGAAAACTCGGATTATAGCGTCTGTAAGAAGGGCGTGCAAGTAGCAAGGTAAATTATTGGAATTATTTTTTCTTAGTTTGCATCGAGGGGTCGTACCACCGCGCGATATATTCTCTGGATCTATCTGTTATATTACTCAATCTAATCTTTGCTCTAACCTAGGTTTAAAACATGAAATCAGTAAAATATTGTCTTTTTGAGTTATTTTTAGCCGAAAACTCTGCTAATAAATAGTTTTGTCTGGGTTTAATCCAAATTTGGGGCAAGGTAAAGAATACGGGTTATTTTGAAACTTAGTGTTGCGGACTTTCTACCTGGTGTAACTGTTGTTAATCGTCTTTGGCACTCTTTAACTAAGATCGGAAAGTAATATTAAAGCTTCTACGTTGCCTGGTTCAATAAATATTCATGTTTTTGTTGTTAAAAATTGGCATTTTCAAAGTAACAAATTGTGGAGGCGCACGCAACTAGACGTCAGCCTAGTTGCGCGCGCAACATTTTTTTTTTTAAGGAAAAAGAGTTTTGCCAAAGACGACTACACCAGGTTAAACAGTTACACCAGGTAATAGGTCCGCAACACTAAGTTTCAACAGAAAACCCATATTCTTTACCAAGCCGCAGTTTTGTAGTAAAACTATACTAGCATGCTGTATCAAAGTACATACCAAATATTTTTTATTGTTTGCACTAAAATTTGACGGCACACATCAAGAATTCGGCGGCACATAAAAGTGCCGCGGCACAGTCGTTGAGAATCACTGCTGTAGTGAGTGCGACAATAATTAACAGTTTCTTCACAAATAGAGCTAAAAACTTAGCAGTTTCTCAAACTATGATGTGCTACAAGGATAATATCGTTCTCAACAATAATACAACATTTTTAATGCCAATCAGCCGGGAAGCGCTTTATAATATTATTACAAACTTAAAAAATACAAAAAGTGCGGGCATAGACGATATTTCGTCCATCGTTTTAAAAAATTTGCTACCTTCGATATTAATTTCTCTACAATGTATCATTAACAATTTCCAAAAAACATAAAAAGGCGATTATAACATTCATACACAAGGCTGGCGATAAATGTGCGATAGAAAACTGCGGGCCCATAAGTGTCCTATCGGTGTTTTCTAAGATCTATGAGAGAATCATTTACTCAAGAATAGTATCGTTCTTAGACAAATATAAAATAATAAGTCCTCAATAACAACAACATGGCTTTGCAAAAGATATCACTATCCATAATTTTAAGAACTTTTTGTTAATTTTTACTAATATTATATTTTTTCTTGAATCAATACAGTTTATGATTTCCGTAATACATACGTGTTTGAAAAAGAATTACGAAAGGCGTTGAAAAAAAGTTAGACAACCAACGACATTTAAAATTTTTTTCAGGAAGTGACGCCTCTAATTTGTATTTTTTTATTAACGTCAAGAGCGATAAATGTGCGATAGAAAACTGCGGGCCCATAAGTGTCCCATCGGTGTTTTCTAAGATCTATGAGAGAATCATTTACTTAAGAATAGTATCGTTTTTAGACAAATATAAAATAATAAGTCCTCAATAACAACAACATGGCTTTGCAAAGGGCAGAGGTATTGAAACAGCGTGTCATCAGTTCACAAAAGGAGTAATTGATAATCCTGAATCCCGAA
The DNA here is from genome assembly GCA_944588485.1 of Phosphuga atrata. Classification (NCBI taxonomy): domain Eukaryota; kingdom Metazoa; phylum Arthropoda; class Insecta; order Coleoptera; family Silphidae; genus Phosphuga; species Phosphuga atrata. The sequence goes on along the minus strand of OX155898.1, from coordinate 57,546,994 downwards.
GGATCCCGGTAGGACTTCTTATGGACCCATCTAAGGCCAATATGTAGAAATGAATAAAATAAAATAAAAATGTCGAACCCACTTTAGAAAACATTTATTGAATAAAAATGAAGAGCGCTTTCGACTTATAAACAAGTCATCTTCAGTGCTAAAAACAAAGTCGAAAGCGCTCTGCATTTTTATTCAATAAACGTTTTATATAGTGGGTTCGACATTTTTATTTTATTTTATTCATTTCTACATATTAAATTAAAAACTCCACTTTGAGGCATGGATCTATTCAATGTTTTTTCTATCTAAGGCCTATGATGTAGTTGACCATAATATATTGTTAATAAAAGTTTTAAAATATGGCATAAGGGGAGTCGCGCTAAAGTTGATCAAATCCTTCCTAACAAATAGGACACAAGTCACTAGGGTTTATACTCCGCACGGATTTGTGAAATCCTCCCATGTACGATCAACATAAGGATCCCACAAGGGAGCACGATTGGAACCTTGCTATTTTCACTATTTATAAATGATTTACATTCGACAACTATTAATTCACCCAACATAATGATTAATTATGCGGACGACACATCCGTTTTAATACTAAATAATACACTGGATGATATTACTACGAATGCAAATAATGTCATCGAATCTTTGAAGTCATGGTTTGGGTCTAATAGACTGATATTAAACAAAGAGAAACACAGTCAATATTTTTTGGATGTGGCTATTTATACATACAGTATGTATACGCAATTGGCTATTTATACAGACAGTATGTATACGCAATTGGCTATTTATACATACAGTATGTATACGTTATTGGCTATTTATACATACAGTATGTATACGCAATTGGCTATTTATACATACAGTATGTATACGCGATTAACCATTTATACATACAGTATGTATACGTAATTGGCTATTATTTATACATACAGTCTGCATTCGCAATTGACTATTTGAACATTTTGACTGTTTATACAAATATTGGAGTAACTATTTTGGTAATAACTACACAATTATAAGTAATTATACTTTTATTTTGAATTGGTAAAACCATACAACATTATAGATAATCAGATAAACTTAATGAATAGGATGGTTGCGACAGTTACTACGTGGTAATCCATACTTACATTGAATTGAAAAATTCACTTTGTTTTTTACCACACTTATATTATGTAAAAATATTATATAACTTATTATTCACAGTTATATAAATTTCTACACATATCACGACTCGAGTTTCGACGTTTGACGGTCATTTTCAAGTGACTTAACAAATTGATAAAGTTGAATATATACCCTTATAGTTTTGGTGGGGTGGGGGGGCGGTGTTAAGTCACTTGAAAATGACCGTCAAACGTCGAAACTCGAGTCGTGATATGTGTAGAAATTTATATAACTGTGAATAATAAGTTATATAATATTTTTACATAATATAAGTGTGGTAAAAAACAAAGTGAATTTTTCAATTCAATGTAAGATAAACTTAATAAAGACGGAACAAAGCTTAAATATATAAATATACTCAACCTTTCCGGAACTCTATAATACTAATGAGTCTTTTTAGGACTACCAAAAACAAATCTCTTATGAAATTTGTCAGTTATTCTATAGCTTTCAGTCCACCTTCGTGGCACTCAACAAAAACCATAAAAATAACATTGAGTTTTAAGATCATGTCTTTCCGATACCTTGAGTGGATAGCCATCTGTGGACGCGTTTCGAGATCTATCTCTCATCAGCACTGAGTGTCTCATCACTGAGTGTCTCATCAGTGCTGATGAGAGATAGATCTCGAAACGCGTCCACAGATGGCTATCCACTCAAGGTATCGGAAAGACATGATCTTAAAACTCAATGTTATTTTTATGGTTTTTGTTGAGTGCCACGAAGGTGGACTGAAAGCTATAGAATAACTGACAAATTTCATAAGAGATTTGTTTTTGGTAGTCCTAAAAAGACTCATTAGTATTATAGAGTTCCGGAAAGGTTGAGTATATTTATATATTCAAGCTTTGTTCCGTCTTTATTAAGTTTATACTTTTATTTATTAAAGTTCATTTACAATCTTGCTTAATAAATTCACAAATAAAATTCAAAGTATCACTAAATCAGTGACATATAGGTTTAAATTACATTTAAAGTAGGTAAAATATAGTATAAAGTAAAATAAATACAAGTATATCATGTTTTACTCTGTATTTTTTTTGTAGAAAGTGGTGTGCCTAGTCTTTATCTTTAGACGTCCTATCTTTGGATTTTATTTTAGATTTGAATTATAAGTTTTTATTTGATTCATTTGAGGGGCTGGCAGGGCTCGATTGACAGAGCTCGGTATTAGACGGCATTTGTTCTTCAGGTTCTTCTCGTTCAATTGCACTAAGCCCACTACTACTCTCTCATGTTAATCACTACTCTACATGTTTATCTTCAATATAATCATCTATGTTTACATTTATTACATCTGTATCCATATTTAGAGCAATTTCAGTTGAAATATATCTTGCACGAAAACAAGTTTTTGAAAATATGTCCAAATTATTATAGTTTCTTATCATAAGAATACGATGATGTATTTTGCTATTAAAATTTTCCACAATGCCAATTATTTTTAATTCTCATTTTGGATTCTAAAGTTTGAAATAATTTTAACTGTCTATAAAAAAATTTATTCCTGTCTCTGTGAGGGCTTCAGAATATCCTTCAAGTATATTTCTTTCTTCGATATCACTCTCCATAATTTTAAGAACTTTTTGTTAATTTTTACTAAACTTATATTTAGTCTTGAATCAATACAGTTTATAATTTCCGTAATACATACGTGTTTCAAAAAGAATTACAAAAAACGTTGAAAAAAGTTAGGCAACCATCGACATTTAAATTTTTTTTCAGGAAGTGACGCCTCTAATTTGTATTTTTGTTATTAACGTCAAGAGCGTCACTAGCAACTTAAAAACAAAAAAGGAGAAGAAGAACGGTTTCTATCAACTAGATTAGAGAAAAAAAACATTAATTTTGCAACAACGCTTTTTAAGTTTAACATTAATAGGTTTTTCTGTTTCTTTTTCGAACATAATAATATTATATTATATATATATTATATATATTATATATATTATATATATTATATATATTATATATATTATATATATTATATATATATTATATATATTATATAAGTTTTTCATTCGGTTTGTTGTGCATTTTATAATTAAAAGTTTTTGGTTCGTAACCACTGTATCTTCTTCTTCTTGCAGTCCTTCTCCTACCGGAGGTTGGACACCATCATGACTATTCTTATCCTGTTCACCGCTGCTCTGAACAGTTCCGTGCTGCTACAGCTGAACCACTCGCGCAGGTTCTTCAGCCAGGATACTCTACGCCTACCAATACTCCTGGTTCCTTTAATTTTTCCCTGCATAATAAGACTATATTTGGGGCCTCTCATGACATGGCCTAGATGACATGACATACTCTAGTTTCCTTTTCTTAATGGTCAGCACGACTTCGCATTCCTTTTTTACCTTTTCAAGTACCTGTGACTTTATCTTTCTTACTTATGAGTATGTGTTGTAGTTCTGCTTCGCTACCTGCCAATAATACCGTATCGTCGGCATATCTGATGTTATTTATTACCTCTCCGTTTATGTTTATACCTATTGGTTCCCCTAACAAAGCTTCTTCAAATATAGCTTCACTGTATATGTTGAATAACGGGGATATATAACGGGGAATAGCGGGGATAGGATGCAGCCTTGTCTAACTCCGCGGCGTATTTCTATTTCGTCTGTCAGTTCATTTTCGATTTTTACAACTGCACTTTGTCCCCAATATAGGTTGGTAATTATCCTGACGTCTTTCCGGTCTAAATTCTTTCTAAGTATTAGTTGTTGTAATTGGCCATGCTGAACTTTATCGAAAGCCTTTTGGAAATCGATGAAGCACACAAACAGGTCTTGATTTATGTCTAGGCATCTTTGAAAAAGAATATTTATTCCGAAGAGTGCTTCTCTTGTTCCAAGCCCTTCTCTAAATCCAAATTGGCTTATCACTTATGTCCTCTTCCAGTTTTCGATAAATTCTTTTATGGATGATTTTTAGAAAGATTTTTAGTTCATGGCTCATAAGTGCAATAGTCCTATAATCTGTGCACTCTCTAGCATTTGCTTTTTTAGGGATCAATACAAATGTCGATAAAAGCCATTGTTTCGGTATGATGCCTGTGTCATATATTGTGTTAAACAGGTCTAGGAGACTATCTATTAGGTGTTCATCGAATAATTTTAATATCTCAGCTGGTATTTCATCCGGCCCCGTAGCCTTTCTTGGCTTCATACTGTTGAGGGCATCTTCGAGTTCATGTTTCATTATTTTAGGTTCTGCGTCTTCTACTCTTATTGGTACTTGTGTTGGTCTTTCATCATTAAAGAGTTCCCGCACGTAGGTTTCCCATCTCGTTACTTTTTCTTTCTCATCTGTTATTATGCGGCCATCTGCGCTCTTGATCACATGGTAAGCTTGGAAGGTTTTTCTAGCTCCTGTCATCTCTTTGATTTTTTTGTGCATATGAAAGCTGTCATAGTTTCTTTTGTGCATTTCTATTTCTTCACATTGTTTAGAGATCCACTCTGATTTTGCCTTTTTATTTCTGTTTGAATCGTTTTATGTAAGGTTTTATACTGTTTTTCATTTTGGTTCTTATGGGTCCGGCGTTCATCCATGAGCTCTATGATTTTCTCAGTCATCCAATATTTCCTTTTTGTTGCTTTCCTAGTTAGGTTTTCTTTCACTACTGCTGTCAGAACTGTTTGAGCTCGATTCCATCTTATGTCGACATCTTGATGTAGTTCATTTTCTTTCATTGCTGTTGTTACATTTTGCTTTATCTGGTCAACTACAACTTCGTGTATCGTTTTATCCTTAAGAAGTTGAATATCTATGTTGTTGTTCTGTTTCTTTATGATCGTCTTTAGTTTAACTTGTACCTTTGCTATTACAGGATTGTGATCTGAGTGGATGTCAGCTCCAGGGTAAGTTCTCACTGCTTTTACGGTATTTTTATATCTATTTCTGATGAGCACATAATCTATTTGATTTCGTATGATTTTCTCCTTTGTATGGGCTGGAGATGTCCAAGTATACAGCCTTCTTTTAGGGAGCTGCAAGAGTGTGTTGGTGGTTATAAAATTCTCATCTTGACAGAACTGAATCAGACGGTCACCGCGCTCGTTCCGATCCCCGAGGCCAAATTCACCGGTGCAGCCAATTACCTTTGTTTTTCCTACCTTGGCGTTAAAATCGCCCATCACTATGGTCACTTCGCAACGATTTATACTTCTTAGTACTGCATTTAGTTGTGTATAGAATTCTTCAACTTCCTCATCTTCTTTATCTGCAGTTGGTGAGTATATTTGGATCACGTTCATAATTCCAGTATTTGTCTTTAATTGTATCATTACTACTCTATCTGAATAGGGAGTAAAGTTTGTAACTGACCTGTTTAACTTTTTGTTTAGGATTATTCCTACTCCGTACTGATGTTTTGGCTCATTGTTTCCTGAGTAGTATAGCATTCCATTATTTGTATTTATCGAGCCTATTCCTGCCCATCTTACATCGCTTACCCCAAGAAAGTCCACTTTTAGTCTTTCCATCTCAAGTACTATGTTGTCTAATCTTCCTGGCGAGTATAGACTTCTTGCATTCCATGTGCCTACTCTTAACGTGTCTGATCTCAATGCCACTCTTTTTTTCACGACCTCATTCAAAACCGCCTCCCCCGGAGATCCTATTGGGAGACTTTTTACTCCGGAATAATTTGCTGTGAAATTCATCGTCATAATGGTGATTCTAGAGATATCCATGAGGATCTTTAATGCAATAGTTTCTCCTTGCTTTTTGCATTCTTATGCCGTTGACCGCTTCAGCAATTCATCCGCCTTCAGAATTGGTTTCTCAACTCTTGGACAAAAGAGTGCCCTAACATTTTCTAGCTCTTCCACCCATAGCTGTTGGCTAGTTAATGCTTGCTACTTATCCCGGTAGCACTTCGGTCAACCACTGTATAATTCATTCCAATCTCCACCAACACCAGACAAAAGTACTAACAATAAGTAACTAAAACGATACGTAAATTATTGGCAAACTATGATATTTAGTTTGTATGTATTATTTAAGGGTCCAATATGGTCGTTCAATGCTGTTTGTTGTAGTGCCTCCCATTAATGGTAAATGTTTTTACAACTATCCCAAGTTTTAAGGAATGTTTTTTTAAGTGTTACATATTTATCTTTTGTTCCTATAAAAACTTATACAGATTTACAAATTTACAATAATTCTTTTTTCTACTCTTCATATTCTTCATATGATATGGGAATACAAAAGCATTTCTTGAAGTCATCCAATAATTTATACTTCCCATCAATTTGCCAATTATAAGCAGTAGAAACTAATCGATTATGTATAATAACATGTAATTTGCAAAAAAAAAATTCTAATTGCTTTTATTTCGGTTAAGTCTTTGTCAATTAAAAAAACGGACGGATTAGTTTTACATATTTTTTTTGAATTCATTCATACAATATATGAGTGACGAATATATTTCTTTAGCAATGAATGTGAAGTGACCACACGTCCAGATTTTGGCGGGACAGTCCCGCTTTTTGGAGGCCTGGCCCGCGTCCCTCCGATTTTTAAATATGTCCCGCTTTTTAGAAAATATCTTTATTTCTTATCTTAAATGTACTGTAATATATAATATAATATTTTTCCACATATTGCCATAAAATCTCCTTTTTTAATGTCAACCAAAGGAAAATTTTAATATCCTCGAATTGAAATGTCCATTCTTCAAGATATTATAAGCAGTTATAAAAATTTCTGACTTTTTTCAGAAAATTCGGTCGTTTAATGGCACCTTGTTCTGAAATTTTCATTGGGTGACATTGAAAGAGGTGATTTTATGGGAATATGTGGAAAAATCATTTGAATATATTAGTAAACATTTTCCGAAAAAAATATTTGCGAAAATGATCTTTTTGGAGAGGTGTTATTAGTAAAAAGTTACGTTAATAATGAAGAAGTTAAGGATTGGTTGTCTGCAAATGTGGAAACAGACTGAAAGTGGACGGAGTTATTGCTTCATTTTAAACAGAATAATATGTTCAATATAGTTTGATAAGGAATATTATTCTGTTTAAAATAAGAATTTGAATGTGTTTTAAAATGGGATAGTTTTTTCTAGTATCAATAAAATATGGACAACTGAAAAAACACAGTTGAACATTAAACTTTAAAATACATATTATGCGTGAAAAATTATTTGACCAATTCATATGAGAAATTTCGCGACATTTTATTAAATGATCCGAATCTATTGCAGTATTCACTCGGATCAAAAATATGACCGTGAAAGAAAATCATAATTTTTTTTAAATAAAAACTTTAAATTAATTAAAAATCAAAATTTTCAATTTATTACAACAAAAAAATGAAGAAATTACTATATTCTCTAATTCACTTATGACTAATAAAATAAATAAATATAATTACAAGTACGATTTGGTTTCCTGCACTTTCGTTCGATAAGTCCATACGAATCATGATGAAGCCAAAAGGCAGAAACGCGTCTATGTTTATTATTATTTATCAGGTTATAGTATTTTTTAGCAACCCACATGGTCTCTCGTAGCACAGAAGTGCAGGAAACCAAATCGTACTTATAATTATTATTTTGTATTTATTTATTTTATAAGTCATGGGTAAATAAGAGACCATGGTAATTTCTGAATTATTTTCTTGTAATGTGGAAATTTACATAGTAATTTTTTCCCAATTTTATATTAAAATTATTGTTTTTTAAAAATATTTTTATAGTTACCAATAATTAATAATAAATACATTTTTGTATATTTATAGACATGTATATGAATATACATGTTATATACAAGTTGTTGGTCTGCGTTCATAACCAAATTATAATTCTCATTTCATGCCATTTGTCCCGCTTTGTCTCAATGAAAATGTGGTCACTTTAAATAAATGCTACAGCTGCAAATTCCGATTTGTCGGTTATGCTAGAGTAATAAAAAAATCCTAATATTTTCAACATTAAACCCGAGAAGAACATCTATTTGTATAACTGGGCACTGATAAGATATATCCGATTATTATAATTTAGAGCCATTTCTGAGGAGGCTATAAATAGTAATTCCACTTCGTAAACACCACCATTTTCTTCATTTTTTGATAAAAATTCCATTAAATTACTTTGGTCTGTTTCTGTGCTTGTGGGGAAAAGTTTGTTTTTTTTAATTTTGAATATCCTTTCATCTAAACTTTTTCCACTTTAAATATTCAAAACACTTACACACATCTTTAGCGCTCGATAATAACAAAGCCGTTGCTGTATCATAATCATTTTCATTCATTTTTTTTTTGCTTTGCCATAATATCCATATTCTTCTTTACCGATTGTATATTACCTATATAAAAATTCAACACTCTATCTTGTACAGACTGAATGCAGACTGTATGTATAAATAGCCAATTGCGTATACATACTGTACGTATAAATAGCCAATTGCATATACATACTGTATGTATAAATAGCCACATCCATATTTTTTTAGGGCAAAGCGTAATTCATTATTGTACCCCGAGCAAATGGCAATCGACAACGAACGCTTGTTGGTTCAAGAGTCCGTTAGATTACTTGGTATTCATTTGGACCAGTATCTAGACTAGACCAGTCATATAACCTTTCTGACTGGGAAGATATACAAGTCTGTTTTCGCATTGAGATCGCTCCAGCCATATGTAGATAATGATGTTCCTCGGTTAGTGTATTTCGCTGATTTTCACAGCATTTGGTATCAGGTTTGGTATCATGTTTTGGGGAAATTACCATGCAAACTATATTCAGGATTCAAAAACAAGCCCTCCGGATACTAAATAACTTGACAGTAACTGGCGTCTTTATTTATGAAAACATCGTATTTCTTCGAAAACATAATCACCTTTTCAGTAATTTCTGCAAACCTACCGAACGGCGAACGAGATTTAATAACGAACTGTTTCTTCAGCTACCAACACTTACGGAAAGAAATCCCCCATATATTACCATGGAATTATTTAACAGTTTACCAAGGGATATTAAGCATTTGCACAGCAGCAAACAATTTAAAATGCATTATTACCAGTTATTTAAACTGGTAATTAGTAATGAACCCTATAATGTACAAGATTTTTATTCAAACGCAAATATCGGCATTTCATGTTAACCATATCTGTTTGACAAATTTCATGTAGGATGTATATATATATATATACATATATATATATATATATATATATATATATATATATATATATATATAAATTTAACTTGACAAACAAGACAGACAGGACTAAGCGGAGAAGACCAGACTAATAAGACTATATATTCAAGGCTAGACAGCCAGCACTAGACTGGTGATAGTTCTACTCAGCAATAGACGTTTAGTGCTAACAGTTTAGCCGTGAATATGAATTCTTATCGGTCTGATCTTCTCTGCTTAGTCTTGTCAATCTATTAGTCTCTGTCTAGTCTTGTCTATCTAATCTTGTTTGTCCAATCTTGCCTGTCCAGCCTTATCTGTCTAGCCTTGTCTTTCCAGTCTTGTCTGTCTAGTCTTGGGTGTCTAGTCTTGGGTGTCTAGTCTTGTCTGTCTAGCTTTGTCTGTCTAGTCTTATCTGTCTAGTTTTGGCAAGAATAGAATGAAATCATTACAAAATCTGATTTGGAAAAGCTAAATTACAAATTGGTGGTTTTTAATCTACGATGCTAGGAAGTTAATTTGTAACGTTTGCAATATCAATATTGTGTGTACTAAATACCGAGATAATGTATTTACATGCAAATTCCAAGGGTCTCAAATCTGATACCTGCTGCGTTAGCCGGTAGAAATTAGGATAATTGCCGGATTAATATCGGCATGAGAAATTGGGCCACACATTACATACCCCCAATTAGAAATCTAGAGGAAGCTGACCCTCAACTAATTATAAGAAAAATCTTTGAAAAGTTATCAATTTAAATTTCACGATGTAAAAGGTATATTTAATTGGAGACTGGCCTTTAAATAGTTTCGAACTCCTTTGGATTAGTTATTTGGATTACTTTTTGTGAAATAATTTGAAAGTATGTTCCATATGCTATGAAACGTTTAAATATTTAATAATAATTATTATAATAGTAAAATAAATATTTATATATAATAATTTAAAATAAACTATAAAAGTTTAATTTACTAATCGATATATGTAAAACAATTCAACCTGATAATCATGTCGACACGAAAACGTTCAAACAGAAAACGTAGAGATCACCAATTACCAGGACAATTCCAAATAGATCATGCCGCAATCTCATACAGCTACCAAAGAGGGATCCACGACATACAAGTACGAAAAGGAGCCAACATAGATTCAGACTATTACCTCACAAGCATCAAAATGAAACTCACACCCAGAAAGTACAACACACGAAACCACAAACCTATACCAAAATTCGAACTGAACAAAATCAAGGACACAAAACTCAAGTAAACAAAAACTCAAGTAAAGTAAAACAAAAGTAATGGGAGAGAAACGAAACGGAAAATTGCCAAGAACTCAAAGAAAAAATTATCAACACAGCCAAAGAAATGATAAGTCTGACAAAAACACCGAAACACCCATGGTGGAACCGTGGGCACGCACTGTAAATCAAAAGAAAAGCATACGAAACATACAATTCCCACAAAACAGAACATTAAAAGCAAAACGACTGGCAAACAAAATCATTCGGCCAAACAATAGAAAATAAAGAGTTAATTGTTTTAGCCTTAACTATATGAAACGACATTTTAAATTATTTGAATAAAACTAATTTTGTGATTTGTTGCATGTGATCATTTATTTATTTATGACTATAGTTTCACCAACTGAGTGGCAGATCAACTGGTTCAACAATCAACAGTTGATCTGAAGATGCCACAGTGTTGGTGAAACTAGTTATAAATAAATGATCATTTGAAACAAGTTACAAAGTTAGATATATTCAAATAATTCAATAGGAAATACTTCAACAAGGAAAACTTTAGAAACCACAACACGAGTTCTAGAAGATATTTTCCAATCATGTCAAAGGATATAGCCCACAAAACATTTGTTTCACAAAAGCTGACGGTAAACTAGCATTGACAAACAGAGAAAATTGTCAAGAACTAGTAAGAAATATCGAACAACTTCTAAATTTCCAACAACCAAAACCGACAGAAAGATTCCCGAAGATATCCTTTGCCGAAAAACACCCAGAAACACCACCAGCAACTAAGGAAGAAATCCAAAAAACACATCCAAAAGCTAAAGAACAACAAAACATGGAAAAGACAGAATTGTGGCAGAATTATTGAAGAATTTAGGATCAAAAGCATTACAAGGAATTACATAAATCATACAGAACATTTTATAGTTATATTCGGTATAGGAAGATTTTTAAGTTTAAAATGTATTATTTGTTTAAAAGTGTATTTGGAGGACAAGAGAAAGTAATTGGGGAAGCGACTTCAGGAGGAGGATGCTGATATTTGAAAGTTTGATAGAGAGCATATTAATGTATGGAGCAGAAATTTCGGGATGAAAAAAACAGGTATAGGTTGAGAGAGGCCAAGAGAAATACCTGAGATAGATGTCAGGGATAGACAGAGAAACTCTGGGATACATAGTGAGAGAGCAATTTTACAGCGGCAAACCGAGGGTAAAAGGGGCAAGAAAGCAACCAAGTTTGAAAATAGAATAAACGGAAGGGAAGACTGCAGGTTACTGACAGAATTCTGAAAAGATAAAAAGAAAAAAGGATATAGAAATGAATGGAGGAGAGGAAAAGTGCAGAAGAAATGGATACGCGAGTATGGAAATTGAGACGCTAATAGCGGAAGGCAAGTGGATGAATGAGTAGATGAGCGATAGAGACAAGAACGTAGGCATGCAGGAAAGAATAAGGGAATCCAGGTACAACATATATAAGAGTGCTGTACGATAGAAGGGATTCCGGATTACCTGGAATAGAAAGTGCGAAAGAACGGAAGATAATGATGAGATGTGGAAATGAGGAAAGAGAAAATAGATATTGCATGGAAGAAGAAAAAAGAATGTGTAGTATGTGCTACGAGGAGAAGAGACAGTGAAGCATACATGAAATGAAAGTGTAGGGATCAAGGAAAAAGAAGGAAGGAAAAGAGAAGAAATACTGAATGAAGATGGAAGAGAGATACAGTGGATGAAAGAAGTATGGAACAGGAGGTTTGCGTTGGATAGGGAAAAGAAGGAGCAGGAGAAGAAAACCTTGTTCAAGTAAATTACTTTGTTACGATATATTGTAGAGGAGATTTTAGATCGAGTTTCATTTTTGTTACATTACATTTTTGTTCATTTTCATTTTGTTACATTACAATATTTTTTGTTACATTATCTTTATTTAAATAGGGAAAGGAATGTACAAACAGGGATCCAGAAATCCCGTATGTGAAATAAAGATAATTATTATTTTAGGAAGATTTTTTGGAAGTCCATTGTAAGTTCGGAACTGTTGTATTATTGTTATCTTGCAAAACTCTAAAACGAGCTTTCCACTTTATACCAACATATAAGTATTCAGCTCTCTTTTTGTGTGGTGAGTTCTCAATTTCCAGCGTACTAAGGCAAAATCTGAGATTTTCCCTCGCCATCAAGAGGAGAAATTTGTCGCAAGCCGAACAAGTCGACAGCATGTTTTTATTGAATTAATTACGATATGTTTTATTGAAATAATTACGATAAGATGGCGGGATTTGCTGAGCCATAGATTATGCTGACCGGTGGATAGATATTTATTATTATTGTTGTGGACACCTATGATGCTCAGCGTTCTAGCCCTGTATTCGATTTTTAAAAACGTATTTATCTCGGGACGTTTGTACACGAGATTATGAACTGACTGACATACTTACCTAGAATTAATTCGGATATTTGTCATTTAAATCTTCTAATCTAAATTTTTTTAGACACGAACCAACTTCTCCTCAATGTTAGAACCAAGACAGAAATGTTCGTTTATTAGAAGCAGATCAATGAATCGCCAAATTATGCAAAATTAGTTGTCGTTTATAATATGCTATACCTGGTTGAATACATAACAAGTCAAGTTTTGAAGACCAATGTCGAAGCTTCAACTATAGGATCAACTTTTGAATTATTTAAATATAACAAATTATATAAATATATATTACAAAAAGGCAACAAAACAGACATATACAATTACAGAGGAATCTCAGTACTTCCGGTAACGTACAAGATCCTATCATCATCCCTCCTAAAAAGAACACAAGAACAATTGTAACCAAAAATAGCAGAATTTCAAGCAAGGTCAGACCAAACAGATCATGTCCAGAACAAATTCACCACCTTAAAACAATATTCAAAATCAAGGCAATAAGAAGACGATGAATCATGTGGACATTTGTAGACTTCAAGAAAGCATACGACTCCACCGAAACACAATCACTCTTTAACACGCTAGAGGCTGGAGGAATATGGACTAGAGGAAAAAACAAGAAGATTAATCTAACAAACACTGACGGACACCCAATCCAAAGTGAAATGGACAAAACGATGAGAGAATGGGAGAAAGAACTAAAGAATAAATCGAGGTGGACTCCGATACACCTGGGATACAAAGCAGTCGACATACCCTACCTGGCCTTTTGCCGACGACCTAGCAATAACGACGAGCCCAAAGGAAGCGATTGAAAGGTTAGAAACATTAAAAGAATGCACGAAAAAAGTACTCCATTTTAAACACTTAGGAGAAATAATCGAACCAACAGGATTGGAAAAGCAAACACAGAACACGAGAATACAAAAAGTTAAAAGAACATTAGCGATAACACAAAGTATCTACAACAAGAAATCAATATCTATTAACTCAAAGATCCAACACTCCAAAACAGCAATCGAACCAATGACACTATACGCAAGTGAAACACTAGAAAATACAATAGAGAGGACAATTAGAAGAACTGAAGATAGAAGAAAGGAAAATCATTCGAAAAATACTAGAAGAAGAAAACAGAAGGAGGATATAGATTACAAACGAGAAGAACGACAGAAAAACACTCATTGAAATTGAAACCAATCAAACATTGAAATAGACACAAAGAAAAGAAGGGCAAAATTCTATGCGCTCATACAAAACCTTTTATGTCCCACTGCAGGGCATCGACCTCATATCTGCCACATATACAACCTCAGCACTAAGATTTGAATATGACAGTTTGACGTCAAATCCGAACGACACATTTCCAGAGAAGATGTTAAGCAGTTGAGACCCCACAGTTTCCTAAGCTGGATTGGGGAGTTTAGTGTGATGCCAAAAAGCATCAAAAATTTAAAACTAATGGCTGAAATTAGTTTTAAATTTTTTATGCTTTTTGGCTCTGTGGGGATTGGAACCCCAACTGTCTGACTCAAAGGCCAAGTGCTAAGCTATCAGAGCCACCACCACACCCACCAAACTGGGTAATACAAACACAAAAAGACCTCCAAAAAGCGAACATAAAACAAGAAGACATCTTAGACAGACATATTCAGGAACAAGATATACGAATGGACAGTACCAAAAACTGACAAACCGAAACAATACAGACCCAAATGGTCAGATCTAAGAAAACAAGAGTTCAGATTCAAGAATATTCTTTAGAATTCAGATATAATAGTGATAATGAAACAACGCTGGCAAGAAAGAAATAACAAACAACAAGTGAACATTGCTTAGCGTCTTTCTTCATGAGGGTTCTACCGGCTAAATAAAATATTAATAAAGTACTTGTATTTAGCAATGATTCACAATATGCACCTATGAGGTCATAGTACTGCTAATATTACTTACAGTCTTTACTTCTAGTTAAGCCCCAATAGAAAGAATAAAACTAAACTAATTAAAAATAAAAAACACAGAAACAAACAAAATAGATTACAAGCAGAAGCAAAAGCTAGGAAATACTAAGCAATTTCAAATTAGCGGCCTTAATAAACACGTTACTTAAGGCTTTCAAGCACGATTTATTTTCAAAAGCTGGTGAGCATTTTAATCTACTATGCTCTGGCTTCATTCTATTGGTCATATTTTATTATATTGAAAATAAGCAAGTCTCTGGCTCACCGGGTCGTTTAATGGGAAATATTTATGCCAGTCAAACATTAATAACGAGATAATAATAACTCACACATCATAGCAGATGAGTGGGTTCTATATGGCCCGATAGACATGAAGGAATTAGATCAATAATGACAATCAGTTAGTAAGTTGACAATCAGTTATTTTTTTAAACATTTTCTTAAGTTCCCGGCACCGTCACCAAAATAAAATAATTTCCCGGCACCGGCACCAAAACCAGTAATTTCTGTAACTGTTTTTTTGTAACAATAGAGTAGATTGTGTTGAGCCGCGTTCATTTACATTGGAAATGTTGTTTTGTTTGTGGGTGGAGGAAATAGGTGGGTAGGAAATGCAGCAACAAATTAAAAAGAGTTTTGTGGTCGGAACACCGCCCGCTCAACCGGGCAGGCTAAAATGCAATTGTGAATGAAAATAGACTTGAACGTGCTGAATGGACTAGCGGAGCATTAGAGTGATAATAAAAGAGCAGCAGTTCAAGTCAACAAAGCGGGTTGAAAGTGTTGAGAGGCGTTTTCTCGCAGTGACAATTTAAGATTTGAGTTAAAGATTTAATTTATTTAATTTATTTAATCTATTTAATTTATTCAATTTATTTATTTAATTTATTTAATTTATTTAATTTATTTAATTTATTTAATTTATTTAATTTATTTAATTTATTTAATTTATTTAATTTATTTAATTTATTTAATTTATTTAATTTATTTAATTTATTTAATTTATTTAATTTATTTAATTTATTTAATTTATTTAATTTATTTAATTTATTTAATCTATTTAATTTATTTAATTGATTTAAAATTATACATTTAAAATTAATATCTGTAAAGTTTGAACACCGTTGGAAGAGGTACCACAAAGTCCTATGACACCAAGCGGAAACAGAAGATTTAGAGACGACCCGCCAAGCATATAGGAGGTGAAGGCCGCCATCAAACACCTTAAAAACGACAAGGCGCCTGGCGCTGACGAGACATACTCGGAGATGTTTAAAATAGACATAAAGGGAATCACCGAGATTATAACACCTATAATTCGAGAAGCATGGGAAACAGAAGTAATACCATCCACGTGGAAAGAAGGCCTAATTATCAAACTGGCGAAAAAAGGAGACCTGAGTATATGCTCCAATTGGAGAGGAATAACTCTTCTTAACACCATTAACAAATTAGTTTCCAAAATAATTCACGACCGGATCAGCAATGTGGTTGAACCGACACTACGCAAGGAGCAAGCGGGATTCAGGCCTGGCAGGTCCTGTACCGACCAGATAAACACCCTCAGAATCATCGTTGAACAGTCGGTCGAGTGGCAGTCACCACTCTATCTACTGTTCATCGACTTCAAGCAAGCGTTCGATAGTGTGGACAGGGAATTTATGTGGATAATACTAGCCAGCTACGGGGTGCCTACAAAGTACATAAACATAATCAAATTACTATACAAAGAAGCAAGCTGCATGGTAATCCACCAAGGACAACGCGGCACACCTTTCACAGTGCATTCGGGAGTAAAACAAGGATGCACGCTCTCCCCACTTCTGTTTACCATAGTCTTAGACTGGGTCATGAAGAAAGCAAATAAAAAAACAAGGGGAATTCGATGGACGCTCGTGAGGCATTTAGAAGACCTAGATTTTGCCGATGATATCTGTTTCCTGTCCCACACGAAAGTAGATATGGAAAAAAAGTTGGAGGCTCTCAAAAAGTACGCAATGCAGGTGGGAATGAAAATCAATGTCGATAAAACCAAGCTGATAAAGATCAATGCGACAGCCCCCTGCAACCTGGAGATAGATGGCAGGCAAGTACAGGTAGCAGATAGTTTTTGCTAACTTGGAAGCCTTATTTCACAGGATAGTGGTGCTGATAAAGACGTAAAACAACGGATACAGAAGGCGCGACAGGCATTCGGAATGCTTAACAATCTGTGGAACTCAACAAAAACTTCCCGTAACTTAAAGCTCCAAATTTTCAAATCTAATGTAGTATCAGTTCTTCTTTACGGTAGCGAAACGTGGAAAGTGACTACCACCATAGTATCACAACTTCAGGTATTCACGAACAAGTGTCTGAGAAGAATACTTAAAATATTTTGGCCCAATACCATAGCAAATATTGAACTTTGGAAAAAAGCAAATATGGAGCGTCTTGAAACCCAAATAAGAAGAAGGAAGTGGAAATGGATCGGACACACACTTAGAAGGCCGGAGGGGGATATTGCAAAAGAAGCTCTTGACTGGAACCCCCAAGGTTCAAGAAAGAGAGGCCGCCCAAAAATCATGTGGCGGAGGACAGTCGTACAGGAAGCCAGGGCAAGCGGAAAGGAGTGGCGCGAGGTAAAGGCCCTGGCTCAGAATAGAATCAGATGGAGAGCGTCTGTTGATGTCCTATGCTCCAACGAGGAGTAAAGGAAATGATGATGATCTGTAAAGTTTGTTTAGGTTAAAATATGTGAAAGTACTACAAAGTATGTACAATGTGAAAGTTGTTCGAAAGTCAATTTTAACGGTAATGCTTTGTTTAAATTAACCATCAATACCCGTGTTACGTATTCGTGTATCAGGCCCAACATACTGAGTCTTTTTACAATACACGTTAATTTTTTGCTGATAAAAATGGTTTTGATAATACTTTTCTCTATGTTTTTTGTTGTATAAGCAGTAAATTATTCAACTTATTACAGATATTCATAAGATATTATTAAAAATACCACGAGTATAAAGAAAAAATAATAAATAAAAAAATATATTTTTGCAAAAGTCAAGTAAGCGGTGACAAATTAAGAGTGTCCAGTTTTTACTTAATGTGAACAAAAAGAAGTAATGACCATTCAGAGAATCTTTAAGTTTGATTTGAAAATGGAACGGTAGCCTTTATTAGAAGGAACTATATTACTCAAACTCAGAGGTGGTTTCGACAACGGTTTTTTCCATCGCCGCACAAATTGCAGGACAATTGCAAGATGGGTCGAAAAATATTGTCGAACAGGTTGTCTTAACGTTTAACCTAGCGGTCTCACAGGCCTAGGCGAAACATCATTTCACCCCCTTCCTCGCGCTTCCTTTATTATAGCGCTTGAGTAGCTGCGTCCACGCACACTCTCCGATAAAATTCTCCAATAAAAAATTTAAATAATTTTATAAAATTCTTTAATTCTCTAAAAGTCTTTATTAAACAAAAAATATTTTATCCACTCACACACCAAAATAAACACAAATAAATACATTATTGTATGTGAAGGGTGCCATTATTATAATCGTATGTAAAAGTCTCCAAATCGTGCGTAAAAGTCCAATTTAAATCAAATGGAGTTTAATTTTTAAACGATTTCTGTTTGTTCTGTTGTTCCTATGGCAACAACTCACGCCACTAAACAGAAAACATAGACGTAGTGAAAATAAATTTTCTGACGTATTTTGAAATTGAATTAATTTTTATTATTTTGAATAAAGAAGTCTCGGCATTTCAGTATGGATTTATCTGGCTCTAATATAACTAATCTAGTTATTACATTACCTACCTAACCTAATCTAGATTAAATCAAGGTTAGCCTAGGTTATATCAACAACGAACAAATGGTGTTCCCGTCACTGTGCGTTTTGACTAGTTAGCAAATTTTGCCACGGAGGTGCTGAACGATCTTATTGTGTCGGTGATTTGAAGTATTTTGTCTGTCAAAATATAATTTTTTCAATATTAATGAAAAGAAAAAATGAGGTAAGAAACTATTATTTTTTTTAAGATTCAACAGTATTTTAACATGCTTGATAGATAAAATAATTTATGACACATGTGTGTAAAAGGCTTTTGTGCACTCAATGCGATTAAACCAGTCGCTTTCGGCGTGTGCTTGTCTTACGATGAAACTTCGCAACTCTTGCACAAAAGCCCTTCTTCACACACTTGTATCAAAAACTACTAACTATAACTACAAACAAAATTATTATTATTTTTCAATATTATAGATAAGAAGGAATTATTTATTTGTAGATTCAACAGTATTTTAACATCTTTCGTAGATAAAATCATGTATGACACACGTGTGTAAAGAAGGCCTTTTGTGCACTCCACTCCACTCGCCTTTGGCTCGTGCTTTAAACTTCACAACTCATGCACAAAAGCCCTTCTTCACACACTTGTATCATAAACTACTATTGTAATATATATTATGGGTTATAGTATTTTTAAAAATATTCCATGATTAACACAATTTTCAATTTATTGTCGCCTGACACACAAATGCTTAACAAGGTTCAAATATAATAGAAAAACATTTAATGCTCAATTGATTTATTATTGCAAGAAATATATTTAATTTAAATTATTTAATTCGAAGTTTCAAGAAAACAAATTTGTGAAATTAATTTGCAAAGCAAACGCAACAACACAGATTCAACCGAGCTATTTTTTTTTTATTTGAATTAAATATCAAAGTGTACGCGGCTCAAGAAGCTTTTTTCATTTGTAGCCATGGCTACAGACTCAGCGGGTGGCGAAGAGGTCCTTGATGAAAGAGCCATCGCGCCGATTATTTGATTTTTAACTTTGCGGAAACGCGCGGGCGAGAAAACTGCGGTTTAAATAAATCTTATTTACACGGAGTAATTTTAGTTGCATGAAGTTTTAATGGAAGTGTGGTCCGTGCACTCTTTGAATTTTTCGGTGAGGAAAATTTCCCATTTCCCTTTGTTCGCCTCTCGGACCATAGACTCTGCGTACAGCACTTAGGGGTGAGGTTAAGGGTTTGTTAGCACGTATGGCTCTTCCACATTATCCTCGACAATATATAATAATTAACACGTCTAGTGGCGTGAAATATGCCCGGCGCCGTGATTGGCGAACAGGCGCTGTGACGCAACTGCGGCGGCCTCTCGCCGTTCCGTTCCACAGGTAGCACTACCACCGCCTCCCCCCAACACCCAAAATCCTCCAGAATTTATACACGTAGGTACGTACATCTACGAGACTCTAATTGCAAACCGTTTTAATTAAATTATACCGGCTTTGTAAAATCTAACAACATTTCTAATAAAATTAGATAATCACGATGGAATTTTACTTCAATCCACACGAAATTGCAGTACACAAAATATTTCATATTTGAGACAAAATCGCTTAAATTTGAGGCACAAAGATGTTAACACTCTATGGGAGATATTTTCTCGCAGATTAAAATATAAAGTTCCGATGTTACATTGAGGAACGAAGGAAGGTGTCTGGATGGAGAGCTTTCAGTTCCCAAGCATTATAAGACAAATTCAAGGCCTGGACCGGACAGAAGGCACCTGACAATACCTGACCATACCTGACAATAGACCTTTTTACGGTTAGTTAGGCACATGCGCATGCGTCCGCCTTGTTTAAAAGGCGGGAATATGAGAGTTTCGGGCACATGTTGTTTTTTTCATTGCTTATACGTCAAAAAAGTGCCAGAAAACATGCCGGAAATTGACGCGCATAAAAAAATTCAACACAAAATAAAAAGTTCTATTGGTAGGATCTACGAGAATTTTGTCCGGACGGGGTCCATTCAAGACGATGTAGGAGGAACACCGGTAGCAAGAGATCTGTCCGAATTCAAGAGAGATTTAACCTCGTCCAGGGAGCGATGGTAAACTAACATATCGCAAAGCTCACTGAAAATTGAGCATCGTGATTTATAAATGAAGCGCAAGCAGGTGTAAATGCTGCACAAATTCTCTTGGAAATGATGCACATGGAGCCTGACATTCAGTTCATGTTTTTTAACGAGACAACATTCCACATCAGCGGTAATGTGAACAAGTTTAAGTGTGTCACCTATGCGACCGAGCATCCGTTGTAAGTTCGAGAAGAGAAGCAGGTTTCCCCCAAAGGTGAAAATTTATTGTGGGAAAATTTGGAGTGATTTAACCCTTCTTTTGTTGAAGAACAGACCGTCAGGGCAGGGAATTACCTTGCCATGCTCAGCACGTTCATGAAAGAGAACGTGCCACTTGCCATTTTCCAGCGAGGGTACTCTCAGCTATGGCGCCCCAGCCAATTACAGTATGTTTGACATTACCTCTTTCATAGCCAGCACGTTTATCTATCCGGAGGCCGATCGTTTTTTGGCTGTGGGATATGGACAAGGTTCTGGTCTACCAAATAGCCCAGAGGGTCTTAATAACAGCAATGGACAAACTGCCATTTAGAAAGTCCATTTAAAGGCACGGGTACCAAATTCGGGTACACGGATACCAGAATCCCTTGTAAAGCAATTACACACCAATTTAATGTTAACATCTTGCATAACTAATATGGCATATATCATTAAGATTAGTTACATTTTTTACATTCGTTATTTTCAAAGGACATTTACATAAGAAATTTGTTGGTGCCTAAAGACTCGTTTCCACTCCGCCGTTTGCCAATTGGCAAGACCACTTGGCTCAGTCAAATTGGCATAACCAGTGTCTGTTATCTATTGGTCCTCATCGTCGTCATCACAAGTGAAGACCGAAGACGAGTGATACCATTGGTTTAAACATAATCACTATCGGTTCTTATTGGCTATCTTTGAAGGAGACCGACACTCGAGCGATTCTTGTTGGCTCGCCATTCTCACGATATCATGTGCCAACGGTCACCTCAACATTACTCCTAACATTTCCAACTGTCAAACTGGAGTATAGTGGGCACGCAACCACCAAGTTTGTGTCTACCAAACTATGTGCTAAAAGAGGTTGTAGGTGTGCAGAAAAATTTAAGTTTATACACATTAAAACTTGTCTCTCTTGTATTGTCTGTCTAGTATCGACTATATAGTACTGTCTGTATAGTCTTGTATGTGTTGTCTTGCCTGTCCAGCCTTGTCAGTCCAGTTTTGTCTGTCCAGTTTTGACTGTCCAGTCTTGTCCATCCAGTCTTGTCCATCCAGTCTTGTCCGTCCAGTCTTGTCTGTCCAGTCTTATCTGCCCAGTCTTGTCTGTCCAGCCTTGTCTGTCCGGTCTTGCCTATCCAGTCTTGTTTGTCCAGTCTTGTCTGTGCAGTCTTCTCTGTCCAGCCTAGTCTGTCCAGTCTTGTCTATCCAGTCTGGTCTGTCAAGTTTTGTCTGTCAAGTCTTGTATATCCAGTCTGGTTTGTCAAGTCTTTTCTGTCAAGTCTTGTCTGTCGAGTCTTGTCTGTCCAGTTAATTCTGTCCAGCCTTGTTTGTCCAGTCCTATATATCCACTCTTGCCTGTCAAGTCTTGTCTGTACAGTCTTGTCTGTTCAGTCTTATCTGTCCAATCTGTCCAGTCTAGGTTTTTATGTCCGGTCTTGTTTGTCCAGTCTTGTCTGTCCAGTCTTGTCAGTTCAGTCTTTTATGTCCAGTCTTGTCTGTCCAGTTTTGTCTCTCCAGTCTTGTCTGTCCAGTTTTGTCTCCTCAGTCTTGTCTGCCCAGTCTTCTCTGTGCAGTCTTGTCTGTCCAGTCATATCTGATCAGTCCTTTTTGTCCAGTCTTGCCTGTCCAGTCTCGTCTATCCAGTCTTGTCTGTCAAGTCTTGTCTGTCCAGTCTTGTTTGTCCAGTCTTGTTTGTCCAGTCTTTTCTGTCTAGTCTTGTCAGTCTAGGTTTTTATGCCCGGTCTTGTTTGTCCAGTCTTGTCTGTCCAGTCTTGTCAGTTCAGTCTTTTATGTCCAGCCTTGTCTGTCCAGTTTTGTCTGTCCAGTCTTATCTGCCCAGTCTTGTCTGTCCAGTCTAATGTGTCCAGTCTTTACTGTCCAGTTTTGTTTGTCCTGTTTTGTCTGTTCAGTCTTGTCTGTTCAATTTTTTTTCTCCTATGCTATTACATTATTTGCAAATCTTGCCGACAATTTCTTCTTTAAATATAAATATGGAACAAACAATAAAGGCCCTAAATTCCGAACGTTAATAAAGCACATCCTGTTGTGGTAGACACATTTGCCAACATAGTTCGAAGGCTAGCTCATTTTTATAAATAATTTTATCAATCAGATAAAAACTTCCAATATTTGTTGCTATTCACTCCGCAACATTTCAACTCCTTTTCACTTTGTCCCAGGAATATCTATGATTGTAATTATCCTGGTAATGAGCCATTCCTGAGACTACGGCATCGTTTAACAGAATTTTGTAGTTAAATTAGGATTACTTGTGTTTGTAAAGTACATTTTCGAACGGAGGATTGATTAATGTTGTCGTTTTTCCTGTTAATAGGAAGTAGAGGGGAAATGCCAATAACACCATTAACAGTGGAAGAAATAAGTAAATCATTTTATTCTCATGGGAACTTCATGCTATACAAAAACAAGGGCTGCAAAAAAATCCTCCAAACAAACAGAAATTATTTGTACCTCCAACGAATGATTTGTTCAAGATGTGACTAAATGGCAGTTTAGCCAATGTTTCCCAAAGAAATGCACATGTTAATAAAATTCCACTGCACATCAATAAGACGGCTAACAGATACATGAAGAAACAAGCTCGTGTAATTTGTCTTCCAGTCTCGTTCCTAGGCATAATTCTTCGACTCCATGAAATTCTTTTTCATGGAAAAACATTGGTGTCGAGAGATTCTGTTGAATGTATGCTCACTCATGTATCGAGGCTTTTAATATCAAAACTTCCACCCATACCATTCCCCTCTCAATTATTTAAAGCAACGTTTTTAAATTGGGCCAATTCGATTTTATTGCTCATCTTGCTTTGTTCTGCATAATTTATAATATTTAGTTTTGTGTGTCTAGTATTGTCTCTCTAGTCTTGTCTGTATGGCCGTGTCTGTCTAGTCTTGCCTGTCTAGTTTTGTCTGTCAAGTCTTGCCTGTCTAGTCTTGTCTGTCAAGTCTTGTGTGTCTAGTCTTGTCTGTCTAGACTTGTCTGTCTAGTCTTGTCTGTCTAGTCTTGTCTGTCAAGTCTTGTCTGTCTAGTCTTGTCTGTCTGGTCTTGTGTGTCTAGTCTTGCCTGTCTAGTCTTGTGTGTCTAGTCTTGCCTGTCTAGTCTTGTCTGTCTAGTCTTGTATGTCTAGTCTTTTCTGTCTAGTCTTGTCTGTCTAGTCTTGTCTGTCTAGTCTTGTCTGTCTAGTCTTGTCTGTCTAGTCTTGTCTGTCTAGTCTTGTCTGTCTAGTCTTGTCTGTCTAGTCTTGTCTGTCTAGTCTTGTCTGTCTAGTCTTGTCTGCCTAGTCTTGTCTGTCTAGTCTTGTCTGTCTAGTCTTGTCTGTCTAGTCTTGTCTGTCTAGTCTTGTCTGTCTAGTCTTGTCTGTCTAGTCTTGTCTGTCTAGTCTTGTCTGTCTAGTCTTGTCTGTCTAGTCTTGTCTGTCTAGTCTTGTCTGTCTAGTCTTGTCTGTCTAGTCTTGTCTGTCTAGTCTTGTCTGTCTAGTCTTGTCTGTCTAGTCTTGTCTGTCTAGTCTTGTCTGTCTAGTCTTGTCTGTCTAGTCTTGTCTGTCTAGTCTTGTCTGTCTAGTCTTGTCTGTCTAGTCTTGTCTGTCTAGTCTTGTCTGTCTAGTCTTGTCTGTCTAGTCTTGTCTGTCTAGTCTTGTCTGTCTAGTCTTGTCTGTCTAGTCTTGTCTGTCTAGTCTTGTCTGTCTAGTCTTGTCTGTCTAGTCTTGTCTGTCTAGTCTTGTCTGTCTAGTCTTGTCTGTCTAGTCTTGTCTGTCTAGTCTTGTCTGTCTAGTCTTGTCTGTCTAGTCTTGTCTGTCTAGTCTTGTCTGTCTAGTCTTGTCTGTCTAGTCTTGTCTGTCTAGTCTTGTCTGTCTAGTCTTGTCTGTCTAGTCTTGTCTGTCTAGTCTTGTCTGTCTAGTCTTGTCTGTCTAGTCTTGTCTGTCTAGTCTTGTCTGTCTAGTCTTGTCTGTCTAGTCTTGTCTGTCTAGTCTTGTCTGTCTAGTCTTGTCTGTCTAGTCTTGTCTGTCTAGTCTTGTCTGTCTAGTCTTGTCTGTCTAGTCTTGTCTGTCTAGTCTTGTCTGTCTAGTCTTGTCTGTCTAGTCTTGTC
Source organism: Phosphuga atrata (assembly GCA_944588485.1). Taxonomy (NCBI): domain Eukaryota; kingdom Metazoa; phylum Arthropoda; class Insecta; order Coleoptera; family Silphidae; genus Phosphuga; species Phosphuga atrata. Next base: position 57,521,802 of record OX155898.1, on the reverse strand, counting down.
TGTCTAGTCTTGTCTGTCTAGTCTTGTCTGTCTAGTCTTGTCTGTCTAGTCTTGTCTGTCTAGTCTTGTCTGTCTAGTCTTGTCTGTCTAGTCTTGTCTGTCTAGTCTTGTCTGTCTAGTCTTGTCTGTCTAGTCTTGTCTGTCTAGTCTTGTCTGTCTAGTCTTGTCTGTCTAGTCTTGTCTGTCTAGTCTTGTCTGTCTAGTCTTGTCTGTCTAGTCTTGTCTGTCTAGTCTTGTCTGTCTAGTCTTGTCTGTCTAGTCTTGTCTGTCTAGTCTTGTCTGTCTAGTCTTGTCTGTCTAGTCTTGTCTGTCTAGTCTTGTCTGTCTAGTCTTGTCTGTCTAGTCTTGTCTGTCTAGTCTTGTCTGTCTAGTCTTGTCTGTCTAGTCTTGTCTGTCTAGTCTTGTCTGTCTAGTCTTGTCTGTCTAGTCTTGTCTGTCTAGTCTTGTCTGTCTAGTCTTGTCTGTCTAGTCTTGTCTGTCTAGTCTTGTCTGTCTAGTCTTGTCTGTCTAGTCTTGTCTGTCTAGTCTTGTCTGTCTAGTCTTGTCTGTCTAGTCTTGTCTGTCTAGTCTTGTCTGTCTAGTCTTGTCTGTCTAGTCTTGTCTGTCTAGTCTTGTCTGTCTAGTCTTGTCTGTCTAGTCTTGTCTGTCTAGTCTTGTCTGTCTAGTCTTGTCTGTCTAGTCTTGTCTGTCTAGTCTTGTCTGTCTAGTCTTGTCTGTCTAGTCTTGTCTGTCTAGTCTTGTCTGTCTAGTCTTGTCTGTCTAGTCTTGTCTGTCTAGTCTTGTCTGTCTAGTCTTGTCTGTCTAGTCTTGTCTGTCTAGTCTTGTCTGTCTAGTCTTGTCTGTCTAGTCTTGTCTGTCTAGTCTTGTCTGTCTAGTTTTGTCTGTCTAGTCTTGTCTGTCTAGTCTTGTCTGTCTAGTCTTGTCTGTCTAGTCTTGTCTGTCTTGTCTTGTCTGTCTAGTCTTGTCTGTCTATTCTTGTCTGTCTAGTCTTGTCTGTCTATTCTTGTCTGTCTAGTCTTGTCTGTCTAGTCTTGTCTGTCTAGTCTTTTCTGTCTAGTCTTGTCTGTCTAGTCTTGTCTGTCTAGTCTTGTCTGTCTAGTCTTGTCTGTCTAGTCTTGTCTGTCTAGTCTTGTCTGTCTAGTCTTGTCTGTCTAGTCTTGTCTGTCTAGTCTTGTCTGTCTAGTCTTGTCTGTCTAGTCTTGTCTGTCTAGTCTTGTCTGTCTAGTCTGGTCTGTCTAGTCTTGTCTGTCTAGTCTTGTCTGTCTAGTCTTGTCTGTCTAGTCTTGTCTGTCTAGTCTTGTCTGTCTAGTCTTGTCTGTCTAGTCTTGTCTGTCTAATCTTGTCTGTCTAGTCTTGTCTGTCTAGTCTTGTCTGTCTAGTCTTGTCTGTCTAGTCTTGTCTGTCTAGTCTTGTCTGTCTAGTCTTGTCTGTCTAGTCTTGTCTGTCTAGTCTTGTCTGTCTAGTCTTGTCTGTCTAGTCTTGTCTGTCTAGTCTTGTCTGTCTAGTCTTGTCTGTCTAGTCTTGTCTGTCTAGTCTTGTCTGTCTAGTCTTGTCTGTATAGTCTTGTCTGTTTAGTCTTGCCTGTCTAGTCTTGTCTGTCTAGTCTTGTCTGTCTAGTCTTGTCTGTCTAGTCTTGTCTGTCTAGTCTTGTCTGTCTAGTCTTGTCTGGCTAGTCTTGTCTGGCTAGTCTTGTCTGTCTAGTCTTGTCTGTCTAGTATTGTCTGTCGAGTCTTGTCTGTCTAGTCTTGTCTGTCTAGTCTTGTCTGTCTAGTCTTGTCTGTCTAGTCTTGTCTGTCTAGTCTTGTCTGTCTAGTCTTGTTTGTCTAGTCTTGTCTGTCTAGTCTTGTCTGTCTAGTCTTGTCTCTCTAGTCTTGTCTGTCTAGTCTTGTATGTCTAGTCTTGTCTGTCTAGTCTTATCTGTCTAGTCTTGTCTGTCTAGTCTTTTCTGTCTAGTCTTGTCTGTCTAGTCTTGTCTGTCTAGTCTTGTCTGTCTAATCTTGTCTGTCTAGTCTTGTCTGTCTAGTCTTGTCAGTCTACTTGTCTGTCTAGTCTTGTCTGTCTTGTCTATAAAGTTCCTGATAATCTAATCAATGCGTTGTTCTAAGTGCCGGTTAAGCAGTCGGCGGAACTCGTAACTCACGAATACAATTTGCATAGTAATAATACATTAATTAAGATGGGGAGATCATAGCAGTTTCAAACTACAAAAACTACACAGAAACGCCACAAACATAATTTACGTTAGATTGGAACTTAGGTGAGATAGTTCTAATAAATCTAACTTGCCTAATCTAACGGCTTCGAAGTCTTTCTTCCATTAGAAATATATATTCCATTTTATAAGAGAAACAATTACATGTCTTTAAATTCTTCGAGGCACGGTGGTATTAAAAGTGTCGCACCTTTTATATTATATTTTAAAATAACTAAAATTTCGTGCCACAAAGTGTTAAAAGACTTGAATCTCATTATACGTATTTCCCTAGTAAAGTTATAATTGCAAGATTATATTATATAAACGATATCACATAAATTCTAGGAAACATTGCGTTAATATTTTATAATATAGAAAATATTGCACTAATGATACATTTTGAAAATTAATTACATTGTAACAAAATCACGTTCAGAGAGCAAATAGGATAAACGGCTTCGTAAAATACGGGCCATAAATACAATCGATGATATATATGATTCGATTTGTTGCTTTGTTCTCGAGTAATATTTTCCAAATAACTTATCCAAGCCATTAATGAAATAGATTTATAAATTGCTGTGAAATATTCAAACGTAATTTGTAAACTAAAATGAAGTAAAGTCTTAACTTTACGTTAACCAAACTGATTGGGAATGAACAACTTGGAATATTGGAGGGAAACCACATTAGGATGTTTAAAACATTCGATTTTCTTTTTTATTGCAGAAATCGGTAGCTTAACTATCCAAGACTACGCTGTAAAGATTTCAAATCGAAATTTGCATTCGTTGCAAATTGCAGATTTTATGAGCATAGAATCGAGTGCACATCGGGTACAGGCTATAGGCTACAGCGGAGGATTACCTCGTTTGTCTAGAAATGTCTTTTTTGACATTTGCATGCAATCTAACTCAAAAAGTGTGGATCTTTATAAAATTTCGAATTATTTGAACCAACTTGTGAGATGATATCGTGATTTTAAGGGTATTTTTCTTTGCATAATTAGAGAAAAAAAATCGTGAAAATCGAAGAAAAATTGTTCCAACACCTGCAAAATTTTTAATTTTCATTTTTTCGCCTGCATTGAGGTTCATATCCTTAGAAAATAAGTTATTAATGTAAAATCAAAACCATTTTGATTTCACATGAAAATCGGAATGGCTACACTGCACGCAATTGGAAAACTATACTTACAACCTTCGGCGGACATCACACCCTAACTTTTTTATTTTTGTCTGAAATTATTCAAAAAAATTCACAGAAATTGTTCGAAATATGAATGAAATGATGTCAAAAATTGATTAAATTCTAGTTAATCCCTCCCACCAAAAAAAAAATCATAGACTATCAGTATGAAACAGCCTCCTAATGTAGTTTCCCCCCTTAAGTTGATCCCTAAATACGTTAACCAAACTGATTGGGAATGAACTCAGATTAAGTCCCAATTTAAGTTTAAGTATCTAGTCTAGCTTTTATTTTTGGCGTTTAATATATATTTATAGAGTTAATAAATGTATTATTTTAATAAAATATACATTGATTATCCATTTTGTTTAATTAGATTTATAGCAGGTGATTCTGCATCCCGTTTTATGTTCACTTTTATTATTTTTCCTCCGACGCTTTTTGTAATTTGTTTTATGGTTTTTTATTACCGAACTGGATTTTCGTTCCAGGGAAAAACATGCATTTGCCGCTAATAATGAACTAAAAACTAATTTATAATTCTAGTTTTATTATAATCATTCTCTGATATGATTTAACCCTAGAATACTAACCTATCGTAAAAATTACGACGGTATAATCATGGCTCCTTGAAAAAAACAAAGTTCCTGTCCTAATTACTTCCGTCACTGTGCCACGCGCTGTCATGGTGGTCAGGTGTGATTTGTGTTTTGAGAGCGGGGCTGTCGTAAAATTTACGAAAGTTTAGTGTTTGGGTGAGTTTTGAACAAAGGTTACTGTTTTGGTAAAACCTCATATCAGTGCATCTAAAACCCACCATTTTTATTAATATAGTGCGCTTGCTCAAATGAATGGAAGGCAGTGGCGTAGTGTAAAAAGAAATAATAAAGGTTGCGATTTATCTTCCGCCTTGCGGCGTACAACCCAATCTAACTTAGGCTCAACCAACAGTTAATGCCATATTTTTTAATTTTAGATCGAGAGTTCGCGCGTATGTGGTCTTAATTTATCTGCCGCTTCCCGGTGAGCAGCCCAATCTAACGTATAGGAGAATGTTATCTAATGATAATGACATTTTGAAAACTCAATTGTTAACTGATACAATCTGAGTAAAACGGTTACACTAAAACCAAAACGAAATCTGTTACGGTTACAGTAAAGTATCATTCCACATCAACTTAACACAGGGTCTAAACCTCTTAGTTTAACGATCTCAGATTTTCCTGAAATTTGACACAGGTGTACTATTAGTACAAGCAAGAATCAGGCGGAAACACTGGATGTCAGATGCAACCATCCAACTTATAGATCAGAGGAGAATTTTAAAGATGTCAAACGGAAATATAGAACAAAAGAACCAACATAAATCATCAAATAAATATAACAAATAAATCATCAAATTAAACGGGCATGCAGATATGATAAAAATAACCAGATTAAGGATATATGTGCAGAAGCTGAACACCATGCTAAACACAATGAGTCCTATGAATTATTCGATAAAATCCGATATTTAGCCAGAGAATTCAAACCACGGACACAAATAATAAAGAATGAAAGGGAAGAAATAATAACAGACAAAGAGGAGATCGCGGAAGTCTGGAGACAGTACTGCCAGAAACTGTTTTCCGATACCGTGCAAATTCCAAGGTGCACAGCAACCTACTGTCAAGAAAAGGTGCCAAACATTCTAAGATCAGAAGTGTAAAAGGCGAATAAAAAACTAAATAACCGGAAAGCTGCTGGCACGGATAATATAACATCAGAAATCATCAAGTTCATGGGGGAAAAGTCCGTAATACACTCATTTTGCGAAGCAGTATGGAACACCGCTAATTGGCCTTCAGAATGGCGCGAGTCAATATTCATCCCACTATCAAAGAAAGGGGATCCTACAGAATGCAACAACTATAGAACAGTTGCATTATTATCACACACCAGTAAAATTATGCTCACCATAATAGACAATTGAAACCTTATCTTCTTCCCCAAATATCGGACGAACTGAGTGAATTAGTCCCAGAAAAAGGCACCATCGAACAAATACTGAATATTTGCCAGATCATCGAAAAAGCACGCAAATATAACGTCACAATGTTTATGTGCTTTGTCAACTACTCCAAGGCGTTCGACTCCATCAAGTGGGATGCTCTCTGGCAGATCTAAGAGGAAATGGGCACACCAGGCCACCTAATACAACTGATACGGAAACTCTATGAACACAGCACAGCAAGGATTAGAATAGATCAAACTTACTCAAACAAATTTGACGTTAGAGCAGGGGTTAGACAAGGTTGTATCCTATCACCAATCCTATATAACATATATAGTGAGTACGTCATGCGCAAAGTATTCGACGAATGGTATGGGGGGATTGCAGTGGGAGGATGGCGCATAAGTAATCTGAGATATGCCGATGATACTCTTATATTGGCGGCAGATCAACTTGAGCTGGAAATGATCATGACAAGGCTTAACAAGCTTAAAACTAAACATCCTTCGACCTTCGTCCGTCGACCTTGCCTTGAACCACATTGCATCCGGTCTTCTGGAGACGTGCCCAAAATACCGCAGTTTGTTCCGGTTTATTCTCTTGGACAATCTTTCCTCGATTTTTAGTTCTTCTAGGATCGATACATTGGTGCGGTGCTGCGTCCATGATATTCGGAGCATTCATCGGTAAAACGACATTTCAAATGCATCTATTTTCATTCTGTCCGCTTGTCTAATCGACCAGGTTTCAGTCGCATATGTTGCAATTGGGAAAATGGTTGGGAACCAGCCTGATTTTCGTAGCTTAACTAATTGACGTGCCCTTCCATATGCGTGTCAGTTTAGTTGTGGGCGTTTTTGCTATTGCTAGCCGTCGTCTTATTTCGGCTTCGCTACCTCCTGTGTTGGTGATGAGGGAGCCAAGATAAATAAATTTATCCACTTCTTCGAAACCGGCTGCCTATCGGATATGCGCAGAGTTGTTTGTTTACCGTTCTACTATCGTCATGATAGTTTGCTTTTACTGATGTTTAGTTTTAACTCTCTCTGCACGAGGCTACAGAACTAGCCCAAAACAGCGAGGAGTGGCAAATTGCTTTAAAAATGATAGAAGCATAGTGCCACCAAAGCCTTGTGAGGGTAGTAGGACCGAGGAGAGTCAACTCGTTTTTTAATTACAGAGCTGTAAAATTCTCAAAAATGGACCCAGAAACAGGGAACAACAACTGGTTGGTGATTCAACCAGTGATTCTTTTTAAATTGCTGTAAAATCTTTCCTTATTGAGCTACAGATTTAGAGCATTTATAGCACTTTTCATGCTCTTTCCTATGATTTACAACACTAAATAGGCTAAGAAAAAAATTCAGTGGGTCAAAGAAATTCAGCAAGAATTCAGCTTGTCGGCCTCAAAATAACTGATCCAGTGAACAAAAACCAAATTAACACTCTGCTTAAGAATCAGAAATTTTCAGCGGAAATAACACACAGAAGACGGTATTCGCCATTTTCAAGAGATATATGCGTCCGTGCGGGTCAACCGTTAGACGCATATGCGTATGTATGCGTCTATGCCCCGAGAAAACAATACAACACAGGTATCTATCCGCGAAAACTTCAAATACAACATATATATATATATATATATATATATATATATATATATATATATATACATATATATATATATATATATATATATATATATATACAGAGTGAAACAGAAGATAACTTAGAAGTGGAAGGGCATCAGCCGACCGATGGTGATTATGAAGATTACACAATTACGCAAGGTATCGTGGAAAGTTCTGATTCGTATTCGATGTTCGCATTTCGCAGTTACTAAAGCGAGTGGTCTGGATTTCAAAAAAGTTGGCCAAAAATAGAAAGAAGTTTCAAATTTAAACGTGAATTGGAATGTACTTTTCCAGGTCGCTGATTACGATTTTTTTTTTAAACATTTATTGTATATAAACTATTACATGTTTACATTTAATATAATGCTATGTACAAATATAATATACAATGGGACATGTTTGAGGAGTTCGCTGAATTCCTCATTCTACCACATGCCCAACGATGGCAGTCCATGGACTGACAATTTTAACTAATAATAACATAAGTAGATAATGGATTTTTACAATAACAATGATAATAACAGTGATGGCAACAGTATTTGTATTATTACATATACAACATATACAACAGTATTTGTATTATAAAAACTAAAACATAATAATTGTAACATAATATGGAAATTCTAAACAATAATGATAATAAATATAATCGTAACGTTAATAGTGGTGTATTGTATTATCAAATTAAATTATATAATCGTAGTCTATAGATTATATAATATTATATTATATAATCGTAGCGCTGGAAATTATAATTGGTTTATACTCGTAATTTTTACTATTTCTGCAGACAGAAACTTAATTTTTGCATATTTTAATCTATGGTGTTTAATTTAGGACTTAATGTGTTGTAATAGATGCTTTTTGAAACTGTTCTTCATCTTTCAACCCTCTTATATGTTCAGGGAGTTGGTTAATTGTTTTTGCTATTTGGTAGGTATAGGAACATTTATATTTTGCACTTCGGTGTTTTGGCGGCGTCTGAGGCCGCTGCTCCTTAAGTTTATATTATGTTCATCCGTTCTGTACCTTATTTTGTTGTAGAGGTATGTGGGCACTTTTTTTTCTAAAATTTTTTTAAACAGGCCTGTTTTATAATATTTACGCAAGATATCCATGTGTATCCATTTTTTAGCTGTTTCGGTATTGCTGCGCTGCTTCCAACGGAGCCCATGCACAAATCGGATGTAGCGATTCTGTATACGGTTCCTGTCCGCATAACTAAGAAAATTTCCGTATATTGCTTCCGAGTATGTGAGGCCAGACAAAACATGCGCGATAACCATTTTTCTTCTAAGGTTTTCAGTTAGAAGTTGCCTCGATCCATAAAGAATTTTTAACTTTATATATGCCTTCTTAATTAACTCATTAATATGTGAACGGAATGTTAATTTGTCATCTATTTTGACATCCAGATTCTTTGCTTCACTGGTTATTTCCAACTTTTCAGAATTCATCGTAAGTTTAATTTTTTTTTTTGAGATCAGGTTGTTTGTTTCTTGAAGCAAAGATCACAACCTTTGTTTTCTTGGCATTTAGTTTTAAGGAATGTGCCCGTGAGAATTCTAAAATATGTGATAAATCCCGATTAATTTCATTTTCAGCCAATTTCCAATTATCTGCTGCAAATTTGTAAATGAGTTGTGTATCATCGGCGTATTGTTGGTGTTTACAATATTACACCACAGATCGTGTGTGATAATTCGTGTGTATAAAGTGAGAAAAGTAAGGGTGCCAGGACAGAACTTTGTGGGACCCCCACTTTAAGGTCTCGATATCTAGACATTCGACCTTGTAGAATAACTTTTTGTCCAAAATCGCCCTTCCAAATAGTTTTCAAAAAACTTTATCGAGTGATTAGACATCCCTATGTAGTTGAGAATAGATAGCAACATTTTGTACGAGATTGTGTCAAACGCATTGCTGTAGTCTAATAGTATTAGTGCAGATGCCATATTGTTGTCCAACGCCCCTAGGATATCATCTATAACATCGATGAGCACAGTTACACAACTGTGATCTTTTCGAAATCCAGATTGGGTAGTTGGAAGGATGTTTTCGTGTTCTAAATAAACCTGTAACTGATTTGCCACAAGCCTTTCCAGGATTTTCGATAAGGTGGGCAGTAGGTAAATTGTTCTGATATCTGTCATGTGCTTCGGGTTACGGATTTTTGGTATTGTCTGTACCAGTGCTGTCTTCCAAAGGGATGGGAATTTTGATTCGACTATGCAAAAGTTGATAATATGTACTATAAAGGGAAATATCTCGGGCATGCAGTTAATCATATTTATGTTTATTCCATCTATGCCCTCAGCACAAGTCTCTATTTTTCTCAGAATTCCGAGAACCTCATCTTCTCCTGCTGGTTTTATACTAAATTTTTCAGAAAATGACTTTTTAAAGAAGAACTTTACAATGAAATCTGTGTTCTCATCTATTTCCTCTATTAAATCGCCGGTCGATTCTATGAAGTGATCATTGATTTCATCTTTGTCGGTGATCGAAGTCGGCATTGATGATTTGGCCTTGATTCCACTTATATCCATAGTATAATTTTTAAATCTGAAATAGCGGATCCAATATGGCCGACCACTTATAATCATATAAATTGGCATATAAGGGTTTTCCGTGTCACTGATTACGAATTTCATGGTATAATTTAAAAATGGCGGATCCAATATATCCGATTATTGCATTAAAAATTGTACAAAATTGAATATAAATTGGTATTTAAGTGTTTTCAAAGTCACTGATATGTACTTCATTGATAATTAAAAAATTCAAAATGGCGGATCCAATATGGCCGAGCAATTCATTAAAATTTTATCTTAATTTCATATTAATTCGTATATAAAGGTCTTCGAGGTCACTGATTAAGAATTTCATAGTATAAGTATAAAATTAAAAATGGCGGATCCAATATATTTAGCACTTCAATATAGGAATTTCATATAAATTGATATATGTGCAGATTATTTTATCAATACGCCATTCTAAAATGCACATAAAGCGATGCAATATTAAGTCATTTATCCACAAAAATATTTTCGCGGAGTGTTATTCATTTAATGATGAATAAGAGTAAACATTAAAATATGACTGCGGATATATAGGTATATATGCAATTTTTCAAACAAATCTTGCAATAGCAAGCTATGCAAGTTGCTATTGATAGCAACTATGTCTGCGTAGATCCTAAAGTAACAAACAATTTGCCCGGTGCGGCAGCACGCGTCTCGTATTTCTAATCTCACATGTACAGGGGCAGACATGGGCAAGATTTTCGTCTAGATTCTATTACGAAATATCGTAATCAATATGTTCCATATCTCAATTTGTTGCCACCCGCTGCCTTGATAACTTTTTTGCCAATTTACGGTTAAAATTTGTACAAGAAAAGCCATTATGTAGACACATTTTTGACATGATTTCAAAACATACGCGAGTATAAATTAATGAAAACGTTATATACTTATATATTCTACATATCATCCTTAATACCCTCCATCACACAGAATTGAAAAAGTCACTAGAGTCACTCGAGTAAAAAGTTACACGCATTTGAATAAACAAAGATATTTCGGAGCCGCTACACGTTTTCGGGCTGAACCGAGAAGGGTAACTTGGAACTGGCGTAGCGTCTCAGCCATAAGAGATATCCCACTTTTATTTAAGAATACCATACACTGCAGCATCTTCTAGAAGATTCTTTTGAAATAAACTCATTCGGATCATTCTATTTTTGGCCAATTTTTTTCAGATTCAGACCACTGTGCACCTGCGTATAGAATCTAATTCTACTTAGTCAGAAGCTTCCGTTCCCAGAGATACTGATTGTAGTCAAAACAAAATGCGCACTTTAAGCCTAGGGTAATAATATCAAGAAAAACAGTAATTCGAGGCAAAAGTTGACGTAAGTGGACCAAATTGACGTAAGTGGACCATATTGTTGCAGTAAAAGTAGAGTGGCTTAATATCTCACACAAAACAATAGCTAACTTGATTAGATCTAGGCCCAATCAAGAGTAGGTCATAGGACAAAAGGAGGTTATACCCGTTATTAAAAAAGAAAAGTATCTATAAAAACTTAAAACCTACAACCCTTAAGTCTTTGAAATAAGCGCAACTATTCAATATCCAAATTTTAATTTTCGGACGCAGTTATCGCTTTTAGAAGTGTGAATACCTGACTATCTTTTCTAACTATAAAATCTCTCAATAAGATTTACACGCTAATCAACGCACATGCTCCTATAAATAAGGATCATAAAAGGAATCTAGAGAAAGTTGATGAATTTTGGGATGAGTTAGAAGCCGAAATTCTCAAAATTCCATCTAATCATATACAAATTTTACTTGGGGATTTCAATGCTCAGCTTAGATGTGAGAGAAAATTTTCTTATATAATAGGTAAATATTACGCTCATAATAAAACCAACAGGAATGGTGAGATTGGTTAAACTCAGTGAACATCTAAACGTAAAGGTTATGTCCACGCATTTTAAAGAAAAACTAAGTAAAAAGAAAACCAAAATGTTAAGGTCAGAAAATCCATTAATGTAACTTCAGATCATTACCTTTCCCAAATCAAGATGAATAATTCATACCTTTTACACTCAAACAAAATACAACTACAATTAAAATTCCAAAAATTAATAGAGAGGTTCTCACAAACTCTTCGTCACTAATAATGTGATGTAACTGGTATGATTTTAAAATTCAAAAAGACGGATCCAATATGGCCGACTACTACTTCAAAAATTTATCAAAATTTCATATAAATTGGTATATAAGTGTTTCCGAGTTCACTGATTATGAATTTCACTGTTTAATTAAAAAACTCCAAATGGCGGATCCAATACGGACGAGCACTTTATTAAAATTTAATCGAAATTTCATATAAATTGGTATATGAGGTTTTTCGAGGTCAGTGATTACGAATTTAATATTGCAATTTTAAAATTCAATATGGCAGATCCAATATGACCGAGCACTTCTTTAAAAATTGTTCGGAATGTCATATACGTAAAGTATAAAGTAAGTACGTGGGTACGTAAGGGTATTTAATATTGATAATAACAATTAGAATAGAATAATCAGTCGCTATATCTGTAGGTATAATTATCATGTTCGAAATCAAAGTCAATATCATTATATATAAGCTTATCAGAAACTTCTAGGAAACTTTTAGACTCATCATCTTCAGGGAAAAGCAAAAGCTCTAGCGTAGGGTTTCTGGTTCGGATATATCCGAACCGCAAAACCGCGGTTTTCTCTGCAAAAACCGAAACCGCATAACCGTCATAAAGAAACGCGGTTTTCGGTTTTATCTAAAAATATCTAGAAATAAACTAGACTGAATTATTGAACTACAATGTTTACAAACTCTAAGAGTTTAAACATATGTATTTGCTAGGTTTAGTTTAGGTTGGGTTAGGTTAAGTTATGTTAGGATTTTCTAAAAGCTAGACAGGGCTAAGGTAGAGGATGAGAAATAAAAATGAAAAAACAAAAAAAGATAAGCAAAGAAAAACAAGAACACAATAAAAACAAAGAAGGGGTGGATGCCCAAACAGGCAATGGAAATGCTAATACTACAAACCAATCTGTACCGCTGTAAAGAGGCAAAAGACCTACTCTACAAACACGTAAACGAACGAAGAGAACAATAACAGAACCAAAAATAAGGTAAACAAAAAAAGACTGGATTACGGACACAGATCATATAGACGTAGATTATAGACGTCGCGATTAAAACCGTCAACGCAGAATGGCAAATCCTAAAAAAAAAGGAACAAATAACAAAGGCTTCGCATGGGTCGAGCTCAAAAACATGCTAATAGTAGGATGCTATATTTCCCCAAACAAACACTTTATAGATTACCTCGGCCAGATAGCAAAGCTGATCAGAACATGCAAAAAAGTCTTAATAGCTGGTGACCTGATTGAATTATTGCTCTATCGAACTAAAAGTTCTAAAAGTCTAAACATATGTTTTTCCAAATTTTGTTTTTATACATTTGCTCTCTTTGTGGTATTTTTATAATTAATCAAATATTAATCCAAAGAGAACTTTATTTCAGCTTTTACTTACAATTAGTTGCACCTGTATTTAAACACTAAATCTCAGACACCACTACCAAAAGTTCTTAAAAACCGAACCCGAAACCGAAATCGCGGTTTTTTTAATTTTCAAAAACTGAAAACCGCGGTTTTGAAAATGTGCGGATATTCAGAAACCTATACTTACACATATACTCTATATACTCTATAAAACTATACTCTAAACATATACTCTAGCGCCTCTGAAGACAAATTTTTACAAATTTTTGGTTTCATTGTTCTCAAGCTCGAAATAAGTGGATCCGAAGATACACGGAACCACTGAAACACATCTTCCAGTGTATTTATGCATACATTTTTTCTGGAATCCTTCACGATATTTTTTTATGTCCTTATTTCTGGCTTCCCGATAAAATGTTCCTCCAAAAGTTACATTAAGTTGCCAAGTCTAAATTCAAATCGTTCCGTATGATCTCAACAGTTCTCTACGAGAACAGATTATTTTATCAATACGCAATTCTATAATGCAGACATAAAGCCATGTAATATAAGGAAATTTATTCACAATAATATGTTGTTTTTGAAATGTTATTCGAATTATTAATTTCAAAAATGATAAAAATTTATGATTGATTAATTAAAGGAATGAATGAATAAAAATAAACATTAAACTAAGACATCCGAGATTATATATATATATATATATATATATATATATATATATATATATATATATATATATATATATATATATATATATATATATATATATATATATGAAAATTATCAAAAAAATCTTGGAATAGCAGGTAGTCCCGCACCCCAACTGTGTTTGTGTAGATCCTAAACTAACAATTTGCCCGGCGCGTCGCCATGCTGGCCGGCGCTTCGAATTTCTAATCTCACATGAATAGAGGTAGACATGGGCAAGATTTTCTTCTAGATTCCATTACAAAACATCGTAATCTATATGTTCTATATATCAACTTCTTAATCCCCGCTGCGGTGATAACTTTTTTGGTAATTTACGGATTTTTTTTACTAGAACAACCATTATGTGGACATCTTTGACATGATGTCTAACACACGTGAGTATAAATTAATTAAAACGTTAGTAGTAATAACCTTTATTGGCAAAATTAAAATACTTTACACTTCCATACAATATATACACAAGCAAAAAAAAGTTGTGAAACTAAAATCCCATTAAAAAGAAATTTTACCACCCTATACACCTATACTTCAACACCTGTACATCGGACATAAACTCAAAAACACTCAATGTGTGTGATGTTTTAACTAAAAAAAACTAAACCGCAACATTAAAAAAACTACCACGTCGCATCCTCTCTTTCCATCTTTTCACTCTGAATAAAAACGACAGTCCCTTCCCGTTCTCGTCTATACACTCACTCCAATCCTTTCCTCCCCTTCTCGTAGCGTCCCAGGGAAAAAATATCCCACCTTTCTTTTAGAATAGCACAAACCAAAGTATTCTTTACAAGATTCTTTAGAAATAAACCCATTCGGTGGCTATCATTTTTTAAATTTTTTTGCCAGTTTTTTTCAGTTTCAAATTTGTAATCCGACCCAGTGTGCGGCGCCGGCGTATAGAATCTAATTCTGCACAGTCTGAAGTTTCCGTGCCCAGTGAAACTGATAGTAGTCAAAACAGAACGCATTATGATCCCAGGGTTATAATACTAAGAAAAACAATAATTCGAGGCAAAAATGGACATAAGTGGACCTTATTGTTGCAGTAGAAGAAGAGTGGCACATCTTACAAGAAACAATAGTGAACTTCATCCAATTATCCAATTATAAGCAATTAGCAACATTTATAAGTTGAAGTAAACATAGGTATTACATTTTCCCACATTTATAAAATGTCTTAAAATTACTAGCAATGCAACGCTTGCAAAATGATTCAGTTAATTAACAAAAAAGTAATTGTTTCTGTAGACAATCTCATTAAAATTTCAATTAAACTAATATAATACACTCAGAAATATAATCCGCAATAAACAAGAACAAAACATCTAACTGAAATACGTTATAATTTCTCGAGGAATACTCGCGATGTTTTATTTTGAAATAATGGAAGTTTACAAATTACATTGTTTGGCTTGCCGTTTATATTGTTACTCATTATCCATGTTGTTATAATATTCCGCGGCTTTTATTTCCTACAAAAGACTCAAAATTCAATCTAACCGCAACGGAGTAGGTATATACTTCGGTTAAATTTAATTTTAAGCAATCTCTCAACCACTATTAGTAAATTTGCTAAAAGCTTCCATTTCGAAGCGAATTCAACCGCAATGCATGACCACACATTTATTTACTATACGTTAATGGAATTACAACCAAAATTCATTCTAAAAAATCAATTTTTCGTATTATACTTAATTCTAATTAAAAAATAATATTGTTTTATTTACGGCCACTATTGTAAATCCCATTATTGTACAGTTCGTGGACGATGTAAATACGTTATGACACACACGTATATGACAGTCCGCGATTAATGATTTTAACTTTAATGTTAAGTTATGATTGATAACACACACGTGCGTTTAGTTTACGATTGGTTGGTTGGATGAGAGCTGCTACTACATGCTCATACGTTCATCGCCCCCCGTGCCGCAATTAAAACTAATGGAAATTGACATTGAGTACATTGGGTTGCCTATATCTATGAGAACTCTAATTTCAGTTTAACCTAAATAAATACTAAATAATAAGGTAAGTAACCATTAAGAATGTATTTATTTTCATTTCTTTCAAGTTAAGTAATGTTGAGTAATAGTTAAATATCAAAATACAACTCTTGTTTATTATAATGTCAAATAATGATAATTAAACAAACATAACCTAATAAGAAATAAATTTGTTACATCAAACATATTTTTCTTAATAAACAGAAACAAATTACTGTGGTCGTAGATAAATTATAGTACATAACTCGAGTTGTAAGGCAATTATGTACTCGCATAATTACGTAACGGAATTTAGTAACTGTTCCGCTCGTACGTAATATTCTTCTTACAACTCTCGTTACGAAATATACTATTAAGAAACGTGTGTTCTACGGGAAGGTTGTAAGGTTTTAACATGTATACCAATGATAATCTTATTTTCAAGCTAGAAAGATACAATAAAAAACAATTCTATCAAAATATATTCATCATAATTAATTGATCAATATGTGTGTGATGTTTTAACTCCGCCATTGCCCGGTCTCAAGGCCGGGATGAGAAAGGAGGAGCGTTCGATGGCAGGCTCAACAGCAAGTCGGGCGGTAAAACAATTCCTGTTGTATCTCAATGCACTGGCCAAAAGAAGAAGAATGGAAGAAAAAGTGTAGAAAAGCGGGATTAATGCCAGTAAGATGATGATGATGTGTGTGATCTATGAACATATATCTTAAAGCAACGGTTCTCCTACTGTGGTATGCGTACCACCAATGGTACGCGAGACTTCCAAAGGTATTACGAGGGCAGAAACTATACTTTGTGTACTTGCCTTCAAATAATATAAACATTGACTGAATTTTATTGAGAATCTATCTTTTCTCACCTTTTATATTGGGAATGGTTATATTGCTTATATTTCTACGTATTAAGTAATTAATGTCCAAAAAAGGGTTATATTTTAATGTGGAATTAATTGCAAACGATAGGATAATGAAAGAAACAAAGGGCTACCGACCACGGGGTGCTGCTGGGCGGCCTGTGATTCATTTGTTACATTTTTCCAAATTTAAATGTTTCCATTTGCAACACAAATATTTCCATGTTCATTTGCATGTAATATAAACACGCAGTTAATTTAAATGTCGGAGTATTACGAGATTCTCTGCATTTACAGTAAATGTCGAGGTAGAAAATATGTTTACTCGCATTTCGACGCGAAAGTTGTTGATCCACTAAACAATTAATAACGTTCGCTTTACAGTAGATTTTACAAAATAAACACAACACGTTCGCCACTTGTTAACGACAGCGGTGAAACGAACGAGCCTTTGTTCCACTCGTATCAAAGTTCAAATCTAATGTGATAAATGATTTCGCACTTTTTCCACCTCTCAACTCTTCTGCATTGGCTTCAGTTCAGGCTTGAGTGTGTACATATTTTTTGTTTGTTCGTTTCTTTATTTGTTCGATGTTTCAAGGAACATTGTTTGCTATATCTCGAGGACATTTACAGGAAAATATACGACTAGATATAACGAAATATAAAGACTTGTCTAACTAGTCTTGACTTGTCTGAATAGTGTATGTCTAGTTTTGTATATCTAGTCTTGTCGGTCTAGTCTTGTCGGTCTAGTCTTGTCGGTCTAGTCTTGTCGGTCTAGTCTTGTCGGTCTAGTCTTGTCGGTCTAGTCTTGTCGGTCTAGTCTTGTCTGTCTAGTCTTGTCGGTCTAGTCTTGTCGGTCTAGTCTTGTCGGTCTAGTCTTGTCGGTCTAGTCTTGTCGGTCTAGTCTTGTCGGTCTAGTCTTGTCGGTCTAGTCTTGTCGGTCTAGTCTTGTCGGTCTAGTCTTGTCGGTCTAGTCTTGTCGGTCTAGTCTTGTCGGTCTAGTCTTGTCGGTCTAGTCTTGTCGGTCTAGTCTTGTCGGTCTAGTCTTGTCGGTCTAGTCTTGTCGGTCTAGTCTTGTCGCTCTAGTCTTGTCGCTCTAGTCTTGTCGCTCTAGTCTTGTCGCTCTAGTCCTGTCGGTCTAGTCTTGTCGGTCTAGTCTTGTCTGTCTAGTCTTGTCTGTCTAGTCTTGTCTGTCTAGTCTTGTCTGTCTAGTCTTGTCTGTCTAGTCTTGTCTGTCTAGTCTTGTCTGTCTAGTCTTGTCTGTCTAGTCTTGTCTGTCTAGTCTTGTCTGTCTAGTCTTGTCTGTCTAGTCTTGTCTGTCTAGTCTTGTCTGTCTAGTCTTGTCTGTCTAGTCTTGTCTGTCTAGTCTTGTCTGTCTAGTCTTGTCTGTCTAGTCTTGTCTGTCTAGTCTTGTCTGTCTAGTCTTGTCTGTCTAGTCTTGTCTGTCTAGTCTTGTCTGTCTAGTCTTGTCTGTCTAGTCTTGTCTGTCTAGTCTTGTCTGTCTAGTCTTGTCTGTCTAGTCTTGTCTGTCTAGTCTTGTCTGTCTAGTCTTGTCTGTCTAGTCTTGTCTGTCTAGTCTTGTCTGTCTAGTCTTGTCTGTCTAGTCTTGTCTGTCTAGTCTTGTCTGTCTAGTCTTGTCTGTCTAGTCTGTCTAGTCTTGTCTGTCTAGTCTTGTCTGTCTAGTCTTGTCTGTCTAGTCTTGTCTGTCTAGTCTTGTCTGTCTAGTCTTGTCTGTCTACTCTTGTCTGTCTAGTCTTGTCTGTCTAGTCTTGTCTGTCTAGTCTTGTCTGTCTAGTCTTGTCTGTCTAGTCTTGTCTGTCTAGTCTTGTCTGTCTAGTCTTGTCTGTCTAGTCTTGTCTGTCTAGTCTTGTCTGTCTAGTCTTGTCTGTCTAGTCTTGTCTGTCTAGTCTTGTCTGTCTAGTCTTGTCTGTCTAGTCTTGTCTGTCTAGTCTTGTCTGTCTAGTCTTGTCTGTCTAGTCTTGTCTGTCTAGTCTTGTCTGTCTAGTCTTGTCTGTCTAGTCTTGTCTGTCTAGTCTTGTCTGTCTAGTCTTGTCTGTCTAGTCTTGTCTGTCTAGTCTTGTCTGTCTAGTCTTGTCTGTCTAGTCTTGTCTGTCTAGTCTTGTCTGTCTAGTCTTGTCTGTCTAGTCTTGTCTGTCTAGTCTTGTCTGTCTAGTCTTGTCTGTCTAGTCTTGTCTGTCTAGTCTTGTCTGTCTAGTCTTGTCTGTCTAGTCTTGTCTGTCTAGTCTTGTCTGTCTAGTCTTGTCTGTCTAGTCTTGTCTGTCTAGTCTTGTCTGTCTAGTCTTGTCTGTCTAGTCTTGTCTGTCTAGTCTTGTCTGTCTAGTCTTGTCTGTCTAGTCTTGTCTGTCTAGTCTTGTCTGTCTAGTCTTGTCTGTCTAGTCTTGTCTGTCTAGTCTTGTCTGTCTAGTCTTGTCTGTCTAGTCTTGTCTGTCTAGTCTTGTCTGTCTAGTCTTGTCTGTCTAGTCTTGTCTGTCTAGTCTTGTCTGTCTAGTCTTGTCTGTCTAGTCTTGTCTGTCTAGTCTTGTCTGTCTAGTCTTGTCTGTCTAGTCTTGTCTGTCTAGTCTTGTCTGTCTAGTCTTGTCTGTCTAGTCTTGTCTGTCTAGTCTTGTCTGTCTAGTCTTGTCTGTCTAGTCTTGTCTGTCTAGTCTTGTCTGTCTAGTCTTGTCTGTCTAGTCTTGTCTGTCTAGTCTTGTCTGTCTAGTCTTGTCTGTCTAGTCTTGTCTGTCTAGTCTTGTCTGTCTAGTCTTGTCTGTCTAGTCTTGTCTGTCTAGTCTTGTCTGTCTAGTCTTGTCTGTCTAGTCTTGTCTGTCTAGTCTTGTCTGTCTAGTCTTGTCTGTCTAGTCTTGTCTGTCTAGTCTTGTCTGTCTAGTCTTGTCTGTCTAGTCTTGTCTGTCTAGTCTTGTCTGTCTAGTCTTGTCTGTCTAGTCTTGTCTGTCTAGTCTTGTCTGTCTAGTCTTGTCTGTCTAGTCTTGTCTGTCTAGTCTTGTCTGTCTAGTCTTGTCTGTCTAGTCTTGTCTGTCTAGTCTTGTCTGTCTAGTCTTGTCTGTCTAGTCTTGTCTGTCTAGTCTTGTCTGTCTAGTCTTGTCTGTCTAGTCTTGTCTGTCTAGTCTTGTCTGTCTAGTCTTGTCTGTCTAGTCTTGTCTGTCTAGTCTTGTCTGTCTAGTCTTGTCTGTCTAGTCTTGTCTGTCTAGTCTTGTCTGTCTAGTCTTGTCTGTCTAGTCTTGTCTGTCTAGTCTTGTCTGTCTAGTCTTGTCTGTCTAGTCTTGTCTGTCTAGTCTTGTCTGTCTAGTCTTGTCTGTCTAGTCTTGTCTGTCTAGTCTTGTCTGTCTAGTCTTGTCTGTCTAGTCTTGTCTGTCTAGTCTTGTCTGTCTAGTCTTGTCTGTCTAGTCTTGTCTGTCTAGTCTTGTCTGTCTAGTCTTGTCTGTCTAGTCTTGTCTGTCTAGTCTTGTCTGTCTAGTCTTGTCTGTCTAGTTTTGTCTGTCTAGTCTTGTCTGTCTAGTCTTGTCTGTCTAGTCTTGTCTGTCTAGTCTTGTCTGTCTAGTCTTGTCTGTCTAGTCTTGTCTGTCTAGTCTTGCCTGTCTAGTCTTGTCTGTCTAGTCTTGTCTGTTTAGTCTTGTCTGTATAGTCTTGTCTGTCTAGTCTTGTCTGTCTAGTCTTGTCTGTCCAGGCTTGTCTGTCTAGTCTTGTCTGTCTAGTCTTGTCAGTCTAGTCTTGTCTGTCTAGTCTTGTCTGTCTAGTCTTGTCTGTCTAGTCTTGTCTGTCTAGTCTTGTCTGCCTATGCTTGTCTGTCCAGTTTTGCCATCTATCTGTCTTGATGCCATGTTCAAAGTCTTGTTCAATCTCTGTTTTTTGCATAACATATATTTTTAAACTTAGAAACTTTCGAACACTCAAAGCATAAATTTATTTTCAAAAATTTTAAATAAATATTTTAAGGAGATTTAAGTTCTAATTAATACAAGGGGAAATAATTTCCATATCTTTTTCGTTTGGAAAATATTGCGTACATAAATCATATCGAGTAATATAATTTACATATTTTACAACCTTGCACAAAACAAATTGCAAACGATATTAATTACGAATGTTTCGCTAATTAACATTTCTGTTAATTAATATTTTCTCAAATTTACACGTTCTCCTCTCGCAGATAAAATTTACTCGGCACCTTTCCACTGACCCATTCAGTCATTATATAAACAAATTTCCAAGCGAATTTGCAAGGCGAAAAAATAGAAATATATCGAATGAAATATATGGTTTTGTCTGTTGGTCGACGATGTTTCGGGTAACGATTCTCCAAGTTGACAATCCGCAAAAAAAAACGAGTCGAAAAAATGCGGGCAGCAACAAACCACAGGCAACGAGAAACACCTAGGAGCAGTAATAAGAAAAATAACTGCAAGAGCTCAAGAGCTAATATGGCTCGTGAAAGGCAATACAGATTCCAAGGTGGACATAAGAAGAGCGACAGAAGAACTGTGAACCGACAAAATGAGAAAGATGTACAAAAAGGCAAAGAAAACACTTGCAAAAGACACTTGCGAAGGATGCACACAAACGGAACTAAGCGGCCCTGTACAAACATAAAATATAAAAGAATAAATGAGAGCACTAGAAGAACTACAAAATGAAATAGAAAGAGAAAATTCCTACCAAAAGTTCCAAGAAATATCCAAAAAGTAGGGGAGAAGTATTGAACCTTTTTGAATTTCAGTGAACTCAGATTTCAGTACCCTTAGATTAAATATTGTTTATACCAATTGAAAGTCTTATATTTATTGCATATTTTAAACTTTGTACAATTCCAATATTAATAGAAAAACAATAACTTTTTAGTGTTTGAAAATTTTAAGAATATTGTGACAACTTGCCCCAGTCTTGGGTTAGTTGTCACATTGTGTGGGGTTAGTTTTTTAGTTGCATCAGCAGCGGTGTTCAACAAAGAACGGCATTACGCCCAGCCTTGTAGAACGTCCTATATGACGATGTGCTGAGATTAAGACTGCCATTGAAGGCGAAAGTGATGGGCTTTGCAGATGTCTTGGCTCTAGTGGTAACAGCCAGAACAGAAGAAGGATTGATGCAGACGGCAAACCACGCTATAGAGCGCATAAATTTCGTCAAAATTTCTTCAATTTTTGCAGGCAAAACGAAACCAAAAGCGCTAGCGAAATATAATTTGCATATCTGTCATCAGCAGCAAAAATGCTTTCAGAAACGTTTTTAAATTTTGCTGTGACTCAAAAAATAACGTATTGAAAAAAACGATTTACACGCAATTCCTCGTTTCCGCGGTCTAGACTTCCCGAGTGTATAATGGTATGTCTTAACTGAAAGCTTTTCAGGGAATATTATATCCGTCCTCCTACAAATTTTGGGGCGCTGAATCGATTGGTGAAGACTAGAAGTCGCGGTGAAGTGAGCGGTTCGAAAGTTATGACAGCATAAAATCAGAAGGAAATGTGTGATTGTGTATAGCGAAAAAAAAAATACAAAAGTTGTTTATTTGTAACTTTAGAGCGAAATTAACTGGAAAACCGTTTTCAGCACTTCAATTTCCTTCGTGAACCAAAAAAAAATCAAGAAAAAAAATTGCAAAAAAAAATTCGACAAAAATTTTCTATAATCTCGTTCCAAAAATACATGCTTTTTCGTTTTTTTTCGATTTTTTCGAAAACGGTAAAGAGCAGTAAAATCATTTTGGGCACACAGAAACTACACGAGAAGACGAACAAGTCGATGTGTCGGTTGTCCAGAAATATTCAATAATTCGTCAATAAATTTCAAACTGAAATTTATCCGATTCTCGAATTGCTAAGTAGATATCTCGGAAACGGTTGCAGATAATAAAAAACGGATTGCAGCATCGTTTTCAGAAAGTCATTTTCCTATGGATACAATAAGACTGTCCGCAAAAAAATCCAGACTTTCCGAGATCTCCACTAGAGCGCCAAAATTTCATAAAAATTTCTTCAATTTTTGCAGGCGAAAGTGAACCAAAAGAGCTAGCGAAATATAAATTGCAGATTTGTAATCAGCGGCAAAAATGCCTTCAGGAACGTTTTTAAATTTTGCTGTGACTCCAAAAATAACGATTTTGAAACAATCGATTTTCTCGCATTTCGTTGTTTTCGCGGTCTAGACTTCCCGAGTCGATGGTATTTCTTAAGTGAAAGCTTCCCAGGGAATATTATATACGTTCTACGACTAATTTTGGGACGCTGAATCGATTGGTGAAAACTAGAAGATTGTGTGGTGCGCGGTTCAAAAGTTATGACAGCGTTAAATCAGTATGAACTGTGTGATTGTGTACAGCGAAATATATAATTTGTTTATTTGCAATTTTAGAGCGAAATAAACTGGAAAACCATTTTTAGCACTTCAATTTCCTTCGTATAACCAAAAATAAAGCACAAAAAAATTTGCAAAAAAATTTTCGACAAAAAATTATTTCGTCCGAAAAATACTTGCTTTTTCGGTATTGGTCGATTTCTTCCAAAACGGTAAAGAGCAGCGAAATCATTTTGGGCACACAGAAACTACCCGAAAAGACGAACAAGTTGATGTGTAAATTGTCCAGAAACATTGAATAGTTCGTCGATAAATTTCAAACTTAAATTTACCCGATTCTCGATTTGCTAAGTAGATATCTCGGAAACGGTTGCACACGATTAAAAACGGAATGCAGCATCGTTTTCAGAAAGTCATTTTCCTATGGACGCAGTAATTTAGACTGCGCGAAATTCACGACTATCCGAGATCTCCACTACAGCGCCGAAATTTCATAAAAATATCTTCAATTTTTGCAGGCGAAAGTGAACCGAAAGAGCTGACGAAATATAATTTGCATTTCTTTAATCAGCAGCAAAAATGCTTTCAGAAAAGGTTTTTAAATTTTGCTGTGACTTAAAAAATAACGATTTTGAAGAAATCGATTTTCTCGCATTTAGTCGTTTCCGCGGTCTAGACTTCCCGAGTCGATGCTATTTCTTAAGTGAATGCCTCCCAGGGAATATTATATACGTTCTCCGACTAATTTTGGGACGCTGAATCGATTGGTGAAAACTAGAAGATTGTGTGGTGAGCGGTTCAAAAGTTATGACAGCGTCAAATCAGTAGGAAATGTGTGATTTTGTTCAGAGAAAAAAAAAATTAAACTTGTTTATTTGTAACTTTAGAGCGAAGTAAACTGGAAAACCGTTTTCAGCACTTCGATTTCCTTCGTTTAACCAAAGAAAATTACGAAAATATCGGCAAAAAAATTTTTGACTAGAAAATCATTTCGTTCGAAAAATACATGCTTTTTTGGTTTTTTTCGATTCTTTCAAAAACAGTAAAGAGCAGCGAAATCATTTTGGGCACACAGAAACTACATGACAAGACGAACAAGTCGATGTATAAATTGTCCGGAAATATTCAATAATTCGTCGATAAATTTCAAATTGAAATTTACCTGATTCTCGATTTGCGAAATAGATATCTCGGAAACAGTTGAAGATAATTAAAAACGGATGTCAGCATCGTTTTCAGAGGGTCATTTTCCTGTGGATACAATAGGACTGTTCGTGGGAAATTCACGACTATCCGAGATCTCCACTAGAGCGCCGAAATTTCATAAAAATTTCTTCAGTTTTTGCAGGCGAAAGTGAACCGAAAGAGTTAGCGAAATATAATTTGCACGTCTGTAATCAGTGTGCAAAAATGCTTTCAGAAACGTTTTTAAATTTTGCTGTGACTCAAAAAATAACGATTTTGACAAAATCGATTTTCTCGCATTTCGTCGTTTCCGCGGGCTAGACTTCCCGAGTCGATAGTATATCTTAACTGAAAGCTTCCCAGGGAATATTATATACATTCTCCGACTAATTTTAGGACGCTGAATCGATTGGTGAAGACTAGACTTTGTGTGGTGAGCGGTTCAAAAGTTATGCCAGCGTGAAATCAGTAGGAAATGTGTGATTGTGTACAGCGAAAAAAATAATAAAATTTGTTTATTTGTAAACTTTAGAGCGAAGTAAACGGGAAATCCGTTTTCAGCACTTGAACAAAACGGTAAAGAGCAGCGAAATCATTTTGAGCACATTAATCACTTTTAGTCTTGTTGACTAATCTTGTTTGTGTTATCTTGTCTGTCTAGTCTTGTTTATCTAGTATTGTCTGTATAGTCTTGTCTGTCTAGTCTTGTCTGTCTAGTCTTGTCTGTCTAGTCTTGTCTGTCTAGTCTTGTCTGTCTAGTCTTGTCTGTCTAGTCTTGTCTGTCTAGTCTTGTCTGTCTAGTCTTGTCTGTCTAGTCTTGTCTGTCTAGTCTTGTCTGTCTAGTCCTGTCTGTCTAGTCCTGTCTGTATAGTCCTGTCTGTCTAGTCCTGTCTGTCTAGTCTTGTCTGTCTAGTCTTGTCTGTCTAGTCTTGTCTGTCTAGTCTTGTCTGTCTAGTCTTGTCTGTCTAGTCTTGTCTGTCTAGTCTTGTCTGTCTAGTCTTGTCTGTCTAGTCTTGTCTGTCTAGTCTTGTCTGTCTAGTCTTGTCTGTCTAGTCTTGTCTGTCTAGTCTTGTCTGTCTAGTCTTGTCTGTCTAGTCTTGTCTGTCTAGTCTTGTCTGTCTAGTCTTGTCTGTCTAGTCTTGTCTGTCTAGTCTTGTCTGTCTAGTCTTGTCTGTCTAGTCTTGTCTGTCTAGTCTTGTCTGTCTAGTCTTGTCTGTCTAGTCTTGTCTGTCTAGTCTTGTCTGTCTAGTCTTGTCTGTCTAGTCTTGTCTGTCTAGTCTTGTCTGTCTAGTCTTGTCTGTCTAGTCTTGTCTGTCTAGTCTTGTCTGTCTAGTCTTGTCTGTCTAGTCTTGTCTGTCTAGTCTTGTCTGTCTAGTCTTGTCTGTCTAGTCTTGTCTGTCTAGTCTTGTCTGTCTAGTCTTGTCTGTCTAGTCTTGTCTGTCTAGTCTTGTCTGTCTAGTCTTGTCTGTCTAGTCTTGTCTGTCTAGTCTTGTCTGTCTAGTCTTGTCTGTCTAGTTTTGTCTGTCTAGTCTTGTCTGTCTAGTCTTGTCTGTCTAGTCTTGTCTGTATAGTCTTGTCTGTCTAGTCTTGTCTGTCTAGTCTTGTCTGTCTAGTCTTGTCTGTCTAGTCTTGTCTGTCTAGTCTTGTCTGTCTAGTTTTGTCTGTCTAGTCTTGTCTGTCTAGTCTTGTCTGTCTAGTGTTGTCTGTCTAGTCTTGTCTGTCTAGTCTTGTCTGTCTAGTCTTGTCTGTCTAGCCTTGTCTGTCTAGTCTTGTCTGTCTAGTCTTGTCTGTCTAGTCTTGTCTGTCTAGTCTTGTCTGTCTAGTCTTGTCTGTCTAGTCTTGTCTGTCTAGTCTTGTCTGTCTAGTCTTGTCTGTCTAGTCTTGTCTGTCTAGTCTTGTCTGTCTAGTCTTGTCTGTCTAGTCTTGTCTGTCTAGTCTTGTCTGTCTGGTCTTGTCTGTCTGGTCTTGTCTGTCTGGTCTTGTCTGTCTGGTCTTGTCTGTCTGGTCTTGTCTGTCTGGTCTTGTCTGTCTGGTTTTGTCTGTCTAGTCTTGTCTGTCTAGTCTTGTCTGTCTAGTCTTGTCTGTCTAGTCTTGTCTGTCTAGTCTTGTCTGTCTAGTCTTGTCTGTCTAGTCTTGTCTGTCTAGTCTTGTCTGTCTAGTCTTGTCTGTCTAGTCTTGTCTGTCTAGTCTTGTCTGTCTAGTCTTGTCTGTCTAGTCTTGTCTGTCTAGTCTTGTCTGTCTAGTCTTGTCTGTCTAGTCTTGTCTGTCTAGTCTTGTCTGTCTAGTCTTGTCTGTCTAGTCTTGTCTGTCTAGTCTTGTCTGTCTAGTCTTGTCTGTCTAGTCTTGTCTGTCTAGTCTTGTCTGTCTAGTCTTGTCTGTCTAGTCTTGTCTGTCTAGTCTTGTCTGTCTAGTCTTGTCTGTCTAGTCTTGTCTGTCTAGTCTTGTCTGTCTAGTCTTGTCTGTCTAGTCTTGTCTGTCTAGTCTTGTCTGTCTAGTCTTGTCTGTCTAGTCTTGTCTGTCTAGTCTTGTCTGTCTAGTCTTGTCTGTCTAGTCTTGTCTGTCTAGTCTTGTCTGTCTAGTCTTGTCTGTCTAGTCTTGTCTGTCTAGTCTTGTCTGTCTAGTCTTGTCTGTCTAGTCTTGTCTGTCTAGTCTTGTCTGTCTAGTCTTGTCTGTCTAGTCTTGTCTGTCTAGTCTTGTCTGTCTAGTCTTGTCTGTCTAGTCTTGTCTGTCTAGTCTTGTCTGTCTAGTCTTGTCTGTCTAGTCTTGTCTGTCTAGTCTTGTCTGTCTAGTCTTGTCTGTCTAGTCTTGTCTGTCTAGTCTTGTCTGTCTAGTCTTGTCTGTCTAGTCTTGTCTGTCTAGTCTTGTCTGTCTAGTCTTGTCTGTCTAGTCTTGTCTGTCTAGTCTTGTCTGTCTAGTCTTGTCTGTCTAGTCTTGTCTGTCTAGTCTTGTCTGTCTAGTCTTGTCTGTCTAGTCTTGTCTGTCTAGTCTTGTCTGTCTAGCCTTGTCTGTCTAGCCTTGTCTGTCTAGTCTTGTCTGTCTAGTCTTGTCTGTCTAGTCTTGTCTGTCTAGTCTTGTCTGTCTAGTCTTGTCTGTCTAGTCTTGTCTGTCTAGTCTTGTCTGTCTAGTCTCGTCTGTCTAGTCTTGTCTGTCTAGTCTCGTCTGTCTAGTCTTGTCTGTCTAGTCTTGTCTGTCTAGTCTCGTCTGTCTAGTCTTGTCTGTCTAGTCTTGTCTGTCTAGTCTTGTCTGTCTAGTCTTGTCTGTCTAGTCTTGTCTGTCTAGTCTTGTCTGTCTAGTCTTGTCTGTCTAGTCTTGTCTGTCTAGTCTTGTCTGTCTAGTCTTGTCTGTCTAGTCTTGTCTGTCTAGTCTTGTCTGTCTAGTCTTGTCTGTCTAGTCTTGTCTGTCTAGTCTTGTCTGTCTAGTCTTGTCTGTCTAGTCTTGTCTGTCTAGTCTTGTCTGTCTAGTCTTGTCTGTCTAGTCTTGTCTGTCTAGTCTTGTCTGTCTAGTCTTGTCTGTCTAGTCTTGTCTGTCTAGTCTTGTCTGTCTAGTCTTGTCTGTCTAGTCTTGTCTGTCTAGTCTTGTCTTGTCTGTCTAGTCTTGTCTGTCTAGTCTTGTCTGTCTAGTCTTGTCTGTCTAGTCTTGTCTGTCTAGTCTTGTCTGTCTAGTCTTGTCTGTCTAGTCTTGTCTGTCTAGTCTTGTCTGTCTAGTCTTGTCTGACTAGTCTTGTCTGTCTAGTCTTGTCTGTCTAGTCTTGTCTGTCTAGTCTTGTCTGTCTAGTCTTGTCTGTCTAGTCTTGTCTGTCTAGTCTTGTCTGTCTAGTCTTGTCTGTCTAGTCTTGTCTGTCTAGTCTTGTCTGTCTAGTCTTGTCTGTCTAGTCTTGTCTGTCTAGTCTTGTCTGTCTAGTCTTGTCTGTCTAGTCTTGTCTGTCTAGTCTTGTCTGTCTAGTCTTGTCTGTCTAGTCTTGTCTGTCTAGTCTTGTCTGTCTAGTCTTGTCTGTCTAGTCTTGTCTGTCTAGTCTTGTCTGTCTAGTCTTGTCTGTCTAGTCTTGTCTGTCTAGTCTTCTCTGTCTAGTCTTGTCTGTCTAGTCTTGCCTATCTAGTCTTGTCTGTCGAGTCTTGTCTGTCTAGACTTGTCTGTGTAGTCTTGTCTGTCTAGTTTTGTCTGTCTAGTCTTGTCTGTCTAGTCTTGTCTGTCTAGTCTTGTCTGTGTGGTCTTTTCTGTCTAGTCTTGTCTGTCTAGT
Organism: Phosphuga atrata; assembly: GCA_944588485.1. Classification (NCBI taxonomy): domain Eukaryota; kingdom Metazoa; phylum Arthropoda; class Insecta; order Coleoptera; family Silphidae; genus Phosphuga; species Phosphuga atrata. Next base: position 57,493,414 of record OX155898.1, on the reverse strand, counting down.
CTTCTCTGTCTAATCTCGTTTGTCTAAACTTATCTACTTAGTCTTAGAAATAGTCCTAAATATTGACATAGTAAATATTATCGAAAAGTCAATATCAGTTGTTGTGATAGGAAAAAAATCCAAAGGAATACCTCGAAGGATGTGCTATTTGTACAAAGTGCTATTTGTGCGACAGAAAAGCACTTTTACTGGCGCTCGCAGTTATTTATCAGAAAAGTAAAACTTTAAGTTTTTCTATGGATGTTGTTTATTTGACGTTTGAAAAGAAATATTTTTCATTCAAACGATTTAATTAAATGATAAATTCGATGTTGATTAAATTTGTAATAACTGTTTGTGTGCTCACGTGAACGTCGTGTTACAAATATTACTGTTACATTTGTATCACATACAAATATTACTGTTATTTTTGTACGTCCAATATATTGCCGAAATCAATTTAATTTAGACTTTGAACGATTTCTCATCTATTATTTCAGTATAAAAATATGCCGACACATTATTCATAAAAAACAACGCAAACATTTTACAAGCCATGAAATGAATACGCATAATAAATATATAATTTAATATCTGGCCCGTCTGAAACGTAATATTAAGATTGTACATCATTATGTCAGCAGGCGGGATTTGTGTCATTCGGTATGCGTTGCCTTTATATTTCTTCTCTACGCGTTTTTACAAGAGTTTTTAAGGACTTTCCCTCATATTATATTCACGATAAATTTAATTATCGAAATTTGAGATTCTCCCTTTACTCTAATAAATAATTAAACTAATCGACAAAAATGTTATAATAAATTATGGATCAAGCCCGGTGGATGATATTATTGCTCTAATTAAATTGAAATTATTTATAGTGTGTTTATCACTTTAATAACTAAATTATTGTATGTGAAGGATGCAATTATTATAATCGTGTGTAAAAGTATCCAAATCGTACGTAAAAGTCCAATGTAAATCAAATGGAGAGTCATTATTAAACGATTTCTGTTTGCTGTTACTATGACAACAACTCGCGTCACTAAACAAAAAACATCACTCACGTCAAACAAAACGTCACAAAAATAAATTTTCGGTACTTTTGTATAAACGCCATCACCGCTACATTTTGAAATGCCGCCAATCTACGCCTAAAGTTTTTATGATAAATCATAAAATAAAGCATTTTATTTAAAATTAAAACATTTTTTTTAAACTCAAAATACTTTATTTTTTAACCCGCTTAGATTAGGTTGCCCGTCGCGAAGCGGACAGATAAATCAAGACAACATACGCGCGGCAGCGCGAACTCTCGATCCAATATATAGCGGTGGTGGCGTTAATACCTAAGTACCAAATTTTCTAACGTATATTAAAATTGAATTGTTTTTAGATGAAGAAGTCTCGGCTTCTTGTTCTGGATTTATCTGGCTCTAATATAACTTAACGTAACCACAACCTAATCTAGATTAAATCTAGGTTAAACTAAGTTACATCGACAACGATCAAAACACTATACCGGCATTGTGCTTCTCTACTAGTTAGCAATTTTTGCCACGGAGGCGCTCAACATTCTAACTTTATTACACGTGTGTGAAAGACTTTTGTGCACTAATTGCGATTAAACTAATCATAGCAACTCTTGATGCGGACACTTCATCGTCACACACTTGTAGCATAAGATACTATTTGTGCATTTTTAATTAAGTTTAATTAATTTTAAATTATGTGTAAACATAAAATAAATTTTCAGCAATAGTTCTTATTTTTAGTATTGTAGGTGCTATGAAAATCCGTTTCATCTTTCGTGAGCCTTTGATGTGAACATCTGAATCTCAATCCGCTTTGGTGTACTACCTTCAAGTGGCTTCATTTAAAAAGAAAGAAAACGCGTAATGTGATTAGGGATTTAGATCAGACCGCGACGGATCTACTTAATAAAACCTTATTTTGATGTCGTTCGCTTTGCCGGTGCGAGCCGAGAGAAGAAACGCGCAATCGAGTTAACCCGCGACTCTCTTAATTGAGGCACTCGACTCTTGGGGAAATAGTTGCTATCTCACTGTTTTCTTTCTTTTTTAATATATTAAATAAGTGGATCCGCGTAAAAAAGCTTTCACTTTTACTAGGGTTGATACGTTTAGTCTCACTTCGGGGAAGAGGTAGGCGATGCAATGGTCTCTCTGGGGGTGGCTAGACTCGTCCGGGGCTGCTTCCACCCACCGTTTGCGTTTCTTTTACTATCCTCCGTTAAAACGCGACACATAAGAAATACAAACTCAACTGCGCCGAATTACATATATCACGTGAAATACGTTTCTGTATTCACCGTGCATCGGCCAAACGTCTCTAGAATATTCGCGGAATCAATACACGCATTTTATCGACATTTACTTCCCACTTTGGAAATTCGGAACGGCATGCAGTAAAAGAACACATAAATGAGATTACGAATTTAAATTTGCGATGAATGTACTTACATCGATACTCTTCTTCCATGTATTTATTTAGCCGTGCTCCTTTCTTAAAGGTGTTTTATTTCAATACGATTTCGATTTTAACACATGTATCGTTTATTTTGGTCTGTATTAAAATGTATATTTATTATAATCTCATGTTCGTTAGTTTTGACACTGGATTGCTTTTAATTAAAGAAGTACTTATTGCAAATTAAGTCAAAGTCAGGAAATTGTCAGTTGAGTAATATAATGTTGCTATGTGTGGCTAATTGTCTGAAGAATAGACAAGATCAGACAATATCAGACAAGACCAGCAAAGACCAGAGAAGTGCAGACAGTACCTGACAAGACCAGACAAAACCAGACAAGACCAAACACAACCAGACAAGACTAGACAAGACTAGGCAAGATCAGACAAGACCCGACCAGACAATACAAGACCAGATAAGACCAGACAAGATCAGACAAGACCAGACAGGAGTAAACAAGACTAGATAAAACCAGACAAGACCAGATCAATTACCAATAACCCAACACATTGGAAGACAGCAAAACTTGTGCTCATACCAAAGCCAAAGAAAAGTGCGTATGGCAAAAAAAATCAATATGTTTACTAGATGTAATCGGGAAGATGTTCGAAAACAAAATAAATGAGGGACTCAAAAATAACCTTGAGTACTAAACGAAAAAACATACAGATTCCCAAAAAGACGATCCACAATCAACCGCATAGAAGATGTAAAACAGTTCATCAAAAGAGGCAATTCAAAAGAAACAACACTTGCTATCCTTGTCGATATCTGAAATGCATTCAACAACACCTCGTGGAAAATGACAGTAAAGAAATTAATAAACCGAGAAATCGATTCGAGTAGATCCCATTTCGAAGAAAAACAAATAGAAATAGAAAAAGGTCTTACAAAAACGGTAATCGCCGAAGACTCATAGGGATCGGTGCTAGGCCCGATCCTGTGGAATATTTTATACGACGGTGTACTCGAGTTGCCCCAGACAGACCAGACTAAACTGTATGCGTTTGCAGACGATTTATGCGCATGCATAAAACGTGAAGCAACCGCAAATGTCGTAACAAAAGTCGAACGTACTCTGAAATGCATAAGCAAATGGATGGAAACAAACTTTAAGTCGCGCCTGAAAAATCCACAACAGCCGTCTTCTCAAACTGCTAGGCATGACTACCGAATGACTTTCGGGAAACATAAAGAGCAGTGGTTTTCAACCTTGCTGAAGCTACCGAACCCCATCAGTTTCATATGAGCATTTACCGAACCCCTTTTAATTGGAAAAATAAAATATAATATTTCAAATTCAAAACATAGGTCTATATTTTATTGGTTCACAAAATAAACAAAACCATTAAAGAGCAAAACATTACGAACAAGGAATAACATATTAAGAATAAAGAATAAAACATTAAGAAAAAAGAACAAAATTGCAAATCAGTGTGACTGCTGCTGTTGCCTTTTAGAAACCAGTTCGGAAATGCGAGGCTTTACCTTGGCAAGTGCCACTCGCATGTCATTTTCGCAACTAAGTCTGTTCATTTCCTTCGTTTTAATGTCCAGCATCCTCGAAAAGGATTACTCGCAAAGATATGTTGTCACAAACGGTATCAAAATCTCCAGAGCTTTCTTCGCAATAGCAGGGTACGTTACTATTTGGAGGCACCAAAACGATGAGAGCGTTGTTGTTTTGAAGAGTTGCTGTTGAACCTGGCTCTGCTGAATTTCAATGATTTCATTATGTTATGTATCATTGACATCTGTTGTCTCAACATCAAACGTAAACGGCTGCCTCACCCATACTGGATATAACTCTCTTGAAAGGCAGTATCCTTTAAGATACTTTGCAAGCTCGTCTAAGTGTATCGAAATTGCGTGCTTCCGTTCCCTCGATACAGAAATATCTCCAATTCCAGGCACATCTTCGATCTTATTTACACATTCGTCTAGCAGGGGAAAGTTTGCAAAGTTACCATTTTCTGTTTGTCGTTTCCACAACTGTAGCTTTTTTGAAACGCCTTCAGGTTTTTCTTCCGCTTCGATGATGTTGACACCACCGCATCTGTTGATTCAGATGATTGAGAGCTGCGAAGATAGCAGCCATGCACGCAAGAATGAGAATATATTCAGAATTTCTGAAGCAATCTGCATGGCCATGTTGGTGCTCTTGCAAAAACAGGGCTAATTACTCACGTATGGCAAAAACATGATTCAGAACCTGTCCCCTGGATAACCACCGAACGTTTGAATGGTACAGAAGTACCTCGAATTCAGATCCCATTTCTTTACACAGATCCTTGAAGATGCGGTGCCTCAGAGCACTATTTCGCACATACTTCACGCATTTCACTACGATTTTTATTACTTCTGCTAGTTTTGTAGGCATGATTTTTATTGCCAACGCATGCCTGTGAAGAGTACTATGCGTAACAACGATGTGTTGTGCATCGGCTTTCACTAGCGCACCAATACCAGACTTTCTTCCCAGCATGGCTGGAGCTCTATCCGAAAAAAACTGCAGAAACCATATCCTACGAAAAAAGATTATGTTCTTTCAAGAAGTCATCTACAAGTTTCTTTACATCGGCGGCCTTAGTTGTTTTTCACATAGCGCACGAATACTGCAAGCTGACTTAGATTGGAGACGTCTGTAGTTTCGTCGAGTTGAAGGCTGAATTTTGCCGGGCTTGAAATCAGATCTGCAACTACTTGCGCCAAGATATCTTTGCTCATGTCGTCTATTCTGTCACTGATGGTGTCATTTGAAAGAGGAATTAGGGATAACTTAACTTCAGCCGATTTTCCCAGCATGATATTCGCCATCTTCAACACGGCTGGTTTTATGAGTTTTTCCCCCAATATTGTGTGGTTTGCCCTGCTTTGCGATAAGGTAAGCAACTTCGTACGATGCTGTAAGGATCGGTTTGTCGATGGGTACAAAGCCGAGGACAGGCAGAGTACCTTTCTCTTCACCTTGAATTCAGCGAGTGTTGTATTTTTGTAATTTCCATGCAGATTAAAGAAGTGTTCTCTTAGTTTTGCCGGTGCTAGACTAGAATTGCTCAACTTGGCATTGCAAATCATGCAATTCTGACGCTGACTCCCATCACGTATCGTTATACATGTGAATCCATATTGTACATATTTGTCCGACCACTTTCTTTTTTTGCTCGACATAGTATGAATGGGGTGCAAGAGCACCAAGATCCATCCATAAAGCGCAACCTAACACCTCAAGAAGCAGAGGTAGACGCAGGACCAGGTGGAAAGATAAGGTAGAGGAAGATGTTGAAACTCTACAAGTAGGAAACTGGACACGTGTCGCTGAAGACCGTCAAAGGTGGAAGGGGATTGTTAAGGAGGCCAAAGCTCACCCTGGGCTGTAGAGTCAGAAGAAGAAGAAGAAGAAGTATTAAGGGATTAAAATATTAAGAAAGAAATCACACGTACAATCACGACAGTCACAATTCGAATACATTAAAATAAATAAATTTGGTGCGCCCACCAAATTTCCTGCAGCATAGAATGGCCAAGCGATGTTGCGTGATCACCCGCAATAATTCGGATAATGATGCACGAGTGGGGTGTGTCATCTCGAACGTATGAGTAGGGTGTGTGTTTGACCGTCTTGCAGGTCGTTTCTATAGCATTAGTTTCCGAAACCAATACGGTTTCTACGTCACGATGACGTCGGGTGGTTGACCTCCGCCCAACCCCTGAGACTGACTTCCCGAACCCATGGGGTTCGGTCGAACCCAGGTTAAGAACCATTGATATAGAGTATACAATAGACAAAGCGGAGACAGCTACAAAAGCACTTTCAACAGTACTACCAAACCTTGGCGATCCAAGCTAATTCAAAAGAAGAGTACTGGCACTGACAAGAAAATTTATTCTATAATACTCGGCAACTATATGCGAGAAAGGCTTTCAAAAAATAAAATACAGAGAAAAATTCAAAATGTGCAAAGAAGAACCCTCCTAAGAGTAGTATGCGCATACAGAACGATATCGGTAGAAGCAGCAACGGCATGTGCGAAATTCCAATAGAACTCCTGATGAAAGAAAGACACACATAGAAAAACAAAATACAGCGATCCAAACACAAGTTCCACAAGAAATAAAAGCACAAAACCAGTGATAATGCAAGAAGAGCGCGAGAACACAATCGAAGCATGGCAAATTAGCTGGAATAGTCTCTAAGACAATCCTGAATGTGCAAAAACACTTATGCTGATCTTAAAAGCATAGAGTAAAAGAAACACGGAAATGCAACATACTGCAACTCTTCACAGCACACGGCTGCTTCATGGCATACCAGAAGATAATCAATAAAAGCTCGGCCACAGGAGACTCCCACACTACCAGACACGTCTGATGTGCATAAAGCATTTCCATTACAATACGGACAAAAATAAAAAAGATCAGATATCGTGTCTGAAGATGACAGATCTTTGACTTGGTTATATTATTTTTGGTCTCCTGAATTGTAAAGCTAGCTTTGACATCGTGTGTAGGTACGTCCAGCGAAACTAGATTATTACACTCGATGATCCAAAGTACGACTGCGATGCGGTAAAGTGACCAGTAAATTTTAACCTTTCAAGGATACAAAATAAATTAAGTAATAATTATCGGCCAAAAAATCTTATACACATTTCGTGCGGAAATGATTTTACAACGCTCCAGCTAATGAGGTACGAGCCCGAAGGGCGAGCTTAATTCATGTGGAATAAGCCTTATAAAGTCGAAGTCAAAAAATTTATATCGACGAATAATTCCATTAAACTTCCTGATGTATTTTACAATGATATCCAATTAGAGGATGTGGATATTGAAAAACGAGCTGTTATCGAATAACTATTGTCAAACTTGACAGCAACTTTGTCAATTCTCCAATTAGTTGCTCAGGTTTAGTTGGACAATATTGATAACCCAATAACATATATTATCAACTTAATTAAAGCAATATATGTTGGTTATATTAAAGGTCCAAGTTGGTTATATTGAAGGTCCTAGAACATAAAAATAACATTGTTTTTAAGCTCATGTCTTTCCGACACCTTAACTAGATAGCCATCAGTGGACGCGTTTCGAGATTTATCAGCACATAGGGTTGCCACCTCTACGGGTTTGGCCCGGAGACTCCGGGATTCAGTGAGTTATCTCCGGGATCCGGGTTTAACTATTATTTCTACGGACGGCGTAAGTAAAATTGAATATGCACAAAATTATATGCTGTGGAATGAAAATCATCAATGAAAATCATGATATTGATAGTAGATTTCTATGGCCACGTTGCAAGATTGATTCCAAACCGACTAACCAACCGTCTGTTAACCATCTGGCAAAACAAGAAGCTTCGTACCACTTGGTTGACACAGACCGAGAAGGATATTAAAAAACTGGGAATAACAGATCTCGAAAACAGACAGTCTGTGAGACGCACCCTGAAGGAAGTCCGTGGATTTCAGGAAAAACCTTGAAGGAAAGGTACCCCCTGGATAGAAGAGGGAAAGGAGTTGCACCGGCAGAAGATGCGACAATACTGGGCAAACTTCAAAGCCCAACAGTTGAACAAGCGTGGTCCTAAGTAGGCCTATTCGAAAGAAGAAGAAAATCATTATATTTTGATTCAACAACTAGAAAACAAATCCATTGTGGCAGAACAAAAGCCGAAGCTATTGTTGAAAACATACTAGCGCCTAAGTCTATTCAAATAGTTCTTGACGAACTTGGAATCAATAACGGCAAAGCAATTCCGTTTTCCTTGGCGAACGATGCGTCCAACGAAGACAACAGAAAAATGCTCCCGATTGCAGTTGAATATTTCCATTTAGAAAAAGGAATTCGAAGTAGAATGATTGACCTTTATGAAGATTCCAAACTTCTAAGGCAATTGCTACAAGATTATTGAATTGTCGTGAAGAATGAAAATTTTCACGTATTAAATTTAAGTTCTTATTCTGCAGATAACGCATCTGTTAATTACGGCAAGAATAAAATTTTGAAAAGTGTAACTGCCATTAAATTTATAATGCAGATAAAATGACTAGACACGCATGTAAGGCATTGTATCTCAATGTTGAAAACTTGGTATTAAAAATACATGCTGAATTTTCTATTAGCACTAAAAGAATTATGAACTAAAAGACTGCTTTGATTTTTTTGATTTGGAATATGGCAATATTATTCTCCACGTGATAACAAAATGGGTTTAGACATAAAGCTTTAAATAAAGCTCTTAATAAAGCTTTTGAAAAAAATGTTAATGTCTGGTCAGCCATAAAAATTCATTTTGTACAACTGAGTGAAGAATATACGCACAAAATCATTTGGAAATTCGTGAAGGATAGTGAAGATGAGATTCGAGACAATAAAGTTTATCTTCAGCCGAATGTTATATTCACTTTGTTTATTATTTTATGGGGCTTAAGAACAATTTCTCAGTAGTAAAGTGAATACAAATTAAGATTTCCTAAGTACCTAAGAAAAACAAAAATTTGTGACTGAACACGAAGGTAACACGAGAATAAGGGAAATGATGTGCAAAGAATAGACTAGCGGATGAAATCGAAAGAAGACAACTAGTATGGTTTGGACATACCAAAAGAATGAGGAACAGATAGCCCAAGAAAGTTCTGGAATGGATACCATCGGATCGAAGGATAAGAGGGCGACAGAGAAGAAGTTGGTGAGACGACATAAAAGAAGCAATGGACGCTAGAAATTTAGAAGAGGAAACTTGTTACGATTGACAAAATTGGAAACTGGGATAAATTAGAAATCTGCTATCGTATATATTTAATTTGTAGGAATTCGAGTTTTGAATTTGTTAATTTATATAAATTTAAAAAAAATTATATTTATGCGTTTCTTTTTTAGTTATCGTCTCCGGGCGAGACCAAGGTCTGAGGTGGCAACCCTATCTGCACAGCTTTGCTTCCATGAAAATTATTGTCCATGGAAAAACAAAACAATTACAAATTATTATTCATGGAAGCAAAGCTGTGCTCATGAGAGATAAATCTAAACGCGTCCACAGATAGCTATCCACTTAAGGTGTCGGAAAGACATCAGCATTAAAACGATGTTGTTTTATGGTTTTTGTTGAGTGCCACGCAAGTGGACTGAAAGCTATAAAATAACTTACAAATTTCATGTGAGTTTTGTTTTGTCCTAAAAAGACTCAATAATTGTTATAGAGTTAGATTTATAATAAGTTTGGATTCATTTATTGGTGATTGGATTTTTTGTGAGACTTTTAAAACTTTTGTCGCTACAGTCTGATTTTTTGTATTTGTTGGCTTAGTCTTAAGCCGTGATTAAGGCTTAAAACTAAGCCAACAAATAACATTAACATTACTTCGTAGATATAGTGACTTTCTCTTAACGTTGGCTGCTCTGCATTTCTGTCACTCAAATATAGTAATTCTGATTTCAGACAATTAGCAACACTAGATGATTAACTTCATTTGAATAGTGTTTGATATTATTTTACAACCCTGCCAGTACTAATATCATTTAAGACGAATCAATTATTAGAAAAATATTTTGTCAAGGATCTTTGCAGGAGCTTTGCATCTTAAGGGGGCGATACCACATTAGGAGGCTGTTTAATTCTGATTTTTTAGAATTTTTTTTTTGGTAGGGAAAAATTTAATCAAATTTTGACATCATTTCATTCATATTTCGAACAATTTTTGTGAATTTTTTTGAATAAGTTCAGCCAAAAATAACAAAGTTACGGTGTGATGTCCGCCGAAGTTTGTAAGTATAGTTTTCCAATTGCGTTCAGTGTAGCCATTCCGACTTTCATGTGAAATCAAAAAGGTTTTTATTTTACATTAATAACTTATTTTCTAAGAATATGAACCTCAATGCAGGCAAAATAAATGAAAATTAAAAGTTTTGCAGGTGACAATTTTTTTCGATTTTCACGATTTTTTTCTCTAATTATGCAAGGAAAAATACCCTTAAAATCATGATATCATCTCACAAGTTGGTTCATACAATTAGAAATTTTATAAAGAATCATACTATCAATTTTCATAATGATCGGTTCTACACTTTTTGAGTTAGATTGCACGCAAATGTGAAAAAAGAATCATTTTGAGATAAACGAGGTAATGCTCTGCTCAAGCCTGTAGCCTGTATCCGATATGCACTCTGTTCTATGCTCATAAAATCTAAACGAATGCGAATTTCGATTTGAAATTTGGACAGCGTATTCTTGGATAGTTAAGCTAACGATTTATGCTATAAAAAGAAAATCTGATTTTTAAACTTCCTAATGTGGTTTCCCCCCTTAAAATACAGTTTATTTTCCATACACCCCTGATTTTTGTTAAATGTTTCAATAAAATTTCAATTATGTGTTTCTCTATGATGGGTGTGATAGGTTACTACAAAATACCGATAATTTCTATTTATATTTCGAAACTAAAGGTAAAGGTTAAACATGTGATTGTTTTAAAAATAGGTAATATAACTCAAAACCAATTATTGCCTACAGTGCAGTGTTGATGTATGTATTATAAAAAGATTATTTCTTGACGAAGCTATTTCTAGCTAAATTAGATTGGCTTGTTTATCATGCACATTAGAAATCATTCTTATCAAAATTGTATATAAAAATATTAAGGGTTGAAGGTTGGATATGTATGTATTAAATTATTGCCGAACAAAAAAATAACAGGAAAAAAACCTGAAGGTAAAAAAGTCGATGACAAACAAATTTAAGTTGGAATAAAAAAAGCGGACATGCAATCAAAATAAGAATAAAAGGTGGGCGAAAGTTTATTTATTTCCTTATTTCATTTATTGTTCTTCATAAATAAGCATGCAAAAGCAGATACTTAATACAAAATATGTAGAGATATATGTACATGCATACACTTAAACCGTATATATAAATACCCACATAAAACAGAGAACAAGAAGGACTCATTTAGGTATTATAGGATTATAATGTCCTTCCACGAGTCATAGATATTTCAATTAAAACATTAATATTCAAAAAAACGATACGGACTCGCGGAACAATTTGTTAAAAATCAGGACTGTCCCACCAAAATCGGGACGATCATAAAAGTACATGGTTAGCTACACCTTTTCCTATTGTAATTCAGATAGCGTCAATTTTAATTCAGAAAACCTCAATTTTAATTCAAAAAGCGTCAATTGTGATTCAGAATAGTCAATTGTAATTTAGAAAGCGTCAATTGTAATTCAGATTAGTTAATTGTAATTCACAAAATGTCAATGGTAAGTCACAAAATGTCAATTGTAATTCAGAAATAATTAATAATTACAAATATTAATAATTCATTTATATAACAATTAAACACAATTTAAAAGTTTAAATAGTTCAAAACCCAATTTTTGCATAAACTCATAAAAATGAAACTTACAAAGAAGGAAAGTTACGCAATTTTCCAATCTGTAATGACAAGGAATCCAGTAGCACGATTGCTGCCCTGTCATTTATTGTATTTGTACGTTTATTGATGGTTTCATGATGGTTTCACGTATAGAAGAAGACTGTACCGTGACATTAAAGTAATTAAAATAAAAGGTTATGAATAATTTCAACAAATTATTATTTGTGGTTGACACAAATAACAAGTAGTAGTAAGTAATTATTTACCGGCTCCTGCTTTGTGTGTGTGAACGTGGAAGAGTATGCACTCTACAGTGTCTATATCAGCCCTAACTGTCCACATGAAATATTTGAACAAAGTCTGGTAGACCTGCAACAGGACTTGCTAAAATCCAAAAGGCAAAACAAGCATGTGATACTCACGGGGGATTTCAATGCAAAGAATACTTATTGGGGGGGGTACAAAAACGGACAGACGAGGGGAAGAACTGCTAGAATGGGCTGAGTCCATGGGTCTCACCATTCTAAACGACGGGAAAACACCAACCCTAGTCCGACATAACGGAGTATCATACATTGATCTTACCCTGGTGAATGACGAGGTAGTTGCAAAAAACCCGCGGTGGGCAGTCCCTAGAAACGAACTATCGATGAGCGACCACCATTTCATTGTAACTAGAATACCTGCCACAAGCAGGAGAGCGAGAGCAAGGTGGAGATACGGTTTTACAGACATCGTAACACTAAATAAGATTTTCACGGAAGAAATTAATGACAAGGAAATTAACACGGAGAGCTGTGAAGGGTCTCTGGGTAAAGCATACAGGAAAAGCACACCACTCTTAAGGAGAGGAGAAGACTATAAGTTGCCCTACTGGTGGTCAGAAGAAATACAAAATCAGATTTCAGAAACAAAGCGTAAAAGGAGGCGGTTTCAAAGGAGCATAGAAGTGGGAGATAGCGGGAATAGACGACTGAATACAAACAAGCAAAGCGTGCGCTCAAAAAGTCAATATCAGAGGCAAAGAAAAAAGCCTGGTCCAAATTATGTGACAGCCTAGAAACTGACATTTTCGGATAAGGATATAAAATCTTCAGATCCCAATTAAATGCAACAAACCCGAAGATCACACTACCGCTGCAGGACCGCGAAGAAGTTTTCGACCAACTTTTCATCACTAGCGGGGAAGATTACCATCGATGGGATAGACCTCTCCACACTTTCCCAAACGGCCATGATCTTAATGAAGACGAGGTGATAAGGGCATGTAAAAAAATAAAGTTGGGCAAGTCTCCCAGCCCGGATGGAATACCGCCTGAAACAGTAAAGGCAATTATAAGCAGTAATACACAATATTTTGTAACCCTCTTCAACAGCCTAATAGAGTCGAACCGGTTCCCCGATACATGGAAACTCGCAAAATTGATCCTAGTTGAAGGATCCTAGGAAGATCCTAGGAAAACAATGGACGAGGCAGTTAAATATAGACCAATATGCCTGATCAATGTACTAGCTAAGGTATACGAAAATATTGTAAACCAGAGAATCCAGGAGGACATTGAGACCAACGGGGGTCTACATAGAAATCAGTACGGATTCCGTAGAGGGAAAACCACAATTTGCGCGGTAGAGCACGTCATCCACAATGCAGAAAAGGAAATGCAACAAGGCCAATGGAGTGCCCGCCCTTGTCCTTATCGACGCCCAAAACGCTTTTAATTCTGCCCCGTGGCACATAATTTTGTCCAAACTTGAAAAGTGCGGAGTTAGCCAGTACCTAATCAACACTGTGCAATCATATTTCAGAAATCGCGTCATCCAGATAACTTCCAAGGTGAAAAAGAAAATCCTGGGAGGTGTACCGCAAGGTTCAGTCCTCGGGCCAACCCTATGGAACGTTTTGTATGACGATGTCATGTCTGTGGATATGGAAGAGGGAGTCGAATTTGTGTGCTATGCGGACGACCTGGCCGTATTGGCATCTGCAAAAAATCCGCAGAAGAACTGGTACTTAAGGTGAATGTAACGTTAAATACTATAGACAGATGGATGAAACGGAACGAATTGAAAGTGGCCGTGAATAAAACCGTAGCAATAATCCTAAATAGGAAAAAACTACCTCCTATAAAGTTTACCATGGCAGGAGAAGATATCTATCCCGTGCGACAGATAAAATATCTGGGCATGATAATAGATAGGGGACTATCGTTCGGGCGACATATCCACTACGCGTGCGAGAAGGCGAAACGTACAATGAAGGCCCTAGGCAGCATACTGCCTAATATTAGAGGTCCAGGACAGAAGAAAACGAAGATACTAGCGATGGCAATGGAGTCGATAATGATGTACGGGGCTCCGCTATGGGTCGGTGCAGCAAGACTGAAAATCTATCGAAAAAAAATCACGTTCACCCAAAGACTAATGGCCTTGAGAGTATGCAGTGCATACCGCACAACATCTGCAGATGCCGCGCTCGTAGTGGCAGGCCTTGTACCGCTACACCTCCTTGCCGAAGAGAGAAAGCGACTATATGACCTACACAGGACAATAACAATAACAGACCGGAAGGAACAAAGGGAAATGACTTACCAGAAGTGGCAGACAGAATGGAACCTCGCTAAAGTCGGAAGGTGGACCCACAGGATGATACCGGACATCAAGAAGTGGGTAGAGAGGAAGCATGGATCGGTAAATTTCCTCATTACACAGTGCCTTACAGGACACGGAGTCTTCTGCTCCTACACGGAGAGAATTGGAAAGAGGGGAAGTGCACAATGCCGTTACTGCCCAGAGCAAGTAGATGATACTCCAGGACACACAATATTCCACTGTGGGAATTGGGATAACGAAAGGGACAATGTAAAAAGAAACCTACCTGCGGCAGCCATGTCCCCGCAAAACATAATAGAGGAAATGATCGGACACAAGGACAGCTGGGAAACTGTGAAGAATTTTGTAGAAGAAGTGATGCGGAAAATGGCAAAAGATGAATTAGAAGAACAGAGCAGAGAAAGAGACGACAACCGATAAAGGATATTAAGACCAAACCTGTAGGATGTAAGGCTGAAAGGCGGGAACACTACAGGAGAGATATAAAGAGGAGATGGTTTTAGTGGGTATGACTGCCTTAGAGGGCTGGTGAGTCCCACACTCCCCAAAATTTAAACCGTATTTGGGGGTGCGTAAAAGCATTTCCTCTCCTCTGTCTCTCTCTCTAAAAAAAAAAAAAAGTAAGTAATTATTTAGAAGGCCGACTGTTGACTATAAAAGGAGTACCTTCACGTTGAACCTGTTACAATGAATTCTGAGGCGAACAACACAAAACGAGCTGAATACATACAATCCTTGAACATGTACATACAGCAAGGAAAACAAATTGTTTGGATGGATGAAACAAATTTTAATTTGTTTTGTCGTCGAACGAGAGGCCGTGCAAGAGTTGGGATAAGAGCAGTACAGCATCTTCCAGCATCAAGAGGTCCTAACATTCATTTAATTGGAGCAATTTCAACTACAGAAACCGTATACATGGAACGCAGAATGGGTATATTTACTGCCCACTTAGCAAATGATTGGGTAGTTATTTTAATGCAGAAGTGGCAAGATATAGGAAATCAACTGGAAGATTTGGTGATTTTTGCGTACCACGCACCTTGTCATTCAAAGCTAGAAAGAGTAATCTATGATACGCCAGCTTCTCTATTGCGGCTAGGACCCTATTCTCCGATGCTAAATCCCTTTGAGAATCTTTGTTCTAAAGTAAAAGCCTAAAGCGGTAGTAGAGATGGAACAATCAACATCGGAAGATATGCAAATCAGACGGGATGTTCGACAAGGTTGTGTATTGTCTCCACTCCTGTTAAATCTGTACTCGGAAACTATATTTAGAGAAGCACTTGATGGAGTCCAGGGAGGAATCAAGATCAAGGGAACACCAATAAACAATATCAGGTACGCCAATAATACGGTTATAATAACCAACGATGTACAAGAACTACAAATCATCATAGATTCCGTAGTTCACTATAGCGAGATGTTTGGATTGCATCTCAATGTCTCCAAGACCAAATTGATGGTCTTTTCTAAGACTCCAATAAATGCACACGTGCGAGTCAAGGGACAAACAATCGAACAAGGGACTTTAATAAATATATGGGAGCTAACATCAATAGTCAGTGCGACCCGAAAAGGGAAATACTTTCAAGGATTGAGCAAGCGAGAAAAATCTTCATGAATATGAAATAATTTTTTACAAGACTATGTAGACCTAAGTTTGGAACTCAGAACTCGAATGGTCAGATGCTACGTCTTATCTGCCCTACTCTATGGATGTGAAAGCTGGACACTAAATTTGCAGACCGAAAAGAAAATAGAAGCCTTCGAAATATATGTGTATAGATGGATGCTGCTAATTCCATGGGAATAAAGGATCGCCAACGATGGAGTACCCCAGCGCATGCACAAACAAAAAGAATCTCTGAACAGGATCAAGGACAGAAAAATTCAATACTTGGGTCATGTGATGAGAGGTGATAAATACGAATATTACGCATCATAATAGAGGGCAAAGTACAAGGGAAAAGATAAGTAGGAAGACGCTAAAACTCGTGGCTGAAAGATTTGCGTAGATGGTTCGACCGCTCGACTACAGAAATCTTTCGTGCTGCAGTTAAAATTGCCATTTGTATCGCCAACCTTCGGCTGGAGAGGGAGTGATAAGAAGAAAAGCTTAGCCAGAAGCAACATTCGTGTCCCAAACGTAGCAGGTCCTGGCGCAATGGAACAAAGATTGATCTAGTTGGAGGATATAATAGATCATGCAACCAACACCGTAATGGGGGTGAGTGAGCTCGTGCTGTACAACACTCGATAGTTCAGCAAGCTTCTGCCTTGGCAATGAATGCGGTCGGTGGATAATTTATTTTAAAAAATACTACGAACTACTATGTATATACTGAATCTTCATCGCAATTTTCTGATATAATAAAATAAAAATAAACAGTTAATAAAACTTGTTTTATTTCTGAATTACAATTTACGTTTTCTGAATTACAGTTGACTAACCTAAATTACAATTGACGCTTTCTGAATTACAAATTACTAATCTGAATTACAATTGACGCTATCTGAATTACAACTGACTAATCTGAATTACAATTGACTAATCTGAATTATAATTGACGCCTTCTGAATTACATTTGGAAATGGTGTAGATTAGTTGTAAAATGTGACTTCAGCTTCATTTACCAACCATTGCCAGAATTTAATTTACACATTCTTATTGGATGCTATTTTGATTTGCAACAAATTTTATCTAGCATTGTAAACGTTTTACTTAAATTTCCCATTTACTATAGATATTTTTATTTAATTTTCGGAATTTACACAAAGTATCAATTAATTAAAATTGATTTCTCAGGGTTTTCCCACAAATCTCCACTAATTTTAATGAATTTTCATTGTAGTTATGTTGTCGAACATTCCGTCAAATCGGTAACAAAGTTAAATTTTAAATGAAATTTACAAATAAAAACACGTAAGATTTCATCTGTTTATGAAATCTAACAAATTTTCTTAAATCTAGTTAAATCAATGCAAAAACTTACTGACTACAGCGGAAATTCCAACAACAATTTTACAAATATACTCGCGAAACGTTTTACAACAATCTCACAAACTTTATGCACCATTTTCACTGAATTTACTTATTTATTGCTCACAAGAAAATTCACCGCCGACACTCACTAGCCAAACACTAAAAATGTTCTCAATCGACATCAAACTCACCTCAGTTGCACGGATTACGCTCGCCTCGCCCCGATTTGTTTACGTTTTTTTCGCTGCCAAGGTCAAGAAACCAACGATATGCTACTAATCGCTGCCATTTACGGTTTACCAAACAATTTATTTTACAAACAATTAATTTTACATACAATTAATTAAGTAATCACTCCTAAATTAGAAGTATATTAGAACTATACTCGGACAAAAAAGAGTAATTAGATATATCTATAAAACGTTTATATATTAAAGATGAATAAAGAGGTCTTGAAGGTCAAGGTTAGTCTGCACAAATAGACCAGGTGACTGACTTTTTAGTTTAGATGAAACCTCGAAGACCAAGTCTAGCTTATATAATCAAGCTATATAATTAAAAATCTAGTCTATATGAAACATTAAATAGCATATTTAGTCTTTACAATTAGACTGCGTTATCTGTTAGAAAAATATCCGACGTTATTTTTTATTTTGAAAACCTGATGGATTTGACTCAAGCGCGCTTGCATGATCCGACCCTGAACCTTCGTGCGCATGTGTGATTTTTTCCCGCATGCAGATAGCGTCAGTTGCTGTCGAGCAGTGTTCGAGTGACGTAGTGTGTAGTGCTCTCGTCGGTTTTTCAATGCAAGTAAAATGACGCAACGACTGGAGCAGCGCTACTGCATCAAATTTTTCCTGAAACTGGGCGACAACCAGGTGGAAACAATTCGGAAGATTCAGACGGCATTCGGTGACGATGGTATGGGCATCACACATATTAAGTTGTGGTACAACCGGTGTAAAGACGGTCGCACATCGGTGGAAAACGAGCCACGCTCTAGTCGGCCATCAACATGCCGAAATGACCATGTCATTGCCAAAGTGAACGTTGTGGTGATGCGGGACCGTCATGTCACTATCCAAGACTTATGACTTTACTGGAGTTGTGGTCATCAAGAAATTGGCGACACCATCACGACAATACTCCAGCACATTCTTCGCACTTGGTACACAATTTTTTGGCGACAAACCAGACTCTTCTGGTTCGACAGGCTCCTTACTCTCCTAATATACCCCCCTGCGACTTCTGGCTATTCCCCAAAATCAAGAGGCCATTGAAAGGAACGCGATTTCGGACAAGAGAGGACATTACGGCTGCAACGACAGCCGAGCTAAAGTCGAATCCGAAAGAGGCTTTTTCGGAATGCTTCCAACAATGGCGGCACCGTTGGGAGAAGTGAGTGGAGTCCCAAGGAGATTACTTTGAAGGTGATTAGGTTTCCAACGCTCCAGGTATGCCAGTTTTTTTTTACCGGCTAAAGGTCGGATACTTTTCTAACAGACCACGTAGACTATAATTGATTGATTGTTGAGTTACTCGTTGAAACTTAATTTAAATATTAAAGATAACAACATACATTGTTTAATTGGTAAATACAATATGTTTCACCAACACTGCGGTTTTATTACCGGAAGAAGCCACAGTGTTGGTAGATTTAAATATTGTAGTAGTCCATGTCTATTCTGGTCTAGTCCTATCTATAGTTCATTTTTTTAAGAATGCAATACAGGGAAGATAGGGCTTATTTGACCTTGTTCTCTGATTGGCTTAAATCGAGGAGAAGTTCACACTGACGATATTTACTTCTCCATCTCAACCTCTTTTCTCTCTTTCTTTTCACATACATTTGCAGCTGTTAGTTGTCAATGGCTGCCATGTCACTTCACAATTGTCATCTGATCTGTTTGTTTCATTTATATTTTTTACGTTTTTCTCCATTTATTTGTTAGTATTGTATAAGTTATTCCATAATATTAAGATATTCAATCAAACCATAAATAAATTACCAATTTTATATTCAAATAACCATATTTGAATTTAGCGCCAAATTTTGTATCTAGATTGAACATTTATCATAGTGTAAATCAGGTTTCTGGTTACTGCATTCTTAAAAAAAATGGACTATAGTCTGGTCTAGTCCTATGTAATATAGGTCTGGCCTAGTGTTATATATTCCGTTCTAATATTGTATTTACTTCTCTAATTTCCGTAAGCCTCGTTAAGTTAGTCTAGTCTAGGCTTGTTTGCTATTGTCTAGTATGTTCTAGGCCGAGTATTTTCTAGGTTGTCTTGTTTGCCTATTCTGGTTTAGTCTTGAATACTCTTGCCTAGTCTTGTATAAGATATTCCCTTGTCTTATCTAGTCTTGTCTAGACTGGTAATATCTATTCTTATCGAGTTTTGCCTAATCTTTCGATTCTTGTCCCGTCTTGCCCTGCATTGTTTAGGTCTTTTCTGATCCTGCTCTATCCTGTGTAATCTTTTAGTTATATAATTCTTAAGAGTTTAGCCTAGATGAAACCTTGAAAACCAAGTCTAGCCTATATAATTAGACAAAATTATTGGGATTCTAGTCTAGATTTTACATTAAAAACCAAGTCTAGTTTAGAGAATCAGATTAGATTATAAGAAATTGAGTCTAGATGAAATATTGAAGACGAAGTGTAGTCTATGTAGTCAGTTTGGATTATTAAAATTCGAGTCTAGATGAAACCTTGAAGACCAAATTTAGTGTATATCGTACGGTAAAAGTACGTGCTTTGGTAAATGTACACATTTACCGGTAAATGTACACATTTTCCGGTATTTGTACACATTTACCTTCTTGGTTGGTAAATGTGAGTTCAACTTACACTTACCAATTATTTGCGGCAAATGTGTACATATGCATAATATTATTAGTAATTGTTAGAGGTATACATTAACACACACAGCGCATGGGCTGTCCACCAAGACACACGTGATATTGTTACAAATAAAAAGTAAACATTTTCCTGTAAAAGTAGATTTATAAAGTTGATCTCAGATTTAAACTCACATTTACCTATCAAATTGGTAGATGTATACATACCGGTAAATGTTTATATATTCCGATTGTCTACTTTTACCGTAACATATACAAACAGACTTGATTACCACAAATCTAGTCTAGATGAAAACTTCTTTGACCACCTGTAGTTTATAAATAACCAACTCTAGTTTATAAAATTACACTTGGATATGTATGTCCTGAAGAATTTATTTGATATTGAGCTAAATAGCAACAACAAAAACCGGAAAAATCTTTCGAAAGAGCGAGACTGCAGTGAAAAACAACGGTGAATGAGAAAAAAATGTAGGTTGAATTCCAAAAAGCGAACTTGAAAGCAAGAAAAATTAAAAACAAAAGGTGGCTGATGTCTTTTTAAGTTTAAATAATAATATTCCAAAAAAGCGGGACTCTTTAAAGGCGTCGTGGGACAAATTGTTAAAAATCGGGTTTGTTACAATGTTTGGTTACGTTAATATAGATGCATGGATATGATACCATATAAGTACATAGTTAGGTAAAGATACACATTTGCCGATATATGTACACATTTGCCAGATTAATTGGAAAATATGTGTTCAACTGACATTTACCAAGCATTTCCCGCATTTCATGTATATAATCTTATGACAATCCTATTTAGATTTACAACAAATTTTATCAAACATAGTAAACCAGTTTTACTTAAATTTTCCATAAGATGTAAGATTTGTTTTTTAATCTCTGAAATTTATATAAAAAATCAGTTAATTTAAATTGATATCCCGGAATTTTTCACAAATTTCCTCTAATCTTAGTTCGTAGTTATGTAGTTATCTTTCCTCGTAGTTACGTTATCAAACATTCCCGCAAATTCTAACAAAGTTTCCTTAATTTTATATAAATTTTCAAAAAATTTTAACAAAACCAATATATAACAACATAACACCTAAATTATTATTTTTTTGCTAAAATTCAGCAAATTTTCTTAAATCTAGTAAAATAAATCAATGCAAAAACTTACTGATTAAAGCAGAAATTTCAACAAACATTTCACACACAGACTCACAAAACGTTTAACAACAATCTCACAATTTTTATGCACAATTTGCACTTAATTTACTCATTTTTTGCTCACGAGAAAATTCACCCACAGCCGACAGTAACTACCCAAAGACTAAAAACGTTCCAAGCCGACTTCGAACTCACCTTAGTTGCATTGATAACGCTCGCCGCGCCCCGATTTGTTTACGTTTTTTGCGCTCCCAAGGTGAAGAAACCAACGAAACGCTACTAATCGCTGCCATTAACTCTTTACCAAACATAATCGCTGCTAAAATTAGTCAAACAAGAGCACATTCCTTCCTAGTTTTCGTTCATTTTCTTCTAGAAGTTCTAGAAATAAGTCTATATTATCTAATTCTACATAGCTCCAATCTAGTTACTTCTTAATGCTTAATATTTTTGCATGTTTCGTCTTTGAAAACAAAAAGTTGCAAGTTTTGGAGATTTTTAATTTGTTTTTTTTTTACAAAAATGAAAATTAGTGTTTTATAATATCTATAAAATGTTTGTATAAATATGAAAGATAAAATCTTGTAGGTCAAGCTTAGTCTGAACAATTACATTAGGTTACTGAGCCTTTAGTGTCGATGAAACCTCGAAAACCAAGTCTAGTCTATATAGATAGACTAAATTATTAAAATCTAATCTAGGTGAAACATTAAATACCATCTCTAGTCTTTACAATTAAAGTAGATTATTAAGAGTTTAGTCTAGATCAGGGGTCTCCAAACTACTGCACGAGGGCCACATCCGGTCCGCGGACAGATTTTGTCCGGCCCGCGGAGAGCTAGCATACTTGAAAACTCCAAAACTCCTTTTAGAGAACATATTTTTTATAGCAAATTAAATTTAGTTTACTGAAGTATTCTAATTTTATGTTGAATAATTATAAATATGACATCTACATTGATATGGTCATGGGCTAACTACTCATAACATTGTTGTAGGCTTATTGTTATTGTTTTTCTGATAAGTTGGATAAAGAAACACAGAATTGTAATGAGTAAAGACATGTATAATATGCAGAAAATTTAACTTCAGTATATAATAACTAACAAATTATTGAAATGGATCCTACTAACATTTTATACATTTTAAATAAAAACATAACTTATAACAAGCATAATGACATATGAAATACTAATGAGATTTATGTAATTGAGAATTTACACTGACAATAGTTTGTAGTTGTGGACTAATTTTACTAGTACCAATTATTAAAAGAGATTTAAGATGCTCATCAGTTAATTTAGATCTGTAAACATTTTTTGTGCACTTCATTTTGGAGAATGTCTTCTCACACAAATAAGTAGTACCAAAAACAGAAAACAGCCCACGAACAAATTTATGCAAATTATCAAATTGTGTCAGTGGAAGACTCTTATAAATTTCCAACAAAGATGAGTTTTGATATTTGTTCTTAATTATATCACTGCACTGTAGATCAATCATTTCCATTTGAAGTTCCGGGGCTAGGGTTTCAATGTCAGTATCAAAAGGATTCTGAAAAATCTTAATTTGATTCGCAATGGCATCAAAGTCCGAGAAACGAGTATCAAAATTTATTTTCAAAGCACTCAAAGTTTCGATTGCCAAATAGATAGGAAACTCAGTCTCAGTGGTGTGGCTGAATATTTCACATGTTTTAAAATGTGAAAAACATTTACTTCGTAGTTGTGATTGAAACATTATCAATTTCTTCCGGAATGATTTGATATTAGTGTATAAATCAGGAAGATGCTGGTTTTCTCCTTGAAATCTCAATTTCAGTTCGTTCACATGTTTTGTCAAATCAAAATAGAATGCTAACTTACACAGCCATGCGTTGTTTTGTAATTCAGTAAGAGGGCGATGCTTTTCATTCAAAAAAATTTCGATCACTGCTCGAAGTTCAAAAAAGCGCTGAAGGACTTTCCCACAACTAAGCCAACGTACGGCAGTATGATACGCTAAGTCATTTTCTCCAATCTCTTCAATAAATTGTCGGAATTGTCGGTGATTCAGCTCAAAAGATCTGATAAAATTAACATTTGTTATGACTGGTTTCAGAACATCAGACATATCCAAACATTTTCCGCACAAAGACTGTTGATGAATGATACAATGTAAGACTAATGGTTTTGAACCACCGTCATTTTCTACAGCCTTTGACACAAGAGCGACCACTCCTTTATCTTTCCCACTCATGTTTTGCCTCCATCAGTTGTAATACATTTCAAGTTTTTCCATCGAAGGTTCTTTTGATTAATGGCCATTTCAGGTCCTTTAAAAATATCTGTACCAGTAGTTGTGAAATGAATACTATACATATCAAGAAGTTCTTCATGCACTTCATAGCTTTTATCTACTCCTCGAAAATAAATCAACACCTGAGCAGTATCTGACACATCCGTTGACTTATCCAAGGCCAAAGAAAACCACTCAACATGTCCTATTTGGTCGAACAGTTGAGAGGATATATTTTCAGCGATGTTTTCTACCCTTCGAGCCACAGTGTTTGCTGACATACTGACAGTTTTTAATAAATTTACCTTTTCAGGGCACATTTCTTCGGCTACTGCAATTATGCATTCTTTGATCATTTCTCCATCAGTGAATGGTTTTCCACGTTTTGCAATTTCAAGAGCCGCACCAAAGCTGGCACGAGTTGCAACCTCTTGTTCAGTTTAGAGTTTTGTAAATGAAGATTGCTGCGATTTCAATCTGCGCTTAAATAGTTCCGAATTTTTGTGTCCGCAAACTTCCTGTATATTTTGAGTAATTTTGAAAATGTTTTGTTCCATAATGACGTTTAATGTTATATTCCTTGAGAACGGCTATGCTTTCATTGCAAATCAAACATATCGCCTTGTTACTGGACTCAATTACAAAATACTGAATGTTCCACTGATCTTTGAATTTTCTGCATTCACTGTCAATTTTTCGCTTCTTTTCCATACTACTAAATCACACACAAAAGCAACAATTCAAATCAAAATACTGTTACAAAGATGTCTTAAACTTAAACACGCACAAACACGTTTCAAAGAGGTACGCACTATTTTATTTCACAACAGTGTCATAGAAACTGACTTGTGGTTGCGCCACTAGCCTTCTTATATATTCCAATTACTGCCATCTAGAAGTGAGTGGAAGATACCAGAACTTTCTCGAACCAACGAGATTATTCTGTACGTGCTATTAGCGCCATCTGTTAGCGATATAAGGTACTACCTATTTCCGCTTGTGTCCACCAGATGTCGTGTCACGTTACTCCTCATGGCTCGTACTCTACGACTAATCTAGAAATTACAGAAAATGACAGGAAAATTAATAATACGCAGTGTTGCCGTTTTGCGGACTTTAGTCCGATTTACAGCCTTTTTTAAACGTTGCGTACTTTTTCGGACTTTTTTTTCATCAGTGGACTATTTCACTTTTTACCACCGGCAACAATGATAATACGGTTTTGGCCCTCGGAACTTACTGGAGTAGTCAGTATAGCCCTAAGGCTGGAAAGTTTGGAGACACCTGGTCTAGCTGAAACCTTCAAAACCAGATCTAGCTTAAATAATCAGACAAATTATTAAAAAGCTAGTGTAGATGGCCATTGAAGACCAAGCCTAGTTTACATACTTAGATTATAACAAATTGACTCTCGATGAAATATTGAAGACGAAGTCCAGTCTATGCAACCAGAGTGGATTATTAAAATTCTAGTCCAGATGAAACCTTGAAGACCAAATCTAATTTATACTTTTTATATCTTCTTCTTCTGGTGCCTATCCGCTTAGGACGTTGGCGATCATCACGGATAAGGTTTCAGTTTCGGATATATCCGAACCGCAAAACCGCAGTTTCCTGTGCAAAAACCGAAACCGCATAACCGGCATAAAGAACCGCGGTTTTCGGCTTTATCTAAAAATAAAATACAGTGAATTAGTGCTCTTTCGAATTACAATTTTTGCAAGCTCTAAAAGTGTAAACATATCTATTTGCTAA
The DNA here is from genome assembly GCA_944588485.1 of Phosphuga atrata. Taxonomy (NCBI): domain Eukaryota; kingdom Metazoa; phylum Arthropoda; class Insecta; order Coleoptera; family Silphidae; genus Phosphuga; species Phosphuga atrata. The sequence goes on along the minus strand of OX155898.1, from coordinate 57,467,912 downwards.
GTTGGGTTTTATACATTTGCTCACGTTGCAGTATAGAGACTTTTATGACAATTTATTGTTATTTAGTTTAGTTTGCAACATTGAATCAATTAAATGTAGCATTTAATTGAAAATGTTAATTTCCAATTTGTTATGTAACTTAAAAGAAACTTCCAGTAAGAAGTCTCCAGTAAGCGTAGCAGTAACAACATTAAGCCGCGATGATTTTAACATATTTATGACCCAAGGTGATAGGATTCTTCTAAAAGAAATTATTTGTTTCCGATATAAGCAAAACTTTAATGAAAAATATCATGGAAGGTTTGATAAGCTGTGAAAATCTGAAATTAACAGAATTTGCTAGATGCTTATCCTTCGATGCTTATCCTTGCTAGATCCTTCGAAAGTTCAAACAAAATCTGTTTAAATATTGAAAAACATTTAAAAAGCTTAGTGTTTTTAAATTATTAAATAAATTTAAAATAAACTTTAAATTTAAGTTTTATTTCAAATTTTATTTAGTTTTTTTTTTACTTTTCTAATGAAACAAACCTTAATGTATACAAAATTTTATAGCCATAGATATATTTCAGCTTTTACTTACTATTATTTGCACCTGTGTATAAACACTAATCTATTTTAGTTTCAATATGTATGTGTGTTTTAATATTCAATATGTATGTATGTCTATATTTTTCATTATTTGACATATTAGTTATACAATTGAAATATGTTTAAAGCGTTCTCTAAGAGAGAATATAAACTAGGCTAGATTTTTTATAAAGGAAGTAAATAATTTCAAATGTTTAGAAATTTTGAAATAAAACCAAACTGTTCCAATTATATTAAATAATATATTCAAAATATCAAAAGTTCTTAAAAACCGAACCCGAAACCGAAACCGCGGTTTTTAATTTTCAAAATCCAAAAACCGCGGTTTTGAAAAAGTGCGGATATTCAGAAATCCTAGATTCGGACTTTATTTGTTGCAGCCCTGAAGATATTTGTTGTTGTTTTGTTGAACCAGGTTCGAAGGTTTTTTAGCAACGATATTCTCTTTCCTGGCCCGCTTCTTCCATCTACTCTTCCTTGTAGTATAAATTGCAATAGACCGTACCGTTGACTGTTCCTCATTATATGACTAAGGTATTCCAGCTTCCTCGTCTTTATTTTTAGTAACACCACTTGATCTATTCCCATTATCTCTAGGACCTGCTGGTTGGTGACGTGAGCCGTCCAGAAAATTTTGAGTTTGCGGCGGTATAGCCAAATCTCAAATACCTCGAGTCTCCATTCGTCAGCCTCTGTCAGAGTCCAGGACTCCACTCCATATAGAAGTACTGTAAAGATGTAGCATCTCAGTGCCTGATCTTCGTTTGTATATGCAGGTGATGTGCTTTGAATACGTTTGACATTTTTAAGAATGCGGATCTCGCTTTTTCTATTCGACATTTGATTTCACTTTTCATTTAATGTTGCCCCTATATACGTGTATTTTTGGACTCTCTCAATCAGTTCGTTGTTATCTCAAGTATAGTCAATTAGGCACACCACTTAGGTACAGGATTTATAATCAGTCATACAGGATACTGGATTCAGTCACCGACTTTACCTCCCCGAGCAGTCGTGTATCCATCCTCCCAAATGCGCAAACAAGGGCTACAGTATAGACAATATACATGCCCCAATCAACCAGGACAACAGACGCCATCCAGACAGAACTGATAAATTCTGGGAAGACTTAGAAGATATTATCTCCAAACTTCCAGAGAAGCACACCGTCATACTGCTTGGTGACTTCAATGCTCAAATGGGAAGAAAGAGAAAATACAGGAACATAGTGGGCAATTATCCGGCGCATAAGCGAACCAACCGCAACGGAGAACGATTGTTGGATCTGTGTAAGACTTTGGGTTACTCATGAAATATACAGCTTTCGAACACTTGCCAAGGAAGCAAATGGATTTCACTTAATACCACCTGGATGAATTCCAGATAGATCATGTGACCATTTCACGAAAATCTCAAAAGGAAATATAAAACGTGAAAGTACTAAGAAGCGCCAATCTGGACTTAGACTACTACTTCTCAAAGATCAAAATAAGACTCCATCCTAGACACATTAGATTACACAGAATCTCCAAAATGATAAAATTTGACGTAGGGCGACTCAAGAACAGTCAAGAAGTAAGTCAGAGACTGAACAATACAGAACTTAACAGCTGGGACCAACTGAAGGAGACTCTAATCAAGGCGGCCAATGAACTTACCCCTCTCGATAGAAAAAGGAAGCATCCGTGGTAGACTGAAGACTGTGACAATGCAACAGCCCAAAGACAGACAGCCTGGGTGAAGTTGAATTGTAAAAAGACCAAGAAAAATTGCCATAAATTTTTGGAACATAGAAAAGTTACAGCCAAGATAATTCGAGGAACCAAACGAACCTTCACACAAAACCAACTAACCCAAATCGAAGAGAACTTCGCTAAGAATGACTCCAAAGATTTCTTTGGAACCTTCAAGCAGATACTCAGAAAATACGCTCCGCCAAGCTTCCACTTTAGAGACTCACAAGGCAAACTGGCTTATAACAACAAGGACAACTTCTACCTTTTGGCTTAGTACTTCAATCTACTCAACTGTGACCCACCCAGCGAAAACTTCGACTATAAACAAATCACACCAAACCCTTGTCATCGTCATCCTTGTTGATTTTAGGAAGGCCTACGATTCAATATTGATAGAGAAACGCTTAACAAAGTACTCCAGGAACTAGGGCTAGACAACAAAACCCGCAGACTCCTCTTAGATTTCACAATGACCTTTGACCAGCACCTATTCCAAGGTTAAATTTTGAATCGAGATTTCAGAAAGCTTTGAGACAAGGAGATGGACTTTCCCCACTTCTCTTCAACTGTATCCTTGAATAGGTTATGAGAGAATGTCGCAAGGAACTGATCAATTTGTATGCTCAGAGTGGTATCTACCTGGGCCGTGAGAACGATGGACCGGTTGTAGATTGCCTGGCCTTTGCAGATGACATGGCACTGTATGCTGATTCTCTTGAGATGGCAACAATGCAGGTAAATTGTCTCAGAAAACAGGCTGTCAAAGTGGGTCTTCAAGTGTCGCTGGAAAAAAAAAACGAATTCTTCACCAACATCAGAGAAGCAAGCAGAGATATGTTACTAGAGCAGGGAAACATCAAGAGCACTGAGAAATTTAAGTATCTCGGCGAATGGATTGAACCCAACTTATCAGAAAGAGCATCATTATCCAAGAGAGTCAACAAGTTAGAACTAGCCTATCACCCACGAACATACTGAGATGCTCTTTGACTGTGCAAGGAAAAGAAGGGTAGCTTTCTATGGCCACGTTGCAAGACTGCCTCCAAACCGACTAACCAACCGTCTGTTCACCTTCTGGCAAAACAAGAAGGTTCATACCACTTGGTTGGCAGAAACCGAGAACGATATTTAAGAACTGTGAATAACAGATCTCCAAAACAGACAGTCTGTGACACGCACCCTGAAGGAAGTCCGTGGATTTCAGGAAAAACCCCGAAGGAAAGGTATCCCCTGGACAGAAGAGAGAAAGGAGTTACACCGGCAGAAGATGCGGCTGAAGAAGTTGAACAAGCGTGGTCCAAAGTAGGCCCATTCAAAACAAAAAGAAGAAGAAGCATATATGGACATCACAATCCATATCCCTACATCTCTGTATGAAAACCTGGATACTAAAGAGTGCCTCTCTCGTTCCGAGCGTTTCTGACACCGAACTGCGTCTGATGTTTTCTTCGCAAATCTTGGTTCAGATGGTTCATTAAACATATAGTGCGATAGTCGCTGCAATATTTAGCGTTCTGTTTCTCTGGGAGAGTAATGAATGTTGATGTCAGCCATGGTTTTGGTATTTGTCCTTTAGTATACACCTTGTTAAGCAATGTTGTTAGCCATCGAATGCTTTCTGTAACAGGTAGTTTAAAAAATCGCTATATATGTTGTCTAGTCCAGGAGCTTTACCATCTTTTAGTTGTCTTATTCCTTTTGTGACTTCCTCTGTTGTTATTATCATGCCTTCTAGATTATCAGCATCAAAGGGATGTTCTGTCTGGTCGTCTTCAAAGAGTTCGCTGATGTATTTCTTCCAAGTCTCCATTTTTGCAGATTTATCAATAATTATCTTGCATCCGTATTGTGTAATGTTCGAACTGTGTTTGGTTTTAGATCCGCGCTGTCTCTCTAATTTTCCTGTGCATTTTAAATGTGTTTTATTTCTGTTCTAAAACCTTTATTTCTTTACATTGCTCTTTGGTCCAGTTTTATTTTACTTTTCTTATCTCCTGTCTTATTTGTCTTTGCAGAACATTTTAATTTCTCTCCTCGTTCTTTGCGTTCCTTCCATGAGTCCTAATATATTATCTGTCATCCAGTTCTTCCTTTTCTCTTTTTTCTCGCTTAGGTGTTCGTCTCCAATTTCTTTGTAAGTTCTAGTTAGTATATCTAGGTTTTCTTCTACGTCGCCCATTTTTTCGAAAGCTTTACTTTTATTAGTTTTGCCATTGTTTCCTTCAACTCTTTTCTTTCAGTTTCCTCATATTCCACTTTTTCTTAGTTGTTTTCCTCATGACTTTTTTCATTTCTATTCTAAACGTTCCTACTACCGGGCAGTAGTCGGAAGATATATCCGGTTTATATAATCAGACTTAATTACAAAACCAGTCTAGATGAAACCTTGAAAACGAGGCCTAGTTTATAAAATCACACTGGATTATTAAAAATCTAGTCTAGATGAAATAAACCTTCATTTTGAACTTTTGTAAAAACACTTTTTAAAATTGTGTACATTTACCAGTAAAACTAGATATATTAACCTGTACTCAGATTGAAACTCACATTTACCAACAAATTGGCAAATCTATACATATACCACTAAATGTGTACATTTGCGAATCTTGTACTTTGTAACACCGTAACATATTTATTGGAATTGAGATAATACTAAGAAATCAAACAAGTTTATCTTCTTTAAGCGGATAAGATAAAATAAAATCGGATAAAATCTGTATATAAACACAACAGTATATTGTTTTTCGTTATTCGTATAATTGACAAGGGAAACTCTCCGGGGATACTTCTGGAATAATGCGGTTATTCGAGGTTGTGGAGCTTTAAACCTCAACGAGAAAATCTGTTTCAATTTACCTGCATCCAATTTTTTTCTACAAATAAGAACGCTAAAATACTCCACACAAGCTCTTGAATTTAATTACGTAAACTGCGGGATTAAATATGTGTACATTCATTAGGCATAATTAGATCAGTAAGTACATTAGGAATAATTAATTCAATATTAATCTACATCTCACGTCGGTATCAAATTATATAATTGCCGGCATCGAAGTTACTTTGTTAATTATTACGGGCGAAAGTTTGGTGGAATTAGATGCTTACGACGGTTTTTACTTGCAAACTTTTCCCAACAAATTAATACTTTATTAGCTTAACTTAATTTGGTTTTTATCTTCTGTTACGAGAATAATATAACAGAGCAACGAATTCTAACCAGATACACAACTCATTACATAGCGTTTCTTAATTTAGATGATATCTAAACTCAAAGATACTCTACAAACTTTAATATTTATTCTATGAAATCATACAGCAAAGGTATTACCAAACATTTGCATGCACAAAATTAATGTAGATCTAGTGAAATCTACTGAAAATTATGCAGCAAATTGTAAAATAAATCGGAAATTTAGAAATTCAAATCGGACCAAAAAATGAGATTTATTTCGAGGTTTGCATGCGGTTTTCAAAAACCAAGCAAAAAACAATTCTGGTTTTCTTCTTTTTCTTCCCCTGATACTACAGTCCTATAGAACCTTGACCTCTTTCAATTTCTGCCTCCAGATCTATTTCTAGCCGCCACCTGCCAATTTCCCAATCTCTTTTACATCCCTCTCGATGCTATCCTTCCATCTCATTCCAGGTCGCCATCTACCCGTCCTCTCTTCGAGTTCGACTCTTGCTATCCTTTTTGGTACTCGTTGGTCGTCGATTCTCTCTACGTGCCTGTCCATCCGAGTCTTTAGATTATAGCATGTTGGACTATGTTTGTGTCTGCGTCGAGTTGTTTGAATTAGACGTTGTACCGTATCCTCCACGCTTCTTCTTCTTGGACTGGTCCTCAAATTTTCCTCAATATATTCTTCTCGAATACATTTGTTCCCCTTGTTAGAGTCCAGGTTTCGTACCCGTAAGTTATTATGGTTCGAATTAAGGTTTTTTATATTATTATTTTTGTTTGAATAATTTAGTGATTTACGTCCTTTCGTTATTCTAGGCCGAATTTCTTGTTGATCTTGTTTCGAAGATAGTTAAATTCTGATACTACTCCTATTGTGTCTTCTCCGATGGTCCAGTTTGGGATAGGTCTACCTAGTGTCTTGTAGACCATTTCTTTTGTTTTCCGTGTTTCCTTCTAGTGGTACCTACTTCTCATGCTAAAGTTCTGTATATTAGATGCTTACTTTTGTTTGTTTCTCAACCATTTCTACGAGACTTTTCAGAACCAAGCTACGGCCGAAAACAATTCTAGTTTTTTCTTCTTCTTCCCGTGGTACTAAAATCCTACTTTACCTTTACATCCTTCAATTTCTGCCTCCAAATCTATTTCTGGCCGCATCCTGCCAATTCCGCAATCTCTTTTGCTTCCTTGTCGATATTGTCCTTCCATCTGATTCTTGGTCGCCCTTTAATCGTCCTCCCTTCGAGTTCGACTCTTGCTATCTCTTTTGGTACCCGTTGATTATCTACGAGGCCCGGCTATCGGAGTCTTTGGATTTTAACATGTTCGTCTATGCTCGTGTCTGAGTTTAGTGCTGAGTTGAGAGTTGCTCGTGCTTAGAGTTCTTTGAATTCAGAGTTTTACCGGATCCTTTACCCTTTTTCTTCTTGAAATGGTCTTTATAATATTCTTAGAATCCCCCTCTCGATTATCATCTTTTCGGTTCTCTTTCTTAGGGTCCAGGTATCGCACACGTAAGTTATAATGGATCGAAATAAGGTTTTTTATAATGTCTCTCAGCCAGCTTGGATTTGAATGTTTTTGCAGCGCGTATAATGCTTTACTTGCTTACGTTTTTCTAAGCCGAATTTCTTGTTGATCTTACCTTAAAGATAGGTAAATTCTGATATTACTTCGACTCTGTCTTCGTTCAATTGAATTCAGCAATTACCTTAACTAAATAAAGAATTCACAGACAATTAGGACAATCTGTTACATGGCCTGCAAACACAGCTTCATAATTACATCAGTTAAAAATTACATCAATGAAGGCTCCATGAGCAAAAAATATGTTTCCTTGAATATATCATCAAATTCAGATTTTAGAAATTGCCATCCGACCTTAAGAGTATTTTCTTTAAATTTCTTTACTTCCTCATATTATTAAATCGAAGTTTTCTCAACGAAATGGCTATTTTTCTGATTCTTTTCTAATATCCCGTAGGACATTCATCCTATTCTGAATATCTTCTTCATAATCTTCCACCATGAGTTATCGGATTCTTCTTCTTCTATAGCTCTACAGGCCTGGGTGGGCCTTGGCTTGAGTTACAACATCATTACACCACCTCTCCCTGCTGTTAACTAATTGCAGCCAGTTTCTCACACCTAATATCTTTAGGTCGTCGATGCAGTCATCTCGCCATCTCTTACGTGGTCTATCCCGAGCTCTTCTTTCATGTGGACTCCAGTTCGTCAGTATTTTCGGTCCTCGGGTGCTTTCCATACGCATAATATGTCCAAACCATTGTAACCGTAGTGCCTTTACATGCCTTACGATGTCCGCTCCTCCAATTAGTCTGTCCAGTTCATGGTTCATTCTGCATCGCCATGTACCACTGTTTTTCTTTACGGGGGCAAAAATTCTGCATAATATGCTTTTTTCGCAGACTCGTAGTGCGTTTTCGTTGATCGTAGATATGGTCCATGTTTCACACGCGTATGTTATGACAGGTCAAATGAGTGTGTTGTAGATCTTTAACTTTGATTTGACACTTAGAAGCTTCTCTCACAGTAGCTTCTTATTCGCGTAATAAGCTCTCTTTCCTGCTACAATTCTCGCACTGATTTCTTTGCTGATTCTGTTGTCGTTAGTTATTTTCGACCCTAGGTAAGAGAAGGTTCTGACTTCTTTGAAATTAAATGCGTTGACTTGTAGTGGCTCCGGCTACGCTAGATTTCTGTTCTAAGGAGGCAGTAGCTACTTTTAGGCTTTCTGCTGTTCGTGCTGATATAATTATATCATCGGCATATGCGCATAGCTGGTGAGATTTTGTGTATAATTGGCCTGTTATGTGCAGGTTTCTAATAACTAATTCAAGTACAAAGTTGAATAGCATAGCAGATAGCGCATCACCTTGCCTGACCCCTGTCCTGATGTCGAATTCGTCCGTGAGTTTGGATCCTACTAATACTTGAGCACGTGTATTGGTTAGAGTTAAGTTTACCATTCTTATAAGTTTTTGAGGAATTCCAAGGGAAAGTAACTGGTACAATAGTTCTTCTCTAGAAAGTTTGTTTGTAGTCAACAAACAGGTGGAACAAAGTTATGTTATGCTCATAACATTTTTCAAGCATTTGCCTTATTAGATGTATTTGGTCCGTTGTTGATCGATTCCTTCGAAAACCTCCTTGGTAGTCCTAAAGTATCTCCCCTTCATATATTGATAGTCTATTGTATATTACGCTGGATAATATCTTGTAAGTGGCGTTGAGAAGAGTAATTCCTCGGTAATTGGAACAGTCTTTCTTGTTTCCTTTCTTGTGTATGGGAAAAATAATGCCTTTTCTCCAATCACTTGGCATAATCTCTTCATTCCACACCCTGACAATAAGTTTATGGATCCTTTCCCACAGTGGTGTACCTCCATTTTTCAGAAGTTCCGTGGGAATCACTTGCTGGAGATTTATTGTTTTTAAGATTGTGTATTAGCTCAGTAACTTCCTCGTAGCTCGGTTCGAGGATTTCGGGTTGTGCTTCATGATGCCATACGATTTCCTTTTCTCTTTCACCCCTTTGGCTTTTAATGGAGAGTAGCTCGCTAAAGGGTTCATGCCATCTTTGGAGTATTTTGTCATCTTCGGTTAGTATTGTCCCGTTTTTATCTAAACACGCGATGGTTCTAAGTAGAAAAGCCGTTGATTGCTGTTGTACTGCCTTATAAAATTTCCTGCTTTGTTTATTTACGTTGTATTGTTCTAGTTGTTCCACTTGTTTATTTAACATCATTTTGTTTTTTGCTTTGCAAAGTTTTGAAGCTATTCTCCTGAGGTGCTCGTAGTTAGCTCTATTGGCTCGGACTCCACTTTGTAGTACCTTTTCAGTGCTTCATTTTTAACGAGTAACGAGGGGCTGCCCTGCATTCATTATCAAACCATGAGTTTCTGACTTTTATCTATTTTCTTATTGTAATATCTGCAGATTCAAGTATACTCGTCTTTATATGTTTTCATTCTTGTTCAACACCAGTGTTTGCATTATTTGCTAGTAATCTTCTTACAATGTATTGTTTATACTCGTTTTGTTTTAATGCCTTTCTAAGAGCATCCGTATTCCATTTGTTTGTTCTGGTATTGGTTTTCAGTTCGTCGGAGATTTTCTGTTTGATTAGGACTCTTAGTATGAATTGATCTGAGTCACAGTTAGCTCCTCGAAACGTTCTGACATCCGTGACCTTGTTAGCTCTGGGGTTTTTCGGATTAGAATATACTTAAGCTTCTCTTGGACACAAAACTTGGATAAAAAATTAACATTTCCTCAATCTTCGGAGTTGTTGTGCTTCCATTATTTTAACCAAGTATTTTTCATTGCTAAATTCGATCGGTCCAAATGTGGGCGGTATAGTTAGATAATCTGGCGATCCATAGCAGCCAGTCCTTCTGCAGTCGTCTTGCAGTCCATTCCTCTTGTCGCAATCACATCTGTAATATAAGATCACAGCACGTAGTTCCCTTGAATTGGCATATTATATAATCTTTTTCCTCCGTTTGGACTTGGATTGGAGGCCATCATCACAAAACGACTCACATGGAGGTGGGCCACCTGAATAACAGCACTGAGGGAGACAACATGGAGGGGAGCAACATTTTGAACATAGAGTGGGACATTGAGGAGGACAACATTGAGGGCCAGCGTGAAGGGGGCAACATGGCGGCGGGGGACAACATGCAGGAGGACAATATCCTGGGTATCCTGGCGGATGCGGTGGTTCACAACAAAGTGGTGTGTTTAGAAAAATACACGGCCTACATTGTCGTGGTGCTGGTATTAACGACGAATCAATCTCTAAAGGTGCGATAGATTTGCATGGAATACAGCAAGGATTGCACTTCTCTGGACAGCAACGTCCCTGTGGGTAAGGTGTAATTGTTGGGGGATATCAGGTCCACAAGGGCCGAAGCAACAAGGCGGCAAAGGTCCACAAAACGGCATTGGCGGGTGGAAAAGGGGCTCTGCACTGCCAGGCTTTTGGGTTTCATTATTGCATTCAAGATAATCCACTAAGAATTTAATTACAAAAATTTAAAATGTGTTACGAAAACTTTTGAGTGTGAACGCTTGTAGCGTCTAAAAATGAAAAGTCTTCTCCGATGGTCTAGTTTGGGCCTTTGAGTCTTTCTCGATGTCTTGGAGACCATTACTTTTGTACTTTCCATGTTTACTTCAAGTCGTGCTTCTAGTGCTTTCTCTTTCAGTTTTAATACTTTCCTTTCACTACTTTCTCTTGTTATCCTATGTAGAGTCTTGTGCCGGTGAGGGGGTGGCGTTCCTCCACTTCCAACCTAAAGTAGGGGTACGTACGTAAATTGTACAAGCAAACTGTAAATTGTACTACAAAGCACTTGATCGTGCTGGGATCGAAAGTTACAGGGTAATACGTAAGAGAACTTTAAGATTAGTGGTCCAAAAAAGGGAGACCAATGTAGGTTTATGTAATTACTGACTGATTTAATTGACTGATGTATCGGGTTTTTTCAGTAGTGACGACGCATTTTTTTTGTCATTTCTTGAATAGGGGTGAAGTTGGCTTCGCAATTCTTTCATATTTTGAAGTTTTCAGTCTTTCAGTCTATGCCATTTATTCATGGAGAGATACACGCTTCTACAAGTTTTGCCATTTTTTCATTTTTCTTTTTTGATGAAAACGGCGCTGCAACAACCGTCAACGGCGATCGCTAAAGGGTCATGATATCGGAGTATTTTTGGGACCAGCTCGACGCTATGGATTTGGACGATATGTGGTCCCAACAGGACGGCGCAACGTGCCATATAACGTACGACACAATCAAATTATTGATGACCAGGTTCAGCGAGCGAGTTGTCTCACGCAAAGGTCCTCTCGAATGGCCGGCTCGTTTGTGCGATTTAACCAGTTTGGACTTTTTTCTTTGGGGTTACATTAAATCGCTGCTCTATGCCAATAAGCCAACAACGTTTGAGGAGCTGTCGATTTGTGTGCTCGAGTCATGGAAAATATCCAGTATATCCACCCATACTAGCGCTTCCGCGGAGGACCGGTCAACAATGTCGTATTCCATAATTAATGGCATCAATTGTACTTTTATTTGAAATAAAAATGATTTCCATAACTAACCCACAGGTCTTTCAATTTAAAATAGAAAATGCGTCGCTCTTAATGAAAAACCTTAATTAGTAACAGGACTAAGATGACGACTAACACTTCTTGCCCACACACTTGACGGATGACAAAAATGATGAAAACAATTTCATCGACTTCTTCTTCTTCTTGTTGTATCGAATAGGCCTAATTTGCATCACGCTTGTTCAACTGTTGTGCTTTGATATTTGCCCAGTATTGTCGCATCTTCTGCCGGTGTAACTCCTTTATCTCTTCTATCTAGGGGGTAGCTTTCCTTCGGAGTTTTTTTCCGAAATCCACGGACTTCCTTCAGGGTGCGTCTCACAGACTGTCTGTTCTGGAGATCTGTTATTCGCAGTTCTTTAATATCCTTCATCGACTTCTTCTATTAATTTAATAGAAACAAGTCCACAATGACATTATTTTTCTTAACATGGGTTTTAATAATAACAATAACATTGTATAACTAAAAATAAAATTTTTATTAAGTTCATGTCTTTCCGATACCTTAAGTGGATAGCCATCTGTGACCACAGATGGCTATCCACTTAAGGTATCGGAAAGACATAATGTTATTTTTATGGTTTTTGTTGAATGCCACGAAGGTGGACTGAAAGCTGTAAAACAACTTACAAATTTCATGTGAGATTTGTTTTGGTAGTCCTAAAAAGACTCAATAATTGTTATAGAACTCCGATCGATAAGCATAGTTTTTCCCCCCGAAGGTGGAGGATTGTTGTAGGGGATGACCCTTTTCAGCCTGGGTGTGGATGACTGGACGACGTGGAGATCTTGTTGTTGTGGCGTGTTGCTGTTGTGGCGTTGTTGATGTGGCGTTGTTGTTGGGCGTTGTTGTTGCGGAGTGCTGCGCGCCGTGCAGGTTGGGGGGGGGAGATGCGCTGTTCGGGGATGGTATGTTGTTTTTTTTTCCCATGGTTGGTTGGGGCCGGTTCTTTTTTTTATTTTTTTTTTGTTTGATTCATTTTTTTTTTTAATTTTTTTTTTTATTTATTTTTTTTTAGCTTATTATTTTTTTATTTATTTATTTATTTATTTTTTAATTTCTTAGATTTATGGATGGTCCTTTATTTGAAGGCAGCGGAAGCAGAGTTGAGGATGGAAGATAGCTCGGGTGGAAGTTCGGTGGTGCAATGAGATAGGAGTTTGAGGTAGGGGATCTTGCGTTTGGGGATTTTGTGACGAATCGTGACGGGGGATTTTTGGAAGATGGAGAGAACTGGGGGTTGATTGGATATAATTTTCGAGGAAAGGCGACCTTGCAGTCGGGAGAAGCGGACGTCGAATGGTACCATGTTGGAGATTTCGGGTAGGAGGGAGAAGGGAAAAGGGGAGGGCAGGTGGAATATGCGGCGGAGGCAGGATCTTTCGAAAGCCAGGAGTCGGAAAAGGTGGGATTCATGGATGAGGGAAAGAGCGTAGACTTGATAGTCGAGGATAAAACTCCGGAAAGGCTGAATATATTTATGTATTCAGGCTGTGTTCCGTTTGTTTTTAAGTTTGGTTTTGGTTTATGATTATCTATAACGTAGGATGGTTTCACCAATTCTATTAAATTTATGCTCCCACAACTATTGATTATTATTTGACACGAATTTCAACCACAATGAAGTCCACAATGACTTTATTAAAACGTCACACTGGTTTTCTCTACACTTTCCACAATCTAGTTAATCCAGGTATTAATTATTCTCGAAGGAGCATGTACGCTATGTACAACTTATCTATTGTGAATCGGTAATTACATAAAAATTGGTCGGCCTTTTTGGAGCCACTTCTTTTAAAGTTCTCTCATGTACTACCCTGTAACTTAGTATTTAGAAGTATCCCTTCTTGGTGTTGAAAGTGAGGGAACGCCATCACCTCACCGGCACAAGATCTACTATATTTATGTCGTCGGCGTATGCGACGATTTTACTTTGCTTGATTATTATTGTTCCGTTCGTGTCTATCCCAGTTTCTTTTATTGCATGGTGTAGTGCTATGTTGAATAGCAATGGTGCCAGTTTGTCTCCTTGGCAAACTGGCACCACCTTGGCTACGCTTGTCCTATGCTAAATTGCTTTGATGAGGTCTACTATATTTTGACCTTACCCCTTGCGTTTTTCATTGTCATATTTGTCACTTTACTTGGGATTTCGAGATCTTCCATTGCCTTGTACAGCCAATGTCTTTTCTATCTGTCGTAGAACTGTTTGAAGTCCACGGATACTTGCGGCATTCATTTTCCATACCTTCTCCAATATCTGCATGATGGTTAATAGTTGATCGCTCGTTGATCTACCCTTCCTGTACCCTACGTGATATACCATTTATTAATTTTGGTTTTAGTTCTGTAAAAAAGTGCTATCGAAACAAGAATGAAATCTTTCCGTCTAAAATTATTTGAATATCTTGAAATAAAATTAATTTTATTTGAAATTTGGCAGAAAGAACTCAAGGTTGATAGCCCATTGTTTCATAAACTCCGCAAAATAATTATCGCATCACTAATATTTTACCATTTAAATTTGTAATATTTATATTTTGATTTTTAGTTGTACATTATGGTACAACATAAGATATTATGAAGGGCAATTTAACTTTACAAAATAAATAATAAAGCTAAAACAGTCTGTAGACAGAAAGTAAATACTAACCCTACAAATACAGATGCCTAAAATTAATTATTATTCAATTAATAGTGGCTATTGCCACCTCTACTTTTCAAAACAGCCTGCATTCTCCTTGGTAGTGACTCGAAAAGAATTCTAATATAGTCTTGATCTATTGGGTTCCATTCTTCAATAACTGCGTTTCGTAAATCATTTAGGCTAGTTAATGATACGCGATTGGTTCGTAGATTCCAACCGATGCGATCTCGGACATGTTCAATGATGTTTAAGTCAGGACTTCTAGCAGGTCAATTTAAATTTCGCAAACCTACCTCATTCGTGTACTCTTGCACTATATGTGCAGGGTGCGAGCGAGCATTATCATGCATTAGCACGAAATTGTGACCAATGAATGGAGCATAAGGTACTACATGTGCTTCGAGGACATCCCGTATATACCGACCAGCAGTCATAGAACCATTATCTATGACCACCAATTATTTGCGAGCCTCTGAATAAATTCCACCCCAGAACATAATAGATCTCCAAATCTCCACCAAACTTTGTGATGTTTCTAAAATTGCACTGGTTGTAGCGTTCACCGCTTCTTCTATACACGGTTATACGTCTATCTGAAGAGTACAAACAGAATCTGGATTCAACCGTAAACAAAACGTTTGCCCAGTCACTGAAATTCCATTCTGCATGTGTTCTAGTAAATGCGAGCCTTGCCACTCGGTGTTCTCTAGTTAGTTTGGGACCTTTTGCTGGTACTGTCGCACGTATTCCTACATATTGGAGTCGATTCGTAATTGTCTCGCTACTAACTCTTACATTGCGAGCATTGTATAGTTCAGCTTGTAACTTCCTTGAGGTACAATGGCTGAAAACACATTGCATTTAAACGTATAAATCGGTCACCTCTTGCGGTTGTTGCTTTCTTAGGACCTTGTCCTGCTCTTCGTGTGTATTCCCCAGTTTCTCTGAATCTTCTTATTATTCTTGAAACCGTGGACTGCTGAATTCCCAATGCTGCAGCAACATATCTTTGATCTCGACCATCGTCAACTAAGGACACGACACGAACGATTTAGTCTCGTTAAATTTCTAGAATTGCGAGCAGGAGCTTCAACGTTCATTTTGAAATCAAAACTACTAGAACTTCCGTATAAATTTCCGTATTATTAACGGTAGCTTCTTAAACCAAATTAGTTGTCTAGTCCATTCACGTTATTTCAAGTTCATTTTCCATTAATTTCCTATTTCCCATTTTTGTGTCATTTTCCATAACTCGAGTGGAAAAGGATGTTTAAGGTCTTCTATTCATTGAGGGATGTAGTTTTGCTACTGCAAAGTCTAAGCGAACTATTTTGTGATGTATCGAGAGCTGTAAGAACTGCGAGAACAATGCAAGAATCCTTGCTAAAATGTTCATTGTCTCTCTGAATATATCCGCATTTCTATCACCTTGTTCTCATATCTGAACAAGTAGGATTTCGACCTAATAAAAGCTGTACAGGGCAACTTTAAAACCTTACTTAGTTTGTAGAGGATGAGTTTGAAGCTCGGCAGGTGACAGGCGTGGTCTTTGTGGAACTTTCAGCAGCGTACGACACTGTTCATCATCGGTTACTCCATGCCAAGTTGTACAGCAAGACCAAGGATTTCCATCTAATTAGAATTATCAGCACTCTGCTTCAAAACCTAGCTATTTTGTGGACTTACAAGGGCAACGCAGTCGTAGAGTAAAGAAAAATGTCCTTCCTCAGGGAAGCGCAATGGCTCCATTTCTCTTCAACATCTAGATCTACCAACGATCAGCCACTGTCCCCAGACACTTCTTATATGCAAACGATCTAGCCCTTCCTGCGCAGACCGCAAGTTTTGAATCAGTGGAAAGAGATCTGACATCTGCCCTGAGAAATCTTTCAAGTTATTACAGTAGAAACCAACTCAGACCAAATCCATCTAAGACACAAGTATGCGCCTTCCACTTAAGGAACAGGGAAGCTCATCGTGAGTTAGGCATAGAATGATCAGGTATCCGATTGCAGCATTGTCACACCCCTAAATACTTGGGAGTAACCCTTTATAGGGCTCTTACATTCAAAACCCACTGTACGAATAACAAAATGAAAATCTCCACACGAAACAACCTGATTCGCAAACTAGTAGGGACACAAAAGTAAGGGAGCTCACATCCAGAGACTATTTACACTTTTACAATGGCATTGTGCTTTTCTACTGCTGAATTTGCTTTCCAATTTTGGTACAGGTCATCTAATACTAGACAGGTAAATACAGCTCCGAACGAAACTTGTAGGTTGATAAAAGGTTGCTTAAAACCTACCCCAAGAGAAAAACTCTACTACCATAGCACCACCTTGTGTGCGCAGAGAGGTGGCTGTCAACCGGGAGAGGCTGAGAGTGGAAGCGAACAACGCCCACCCACTGCATGGATATAATCCTCCTCAGTATCGGCTGGGGTCCTGAAAGAGCTTCCTGAGGACATCTGAAATGCTTACCGTCTCACAAGAGAAGGTTGGTTGGATGCCAGTAGATGAAGAACTACCACCCGGACACAACGACAGCTGGTTGGTGTGAAAATCTCTAAATAGGTTGCGATCAGCAGTTGGAAGATGTCGAGGCAATCTGAGATTATGGGGCCTCAGTATATCGTCGCTGCGCCTGACAAGTTGCATATGTGATATTTGTATGGTTTTGGTCTTCTTCTTCTTTAATCCATAGCCGGCGCATGGAGAGGTGGTCGACCTCGTAGCCAGTACGCTGCTGTTGGTGCCGCTAGATTCCGTGCTCCATTCACTATACGCTTCCATGCTAATCGATCAGTTGCAACGGTTCTTGCCTCAGCTGTTGTTATTCGCTGGTTTTTTAAATCGTTCTCTACGTGTTTCAACCATGTGGTCTTCGGTGCTTGTTTTTGTGTTCTCCAATCAAGAGGTCGTTTTTTCCATAGGAGTTTGTGCGGTACTCGATTGTCGCCCATCCTACAGATGTGGCCGAACCATCGTAATCGGCGTTTTTGAATTTCCTCAAGAATCGGTGTCTGTTGGTCGCACCTTTCTCTGATTGTCTCATTTAGGAGGTGGTTGAGGAGTGAGACGCAGAGAATCTGTCTCAGGCATCGCATTTGGAAGGCCTCGAGCCTGTTAAGGTCTGGTTTGAGTAATGTCCATGTTTCCGATCCATAAAGAAGAATTGGGAGGATCAGCGTCCGGTATAGGCGTATTTTGGTTTTGATGGTAATATTCGTCCGCTTCCATATGCACCACTTGAGTGAAGCAAACGTTGCTGTTGCCTGGCCTATCCGGCTGTGAACTTCGGCTGTCGAAGCTACTTTCTTCTCCACAACCAGTGATCCCAAATATTTGAACTGTGGTACCTGCTCGATTGTGGTTCCATCGAGGTAAACTCTGGCTTCAGATCCATCCGTTGTAAGCACTTTGGTCTTATCCGCATTGATTCTCAGTCCGTATGACTGGGCAATGCGGGAAATGTCATACAAGGTGTCTGTTGCTTCGGCATCTGTGTTGGCGAAAACCGCACTGTCATCGGCGAACATCAGATCGGTTAGGAAGTTTTTGTCATCATATCAAACTCCGCGTCGCCCATCAAACGCTTTTCGCATAATCGTGTCGATCACAATGTTAAAAAGGAGCGGAGAGGCCACGTCTCCTTGCCGGACTCCGGTTCGAATCGGGAATTCCTCAGACATGTCGTTTCGGATACGAAGATTGCTGGTTGAGCCGTCGTACGATGCTTGAAGAAGTTGAATGATTTTCAGTGGCACGTGTTCGATCTTCAGGGCTTCCCACAAGCTTGACCAATCGATGCAATCAAAAGCAGATTTGAAATCGATGAAGACGATGACATTTCGTTTGCCACATCGAATTCTTTCTTCCATTAGCTGACGGAGAGCAAATATCTGATCGATGCATCCTCGATGTAGTCGAAATCCAGCTTTTTCTTCCCGGCTTGTTTGCTCTCGATGTTTCTGTAGTCTTGATTGTATGATTTTCATAAATACTTTGCCGACGATCGAGAGGAGGCTAATACCACGGTAATTCTTGCATTCCCGACTGTCGCCTTTCTTCAAAATAGGCACAACAATCGCTTTCTTCCACACGGATGAAACACAATCTAAATGCCATATATGCACTGTGAGAACGTGAAGTTGATGTAATAAGACGTCTCCCCCGGCTTTGATCATTTCGGCAGTTACTTGTCTTAATCTCCTCCCGGCGCTTTACCATTTTTTCAGGGATTTTATTGCCGTCTTCACCTCATTGATTGTTGGTTCAGTATCGGGAAACTGATTTATCGGCTGCTCAATAATCGGCAGTTCGGGTGCTGGGCCTACTGGCGGATTGTGGTTGTACAGCTGATGAAAGAATTCTCTCCACCGCTGTAGACGTTCCTGAGGAGAGGTCACGAAAGTTCCATCCAATTTTTTGATATTGTCATTTGTTGATGTTGTTTTGCCACTTAACCGTCGGATTGTCTGGTACAGCGTCCGGTACTCATGCCTTGATACTGCTTCTTCCATGTCAGCCGCGATGTTATTCCAGTAAGCTTCCCGTTCCAATTTCATTTTCTGTCGAACTTCTTTGTTCAATCGTCGGTATTGTTTGAAATCGACGTGTTTCATTTGCTTCCGCTGGTCGACTAGATTGAGACAGTCGTCCGAGATCCATTGCTGCGTCCGTCGACGAATGGGCGGACACAGCTCCGTTGCACACCCCACAATAGACTCAGAAAGTTGTTTTTCTTCTATGTTGATATCGACTGGTATCGTGAGTGCTGCAAATTTGTTGGATAATGCGATTTGAAATTTTCGGCTGGTTTCAGGGTCTCGCAGACAGGCCCAGTTCCTCTTGGCTGATGGTGGTGCCTTTTTCTTTGCTCTTTGTAATTTCAATTGTAGTTTCACTCGGACAAGATAATGGTCTGATCCACAGTCGGGTCCACGCATCGCACGTACATCTTTGAGCGTCGATCGGAATCTGGTGTTGACCAATATGTAGTCCAACATCGCCGAATCGTTGCCGGATGGATTTCGCCACGTGAGTTGATGTTTGAGGGGTGACGAAAGATGCTGTTGCCGATGATCAAGTTGTTTGACGCTGCAAATGATAAGAGGCGTAATCCGTTGTCATTTATTTCCCCGTATCCGAATTTTCCCATCGTTTCTTCCCAACCGGTTCGATCTGCACCCGTATGTGCATTAAAGTCGCCCATAAGTACGATTAATTCGGTTTGGGGTATTGTATCCAGTGTGTGTTGAAACTGGGCATAAAATTCATCCTTGTTTGTGTCCGGGCTGGTCTCAGTTGGGGCGTAGACGGATACGATATGGGTCTTAATCGTTCCATCAATAGTGATAACCGCCAGACGCTCGGATATCGGTTGGAATGCGATAACACTGGCAGAGGCCCGTCGATCAACCATAAAGCCAACGCCCGCTTCTCGTTTGTCGCCACCAGAATAGAATAGCGTCATCGTCTCGTCGATTGATGGTGGGTCAACCTTCATTGTTCCAGATCCTGTGAGCCGCAGTTCTGATAATGCACAGATCGATATTTTGCATTTCAATAATTCCTTGGCGATAATTTCCTTTTTACCAACGTGATGTCCCGTTCGCACATTCCATGCGGCGATTCGTATTTCTGATTTCGGTGTGATTAACCTGAGTCTTTGGCCAGTAGTCCACTTCTCACCAGCATCCCTGGTTCCCAAAGCTGGCGCATCGGCTGCCCCGGATGCGGTAGCATTAATTCGTAAGTGGTTAAGTCGTGTATCCATGCGGTTTCTTGCCTAGTTTCTTCGGTTTCCCGATTCTGGTCGGCGCGGCAGGCCGACCACCCTCCTCCTTTCACACCCTGGGCTTGGGACCAGACGACGGCGGAGACGACGGTGTATTAGGTCGAAAAAGGAGGGAGAGCAAAAAATACGTTTTTGGTAAACAACAAAAAACGTGTTATTAAATAAACAAACTGAAACACTAGAAAATTATTAATGCAATATGATAGACATTTATTTGGGACATAGAGATACATTAGAAATACACAGTTTGCCATAAATATTTCTTATTTAATGAGCTAGATTTTTTTATAACCAAAAAGTGCACATAACTTGTTTAGAACCGTCTAAGACGTATGACGTATGTTCATCATTGCACATGAAGGATTTGGCAATGTGACACTTTGTGTCTTGTGACTTGTTATTAGGTTTATGACTATGTGATCTTTATGTTTTCTTAGATTATCAAATACAATAAAATTATTATTAATTACCAGAACTATAAAATAATCAGTCGTCCTAACAATTATAATATCAATGTCTTATTGTAGCCCCTTTTAACAGTTAATTTTTAGCTATAATTTTAACATCACAAACAGCATTTCACAGCATATAATATTAAAAATACCCATAGAAAAAGAAATGAAAACTTCTATAAATAAAAACAAATAAAAACTTCTATAAAACCTGTCGAACAAACATGTGTTACAGATCAAACAACTTATTAACGCTTATTTTCTAAATTTATCGGACTTAATTGAGTTATAAAGTTACTTTTTGTAATGAAGGTTATTACAAAATGTATGATAGTCCCGATGCATAGAAGGTTTTAAAGACTGGAGACTATCGTATTTGATTTATAATTTTTTTTGTGGTTCGTTGTACAGTTGAGTAACAACAAATGTTGGGTTGTTGGGATCAAGTCGCTGAGGAAGGATTTTCCAATCGTCGGGATGCCGTAACTTGTAGAAGATACTACCGTTTTTATATAGAAGTGCTCGTATGTCATTTACAGTCGGATCTCCAGCCCTTTTGCCTGGACGAATGGAACAAAGGCAAACATCATCCTCATAATTCTTAAAGTAAGTATAATTAGCATGATGAATATGGTATGGTTGCTTAGGTCTTGCTTCCCTCATGCGACTGATATAATCACTTGGTGCGTAGATTAGAAGACAAAACTTTCTCTCCAAAGTTGAGTGGACACTGTCTACTTGCATCATATTATGTCCTTTTTCTTAAATGATCTGTTCGATCTCCAAGCCTCCAAGTCTCCCTTGTTAACTTTAGTATAGCTGATGATAGAACTTTATTTCTATTTTGGTAAGCACATCCATCTGAGATAATAATTTTTTTTTTATAGTTTAATTGAGACTTAATGAAATCTATTAAACAGCTTGTAAATTCATTAGCCGTAACACCTCCATCACCTTCGTGCCAAATATAGAGGTGTACGTTTTTTTTACTATTAATATAAATGGACTGATTATGAACATGAAGTTTTTGTTTATAATATTGAACTGACACCAAAATATTTGGACAAAGGAGAACAGATTGGACATCAACAGTCAGGACGAGTACATCGGATGAGCTCATAGTGCGACCTTCAATATGAGCGTTGTAGACTTCATTTTTTTTTCAATGTGTAATGTGTACTGCTCTTCTGCGATGTTGCCTTCTTTTTTAGCTGTACATACCTCATCGCTCTGGTCTTTCCTACGCTTATAAATAGAAATCATTTCCTCTTCCAATATCTCATTAAACAGTTTGCGACCAATATTTTGTTTTTGGTTATCCTTGCACCACTCGGTATAAACTCGAAATATGTGAGAATTTGATTCAAAAGTGTCTTCAATGTAAACTCTGTTACTGCTAGAGCAGCAATAGTTACTTGGTACTTTATTTACTAAGTTCAACCATTCTTTAACAGTAGTTGATCTAATAGTTTTTGAAACAGGGTTTTTTATAGTTTTTGATTGTCGTTCTTCATGTTTATATCTTAATTCCTTTCCTTCCTCTGTATTATCCTGCAGCTTTTTAATTCATTCTGACTGTGTATCACTATTTTTATTAAAGGTGCTGACAAAAAAGCTTTTGCACATCTTTATAGTAACATTCTGATAATCGGATACAATACAATCGAATATAATCGGACGCAACCCAACAAGATTTTTTAAATAAGATTTTTTCTCACCCCATGTAGTTAAGCCCCAAAAATAATCAAATAATGCTTTCCGTTTCTGTTCACAAATCAAACCGCATAAATAGCTTTTGTCAGATTTGGATATACAAGAATGGGTACCAAGATATTTTCTAGGTTTCGGTACTAATTCATATCTCGCTTTCTCGCCTGTTTCATCACATTTCCTACTTCTGCCTGTATATTTTTTGCCACATACCCACTGTAACTTATTAAACTCCCTTTGGTTTTAATTTATTTCCTCATCACTGTTCGAAAGCTCAGATTCAAATATACTATCGTCTTCGTATCTGCAAACCGTTTTATTATTTCGCTCTAGTATACCTGTTTTTTCATCGAGATAGTAGCTATCTTTATTGTTTTATTCAAATAATTCAGTATCCTCTCTTAACTGGCCAGTGATTTTATCAAGAATATATCTTTTTTCAATATTATATGAGATCTCAGGAATGGTACAATCGATTTCTGATTGATCGACAAAACGATCAAGATGTTTTTCGTATGTAACATCTTTTAATTCTTCAAACAGAACCATATCGCCTGAAGAAAGTAAAAGCAAAGAGGTATGCAAAGAGTGTGGGTAAATTTGCAGGTACCTTTCATACATATACCTATAGCTGATATAGGTATCTATCATACAAACAAATATTAACATACACACATTCATATTCCTCACTTTAAGGTATTTACAATTAGATATTAATATTCTTGGGTTTGCTGGCTCATACACCACAACGCTTACAAGGCTAACACGGTTGGTGAGCGACTAAAGACGGAACACAAATCGAATTTTTCGTAATTTTTCTTAACAGTCAAAATACATATGGAATTTGTTAGAAATGTTTCTAGTTCGAATAACACAAAAAGAACTATATCAACAGATAGAGAACGAAAATAATCTTCGTATTATTTTTAGTGCAAAAAAAATAATAATAAAACGCACATATGGAATTTGGCAGGCGCAGCGACGATATGTGACACGTCTTGCGAATGTGGACAAGAACAAACCACAAGACACATGCTAACCGGAGATCTTCCTATATACAAGATGAAGGGCACAGAGGGCAATGAACCTCTGTGCCCTTCATCTTGAGCAGAGAAAGATCTCCTGTTAGCACTCTGAGCGCCTTGGATGTTCCTCAGTGTTGGGCACGTGTATATAATTAGACAGTTTTACCCTTATATGTATAGCAACACTGCATACTGCACATTTGTATGTTTGCGACACGAGAAAAAAAATCACCTTGTTAGAATTACATCTGAACTTCCAATTGGAGGGCTTCATCACTAAAGAAAGAAATTCCTGAAGTCGTACAGGGAACATCTTACACAAAATGTGCATTATATGTCTGGATGAGTAGGTAATCTTAATGTTCTAATACAAGCCCTTTTCAACTTCCAATTTGAGTAACAAGAAGGTCTGTATTGCTCTATTCTGCTTGCCGCTAATTATAACAGTAGTGCCTTGCGATGTCTTGAAATGACTTCTTCCAATGTGGCCCAGAGGAACAATAATGTTGGACACTCGTGAATTCTTATTCTTCCTGGGTCGATACAGTCCCAGTGGACTTTGATCTCCTTCCCCTGCCTACACTATTGCTTGGTATATTTAGATCTTAGACTAAAGTATAAGGAACCCCTACAGTTTTCAACGTGGGTAGGCCAGTATTTTATGGGAGGTTCCTTTTTCTTAGCAGATTACTGTGATGGCCTTGCCAGAGCCATGCGCAGGAGGAAGCTGGCTTATTTTTATACTAGTACCCCCTGGCTTTGAACCAGACTTTTGGCTTAGTAATCCGACACATTGACCACTACACGACGACCGCCTTAATACTAAACCCCTGGAGTTAACAATTACAAATTCGTTCAAATCAAAGTTTAAGTTTGTCTATTTAAGGTTTTTTTTTATTTTAGGGATAAAACTTACTATACTTTAGAGCAGTGGTTCTCAAACTTTTTTTTGCCGCGGCACCCTTATCGAACTAAAACAATCTCGCGGCACCCTTGTCGGGCTATAAAAGTTTTGACTTTTTGGAGTTTTGGACATTGGACATTTAGAAATCATTGCTGATAACTGATTGCTTTCCAGAAGCCTTTTTAATTGTTATGGAACCAAGATGCTGTTAGCTATAATTTTATGACAGATAACGCATTGCTCTTGCGGTGCTTGTTCGTTCCCAACAGTAACAAAGCCAAACGATATGAGGTAGCTAAGACCATATTTCCTTATTTTTCATCGAATTATCTTTTGGTCGTGAGTTGCGCTTTCTCAAACGGAGGCAGACGAACTTGATTGATTTAGACAAATCCAGATTTAAGCGAATTGTCTACAATTTTGCACTAATAATAGGAACTCAAATTCGTTTAACTCATGTAATTTTCTTTTGACATTTCTTGTTTATTGCTGCGGCACCCAAGGCATACTCTCACGGCACCCCAGGGTGCCGCGGCACCCAGTGTGAGAACCAATGCTTTAGAGACTTGAAGACGAGTCGAAGACGAAATTGTAGTTTAAAAGGACAATTTTAAGCAAAAGTTTGTATTATATTTATAAGTATTTTATTTCTTTTAGAGATTTAATTGGTAGATCACTGATAATTAAATTTAATTCTTTTGAAATTATATTAACAATTAACCATTATATTAACAATAACACAATGTCAATATTTAATTGAATATTTTCACGAGTTGTTAAATTAACTATTGAGGGACGTTCTTATATCTTGTAAATAAATTTTGTGTTTTCTTTATTTATTTGGGGAAAACGGAATTTAGAAGAAGAATAATGTAGTTTACATGGACAGAAATAACAGAGTTTATAAAGAAAAATGTTGGGAGGGTACAAAAATAGAAATATATGACCTAGAGCCCAATTACATCCTTCATATACACCTTCAGATTTTTACTCTGCAAGGTCCTTACATATATCTCCCATAAAATTCATTTTACCAAATAAAAGTCGTTTCTAGCTAGTCTTTTCTGTCTTGTCTTCTCTATTTATCTTCTTTTGTCTAGTCTTGTCTGTTTCGTCTTGTTTGTTTGACGTTGTTTGTCTAGTCTTGTTTATCTAGTCCTGTTGGTTTAGACTTGTCCGTCTAGTCTTGTCTGACTAGTGTACTCTGTCTAGTCTTGTCTGTCTAGTTTTTTCTGTTTCATAAAACTTGCAGAAAATTTTATTATTTATAAGAAAACTTTGTCATATCGATTGATGTTTTTATGTGCCAAGTTGTCATAAACAACCTTGAATAATGTCAAAACGCAATCTTTATTTCACATTTTGCTTGTCCCAAAAATTCGCAAATAACCCGGAAAATA
Organism: Phosphuga atrata; assembly: GCA_944588485.1. Taxonomy (NCBI): domain Eukaryota; kingdom Metazoa; phylum Arthropoda; class Insecta; order Coleoptera; family Silphidae; genus Phosphuga; species Phosphuga atrata. The sequence continues at coordinate 57,442,314 of OX155898.1, read as the reverse complement.
ACCGAAATTTTGAAAAATGTTTCAAATAAAACTCGTAGCGAATTCAATTTTTATTCGTACAATTTGGATATCAATCACATTTATTGCTATTATATTATAATATTTCTGGTTCCCAATATCATCTCAATATATATTTTTTGCAATCAAATATGTTTCTTTATCAGAATAAATTTAGTCGATGTATCATTACCGCTTTATAATATGAGACTATCTGTTTCTGAAAGCAATTCTGAGATACTTCAACCTCTTACAAAGGAAATCTAATCCCCTCAAGATGATTTCGTATTCCTGAACCCCCGGTGATCCAAAAAATGCTTACAAATGCGGAACGTTCTAGCTCTGTCCGACGTCAGCTTTTGCAAATTAAATCCCACATTCCCTTTTCATCATTCATCAAATAAATGTTGTTTTGTTTCTTTTGCAAAACAACTATTATATTTGATATGCTCGCGCCTTTAATAAAATACATTCACGTGTTTGTATTTTGTATACTTTGGTTGCATGTTTGCTTTCATATTTATTTGGAATCCGATAAAAATTCACCCTCACAATGCATAAAATGTGCAATCCAAACTTATATTTACATAAACAGAGATGAATTTCTCGAGGTATGTTGTTTATACATTTCCTTTCTGCAAAACTCGCTGCTTATTTAAATTGTAATCATATCTGAAGTGAATTCATAAAGATGTTCGTATAAATTTTAACAGAACGATATTAAAAAGAGCTCACTGAAGTCAAAGACGTGGAATAAGGAATTTAAATCGCTGCGGTGAGCAATATTACTTTATAAATAATTTCGCTAAATTCAAAAACTCTCAAATAGCATTTAAAATTACATTTCGTTTCTCTTAAATATTCATAAAATACATTACAGCCAATGAATGATATTCTAATTTAAAAAGAATATTAGCAAAACCTTTTTACTTACATTTTAATAAACATTTTTAATTTGGAATAACAGTAATTAAGTTTTACACTCGCATGGTCTTAAAGATTGAGACAGCTATAACCATCAAGACTTAAACAAACATGTTCAATAAGATTCAGACCTAAGGTCCTCAAGTTGCAAGCAGAGCAATTAAGTTTTCCACAGATTTTAGATATAGAGCCTAAAGGTCTTCATGATGAAGGCAGATTATGAGCATCAAGACTTAAGACAATAATTACTGCAAAAGATTTAAGATTTTCGAATTCATATGGTTTTCAAGATAGAGACAGCTATAAATATCAAGATTAATACAAATAAGTTCATCAGGATTTAGACACACAATGTCCTCAAGCTTTAAGCAGACAGAGCCCTCAATCTCAAATCCATCGAAAAATCGATTGCAATTTTTCGACAGATTTGAAATTTATATTCGCAATAGTAGTTTATGATACAAGAAGAGCTATTGTGCATGAGTTGCAAAGTTTAAAGCACGAGCCGAAGGAGAGTGGTTTAATCGCAATGAGTGCAGAAAAGCCTTTCACACACGTGTGTCATACATTATTTTATCTACGAAGCATGTTCAAATACTTTTGAATCTACAAAAAAAGAATTGTTTCTTGCCGATATTATTGTAGAAATTGTAATTCTGACAGACAACATACTTCAAATCACTGACATAATAAGGTTCGAACTTTCAGCGCCTCCTTGGACAAAATTGCTAACTAGCAAAAAACGCACAGTGACAGGAACACTATTTGGTTGTTGTCAATGTAATCTAGGTTAACCTAGATTTATTCCAAATTAGGTTATGGTTAGGTTAAATAATATTAGAGCCAGATAAATCCAGACTGAGAGGCCGAGAGTTGATTCAAAATAAGAAAAATTCATTCAATAGTAAGATACGTCAGAAAATTTATTTTCACTACGTCTATGTTTTTTTTAGTGACGTAAATTGTTGCCATAGTAACAACAAACCGGAATCGTTTAATAATGCAACATTTGATTTACATTGGATTTTTACGCATAATTTGTATTCTTTTACACACGATTATAATAATGGCATCGTTCACTTACAATAATGTATTTATTAATTTGTTCATTTTGCTGTGTGAGTAGTATCCATAAAGCTTTCGACAGATATAAGCTTTACATTCGCAAGATTTTAAATATTAAGACAAAAGCTTTATACAGACATATCCATCAAGGTTTCAACAGATTTAAGTTTTAGACTCGCAAGGTCCTCAATATTGAGACAAAAGCTTTATTTAGGCAGATCCATCAAGTTTTTCAGAGATTTAAGCTTTAGACTCGTAAGGTTTTCAATATTGAGACAGAAGCTTTATACAGACATATCCATCAAGCTTTCGACAGATATATGCTTTAGACTCGAAAAGGTTTTCAGTATTGAAACAATAGCTTTATACAGACGGACCGATCAAGCTTTCGAAAGATATAAGCTTTAGACTCGAAAGGTCTTATATATTAAGACAAAAGCTTTATACAAACAGATCCATCAAGTTTTTCAGAGATTTAAGCTTTATATCGCAAGGTCTTTAATATTGAGACAGCCCATCAAGATATGGACAAACGATGTCATTAAATTGAGGTCTTTTTAAGGTTTTCAAGCTTTAGACAGACAAAACCATTAAGTTTGAGACAGATTTAAGATTTGGACTCGCAAGGTCTCAAAGATTGTTATCCCCACTCGGCGTTCAGCGAGAATGGACGCACGAGCAGCCACTTATTTTATTTGAATAGTTTATAGTCGAATTTTGAAAAGTTGATTAAATACAATTTTTTACTAAAGTGAATATATAAATTATAGATTAGTTTTATAAAAAACGCATTCTTTTATGCAAGACCTATCAGTATAGTTTATTAATATGTCAAGGGAACTTAGATCGAATATTTCCTCAGAGAAGCTAATCGACAACTTTATCAGCTTTCTGCAGAGTGCTAATTATGGAAATCTTATAATTGTTAAAAAACATATGGAACCACTGCACGCACTAAATTGTGTGTTGACTGAACAAATTAAGGAATTAAAACGCGTTAAACGATTAAAGCGTTAAACGGTGTGTGAAATCGCATATTAACAAACAAACGGATCATATGGAAGTACTAATTGGTGAGTTATCTAAACAGATTGATGATTTAAATAGTCGGATTAATATTTTAAAAGCGGATACAACACTGCCTGTACCCGAACGTTCGGTACCTGCTATCGACGATAACGAAGCGGGTTCACATGATGTGACAGAAAATGAAATTATCTACAAGGGTACAAGATTAAATTTAGATACGAGAAATAAACAACTTGAATTCCAAAACAAATCAGTGAGATCAAATTCCATTAGGGACAAAAGGGAATTCAATACAGAAATTGTAGAACCCGAAAACCATTGTTTTGTCGAATCTAGAAGACGTAGAAGACAGCGTGTATCATTTGGTATGGCTAAAGTCAGTGTGAATGAAATTGATGCTGGTTTTTGAGGAAAAAAAATTCAAGCGAAGAAAATATAGCTCCACATCTCAAGGGCAAGGGACCATGATACATAGTACTAGACCTCACATACAAAACTGATTTTGATAAAGCAAGTTTTATTGTCGAAGATATTAAGCCTAAAGTAAAAAAATCTAATGATAACTCTTTCAAAGTCGGAGTAGACTTCTCTTTGAAAGATAAAGTTTATGACTCTAATTTCTAGCCGGAAGGTAAACGTTATAAAAGGGTAAATTTTAATCGATAAAATAGAAACCGCCAGACAAATTTTGTACAGAGCAATCCTCATAGACCAGTAAGTTAAATAAAAATGTTTTGAAGAATATTATTAATATCAGTACTCGGACGGGACTAATAAACATTAACAGTCAGTCAATCGATAAATCGGTAGACAAAATCGAGTACCTATATGGTAAGCACAAACCACGAATGTAAATTTCCCGTAGTGACCGAGCACTGGAAAAGCCTAGATCAAATCAAAATGATCAAAATCATTGATCATGTTTTTGCCGAGCGGAACAAAAACATGGTCGAGTAGCTATTTATTGTAAGTGAGCAATAAGTTTTAAAATCAAGGAGGTTTTAAACTCTCGACCCGAAAGTTCCGTTTTTGAATGTTCGGCGATTGAGAATTAAATAAGAACGTCATCATCATAATTGGAATATACATGGCACCTCTGACAAACTTTTCTTATATAAACTGCACGGTATCTTAGACAAATTACAGAAAGAAGGAAAACAATGTATCATTGTGAGCGATTTCAATGTTGACATTCTACTAATAGTAGAGACTTCATAGCCCTTTTTGACACCTTCAATATAGTCCCGACTTTCAAAGAAAGGAGCCACCACCACCTTCAATTCTTGTTTAGATAACAAGATCATCGAAAGCATCGTTGTTTGTAAAGGGTTATAATATTCAATATAGACATTAAACTTCATCATATCCGACCACCTTGCCCAATATATTAATTTTAAATCGGAGAAAATCCCAACAACATATAAATTCAAATTAAATTCAAATTAAATTTATTTCTCTAATTAAGCTATACAAAAAATACAATAATACAAAAAATATAAAACAATTAGAACCTATAATGAAGACCATATAAGACCATAAGACCATATAAGACCACATAAGATCATATTTTACTCCAAGATGAGAAACCGCAAAGTGGTCGTCACCTTTGTTGATTTTAAGAAGGCCTACGATTCCGTCGATAGAGAAACGCTTAACAAAGTAGTCCAGGAACTAGCATTAGACAACAAAACCCGCAGACTAATCCTAGAAACTTTGACCAACACCCATTCCAAGGTTGACATTTAGAGGCAAGATTTTAGAAAGCTTAGAAATAAAAACTGGAGTGAGACAAGCAGATGGACTTTCCCCCCTTCGCTTCAACTGTGTCCTTGAAAAGGTTATGAGAGAATGGCGAAAGGAACTGAAAAATTTGGGTGCTAAGAGTGGTATCTATTTGGGACGTAAGAACGAGGGACTGGTTGTAGATTGCCTGGCCTTTGCAGATGACATGGCACTGTTTGCTGTTTCTCTTGAGATGTCAACAATGCAGGTAAACTGCCTCAGAAAACAGGCTGCCAAATTGGGTCTTCAAGTGTCGCTGGAGAAAACAGAATTCTTCACCAACATTAGAGAAGCAAACAGAGAGATGTTACTAGAACAGGGAAACATCAAGAGGACTGAGAAATTTAAGTATCTCGACGAATGGATTGAACCCAACTTATCAGAAAGAGCATCATTATCCAAGAGAGTCAGCAAGTTAGAACTAGCCTATCGGCTGACTAAGAACACTTACTATAAGAAAAGCCTGTCACGCAACCTGAAACTTAAGCACTATACATCAGTCTTACGACTAGAAGCCCTATATGCCATGGAGTGTCCTTCCTTGAACCCAAGGGGTCTAATAGAGAAATTGGAAATCAGAGAGAGGAGAATCCTCAGGAAGATCCTAGGCCCGGTACAGGAAGATGGGGAATTCCGAAGACGGCATAACTCTGAGCTCTATGAACATATTGAGATGCTCTCTGACTGTGCAAGGAAAAGATGGGTAGCTTTCTATGGCCACGTTGCAAGATTGCTTCCAAAACGACTAACCAACCGTCTGTTCACCTTCTGGCAAAACAAGAAGCTTCGTACCACTTGGTTAACAGAGACCGAGAAGGATATTAAAGAACTGGGAATAACAGATCTCAAAAACAGACAGTCTGTGAGACGCACCCTAAAGGAAGTCCGTGGATTTCAGGAGAAACCTCGAAGGAAAGGTACCCCCTGGACAGAAGAGAGAAAGGAGTTACACCGGCAGAAGATGCGACAATACTGGGCCAAGGTTAAAGCCCAACAGTTGAAAACAGTTGTGGTCTAAAGTAGGCCTATTCGAAAGAAGAAGAAGAAGAAGACCATATAATCGATTTCAAGCAAGATTTACAAAACGAATCTTGGGATGAAGTTTTTACCACGCAATACTTTGAAGCAGATAAATAATGGGATTGCTTTAATCAAAGATTTAAATACCATATCAACACTTGTTTCCTATTAAAAAATATCAAAAATACAGCGAAGAAGAAAAAGATCTTCTTAAATAATACCCTAGAAAAAATGCGGAAACTTATTGAGTTATACTATTAAACATACTGGATCAGACTAACCCAGCTCTAAAAAGAAATCGTAATATATTAATACTTCGATTTAAAGAAAGAACGGCAAGAAACAAAGAGATACTATGAATATGGGAATATGGAGAGAATATAGATTGTGACAGACACCTGTGAAGATCTAGACAGATAAGATTATCGAGATTTAGACACAAAAGTTCTTCAAGCTTTAAACAGACGGAGCTTTAAGGCTTCGATAGATTTACGAGTAAAACTCGCAAAGTCTTCACTTGAGATTGAGGTAGATTAAACAAAAGGATTTATATAAATCCAGATTTAGGTATACAAGATCTTCAAGTTTCTGAAAAAAGACCATCAAGATTTAGACAAACAAAGTCTTAAAAAAACAATTATGTCAAGAATTAAGGAAATTAGAAAATCAATATTTAGACACAAAAATTGAATGTAGGCAGAATAGGCAACATTAAGGCAATCAGTAAATCATTAAAATTTAGAAACAGAATGTGCACACACTTCAGACAAATTTAGACCCACAAGTTTGTTACGAACTTTACAAACATGGTCTTCAAGGAGAGAGACGGTTAAAACCATTTAAACAGAAAGGGTAATCAAGACCTAAACCAACCAAACGTTAGAATCTAAACTTTAGATTACATGTCATTAATCATCATGGTCTGATCTGGTCTTGTCCTGCCTTGTCTGGTGTTGTCTGACTTTGTCTGGTCCTATCTGGTCTGGTCTTGTCTGGTCTTGCTAGTTCTTACTTGCTCTTGCCAAGTCTTGACTGGTCTTATCTGTTTTTGTCTGCCCTTCTCTGGTCTTGTTTATCTTGTACATATTTTCTATACATTTCTAGTTAAATCTACTTATCTTTTGCTAGCTGATGCTTATAAGTAACCTTTTTTATAAGATTTAATTGTTGCAATGTAGTGTAATAAATCAGCTTGAGAGGAAATACAGCTTTCCATTTCTATTAATTACATCACTAAAGTAGATACAAGTAGCTTCAAAGAGCTACGAGTTAATTAAATCCAATCAAATATTTATTCATACAACGATGTACTAACGTACAAATTGAATATGTCGAGGATATTACAAGCTAAGAAATAAAAAATAGAAAGATTAATGTAAAAGAACAATTTATATTATAGAAGTTATTTAAATTCACTTGATGCGAATCTGTATTCTTCGAAATTATGTTTTATGAATTTATCGATGCTGTAGAATGCCTGCCGTATAAGTATATCTTTGAGTTTCGCGCTAAAAATCTTAAAGAAGGTTACTTCTCGTAGCCTAAGGAATATCTTGTTGTATATATGTATGCCTATTTTGTCAGTGGCTTTACTGCATATTGTTGGATTTGCTTTGGGAGTGAGCAGGTATGTGCAGTTTCTTGTGTCGTAATTGTGTTTGTCCTTATAAGTTGGATACTCTCGCTTGTTCTATTGCAAAGTATATACAGGGTTATTATAAAAGAAATAGATACTTTTGGTGTTATATAAAACAAAAATTATTTGTGATATTGATATGCATTTTGCGCTGTCAGATTGAGGAACTGTAGAAATTTTGTTAGTACAGTTGCTAGTACTGCGCAAGCATAATAGCTAGGATGGCAGTAAACTCTACGGAGAAAGCATATGGCGTGCTTGAATTTGCCAAAACCAACTCCGTAACTGTTGTCCAACGACATTTTTAAACACGTTTTGAAAAATCGCCACCTACTAGACAGTCAAACTACGATTGGTACAATAAATTTGAAACGACAGGTTGTTTATGTAAAGGCAAAAGTCTAGGAAGACCTCGTGTGTCAGAAGAAACAGTGGAACGTGTTCGTGCTGCTTACCAACGAAGTCCACAAAAGTCAACAACTCGTGCAAATTTGGAACTACAATTTCCGCAATCAACTGTGTGGATAATTTTACGTAAACGACTAAAACTGACGCCTTACACATTGCAGTTGCTACATCATCTACGTGAGGATGACAAGCTTATACGTAAAGATTTTTGCAATGAAATGCTGCAACTTGATGAAGAAGATGAGTTTTGCGAGCGGATAATTTTCAATGTTCCACATAGGTAAATACTTATGGCTAATATAACGTGAACACCTAACGTGAATACCTAACGTGCCAGGGTGAATAAACACAACGTCCTAATATGGGAGACTGAACATCCGAAAGTGTTGGTGGAGCATTTGCGTGATTCTCCAAAAGTGAATGTGTTTTGTGCTGTATCTCGCACAAAGGTGTATGGTCCTTTTTTTTGAAGAAAACACAGTAACGGGAGCTAAATATCAAATGTTGATCAATTCATTTATGCCTCAACTGCATGAGGACAGGGGGAACTTTATCTTCCAATCTTTATCCTTTATCGTCCCTCCTCTTCCTAGTGATTTAGATGAGTTAAAACAGCGCATCATGACAGCTGTGGAAAGTGTCAAAGCAGATATGTTACACCGGGTTTGGAATGAACTAGACTCGCCTTGATGTATGACGTGTGACAGGAGGATCCCATATTGAGCACCTATGGGTTCCCAAAGTAAACTTTAAGAATCACAGTGTAAAATAATTTAAACAAATTCATAATAACGATATTAGTTTTGCATTAATAAAACATTGAAAGTGTCTATTTCTTTTGTAATAACCCTGTATTTAGTAGCACTGCACCGCTGACTAATTTTTTGATGGTTCGAATGGAGTAGATTTTACTTTGGATGCTGTCTGCAGTCTTTCCCCGTGTGAGGTATTCCTCGAAACAGACACCTAAGTATTTTGAGGATTCTGTTCTATGCAATTGTTCTTGACCAATTTTTAGCTGCAGATTCTCTGAAGGTTTCTTTCTGGCAGTTTGAAATATTATATAGTTGTTTTTTTGTATGTATAAGAACATATTATTGCCAGAAAACCAGGTGTGGGCTTTTTCCAAGAGTAGCTTAGATTTCTGTTTCAATTCGAGAGCCTTCTGATATAATAAATCTTCCTCGGCATAGAGGTTGCAATGATTTGCTCCTATAAACTTGATCCTATCTGCTGTATAAATTGAGAATAGGGTCGGAACAAGTACACTCGCCTGCGGGATCCCGATGTTAATGTTTGTCATATCAGACAGGACATTATTGTTGTTATGTTCTATTTTTACAAAGAACTCTCTATTTTTGAAGAACGACTCAAACCATCTACCCGCCTCTCCTCTAATCCCGTATTTATACAACTTACCTAAGAGTTTATCATATGCTACACAGTCAAATGCCTTGGACAGGTCGCAGAAGTCTCCGATCGGCGAGTTGCCCGTGTCTACCTCAACAAGGATTTTATTATAGAATGCAAGAATTTCTGTTGTTGTGAATTTATTTTTCTTAAAGCCGTGTTGTTCGTGTGGTATAATATTATGTTGATAGATGAATGGCATCATTCAACTTTCCTTACTATATTCAAGTATTTTAGCCAGTACCGAAACTAATGATATTCCCCTTTCCCCTTTTTATAAACGGGCACAATTATTGCAGTTTTTAGAGTACTTGTGTAGTGTTCGTTGTTAAATGAACAGTTGACAATTTTCGTCACTGAATTCCTTTATAATATTACAAGGTAATAAGCCTATCCCACAGCTAGTTTTGGTTTTAAGTTTTTGTAGAAGTAATAACATTTCCGCTTCTTTAAATTCTTCTAGGAACATTGTTTTGTTTTGTTATTGTTGTTGTTATGCCTTGTGGTACTTGCAGTGGTGCGTTTTCAAAATAATTATTAAAATTAGTTGCTACCTCACGACCATTTGATATTTCACAATCACTCACTTGTAGCTTAATGTCCACTTTTTGTTTTGATTTATTGTTTAATTTATTTATAGTTTGCCACATAGGATTTTGATAATTTTGTCCCTGTTCAATTTGTTTGTTGTAAAAATTACGTTTGGTTTGCAAACTGAGGTTTTTGTGTCTTTTTTGTCAAGCAGATATTTTGGCTTCAAGATGCGATAGTTTTTCTCAAGTATATACAAATCTCTTAAGTTTCTACTTGAAGTTAGTATTTCGTCCGAGGCTTTTTGCTTATTTTAATTCTCTCTAGAGGAATATTTGTGAAAAAATGATGTTGTATCTTCTGGATGAAAGTATTTGTTTTGCTAGTTAAAACATGTTAAAACTTGAAAAGAATGGTAATAATAATAACTTTCCACTGTATAAAACTAGGAATGCAAATATTTATTAGAAACTTGCGCGGCTTTGATGGAAGTGTTTGTAATCAGCTTTAAAATGTAGACGCTTCGTGGTAAACGCAGTTTATGCAACGAACTAAATATTGTTAATGCGCGAGCCGGGTATTTAAGGCTGCAATCGAGGAAAAAATGCGGATTTATTTAGGTTTGCTGAAACGTATGCTGCTGACCTTTGTTCACTTGGTTAATTCTAACCACTTTACATCAAAAGGCACACATGCGTTTCCATTCAATTAACTAACAATCCAATTATTTTCTGCAATATCGCCCTGTAAAATCAATTTAAATGTTTGATGTGGAGCACAATTATCAAATCCAAATGTGCATAATAGCAATATCATACAAATATTTATATATTCTTATACAAATATTTATATATTCTATTTATCAATATTTTCAAATCAAATTTTTATATAGGGTCTTTCAATAAGAGGTTTCATCTTGATTTTGACAGTGTTTACATCTAATCGATCTGTGCTTTCAGAGATTTGTTCAACTTTTTGTTTGAAAATATGAAAAAAAAAACGGAAAACCAAACGTGGACACTCTTTATTATTTGGAACAGAACCATGTGGCAGCAGGTAGTTTATTTACAATTTTCTTCAACCTTTTTTGTTTGAAAAAATTAATGCACGCAAATTTATATAACATAACACCAAACATAATACCAAATTGGGACACGCTTTATAACTTGGGACAGAACCATGTCGCTGGTTTATTTACTCTAAAACAAATTTTCAACGCTCATTTATTATCTTGTCGGAAACAAAGCGTTCTGAATATATGTTATCGATTGAATTGAAACGTCTTTAAATATCAATAAACGCAAACAAAAAATGTTTAATGGAAGTTGAAAAGATTCATTCAATATATTATATGCGTTTTCTTAATGTTCAATAGATATTGTAATGATAAATGTCAAGCATATTAAATGTAAATGATCGTCTCCGATTACCGCACAGCAAAAGAAGTTATATAATGAAAAAGGTTTTGAATTTTTCAGTGAAAGAAAACGTTTAAGTAAATACTTCTTGCATTTGTAAAGTTGAAAGTTTTTAGAACAATATTAAAGCTCGTTCTTTTTACTTGATTCTTTTTAGTAAGAATTTTCCAGAGCTTTTAGGGCAAGGGTGTCCAACTTTTATGTTTTTCTGACAATGAGCCACTTGGGAAGAAGTGAAGGAGTTTAATACCAGACAAGACTAGACAGACAAGACTAGACAGACAAGACTAGACAGCCAAGACTAGACAGACAAGACTAGACAGACAAGACTAGACAGACAAGACTAGACAGACAAGACTAGACAGACAAGACTAGACAGACAAGACTAGACAGACAAGACTAGACAGACAAGACTAGACAGACAAGACTAGACAGACAAGACTAGACAGACAAGACTAGACAGACAAGACTAGACAGACAAGACTAGACAGACAAGACTAGACAGACAAGACTAGACAGACAAGACTAGACAGACAAGACTAGACAGACAAGACTAGACAGACAAGACTAGACAGACAAGACTAGACAGACAAGACTAGACAGACAAGACTAGACACTCAAGACTAGACAGACAAGACTAGACAGACAAGACTAGACAGACAAGACTAGACAGACAAGACTAGACAGACAAGACTAAACACTCAAGACTAGACAGACAAGACTAGACAGACAAGACTAGACAGACAAGACTAGACAGACAAGACTAGACAGACAAGACTAGACAGACAAGACTAGACAGACAAGACTAGACAGACAAGACTAGACAGACAAGACTAGACAGACAAGACTAGACAGACAAGACTAGACAGACAAGACTAGACAGACAAGACTAGACAGACAAGACTAGACAGACAAGACTAGACAGACAAGACTAGACAGACAAGACTAGACAGACAAGACTAGACAGACAAGACTAGACAGACAAGACTAGACAGACAAGACTAGACAGACAAGACTAGACAGACAAGACTAGACAGACAAGACTAGACAGACAAGACTAGACAGACAAGACTAGACAGACAAGACTAGACAGACAAGACTAGACAGACAAGACTAGACAGACAAGACTAGACAGACAAGACTAGACAGACAAGACTAGACAGACAAGACTAGACAGACAAGACTCGACAGACAAGACTAGACAGACAAGACTAGACAGACAAGACTAGACAGACAAGACTAGACAGACAAGACTAGACAGACCAGACTAGACAGACAAGAACTAGACAGACAAGACTAGACAGACAAGACTAGACAGACAAGACTAGACAGACAAGACTAGACAGACAAGACTAGACAGACAAGACTAGACAGACAAGACTAGACAGACAAGACTAGACAGACAAGACTAGACAGACAAGACTAGACAGACAAGACTAGACAGACAAGACTAGACAGACAAGACTAGACAGACAAGACTAGACAGAGAAGACTAGACAGACAAGACTAGACAGACAAGACTAGACAGACAAGACTAGACAGACAAGACTAGACAGGCAAGACTAGACAGACAAGACTAGACAGACAAGACTAGACAGACAAGACTAGACAGACAAGACTAGACAGACAAGACTAGACAGACAAGACTAGACAGACAAGACTAGACAGACAAGACTAGACAGACAAGACTAGACAGACAAGACTAGACAGACAAGACTAGACAGACAAGACTAGACATACAAGACTAGACAGACAAGACTAGACAGACAAGACTAGACAGACAAGACTAGACAGACAAGACTAGACAGACAAGACTAGACAGACAAGACTAGACAGACAAGACTAGACAGACAAGACTAGACAGACAAGACTAGACAGATAAGACTAGACAGACAAGACTAGACAGACAAGACTAGACAGACAAGACTAGACAGACAAGACTAGACAGACAAGACTAGACAGACAAGACTAGACAGACAAGACTAGACAGACAAGACTAGACAGACAAGACTAGACAGACAAGACTAGACAGACAAGACTAGACAGACAAGACTAGACAGACAAGACTAGACAGACAAGACTAGACAGACAAGACTAGACAGACAAGACTAGACAGACAAGACTAGACAGACAAGACTAGACAGACAAGACTAGACAGACAAGACTAGAACAGACAAAGACTAGACAGACAAGACTAGACAGACAAGACTAGACAGACAAGACTAGACAGACAAGACTAGACAGACAAGACTAGACAGACAAGACTAGACAGACAAGACTAGACAGACAAGACTAGACAGACAAGACTAGACAGACAAGACTAGACAGACAAGACTAGACAGACAAGACTAGACAGACAAGACTAGACAGACAAGACTAGACAGACAAGACTAGACAGACAAGACTAGACAGACAAGACTAGACAGACAAGACTAGACAGACAAGACTAGACAGACAAGACTAGACAGACAAGACTAGACAGACAAGACTAGACAGACAAGACTAGACAGACAAGACTAGACAGACAAGACTAGACAGACAAGACTAGACAGACAAGACTAGACAGACAAGACTAGACAGACAAGACTAGACAGACAAGACTAGACAGACAAGACTAGACAGACAAGACTAGACAGACAAGACTAGACAGACAAGACTAGACAGACAAGACTAGACAGACAAGACTAGACAGACAAGACTAGACAGACAAGACTAGACAGACAAGACTAGACAGACAAGACTAGACAGACAAGACTAGACAGACAAGACTAGACAGACAAGACTAGACAGACAAGACTAGACAGACAAGACTAGACAGACAAGACTAGACAGACAAGACTAGACAGACAAGACTAGACAGACAAGACTAGACAGACAAGACTAGACAGACAAGACTAGACAGACAAGACTAGACAGACAAGACTAGACAGACAAGACTAGACAGACAAGACTAGACAGACAAGACTAGACAGACAAGACTAGACAGACAAGACTAGACAGACAAGACTAGACAGACAAGACTAGACAGACAAGACTAGACAGACAAGACTAGACAGACAAGACTAGACAGACAAGACTAGACAGACAAGACTAGACAGACAAGACTAGACAGACAAGACTAGACAGACAAGACTAGACAGACAAGACTAGACAGACAAGACTAGACAGACAAGACTAGACAGACAAGACTAGACAGACAAGACTAGACAGACAAGACTAGACAGACAAGACTAGACAGACAAGACTAGACAGACAAGACTAGACAGACAAGACTAGACAGACAAGACTAGACAGACAAGACTAGACAGACAAGACTAGACAGACAAGACTAGACAGACAAGACTAGACAGACAAGACTAGACAGACAAGACTAGACAGACAAGACTAGACAGACAAGACTAGACAGACAAGACTAGACAGACAAGACTAGACAGACAAGACTAGACAGACAAGACTAGACAGACAAGACTAGACAGACAAGACTAGACAGACAAGACTAGACAGACAAGACTAGACAGACAAGACTAGACAGACAAGACTAGACAGACAAGACTAGACAGACAAGACTAGACAGACAAGACTAGACAGACAAGACTAGACAGACAAGACTAGACAGACAAGACTAGACAGACAAGACTAGACAGACAAGACTAGACAGACAAGACTAGACAGACAAGACTAGACAGACAAGACTAGACAGACAAGACTAGACAGACAAGACTAGACAGACAAGACTAGACAGACAAGACTAGACAGACAAGACTAGACAGACAAGACTAGACAGACAAGACTAGACAGACAAGACTAGACAGACAAGACTA
The DNA here is from genome assembly GCA_944588485.1 of Phosphuga atrata. NCBI lineage: Eukaryota > Metazoa > Arthropoda > Insecta > Coleoptera > Silphidae > Phosphuga > Phosphuga atrata. Next base: position 57,427,273 of record OX155898.1, on the reverse strand, counting down.
GACAGACAAGACTAAAAGCTATATAATTATGGAATCAGAGGGGTCGCACTGGATTGGATAAAATCCTTTTTAACAAACCGAGTGCAAATAACGAAATTAGTAACCAAGAATGGTATTGTTAAATCCACACCAAGAGGCATAAACATGGGTATTCCGCAGGGAAGCACTATTGGCCCCTTGTTGTTTACTCTGTTTATAAATGACCTACCTCAAGTATCCATAGGTCCACAAAATTTGCTAGTCAACTATGCTGACGATACCACCGTTTTGATAAGTAATAAATCTGTACAGGACATTGGCTTCAATGCCAATCATGTCATGAGTTCACTTATGGCTTGGTTTACTGAAAACAGGTTGGTTATAAATAAAGACAAAACTAACATAATACTCTTCCGTACCAAGCGATCTACAGAAACATATCCTATGATTGTACAACTTGGAAATGAAGATATTCAGACTCAGTTCTCTGTGAGGCTTTTGGGTCTTTATTTCGACTGTAATCTGGACTGGTCAATTCATACAAACAAAGTTTTAGCGAAACTTAATAAAGCAGTATATGCTTTAAGAAGATTGAGTAAATACGTTGATCCAAGTATTTTGAAGATGGTCTACTTCGCAAATTTTCAATCCCATCTTAGATTTGCTACGATCTTTTGGGGCAATGGATTTCAAATTAACACCATATTCAGAGCTCAGAAACAAGCACTACGCATTCTGCTTAACCTACCCATTCAGAGAGTCTTGCAGGGGACATTTCTGCAGAAATAAAATATTAACATGCACAGCTATTTACATATATGAAAGCGTCATATTCTTATTTAAACATAAAGATCTGTTCAATACTTTTACTAAGCCTTCTGAACGAGAAACCAGACATAACAAATTAACCTACGACCTTCCTAAACATAAAATGACCATGACGGAAAGAAATCCACCATGCAGCATCTTAAAAATATTTAACCTCCTCCCAAATGACATCAAGAAAATTGGAAATCTGAAGACTTTAAAAAGTGAACTTTTTAATTTATTAAATATTATAGAACCATATAATATTGGTGAATTTGCTACAAAAGTGAAAAGTATATAATGATTTATTTCTGTGTGTGTTTGTGTATGTATATATGTATTTGTGTGTATGCATGTATGTATATACATATATATATATATATATATATAGTTGTATGTATACTTTGTATATTTTACTGTCCTAATGGATACATTTGTGTTGTCCTCAGTAACAACACAGTTGACACATTTCACTTAGAATTTTTTGTTATGTAAATATTCTTTATTAGTGAAATAAATTGATTTTGATTTTGATTTTGACTAGACAGACAAGACTAGACAGACAAGACTAGACAGACAAGACTAGACAGACAAGACTAGACAGACAAGACTAGACAGACAAGACTAGACAGACAAGACTAGACAGACAAGACTAGACAGACAAGACTAGACAGACAAGACTAGACAGACAAGACTAGACAGACAAGACTAGACAGACAAGACTAGACAGACAAGACTAGACAGACAAGACTAGGACAGACAAGACTAGACAGACAAGACTAGACAGACAACGACTAGACAGACAAGACTAGACAGACAAGACTAGACAGACAAGACTAGACAGACAAGACTAGACAGACAAGACTAGACAGACAAGACTAGACAGACAAGACTAGACAGACAAGACTAGACAGACAAGACTAGACAGACAAGACTAGACAGACAAGACTAGACAGACAAGACTAGACAGACAAGACTAGACAGACAAGACTAGACAGACAAGACTAGACAGACAAGACTAGACAGACAAGACTAGACAGACAAGACTAGACAGACAAGACTAGACAGACAAGACTAGACAGACAAGACTAGACAGACAAGACTAGAGAGACAAGACTAGACAGACAAGACTAGACAGACAAGACTAGACAGACAAGACTAGACAGACAAGACTAGACAGACAAGACTAGACAGACAAGACTAGACAGACAAGACTAGACAGACAAGACTAGACAGACAAGACTAGACAGACAAGACCTAGACAGACAAAACTAGACAGACAAGACTAGACAGACAAGGACTAGACAGGACAAGACTAGACAGACAAGACTAAACAGACAAGACTAGACAGACAAGACTAGACAGACAAAACTAGACAGACAAGACTAGACAGACAAGACTAGACAGACAAGACTAGACAGACAAGACTAGACAGACAAGACTAGACAGACAAGACTAGACAGACAAGACTAGACAGACAAGACTAGACAGACAAGACTAGACAGACAAGACTAGACAGACAAGACTAGACAGACAAGGGACTAGACAGACAAGACTAGACAGACAAGACTAGACAGACAAGACTAGACAGACAAGACTAGACAGACAAGACTAGACAGACAAGACTAGAACAGACAAGACTAGACAGACAAGACTAGACAGACAAGACTAGACAGACAAGACTAGACAGACAAGACTAGACAGACAAGACTAGACAGACAAGACTAGACAGACAAGACTAGACAGACAAGACTAGACAGACAAGACTAGACAGACAAGACTAGACAGACAAGACTAGACAGACAAGACTAGACAGACAAGACTAGACAGACAAGACTAGACAGACAAGACTAGACAGACAAGACTAGACAGACAAGACTAGACAGACAAGACTAGAAAGACAAGACTAGACAGAAAAGACTAGACAGACTAGACTAGACAGACAAGACTAGACAGACAAGACTAGACAGACAAGACTAGACAGACAAGACTAGACAGACAAGACTAGACAGACAATACTAGACAGACAAGACTAGACAGACAAGACTAGACAGACAAGACTAGACAGACAAGACTAGACAGACAAGACTAGACAGACAAGACTAGACAGACAAGACTAGACAGACAAGACTAGACAGACAAGACTAGACAGACAAGACTAGACAGACAAGACTAGACAGACAAGACTAGACAGACAAGACTAGACAGACAAGACTAGACAGACAAGACTAGACAGACAAGACTAGACAGACAAGACTAGACAGACAAGACTAGACACACAAGACTAGACAGACAAGACTAGACAGACAAGACTAGACAGACAAGACTAGACAGACAAGACTAGACAGACAAGACTAGACAGACAAGACTAGACAGACAAGACTAGACAGACAAGACTAGACAGACAAGACTAGACAGACAAGACTAGACAGACAAGACTAGACAGAAAAGACTAGACAGACAAGACTAGACAGACAAGACTAGACAGACAAGACTAGACAGACAAGACTAGACAGACAAGGACTAGACAGACAAGACTAGACAGACAAGACTAGACAGACAAGACTAGACAGACAAGACTAGACAGACAAGACTAGACAGACAAGACTAGACAGACAAGACTGGACAGACAAGACCTAGACAGACAAGACTAGACAGACAAGACTAGACAGACAAGACTAGACAGACAAGACTAGACAGACAAGACTAGACAGACAAGACTAGACAGACAAGACTGGACAGACAAGACTAGACAGGACTAGACTAGACAGACAAGACTAGACAGACAAGACTAGACAGACAAGACTAGACAGACAAGACTAGACAGACAAGACTGGACAGACAAGACTAGACAGACAAGACTAGACAGACAAGACTAGACAGACAAGACTAGACAGACAAGACTAGACAGACAAGACTAAACAGACAAGACTAGACAGACAAGACTAGACAGACAAGACTAGACAGACAAGACTAGACAGACAAGACTAGACAGACAAGACTAGACAGATAAAACTTGACAGGTAAGACAAGACAAACAAGACTGGACAGGCACGACTAGACAGCCGTGAATAGGCAGGTAAAACTAGGCAGACAGAACACTAGAGATACAAGACTAGGCAGACAAGACTATAAAGCCAATATTAAAGGTAGACAGACAAGACAAGTTTAGACAGATAAAACTAGGTAGACAAGACTATGATAGATAAAACTGGACAGATAGGACTTGACGGACAAATCTACGTAGATAAGTCTAGACAAAATATATTAATGTGTAAAATAAGTTAAAATGTTAACGGGGTTGAGAAACTTCAAATGCTACTTACGACATTGGTTACATGCTGGTGTAATATATTTATTGATTCAGTTAAAATATAGTTTTAGAAATAAAGTTGGAGTGAAAATCTTTTAGTTCCAAGGGAAAATTGTTTATCAAGCTGAGTAATGTGATGAATGGAATTTTGCGTCCATTTGCAGCGTAACGCTTACGTTTGGGAACGATTCGCGAACCTGAATATTCATTCGAGGTTCATGGAATACTTAAAACAATGCTTATAGCTGAAAATGTTTTACATTTAAATTTACAAACTTCCTGCGATTCATCATCACGCGACAGCATTAAACGCGTTAAAATATTATATTACTCTAATTATCATATTTTTAATACTTCTCTCTACTTAATGTAACAACTGTGTTATATTATGCAACTGGTCGAAATAGAAGATCGTTTGTTGCATATAATGATGTAGGTGTAGAAATAAAATATGTCGCGTTAAAATTGGACCCTTTTCCCTTTGGAGAAGGTTTTGATAAATGTGCGGTTAGATGATATGAAGGCGATCTATCGGTTCTAGATGTTAATAATGAATAAAAGGCCATACATATGTATGCTGCGAGTAGCAGAAAAAAGGTTACGACAGGAGGTGATATCTATGTCGCAAAACCGAGATCTGGAGGATAAGGAAATATAAACCCCCGAATCTATTTTTAGACATAGTATAAAGCTTTCTCTCACCCTTGGGACGGGACGGAAGCGGCCGAACGCGCGACCCGACCTAACTTGCTGGGAGAAAGCTTGTGCGCGGCGCCGCGAGGGGTGCCGAATAGGTGGTGCAGAGAAACATCCCCCGATTACGTCACACTGTAATATTTTCTCTCGGCTGCAGTAAATCCTGCAAATCCCGGCCGCTGCCTTCTTACGCACACATTCTCAAAACTAAGCCTTTTTACAATCATGCATATTAAAGAAGGTACACAATTATTTAACCCTTGATTAAATTTCTTTTTACAAACTTCGTTTGTTCAGACGAAACGATGCAATTTAAGACATGACCTTATACTTTATCCCTACTGATATAAATATACTTAGTGGGGTGGCTAAGATATTAAACCGTTATTAAATCTTTATTCTTTTCTTATGCAATCGTTTGAATCTTCCACTGCGTTTATTAGCTCTGGCGGTGGTAAATTGAATATGTTTACGTTTAAACATAAATATAATAATGGTTATTTTCGGTCATTCCCATTTTGCGATGTCATCTTGAGACAATAAAGAAAAAAACGCAAAAAGCGTCGAGAGAGTTCAGAAGCGAAGGGGTGGATGTGTAAATGAGCAACAGTGTGAACGGTGAGTATCTCCTGTGTGTGTGTGTGTGCCACCGCCGGATCTACAGGTAGCAGAGTTAGTGGGGGCGGTGGGAGCGGTCGATCGATGGCGCCCTCTCGCCCACACAATGCGGGGCCGATTCCAGCGGTCTCTTACGGCCGTGCAACCGCTCTAGCTCACCTCGTTCTTGTTGCTCCCCGCACATCTCATCCTGCATCCATCTTAATTGTTTCATATAACAAGAAAAAAAATCACCTTAGCCATCGCATGCTACATATCAAATACATGCTAAGAGCGAGTATAATTAATACTGGAATATTCAATTAAGTTAATCGAGTTAAGGCATTTCTAACAATTTGTTAGCAGTTTGTTGTTATAACATACTAGCTACAGTCCGCGGCTCCAAATCGTCTTGTCTGTCTAGTCTTGTTTGTCTTGTCTTGTCAGTCTAGTCTTGCCTGTCTAGTCTTCTCTGTTTAGATTTGTCTCTCTAGTATTGCATGTCTAGTCTTGCCTGTCTAGTCTTGTAAGTCTAGTCTTGTCTGTCTAGTCTTGTCTGCCTAGTCCTGTCTGTGTAGTCATGTCTATCTAGTCTTGTCTGTCTAGTCTTGTCTGTCTAGTCTTGTCTATGTAGTATTGTCTGTCTAGTCTTGTCTGTCTAGTCTTGTCTGTCCTAGCCTTGTTTGTCTAGTCTTGTCTGTCTAGTCTTGTCTGTTTAGTCTTGTTTGTCTAGTCTTGTCTGTCTAGTCTTGTCTGTCTAGACTTGTCTGCCTAGTCTTGTGTGTCGAGTCTTGTCTGTCTAGTCTTGTTGTCTGTCTTGTCTAGTCTTGTCTGTCTAGTCTTGTCTGTCTAGTCTTGTCTGTCTAGTCTTGTCTGTCTAGTCTTGTCTGTCTAGTCTTGTCTGTCTAGTCTTGTCTGTCTAGTCTTGTCTAGTCTTGTCTGTCTAGTCTTGTCTGTCTAGTCTTGTCTGTCTAGTCTTGTCTGTCTAGTCTTGTCTGTCTAGTCTGTCTAGTCTTGTCTGTCTAGTCTTGTCTGTCCTAGTCTTGTCTGTCTAGTCTTGTCTGTCTAGTCTTGTCTGTCTAGTCTTGTCTGTCTAGTCTTGTCTGTCTAGTCTTGTCTGTCTAGTCTTGTCTGTCCTAGTCTTGTCTGTCTAGTCTTGTCTGTCTAGTCTTGTCTGTCTAGTCTTGTCTGTCTAGTCTTGTCTGTCTAGTCTTGTCTGTCTAGTCTTGTCTGTCTAGTCTTGTCTGTCCTTGTCTGTCTTCTGTCTGTCTAGTCTTGGTCTGTCTAGTCTTGTCTGTCCTAGTCTTGTCTGTCTAGTCTTGTCTGTCTAGTCTTGTCTGTCTAGTCTTGTCTGTCTAGTCTTGTCTGTCTAGTCTTGTCTGTCTAGTCTTGTCTGTCTAGTCTTGTCCTGTCTAGTCTTGTCTGTCTAGTCTTGTCCTGTCTAGTCTTGTCCTGTCATAGTCTTGTCTGTCTAGTCTTGTCTGTCTAGTCTTGTCTGTCTAGTCTTGTCTGTCTAGTCTTGTCTGTCTAGTCTTGTCTGTCTAGTCTTGTCTGTCTAGTCTTGTCCTGTCTAGTCTTGTCTGTCTAGTCTTGTCCTGTCTAGTCTTGTCTGTCTAGTCTTGGTCTGTTCTAGTCTTGTCTGTCTAGTCTTGTCTGTCTAGTCTTGTCTGTCTAGTCTTGTCTGTCTAGTCTTGTCTGTCCTAGTCTTGTCTGTCTAGTCTTGTCTGTCTAGTCTTGTCTGTCTAGTCCTTGTCTGTCTAGTCTTGTCCTGTCTAGTCTTGTCTGTCTTAGTCTTGTCTGTCTAGTCTTGTCTGTCTAGTCTTGTCTGTCTAGTCTTGTCTGTCTAGTCTTGTCTGTCTAGTCTTGTCTGTCTAGTCTTGTCTGTCTAGTCTTGTCTGTCTAGTCTTGTCTGTCTAGTCTTGTCTGTCTAGTCTTGTCTGTCTAGTCTTGTCTGTCTAGTCTTGTCTGTCTAGTCTTGTCTGTCTAGTCTTGTCTGTCTAGTCTTGTCTGTCTAGTCTTGTCTGTCTAGTCTTGTCTGTCTAGTCTTGTCTGTCTAGTCTTGTCTGTCTAGTCTTGTCTGTCTAGTCTTGTCTGTCTAGTCTTGTCTGTCTAGTCTTGTCTGTCTAGTCTTGTCAGTCTAGTGTTGTCTGTCTAGTCTTGTCTGTCTAGTCCTTGTCTCTGTCTCTAGTCTGCTAGTCTTGTCTGTCTAGTCTTGTCTGTCTAGTCTTGTCCTGTCTAGTCTTGTCTGTCTAGTCTTGTCTGTCTAGTCTTGTCTGTCTAGTCTTGTCTGTCTAGTCTTGTCTGTCTAGTCTTGTCTGTCTAGTCTTGTCTGTCTAGTCTTGTCTGTCTAGTCCTTGTCTGTCTAGTCTTGTCTGTCTAGTCTTGGTCTGTCTAGTCTTGTCCTGTCTAGTCTTGTCTGTCTAGTCTTGTCTGTCTAGTCTTGTCTGTCTAGTCTTGTCTGTCTAGTCTTGTCTGTCTAGTCTTGTCTGTCTAGTCTTGTTCTGTCTAGTCTTGTCCTGTCTAGTCTTGTCTGTCTAGTCTTGTCTGTCTAGTCTTGTCTGTCTAGTCTTGTCTGTCTAGTCTTGTCTGTCTAGTCTTGTCTGTCTAGTCTTGTCTGTCTAGTCTTGTCTGTCTAGTCTTGTCTGTCTAGTCTTGTCTGTCTAGTTTGTCTGTCTAGTCTTGTCTGTCTAGTCTTGTCTGTCTTAGTCCTTGTCTGTCTAGTCTTGTCTGTCTAGTCCTTGTCTGTCTAGTCTGTCTGTCTAGTCTTGTCTGTCTAGTCTTGTCTGTCTAGTCTTGTCTGTCTAGTCTTGTCTGTCTAGTCCTTGTCTGTCTGGTCCTTGTCTGTCTAGTCTTGTCTGTCTAGTCTTGTCTGTCTAGTCTTGTCTGTCTAGTCTTGTCTGTCTAGTCTTGTCTGTCTAGTCTTGTCTGTCTAGTCTTGTCTGTCTAGTCTTGTCTGTCTCGCGGTAGAAGGCAGACGTGTGCGAGTGCGCTCGTGAGCATTTAAGTGATTAGCAGTGAAATCAATTAAAAACCAAGTTCGTGTTATCATGTGTTTCGTGAATAAACTTTTGCTTTTTTCTAAGAAGAAAGAAAAAATAGACTTTAGAGTCTGATACTAAGTGTTGTATCAGTTCTCACCACGTGGCGATACGCCAAACAAACTGTGTAAAAAAAAAACCATAAAACTATAATTGTTAAAAACCATAACTGTGTTAGTACGCCAGAGAGTGAAAGGGCTAGGGAGTGAAAAACAA